>SSCS01000001.1:4010403-5347204 GCA_005188305.1 Xylaria sp. BCC 1067
TTGCCACTCCTCGAGCTGGTTATAGAGGCTTTCTATATCTTGACACTTTACACCTGTTCGTCTAGCTACGGAACCGCAGAGTCTCCGTGCCATTTCTCGAGAAATACCTGCTAAGCTAATAATGGCGTTAAAATAGCTTTGGCTTTCAAGACCATCGGGTTGTGTTGAAAGATCAATGTCGCCATCTTGTATTCGTGAAGCCACTTTACGATCGAGGCTATAGAAGGCATCCAACCCGTACAGATACCAAAAAAGAAGTGCCTGACGCTGCGTAGCTTTAGATAGGGTGGTAGGCGCACCCGTTTCTACTGTAAGACGGGTCTCGATACGGTATTGTAAAGTCATCGCGACAAGAGAATCATGTGTCAACAACAAATTTTGTAACTGTGACTGGAGCGGCGAGGCAAAGCCCTCAGAATTCTCATATTCAAAGTCAACCATGAGAACGAGGGCTTCTAGGTCGTCAAGCCTGATCACATTCTCACTCGATGCGAAGCTCCGTGCTTGAAGAAATGCCTCTCTGAACTGCGAGGCAAGACGCTGCTGTAACGTCCATTTTTCTGTTGAATGAATAAACGGACAGCCTCGGCAAGCAACGGCGAACACCAGTGAAGGGCTACTCCAATGGCTCTTATAGTCTGCAATGAATCCATCTTTAGAGAGGACAGGCAGGGCAAGAGAAGCAAAGCTAAAATACGCCTCAATTGCTGCGTCTAGAGTCTCTGGCTGTATCCCTAGGACGTTGTAAGGATTTTTAATTGCGACTAGATTATCCTGCAGGTTATCAGTCGTTTGCAGACCTGGGGATGGCATATCACCCCAGTCTGCACTGGGTTCTGCCACGTCATGGGTTTGCAAGATCGAATCGAGAAACGAGGCATCGTTGGGGCTTAGCTGGAAGTCCAAGTTCGAGGATGTCGGTAGCAAGTGTTGTGTCATGGGACTCCACGTCGTTGTGTCAGTAGCGATGTCCAGTGGTAGCCGGCTTGAGGCAGTAGTGCCGTCGAGAAATGGAGGAGATAGCACATCGTTACCATACTTCAAGGCCGAGGCACTTGAGTGAGTACATCCATCATTACTGACAATATCATGGCTGATTTGCCGCCTGGCTTTGGTCCCGATCTGCGTACTGGCGCTAGGGCTGCCTTTGCCGGAAGTCTTTCGACGCCGTTGTGTACGAGCATCATCAGATTCGAAAGTGCAAGCCGTCTGGCGCAGATCGCATTGAGTGCATGCTGGATGACCAGCAACAGAGCGTAAAGAACGGTCGCATTTGATCTTGCGTCGAAAGCAGAAGTCGCACGACTCGCGTTCTAATCCTCGTTTCAAGGGCATTTCAGCTACCAACTTCAAGGCGTTCATCAACCCAAGAGCGCCCTCGAGATACTATAACTGGACAGCTTTTTGTCGCGCGTGACAAAGTGATATGAGCGGGTTTTAGCCCTTGGCACGGAATCCTTTTACGAAGATGTCTGCCTAACAGGCAAACGTTTAACGAGTCCTAAGGGATTTCAGATAAAAAAGCGGCAATACTACGGAAATTAGTCCGGCGTACGAGGAGACTAAAGCGCAGGTTACGCACATATACTCGCTTTCCTACAGCAAAGCTCTAATGACCCTTTCGTTGCTGTTGTATCGTGAAGACATCTAATACCCACGCATTACAACACCCAATTTTGAAGGTGTCACACGGATCCGCCCAAGTGAGGGGGTTCCGAGACATTCTCTCTATACGAATACGAATCATGTGTATATATAGGCTAGCTGAGTCGGGTTCCCCTCCTCCAGAGTATTCTTAAGAGTAAGAGGCCCTTTGACGCTATAGCCAATTATTAGAGCATTCAGGAATAGAAAATATTCCCAAGCGCAAACTACTGCCCTTGTGACAGAAGGCTACATCGCCAGAACCCCACATGCCACTTAATTGTTGTCAAAAGACTATGCCACAGAGCAGCCGCTTTAGGTCATTTCAAATTACTAGTAACCACCTAGGACTTGGTCCCAAACTGCTTGCTGCTCCTTTGACAGTACATAGAGTTTACAAGGGACTGTATGCCAAAATTACTTGATTTTAATTTGTATTTTCAGTTGTAGTTTCTATATTACGCCTGGAAGTAAAATACAGTAAGTAACATGTATTAGTACTCCTAGGTATTCACGGTGTTAGCTACACTAGGACAGGAGTTATCCGCAACGTTTCTACTCTTTCATTCAATGTAATACTAAATATTCACCTGAGCTCCGTATCTGTCTGGTAGAACGAACAGGGAATGCACTCGCAATTCAGCTACCCCGGGGAGATCTCGGTACCGTTCCTGATAATCACGGAGGAACTTCATGAGCCGCGATTTGCCAGTAGTTAGGTTTGCATGTTCTCTCCATATGGGATTTGTGTCGGAAAATATCTGGAAGACTTGGTCCCAAGGTGATATGTCTAAGGAGTCGTTGAGGGCAAGCAAAAGCGATTGCACGCCTTGATTGACGTCCTCGGGATGATCGGGACGGGTTGGGAGCATAAAAGCCGGCAACCTCAATGCTTGCTTGTAAATGATCTGCCAGATTCTAAGTAACAGGATTTCGAGAACACTCCCATTCGGAAGTGAGATTGATGTTGAAGTGCCGTGACTTAGTAACAATTGAAGGCATCGGAGGAATCTTTCCCCAATTTGCTGGCTGGCGGACCAAGGGGCTAGATCGTAGTGGCTAGAAAAAAGAAGCGCAAGAATAGGGTGCGGCGAGTTATACTGAAACCTAGCCATGATGGGGGTCTTTCGAATCCAAGGATCACCAATGCCATTGGGACTTGCACCCAAGCGAAGGAGAGCTTCCACGTTCTCGGGTTCTAAGTAATCGAGAGCTGCGAGCAGAGGGGTTGAAGCCTCTCCAATACGGGAGATAGCCAGAGCAGCTCGACGCGAATCAACCCCAAAGCCTCTTTGAACGAGGATGTCGAAAACTTGAGTGTCGGAGAGGTCTAAGTGAGCAATATTGTGAAGTGCATCGGCGCCTGGCCGCGCACCGCGGTTTAGCAAAAAATCGAGTGTAGTCGCCGAAGAGTAACAGATTGCATCATTAAGTATTTGGAACCCCTCTGGAAATAGCAGCGGCTGATGTTGTTCGAGCAAAAAGGAAACACAATCGAATCTATTTCCTCGGAGCGCGCTTAACACCAACTCGCGGTTCTTAACGTTCACGAGGACAGACGCGAAGCCAGCGTCTCCCGAGTTTGAATAGAAGCCGTGAGCATAAACTGCAGCGGGTGCTGGATCCTGGCTTGCGCTTGACCTGAGTGGATATTTATGTGCCAGGAATGTCAATGAAACCAGATTCGAAGCCGCTGCTAAATTTAAGATTCTACCAACCCCGGTTGAGTAGAACTGTTTCCAGTGCCAACCCTGGGGATACGATGTGTTGAGGAAGTCGAGGGCATGGGAAAACATTTGCATATCTCCGTTCCTAATTGCGTAAGCTATGGGCTTGAGGTCGGTATTAAAGGGTACCTGAGTGAGAGCTTTCTTAAGAGCAAGACGTGCAAGAGGATCACGCAAATCTTGGTTTGTTGCGGCCAGGTTTATCAGATCCTCGTCGCGAAGAAAATCGCCAATGTAGAGCAAGACATCGTACGTCGGTGAATTATAAAAAGTCATCTCGATGAAAGAGCTTGATAAGATAACTAAGAGTACGTACTTAGGCAGGTGTGTCGTTGGATTGTTGGGGTCGTTTAGACTAGATTAGCTGTTGATGGAGTACAGATGAAAAAGCAAATTCACGATTCTGACTAGTATACTGGCTACATATTTATATGCGGGACGAATTCCGGAGTGTTGTGGTCCTATTGCGAAGATTATAGTGTGAGGTTGTCAAGACGAACAAAGAGATTGCTTATAACATACCTACCTAAAGTATAGTATACAGCAGGACTGTTTTGTACGTGGCATATGTATCATCTATCACACCGCCTACCTTACCTTACCTAGGTAGGTATTTTAGGTACCTAGGTAGGCACTTACCTAGGCACTTACCTAAGTAAGTACATCTAGGCGCTTGGGTTTGCAGGTCCTTCAGCCAACCATCATCAAGGATTCCGGCGCTGATCAGCGGGTGCCAAACCCCCCCAGTTTTCCTGCAGCTTTGATCCGTTCTGGCGGAACATCAGTGCTGTAGGTATCCACCGCGGTCTACCTGCAGAGGTTGCTGCTTCGTTCCGCTCTTCTTTATTGTTGACGCCGATCATGAGTAGGGATCGAATATCGGCTTGACCGTGTGGCCACCTATTGCTCTCGGGCGTTCGTTCTCGAATGTTACCGCTATCCCTTTTGTCTGCATCCGTGCTATGCGATTCTTATAGCCGTTCCTACCTTCGAGCGCCATGACGGGTTCCTCCCCAGCGACGCGTCGATCCCGGCAATGGAGCAGTCCATCGCGCTCCCGCGTGTCCGAGTTCCTCGCCGAGAATAGGCACACTGAGTTGAGCCACCAGGACGCCCTCGCCGCGGCTCAAGTTGAGCATGAACGCGTGCGCCACGCTGCCATTCGAGTGTTTAAGGACCACGAATTGAAAGAGGAGAGCCGGCGCTTGCAAGAACAAGAAGAAGTAATCAGACGACAGCAGCGCAGAGAAGAAGAGCGAATTCGGACCGAGGAAAGATTAAGAGCCGAGGAGGAACGACTCCGGGCCTTGAAGCTAAAGACCGTGCCAAAACTGCCCCCAGAGGCACCGCCCGTTTCTCCGCCTAGCTCTACCTCTGCCCCTCAGCTGAACGGTTCCGTAAACTTGAATTCGATATCGGGCTCTGGCTCAGCCGAAAAGCAAGACCCGAAGTTAACGAAAGAGAATGAACTGCCGGGTGCCTCTCAGCGAGCTCTATCGAATGCGCTGACACCGCTAGTCAATGGAGCCAAGGCCGGTCAACCCGCTCCGGGACAGTCGCTTCAACAATGGCCGCATGGCGCACCAACCGAAGCCCTACCACCTGCTGCACCCGCTGTAACGGGCTCTTTATCCAAAGCTCCAGCTCTGCAGCAGAGCGTTTTCCCAGCCTCCTCGCCATCCCCATCTAAACCACCAGTTGATCAATATGTGGTAATACATCAGAACCTGAAGAAGCTACGTGCTTCTTTGGCCGAACAAGCTAAATCTTTGCCGCAACTAAAGGCTCGGATGGGAGACATGAGACGAGAATTGAGGAAGAGTCTGGGTCAGATTGTTACCGAGAAGGGAGGCAACAAGAAACAGGTTGGTAACTATTTCCTAAAATATGCATCTTAGCTAACCCCCTATCAAGATGGGGACTATCCAAGCAGTGTTACAAGAGTCGTTAAGCGGGACTGTCCCAAGTTCAATGGTTGACCCATCCCAATATGTGACGGATCAACGAGAACCGATGGACGGGGCTTTGCACAATGGACTGCAATTACCGTCACTCTTTCTCTATCTCCTCAATATCTTCGCCAAAACCATTATTAACCAGTTCATCAATGAGTGCGGCGCTCAACCGAGGGCAGCCGATCCCCTTGGCGTCATTGCGGCCCATATCTTCTCCAACAAGACCTATCTTTGGCGCGGTAAATCTCTCGTAGATATTTTAATGGCCAAATATCGAGTGGCTTGCCCCGTGCTCTTTGGTTATCGCGGGAGTGAAAACACGGAGCAAGGCCGTATACGGCTCGGATGGAGAAAAGATGCGGCTGGATGGACACCAGAACAGCAACACATAGATAAGATGAAAGGCCTTGCTGTAGGATATGCGGCGGTGTCTTTGCGAGATTTCTCCAAATCTCCAAATACTAACCCCTGGCCGCCTTCGAAATACTGGACAAGTTTGGCCAAAATCGTCAACACACCACCGACTGAAATTTCCAACACGCAGTGTGTGGTCCTTCGGGGTATGATCGAGATATATGAGGAGCGCTTCATCTATTTCTTTGGGAGTGCCGCTATTGCTGCTCTTCGCTCGGCGTTGATTGATTTCCCGAATAAAGCACAGGCTAAGACACCTGGCACTTCGGGCTTATTAGTTCTAGCACACATCCTGAAGCGGGACATCGGATTAGAACTATGATTGTAGCGCTGGGCACTTTAGATGCTCACCTCGGGAATGATATAAGTAACGGTCTGGAAAACACATTGTATCACGAATTGGCGTTGAGGTCAAATAGCATCTACCCGGCGTCTGAAGCTGTTTCACAAAGGACTATATCATCTCCTAGAACGATGATACCCGACAGATGTCATGAGCACGTAAGAGTATCATCTATTACTTATATAGCTGCAAAACATGTGAATTACTCCCTCGCGCCATTGCTTGCTTGAAGCTCAAAATCGAGACCCTGTCGTATCTATAATACAAGCAATAACACTAATAAAATAATTAAGACGGTGATGAGCACAGCGATGCAGCAGCTGCTATACCGATCCTCGTTTCGTCGCATCACGTAGCCCAGCTTCTGCATACCCGTCTGTAACCTGCCACCGACGCGGTCTGCCAGGGTATCCACATGTTCCAACATCTCGTGCTGTTCTTCAAGCTCGCGCCCCATGTCGTCGGCCTGTCGTCGCAAATTTCCGACGGTAACGAATACCCCGTCCAACTGCTGGTCCTGCTCCCGCATCATCTGCAGCTGCTGGCGGTGCTCGAACTCGGCGTAATTGTCGTCGCCCTGCGCGGAACTTGCGTCGTCGATGGCGAAGGCGCTCGGAGGGGGTAGGTCCTCGTTCGCCGCGGCCCTGGCCGCAGCCGCTGCTCTCGAGCCCGAAGGGGCGGAGGAAGAGGCGAGCGTGGTGGTCTGACGCGCCAGTTCCTCGCGCATGTCCTCGATCTCGCCCCCGACCTCGTCAACCAGCTTCTTGCGCCGCGAGACCTCGTGTGTGGAGAGCCCATAGTGCGAGGGATCCGACTCGACGGCGCGCACGGATTCGACGAGGTCTGCGAGATCTTCGGCGAGTGTTGAGAGTGCGGTTTCGAGGTCCGAGCGCGCCGAGGCGACTTCGGGGGATTGTGCGGGTGTGCTGCTTAGACTGCGGATGCGAAGGTACGAGGCGAAGAGCGGCCGGGCATTTTGCATTTGGGAAAGGACATCTCTACACGATCAGGGCGGTTGGTATGCTATAAGACAGAGTGGCATTGGAGCTTGGGATGGGCGTTGCGTACTGTTGGACCTGGAGGAACGGATCCTCCTCGTTAACTGAGGACATCATCCTGCCGGCTTCGAGCGTTGCGCGATGGCCTAATAGCTACATTTGTGCTCTCGCATAGACTCGCCCTAGCAATCGTTTCGCTATGCGATAGGAACTCTTGAGGGATTGTGATACGTTGTACGAATTCAATGTTGCTAGGCAGATCTGGTCAGGTAAATGCTTGTCGCGACTGGGATTCCGTCTTGGACTCACCAAGCGATGACGTGTGGCTGCAGCAGAAACCAGCGGGCTCGCCAGCTGCCATCAGTTGGTGTTTATCTACAGGACATGTGAATGCTAATTATCAAAATCCAGCATTAAAATACTGAAAAGACGTCTCCCGTCAAGTCTGCTACACAATTTGAAGTCGAACGAACGTATTTCACCCATTACGGATGCCGCGCCGATTGTTCAGAGGTCTGCAATAGTTTCTTGGCGTCATAAAAGTTGACAGGTGGACAAAGATGATACCATCTCAGCCCCTGCCCTACCAGGACTGCTGGGCCACCCCTGAAGACTATGTCGACAATCTCTTGCAATTTGTGACTACTTCCGACACATTCCAGATTCTATGTGGTGGTGTGCACGTTTTAGACTTCTTCACTAGCGAACCTGGGCTCTTTAGTACCGTCGTGTCCGATGAATGGCAGCCATGGCTTTTACAGAGCGACCCCATGAGGTTGTTAGATATTCTCATGAGGGAAGATCTGGACTCACTTCAGGACCCTCAGCCCCCGGAGAGTCTTGCAAAATATATCAAAGATATTAGGCGGTTCTCGCTATCTCGGGAATTCCCTTTGCGAGAAGAAAGGCTGCCAAAATTGACTTGGCAAATGTCGGTTGGAATGAAGCCAAAAAAGGTGCACGAAGTCAGAAACTTTGCAAATTATGTGGATCAGCTGGCAAGCGACATTGAGGAAAACTTTGATAACAATATCACACATTTCGTCGATTTTGGCAGCGGCCAAAACTACCTCGGCAGAGCCCTAGCGAGTGCCCCTTATAACAAGCAATTCGTCGCTGTCGAAGGGAGAGGACATAACATAGCGGGTGCTAAAGAGCTCGACGTGATAGCGCGCGTTGCAGAAAAGCCCAAGATAATGAGAAACAAGAAGCTCTGGATGCAACAGCTCGACAGCATGACCCCCGAGGACCAACGAGATGAGCGGGCATTGAAAAGAGCCGCTCAAGCCATAAAAACGTCCGAAAAGTATGCTGCTGATCTCAGGCCCCGAAACGAACACGATGCAATATATACTCCCGAGGAAGGTAAAGGGTTCATACGCTACATTGAAGGACGTCTGGAATCTGGCGATCTTACGGATGTCATCGATCAATTAAGTAGCACCCACCTAGGATCGACGGTAGCATCAACAGATTTGAGATTGATGGCGGTCTCAATTCACTCCTGCGGGAATCTATCACACCATGGAATTCGGTCGCTAATAGTTAATCCGGCCGTCCAGGCTATTGCCATTGTGGGTTGCTGTTACAATTTGTTGACTGAGAAACTTGGGCCGCCGACCTATAAGCACCCTTATATGCGACCCAGTCTTCAAGCTCTTAACGGTCGCGTGGTCAGGGAGTCAGCCAAACACGATCCTCATGGTTTTCCCCTGAGCGATCGACTCTGTACTTATCGAGATGATGGTATCCGTCTGAACATTACTGCCCGGATGATGGCGTGCCAAGCTCCATATAACTGGACGGAGGCTGAAAGCGATGGCTTCTTCACTCGACACTTCTTCCGCGCCGTCTTGCAGAAGATTTTTCTCGACCGGGGTGTCATATCAAAAGTCTACCACGATGGGACTCGGGCTGATGATAGAACTGAGAGCTCCTCTCCAAGCCCGTTCAACGTGAGCACTAATCCGGTAATTCTCGGGTCGCTTAGCAAGTCCTGTTACAAGTCGTTACACGCCTACGTCAGGGGCGCGATCACTAAGCTGACTACATCTTCCGATTCCCGTGAGCAGCGGGATATAATAAAGGAAAGGTTGAGCGTTATCACCGATGAAGAGATCGCGAGGTACGAACGCCAGTACGGACCCCGCAAGAGGGAACTCAGCGCTATCTGGACGCTGATGGCGTTTAGTGCCGTCGTCGTCGAGTCCTTGATTGTCACAGACAGGTGGCTCTTCTTAAAGCAACACTCCGATGTGGTACAAGATTGCTGGGTTGAAACGGTATTCGATTATCGCCAGAGCCCGAGGAATCTAGTCGTAGTTGGCGTTAAGAAGCAAGGGCCATGATACCGGGAGAGGTCTGGTTTCTCACTATAAGTCGGAACCGAGCATCCATTAAGTCACGATGATGTCAGCGGCCAAGAATAGTAGCCTCACATGATTGTTTGTGCTAGCGCTAGCGTTTCTCAAGGCAAGCCAGCTAGCTACTCATCACTCTGGTTCCTCTAGACGGCAGGAAATACTAATGGCTGGCGATGACCGACCCTTTGAGTGCCCCGCAAAAAACTGATACGTGACTGATCACTCGACCCCATGCATGAACCTGCAGTAGGATGCATGCAATAAGATTACTGGTTGAGATGCTCAAACCAATCGATTGGTACTTTGCATCTTGCTTGTCTGTTGTATCGTATGGAGCGATACGTACTTACGGACTTCTCTCCGCTATTTTCAGCTAGCCGACGATGAGGACCGTGATGTCGGTATCGAAGGATCGTGGATGATGCTAGGCGCGTTTCTCCTACTACACCATCGCCAACCGCGTATCTAGGCACGGCGAGGTCCTTCCGGATTCGACCAGAGATCCGTAGGGCAATATAAAAGGGGCGTAATAAGCCGTGATCGTGACGACATCTTGGGTTACTCAGACTGCCCTCCGGTTCTTCAGGATGCCCGCCATGATTGGGAAGATACACACTAATAGGAACCTCCTCCCGCGCCATATGTACCCTGAATGCCAGCCCCTGTAGCGGGGAATATGTATACCAAACATGTATCAGGCCATATCCTAGCGAAATGGGCTAAAATCGGTGGTATCGCCAGCGAAGCGTACAGTACGACATGGCAAGTGGACGTCCACGACGAGCACCGCCAAAGTGGAGTATCGTGAACTATGCCACATATATACTACTAAGCTACTAAGTATGGAGTTGATAGGCTAACCCCCAAATCTGAGGGGTTCTGGCGGGACGGTTGCATGTGTATAAAAGTATCGAGTCTCTCGCCGGCAGCATACGCCATATATCGTCATGAGAAATAGCGAGCGGGCGTCTGATAGTCCCACGGCTCATCATGTGTACTTCCTACTTACCTCCTCGGTGAAGCTGAGGATACTTCGACGGGTTTCTTCTTCACCGACTCCCGGAGAATCTCGCAACGCGACCCAAAGTAAGGTTACCCAAAGTACCGTACTGCCGCCATCTCGTAACCCAAGGTACCTAACCTAGGCATGCCTCTGGGCGTAAGTAGAGATGGCCTGCGGGGACGCGCCGGGCGATTGGTGGGGCTGATAACGGGGGACCGCTATGTACCTTGGCGTATACTACCGTGCCTGGTCTGGTTACCTGGTTATCTGTACTGGCCCTCCACCGTCCGTCCCTTCTCAGCGCAAACAGGGTCACAGGCAAGGAAATGGCATACATACTACGTACCCCAAACCCGATCAAACCCGTCCAAACCCGGCCAAACCAGACCAAACTAAACTCTGTATACTACTAGGTAGTGCTAAAGTAGCACCCTGAGACTTGTCACTTGCCCCCCACGCCGGAAACGTGGAATACAATACCTTAGGTACCTAGCCCCGCCGCGGTGTTACCCAGGTATCCAGGTAGAAGTACTTTGCGTAGGTACGTAGTAGGTATAGTGCCGTCGAGATGCGCTGCTGCAAGATACGCCGAAAACGAACTAGCCCGTGCAGCACCCCGTGCAGCACCCCGTGCAGAACCCCGTACGCCTTGTCACGGACCACACGCTCTCACAGCTGGCATATCTCACAGCTGGCATACTGGCGGCAGCGCTGGCCGGTGCTACACTGCGACGAGATCCCCTTGTGTTTGTTTGCCTGCGGGATACCCTTTTCAGGGCGCACGCGGGATGACATAGTGCCCAGAAGCCCCAGGAGCCCCAGGAGCCCAGCAGCCCAGGAACGGCCCGGCTCACGATGGCAATGTCGACGCTGGTGACAGCGATGATGTTGATTGCCTTTATTAGACCCCGTTTAGACCCCGTCCGCTCCAGGGGAGGCACCGGTCTGCCGCCAGAGGGCCACGTCCAACTCACACAACTCACACGCACCAATACATAAGCTTCCGTCGTGCCCCTTGCGCTTGACCGGTCAACTTCGACGTCTCAGCGCCTACGACGACGTACATCCGACATCGTCCAGGAGATCTGCTTTGGGCTGTCTGCAGGTGCAGCAGCATTGCAGCCGCATTCGACAGCACGAGCAACCACGACAAACCACATCTCTTCATGGCACGGTGCAACAGTGCCGATCTATCTAAACTCCACCGTTCCGAGCCCAAGTGGTGCCAACCATGCTGCGTTATCTCGCGCTGACTCGACAGAGTTTGTCGTGAGCAGGAACATTGCCATTCTAACTTTTCCCTATCCTCTAGCGCAGCTTATCCACCCCCAGGACCTAGCAGCAGCATGCCGACCTAGGTATGCGCCGAACCCAGCTCGTTCCTCATCTCCGCCGCATCTTTTTTCTCATACTTACTACTACTACTACTACTAGACTGGACTTAACCTCCCGCTCGTGTCCACAGAAGCTCCGACTAACATCCCTATCTGTGGTGTCAACGATATCAGTTGACTCATTTCTCTTTGTGCGCGAGCAAGCCGGCGCCGGTTTCGTTGTCAATTGGCCGAGAGTCTCCTCGGCCGCTCCCCTTGATAACAAAGAAAAACGAAATATGGGATTTGGAGTTTACAATTTCGAGTCGCTGTCCGGATCTCACGAAGCAATACACCTTGGCCTGGCCGTCCCACGTCAGCCCGATCTCATCTGTCTTCACCAATCACCACTCACATCGGCACTCCGATAGGGTAACCCCGTCCGTGCTTTTAGGGCGCTTCCGAACTTCGGGGATCGGCCACAGGTGCTTGGCACCGACTGAGGTGCGACCTTTTCGATTCGGCCATCGGGATGATGAATGCCCAAATATCATTCCTGGTAAGCAAATCTCCTCTCTATTTCTAAGTTCATTGCACCGACCGTCACGAAACTTAATTTGCGGGTGTCGCTGGTATTTGGCGACGAAGTCCGTTCCCGCGGGGAAACCTCTTGTCACATCACATCCAAGCATGTCGGCATGCAGGCATCACAGCCGGCCGGGCTATGCATGCACGGCGACACTATGTTGGATGCACTCAAATGCTTACGATTGCGTGTTTTAGGAGGGGACCTTCAGCCTAATACACATACCCCTAGACTTATACCCAACCTTTCTGCAGCCCATATTACAGGTTCTTCTCCCTCAAGGAGCGGGTGACATCTGTCTCACCAATGGGGTCGAAGGGCCCGACCTCGACGCAAGGCATGCATTTCTTAACATAAGCATAACGCCTATCGAATGTTCTGTCGTATGCCACACCAATTGGGTCAAGACGGTCTTTGACCCTTTCGTCGACCGTCTGCCGCGCGACGTCGCAAAGCGAGTCACTATCTCGAAAGAAGCCTATCTCGTCCTCTCCGTCATTAATGCAGGAATGGACGCAGGGAACCGGGTCTTGGAACTGACCTCTCCCCTAGCACTGGCCGGTATTCCGATCCTTTTCATTACGACTTATTACTCAGACTTCATACTAGTTCCTAGGAAGAAGAGGGATATGGTGGTGCAAGCACTATTGGCTCGGGGATTCGAATGTGTCGACGACGAGTCATCCTACGTATCATCCGCTATCGCGTCGCATGGCCGCGCGCAAAGTCAGGGCAGTGACCCGCCTTCCACACCTCCACCGTCTAGCCTCGCTGAGTTACAAAAGCGGACCTTTGATCTACTCAAGAAGCGAAGCGTGATCCCTTATATCTGTGATGGTCTTAGCCTTGTCCAGTGCTCTGGGCGGGATGTATCAGAGTTGATCGATATAAGTAGTCGTCGACCACATCTAGGCAATGGCCATAGGACTAGCTGGCTCGATGACATGGACACAAAGTTGTATACCAGTCTTATCGCAGTCCTAGCTGGCCAGCCCAAATTTTTGTCCATCACACTAGCCTTAGAGGACGCCCCTTCCCTATTATTGGACAAGACGCTGCTAAATGTCTTTGGCGACTCTCTTGTCGGTGATATTGAAGGCGACCTTGTACCCATATTCCTCGACCTCGCCAATCTACCCCTCGAAGCCACAGGCATCGTCTCTGGTTTGGCCGGGAAGCTCGTCGACGAGATGCACATGGCAGAGACAGGTGTTGGTTCGGACTTGTCTTATCTCTCAACTGCGCGTGCGGGTACTGTGATCTTGTCAAACGAACAGTCGATGAAGGCGCTTGAGGTACTAAAGCCACTGCTGGAGAAAGAATAACCAGCAGGATATTCGAAGGGCGGCATGCTTACCCAATTTATCGACAGCTCCTCTTCGCCAATTAGGACGCGTCAAACGGAACTGTACCATGAACGCAGCTACGACTTACGACTATCATGACTTATGTCTTACCAAAAAAAATCGAGCGTGGCGAAGCGAGGATGGCGCATGTCAACACTGTAGGGAGGGTGATCATACACATTGGGAGGCATTCATGGCTCGTGTTTTCAGTTACCAAAAAATATTTTATAGTTTCGTCCGCATTATTGCGAGGCATTTGTCTAGCAGAACCTGTGGGCACTTCCCAATGAGGGTATCACAGGAACTAGTCAACTACCTCATATCTAGTGGCGTGGGATGAGGCCTGAGTTAACCAGCTGGTGAGCCAGCCGGGCCTGGCCAGCTCCCGCCGTTTTGTATATTACCGCACTTCACCTTGGATATAAAACGATGGATTGTCCCTGGACTCCCAGAGTTCGTTTGCCCTGTGTTCCACTTTGTACCCCATGGAGTTCGATCTGACCGGTTGTACCACTACAGCGGTAGCACCCCCCTCCCCCTCAAATTGCCGTCATTGGCAAGACTCTTGGGGGGACGTTTACGGATGATCGTCAGATCACCGGATGTGGCAAGGGGTGGGCTGCAATGCATGTGGTGTCAAGCAGGTGAAAATCAAAAAGCGGTAACCCGAGCCCGGTATGATACTGACCTATCCCTACATAAGTAACTCCTTGCGTGGGTGAAACACCCTGAGGGGTCGGACAAGGTACGCGATGGCGGTTAGTAATAAAGTAGGCTGGCGGGGCGTAAGGCACGGCAGGTCAGATACTTGCCCAATGACACATGCGAACGAACGGGCGAGATGTGCGGACGGCTTCCGGGGACATGGGGAAGGGATGTCCGCGGTTGGATGAGCAGGTTTCCATCCACATATGTACTATGTACGTATGTCATGCAGGAGGGAAGGGGTGTATTGCATACATAACACGTGATGGTTGCCCACCCCGATGCTCTGCCTGCCTTATACTAGACTACTGTAGATCTACATGTAGGTCTTTTGAGGAATAGCCGTTAGACATAAGTACCTAGGTATATATATAGAGCTGTGTTGGGGCAGTGTGTGAGTGTATGCGAGGGTCTTCGAAGGAGCTTCGGTGAGGCTGAGCTAGCGTGTAAGTATATGTTAAGACTAGGTGGCTGGATATACTAGGGGATCTACAACTAGGGTAAGAGTAAATAGGCAGATATAATGGCCTAGTGTAGGTATGTAAGTAGTTGTAGTTTTGTCCTAAGTTGCCTGTATTCTGCGGGGTCGAGGTGTGGCAGAAAAAGGCGTTTTCTTCAGAGACCCCCCCAATTCGGCGAGGAGTACTCGTACATGAGTTAGGTACCTCTCCCCGGGAGGTTCCGCGTCTTTAGTTCATATGCGGGGTTGGTTGGGGGGATGTAACTAACCCGTGTAAGGCACCGTGAATAAGGCAATTACGATGACGGGAGTGGTTACGCAATTGTACATCTGGCGGACTGATTATTGGTCTGATTATTTGGTCTGGTGCACAAGCCTATCTCTCACCAGTCACAGTCAGTCTCTACCACAGGGCTCGAAGTGATTGTGGCAAGAAATGGCGGCGGACTTTGTGGACGTCACATTACGGCACGCCTCTCCATTGTCTCTTTGAGCACGAAACATCTTCATCCAGACCGGCCGGGCCTGTTTCCCCGAGTTGAGCTCCCGGCCTCGCAGGGCTCGATGGCAAGGGGCTGCTTCTCCATGCATGGGATCCCATGTCCAGAGACCGTTTATTCTGGACATACAATACATACAGTAAGTACTTGAGGGGACGTGTAGTTGCATTCGCATATCAACGGTAACACCGCAGATACATGTCACATAGCGGAGTGGCGAGAGAGAATTAAAAAAACGGTCTCGCCGTAATGCGCATATCGTCTCTTCTCGCCGCACCTGCGGCAGGGGCAGTTGCCGCGCAGGGCTCTTGGCGACCTGCTGCATCCCGGGCCCGGAGTGCAGAAACCTCTCTCTGGCTCGGGATCTGGCCGCAGGATTCCAGAAAACCCCAGATGTCGGCATAGCGCTGGGATGCGCAGAGTCCCGCTTCCTGTGCGGTCTGCGAGGTTGGTTTCTCCAGCGTACCCTACAGTACAGGATCTGGCTGGTGTACCCGAACTAAGCAAGCGGTCGCGATATCTCGGCCGTGCTTCTCCAACTCAAACTAGCCGCCGCGCGAGGCGACGATTTTTTTTCGTCGCGCTGACGACTCGAGCATGCGAGCGGCTCAAGGTTGGCCCGGCTCCTGCTCTGTCTCTGTGCCCGCCGACGCCTCGTCTACCAGGCCGTGCGACTTGTTGAACATCGCCTGCGGAGCAACCTTGTCGGCTAATCGTGATTTCTAGATTGCAGATGACGACGTCTGCGAGGGAGCTATCGCTCTAGAAGGGCCTATCATAGCGCACAGCCTCTGGGGCCTAGACATTGGATCGAGTACACTACCTGGAGTCTTTTTTTCCCCATTTGGGCAACGCTTTTGCACTTACATCCCTTGCATACTTTCGAAGCCCCGAAGGATGAGTCAATATTTTGTCATAAGGAGTAGTTTCTAATGCCTAGACTCCTACGGGAGGTCACGGCTCATCTATGTCGCGCTTTTTAGCCTATGCTCGTTCCCCGATGTTGAGAAGTACAATGTCTCCTTTCCATCGCCGAAGCCCCAAAGGCAGAGACCCAGGCCAAGTGGACAGAGCCGGATATGCGTTGTCCATTATTCGGACATTCGCGTTGATCCATGGTATGTAGAAGGTGCCGATGCCAATTGTACGAAATTTATCTGTTGCAGGTAAAAAAAACGTTTGAGTTGGGTTACATTATGACAGCCGCATGCCGATACTACTCTAATAATTGTCTTTCAACTTCTGGTGTCGGCCTTACTCTAACCCCGTGAGCTTCTACTGGCAATTCTAACCCGACGGTAGGGTTTACCCCGACGGACCGGCACCGAATGGGGAGCACATATGTGACTCTCTAATAAGCCTAGAGCGCAGCATGTATAAGGCGATACAAACACTGGTGCCCGATACGGCCTTCGGTATCTTCACTGGCGATATCGTAGACCATGCAGTGTGGAATACTACCGTAATTCAGAACGCACTCGACGTAACTCACGCCTACGACGGGATGGCCGCCGCGGGTATGCTTGTTTGTGGCACCGCGGGAAACCACGAAGCGTCGCCGGCGAATTCGTACCCGCCGCTAGGGGTGAGTTCCTCTGTGCAGTGGCTTTACGATGTTTTATCCTCCTCGTGGATAAGATGGGTTGGGTCCCGCGCCACTGATATGACGCGGGAGTTCGGCGCGTACTCTGCCAGGTACTGTTGTAGCAATGGGGTGGATATTGATGTTGTTAGAAGGATTAGAGTGACCTAGCAATAGCCGTGAGGGGTCACATATATACACTGTAGACCGTACCTTCCCACAGTACCCTAATGGGAACTTGCGCGTCATATCAATAATAACTAACACGGAGCCTAAAGATAACAAGCCTCAAAGTGCCCATATTTTTCTCGGCGGTACTTTAAGACGTATTAATCTTAGTAGGGGGGCGACTACTATCGCCAAGTTAAGGATTAGGGATATAGCTTCCATACAAAGATATGCTGTAACTTCGTTGCTGTATCTACCTTCTACTGTTGGGTCCTAACTTTGCGCATATTTGTTGACAGTAGCCAGTGAAATTGAGACGACGGCGAAGAGGTAGGCCACTAATACGACTAACAGAGTGATTGTAACTCTATTCAAGCCAGTAATCGGGTTTAGTCTAGGTAGGAAAACCTTGCGAACGAATAAAATAGCGGCTATTCGCAAGAATGTGTCGACGACACTCGATAGGATTTCGTTGATTAAAAGGGACTATAGTAGCAGTACGCTTAGAATGAGTTTTATTTGTACCGTGGCAAATACTCACCTTAGCGACAAGCTCGATCTCAGAGCGAGTTTCAGCTAACTGGTGTTGACCTCGGCCTCTACTACGACTGCCCGGGTTGCCAAAAACATCAAGACAAGTAAGAGGACGCAAGATAGATAGAGTGAAATGTTATCAAAGCAATTGATACGAAGTCCCCTAACTCTTTTAGACCATGCGGTGAGGATTAATGATAGATAAAATATCACGATAAAATATACCATGCCAGGTAGGGATATGCTTGCTACCTACCAGCTGCAACTTCGCGAACAAGGTTACCCTCCAACCTTTTGACAAGAAGCCTGAGTCTATTCAGCTCTCTCGAGCCCCAAAGTCCATGGGCGCTGCGTTCACTATGCGGGCTTTGGGAGGGTAAGCTAATAATCCATGATGCTAACAACTTGCTTAGGGAGATCAACCACTAGTCAGCCCTAGACTTTCACTTTGACTAATATTATCAGAGGGCACCAATGACATGCGTATAATACCACATAACGCGACCGTTAATTATCACTTGTGAGCTGAAATGGCCGTTATCTTCCATTTCCCTGTCACACCGTGCGCTACACTAATTTGCTTCTATCCATAGTGACTGCTCAAATTGAACTCATTTTCTTCCACTTAACAGGTATTCTGTAGAGAGGTGTTGGTTTCAAAAAAAAAAATTTAATTGGGTATATTACTTGTACTCGCACTTATGTTACCTCAATCATGAGGAGAATGCTACAATCAATGATCCTGTCCAGATTTCGTGAGGGTATGGTCCATGGGAACCTCAGGGGCAAAGCTGGCATGGGGCCTTGACTCTATCTACATAATACCTCAGAAGGGTCGGTATTCCCAACTGCCGTCCTCCGACCAAATGTCTCAAATAAGCGAGGGTTGAATAGCCTCAGTTTCAAATTATCTGACCGAATGGGACTTCTCAACGAGTATAAAGACATACTGTAAAGGACGTTCGGCGCATGTAACATGCACTGTGTTCAATGTTGGGAGCATGGAACTCGGTAGAAGAGAGTTCGTTGCTAGTGGCGATATCCAGTGCCACTAGATTGATCCAGGGATAGTTTCCAGCGCTCAATAACCCTCAAGGGGATTCCGTCAATCCCAACAGATGAATTCAAGAAGGAACTCGCGGCGCCAGGAAGGAGATGCTGGGATCTGCGCAGGTTGCGCACACACCATACACCATACACCCATCTCTAGCAAGATGCGGGCCCCGATGGATCTCCATAGGTCTCTCTGCACGCATCGCAATTCAGCTGGTCCATATAGGGCTGGAGACCCTCAAATTTGTGTTCCGGGCCCTTAGGGAATCCCTTGGGCGTCTCTCCAATATCTCCTTGACGACCTAGGACCACGATGGCTTTGAGATTGGCATGCGCCATCCGCTTATGCCAGAGGCGGAGGAAGTCCATGACTCCGGGGTTGACGGGGTTTGCCGATTCGGACTGGGGTTGGGTTTCTTCTGGCATTGTTGGTAGGCGTGGTACGGGGTGAGTTTGTCAGGTTGGCTGAGACTTGAGTCATCACGGTGAACAGCTGAGGCGCTGATGCTGAATTTCAGTGCGGGGTTAGGTATTGGGCTGGTGCGGGGGCTCGGGGGCTCGGGGGGTGGACCAGCACCTGAAGGATATACAGTACATAGGATTTTCACGGAAGTATTGAATGAAGCGTGTTATAAGAATAGAATATACATGAAACATCAACAGTTACATCGTCAAACCGCAACCCAGGTGGCCTATTCTATATAAAGGTCGTTTTCTTTTTTCTTACCGTGATATACCCCTTGAGAATGTACTCATCTTATAAACCAGCCTTCTGCCAACACCGATATTAAACCACTATCAATCTGACCCCAACTCTGTTGAGTATTGGTAAGACAACAAGCTGAGGTATATGTCTTAATTTTGCACGGTCAGCTGCCAGGACAGGTAACCCTCCTCACTGCTTACCTAGTTCATCATCCCCTGGCCTATCTATCCAAGAGTTGAAGCCTAACACCAGGACACCGTTCACAGGTTGAGCAAAGAATACTCCAGTGGTATAAGCGTCGACTCGAAGCCTTAAATATCACTTGTCCATTTAGAGTACGCAACTACAATGGCGACCCCTCAAATCAATGCCGAGGATTACAATATTGCGTGGCCATCAGCTCTATTTGATAAAGAAAAATATGAAAAACTATGTGAAGAGGAAGTTACCCAGAGTTTAAGCATTCGTTGTGTATATGGGTCCGACGAACACCCGGTTCTGGATCTCTCTTGCGCTAGACAGCCTTGGACTAAAGGTCTGCTCATTCCACCATCTCCTACTTCCACTATCTTAACGTTGAAGTGTCTGCTGATTCATAGATAGAGCGTTTGCTTCAAGTTATAAGTCTTTATAGACGATCCGATATTTATAGCTACCATTTACTACTAGAAGTCCTCGTACCAGACAACGACGATTTAATTCATGTCGCTAAACAACTTAACATTCTCCAACTGGTATACGATCTGAGAAATCTCGCTACGGGCGATTGGCTAGACGAACTTCGCCAGAAACTTCCATCCCGGCTGCACCCCCTTATTGGTCAGCCTTCATATCAAGAATTCCTTCGGTGTTGTTGGTCGGAAGAACCGACCAGCACATTCGAAAGGTTATCTTTAATGAAACAAAGACGTGAGATCTCGGAAGCTTTTTGCATGTTCATGACCACCCGTCATGCTCCCATTTCCCCGCCTTTCATCACGGGCCTACGGCGCATTTTGTCCCAGTGCCTCGAAGGCTATCGGGAAAAGCTTGTGCCAGCTATTCAAAGCTGGTTTCCTCCCGAGCGTGACGAAAAACTTGCTAGATCCAGGTCTATCTTCCCAGAGGATTCTGGTCCGTTTCTCGATGTCCCCGGCCTTAAATTTGCTTTTGCCCCTTCTGGTTCAGGTAAAACGACATCTATCTTCAACAAGTTTATGGTTGAATACGGACACTACATGGTCGCTTCAGCCCTTGAATCTCGAGAATTAGGTCCAGAGGTTCAGCGTCAGAACATAATGAATCCAAAAATTCTTCAGGGCGTCTCAGAGGACACTAGAGAGATGTTAAAAATGTTGAAATACATGAAAGCGTTAGATCTTGCATCTGACACTGGCCGATCACTGGAGCGACAGGCTTGTAAGTATTGGTGGTCCTCAATCTATAAGGCGCGGTCCTTTGTATTTGAAGCTTTTCTCAAAGCTAAAGGCCATCAATCAACCCCCGAAATGTGGCTTTCGTTTCAGATTAACTGCAAAGATTGGGATCCATTCTTACAAGTTTTCCGAGCGATGGCTTTGTGGTTGGACCCTTGGCCAATAATCAGGCCAGCTGGGATCGGTCAAGTGGCATGGCTTTGTGTCGATGAGGCTCAAGAGGACTTGAGGTACGAGACGGGGTCGGGGGATAATCTATTTGGGCATGCGATGAGCGCGTTATACATTGGAGGCCTTTCGATTGGCTATAAAATCCCGGAGCATGTCGTTTTTGCTGGGACCTCCTTCGACATATCCAAAGCTTTGCGAACAAGCAAAAAAGAAATCGAAAAAGATGCTTGGAGCGATCTCCGGGAGATAAGCGACAAAAATTTTGAACTGGTCACAAATTATCAATACATTCGCAATAATGCGGATGCAGAGAGAATTATGCGAGGCTGTGGCCTGAAAACGAAGAAAGTCCTTCAGATAGCTCCTCAAAATGGTAGACTGCTTCGGGGAAGAGTCAAATGGACGGCCATGTTTGCTGAACGCATTCTGGACGCTATGAAAACGAATCAGTTGCCCAACTCGGAAGAAATTGAAATTTCTGAAGAGGAATGCAAGCGTCTAGATCTTCGCAAGATTGCAGATGATACCTACGAGAATATCGTGGAACAGCTGTCCGACATGTTACGCCTCATTCGGGGACGCGAAAACGGCGAAGAGCTCTTGAGAGTCCTACTAGAGGCAGCAGTTTCTGCAGATATACGCAACTCGTCTCATACATTTGGACGGAAAGAGGACCTAGAACTGGTCGAACATGGGTTTGCTACAGTTGTCCACAAAATTGACAAAGCGAAGGACGAGCTGGAGGCCAATTTCATCACGACTTTCAATAGCAAGAGAAGACTTGAGCTAACAGCTCTAAGGAGAGAGCACTGCACTGTCGAAGATGGAATAATAGATCTTGTTGTCAAAGCAGAAAAGATTGGCCTCTCTGTCGACAATTGGACTCTGAACGTGCTTACGCCCGGCATGTGGAGCCAAGGTTTCACTGTCGTGGATTGCCTGACATCTATAGGTATGCCGTCAGACGACACCCCAATGAACGCCGATAACGAGAGCGAAGAAAGACAGGCAAGGGTAAAGGAGGTAATCAACGAACTGGGACGACAGAACAACAAATTTGCACCCTACGTGGATGACTTCATAACACTTGCGAATTCAAATAGCCAACGGCTTGTTAACATGAAGATCAAGAATGTATTTCATAAAAGAATCGCCACGGAGCTTGCAGGGAAGCTGGTGCAGAGCCATTTTATGATTATCGACAAGACCATTGACGAACTCACCAGGCTGGTCAAGGGGGGCTTCACCATTCGCGACATGGACCCTGCACCGATTGCCGAACTAAAGGAGCGCGTAGTCATCGAGGCTATTATTAGATTCTCTACTGTTAGCAGTCTGGAGAACACCCTCCTTCCTCGACTGAAGACTTTGTCGCGGACCGATCTTGGAGGTCCAGCGGAGTATTACCTTGCCGTGGTAAGTTCAACAACTTTGATTTCCCCAAAATTTTTTGAGTGAATATTCCGACTCCTGAAGTAATGCGAAATAACGCTTCTAACATTATGCAATATATAGCAACTTCAATTTTTCTTCCGTGGTTCAATCGCCAAAGAATCACCGCAGCAATCTGAAGAGTGGCAAAAGAGACGAGACCGCGCCGTGACGAGCTTGGCCGGAGCCAAGAACCATGAAGCAACACAAATTCAAGGCTTGCCTACTTCCAGCCTCATCACCGGCGAACAGACAGTCAAAAAGTTCGACATTTGGGATGAATGGATTGACCAATTGCAAAAATGGTTAGATGATATTCAGGCAGGTGATAGGCCGTGCGCCAGCTTTCTGCTCCCACACAGTGATTTTGGCCCTGATCTCATTTTCGCACTGCGAAAGGCAGATGGGCATATCATTCTTTGTAGCGTCCAAGTAAGTCAAGCATACCTACTCAGTGCTTCGGTCAAGTGAAGTTATCACGGCTCCGTATGCCTTTTTTTGATTGCCTCTATTGACGTTGCCCTCTTTCATTCCAGCTGAAACTCGGCACAATTGATAGCGGGGATGCTGTGAACAAATCCTCGATGTCATGGGCATGCGTAAGAAGAAGGAGAAGCATTCACGCCAGACTTGAAGGCTACCTTGAGGGCAAGCCTCAGGAGGTCATCGATTTCTGTATACGTCCACGGACTTTGTCGGAAGAAGCGCTCCGCAACGCAAGAAAGAAAGTCGGCAACCAAGGCATAGATCTCCAAAGGGAGGCATACGAAAGCAAAACCTTGAAAGATCTTGAGGAACGACTACTACACACTTGGGGGAAGGAGTCTAAGCTAAG
The DNA here is from genome assembly GCA_005188305.1 of Xylaria sp. BCC 1067. NCBI lineage: Eukaryota > Fungi > Ascomycota > Sordariomycetes > Xylariales > Xylariaceae > Xylaria > Xylaria sp. BCC 1067. The sequence goes on from SSCS01000001.1 coordinate 4,033,656, forward strand.
CCTGCTTATTGTAGCGGAACTACCCAAGAGTAGGATGCTAATAACCCGAAGACCAGACACGGAATGCGATGAATCGCACGAGTACTATAACCTTATCAGCGGGGACTTGACAAAGGACTTATTTGGCGAAGGTTTTTGGGGGTTACTTTCTCAAGCTCCGTCTAAGGGCTCACGAAAGCCAAAAGCATAATGAAATTTTCTAATTTAGTAAAGGTATGCCAAATCGCAGACGGCGATGACGATCACTTCCATTAATACACTAAATCCCTGGTTGCCACAACCCTTTGGAGTTAGCCTCAGTTCCCTGAATTTCTACCAGTCTAAATTTACTGTCCAAAGGTTCCCCTATATAATTATATTCTTTTCATCATTCTTTCAGCCCAAGAAATATAAGCCCGAATTGCAAAGCATCACGTCGTATTCTTTACTTCCTTATCGTCGACATAGGAAAAGCTGAGTAGTCTTCTCTAGTACAGGGCTCTCAAGCTATCGCATCCTCAGAGTCTTCAATGTCTAACGAACATCCACATTCACACTCGCAACAATCTAGAGAACTTCATCTTACAGGTGTCCGCGACCGGTTCTTCGATGATCCGGTAAGCCAACCGGTTAATGCTTGCAGTTGAGATAGATGGGATTTTCTAATATGCTTGTAATGTTAACCTCAATCGGCTCGTAAGCCATTCTTATATAGAACCTGTTTGCCGTTGAGCCCCCTCGCTAGTACTCCTTTGTCCCGTATTCCTACCACCGGATACTATTCTAGCGCAAACGCTTTCTTCCGGGGAAGGGCGATCATATATTTATATTTAGGCTTGAGGTTATCTACGCCGTTTGCAGTTCGTAGCGTCAATAACCCGATAACCGAAGCTAAAAACGTAAGCAGCTGGCCAGCGTATAGAGTATAAAACCGAGGCTCGTCTAGTAGTACTATAACCTTTCCATCCGAATCTTTATTATGTGCAGCTATATGAAGAACCGGTTGGGAAATACCCAAGCGGGCAGCTTGTCTGGTTGATAGGTCAGCTGGATGCGGCGGAGAAGGCTGGTGAGAGGGTCTACATAATAGGACACATGCCCTTAGGTACGCGAGATGCATTCCACGTTGCGTCAAACTATTTTGATCAAATCGTGAACCCATATGAGGCTACGGAGGTTGGGGCCAGAATTAGCCATCGACCTTGGCAAGCGTTTATAGTGCGAATAAAATCTCAAAAAATACTGTCCTGGCGGTTTAGCAGTTTGGCAGGCGGTATTTCGGGCTGTTAACGGACCGTGGGGTAGAGAGAACAGTCAATTCGGGCTGTTGGCGGTCTGGCACGCGTTGTGGTCTTTTAAATGGGCTATTCGATTGTAAGAAGACTAAATCGTTCAGGGGAGTTTCTGCACTGTGGGCTAATGCCAAGATCGATGCTTAATTCTGGCCCCAACTTCCGTACTATTGTTGCATTGTTCTTTGGTATTTCCGCATTGCATCCTTGCTGTTGACGTTGCGTTTGTCTCTGAGATGGCACAGGAGATCTCCCCGTAGCGAGATGGTGCTAATGTCGTGCCGATTGTAGGACATACCCATCTCGATGAATTGTAGATTTCGTATTCTAACTACAGCCAGCGGACCTCGGAGAACGCAGCCACTGTGTCCTATATCGGGCCCTCTATGACACCTACGTCGGGCTACCGGGCCTTCCGTGTTTACGACATAGACCCGGTCACGTTTGGGGGTCTGGACATCACGACGTACATGGCGAATATGAGTGATCCGAAATTCCCGAGCGCAGAAGGACTAGCCTGGATAAAGTACTATTCGGCTGGAGGAGCATATGGCTCCCTTGTGAACCCACCTCTTGCGCCCCTAGAGACACAGGACAATGAGTTTGACGAAGTGACTCGGGAGTTGGATCCTGCCTTCTGGCATGAAATGACTGAAGTTTTTGAAGAAAATTCCACCACTTTCGATGAGTTTATTGTGAGGAAGCGTAGGGGTTGGCAACCAGACATGTAAGTTGTGAGCTGGGAGAGCACAGGATAATTGCATGCCGCCTGGTTCCATTCGTTTGAGGAATGGTCCGGCCAAGGATATCCCGACTATCAACCTTGGGGAACAGGAGTGTGGCGGCTCCGTGTTAGCTGATACATTAGACTAGGCAACGTAGCGGCTAATCCCGAGATGCGTGCGTGGTTGGAGATGCTTGTAGATAATTGATCTAATATTAGGACAGGCAGAGTATTAAGGTTATGTATTCTAGTGCAAAGAGCACTTGATACAAAATTTGTGTCGATTCGATCGCAGCCAGTTCCTAAGTTTATTCGCGAAGATAGGTAAGTACCTAGGTATATAGTAGGTACTTACACCCGAGACTCGTCAGGCCCAGAGCGCTAACATGTCAAGGGTACAAGTACCTACTTAGGTATGGATGAGCCATGGGGTTGCCTACTATAACCAAGGTCCAGTGGTGAGGCTAGCTGAGCATGACGGTGGTCGGCAGGTACGACTTGGCGGTCGCATCAGCTTCGATCTAAAGAAGCGGTAAAGTACAAGTACATGTAGGAGCCATAAGCCACCTCTAGTGACCTCTATACTAGTACTTAATACTAGTACTTAGTATATGCTCCCGGGCTTCCACCGTGACGGGCCAACCTTCTTTCACCTTATCAACATACAAACAATTGCATGCATGCCAACGGCACGCAACACCTGCAGCCCTGCTTCTAAAGTCAACTACTACAAAGGTGCCGAATAACGCTCGATCCTGGTTTTTGCGCGCATCTCGACGGCCAATCGTCCCAAGGGTTAGATCGCTTTGGATGCTCGGCTTACAACCACGACCGACCTTAAGGGCCCGGCCGTCGCTAGTGGATCTGATTCGACGGAACAGTGCTGGAAACAACAGCAGACCCAGCACACCCAGCACACCAACTGCTGCTAGCCCACCGCCTACCAGCATATCCATATCCACACCTCCCTATACATCTGCGTCACTGGGGGCAGAGCTCGACCCAGAGCCACAGCTAGAGCCAGAGCTAGGGCCGGAGCCGGTTGAGACAAGGCCGACATCTGCGGACGCTAAAGCCACAGCGAGGTTACTGGACGAGGCCACCATTACAGCCACCTGCACTGCTGCTATCCAACCCCTGTCTCAGCCTGTGAGCCCTGAGCCTCTGCTATCAACGACAGCTTCCACAGCTGCTGCTGCAACTGTCGAGGCTATTACATCTTCAACCTCGTCCCCGACATCAACACCGCCGTCCCCTGCTGCATTATCCCGCGCAGCCTCGCCTCACCTCAACAACCCCCCCGAATCCACTTCCGAACCTTCTGAGGTCTCGAAAACAGCCACTGAAGTTCCTAAAATGGCTCCGGTAAGCTCAACCCTCAGCTGTCTTTGGAGCTGCGAAACTAGCTTTGCTCTGTTGCCCCGCCACCGACAGGCAGCATCATTTGCTGATACCATCGTCAGTCTGCGAAAGCCACTAATGGCGACCATGATGGGCTAAACACCGGTATGCTTCTCTTCTCTCCTATTCGAAACGGCAAGACATGTGTGCTGATATTGGAACCAAAGGCAAGGTCTATTCCGTCTCTGGGTTCGTAAACAATCCTCGCAGTCCACCTACATCATCCTTCCGCCAACTAGAAAGCTAATGCTTCCGATAGACCTGTCGTTGTTGCCGAGGACCTGCTCGGTGTTGCAATGTACGAGCTTGTAAATGCCCCTTTGGTTCTCTTTGTGCTACCACTTCTGCTAACATGGGGAAGGTCAAAGTTGGTAACGATGAGTTGATTGGCGAGGTTATTCGGATCAATGCCGATCAGGCCACTATCCAGGTGTACGAGGAAACTGGTATGCGCGATCCATGTTCACGAGCTCCTACTACTCGATACTAACATACCAAAAGCTGGCCTAACTGTCGGCGACCCTGTCCAGCGAACCGGAAAGCCCCTGTCCGTCGAGCTTGGCCCTGGTTTATTACACAACATCTACGATGGTATTCAACGACCACTTGAGAAGATTCAAAAGCAAGCTCAGAGCATCTACATCCCTCGCGGTGTCGCTGCCCCTGCCCTCGATCGCGAGAAGAAGTGGGAGTTCACCCCAACTATGAAAGTCGGTGACCACATCGCTGGCGGTGACGTATGGGGAACCGTATTCGAAAACTCCTTCATCAAAGTCCACAAGCTCCTCCTACCCCCTAGGGCAAGGGGTACTATCACCAAGATCGCGCCCAAGGGCGAGTACACTGTGGAGGAAAAGATCCTCGAAATTGAATTCAATGGGACTAAAAGCGAGCATGGTATGATGCAGGTATGGCCGGTTCGTGTCCCTCGGCCCACCACGGAGAAGCTATCGGCCAGCAATCCCTTCATTGTCGGACAGCGAGTTTTGGATGCTCTATTTCCCAGTGTACAGGGTGGTACTGTTGCGATTCCTGGAGCTTTCGGCTGTGGTAAAACTGTCATTTCGCAGTCTGTCTCCAAGTTCTCCAACAGTGACGTTATCGTCTACGTCGGATGTGAGTATTTATCAACGCTGTCTTTCCTTTGATCGTCACTGCGCTATCTCGAGGTCTCTATGGGTTTATTTCGTAAAGTTCACTACAGGCTTAGATTGTCGGTTAAATTACTGATGACTGATGTGCTATAGGTGGTGAGCGAGGTAACGAAATGGCCGAAGTCTTGAAGGATTTCCCGGAGCTTTCTATCGAAGTTGAGGGCCGCAGGGAGCCCATCATGAAGCGAACGACGTTGATTGCCAACACTTCCAACATGCCTGTCGCCGCTCGAGAAGCTTCCATTTACACTGGTATCACTGTCGCCGAATATTTCCGTGACCAGGGTATGAATGTAGCTATGATGGCAGACTCTTCATCGCGGTGGGCCGAAGCTCTGCGTGAAATTTCTGGTCGTCTTGGTGAAATGCCTGCTGATCAAGGTTTCCCTGCCTACTTGAGTACCAAGCTGGCTAGTTTCTATGAACGTGCTGGTAAGATCCAATGTCTGGGTTCTCCTGAACGAGAGGGTAGTGTCAGCATCGTCGGTGCTGTTAGCCCTCCCGGCGGTGATTTCTCCGATCCTGTCACTAGCTCTACCCTGAGTATTGTACAGGTGTTCTGGGGTCTCGACAAGAAGCTCGCTCAACGCAAACACTTCCCTTCGATTAACACTTCGGTGTCATACTCTAAGTATACAAACACCCTCGATAAGTGGTACGAAAAGGAATATCCCGAGTTCCCTCGGCTTCGCGATCGTGTGAAGCAGCTTTTGTCCGACTCGGAAGAACTTGACCAGGTAGTACAACTGGTTGGCAAGTCGGCATTGTCTGATCCCGACAAGATTACACTTGATATCGCTACACTACTGAAGGAAGATTTCTTACAACAGAATGGTTACTCGAAATACGATCAGTTCTGTCCTCTCTGGAAGACCGAGTGGATGATGAAGCTCATGATGGGTTTCCACGACGAGGCACAGAAGGCAATTGCCCAAGGCCAGAGCTGGTCCAAAGTTCGTGAGGCTACTAGTGATTTGCAGGCGCAACTTCGAAGTCTGAAGTTTGAGGACCCTAACGACGGCGAGGAGACTATTTGCAAGAAGGTACGTGGCCCGGAACCCTCCGTTGATGGATCGCAGGTAGCTAATTTCTGTTCACAGTATGAGGATATCCACCAGTCTTTGATGGACAAGTTTGCGTCTGTAATGGACGAGTAATTTGACTTTGCCGGACGAGGATCAAGGACTGTATATAACCGGACCATGGACGGAGACTAATGGGCGGGATAAAGCCCCGGGTCACGAGATTCAGATATCAATTTAGAGTAGTGTTAGCATCGGACTTGCTACTAGTTTCGCAAACAGCACTTCGAGTTCTAAGTTGATGCATGGTGTCTTGACTTTGATACAATCAATTTCTCATTATTTGTTGACAAATTCGTAACTTCATCTCTAGAATTATGCACAACACACTACGTAGTTTTCGTGGCCTTCCCCTGAACCCCTGAGACCGTTGGGATTACCATCTGGCTCCTTCATCGCACAACTTGTCTGGCTTCGGCCTCACTCACTTATCACTGTCGGGTACACTTGCCCCCCTAATCGCCCTGGCTGACATGGATGGGACTTGGCCGTTAGAATCTGTGGGAGCAATGTGCAAGTAACCCAGTCTTTCTAGCATCTCGATCCGGCAGAGATGCGGCCCGGCCGAAGGAATTATATAACCCCCCCTTACTCGGATTCATGCGTCTGTCTTCTTCTCTTCATGTTCAATGGCGGCAAAGCGCTGGATACGTCGTGGACAAGATGAGGAGTCTCCTTCGTGGTGTCTGGGTGCCCAGTCTTGGGGGCACATAACTGTCGTCCTGGCTGTGAAAGCGCGGCTGGCAGTGCCAACAAGCAGATGAGGCCGACGGCAATATCTAGATGATACCATCGCCCATTTCTTCCTCACGAGCCTGCGCTCGTTCTTTCCCACCGAAGACTTCTCCATCCGGTGTCTTATCCCATATCTCCCCGTCCAGATCGACGACTCTAAACTGCACAACAGCAGTCCCCGCCCCTCACCCCTCCTCTTTCGCGCTCGTCCCGGTGGCCGCGGAATCACCCCGTCCCCTCCCCTTCTCGCCCCGCGCTGTTCCTCCCGCGTCGCGGTCCTCCAGCACGCCCCGGGCCCGCCCGAGCCTCTCGACGGCGCCCTCCAGACGCCCGAGGCGCGCCTTCTTCTCCTGGTCCCGCCGCCCGAGCTCGCTGACGCGCTCCTCGAGCGCGGCGCGCGCGCGCCGCTCCGTCGCCACCATGGTGTTCGCCTCCTCGAACAGCGTCGCGCTCAGCTCCTCGGCGTCCCGGCTCATGGCCGCCAGCTTCTCCTCCGCGGCCGCCCGCAGCTTGCGCTCCTGCGTCAGCGCCGCGATCAGCTCTCGCGTCGTCCCTGTCGCTTCGCCGCCGCCGCCGCTGTTGGTGCGGTCCCGGGAGCCGAGGGGTAAGGCCGGCGACGAGACGGACGATAGACTCCCTCGCTGCACCTGCTGAGCGCCGCCTGATGCAGCTGCGGCGGACGCGGCGCCGGATTTCCGCGGCGTCAGGAGCTGGCTTATCCGCGAGGCGGCGCCGGCGCCGAGGAACGACGAGCGCGGGCTGCTCGTGCTCACGCTGGGGTCGGGCGTGTGAGGCCGGTTGGCGGTGCTGTTGTTGCTGTTAGGATTAGGATTGGGGTTCTTCGTCGAGGTTGCGGTGGTCGAGTTCGTGCTCGTCGACGCCGCCCGCAGCCGCGAGAGCTCGTCTTCGTAGTCGGCCCAGCGGTCGACGGCTGCCGTGGCCTTCTGGTTGAGGAGCCGGACTTGGCTTTGCAGGTCCTCGATCTGGCGCTGGGCTTGCAGGAGGGCTGCGTGCGAGTCGGACGAGGGGGGTGGGAGCGGGAGGGGGAGCCCGCAGCTCGGACAGCACGGTTTGCTGGCTGTGGATAGGAACGTTGTCGTTGTTGGGGGCGGTAGTGTCATTGTCGTGGTTGTGGCCATGATGCTTGGATCGGGTACATTGGGCGGTGTTGGATCAAGAAGTCGGTAGGTAGGATGGATGGGTTGTGTCTCAACCGCTGACCGACGCTGGTAGACGTGGTGCCGTGCCGTTGGGAGGTTGGCAGACGTCTGTCTAGAAGGCGGGCAGATCCGTACTTCGGGGAGATGAGATAGGTCAATTGGTAGGCACTCCAAAGCTTGTCTTGTTGATAATAGGTCTGTCTGTCTTTATGGCAATTAAAATGATTATGAGCTTTAGCCACAAATTCATGGCCCTCACTGCATTCCGTTGTTGAATTGAGCATTCCCAGAAAGGCGGCGGTGCACAAGGGCGGTTGGCTCTATTCAAGCCTCCAGGTTCGTACTGTAGTTCTGTCCGGGGTTTATTTTTGGTGGCGGGAACCTTTGAACTAATTGAACATGTCATTTTAGCTGCGCCGCGTTTTAGGTGAATGAGAACCCTAGCTCTTTTCAATAATCGTGCCATCCGACATGACTATAGTTTCGGATATTTCTCAATTAATACTATCTACGTAAGTAATTAGTGGATATGTTTCATTGTCTAGCTGCTTGCTTAAAACCAAGTGCTGATTCCGTACGGCCGTGGTTAAAGATGGCCATGTCTCCAGTACTGCACATATTGAGACCCGATACTAGTACGCCGAGACCGTGCAGCCCTTCTCGGGTATTCCCGCACTGATAGTTCAGACTTTGTAGTAAAGCCTACATGGGCTACTAGGGAGATCATCATGATGCGTTCTAGAATCTCTCCGCCGGAATTCAAATGACCGGGTTTGTCCTTCCAGATGCAACGCGTCTACCATCTCGCTTCAATCTACCGAATTGGAAGATTCAAGCTTCCATCGTTTCAGATATCCAGCGTTGCGAGGCTTTTATACTATGTCGTAGTTTGATCGCCATTGGTCAACGCAGAGCGGGACTCCTACCCGGTTCTAGGAGTAAAGTGCTATGCGCCATTGAATACCGTTCATAAATTCGACTTGGAGAGCAACCTGCTCAGGCAGGTGATATCGTGGCCTTTGAAGCTTTCAAGTTTTATGGTTGTAGGGCACGCAGTATGTGGCATGGGGCACGTAATATAATGCCACCATATTTGTCCCTGCCTCGGGCTCGTCGCTGGTATAATATGGACTGATCCCAGATTTGATTACCGCTCAAAAAGGCTTCGCAACCTTTCGGCTCTCACTTAGACCCGTCTCGGGGTCCTTGTACTCTTTCCAGCTAACGGGGAACATGGTATTGCCCACCTCGCTCGTAGCCATGATAACGCCGAGTTCGTTGTTCGCGGTCGAGAGGTAATAGTTGGCCTGATCGCCCAACGAGATCTACAACCAACGAAACCTTGTCAACTCATACTCATACAGGACTCATCCCGCATTTGGAAGACGGCAAGCGTCACTTACCACCTGCGCGCGGACAATATCCCCGGGCCGGAAGCTCTCGTATATCTTAACGCGGTCCTTCTCCGTGGCACGTACGTCCTGTACACGCACCACGCCCTGCCACTGCGCCGACAGCACAGCGTCGCCGACAATGAGAATCGCGACCGTGGCCTCGCGGGGCGTGATCCGCGTGACGCGGCACAAGACGATGTTGCCGACTTCGGGGAGGACTTCGCGCTTGTCCCGCTGCTCGGCCGTGCCACCGCTGGCTGGCGAAACGGATATGGTTGGCAGGGAATTTGTGTTAGGCGCGGCATTCGATGTGTTCAGAGCCGCGATACGGTGCATGCGCTTCGCGGGGCCCGGGGTCTTCTCCGGCTGCGCGATATTGACGGTGCCCAGCAACGAGGCATACAGGTTCGAGTCGTGGATGTGTGTTCCTGGGCCGGCGCTGTATTTGCTGGACGGACCGAGAAGCTGGCCTGGGACGGCCACTGTTCGCGCCTGCACCTGCGCCATTGCCGCCAGCTTTGGTGATGGTGGACGTGTTGCTATGGAATAGGATACGACTTGGTGAGCTCAAGATGAACAGCGTTTCGAACTTTTTCCCTTGTAGTAATGATGTAAAGATTCCAGGGCGCAGGCGGTTGATCAGTGTGCTGTGGGCAGCTAGCCACACAAGGCTAGACCGGCCAGGGCGCTGCTTGGCCTGCCGACAACCCCACTATCGACCCTGGAACCAGGTTGCTAGCTTAGGTACCATCAGGGACCTATCTGAACTACGCTATTCTGAGTCTAGCCTGCACATGTCGAGTACGAATACGGTCGAGCCGCTGCTTACAACACTATCTACCTAGTACTTAATTTACAGTATTCGTTTAAGTAGGTATTTATAACTTATGCATGTCTTTTCTGTCTCTTCATTTATTCTGTATGTTTTGTTTTTCAGTCACTCTTTAGACCGCTTGCCTCTCGCACCATAGCAGCAGTAGCAGCAGCAATGGCGCCGAAAACCTCAGAGTCGGGCGGCTTGACCCGTCTCCTAACCACCATCGCCATCGTACTCGGCATCTTTGCGCCCATTGTTATGCTGCTAGAGCGCAACCTCGAGAGCTTCTACATTTTCAAGCCGGAGGAGCTGCACGAGCTCGCGCAGCGTGGCGTGAAGGCCCACGGTAACGATACCGGCGCCATCGTGAACTACATCGTGAGCGAGCTTGCCGAGCGACACCCACGACACCTCAATGTCCACAGACACGACGACCCCGACGAATGGATGTTCAACAATGCTGGCGGCGCTATGGGCGGCATGTATCTCATCCATGCCAGTAAGTTAAAATACAAGCGCTGAATTCGTGTTCAAGTATCTTTTGAAGAGGGCGGTGGCGCAAGACCGGAGGAATTAGAAGAGCTGACACAATCTTCTAGGCATAACTGAATACCTCATAATATTCGGCACCGCCGTCGGAACAGAGGGACACACGGGCCGGCATACCGCCGACGACTACTTCCACATCCTGTCGGGCGAGCAATGGGCATACACGCCCGGCGATTACAAGCCCGAGGTCTTCCCAGCCGGCTCCGTTCATCACCTGCGCCGCGGCACCGTCAAGCAATACAAGATGCCCGAGGGTTGCTTCGCTCTCGAGTACGCCCGTGGCTGGATCCCACCCATGATGTTGTTTGGCTTTGCGGACGGCCTGTCCTCCACCCTTGATATGCCTACCCTGTGGCGCACGACCTACATCACCGCACGTGAGATGCTCGGCAATTTGGCGCTGGGAAAGCTCTAGATAGACTAGAATAAATCAAATCAAGCATACGACCAGAGGAATATTGCACTACGAACGCTAATGATCTCATGATTGTAACAACACTGGGACATAAGGATAGAACTTGAAATCCGGCTGGAAACGACAATTATAGCGTTCTGTCGGATAGGCCATATCCACAAAATAACCTGTCTGTCGTCGACGGAGTTGGGTACACGGTACTGTTCGGCACATAACCTAATAGTGAAGAACGGGACACTTTACATGTTAATTTCACCGTGTTCTAGCTTTGCGTCTAAACGATAGAAGCGGATACACAGGTGTCACTCTAACAGTGTATCTTGCCTCTGTACATTACTCAAACAAGTCAGGAAACGTGTGAAGGTTAAATTCAAAGAAGCGCCGCCCATGCCTAAGCCTATGTAGAAGTAGCATACCAGCGCCCAACAGTCTATGCTCTATGCTATGCTAGGGTATCGTGATGCAATGCGCCTATAATGAAGCTGAATGAAGCTGAATGAACCAATACCATGCGCCACCCACTTATACAATTCCCACATAAAAGTGTCTCCAGGGGTCAGCGCCTCCTAATGGCTTTTCCCCCGATTCCTGCCTCGTAATGGCCTCCAGAACTCTCCAGTCATAGACGGTTACCCATTCCTGTTCGCCGTTTTTCTTCTTCAAGTCTGCGTCTTTTATTTTCTGCAGGAAAGCCCTAGTGGCTTCTTTTCGCCTCGACTCAACAAGACAGATCTTACGGAGCCGCGGTCTCCTCACAGATGTACCCGTGAGGGCCGTCGACCCACACTCGAAGCTGCCTCTGCTTTTGTACGTGCTCATATATGAACCGCTATTCCATACCCGCGGATCAAGAAGAGGATCAATGATACCGTGGTGTTTTAGCAAGTCATCCGTAATCCAGGCATAGCTCGATATACACGGAGCCAGCAGGATAGAGCAGCTTGCGAGGGCGCATTCAGAACTCGTAATGGAACAACAAGAGAAACTCGGGCTCTTCGTCTTACTTGGGCTCTGAGCTTTCTTTGATCTTTGTCGAGGTTCTGTAGCCCTATCTGGCGGAGAGGAAATCATCTCTGATGCCGTATAATAAGCAGCAGGCGAAGAAGCCGGAGGCTTTTCTGCAGGTAAATCGGTATCGCCTTGTGTTGATTGGGTCGATGGTGATGGGGCGGGTACCGGATGCTCGGGCCCAATACGGTGCTGCTCAGAAACATTTAGGTCAAGTTGGCTGAGAGGCTCCCGCTGGCGCGTTCGAGCAAATAACGAGTCCGTTGGACTACTTTGCTGCGACGAGTCTATTGAAGATGGGCCAGAGTGTCCGCAATGTCGCTTTGCAGCGCAATCTGGTCCCAATCGCTCGGTGGCCGGCCGTTTAGTATGGGTCACAACCGATATTGTCGAATTCATAGATTTAGTATGTCTAGAGGCTATTGTGGCCTCAATAGCTGAGGACCTTGGAGGTTTGGGTAAATCACGCCTAAGATGCCGAGTAGGAGACCGGGTGGACGTTGACGAAGCGGGTGAAGGCGGAGCATCAGAGCAGGTAGTCGCTTGACTTACAGCATCTACTGAGAATTTCCCACGTTCCATTCTTTCGAGAGCTTTCACCCAATGGCGCATCTCCTGGGTATCTTCTTCCTCCGGAAGACATGCTGCTGCTTCGGCTATCCCCTGCAGCTCGGAAAAAGTGACAGTGTCTAGGTACGATCTATCATGATGTACTTTGCCAACTTGAGGAAATCGCATACTCCAGAACTTCGTGTTCGGCTCCTTGTCGAAGCCAAAGCAACGCACATCAAACACTAAGGGGTGAGGAAATATTACCGTCGGTTTCTTGGCTAAAGTGCACCCACTATAATCCAATTGAATGTATGTATTGTCTTTGTGAGGCACCGATATTGGGCTTTGTTGTGCCCAGAACGCTGACAATAATGGCCCGGTTAGTTCAACGATATTTGTTACTCGAAACCGAGGCATCTCGGTCTTCGCCCGGGCTTGGTGACCGTTTTCCAAACATCCTATGAAGAAGTGAGTCCACATCACTTTGGGCAACCTATACTCTCTTGCCTTTGCCGCGTCGTACGATGCACCCACAACTGCGAAGTCCCCAACATCGCCCCATCCTTGAATGTATTCCTTCTTCAGTTTGATGTTGCAGCAGCCGTAGCGCCTGGCCGTTGGGTTGAAATCAAAATAGGGTTCGTCCGGCTTCAATACTAGCCCTTCGCCGCGAGCAGAAATACATTGCGCGAAGAGCTCGCGGAGAGCCTGCACAGCTGAAGTTTGAGAGGTGGAGATAGTAGTCCGGGATACAAGTTCCGCATAACCCTCTCGGCACGTAACGATCTCATTCAGGCGCCGAAATCGTTCGCTATTCCTGACACCGAGTAGGGACTCGTCGTCAATTAAGAGCACATCATAATATATGATCATTAGGTGTTCGTAGTTGTGTGCCCTAATGATATGTGAGTGTAGGCCTGTAGTTGTAATAAGTGAGAACCTACTGTGAATCGTTTGCAGTGCCTAGGAATGAGCCTGAGCGAGAAACATGCTTGCGAATCTTATGGAATGGGAGAATCCTGCGTTCCTAAATCTCACACATTAGCGTACGACGACTCCAAATAGAATCCAAGAGACGCTTGCCTTGGTACTATACACTACTAGTTCCCCCTCCAAGATGCAGCCTTTGGTAAAAGGGCAATCCTCACTTTCTAATTTGAGAGAATCACGGATAGCCCTTTTTCTCCATTAGTTACCTGAAACTTCAAGGAGATCCATGACGTCGTAACTGACTTGTGTAAACGGATGCGATCCGCTGTGCTATCTTTTCCGCTCTTGGAGAAGATTTGAATATGTTCGCCAGGCTTGCGCAAATCGATATGTATCTGACAGTATTCCCCATCAATTTTTTGTTCGCAAACAACTTCTCGGCCCTGCGCTATATCCATGCAATTTTTCATGCTTCTCCCTTTAAGCCAAGGCTGCCTCCCAACCTTTGTCCCAAGGCGTGGTTTCAAGTGACTTGCAATAATGCTTGGCGTATCAATCTTCTCATCAATATGACGCACGTACGCAGTCGCAAAGGAGAGGTCGTCTCTGATTTTCATCATTTGAGGCAAGAGGGGATGATAGTTACGGAAGACGGTGTGTGCATTCAGTACCACTGGCTGGTAATTTTTCAGGACCAATCTAGTAAACCACTTCGCATCCCGCGAACCAAGGCGGGTGTAGATGCTGGCCAATAAATCATTTGGATCGCGCACATTCGATGTTCGGTGCAAGGCTCTGACTGCAGGGGAGCTGAATCTACAGGCTGCTGCGATACAACCCAATATCCCATCAATCTCCTCTACATTAAGATGAGTTGTGTCATCCCGAGAGTTGGGCTAGATCGTATCAGCTAATCCGCAATTCACACCGAACGTGTCAACAGCCCCGCACCTAAGGGCGCAGAACTTACCGTCCGACGTAAGACGCCCTCGACACAGTCAGCTAAATCTATACCAGAGCCAGGCTCGGCCCATCTCCTTAGTTCCAGCACGCGTGAGGCCCCGAGCATCAAGGCCTTTCCGAAAATGCTTTGCAGTCTTGGGGCCTGGATACCGTAGACCCGATCTGTCCTTCTTTCGGGTAATAAGGTAGAGATTATAGCACAAACGTCATTACCAGGTGCGCGAATAAGAGAATCGTGTTGTTGGAACCAAGATTCAACAATTGGCTCGGAGGGAAGTTGTTTGTGTGGCGGCTTGCGAAGTTCATCATCGAGCTGCTGGAGCAGGTCACATATATATCTATATGGAAACGGCATTGCGTTCGCAGTCGGGAGATATACTACATGCGAATCATAGAGACAAATGGCACCGGGAGAAGGAACCGGGTCGAGGAACAATATATACGGGTGGAGGGGTCATGTTTGTAGGCAGCAAAGGGCGCAAATCCATTGCAAGCCGCAAAGTTGGAAAGTAGGCGCAATTGATTGGCTTAGACGAATGGCCCTTGGTGTTTTTAACCTTGCCTCAATGAGGCGGTGACAAAGGATTCGGATATGAAGGGAGCAAAGAATACTTAGAAACCGATACCTGTTGTGTGATCTGTTTGTTGGCTTAGTTTGGCCCACCGGCGCGGGGCCGAGCTTGACGCGACAATAGGAAGGTGGTAACCCGTGTTCACGTGCTTGCGCGCTTGCGCTTGCGTGCATGCCCACAAAACACAAAAGGCAACCATGACACTGAATCGAGTGTACCTAGTCAGCAGCTGTGTGCCAGTTGGCGGCTTCCCCTCGCTACCACCCCATTAAGGGGTTTCACCACCATTATCAAGTCCCCATAGATTCTCTACCAAGCGACGACGAGCCAATTAGAGCCGATGACCAGGATACCACAAGGTGGGCAACTCTTGGACTCTCCACATTGTAATGGGACCTGCAGGACATCATTTCGCCATTGCAGGGTAGCTGACGTTAACTCACTTATATAGATGGGTAAATAGATCGGGTATGCATACGTACTTCCACACAACAATGCGTCGCAATCAAGGAAATGTGTACAGTGTATAGTAGCTGAAACTACCAAATTGACACAGTACTTACATACCTACTTACAGGTCCCAATATCTAGATACTACCTACATACACTACCTAGATAAGCATACATAAGCTACTTAGGTACCGGTAGGTATACTGCCCCTGAATCACATGATGCAACCAACAAAAACAGCCCAGCATCAAACCAGATGGCCGTTGATCAACACTGCTGTGGCGTTTTGTGTTGACCAGGAACCGAACCAGAGCGGCGCCAGATCCTTAGACCAGCCAGTGTCAAGGCAGCGGTGACAGCAGCACGGGAGGCTTGGGATAGCAACTAGACTAAGTACCAGACTAGATCAAAACAAACGACATCGAGGGGTCGAGACGATTAACTCTCTAATATCCCGTATTTAAAGCAGACCCAGGCCCTTTCCTATTCAATATTATTGATGACTCCGCTTCATATCCCGTCATGCTTGGTCTACCTATAGTCGTTCGTTGAAGTAATATTTCGAGCTTCCCTCTCCCTTCTAAAAATCACTGGTACCTAAGTACTTACTTATACCCATTCAACAATTGAGGGGCGTCCGACTGTGCCGATATACTTGCACCCGACCGTCCATAAATCCCCGGATGCGCTCTGGTAGACTGCATATCTACAGTAGAACTCGTCGAACGATCTCGGACACATACGATCGTCTTCTCTTCCTCTTGCTCGACTTGGCTCATCCGTTGGTATACCAGGGTAGTATACGTTTTGTTTACTTACAGTACGGCACCCATCATCATTTGTCGCCTTGGCCCTCAGCTGCCCCTGACCGACAGGGACCGCCCTATCATCCTTCAGCATTGGACTCGCTAACCCCGGGCGGGCACCTTAAATACCACCCATTATAGTTGGCACTAGCACCGGCTTCAGGTCCCAGCCCGAACTGACGCCAGGCGCACTGTTATCTGCAGTACCCTCACTGGTGTTCCTCTAATCTCCCGACGCTGCGATCAGACACAGCATCACTTTCTTTCGCCGCTGCATTCGCAGCCTCTACGCACTGATCGTTGCCATCTGCCCCCGGGTGCCGATGGTGGGTTATGCGGCAGTAACTGCAATATATTCTATTCGTCCATGAAACAAAAACAGCTTTTACAAATTTGTTTGGTTGCATCTTCTTCGTCCATTCTTTTCAATGACAGTCGACTCAGCAATATAATCAGTGCTCTATATTCTAGAAGAACATCAAATTCGGGGAGACAGCGGCACCGTCGTGCCCCGAGTGCTCCGTCCGCTCCTTCGTACTACTATTCCAGCCAAGGTCAACGGCGACGTCTCATAGGTGAACCTTCCAACTGTCGTTCTATTGAAAGACGGCTCAGGCCGTTTGTGTGGACAGACATGGGGTTGGAGCGCCGCCTGTCGCGTGCTTCGCCCAACGCGCCCGCGTCTCTCGACGCAGTCTTGAATGCCTCAAGCATTGACTTGAGGTCGGAAGACACGGTGCCAGCTGCAACACCACCTCGCGTCCCTACCCCTTCGTCTCAGAGAAGCGAAGGGAGGGAGGTTGAAGAGGAATGGCCTAGTCTTACAGACACGACGTCTTCTTCCATGCCTCCACCGCAATCACCTCCGGCAGGTGAGACCTTCGACACACGCTCCATTCGTTCTACGTCGTCTGCCTCTCGAAACGCAAACCGGCTTTCTTTAACACTACCAATTGCACTGCCCAACAGTCTTCCTTCGAGGCCTACGCCGACTTCGTCAGTGCCTCCGACTCCTGTCGACTCATCGAACTTGCATTCTCCCGTCGATTCGGATGGTTTTATCATTGCCATTGCCGCACAAGAACGTCGTGTGTTGGAATTACGAGAAGAGCTAACAAGAGCCGAGACAGAGCTCAAAAGGCTGCAGAGACAGTGGACCATCTCAGAAGCATGCAAAAAGAGACCGCCTAACAACTCTGTGGAACCTCTCCGAACTTTAGCGCCTGCTGTAAATATTGGTGATGCCCGCGGGGATAAGCCAGAG
Source organism: Xylaria sp. BCC 1067 (assembly GCA_005188305.1). Taxonomy (NCBI): domain Eukaryota; kingdom Fungi; phylum Ascomycota; class Sordariomycetes; order Xylariales; family Xylariaceae; genus Xylaria; species Xylaria sp. BCC 1067. The sequence continues at coordinate 4,050,903 of SSCS01000001.1, forward strand.
GCGAAGAGGAATAGTGAACTAGAAAGAAGAAAGGCCATCCTGCTTGCACAGAGTCAAGGGACCCCTCAGCGGCACAAGAGAACTGTCTTTCGCGGAAGCCACACGCGTACTCTATCGCTACTATCACCTACTAAGTCTGTCGGAGACGCGTCAGTTCACGAGGACCAGGATAGCATTCGATCACCAGATTCGTACACCAGCCCCTCGCCCAGCTCAGTTGCCTACCCAATCAATAAACGTGCTACATGGGCGCCATATCAAGGCACCCAGCAGTCTAACGGTGTCAAACAGCTTGCCAATGACTTTAAACAAGGCCTCTGGACTTTTGTTGAAGACCTAAGACAAGCAACTGTTGGTGACGAGGCCATATCAGGGACAACACATAGAACTGCTGAAATGGGACTGAGATCGAATAAGATAGACAGCGACCAAGACACGATACGTGCATCCACAGCAAGCCGCGGTCGTATTCCGTTCCCTACAGAGCTAGACTCTCCGTTAAATAGCCCAAGCAGATCATCCACAAGCAGCTCCGGGGATCAATTTCAGCACCGGAGAACGACATCTAGACCTGAGCCTCGAACACGAAAACACTTCTCTTGGACGCCACTAACTTTCGACAACTTTGATGACGATGATTGGTCGAATTGGGACTCGCCCAACGTGAAAACAGCACGATGGAGCGGAAGCACTGTGAATGGAGATATTGTCCCAGCCATTCCCGAGAGGGCTAATGAGAGCGAAGCCGCACTGTAAGAACAAGCCACCCAACGACACATATCACATTACACAAGATACATGAACGCCAGTGATGTCTTAGCTTTCTAATTTAAAATGAAACAGAAGACGCAAGCACTCGAGAGGCGAACTTCAGCCGTCGTCCCCAAAGACGCCCAGCAAGCTTGAAGAACTGCCCCAAGCCATCCTGAACCGTCTCACACCTAGCAACATCAAAAGTACAACTTCAAATTTTATCAGGGAATGGGAAAGAAGCTTGTCTCCACCACCCCAAACGACTACGTTTGAAGCAGGTCTACAAGACGTCACAAGGAGTATACAGTAGTCTGCTACTAAAACCTAAATTGTTTGAGACTGCTAGTTATCAGTAACTCCCTCTCTGAAGTCTATAATTCGAGCTCAGAGGTTCGGGCCAATTTTAATTGTCTACCATTGATGACGATTAGAATGTCACCCATCGGTGCTGAGTCAACGGTTAGTTGTGGACGAAGAGCTCTCTGGAGAGCATGGCTCGATGTTTTCTTAATGATGTGTATCTGGTTACCTATATATGTACGATTAATGATATTAATGATGGATGATAATGTAACAACGAAACACAATCGTTTTACGTTGTCAGCTCTCCACACGGAACAATGGCTCATTCTTCACCGTCCTACCCCCTTTTTTGATGACTCGTACAGGTTGAGTTATTGCGAATGACTTGGCCCGGGTGAAATCACAAATCGTAGCCAGTTGAGCTGAGGATTCGGGCTGCGACTAAGATTCAGCTGCGTACTAAGACTCAGCTGCGTACTAAGATCCAGACCACATGCTAAGATTCAAGCTGTGGATAAAAGCGCCTATGGGTCAATGATTCCATTTTGACCTGCCAAATCTATCAAGCAACTGACATTTCTTTCGTCTAAGAGTATTCACAATTTGTTTTAATACAGCAGCTCCCCTTGAGCTGACAAAGAAGCCGCATAAACATGGTACCATCCACAACGTCGATGTGGGGGAGTTCGAACCTCAGCCACTGTACAGGACCTTCTCTGGCTGTAGGCAGCAAATAATGTTCACTTATATAAACTTAACAGGCATCCAATAGTGAGCATTCAAGTGAGATCTCACAAGAGACTTCTTCTTCATATCATTTACCTATTTAGAAGTTTAGCTCTTACACTCAAGTTAATATGACTTTAATCACCCTTCCTCCCGAGGCACAGCCCAGGCGGGCGGAGCTGCCGAGCAAAAACGGCACACCTTCATATTGGCACCGCGACCCTTCTAAAACCCTATTAAAGCATCGTACAACTCGGGACCTCCCCGTTTCAGCCGATGTTATTGTCGTTGGCAGCGGCATCAGCGGCGCATTTGCCGCGCGACAGGTCAGTCGCAGGAGTCTCTCCTCTCCCCTTCCCCCCTTTCGGCGTGTCGGAGACAGACGGATTGCCTAAGCGGGCAGCTTGTGCTCTCGCAAGCTTCCGAAATTCTCAATAAATATTACCATGAATGGAAATTACTGACTCCAGCATGATACGTATAGCTGGTAGCTGGCGGAAGAAATGTGGTGATGCTCGAGGCGAGAGAGGCAATCTGGGGTGCGACGGGGCGTAACGGGGGCCACTGCCAGCCCACCGTATGGAGCAGCACCGAAGAAATCGCCAGATTCGAGCTCGCCACGTTTGAGATGGTCAAACGTCTAGTTGAGGAGCACGACATCCCGTGCGACTGGCGCGTGGTTGGCGGGGTACACCCCATATACTCGCAGGAGGCCCTGGAGGCCGCAGAGAAGAAGATCAAGCGACTACAAAAGTATCCAGATCTCAAGAACAAAGCTGTTCTAATAAAAAGCCGGGAGGAGCTAGCAGCCCGACATGTCCCCGAGGCCCTCGGCGCAATCTTCCAGCCTAACGCGGCTAAGCTGTGGCCTTACAAGCTCGTCGCGTGGGTTCTGGAGACCCTTCTGAGCAAACACGATGCTACGACGTTCAATCTACAGACGAACACACCCGCGACGCGCCTCGAGCGCCGCAAATCGTCCTGGGTTGTGCATACGCCGCGCGGCGAGATCCAGTCGCGAGATGTGCTTCTCGCGACGAATGGGTATACATCATATCTGCTACCTAAGCTGACAAACGCCATCGTGCCAGTGAGAGGACAGATCTGCGCTCTAGTAAGTACCCTGGCGTCTTGTATCTCCCCTCTCTCGCGAATATTTCGCTCCCTCGACACCCAAGATGAGCCAACTCCGAACTATGGAGCAATAATATCTAACTCTTGGACTCCCACAGGAACCGCCCCACGGCTCAATACAGCTCCCGCATAGCTACGTGTGGACCAAAGATGGCAGCGATCAGTATCTGATCCATCGCGGGCTCGACGACACGCAAGTCGGCGCCGCGGCCTCGAGGGCTGCCGCTGCCACGGGCGACAGAAGTCTGATCCTCGGCGGCAAGCGGTACACGGTGCCGGAGGGCGAGGAGGGGATCTCCCGCGACGACACGATCAACCCGCTCGTGAGCCGGGCGCTGCACCGCGGTCTGTGGGACGCCATCAAGCTGCTCCCCGGCGGGCGGCCGGAGCAGGAGGTGCTGCGCTCGACGTACGAGTGGACGGGGATCATGGGGTACTCGCACGACGGCCACCCCTACGTCGGGCCGGTCCCGGGGGCGTTCGTCGTCGGGGCTGGTGCCGACGCGGACGGCCTGTGGATCAGCGCTGCGTACACAGGACACGGCATGCCGGTGGCGCCGCGGTGCGGCGTCGCCGTCGCCGACATGATCCTCGGGAAACAGGACGGCGTCAAGGTGCCGGCGGCCTGGATCCCCAGCGAGGAGAGGATCGCGAGGACGCAGGCGGTGGAGCTGTCGGGTTCCGTCGAGACCGCTGATTATGCCGTCCCTGTATCTGCTCAGGCTAGGCTGTAGTGAGATAGAACCAACTGACAGTACCTTGTTGGCTGGATCCCGGCACTGAAGATATAGTACCTAGCATGACAGATACGACTCGAAGCTGTGCTGAGTCGGCACAAGATCTTGAACTAGATTATCGTTAGACACAGGGAAATACTCGGTCAGTTAGCCATTTAGCAGACTTCACCTATTACTAAGATATACTGAGGTAGTAGTTGGCACATAGTAATAATCGTTTAGCTTCACGAATGTCTATCACGTGGAGAGAACGTGAACTATATAGCAGCTACGTCTCAGAGAAACTGTATATCTGTTCTAAACATGAAGCCCTTGAACACCTTGCTAATGCTGACGAAATGCAGATCTCTGGGACCCCTCCGAGGCTGATCAGAATCAGCCACGCCAGCACCGAGCGACCTTTCCAAGCCGCTTCGCTCCTGTCGAAGACTAGCAATAAGGTAGCACACTAACGCCTCATTGCTTTGACGATATTGCAAGGTCGAATGGGGCCTTTACAATTCCCTTGCCCCGTCAACCCTGCCGTGCGTGTACTACCTCCCGACGAGGTTGTATCCGGTTTCCCTTGCTTATTAAACATGAAAGAGGATTGGTGGGCCAACCAGCTCTATTATACCGAGGGTGACCGTGACCTACGGTAATTTCGATCATGAATAATAGCCTTGTTTGTTTTCCCACGCTTAGGTGAATTGGACCTGGACCTGGCTCGTTGTTTCTGCTTCCATTGGGATAGCATCTCCGTCACTTTTGGGGCCCAAACATCCTCGCCCTTCGCCAGATCCGAAAACTCCAGGCAATTACCCCCCCTTAGATTAAAGTCGGCTTGTCGATTTCTGCAAAGCTCAGCCATCACAGCGGAGGAGGAAACCTTGGCCCCTAAATCGTGACAGAAGGTCCGAACATAAAATCCAGATGTAACCGTCATTCGAATCTTCACTGCGGGGGGGCCCTTGTCGTCCCAAGGAGGTGTATTTGTTTCTGGAGTTTCGGGGATGAGGTTCGACCCCCTGCCTGGTTTGGGGGCCGCAGGAGGCATCTCGCCCAAGGCCCCAGACATCATTGGGGGGTCTTTCTGACTGTTCGGCTTCTTGCGTTTGTTGACTTGCTCGTAGACCAGGGCACCAATTTTCTCATCGGCCTTTCTCTTAAAATTCTCGTGTTCTTTCCGGGCCTTTGTGTCGGCTTCTTCCTCTTCAGGAGTGAGCTTTTTAGATGTCATCTGATCCTTCTCAACCTTCCAGACCTGTTCGGCAAAGTTTCGCTCAAAATTTGTGGCCTCGTCCGACGGCCAGTAATGAGAATGTGTGCCAGGCTCGTACCACTCCAGTAGCTTCAGTTTTGAGACATTGACCTCCCTGGTCGCAATCTCTCGTGGTATAGGCTTACCTTCGCGCGCATATTCGTAGAGGGGCTTTCCTTCCATTTTAAGGGCGGAATAGAGCGGGGGTAATTGTTGATATTTGCCGCGAAAGGATTCGAGGGCCTCTTCAACAAGGGGACGCGTGATATGATCGTAAGCTGTCTTCTTCAAAATCTTGCCGACTCGGTCGTATGTATCGGTACTAACACCAAATACAACCACGGTCTCATATGTTTTGGTGCATTCAAGGAACGACGGTAGTGACTTAGTACCCCTCCCAATGCCGAGAACGAGCACTCCCGCGGCTAAAGGGTCCAAGGTGCCGCCATGGCCCATCTTGACTTGGACGTCCAACTTCTTGCGCCGCTTCCTCTTGTTGTTGGAATCTCGCGACCTGTCCGCAACTTGCTGGTCGATCATGGGCTTGAACAATGTAGAAGAGTTAAAGTGATGTTGGCAATCTCGAATCACTTGCGCGGAGCTCATGCCTACTGGCTTATTGATACCTATTATAAACCCTTAGGGTTAGCTGGGTGAAGATGGCTTCAATCTAAATAGTGGTGCTTGGGATAGTAATACCAAAGACGCCGTCCAAGACGGGAGTGGACGTAGAGCTGGACGCCGCCATCTTGAGGAGTCTGGCAGCTTTCATTCGAGTTGCGTTGGTGCAGCCAGAGAAGAAGTCCAAGTGTTCTGGTGTTTCCGTTTCCTATAAGTACCAAGCGGAAACTATGCGCCTCACGGTTTTTTATACTAGGCTTTGGCGAACAGCATTGATGTAAATAAATGCAAGAGCAGAAGGAGTGCAGATCGGGGGGGAAGTAGTGAAAGTTGGGTTGCGGACGGTAATACGCATCAGAAAAAAAAAACGTCCGATACGGATGCGAAAAGTAAAAGATGCGCCAACGCTACTTGGTACAAGCTTGCTGATTGGTCTAGAGCAACATACTGTACTGTAGGTATGCGGTGCACTGTACATGTACCTAGGAACCTTAGATGCCTTTAGGTATCCGCCCGATTCGCCTAGGTACATATCATATACCTAATCTCACTTAGTTACGGAGGTTGGGGCCAGAATTAAGCATCGATCTTGGCATTATCCCATAGTGCAGAAACCCCCCTGAACGCTTCCGTCTTCTTACAATCGTATGGCCTATTTAAAGGACTACAACGCGTGCCAGACCGCCAACGGTCCGAATTTACCGTTCTCTCTACCCCACGGTCCGTTATCAGCCCGAAGTACCGCCTGCCAAACTGCTAAACCGCCAGGACAGTATTTTTGAGATTTTATTCGCACTATAAATGCTTGCCAAGGTCGATGGCTAATTCTGGCCCCAACTTCCGTAGGTGCCTGTAAATACTACTGGCAGTGGTTACCTGTGCCTAGGTACTGTCACATACACCTTCCACATATGTACACCTTCCACTACACCCTTTATCGATAGATGATCCACTATATATTGTACGTAGCGGATCGGTATACAGTGTAGAGTCTCCAAGACTTCTACAACCACAATACACACACACAGATTGATCCACACACACCATCACAAGTACTAACTCTAGGTTCTGAATGACTTGAAAGTAGGTAGGTATTAGCTAGGTATACAGATCTCACTATCTAAGTACTTAAGTACCAAACTAGGTACCTAGGTAGCTAGCTAGGCAGTTTAGGGCATTGTGGGGAGGGGGAGTGCCAAGGAGAACTACCTAGGTAGGTATCTTGACTATCTATCTCAGGTTGCTGGCGCACGACGAATTCGGCTTAGCGTTCCCTACTCAGGCTCAACTCGCCCATCTATCAGTCAGGTGACCGGGGTGACCGAGGCGACCGAGTAGAAGCACTGTTATGTCACGTGATCCACCTGGCCATGGCCCCACTGAGCCTAGACACCTATTAGGACTCCTTCTGACTCCCTGTACGTAGCCTACACTTAAGCTTCTACATTCATATTGAGATCGCACACTTCAGGCTCTGTTCAGACTTCATTTTGAGTCACGTTGCGCACATGAGCCTTTGTTGACTTATTCTGGAGGTGTCCTAGCCCTTTATAAGTACTTTGGAACTTGGAAGTATGCGAAACTTGATGCATAGAGCATGTATCTCGAGGCTTTAACCTTGAAGGTTGTCAGTAAACTGTATTAGTCTACATTGGCATGAGGACTTTAAGGTTGAACTTCCAAGACAGGGTATGAATGTAGAGCCTTCCATCCAACGTTTCCGCGTCGATAGTGAATAGTGAAAGATACTTTGGGTAGATGCCTGGGTTATTGACAGACTCTCCTCTAGCTATCGAAGCAGCACAGATTCGATTTGTGGGTGGCTTTCGCCCAGAAAGAAGAACACTTCTCGAATCCAGTCTAGTCGAATCAAGGGCAGTGTTTTTGCTTTATCTTCCGAACATACTCCTCCGCCTCCTGTGGATTTAGCTCGAACGCAAGCCGTGCCATCTCGTACATCAGGCCGGCATCAGCTGTAGGAATGCGGCCTAGATTCGTAAAGCAAGCATATATCCTTGATGCCGGGCTGTCCAGGGTGGCGGCGAACGATCCACCGAGCGGTCGACCGTTCGCCTTCAGTTCGCTCTCGGCATCTCGGAACTTTTGGCGATAGATTCTTCGAGCAGAATCCTGGCGGGACACGTTGCTGTACGCCACATGGCTCGGATCACGCATGATGTCCTCATCCGGCCCTAGTAACGGAAAGGGCATAGGGTAGTGGATGACCTGCCACGCCGCAGTTTGGGCGAATTCCCAGTCAATGACGGCAACGAAGTTGAAGTGCTTATCAACCAGAATATTCTGTGTGCCGAGATCCATATGATTAAAGGGAAACGATCCATCTGTGCCGGTATTTTCAAATAGATCGGTAGTCTTCACTATGTCTAGAAAGACAAAGCCCCCCAAGCCTCATAGTCGTGTTATTGGTTGCGGCATTTCCAAGAGAGGTGAAATAGTCGGCCGCTCTAGAAAATGGCCCTGTCTCCCCAAGCCCTCCGGTGGAAGCCGTAGCCAACTTTCCAATGATGGGCTCCCCTGATTCGGAAATAGAGGAGATAGAACCAATCTGAGGATAGGCCAAGGTCGCTAGCTCCGCCTGCACCCTTGTCCACTGGGTAATAATATGTTCTTGGGTCGTACTCTGAACCCAATTAGACACCCCATTTTAACGTTCATGACCAGAAGCGTTGCTCACGTGTAAATTGCAAATGTCAAATTTGACGTCCTGCAGCGTATTTCCGTAGAAACCCTCTAGCAGCATGTACGGAGCTCCAGCATGAGCAGCCAACTGCGAGCCTACACCTTCGTATGCATATACACGTGGAAGAGAAACCACAGTGAGCCTCTGTCTGATAAACTCCATGGTAGCAACCTCACATTCAATGGTGTACGCTTCATCTTCCGCGGTCACCATCATGGGGACGTCAGGGTGGCGGGGCAGGCGAACTCTGGCAATAACAAGGCTCCTGTCTTCAGCAACCATCTCGAAGCAGATCCAATACTGGCCGGCCGAGAATGGCTGGCTCATGGTGAGCTTTTGCCCCTTGATGCGCTCGGCATGGCGTACCAGCGCGCGCTTGTCAATTTGCCCTAATACTGCCTGCAACCGTTCTTTCATGCCGTTGAAATTCCAGCCGCCAAAAGAGGTCCATCGCCTGCTGGGCAGTTCTTCGGAGGCCTTGATTGCTGCCATGATTGCGTTATCCAACTGTTTCGAAGTTGGGATTCTGACGTTGCGATGTTCTCAGCGAGCGTTGACAGCGCCAGCAAGTCACCATACAGATGGACCATGTGGAGAAGAAGGGGACAACGCAAAAGTCGTTAGGTCCCGCTCATATGCTTAGTAGTAGGTGATGAGAAAAAGCAAAAAGGAAGAGAAAATTATCCGGCCCGGCGAAGTTGGGACGAAAGATGATGGCCGGCTGCATAAAATTTGGACCAATCTAATTCCAGTTCCTAATACTTCTCCAACCCTTCTGTTAGGCAGAAAAAACGCTAGTAGGTAGCCGCTACTTAGCTAGTTTAGATGGACCTAGTATTTATATATATATAAAAAGCAAAAACTTTCTACTTAAATAGAAAAGTTTAAAAATTAATACTATTAAAACTTATACTATATTTATTATTTACTTTATAGCAACCTATTTATAGCTAATTTTTATTTTAAAGCTTTTTTTATAATATATTAATTTTTTTTTAAACTATTAATTATACTATTAAATAATAGCTATTTTTAAAATATTTTATATTAATATATTTATTAGTTTATAGTTTAAGCTAAAAAAACTAAAAAATTTAGTAAAAAAAATATAACTTATAGCTATTTTAAAAATATATAATATTAATAATATAATAAAAAAATAGCTAAATAATAAACTAATAGTAGCTAAATAGTAGCAAACTTTATATAAAAAAAAATAATTAATTAAGCTACTAGCTAATAAAAATAAAAAAATTAATAAAAATAGCTTAGCTATAGCGCTTTTAAAATAATTTAAAAAAAAAAATTTTTTTAAAGTATTTTTATTAGCTTTTAAATATAAAAAAAAATTGCAAATAAAAATAAATATATTTTTAATTAGCTTAAATTTATATTTTTATTTTGCTAAAAATAAACTATAAAATAAAACTATTTAAATTATTTATATTAGTAGCTTTTTTAAAAGTATAACAAAAAAAATAAACTTTATATTTAGTTTTAAAATATTATAGCAATTTTATAGTAGTTATATAAGTTTAATTTAAATAATAAATATATATTAGTATATTAAATAATACTATTAATAGTTTAGCTAATATTTTTATATTAGCTAAGCTATAGCAAAAAAATAACAAATTATTTAATAACTTTTTAAAAAAATTTAAAAAAATAAAAGTTAAAAATTTTAATATTTTTTTTAATAAAGCTTAAGCTATATATTTATTAATAAAACTAAATAATAATTTAAAAAAAAAAATTATTTAAAAAACTTTATTAAAAACTTATAGCAACTTTATAGCAATAGCTTAAAAAATTAAAGCTTTAATTAAATTATTTAAATTAACTTTTAAAATAATAATTTAATTAATAAAATTTTATTTAATATAAAATAATAATTATATTAAAGTTATTAAGCTATTAAGCAGTATTTTTATTTAACTTTTAATATAAAATAGTTTTAAGCAAAAAGTTTTATTTTAAATATTTAGCTTTAGTTTAAACTTTTATTATAATTGTAAAAAATTAAGCTATTTAGTATTTAGCTATAATAATATTAAATATTATTAATATTATAAATAAAAAAGCTATAATATTAAAAATTATAAGCTTTTAATTATTTAGTTTAATTTATTATTATTATAGTTTTAATAAAAAAAGTTTAGCTTTTAATAAGCTAGTTTAGCTTTATTTATTTATTTTAAAGCAATAATAAAGCTATAAATAAATAAATAAAAAGTTATATTTAAAAAATTAATTAATAATAGTATAAACAAAAATTTAATTAAATATAAAGCTATTTTTTTAGCTACTAAAATATAAATAATATTTAGCAATATTATGTTTTAAAAAATATTTAGTATAAAACAATTAAAAAAAAATAAATATATTTATAAAAGCTTAAAATAATTTTAGCTAATTAAAGCAAATATTAACTTTTTTTAAAGTTTTAGCTAATTTATTATATAATATTATATTAAATATTTTTTTTAAAAAAAAAGTTAATTTTAATTTAAACTAAATTATAAAAAAATAAATATATTATTTAAAAAATAAAAATATTAGCTTAATAGCTATTATAAAGTAATAAAAAAAAGCTTTAAAAAAGTTATAAATAATAGTTGCTTTAATATTAAATAATATTTTAATATTAAATATTTTATTAAAATTATATAGTAATAACTTTATATTTAAAAAGTTAGCTAAATTTTAAAACTTAAAAAATATTAAAAAAACAAAAGCTTTACTTAAATATTATTATTTAAAATATAATATTAATTTAAAAAAAAAGCAAATATTTTTTTAAACTTATTTATTTTTTAAACAAAAAAAAATAAAAGATTTTATAAAAATATATTATTATAATTTTAGCTAAAAAATAAATTAAATATTTTATTAGTTTTATAAAAGCTTTAATTTTTTTTATATTTAAAGCAAAAAAAAAGCTATATTTTTATATTAATTATAAAAAGCTAAACTAATTAATAAAAAAAAACTATATTTTTTTATTTTTTATTAAAGAAATATTTAACTAACTATTTAATATAAAAATATATATTAAAATAAACTTTAAAAATATATATTACTAACTATATATTAATAAAAAAAATAAATAAAAAATAGCTTTTTATATAAAATATAAACATTTTAAATATTTAATAATATTTTTTAAACTTATTAATATATTAATAACTTTTTAGTTAACTTAATAAATAATTTATATATTATTTATTTAAATAATATTATAATTTATAATTAAACTTAAAAAATATATTTTAAAATAGTATATAGTATTTTTATTAAATTTTATTAATAAAGCTTATATATTAACTTAAAAAAATATAACTAGTTTATAAATTAAATTTTATTTTTAAAGTTTATAGTTATTTTAAAAAATATTAATATAAACTAAACAAAAGTTAAAGCTATTAAAAAATAGCTATTATTTTATAATATTTATAAAATATAAATTTTTTTTAGCTTTATAAAGTTTTATTAATAATTTATTAAAAAATATATAAAAATAATAGTAGCTTTTATAAAAAAATTTAAAAAGAACTTTTTATTTAGCTTTAATTTAATAATAAAAAAATAGCTAGCTTTTAAAAAGTTATAACTTTTATTTATTTAAACTTTTATTTTATAGTATTTTAATTTTATTTTTTTTATATAAATAAAAACAAACGTTTTAAATTTTATTATTAATATTATTATTTTTTAGTTATAAAAAAATTGCTAATACTTTATTATATATTATTTATATAAGCTATAAAAAATAAAACTTTAATATTATATTTTAAATATAAAATTATTAGCTATAGTAAAATTTTTTTTATAATAAAAGTATTATTTATATTATTTTTAATATTAAATAGTTATTTTAATAAACTATTTAAACTATAGCTATTTTATTACTAAACTATAGCTAAGCTTATAATAAGCATTAAAGCTATAAATATTAATAAAATTTAATTTTAAAATAAAATATTATTTAAAAAAATAAAACTTTATAAATAAGTTATTTTAGCGCTTTAACTATTTTAATAAAGCTATTAAACAAAAAGTATATAAAAAACTAGTTCTTTAATTTTTAAAAAAATTCTAAAACTTTAAAATAAAAAAAATAAATAAAAAAATAATATTATAAAAATAGCTATTAGTTATTTATATATTTATAAAATATTATAAATTAGCTAGTAGCTTTAAAAATATTAAAAATTTTATTTATATAAAACTTTTTAAAAACTTTGCTTTTAATAGTATAAAAAAAAAAGCTTTTAAAATATATGCTATAAAAAAGCTAGTAATTAACTGCTTAAAAAAAAAAAGCATATAAAATAATAAATATAAAAACTATTAAGCTATTATTAAAATAATAAATAGCTAATTATAACTTTTTATATTATTATTAATAATAATAGCGTTTAAAAACTTAAAATAATTACTAATAAATATAATTTAAAAAGTTTAATAAAAAAATAAGTTTATAATTTTTAAAGCATAAAAATAATAATAGTTTAAAAAATTAAAAGCTAAACTAATATAATATAAAAAAAAAATAAGCTATTTTAATATAAAAAATATATATATTTTTTTTAAAATAATTAATTAGTTAAAAAGCTATTATATAACTATTATAATATATTTATATTAAAATATTAAAAATTTTTAAAAACTATTAAAAAATTAATAATAAGCTATTTTTAAAATAGCTTTTATAAAAATATTAAAATATATATTATTTTTTATATAATATATTAAAAAATAAAAGCAAAAATTTATTAATTTTATAATAAATTAATATTATTATTTATTTTAATATATTTTTTTAAAAAAATTTCTTATAATTTTATTATAAAACTATTTATTTTTTTATTAATAGCTAATAAATAATATAATAATATTTTTATAATAATAAACTAACTAATAAAATATATAATATATATATTTATAATTATTATTTTTAAAGCTAAAAGTTTAATAAATTTGCTATTTAAATATATATTTATATATTTTAAGCTATTAAATAGTATTATATTAAATAAAAAAATTTTATTTATAAACTATTTTTAAACTATAATATATTATTAGTTAGTTATTAATAAAAAACTTAGTATTACTTTTTATTTATAAATAAATAAATAAACTAAATATTAAAACTAAGTATTAAAATATTATTTATATATTTATTATAGTTTAAAATAAACTAACTAAACTAAAAAGCTAGTTATAACTAAATAAATATATAATATATTAGTTTATATAATATATAATAAAATATTAATAAAAGTTTTATTTAAATATTTATTATAAAGTTTTTTTAATTAACTAGCAAAATTTTTAAAGTATAATTTATAAAATATAGCTATTAAAATAGTATAAATTTAATAAAACTATTAAAAAATAGTTTAGCTATTATAATATAATAATAAAACTTATATTAAATAATATAATAAAAAAAAAACTATATATTTTTAAAATAAAAAACTTAGTAATATTTTTTATAAAAAATATTAATTAATAATAATTTAACTTAAAGCTAATAAATAAATATTTAAGCTTTTTTAAAATAATAGTAGTAGTAAAAAATAAGTTTATAGCTTACTAATTTAAATTACTATTTATATATAAAATATATAATGTTTTTTTAATTAGTTTATTAAAGCTTTATAAATACTATATAAAAAAGTTATTATTGCTTATTTAAAAATTTATTATATAGTAAAAAAATAATATTTATTTAGTAAAAAAAATTCTAGTATATAAAAAACTTTTAAAAAAAAATAATATTTAGTACGCTAGCAAAAATATAATAATAAAAATAATTTATAAATTTTATATAAAAATATTAGTATAAATATAAAAAATAAATATAAAATAATAGTTAAATAGCTTTAAGCTATAATTAATTTAATAACTTAAAAAATAATAAAAATAAAAGATTTTTTTTAAAAATATAATAGCTTAATAACTTTTTAATAACTTTTTAGCAACTTTTTTTTATTTTTTTATTTTTTTATTTTTTTTTTTTTAACTTTAAAAATATTTATAAAATAGCTTAGTTTTATAAATATATTAGCTATTATTATATATTAACTATATAAATATTACGCTATTATTTATAACTTTATTATAAAATTTAAAAAAAATTTTAACTACTTTTTAAAAAAAATAGTACTTTTAAATAAAAGTTTTTTAAACTATTATTTAATGCTTTAAAAATATTAAGCAATATTTTTATTATTTAGTAATAGCTTTAGTAATAACAATAATAAACTTTTTAACTAATATATTAGCTATATTTTTTTTAGCTTAAAAAGCTTTTTAAACTATTAGTTAAATATTTAAAACTATTTAATATATAGTTAGTATATAGCTAGTATATTATAAAATAGTAAAAACTTAGCTATTTATTTTGTTTTAGCTATTAATAGTTAAAAGCTAAGCTAGCTTTAATTTATAAATATAAAAAATATTTAAAAGCTAGTAATATATTAGTATTAAAAATATTAGTATTTTATAGTTATAAAATAGCTGCTATATAAAAAAAAAAAAATTTATTAATATATATATTTTAAAATTAATATAGTAGCAAATATATTTAATACTATTAGCTATATAAGCTATTAGCTAATTTAATTTATTAATATATTAATTATTAATTATTAATATACTATTAGTATAGTACTAGCAAGCTTATAGCAAAAAATAAAGCTATTTATAGTTGGTTTTTTTATAGTAAAAAAAAACCTATAATAAAAGCAAAAACAACTATTTAACTATAATAGCTAAGTAATAGTAGTATAAAATAAAATAACTAAATAAGCAGTTAACAAAAATAATATTACTATTATATTATAAAGTACTTATATAAATATAGTAATAATAATAGTAGTAATAATAGTAGTAATATTATTATTATTATTATTATTATTATTACTATTAATTGTTAGCTATTAATATACTATTTATATATTTTTAATAATTAGCTTATATTATATTAATATATATTTTATAACTAAAGCAAGCATTATTAAAAAAAAAAAAAATTTAAAAAATATTTATAAAAAACTAAAAATTTTAAAAAGTATTAAGTTAATAATAGCAACTTAACTATAACTTAATATAATTTATTTAGCAAGTAAAACTAAAAAAAAATAAAAAATAAAATAAAATAATAAACAAAAAAAATATTTATAATTAATAAGTTATAAAAAGTTTAAAAAAGTAATAATACTATATATAAAAGTTTATAAATTTTTTATTTTAGCTTTAGCTAGTAGCTTTTTTGTTTAGTAATAGCTATTTTTTTATAAAATAATATTTTAAAAACTAAGTTTAATATACTTTTATTTAGTATTTATTTATTATATATAGCTAAAAACCTATTTAATAATAAAACTTTTAAAAGTTTAGCTTATATTAATAACTTTTTAAACTAGCATTTTATTTATAAAGCTAATACTATTTTACTAGCTATTTAATATTTAAAAGCTAATTTATATATTTACTAAAAAAAAAGTTCTAAAGTTAAAAAAAAAAAAACCTTATAAGCTAAAAAATATATATACTTTAAAAATAAGTTATAAAAAAAAAACATTTTATTAAACAAAAAAAACGCTAGTAAATAGCTACTACTTAGCTAGTTTAAATAAACTTAGTATTTATATATATATAAAAAACAAAAACTTTTTACTTAAGTAAAAAAGTTTAAAAATTAATGCTATTAAAACCTATACTATACTTATTACTTACTTTATAGCAACCTATTTATAGCCGATCTTTACTTTAAAACCTTTTTTATAATACCTTCCTACTAATTATGTTATTTTTAGATACCGCTCGAATAAGTTAACATCCTAGATAGAACTTTTAAACGCGATCATATCTTCGACGGTACGTCGACGTTCCAGGTTTCATTCTGCAACTAAAGTTTCTTAGTACTACGGCCACAATCCCCAAATCCCCCCCTCATCTATTAGAAGTATATACACAACATCTACCTAAATCTCAAACTCTCCTGCTAAAGAACCTAAAACCCTGGTTTTCCCTAGATTCCATGTATGCGTACAATCCATCTAAGGCTCCTTTTTGAGATACTGGAGGACTAAGGCCTTGTTACTATTAACATCATTCGAGAGTTAAGAAGATGGCTTGCATACTACGCTTATTTGGCGCAGGTGTGAGACTGGCCTTGACCATAGACTACTTTGCAACTAGGGCACTAAACTTGGTTATTAGAGGAATGCATGACTGCGTGAGGCTGTCTGCGCTGACTGGTTGCGATGATGGAAGTGCTAAAACTTGAAAGTGATGTTTTTGGGCACGAAAGTTATTTTTCGGAGTGACAACGTCCTTCTCTAGAAAGCGACCAAAGGCAGTGGTTTATATACTTGGCAAAGGGTGAATCTGCCCCAAGTGAGTCTCAATATGTTGGCTGTAGTCGTGGATTGTTGTCCACCACCGTATGTAGGTAGCGGCCTTCGAAGATTCGGTGTTGTCAGGTCTACTTGCATATAGGTCGACAATCACTAGCTAATAGGTATGCTACATAGCCGTAATATAGTGAATATTTGCACGGCCGCAGGTACATCATGTCACACGGTTGCCACTTCCGGTCACCTTGACTCACCTTTTTCAGCTGCAATATATTTATCAGGCCATGAACCTGCAATTCGCCTACAGACCGAGACACCCCGTATCGAGAGCGATTGCGAGGAAATGCCTCAATATTCTGTATATAAATAGGAGGCCTTTGGCCTCAATAGATTCAGTCTATTTTGAAGGTTACGGACCTTTGAGAGCCTAGATTGATTATTATCTAATACAGCCATTGAGCCAAGCCCTAGAACACTAGCCCTTGTTACACATCACCACCGCCTCAGCTATCCACGGTTCCGCGGCCGTTCCTCGGGCGTGACCAGAGTTTTGAGTGAGACTGAGTAAAGAGGCAGACCGAGCATCTGTGCGATCACCAGATTAGTCCGGAGGACGCCTACTGCTTTCGTTGGATCGAGTAAGATGGCCGCATCAAAAAACCCAATGACAAGGTACCAATGTGGTCTCAACGGTCCTGTGGATAATGCAAAGCTCAGTCGCACGCATTTGATGGCCAACACGCTGGTGGAGCGGGAGCCAGGACCGGTGGATTAAACCATAAAATTAGGCATATTTTTTTTGATATGTAGTCATTATTTAATAAAATACTACCATAATTATTAAGACGAGGCATTAAATAAATGGTTTGAGTTCAAGAAGACATTATTAAAAGGGTATCGTTTCTTTGTGATAAAATAAAAAACACATTCTTATATAAATACATTCCGGGACGAAAGGGTATTCTTCCTTGATTGAGAATTGTTCATAGCGGCTGCATACTGTAGACGAACGTGATAAGTCCTCGTTCGACACTAAAACCGCCCTAAATAACGAGTAAGGTCAAGGCGGACGACGGCGATTGTCGACAAACGAGCAAGAAATGGTCTAGGAGAGGGATTAGGGAGGGTCGACTTGTTTTAGCTAGCTGAGAGCCCTTTGGTAATAGAGAATGTCGCATTTAAAATACGCTTGTATTGCTGTTATACTAAGAGTATGATTATCGCAATATCATCGTGACTTACTATTGTGGCGTTAAGTGCTCTATGGACTATCTCTTAAAAAAAGTGGAAAAAGTAGAGTTATTCTTAGGTAACCCCGGGGGGGGGCTCTACCCTCAGCTTGTCTGATCACTCAGTAGAACCCGTAGCTCCGTTCACTGCATTTTTAGCCACGCCTAGGGCCTTTCGTGGCCTACAGGGCAAAGTTTGTGCATTGGTACGAGAGGCCCTGGGCGTGGCTAAAAATGCAGTGAAGACCGGATGTGCATGTGGATGGCCCGTGCGCAAGTGCTGTGTTACACTACCTAGGTAACGTTCAAGTCGTCCCCACGGACTATAAAGAAAAGCCGCTCGAACATGACATGTTCTAGCTTTCGGGTACGGTCCTGTACTGGACCTAATACAGATTTGGAGCCTGTTCCAGTACAGCCTCGTACCAGTACGGTACTCGGACCAGTACAAGTTGGCCCCCAACCAAGCCGTCATCCAGACCAGCGCGACTGCGGGGTGTGGCCAGCCAGCTTGATCCCGTCATAAGACGCGCCGTTAGTAAGTGGAGGCTTACTTGGAAGCCTATACAACACAGTCTCCAGGCATCTTCCGGGGAGAATCAGATCTCGCAAATGACGAGGCTTATATCCTGACGTCGATCTATCACGGCGGTACCTTGAAGATGTATACTAGCCACGTATTACCACCAGCCAGCCCCGGACCGACCTCTGAATTTGTGACAACACAAATAGATTCATGGAGCTTGACTGGAAATGTGAATGTGTTCCGGCTGGAGGCTGGCACGTATTGAATATAAGAGCCTGGGTAAAGCGACAGAGACGAGGCGATTGAGTAGGCTAATGAGAAGGTTAGACAAGACACGGTGGTACCATCTAAGATCAAGCATCTACTTTGACGGATTCCGACACTTCTTCTTTGAGTGAATTAAGAACGGATTTGCCCCTAGTTGAACGTGGTACTGTAGTCTGTGCAACGGGGAAATGTTGCTGCTGTTTTGCTCCTATGTTTAGCCATTGTCAGCCTACCTACATAGGTAAGTATTCTTCTACACCGACCACCTTTCATAACTGGACTAGACCCTCCTCCGCCCAGTATGAAGAAGTATAAGAATCGTAACCTGTCTGCCAACTTGATTGAGGCTAAACTTTGCAACATTGTGTATACCTAGGTACTATCGCGGTGTTTTTGGGTTAGAATATGCAGCACTACGGTTGGATAGCAAGGGTCATGTTCATGTCATGAGGTAACTGACGTAGCATCATCTACCGTAAGGGATACCTATAGGGAGTGGGTATCTAGGTACTTCAACCCCGCCAGCCCTCTATCTTGCAGCCAATAGGCAACCTAGTGCATAGGTATGTGCCTATAACTCCCCCAATGCGCAACAGTGGCGGCGGCCACCTACCTAGGTAGACTACTGTACGGGCTACCAGTCTGGCGCGCGGTTACTAATACCGAAGTACCTAGGTACCTCAAAGTTCCGGGTGCGTCGCGTCTTCATTTGTTCATTCGGTTGGCCATTTGGTTGTTGGTCTGAAGCCCGTGTTGGTTGGTTTAATGCTACTGATGTTCCCGCGTCATTCCTTACCACACTCACTCCCACCCTTCATACAGTACCAGGCTTATCTCCTACTCACCTCCCTCATTTTGCCAACTTCTCGATACCCCATTGTCACGAGAGACGGCTTGTCAAGTAACTCTCCCGTGCTCTTACATACATATCTCTACTTCCCCTCTCCCCTCTACCTACTTAGAGGTATCTAGGTATTCGCACATAGATCGCCTTGTCCTAGCAGACCTCTTACGACATCCCACAACGCCGTCCACGCGCCCTAGCCTACATCGCAAATCGTCGCGATACAATCCAATACGATACCACACAATACCACACGATACCATCCGATTAGAGCGTATCTATCTCCGCCATCATGGCCAGACGGAAAAGGCGTGCCAAACCCTTACCTACCACAATCGATTACAAGGAAACTGCCCGACACTACAAAGAAACCTCCATCCTCAAGCCGGTCAGCCCCTCCACCCACACCGACGATTGGCCGTGCTTCCTCCTCTCCGATGCCAGCGTTCATCGCCGCGATGCCTCTCTAGCTAGCCAGCTCAACGCCGACCTGGAAGGCCCCTTCATTGTTCGAGGCAAGCTTGAGCTTGAGAAGGACAACGAGCGATATCGTATGTCCCTCCGAGGCACCTTGTCCCCTAGCTACCCGCTGACGCGCCGTTCTTACAGTTATCAACCGCCACATGAAGACGAAGGATCTTTGGATCCAGATCGAAAGCTCACACGCCTTCTCGGTAGGCGCCAAAGATGACAGTTTATCTGTCCCTGTTGTGTGGGCTAGTGGCGAAGCCGGCTGGTTCGAGATTGTCCCAGCCCCGAGTTACCAACGCATTTGCGATGAGATGTTCCAAGCTGTCTGCCTTCATTACTCTCTATTGGACCAGTATGAAGCGGCTCTTGAAAAACTACAGAAGTCGAAGAAGAAGAAAAAGGCGACGTTCGCGGATGTCTCAATTGATCTAGATGAGCTTCTCTTCCAGGCACGTATTGATAGAGATCTCCTGGTACGAGAAGATGTGAAGCCTAACAATGTTTCAGTACGCTCTTCGTGCCGGAGATGGCCTCACTCTTCCAGAGGCCCATAAGCGGTTCCATCTACAGTCAACTTTTCTTATGTCGCACTTTCCAAAGGACACTGGCGTCTACAAATATCTGGCCGATAGGTATCCTGTTAGCTACCCTATATCTCCAGATGTGTATGATATACACTAACAGGGG
The DNA here is from genome assembly GCA_005188305.1 of Xylaria sp. BCC 1067. Lineage (NCBI taxonomy): Eukaryota > Fungi > Ascomycota > Sordariomycetes > Xylariales > Xylariaceae > Xylaria > Xylaria sp. BCC 1067. The sequence continues at coordinate 4,071,517 of SSCS01000001.1, forward strand.
TTTTAGGTTGTCGCTCGGAACATACTAAATAAGGGCGCGACCAACGGCCCAAGGTGGGACAAGATGTTCGTCAATATACCTTGTGCTTTGGTAGCCTACGATTATTCCCAGCGTGAGAAATCCTCCTCACGAGAGATCTCCGACGGAAAGAAGAAGGGTAAAGGACGCAACAGGAATAGTGCTCCTAGGACTACGCGAGCTAGTGAGACCTCTGATATTGAGGTTGTCGGCCCGCCCAATAAAAACAACAAGACTTACCCATCTAGGTCTGCAAGAATGAAAAAAAAGTCTATAGCAGAAATCCCCCCTGCGGATGATGATGTTATCATGGTTGACTCATCTAGCAACAATCCTGCTCCTTCAAAACCATTGCACGGCCGCCAAGGAGAATTTCATGACAATAACTCAACAGTGGGCTCTAACACTACGGAAGGGGCAAAATCTTCTTGCCATGTCTTAGTTGACGCTTTGGAAGACGTTAGGAAAAACATGCTCCAGCTCATTAACGAAGGGAGGCAGAAGAAGCAGTTAAGTCAATTCACTGCCAAGAGTTGGCAAACAAAGGTTTATATGGAGTGCAATATAAAGCGCTACGACTCGGTCCAGGAAATTTTTCATTACCACGCTCGAGATCTAGTGCAGCATCTTGGCCCCGAGTGGCACGATACTCAGATTTATCAGTGGGCCAAGGAGCAAATACCCAAACCACTAACGCTCGCCCTCATTTCGGAAGCAGATGTCAACCGAATCGTGAGAAGAGTCAAGAAGTCAGCACAGAGTGCCCACGCCGAAAAAGTAGTAACCGAAAACCCCCAGCCAGAGGCTAGTCAGTACGCTGGTAAGCAAACGCCAAGAGGCCGTCCGAGCGGCAAGGCTGCTGGGTTACGGCCATCTACGGGGAGCAAGAAACGCTTGCGACACGAAGCCGACTTTGAGGACAGCATGGATCTTGATGAAGATGGAATACCAAAAAAGAGGTCCAAAAGATCGCATTACTTTACTGACGAAGATGATGATGACGACGTTGACGATGATAATAATAGCATTGATGAGGATGACGAAGACTCTTCTAGCGAAAGCAAGGCTCGTATAGATAAAGACAACGTACCAATGACCCAGCTTGTCATCCGTGCTGAAAAATTACCGTCAACCCAACCACAAGGGCCCAACCAGACGTGGGTTTGTGAGGAACCCGACTGTCGCTATGTCGTCCGAGCCGCCCACGAAGAGAAGGGCCGAAAACTTATCAGTGCTCACTATGAAGAGCACGAGAAAGAAGCTCAAGATGTTGCACAGGAAATAGCTTTGAACAGAGTGAATCTTGCTGTCCAGGAGGCTAGAGGACACATGCCAATTAAGTATGCCTATATTCCCCCTTTTCTTATTCTAGTTGAATATGACGGAGAAGCTGCGGCACATCTGCAACCGCGTAAAGGCCTAGTCTAGTAATTTAGACGGCTTTCGCAGATATTGGAGGGCCGGCAGACATGGCCCTGCACCTCCTCAGCTGTCTTTCCCTCCGCTGGTTGATTTGCATTGATCCAGTGGATTCAACGCATTTATCACACAAAACCCCAACGGCAGCTTCATACACACTTTTCTATGCATTAATGGGCTACGCATTCCCAGTCGTCATCTACCTTGTGTGTCTCTCTTCTCGGCTTTTCACATCTGACATTTTCTCCAGTCATCTGCTTGAAAAGATTCGTCATCTTGGCGAGAAATCGAAGCGACGCGATGAGATTCATCTCAACGGAAATCCTATACCTGATCCCATTAAAAGGACTCTCTTTATTTGAATCGACATTATCTCTGGCATTTCGTTACGCCTCAGTCCTGGCATTCACTTGAATGGAACAGCCTGCCTCAAGATGCGTGCTGTATTGATTAACCCAAGGCGATGGTCCAGTTGAGTACCGAATATCCGGACGCTTCTCAGCACTACTTCTACTAGTTGGCTCGATCTTTGCATTTGATCGAGTAGTTGAAGAGAAATATGTGTATTGTTTAGCAAAGCAGGACATAGAGGTGACGATAGGATTCAAAAGGCATTGGTTGTTCATTCACAATAACCACTCGGTGTTTGGCGAGTTGGAATGGATGATACCCTGGGCTCCCGCGTGTGTTTTTCTTGGCTTTCGACTGAGCCTAAAACGGTTGGCTTGTACATACACCCGCGTTTTGTTCCAACAATCCGCAAGCTTCGAGAGCAATACACAATGAATGAAAGCTTTGAAGGTTTCTTATCAAGTAACGTAAAGGCTTTCTTTCAACTTCAGCCGACAATTGACCTTGGCCAATGTTGTGTATTAAGGCCCGTTAGGGCAGCAATCACTTTTTGATATCATTTCACATCGCATTCTTGCATCAAAAGGCAGATTTTTTGGGTGTCAGTGGCAGGTTAGCGAGAAGAGTTCGAGCTTAGTGCCTCTATACTCGACTACCCTCATGTTATAGTAGTGATGTATAAGCGCCTACAGCACTACCTCAAGGGTGATCCCGAACAGATCAGACTTTTAGATTGTTTAGTCTTTAAGCTCACATCTCGCAATGGGCCACGCTTCTCTAGGTCGGCAGGGAGACCACATCGATGAGCTTTGCGGAAGGATAATGATTGTTCTGCTTGCTAACCTATATGATACTGTCTTGAAGCAGAACCTAACGGGCTCTTTTTGGGACCCTGTATCGTCTCTTAGAGCCGTTGGGTAAGCGACCACTAAGCCTCTGTTGTTGCGTCTTCTTTTTGAAAGGCAATCTGTCCATATGCCTACCCTATTAAGGCTCATCGAAACTTTACGTTATCCCAGGTAGGTTTTCATGATAAGTTGAGTCTCTCCTTTGGTGTTCTATGACCATCTTATAATAGTGGTGTTAGGATAATATCGGGATAGGTCGTGAGGTTTACTTTAGTTGCTAGACGGTGTCACTGGGCAATATTAACTACCTAGCAGCTGGTTTTGAGAAGACACTCATATATCACCATACCATTAGGTAGCAGGTACCGGGTGCTCGAGATTTTGCCCTGAGTGGTATATTCTAGTCTAGCTAGCATTGTAACGCTTTATTGTCAGGTGTTGCGCGCGGCCGAGTACCCTGCCCGGAACCACTCATTATTGTTCACGAGCACGTTCGCTCTGGCTCAAAGTACATACCGCCCTAATCACCGTAGCATATGATCACGTAAACTCTTTTTCTAGTCAGCACATTTTGATTGAAGACCCAGAGAGACGGAGGCGAGAACTCGAGTAAGTTGGACTTACTACCCGCCTTTAACACAGGAGTGCCTCTTCAACCATAGTTAAAAATAAGTTCCGAATTCAATATCTTGCGGTCTAGCCTCACGACCCACACTCGTTCAATTAGGTCTCGGGGCATCTCTTAAATCTTAGTCATGAGGCCTTTGTTGAAAGGGACAAAAAGAAAAGATGTTGCAAAATAGATACACAATATGTACTTAGGGAATGAAAGTATCAGTCCGCATTCAGCGGAACATCAAAGGAAAACATGTCAATCATTCCCAAGGCTTTCACTACAGGTTCGAAGGCCTGGTGGGTTATGAACAAGCGAGAACACCCACTATCATAGGAGGGTTATTACCTTGTTCTTTTCTAGCTATCACAACCCTCTTATCAATCTAAATAACGATCTCTACGCGCAAGCGAAACCTTCGAATTAAACATGTTTATGGACTGGCTGAACTGGGAAGATAGGGTCCGCTCGACTGCATGGCAGTTTGGCAGGTATCGATCTTTCGACAAATTGCCTGATGACCTCGTAAGGTACCGGGCCCGGTGGGGTAAGTAGTAACAGGTCGTAGACAGTTCTGGCCTTTGCTAGGTGCTGGTGAGGGCATAAATCACCCCCCTAATGCCAGTCCGGGCAACGGCTCTGCGTGCTCCACAAGTTCCTGGGCCCATATGAGTCTCTTCTGAAGAACTACTAACATGAGATGTACCAGCGGCTCTAGATCTGCCCAAAATTGGCCGAGTCCAACTCGGGGAGGAGGGGCCGCACCCTTGGCAACGTATAGTTGTGGCAGGGGATCGGCAGGTGGTAAGTAATACTGCCGCCGTTTCTAAAGCTTCTATCGGTTCGGGGCTTCGCACACGCTCCAGAAAGGACTTCTGGTCATTTCCAAGATGGCGGCTACTAACTCGGAGCCTTACAGTTAGATAATCTGAATATAGCGACACCAGCTGATGCTGGACCAAGGTACCGCAGAGCGAAGCGCAAGCTTGCGGAGGCTAGGCAATACTTCTCGACTGCACCCAACTTTGAGTTCGTGGGAGGCCTTGGATTCGGTGGCATGAGCCTCGCTGTCAAATACCGGTTATTTGGTCGTAGTTTCGTCGTGAAGATCTCTCTCGATCATTGGGAGAGATTTGAGTTGCGACATGAGGAGGAACAGTTAAGGGTGGGAGATCTAGGCACTACGTGATCCAACTATTTCGAGCATAGCTAAGTCATTGTGTGCAGAAAATGGACAAGGCAAGGCACATTATCCAGAAATTTAGTGATCCCAGGTTGATTATGCCGCGGAAACGGCCGTTCGAATTCGAGCGCCTCCACTTAGACGATTCTAGCGAGGAAGAGGAGTCAAGCGGAGATGAGTCTCGTGATGAATGGCCCGATCCGGATGTCCTAGATAGACGGACCAGGAGAGAGAGAATAGCGGCCGCTCCGAACCAGTGGGCTTATAAGAGACAACGGCATAGGGCTAGGGTTCTTCGAAGGCGGGTGGAGATCCGAAATAGAAACCTCGAACTACAAAGGCGGTATAGGGAGGGACAGTGGTGGAATCAGCCGGGACCGGACCCGTATGACGGGAGGCGAAGAGACTACTTACTTGTCGAGGAAGCTCAAAGAGGTGATTTGCGCCAACTTCTGTGCAGGTGAGTCCAAGGTCCACGAATATGATCCGGAAACGCCACGTCTTTGAACGACACAACATCATAGTGTGTTGTAGAGTTGCCCCTTAGGGGTTGTTGGCTTTTCAAATAGTGCGCTGACTTCATTTCGCCATAAAAGAGTTAACGAGGCCGGGGGGGCAATTCCAAACCGCAGTAAGTATCAGTAGTCCCCCCTTTCCAATTGAGAACTCAGCAGTTCGTTCCACATCCCCTTCAAGACGCGGAGAGGGGGCTCTACTAAACAACCGCTTTATAGTTCTATGGGGATTCTGGCTTTGCAGTAAGTCTAATGACAGTCGTTGTCTCGGCGATACCGCACTAATCGCGCATTTCAGTGGTACGGGCCTGTGTTGCTATGGAGTGAGTGGCTATCCTTGATCCTTAACCACGCGGTGGAATGGCAGTACTGTACTTACACCAATCCCAAGATATCCGCCCCGGAAATTCCATCCTAGGCGAAGAGAACCGCCAACAGACCCGCTCGACAATGGCCCGGCGAATGCACGTGGACCTACCCCTTTAAATTCCAATCACCTAGGTAAGAAAGTTGGCAGAGAACTATTCGAAGACCTTCCGCCGGCTAGACAACGATGGGCCTCGAAGCGACATGTCCATTTTGACATTGACCCGCAGAATAGTAAGCATTGTGCCCGGGATGTCCACCTTACACGTTGGACAGCTCGACTAATATAGCTCAGTCTTAATTGATCAGTGCGATTTTGGTGCTGTAGATGACGAACACCGAATAATTCCGGCACTGAAGGTATGTTAATCCCCCCAAAAAACCAGCGCATCATACTATGCATCGCCCGTGGTTTGACTATGGTGATAGTTGAATGACTTCGGCCTTGCGGCGGAAGTGAAGCCGAGGAAGAGAAAGTAAGCTCGGCGCGTACCGACGAAAATTACTAGAGCGAACACTTACGGTGATAGTGTCTACTATATGAACCGACGGATGTACGGGAAATGGGGTTACTATGCGCCTGTGAGCTTCTACTCGTATAATGCCTCTGTTGCCGTTGGAGGTTGTGCCGCGCGGCTCTCACACTGCAACTAGGAACAATTCGCCGTTGACTGGGACTATGTAAAGTCCCACACCGACCAGAACGCGCTGTTCTCCGAGGATGGCCCGGAGGTTTCCGAGCAGCTGATTGCCGGAAACTACGGCCCTGCTATGAATGTTTGGGGCTTCGCTCTTGTGAGCTCACCTGATCTGCGCCTACGGTTTGTAGAGTTTGGGGAAACCTTCTAACAATTTTTCTCTCCTTATCTAGGTAATGTGGCAACTTATCACTCAACTGAGAGTTCCTACCCCGCCAGCGGTTAGTCTTTGATATTATTCATTTCTTCTTCGCTACGAGTGGCACATTACTGACGCCGGTATTTATGAGTAGTTGCAAAAAAAGCCGAACCAATACGCACAATTTCCTGACCACTATTGCCCGCTCCTTCTGGACCATCCAGGCGCCAATCGGGTGGATCTCGAGCTCCGGGAAACGATCGCTCGCTGCATGGCTCATGATCCGAAGCAACGTCCGACGATTAGAACACTTCTTCCGCAAGCCCAAAGAGGTATCTCAAGACGTTTTACGGGGGGGGACGACAAAACAATCAGGGACTGGATTCAACGGTTCATTGAGGAGCCATAGGGCTAGAGGACCGGCCTGGCGGTCACAATATTACGGGGGGAACCCGATAGTCAAGCGCCGCAATTCTATAGAGATGTAATGCTTGCCGTTTGGACAGCAACAGGAAAAGGGGGAGGTCGGAAGGAATGGCTCATTCATTCCCATCGGCGATTTATAACCTTCCATAGTATTCAGAAAAAATAGTGTCGCGACGTCTAACAGGACTAGAATATCCAAGGCGAAGCAGATTTGTATTGTCACGCAAAAGATACGCGCTTAAGTTCCTACGACATGTAGGTGTAGGAATACATATCAAACGCCGGTTTATTTTCTCTCTTGGTAGAATCTTAATTGTAGATCTTGACTTCTCCATGTCTATAGTCTTCTCCTATAACTGAAAACACGGGGGTATCTAGAAGCAAGTGTATCCGTGATATAATGCGTCGGTCTTGTCGCCGAATGCCGTACGCAGAACCGTGCATGTTATAAAAGATGGATTAGATTATACTAGGACAAAATGCCGCCGGCACCCTTCTCAGCAGCACTGTCAGAGACAGTTTCCGAATGCTGAGGGGGAGGCACGTGAGACTTGTGCTCGTCGGTCTCTTCGTATGCAATAAGCAGCTCGCCATTCTTGCCGTAGCGATGGGGCTCCTCCCTCGCCACGCGCACGACGTCGAAAAATCCCTTGGCGCCATGCACCTTGTGGAAGATGGTATCCATTTCTTCCAACGAACGGTAGGCACTTTCGGGGTAGAAGAAGTAGACGGAGGGAACCATGAAGGCGTTGATGACGGCGAAGATGATGTATGTCTGGTAGCCAATGTTGTTGAAGGCGATGGGGGTAATGACTAAGATATTTGGTTAGACTACTTGTCTCATATACACCATAGGCACCCATTGTTTTTGGTGTTTTGGAGGGAAGCATTCCACTTACTAACGACGATAAAATTGAAGATCCAGTTAGCAGAAGTCGAGAGTGCGTTGGCAGGCGCTCGGATTTTCAATGGTACGATCTCAGCGGGATAGAGCCAGGTCATTCCAAGCCAGCCAACGGCGAAAAACGTGTTGAAGACGAATAGCAACGCAATCACAGCAATCGCGGGACCCCTGGGCGGGTTGTCTCCTCCTGTCAGAGAGGCCGCGCCAGCTAGAGCAGCCATGGTCGCCGCCTGGCCAGCGGCACCGAATATCATGAGCTTACGACGGCCAACACGATCGACCAGGTAAACGGCTGGCCACGAAGCGATAAAATATTCTGTACCGTTTAGAGCTGCAAGGAGACGGGAGAGGAAACCGCCTAGGTTTAGCCCAGAATAAATAACAGCAGCGTAGTAAGTGATGAGGTTGATGCCTGCGAGCAGTGACGTTAGTGCCATTTCCAAGAGTCGTACGATTTAAAAAACTGAAGTTTTCTTACCCGAGATTTGTTGGAAAACCTGATTCATGTAGGCGAGTAAAGTTCGGTGGAATTCTCTGTGCGTCGTGTTAGTATCAATTCGTACTTAGTAAATGAGGACTAACCTATCGTTCGTCATCTTGAATAGATCCGAGAATTTGCCCTTTGACATCTCCGCAACGGTTTCCTTGATAGCCAAGTATTCGTTATGAACAAACTTGTCATCAACAGTGCTATCGGCTAGCGCAGCGAGGACCTCGCGCGCCTCGTCGTCTCGGCCCTTGAGGCATAGCCAACGCGGTGACTCTGGTAAACCCCAGATGAAGCCCATGATAAAAAAACAGAAAGCGACCTGGAAAGCGAGAGGAAACCGCCATGCGACGCTGCCAGGCGCAAAGCTGAAACCGAGATCAATCCAATACGAGAGCGTAATTCCACCAGTGATCAGGGCACCTTCAATCATAACTAATTTGCCTCTCTTATGTGAACGCGAAGTCTCAGATTGCCAAGTAGGAACTGTCGATGTATTCCCGCCGTTGCCAAAACCAGTGATGATACGACCAACGATAAGATGCGGTAGAGTGGTTGCCGAAGCTTGGAGGATTGCGCCAACAACCATGATGCTAGTGCCCAACATGATCATTCGCTTGCGGCCAAGCCGGTCGGAGATGAAAATACTGATGAGGGCACCGATAAAACATCCCAAATTGTAACTGGCGACTGCGATACCTTGTGTCTCGGCTCGCGACGCCTTGAGTGCCGCGTCCCCGGCGATAGCTGGGTCGTCAGGGTAGATGGAGGGGAAAGCTTCGAGAAACTGAGACATAGTCAAGATGCCTCCCATGACACCCTGATCTAAAACGCCTTGTTAGCCTTTCGGTTCCTAATGAATCGTGACTTGGAACTGAGCGCGTGATGGCTGGCTTACCGTAACCGAAAAGTAAGAAATCGCAACCAGCGACGAAACCGACGGCATAGTTGAGGGCCTGGCCTCGGAGGCCAAAGAATTTCTTGCCCATTGCGGCTGATCACAACGCCTCACGCCTGCGATATCCGATGTCTCTTGCGGTTCGCAATGTCTTCCGCGAACTAAAATATCAAGTATCAAAGTAGCTACGGCTTCAAGTTAGAAGTGAACCGACAGTCCGCCCAGTTTACCAGTCTACAGTTCCAAGTCGGCGGGTCAATGGCTAGTCTTATATGTCTCCCCTCCCCTCCGACTCCAGGCCACTGGCGGTCGAAATGTAGATCCCTTCGCGTAGTGATGCCCTGACGCCAGAGAATACTACTGCAAGATGTGGTGTGGTGGAGATGGGGCGAGGACAAGAACGCTGCTAGTGGCCGTAATTTGACCGCCGTCTTGACATCTCCACTGGCGTGCGTACGATCCTTGAAGTTATATGAGTCTAAGCGTATACAGCATCGTATACGACTAACGTAGTTTGAAATTCGGGTAAGATGGATGGTAATATGTTCCGATGAATGGAACGTTGGTTTTATAACTTTTTTTTTTTTTTTTTTTTTCACTAGTATTACCAAAAGCCATGACTAGTAGGAGCGTCATAGATATCACGATCTCGGTGCTTCATCGATCTTAGGTATGCTGAGAGTTAGGCACGGAGGACGCTGGAGATCTATAAGAAATGATAGTGATGCATTACAGTTCTAATAACGTATAAGGTGAATGGCCCCCAGGGCATCGAGGGAACATTCTTGATATGGTGGTTAGAATCGGATCAGCAGCGAGATGTATGCGTCCCTACTTAGTGTGCGGCAGCAGTGCTACCTGAATGGATGAGGCGTCCGGGACGATGCAGGCTGCCTTAGTATTACCCTTGACAGTATTACCCTTGACCTGCATGGACGTGCTCTTACCTACAGTAGGTAGGTGGTATATTGCTGATGCCCAAGGTACGCATACTACACTACCTAACCTACCCTGTACTGACCTCAACACCTGGTCGTGCTTGACTTGGGTTTGGAGTTTGGAAGGATGTTGGTCGTGGTCATCCCCGGATTCCAGCCCCACGATAATGCCTGCAGCAACAGAGCCGACCGTGAACAGGGCCCCTTGATCCTGGCACAAACCCCGACAATTGTGAACATTATTGCCTTGCCGGTTTTCCTGATTGGGAAATCCGCCCAGGGCCTCTATGACGTAGGCGGAGAGCAAGTGCTCTTGGCAAGGGGTAGGGATCTCGATTCTAAAATATGACTGAGCGGACTCGAGTCAGTGTCGCGGTCGCGAGATGCGAGGCTCTCGTTAGGGGGGACAATGCCGACAAATAGTGCTCCAAAGAGAGTGAGCTGAGATTCATCTGCATTATCGCACTTGAAACGCCATGTCAGAACATGCGCAACCCTATCTCGAAAACGGCAGATAGCCAGATGCTTGGTCCTGCAGGGCGCGAGCTTGGAAAACTTCTCATTGGCTTCAGCAGAAACCCACTTAGGTCTATGTTGCGGGTTGCGGTCAGCCGCGCTGGGTGCCGGCAGAACTCGGCTCACGGCCACCGAGGGCTGTTTCGGGCAGAATTCGGGGTCACCGACCGTCACGCCATGAACACGCCAGAGCCATGCCAATACGGCACTTGGATGTTGATGCGCGCCAAGGCTATACCTGCATACATATTAGGAAGGAGGCCTGAAGTTCGAGAAGACATGAACTGTCGAAAGCCTAATTGTTCCTTTTTACTTACCCTTGGCGCTACCGTGTGTACTGCTTGGGGGATGACCACACGTGCCTACAGTAGACTGAAATAAGATCCTGGTTCTCGGATTTCTAAATAGACGGAACCTTTAGCTCTTCCTTTATCCGCCGGTTAGCCTCGTTACGGGCGCCGAGGGTACGGGTAGCTTATAGTAGAAATCCAGTCTAGGCGCCGCCTACATGGGAGAAAAATATTTTCTTTTGCTGTTTTGGGGTTAAAGCCAGGACCTAACTGCTATACTGTTAGAACTGTGAGAATCTTAGGTAACAGAAACGCCATCTTATTAAACACATTGTCGAACGAGACGATCTCTTTCGAGGCTCTGTGACTTGTACACGGCAAGGACTGACTAACTAGCTAGGGATATCCGAGCTGGTCATGACGGACGAAAGGCACGAAGAGTTGAGAACAATCACTTTCAGTGTCACGTGGACAGTTTTGACAATCTGTTACTGGCAAAATTGGCACGGCGCCGTTCAGGTTCAAGGTCTAACGGGGTCTAGATTCCTGGGAGCCCTCGTGGGGATCCCCCGATGTAGGTATGTCATGCGTGAGCTCGTAACCCTCATGCTTCTGGTCATTTGGTGCGTTATCTATCATCATCTCTACATTCATTTCTATAAGATTGCCTCCAAGCTGTTCATAGTCCGTTATCGGCTTTGAACTTATCCCAGCTTTCATTGAGAGTGGCGAATACTGTGGCGGCGATGAGGCGTGTCTCGGTGCTGGCGTCTTGAGGAAGCTGATCATCATAGTTAGTATCGTACTCGCAGCACGTGGCGGTGGGTCAACAAGCGCATGCATTACTCACTTTATCGGGATGGCACTTCGCGATAGCCTTCATGTAGTGAATCTTGACCTTGTTGGCGATCACCAGCTCATGCAAGCCCACCTTCTTCCAGCCACTATTCTCCCACAAGACTTGGTCGAGGCTACCCAGTAATGCTCGTAGATTGTCTCTCTTCCCATCTCGCCAAGCAGCAATTCGAGCATCAACCTTTTCCCCAAGTGCAAATTTTTCATCATCAGCAGCCTCGGCAGCTTTGTTAGCTGCGCGTAGTCGTTGCACCGCGTCTGAGCTCTTTTGGGGTGCAAGATCTGACCTAGCCGAGGGTCGTGGACGAGGGACTGATGTCTGCACGGGCCGTGGCGCCGTCTTTGGCTTCGGTACCAGAGCTTTCTGACATCGCTGCCGACCTGCGACTGCGTTCGAGCCACCTACTCCAGCTTCAACACACTGTTGCCACACGTCGCCGGCGTCTGCCCATTTTTCCATCTGTTCCAAAGCTTCTGCTTTTCGGCTGAGTGCCTTGCCGTAGAGATCCTTCATATCACGGAATTCACCATCAGGTAGCGCTACACTTTCGCCTTCGCCGCGTGAAGGACCAATGATACTAATTGCACCATCGGCGTCGCTGACGGCCTGTTTAGGGCTACCAGTCTTTAATGATGTTAGGGCCCGATTGGCGAGGATAACAATGCAGATAGGATGATTTTGTGGTATGCCAGACAGAGAATTAGTATACGCCGTGTGTGCAGCATCGTAATCACCCCGTTTGAAGTGAGCTGTTCCATCTAGGCGGTGACGAGTCGAAGCCTGTAGAACTGAAGAAGAAAGACTCGGTATGTTTCTTGCAGGTACAGGGGGCCGAGTACTAATGGGTATTGGTGGCCTTTGCGATGCTGGTTTGGGTGCTGGCGAAGGTTGTGTAGAACGCTGAGGTCGCGGTGGGAGCGACGATGGACCGGACGAGCTAAAGAGAAGATCATCATCGGTTTCGGTCTTCGGTGTTGGCTGTGGTGTAGCTTTTTTCCTTCTAGCTGGACTGATATATGCCTGCGCACTTTCCTCTTCCACAATTTGTTTCTTTAATCTTGCTCCAGGGTCTATAGAGCTAGATGGCGCAGATTGCTGCCAACTAGGTGTATTAGACTGGGCCAACGACCGGGTTGGCAAAGTAGGGGCGTGATCACGGGAAGTATTGCGCCGGCTGGAATCATGATGGGGCGTTTGTCTCTCGGGCCGCCTCCCAGACTCGAGCATCAGAGCCTCGTCGGTCGTAGTCTGAGGGGCTTCTCTCCTGGGTGGTATTCGATCTTGTTGGGCACTGCGCATCCACTTTGGCTGATTTGGGTCGCCGCCATCCTGTTGGAAGTCGGCCACCGCTTTTTGTACTTGCTTTTGCCCGGTTTTCCACAACGAATTGGCCGTTTTGAAAAAGCTCGAACCCATAGCCGAAGCTTTTCTTGAGATTTCTTCTATTTGGGCCGGAGACTGTGCATCTTCTCGGGAAGGTGTTGGCCCGGCCTCATCATTTCTCATCCACGCGGGCCCATGATTGTTTCTAGAGCGAGCCCCTTCTCTTCTTGTGTGCTCCGAAGGAGAATCCTGCGCCGTCTGCTTTTTCCGAGCCTGCCTATGAGCATCATCTAATAGCCAACTGACTGCGGCTTGTACGTTGAGCCCAGCACCGCTCTCAGTTAGACCTCGTCTCGCATTCTCGGCCGTGAATCCCATATCAACCAAATCAGCTACAGCTTTGTCGAATGGATCCGAATCAGGACGCTTAGAAGCATTTTCAGGCTCGGATTGTGAATCCGAATCATCTATTGGCTTTCCGGGTTGTCGTTTAGGCTGAGTTGCTTGCGCCTTTCTTCGAACCTCTTCCACGGGCTTGCCCAGGTCCCCGAGGAAATCATCATCGTCTCCTACGTCTGATGTCAATTGTGGTCGGCTTTGGGCCTTAGGTTTGAGCTGTTTTAGGCCGAAAGGGTCATCGTCATCGTCATATAGCTCGTTCCCACCGGCTGCAGGGTTGTGATTCCATGCGCTGGCGCTGGATAAATCGGGCTTCACGGCGCTGGCTGGAGTGCTTGTCCTAGATGATGGATGTATTGGCGGAGGGTAATGGCTCGAGTTGTCAACTTTCGTGTCCTTTTCGAAAGCCGCGAACAAATCGTCATCATCTTCGTCTTTCTTTGGTCTAGTCATACCTCCTATTGCGTTGCCAGGCGGTGGGACGGCAGGCGACACTGTTCGTGAACCGGGTCCTGACCCCTGGCCTATTGTATCCCAGAACTGGTCGCCGCCATACTGTGATTGCAGCCGCAGCCTTTTTTCTTCCTCCTTTTGACGTTGTTCGGCAACGAGCTGTTCTTGTCGTTCTCGGAGACTGAGATTGGCATTGCTCTTCGTGCCGCTGAAATTGACTAGGTTACTAAAGCTGTCGGCTGTAGGTTTGGGAACAGGGGGCTTCGATGCCAGGCCCGCAGAAGTCTGTGCAGATAAGGGCGTCGATCGACCGGAAGGCTGCGGCGAAGGGGTTGGACGTAGCGCTGGATAGAATGACGACGTGCTCATCGGATTCATAGGCGGCGGCGGCTTGCTGCCAGTCCCGTTTGCAGAGTTGGCCGAGGACCAGTCCAAGCCGGAGAGGTCATCCATACTGACGTGCAATCACTCTTGTCGTCATATCAAGGGGTATCGCGTTGAAGTATAGAGATAGATATCCTGCCCACGTGGGGCATATTTCTTGGTGTTGCTCACTTACCAGACAATCAGATGCTCTCCCTAAGCTCGATCTTGGCATCTCCATAAGGGGAACGTGGCTAGTGATTAGACTCTATGTGGCTGAAACACCACTTGGTGTGGCTGGTATCTATGAGAATAATGTTAGGGAGGTACGACCTACAGTGTATACCCTATAGTGACGTGAACCCTTACGGGTGCTATGTCACTGATTCCATTATTTCTACGGCATCGCTATTTCCTAGTGTGGCGTGGAATATCTACCTAGAGACTTAAGGCCCAACGTGGCTTAAAGAGGTAGTCTCTTGCTGGAGTAGTACATACTAAGTTGTATGCTTATACTACAGAAAGCCTAACATCTATGATGTTTATATTTGCTTTATGACGAGCGACAGGTGATGGCTTTAAGGCTGAAGTTTTTTTATTTCTTTGATTTACCTAACATCGCAACCGCGATTGTACAATTGGAGCTTATGCCTTCCGCATTTGGCACACTGGCGGCGTTAAGCATCGTCAACTTTGTCTGTTGTTATTGCTGGGTACCTAGTCCAACCTTAGCTCTATCGTAGGGTTAGACGGCCAGTATAACAATAACCTACGCAGTATTGCCATGATATGTTAATAGCCACCTAGGAATTGATTTATTAACCTGATTTACCGTCACGTAGTGGGTAGCAATTACATATTATCCCTCCACTTCACTCTTACAACTAACTGGGACGGCCTGAAAAGGCATTTAAAGGCACGGCAACGGTGGTTCTACTTAGGGACGTCTATAAGAAAGTCGCCATTTACACTATATGGTCGGGCACCTGTGAGACCTATGGCGCGCTACATTTCGGGTATTGTATCATGAAAACGTCGTACCTGGTTGATTTTGGGAAACGTCACACTAGTAATGATAGGCCATGGGCCGCGAATTCGGAATGAACGAAGACATAATACGTAGTCGTGATTGCATATGTACGCAGGTATCTCTGCAGTTTCCGTTGGCTAGTATAAGAACAAGAAATCCGAGAATGGGGCTTAATTACGCATCCTGTGGTACCCGATAGGTAGACATATCGTCGATTAATGTCTAGTTACACAAATTGTAGTAACACATTTGACCGAGAGGGAATTCCTGGCACGATTACACGGGGAAATGCATACGGGTTTTGGTGCCTCTGGCTGATGCCTCGTCCGAGTGGCGAATTCGTTCTCTGTTGTTTTCGTGATGTCCCGTGAGGAGATTAGGTAATATTGAAAATTGTCAGTAGAGCGGGGGAGTGTATGGAGTATGGCACTGATTTCTACCCATAGTGGGCGACCATACCCAAAAGTGGAGGAAAAGGATAAAAAACGAAGAGTAACTTCACTCCATCAATCACCAAACTCGCCTAGGAAAAATACTCAAGTAAGTCTATCGTGAGTGCAAAAACAAGGGCCGAATTGGAGTGGGCAGATTTCCTATCAGAGCAATTCATTGGCTTTGAAAACGTGTCTCATTGGCTAGGCACGGTTATGCTTGATGAGCTAAACCCCCGAAACGCATTTCCTGTCAGGGGTCTCTCCCCTGGGTTGTGCTCGCCCGCCTCCCTGCCATCTTATCTCTGGTACGTATACGAGATCTAACACGGGAACGAGGGGCGTACAGCTCAAACATGCCCTGTCATCATGTAGAACCGAGGAAGATGATTGGTGTGATACAGGTGTTTCTGTAGAATAGCGCCGATGATTAGGTGGCGCCCGACTCCCGTGTTTGGTGTAATACCTACTGAGCACCCAGGCAGATATATATGGTGCTATGTTTAGGCACATTGACGAGAGTAAAAGGTGGTACTATGAAGGCTGTGCATGCCTCCTTCGCTCCTAGTGCTTTCCCGATGACACAGAGGGGCACGGCATGTACAGTCGTGGTATCGCATTTATTGCGACTGGTAATTTGAGTGATAGAACGTTAGAAGCCGCCAGCCGCACTGACAGGGCCCCATGTAGTTAGTTATATATATATAACAGAGCTGAAAAATGTTAGAGGCGAGACGAACGTAGGACGAGGAACGCAGGACTCAAGGGAAGACATAGGACAGCGGGCCTGGAGAAGAACCTGGAGAATGCTGCTGTGATTCAAAAAGGGGCACGCGATAAGACGTAAGCCGGGTTGTGAGACATTGCGATGTGCAGGTGCTGCAGTGCCAACAGAGAGCTTGAGAAGTGCCTATATGGGGCGGAAGGGATGATCGTGTTGTACGATCCTCACCTGTGACGTATCGCTGACCACCGACCATCTACTTAGACTAATTCTAACCCAGTACGAACTGTTTTCCCGAACTAACTTGCGATCTGCCGAAAGACCCGCAAGAGAGCGTACAGTTGAGACGATTAGCCTTCCTATTCTAGTGTAGAGGTCTTATGCCTGCTTAGGTGGGTAAGAGGGAATTGCTGAGCTTACTCAGTAGATCGTCATAGGATTCGCGAGAATACCTTAGTAAACTATCGACCTATATTTCAGGAAAGTTTAGCGGTGGAGTTTTAGCATGGTAAGATTTGCTCGCTGCACTTGTGTAGAAGTATAGAAGTGTAGACTACTCTGTACCTACCAGTACTTATTTGAGCAATCAGCCAACAAGACGTGGCAACGGGCTGGATCCTACTACACCGGTAGGTACCTTTGGGATCGAGCGGTGCAATACCTACCTACCTAGGTAGTAGATAGGTACCTAGGTACATTTTATGTGGTGCACACGCCCCAGTGCTCCGTTGATTGTGTGATGTTTAGAGTCGGGAGCGCGTGGGGTGCACGTGCTCTACGCTTCCTCCACCCTAGAAAGGCAAGTAAGTAGTCTACGTAGGTGATTGCAAGATGCCACCTCAAGCAAGTGGGAAGTTTATCTAGGTCGGTACCTAAGTGCGTGCTGGAGGGCTGGTAGCGGCTGCAGCCGTATGCATCTGGGTTCCAGGTTTGTATGCATGTACACTACCAGTAGCATGTGGGAACCTGCAAGGAATCAACCATTTCAGGGGTATCTTTCGTCAGTGGCTGTTCCATATCCCGACCTTCGGTGTCGCAGACCGATGTACCGTCCTTAGCGCAGCACTGGACCTCCCCATTGGGTTTAGTGTATATATTGGGGCTCGGGGTACCTGCACAAGCACCCGTCCTGAAACTCAGAGGGCCAATCAGAGGGGCCACCACCCCTCCATGCAGATGCTTAAGCGCAGGCCTTAATTTATCTTGAGTTCGACTTGGAAAATAAGGATCACCTTCATATTTCCTATGG
The DNA here is from genome assembly GCA_005188305.1 of Xylaria sp. BCC 1067. NCBI lineage: Eukaryota > Fungi > Ascomycota > Sordariomycetes > Xylariales > Xylariaceae > Xylaria > Xylaria sp. BCC 1067. The sequence goes on from SSCS01000001.1 coordinate 4,088,954, forward strand.
AACAATCCGTTACTACCACACATTGGACACATTCTTCTACAATAGAATAGGTAGTTTATTGTGCTGCCCTTGAATCCTAAGTGAAGCTCCAGTGTGCTTTGTGATATATACTTAAGTAGTTTCATGTTGTTCCTCACTTCACAAGCTGACGGTAAGCGCGAACTTATCCAAAGAATAGGTAAGGGAGGCAGGTAAGTACCTGGGGTAAGCTAACATGTACTTGTTGTAAGTGGATACATCGAGCGCTTATCAGCCGGAGATTCTTGGGGAAGTATACCTTAGTGCGAGGTACACGGGATGTATAAGGCGACACAGACAAACAACCTAAATTGCCTGCCCTGTCGATCTATTGTGCAAATTATTCGTGCGCTGGTTCTCATCATGATCGGCCTAGTCATGCCATTAGGCACAAAGAATGAATTTAAAAAAATTTGCCTCACCTGCAGCTGGGATTTGGTTGGGATGGCAAGTCATGAACAACGCTACTCTCCGGGGACCCCACCAACCCAGGTAGGACTTCAACACACGAAAGGACTCGGGGGTCAGCTGGGCCTTGCTGCAAGGTACCGGCATGTACCGTAGCCCGCAACGCTACCTGCACTGAGCCCCAGGAGACCTTGTACCCATTATGACTTTCCGCCAGTCCTGGGTTTTCAGCGCGTCTCTCTATACCTACCTCTCCCTTTTCTACCCACCACCAGCTCGCCCTCACCTTGTCACTCGACACTTCGTTTTTCTCACGTCCCACATTCCACCCAGTCGCTCACTCAATGTTTGACAGTTTTCTGTCACCACGCTCCTTACCAGATCTCGACCGTCAGTCTGGACGCTGATATCAGGTAGTTCTAGATTGCTGGCCATTTCGTTCCCTACCTCGCCGTGGCCTGTGTTGATCGCATTCGTTTCAATTCCTCGATCGTTTACCCAAACCTGGAACCAACTCCCGATCCGGTATTAACTCTCGAAGAGGTTGACGGCTAGGAAGCTTGGATATCAGACAGGCGCGCACTTGTCCGCTTGACGTGGGCAAGTAGAAATCGTCGACACCTGACACTGCCCATACACTCCTCGATTGGTTGTTGCGCAAACAACTAAACGACATTAACAGACCACCTTGTTCCTGCGCATTCAATTCGTCAAAAAGACTACGTGCGCCGATCTTGCGACCAACGAAGTTCGAATATTGATTGTTATGACCAAGTTGGCAACGACGGAAAGAGACAAGAAGTACGACACCTAAAGATCTCGACAGTAGAGTGGGCAACAATAGCTGTGACTCGGTTTCGTCTTCGCTTAAGGGAACAATCTTTAGATTTTCCCTCACGAGATTGATCATCAGGCATATTTCTATAAAGCCCAAGGCTTAGATTAGTGCGATTCGCTGTCAGCACTTTGATACCGACAGACTATCACGACGTCTCATATGGACATCTCATACGAAATTTATCAGCTGGACTAGAAGTACCAACTGCCAACCCAAAGAATCCCATTGTCGTTACCGCAACGGTGAAAATTTCACAAAGACCAATTCGAACAACCGATTACTTTATCAACCTCGAAGATGAATTCAAAAACTTTGACTACGCTTGCCATTCTTGGCATGTCGCCTATGACAGAGGCCTTCTGGCGCATGGAATGCCGTGGCAGTACCGGACTTGCTCGTGTGGACCCTATTCTCGACTTCAATAAGATTTCCGGCCACGCGCATGCTGTTCATGGGTCTTCAGGTGAGCTTATTCATACGGCACCTGACATACCCCAGCTTCCAGGAGAAGTAACTAGACGAAATAAATACTCACATGTTTTTCAATAGGCTTTGGTATTAGTGCAACCTATGATGACCTTGTGAATGCCGACTGTACATCATGTGCTGTCAAGCAGGACAAGTCTGCCTACTGGGCCCCAGCCATGTACTTCCTCGACGCTGAAACGGGCGAGTTCTCGCCTGTGCCCCAAGTCGGAGGGATGCTTAGGTAAGTCAACTCGTATTCTCTCTAGCTCTTATATATATATATACATGCCCATACGCCCTCACGTATTTCGCTAACTCTCTATAGCTACTACCTGCTACGTGGTGACAATGTGACGGCTTTCCCTCCTGGCTTCCAAATGGTTGCTGGAAGCAACTACCGCCGTGAATATACCGTTGGAGATCCCCATTCTCCCGACCCTCCTCAGTCTAGCTGGGCGAGCCTCAAGCAAACTGGCCAGTCTGACCTGGAGCAACGGGCCGTTGGCTTCAACTGCTTGAACTATAAGCAAACCCCTGAGCCTTCACTATTCCGCCACTACATGCCGAAGAAGGATTTCACTGACGCAAACTGTCCCGATGGCCTCAGACTTGAGCTGATGTTCCCATCTTGCTGGAATGGAGAGTTGGACAGTGAAGACCATAAGAGCCATGTTGCCTACCCCGACCTTGTTGGGAACGGTAACTGCCCCGATACTCATACGCAGCGTATTGTTACTCTTTTTTACGAGACCATTTGGGACACAAACGCGGTGCAGTTTCAAGGCAAGAGCGGCTCATTTGTCATGTCTAACGGTGATAGGACCGGTAAGTTGCACATTTCCAAGAGCTAAAGAGTTTGACATAACTAACATTATTATCAATAATAAAGGCTATGGGTACCATGGCGATTTCATGACGGGTTGGGATCCATCGTTCTTGCAAGAGGCTATTAATACTTGCACAAACCCTTCTGGAGAGCTCTCGGACTGCGGAGTTTTTACTAGTAACGGGCCATTACTTTCGGAGGCCGAGCAGAGAGACTGCAAATTCGAGACACCTTTACTACTGATCGCGGAAAATGCTGGTGCCAAGGGCATGACTGAGCTTCCAGGAGGTGTTCGCATCCAAGACGGACCAGAATCGGCCACCCCTCCAAGTGGACCTCTTGATAGTCTGACCAGTTGGATCAGTGAAATTGCTGACAACAGCCCTGCCACCACCACGTCTTCCACATCATCTATCATTCTACCCCCCAGCATTCCATCTACTGCGTCTACTCCCGTTGCAACTCCTTCATCAGAAATTGAATCAGGTGGTGCCTTTATCGAAAACCCAACTTCAATCGCCCCTTCGACCCCGGATCTCGGAGTGCTCGCGGTTCCACCAACGACAACCTCATTCAGCTCGACCTCGACCTCGATCGTGCCTTCAACTACTTCTGCCCCCCAAGCCACATCGGAGCCGGGTGTGTCTTACGAAGTAGTTAGCACCCAAACAATTACTAGCGCCGGTCTAGTACAAGAGATCGTTTGGATGCAGCCAGTTGTGTATGTGACAGAAGACTGCCTCACGACTGTGACGCTCCCCGGTCCCGCGCCGCAAAAACTTAAGAAGGCACGAGGCCACGTTCAGCAACACCGCCACAACCATGGCCGCCGTGGATACTAAAGCAAAGCCGATACCACGTCATGCTATCTATTTCTATGAAGATATTTTGGGCGATAAGAGGAGGGGATATTGCACCTACTGTCTCCCGTGGCTGACCAGATTCTGCCTGGGCATTTTTTTCAGTACATGTTGATTGTTTCTAGACTCTTTGGGAAGAGTACAAACATATGAACGAATTGAGCGAGTGTCAAGTATGAAATGCTTTCCTGATACACATTCGACGGCTACTGAGAGATGATTACCATGGCGCAAATGAGATCTAGGGGTGAAAGGTATTGCATACGATGGCGTCTCAGGCTTTCGTGGGTGGCACTACTCCCAAGATCGACCGGTTTTGTTGAGACTCATACTCATACGAAAGTGACGATGATTTGCCTCTTGGGGAATATGCTACCTAGGTACCCATTATGTGCTTCCAGGGCTGCATATTGCATCACGATGATGATAAAATCTGGTGATATCAAAACATATCTCTCTTAATTGCTACCATTGCGTATCGCTAAATAGTTGAACAATGGATCACTAGTTGATAAGTTTTATTATACCCAAGGTGGCCCTTGTCTACACCGACATTGCATAGCTAGGTATTAACGACTTTTAGCGGAAATGTTGTGATGTCACCTTGTTTTGCTCGTGCCGACGTCGAGAATGTCGGCTGTGACTTAATCGCCGGCTACTTTGTCTCAAGAATTTGCCTCTCGGTGTATGTTATGTAGTTAAGGGTGGGACGTGCGGTGAGCTGTTGGATATGGGAGTTGGCTACTGGAATGCTGGTGTCTCTCCCGCCTGGCCCGTTCTGCGACAACGCATTCTCGGTGTTCCGTTGCCGCGACAGCGGTGGCGGTTTTGAAAGTATGCAAGCCATGTCAAGACGAACAAGCCTTGGGCCTGTCTATGCTGTAATCTCACGTGCATTCTCGTTAGAAGGCTGTCATTCAAAATCCGACTTGAATCAAGTTACCTTGTCTCCTACTGACCAGAAATGGGCGCGACGACAAAGTATTTTTGATTGTTGTTGTTTTGGATTGTAGCCTATGTCAGCATCATACTGGAATTCGCGTAGCCTTCCGTGTAACTTCTCATGAAGCCCCCCGACTGGTCTTGCTGTGCCTGCCCTTCCCGGACTTCCATCTCTAATGGCCTAACTCCTCGCAGTCGGAAGTGTATTGCCGGTATAATCGGAAAATAATGGTTTCTGGAAAGAACGGCTTCTCTTTAACCGATTACAGAATATTGAAGGCTCTAGTGACACTACTCGACTATCAACTGCGTTAAAGGGAGGCGAACGGCATATACATGACCTGGAACGACATCTCTATACCCCGACCCGAAAGGAGCCTCGTGAGCTCACTTATGGGAATATAACCTTGTCTTTATAGATGAGACTTTCAGACACGATGTCCGATCTTGGCCCAAAGCAAGCCCGACAAACGGGTGTATCCATCTCCTACAACCTAACCAGTCGCTCCGACCCCCCGGCATTCACACTATCAAACGCCTCAATAGTCAGTATCACAATTGCGGGCACGTTCCTCATCTTCCTACTTGTCGCTGGGCCAGTCCTTTTTAGGCTTGGGAAGCGGCGGCGGAGTCGCCGTCGCCGCGCAGCCGCACGTTCAGACTCCGGGCTCTCGTTCGCGGAACGCGGACGATTCGCACAGGATGAAGATGTCAACGTATCTAGGAGACGACTCAAGAAGAATATGGTCGGAGAGGATGTACTATTTCTCGAAACAAAAGACACCGAATCCGGAGGAAGTGGAAGTAGCAGTGGTGATAGTAGTGGTGGCGATTCAAGACCGATGGCGAGACATCTCAGCTTACCTGTTCTGCCGCCAGTTTTCTCGCGTCCTCAAAGTTTTAGCGTTGGGGGTCCTTTTCCAGGCGGCGGATATGGGAATGGAAGTGTTGCCAGCAACAGAAACGGCGATGATAGCGGGAACCAGACTCGATCCGAGGGAGAAACTTGCGAGAACGGGGAGCGAGCACGTAGTTCCCCAGAGAAACAACGCGGGTACACCATCTATCAGAACCGGCGGGAGTCGTCATGGATAGACGAGGATGCGCTGCATGGCCCGCGGGTCTCGCCAAGAAAGGATACAAAGAAGAAATCAGGCTGGTTCTCGGGTAATGGGCTTACAAGGACTCTAAGTCGACATCTTTCGTTTCGTAGGCGCGAGCTCGACCGTAGCCCTACGCTGCCCTGTGCACAAATGAGCCAAGAGCGGGATTTTGCAAATGGGCCGCCGAGGAAGTCATTCGAGGGTCGGACGAGTGGGTGCGCTGAGAACGCGCATAGACCGCACGAGTTTGAGGCAGAGGTTGATGCTGAACTACGCTTCCCGATTTACCAACCACTGCAACAGCGCGAGCGCGGATCCTTGGATGGCCCTAGATTAGCACATGCCCGAACAGTCGACCCTGGGCCACAGCGAGTTTCTGTTCCTGGCGCTGTGCCTCCAAACCCCCAGCGTCGCAACAACCCAGCAATCGATGCAACACGTCAGCTGGCAGGCCAAGCACGGGTGCCATGTGTAGACGTTGGGGCTAGCGGGCAGAGGTACTCGCGCCCACGCCAGAGTAATACGGATGCGGAGCTGCAAGCGATCTTGCGTCGGACGGCGGAGAGATTGCAAGATGGAAGCCGAAGCGCGAGAAGGCAGACTTTGATGCTCCCACCTTCGGCCCCCTCTGGATTACCAGGCCCGACCAGACGGGGCTTGAGTCAAGAAGGTGGCTTTGGCAGCGACCATTCACGTCTAAGCGGTATGGCACCGAGCCCTGCGAGGAGCCAGAAGAGCGCGCCTGCGGCCGTGCCATGTTCGGAACTCGAAGGTTGTAGCCCCAGTGTTCAGCAAGGCCCATCACAGAATGGCCCACCGTGGCAAACGCATAGACGGACTCATACACGCCAGATATCTCACGTCTCGCAAGTATCGCAGGTCTCGCAGGTCTCACAGGTCTCACATGTCTCACAAGTATCTAGACTTTCCGAGCCTGATAGTCTGGTGGCAGCCCCTTCCAGGACCGGCTCCCAGAGCGATGCGTTGCACACGGCGCTCTCTAGCCCAAGCCGCACAGTCAACACGTCGCCTTCGTTCGTTCGGTCATACTCACCAGTAAGCGAGCAGTCGTCGGCACTTTCAACTGTATACAGCGAAGAGGAGAACAGTCCGCCAATCAGTGTCTTGAAGCTCGACCATGCCTCCAAGCGAGGATACGAAATGGAGAGGAGCACCATGACTCAAGCTGTGCGAGCATCTGATGCTTTTGGTAGCGGGCAAATACGGGTAAATGGCGACGCTGAAATCGGTGCGAGAAGACGAGAGCTTAAAACAAAGCCCCATATCGACCATGGTCCCCATTCCCTTCATAAACGAAAGGTAACACTTGGATATGTCTTACCCATTGCTACTCAAACCGCCGCTACTTCTGCTTTAACACATCAAGATCGCACAAGACAACCAGCAGCTGGCTCATTGCCCGAGGCTACCCTAACACATGCACCCCAGGCTCTCCAGGGCTCGACTGATGACCCTTTCACCGCGTTTACGACGCCGGCGCGATGTGCGCCACAGCGTCTGTCCCAAGTTTTCTCCCCGCTACCGGCCGAACTACCTGGCGACACCGCGAGCTCTTCCGTACAAGTAACGGAGCCAGTTTCCGGAACTCCCACGCCGTCGCCATCACACCGACGCGTGAATCCTCTTTCGTACCGCTCACAGCCCATTACGAGTTCGCTAACGCTCGGGGACGACCATGATACACAACTCCAGGTCCAGCCCCCGAGTCGGGAGGGGAGCCCGGTGGCATCGGAGGGCGGGTTATCTTCGGTGTACGATTTCTACCGGTATAGCAGATGCAGCGATGGGCCCGCCGAGAGATCACCGACAAAGAGTAGATGGGATGAGAACACTACCCCCACCACCTCAACTGAGGGCCGTGCGAATGATCGTAGAGCAGAGAGAGGCGGCGGTGCGTTTCGTACGGCGCACGCACGCTTAAATAATGTAGTGTTAGGTGCCGGGGCATCTACGCAATTCGGTGGTCCTTTAGGGCTCTCCATGACAAAGAACGGTCCCGTGGAAGGGAGACTTAACGTAGAAGATTCGCTCCCTCTCCCTGAGCCACACCGCGATATCAGCCTCGGCGGCGTTAGCCATTTCTCTGCCGAATCGGCATATTCGCAGGACGAAGACGAGGGAGATACTCTGGCGCCGCTTGTACCTTTTCATTCTGCAGCGGCAACGTCAAGCAAGCATGCGATGCGGGTCACAAACGCCGTGGCAGAACTCCGGCGCATGAATAGTCAGGTAAGCTGCGTCAGCGCACATAGCACGGCCACGACAAACATTACTAGTCCCACGCTTCCCGCACTTCGAGGTGGAGGATGCAGCCCGGGTAAGAAGGGAGCCACCGGTGGTGCGAAGAACTACCTTTCGTTAGGAAGCAGCCCCAGTAGAGAAAAGGAGGGCGAGTGCGATTATGTGGGAAATAAAAAGCCGGATGCCGGTGGATGGAGGCACAGGAACGGCCAGGATGAAGAGAAGATGATACCAGTCAACACCCGAGAGGAGGAGACCGTTGAAAGCAGGAGTAAGGGGCCGGAGGGCGGGATTGCCGTCTGGAACGGTGGTGTTGGAAGGCCACGCGGTAATACGGTAGTGGAAAGCTTCGAGCAGGACCTTGATCGCGCACGACAGGTTTTTCGGAAAAGTCGAGGGTAAATCTTACAATCGATCCTGGAAGCATCGAAGAGTCCTGGCCCGGTGACTAAATCACACAAGGAGCCAGTCAATGCAGGAAAAAGAAGCACGTGCGAGTCCTGTGATTGGCGACGAGGGGCTTCCGAAGCACTCATTGATAAGAAAAGACCTGGGAAGACATGTCCATCTCATTTCCTCTTCGTGTATATATTTTAGAAGATATTTATTTTCTGGCTTAGTATGTTGATAGTACAACGAGAGTCTTGCAGCCGCCGGCTTCGCTAGGCCTGTTGATATACGAGTTCGCCGAAGCATTGTCTTCGTAGTCTGCCAACTGAATCGCATTAGAAAGAAGATGACAGGGATGATGTTCATATGCGTCAACAAATGAAGACATACCAATCCTAATTCGTTTGAACCTCCAACAACGTTAAATATATGCATCGTTTTGGCACGGTATTAGTTCGTCGTGCGTGGCTGTAGACAAATAACCGGACTAACACTTGCAAATCGCCTACTCTATCAAACGATCAAAATTGGTGTCACTTCGAAAAATTTTCTCCCATAACGGAGAGGACAGCGAAGTTACTCCGTCCGAGGTCGCTTTACGTCGCCGTCTTCCACGTCTTGTCCATTCGTCCCATCTTGTTCAACCTCGTCCCGACCACGAACTCGACCGGCACCGTCGCCAAGTTCACCGTTAACTCCCTCGTCGCCGATCCAATTCCCATCTTCGTCAAAGTACTCGTTGACATTTTCCGCTGTTATCCATCCTGAACTTCCTGGCAATGGGGGCGGTAAACCGCCATTGTTGTTACCCTGCAACACACCTGGCAGCCCCTCGATTGCTACCCCCTGGTCGACATCGCTCTCAAATATGATGTGATCCGCGTTGAATTCGTCTTCATCATCTTCTTCCCCTTCGTTGCGTGGGTCGGGATTCAGATTCGAGCAGGCCGATATCTGATTGAAAAGGGCGTTTGTCCGTTCGGCGTTCAAGGGATCTACGGAGGGCAGGTCGTCATTCGACGCAGGCTTGTGGGGGATGAGCGTAAGTTCGATGGGCTCGAAGCTCTCGTCATCATCAGGGCCCGAGTTAGAAAACTCGATCTGCATGTACACGCCCGCAAACCCGGCTGCATGGCTGTCCGGATTGTCGAGTTGCTTGAAGTTCTTGATCGCGTGGAGGGTGATAGCAGGGTATGGAATCTCGACACCGGTACCGCTGCTGTGGGAGAACAGCGTCAATTTCCTATCAGGCAGACATGTCAGTCCAGCGAACACAGTCGGTGCATTCCACATGCCACTCGACGGGGGCCTACCTAGAAGAAACGAAGACCTCGACCCTCCTCTCCTCGCGCGTATGTTCATCGTCTTTACCGAGGGCGTAAGACTCAGGCGGCGTAGGCTGCAGTGACACAGAGTTGTCCGCGGCGGCCTTCGAAAAGAAGAACAATTGTTCGCATTGCTCATCCGAGGCCCAAGCCTTGATGTTTTCGTCGTGAAAGTACAGTACCGGCTTCCCCTCGAAGAAGGTGTTGGGCGTCTGAGCTTGATACTCGCTCAGAGGCAGGAAGTCGTCCTCTGCCGAAGGGCGAGTCTTGATTACCACAGGCGGCATTTGTATTACCTCCTTTTTGGAACGTACACTTTGAGGAGGATCTTTGAAGAACTGGAAATGTGTTCGAGGCGAAGGTACTTCGTCGGCGCATGCATCGCATGCATCGCATTCATCCAGAAGCTGTGGTGGGGCTTATCGATAGGTAGAGTTTACTGTGGCACAGCGACTGGCTTCAAGGTGGCATGTACTGTACTGTACCTAGGTACCTACTTACTTAGTCAGGTAGAGACGCCTGTTGTCTACGTCACAGGACCTGTACGTACTGTACGCACTAATTTGCCCTATCCTATCATCTCTACAATACCTATACTTAAGTACCTACTTATCTAGCTAGGTAGTCCAAATTACCTGGTAACTATACCTACTGTACCTGGTAGTTGCGATCCATTTGCGGCGTTTCGTTTAGTACCAGAGGTGGCTTCTAAGGGGTCCATCCAGAACCCGGACAGTGTACTGTACACCTTCCAACCTTCCAGCGGATACTTACCTGCCTAGCTACTGTATGCCTACCTAGGTGTATATATACCTGTAGGCGAATGAGTGCCATACTTCTGTTCGCTGGACTTTGCTCACATAAGATAATATAGTCAGTTCTATCAGTGAATCCGAGGCTCTCATGAAAGAGGAATGACAATAGAAGACACCCTCCTGAATATCCTTCAAATCGAACGAAACCTTTCGGAGAATTGAAATGGCTCGAATGGCTACAATGCCCGATGATCGTAAGAAACACTGACTCGCATTTTCATCTTATCCCCTGCCACGTGCTGACTGCACCCCTAGGCACGCACCCTTTGCTGGCGCAGGTGCCGTTGACAGTGTCGCCCTTCGTCACGCTCCCGACGGCGGCGACGCTGCCATACACGTACAAGAGCATGCCGTCGACGCTGCCGCCGCCGTCGACGGGCATCACGGGCGCGACGGGCGAGAAGCCCAAGTACGTCGTGTCGCCGTCCGGCCACGCCGCCCACCCGGACGAGATCGTCGCCTCGTGCAAGGCCCTGCAGTCCTACATCGCCAACCTGCAGGAGGACGCCGAGCGCGAGCTCCGCGAGCTGACCGAGCGCATCCACGCCCAGGAGCTCGCTGAGAAACGCCGCGTCGCCCCCGGCTGGCTCGACAGCGAGGCGCGCCTGCTCGAGCCCGAGCGCAAGCCCGGCGACGCCGAAGTCGCCGGCCTGCTTGCCGAGATGAGCATTGCGGGCCGCGAGGTTAGCGAGATGGCGGTTGACCAAGGCAAGGAGCTTGATCGTGCGTTCGGCGGTTTGAAATGAGGCGTCCATCTTTGGCTTACTGCGTATTGTTGCACGGCGTTCTAGGTTTAGGGTCATTTGCATAGGCGGCGTTGCGGACGGTTACTTTGGGGCATTATTGGATATAGGGATCAATGCATTCTTCGCAGGCTCTATGCAGCCCCATCATCTTTGTTCTCATGTGGATTGTGAGTTTCCCAGATATAATACCACATGTATTGTTTAGCAACAGTCGCAGCAGTTAATCAATCAGGAAGGAAATCAACGACGCAATTGAAATCAAGCTGTTGACCTAGAAAGTGCAAAATAAATCACAAGGCTTAAGATACACTCAATAACCCTTGACCGGAAAACCTTTGCATGCCTATGGCCCTGCCTTAGATACAAGGGTTTATCCTAGCGAGTCCTTTACTATTTCGTTATTCAGATGGTATACGAGAACATCTATTGAATTGATGTGCACATATTGAGGCTTATATACCTCTCAATCTACCTCTGGAGCATTGGCTGGCCCCGGGTGTTTTTGCACCTCTACGAAACATGTCGACTGGGGATGAAGCTTCAAGGGCTATCGGTTCCATGCTCATGTTGAAAACAAAACTCAATTTCGAGCTCTGTTAGCTATAGTCTAATGGCTACAAGATACATTCGAATCTATCTGCGAAACCGACGAGCTATCGGCTACGCGCCGTTTGCTGGCTGATCATACTGAATCCCATTGATCGTAGTCGTCAACGTGCCGTTGGCGTCAAAGTTGTTGAGTAGGACATCAATAGCGAGATGGAAACCATCTTCGCTGGTTGTTTTGGTAGCCTGAGTTTCTCCAGTCTGGACCAGGTCAGAGTACCAGTCGACCGTGTTGAGGGTGATGCTAGGATACCGGCTTGTCACATTTTCAAATCCGTTCAAGAAGGTAAGCCCATCGTCTGAAAAGTTTCTGTACGTGGCGGCAACGGAAAGCAGAGCCGCGCCATTGGCAGTCTCAGTGAACACAATTTCCGCGGACCCAGATTTCAACCCGTCCAAGGTATACACGCCATCAGGGGGAAACGGTCGAGAAGCGAGGGAGACGCCAGGCTCATAGGGTGTGCCCCAAGGGATCTGCTCCGTCATGGGCTCTACTGGCTGTACTTTTTTGGGCTGCCTCTTAGTGAAGTGGGCAACTAAAGCTCGCTCGGTTCGGCCACCTGGCTCTGTTGAGTTCGGGCAGGGCAGAGGGTTGGCACCCCCACAGGCGGGTGATACAACGAGAGCCTGCCAATAGGCCACTCGAGTGACATCCAGCGAGAAACGTGGATCAGCCATTCCATTCCAGTTGGGGTCGTTGAAACTTCCAACACTACCGTCACCAGCACCGTTGATCTGCTGACCGTAATAATCACCACGATCGCCATATCTATCGAGAAGGTAGGGCTGGAAGAACCTACGCATGCCGTTATTACGAGTCGAGGACGAGGCGGTGGCGGTTATTTGATCGGTGACAGGAGGAATATGACGCATGCCAGCCATGAACATCTGTCGGTCACTGCCACGTGTATCCATGATGACAATCCATTCATCATCTGAGGAAATATCAAGGGGGTCGCAATATTCGGGGTGACTTGTTAGTCTACGGACAGATCCAGTAGCAAGGTCAGCAGCGAACACGTCGATATTGGACGACTCCTTAGGGTACCCAACGTAAGTGACCTCCTTTCCGGTGCCACTAAACCCGCGGAACTCACCCACCGAGATCTCATCGGGGTTGATCCGTATTTTGTCTCCTTCGACTAGGATAGGCTGGTACTGGGGTGCATCACTGAATAACGTGGTGATATTAGTAATATCATAACGGGGGCTTAATGGCAGCCCAGTGGTGGGAGAAGGATTGAACTCGAGGCGGCCTACGTAGGCGAACTGTCCCAAGTTCCCTGCACCGGATACGGTAAATGAGTTAAACCCAATATGAGTACCATCAGGATGTAGGCGAAGTTCTCGAAGGGCTCCGCTCTCTCCGGATCCGTCCACTGCTGTATTCCAGCGAATGGGGTACATGTACGTGTGCTCTGGCGTGCAGCCGTCGCTGGCCAAGTCGAAGTCGCCGCAGTCTATGATATTGGTGCCAACAAGCAACCTTTTCCCATCACGGAATGACTGCGGATAATCTAGCGCATCTGTGCGTCCCCGGCTATTGTCCTCAGGGATCCCGCAGGTGAGACACTTCCAAGGCGACCCATCCGAGAACGTCTTGTTGTCGGCTTTGATGATGATGATTTGGCTGCCGCTATAAATGCTAGCCGACTCAGGAGCGGCCGGGGCACCGGTAAAGTTCACATAGGCGATGACGTGATTGTTATCGGGCAGAAAGCTGCCTAGCTGCTTTAAGCCGCCGCTTTGAAGGATACACCCGTTTCGTAGTGGGTTAATATCAGCTGTACACGATCCCTCGGCAGAGCTTGGGGCGACCGGAGGCAGTGGCAGCTCTGTGATCTCGATAGGCTCAGGCTCCGGTGGCGACGGCAGGGCGACGGCGCCTTGCGAAAGCCGAAGGACAGTGTGGATTCCTAGCAGAATGGTGGTACGAAGCATATTGAACTTCGTCCTTATTTAGAACTTGACTGGAGTATTGGAGGGCGATAGCCATGTACGAGTGAGGTCTCTCACCTCCTTGTTCACCCAGCCGAGATGAAGATGCCATTTTATACTATTCCAAGCTGTTGTCAGGGTCAATGCAAGTTCTGTGATTTGGAATAACTGAGATAGATTTAATGCTGTATTCGTCATCTTCTTCCTCGGATGAGCACGCTTGATGCGAGGGTTATGGGCAACATATTGCCCGATCTTTTGGAGTGGCACATTGAAGCTCGAGGCCAAGATGTGTAATTCGCTGGTCCCGCCGACAATACGTTTCTTTCCGCGGATAACGGAGTCCCTGATTCGTGACCGGCCCCACATGCTGTAGGTACCATCGACAGTACGAGATAAACGAGAGGTATACGAGAAGTGGATACCCTGAACGAGCGCTATACGACGTATGCGAGGAAAGGGACGGCTTGGCTCTGATTTAGTGGACCGTCGCCACGCGAGACCCCAGAAACGGGAACACCCTTTGCACCAGTCCACGACGGAAAACGAGAGGCTCGTACTTGAGAGGGCCGGCCTCGTTTCCGGCAGTCCCCACGACCATGTCGTCACATCGTCCAAACCCAGTCCGCAGACCGCATTCGAAGTCTCGGACCGGCTGCCGCGTGTGCAAGTCCAGGAGAGTCAAAGTGAGCCAGCCAGCCATAAGCCAGCCCATCAACCGCGGATCCGCAAATCAACAACCTAGATCGCGATTTGCTAGATAAATCCACTGCCATCAAGGGTCTTGGCGGTCGAACTGCCCTATAAGTTATAGACCTCAATGCTGACAGTTCGTTGTTGACAGTGCGACGAGACGAGACCGTCGTGCCGGAGGTGTCAGACGTATGTGTGGAAGCTCATGGGCCTGTCTGGCTGGATTTGTCCCTGAACGCGAAGCGCGTCATGTCGAATTCTTTGATTAACTAACCAACTTTGGCAACGTAGTCATGGAGCGCAATGTGATTTTGCTCTCACTGCGACGCCCCAAGCACACCGCGACCCCAGTGGCAGAGATGCTCTCTCTATACACCAATTAACCTCTCCACCCGTAGTCTCGATGCCGGAGCTTCCTCGATACCCTGGGAATTGGTTTAGCGTTTTCGAACTCGAGCTGTTCCATCATTTCATTACGTCAACGAGCCTGACTCTAGCTTGTGATCCCATAGCGCGTAATTTCGTAAGTTCAAGACGTTGCGCTTTTTGCCTTCTTTCCCTTCGCTGCAAGTTAGAGAGCGCTCCTCTGGCTCATATTTAAGTAACAACGTACACCCATTCGTGGAGTCCCTCTTTCAATGGGGTTACTAATAGGAGTTCGCAGTGGCGGGTCAATGTCCCCCAACTAGGGTTTTCCCATGGTGTGTACAAAGCTTCCCGTGCCTGACCCCTTAGTCACCTTGCCTCGTATGGCCTGACAGGCCTGACTAATACGTATCTATGCACGCAGCCTACGTTCTCAAAGGTGTTCTTTCGGTTGCTGCCCTGCATCTCGCTCGATTGCGGCCACACCAAAAGGATATGCTCGTTGAACAAGCCATGGTGCACCACACTGCTGCGTCTTCATTGGCGTCACCTTTAATAACGGATGCTCGAGGCGAAAGCTTCCTGCCAATTTTCCATTTTAGCATGTTGACGACTATCATCACATTTGCTAGACCTCGAGCTCCTGATAACTTTCTCCTCGTATCTGATGGGATCGTCCCTGACTGGCTGCTCATCACCCGAGGTGTTCGGACGTTGCTCAACTCCCAAGGAGATGCTGTTCTTTCCATGTCTAGCTTGGACGCTCTCTTCTACGGAGGGATGAAACTATCGAATCAGTATGAGCAAGAAAACCAGGAGCACGAAGGTCTGAAAGATCTGGAGGATAACATCCGAAACCACGCGCCACCACACAAGGTCGATGAACTCTGCGATGGAATATTGACACTAAAAAGGTGTTTTAATCTCTTCTACAGGAGCGGGTATTCTGAAGAAGAACGCATGAGAAGCGCGTTAATGTGGCTGGTAAAAGTCCCGGATCCATTTATCAAGTTGCTCAAAAGCCACGACAGCGAGGCGTTGTGTGTGCTGGCGTTCTTCTGTGTGCTTTTGAGGCGTCTGGAGCATCTCTGGTGGATTGAGGGGTGGGCATTCCACCTAATCGAACGAATATACACAACGCTGGACGAGAGGTATCGTCCATGGATTCGGTGGCCACTTGAGGAAGTTGGGTGGGCACCCTAAGTGGGCTTTACGTCATTACAGGAATGTCGTTAAGGAATGTAGAAGGGAAACAAGGAGGCTAACGGTTTTTGTGCCCGCGAGACCAGCAATACCGATCTGATACGGCACTTATTTGTTGATAATATCGTTGGTTGCACATCAAATTAATTAGAGCTATCCGCTCAGGGTTATTTAGGGGCATAGAACAAGACGACCCGGCTTTCATTTGAATCCAGGCCTGTTAGCCTTACTAAGGCAGGTTTGTGGGATTATTAACACAATACAGACAAATATGCTAGAGCCCTAGTAGTTGTGATACGAAACATATAGCAGACAACCAGGCCCTGATTAGGGCCATGAAGAATTGTGTCTTTATTACCGCTTGTTCCTAAAAGCGGCCCTACCTTTCAAACACCTTTAGTTCGAGAAACCGAGCAGGGAGATAGGCGATAACTGTAAAGATGAAAGCAAGCTCATTTGCTACATCCCCGCCATTGCTCCCAATTAGCTTCCCGATTGGACCAACGTACCACGTCCCGACCATACCCAAAACCCAGCCGACGACACCGACGAGAAACGCAGCCAATGCTCCAAGGCCAAGAGGCAGGCGAGCGGGGTCATTCCACGCGTCGAGGTCATAATTCTCGAAGTTCCCTTTGCGGAAGACGCAATGCTCGATAAAGAGAATCGCAAAGTAGGACGTGGACCAGTAGCCTAGTATCGACAAGAAATTTTGCAAGTAAATGTTAAGTTGTTCGCGCCCACCCAACGCCAACCCGAGGATGAGAACAAAACACAAAAGAGTCCAGATAAACCGGGGCACACGAGCGAAAGGACGCGAAAACTGTTGACACGCGATGGCAGCACTATAAATGCAGACGACGTTCACGTTGATACCAGATAACACCAGCAGGGTGAGGACAACCTTCGCAAAACCCCTCGGGTATAACATGGTGTGGATCAAAAACCCGACACCCTCGTTTTTGTACGTGTCGGACCAGTCGGGTCTGTTATTCAGCGCCGACGCGACGACGCACCCAGCCACCATCCCGACACAAGTCGGAATGGCGATACCAAAGGTCGTCATGAAAAAGACCTTGACGCGAGAAACGTTTGCAGGGTAGTGCACATAGTAGTCCGATGCGATAGAAACCCAGGACGCTGAGCTGCCGTAGACAATGGCAATAAGACTGAGAATATTGCCCGCGAGGTCGGCTCCCTTGAGCGGACTGGGTGTGGTATTGTCTGCGTAGCGGCCAACCTCTGCGAAAAATATCAAGAAGATTGCGAAGAAAACAATCCAGGCATACCGTTCGTAGACGAGAATCGCCTTCAAGCCAACAAAGGAGATCAACATAGCGGCGACGCCGAGGATGATGATACCAACGACCAGAGAGAGGTGTCCGTCCGCAGTAGCAGTAAGGGCAAGACCGCCAGTGATGCACCCGACAGCACCCCAGCCAATCTGTACGGTTGCGTTAAGGACGGCGATAATCTTGTTAGGCCACCACCCGAAACTGTACCGCGAAACGGAAATTTGGCGTAGACCCGTCGCAGCGCCGAACATAGCGGCGAAGCCTGGTAACGTAGCGCCAACGATCGACGCGAGGATGCTGACGATGATGGTTTGCTTCAGCGACAGCCCTAATTCCCAGCCGAGGAAACCTGTGGCGAAGCAGGACGTATTCATCGTCGCCGACGCCCACAGCAGGGCCATGCTGAGCTCCTCGTGCCATTTCACGGGGCGTCTGTCCTCGGGTAACTTGCGGTTGATGGCCCCGGCCTCGACGCCAAACTTTGCATCGAGCTTGCCTTCGATTTGGCGAAGGCGGAATAAGATACCGGTCTCTTCTTCCGCATCATCCTTGCCGGCGATGAGGGGCGTCCTCAGGTTGCTCTCTTCGTCAGTCGTCATAGTAGCTCGCTCGAAATACTTTTATCGTGTGACGCGTCTGGGTCATGCACAGGAAACGCTCACTCTGCGTATTTAATAGAGCGAGCTGGACGACCTGTTGTCATTATCGGAAAATATGCCTTAGGTAAGCAATATTTACCTCCTTTCCACTGCCAGGCAACCTTTGGCGCCGACCGACGCTATGGGACGCCACCTGCGGCATTCAGCTGCTTCGAAGCCGTGCACTATGTGTCTTTGCGGCCGACTTCAGCTTCCCTTTTCAGGCTAGGTAGCCACCAGGCGCAATATTGGCCTTGGTCGGACTTGGTCGGACTTGGTGCACTGAAAAGAGGAAAGTAGGAATGCTTTTGCAAGCTATAAAAGCTTGTCTCCGCCAAGCTGGTGTCAGTCCTCTTGTGAAAAGCTTGTCACGACGGGTCTTGTTTGACCTTGCTATTTGCCGACGTCCGACGGACAAGATGCAAACAGTGCCAATTTGAGGATAATACCGGGTTTCTTCTTGTCGGGCTCAAAGCTAGACCTGGACATCGCACAACTGTCTTGTTGTCTCACCAGCGTCGGCATGCGATCTTAGGACTTACCAGAAGGTAAAGCGAGCTACACTACACACGCAAGGGGATTCGGGATTCGGAGGCAAGTCGTGCGGGGCAAAGAGATTGGCCTGTTATCCACTAAAGGTCCCAAGACAGACCCCAAGACCACTTACCCGACCGCCCGTCTTATAAGGAACAATAGCGGAGATTCACAGCGGTCAGCCATCACTGCTAAGGCAGAGACAACTGACGTGTCGAATAGCGAGCGAGAGAAGGGAACGAACAAGAGAGATGAAAGTAAACAACGACAGCTGACAGCAGCCGTTTTATAGGTTCGATTACAAAAGACAAGGTGGAGCTGCGTACGCTAGTGTAGTGTAAGTCGGCATGTTTATGGCGCAGTGACACCTTAGACTACTTTGCCATTATGTACCTAATATACACTACCTATGTATAAGTAGGTACCTAGGTAGGTATAGATAGATGTCTGTGTCTGTATAGTATGTTTCTTTTTACTAGACTAAGTCATAGACAAACTGCCTTGTTCTGGGAGACGCATGGCATACTTATAAGAAAGATTATATCGGAGCGCAGTATCAGCACCCATAAAAACACCTATAGAATCTCTAGACGTGGACCCTAAATTATAAAATCACTCAACACCAGCTTCATATGACACTATCGTTAGTCTTCTCATTCCAGGGTGGGACCATTGCGGCACGACACTCGTATCGGGAGAATCGCCCTATACTAGATAGGTAAGCAAATGGCCGAGGTCTTCTAAATTGCAATCAAAGACACACATCACCTTGTCTTCCGGCCAACTGTGTCTCAAACCCCCCCCTCCTCCATCAGCTTGGCTACCTAATAGGCGAACCAAGTGACAAAAGGTTCTAGCGATATACACATGTAACACGTTGACACCAGTGTATTATTAAAATACGACGAGCTATTTTTTTCGTAGGCCTAGATCGGTAGGTTCCGCGTAGCATCCGGGGACGATGGAACCTATACTGTACCTGCACGGTCTATAACACGGGAGCAGTAGACACCAGGTTTAGACCAGGAACCCGCCAAAGGCCGTATCATTACCTAGGTACCAATTGGTCATGCAGCTGCATATCACTAATGAATTTCCGGAAGCTTGGAGAGCGTCTGCCCTTCGCTGCTCGATCAATTGGCCAATGGCGACAAGTAATTGACGTGACCCCTGGAGGCGCGAGATATGCACGCACGACGATGTCTGGAGCGTGCCTGTCACTTAATGTCAGATCCCATGCAAGTCCAGGTGCAGCTGCAGCGAGGAGCCAACGTTATCGTCGGCTAAAACCGAAACAGGCAGGAGATAGTCAGCTCCCAACGTTGAGCCGGACCAGAACATCAGCCACCCGCGTGGTTCATGCAAGCCCTGCGTCTCAGCGAACACTAGACCTCAACGGTATGCGGAAGACTTAGCTTAACCAGGCAGTTAGATATTGCGTTCCACCGATCAGCATGCCGTATATAAGCAAGACATAACACCCTACCTCGAGCTATGAGCTATGTCCTCATCCCTCTTGCTCGAGCTGAACACTAGGGAGTGGTAGCCATGGCTCGTTTTCTCTCACTCCTCGTCAGCTCGCTGTTAGCTGCTCAGGGTCTCGCCAAGCCCTTCGAGCATCTATATGGCATCCCGGAAGGTAAGTGGCATCTGGTAAACACGTTCGATCAGGGAACTCACGAACCTTGCAGGATGGAAACTTCAGGGCCCAGCGGCAGATAGCCAGGTGATCAAGCTCCAGATTGCCCTCCAACAGGGCGATGTTGAGGGCTTTGAGCAGGCTGTCTTAGACATGTCCACTCCTAGTCACCCCAAGTATGGACAGCACTGTAAGTAGAGACGAGTCGACATAACCGAAACCTCACTGAACCAAAACGTGCAGTCCAGGACCATGATGAGATGAAGAGAATGCTTCTCCCACGCCAGGAGTCGCTCTCATCTGTCCATGCTTGGCTCAAGGATGCAGGTGTCGAGCGTGTTGAGGAGGATGCCGACTGGTTGACTTTCAAAACCACAGTTGGCGTCGCTAACAAGATGCTCGATACCAAATTTTCCTGGTTTGTTAGCGAAGAGACCAACCCACGGAAGATTCTACGCACCCTCGAGTACTCCGTGCCTGAGGAAATCGCGGAGCACATCAACTTGGTTCAACCGACCACCCGCTTTGCTGCCCTCCGTGCCAATCACGAGACATCAAGCCAAATGATTGAGATCCAAGCCGCCGCCGCCGAGGACAACTGCGATGCGTTGATTACTCCCGCGTGCTTGAAGACGATCTACAATATTGACTATAAGGCTGATGCCAAGAGCGGCAGCAAGGTTGCCTTCACCAGCTATCTCGAGGAGTACGCCCGCTACAACGATCTGACTCTTTTCGAGCAGAACTTCTTGCCGGAAGCTATTGGCCAGAACTTCTCCGTCATCCAGTATAACGGTGGCCTCAACAATCAGACCTCGACTGACGACAGCGGCGAAGCTAATCTGGATTTACAATACATTCTTGGCACTGGCTTCCCACTGCCCATTACCGAGTTCTCCGTTGGTGGGCGCGGTCCTTTGGTTACGGACCTTGATCAGCCCAACCCGGATGATAATTCCAACGAGCCGTATCTCGAGTTTTTCAAGAGCGTGCTCAAGCTGCCCCAGAAGAAGCTCCCGCAGGTCATCTCTACCTCATACGGCGAAAATGAGCAGAGCGTTCCCAAGTCGTACGCTCTTACCGTGTGCAACCTTATCGCTCAGCTCGGCTCCCGCGGTGTGACGGTTATTTTCTCCTCTGGTGACTCCGGTACTGGTTCGGCTTGCCTTTCCAATGATGGCAAGAACACCACTATGTTCCAACCCCAATACCCGGCAAGTTGCCCATGGGTCACCTCAGTAGGGTCAACTCGTTACCTGAACGAGACTGCCACATACTTCTCTTCTGGCGGCTTCTCCGATTACTGGGCCCGCCCTGCTTGGCAGGAGAAGGCCGTGAAGGAGTATCTTGGTAAGATCGGCGATAAGAACAAGCCCTACTACAATACCAAAGGTCGCGGGTTCCCCGATGTGTCTGCCCAGGGCTACGGCTACCGAGTCTATAACCAGGGTGTGCTTAGGGGATACCAGGGTACATCATGCTCGGCTCCTGCTTTCGCAGGTATCGTCGGCCTCCTTAACGATGCTAGGTTGAGGGCCAAGAAGCCCACTCTCGGCTTCTTAAACCCGCTCCTGTACCATAACCCACAAGCGCTCAACGATATCACCCTTGGCGGAAGCACAGGATGCGATGGCCGTGCTAGGTTCCACGGCAGCCCTAACGGTAGCCCTGTAATTCCGTACGCGAGCTGGAATGCCACCGCTGGTTGGGATCCAGTGTCGGGACTTGGTACACCAAACTTCCCGAAGCTGCTGAAGGCCGCAGTGCCTCAACGGTACAAGGCTTAAAAAACGCCGGGTTAATGATGAGTGATGAGACTGTAGATAACACTTCGATAATGCAGTCACAAAAACACTATTAAGTTGTATGAATACGAAATAATATTTTATACAACTTTATACTACTGCGTCTCTTGTGCCCTCATCTAGACAGTCTTTCGGAGACGGACGTAAGATAGAAACGAACTTGAAAAAAAAGATTGTATGAGAAGCCTCGATGTTTGACACGAACAGCTTGGCGGTGGTGAGCGATCGTCTATCCGTCGTATAGATCATTTGGGATCATCATTATAGTTGGAATTATTCATAACGACATTACTCCTCTAGATGTAGAGCATTAAGCTCATACACAAACTCGCCGATGAGGAAAGCTAATTCCCAAGTTCGGAGATCCAACGCCAGGTATCACAATGACCAGCACATGCACGATGATCTCCTTCGGTTTTATCTTTTATCCCGATTCGAGATAACCGAGGCCACGGTTACTTCATCTATCTCTTTGTTAAAGCGATTTAGTCTTACGAGGTGAGTCTACTGCTTAAGCCCCGAAGGAGCGGCACATAGCTTGTTCTACGTAATGGCAAATTTAGATTGACGGACTACTGAATGCTTCGTCTTGCGTTGGTGCTGCGAGGCGCACAAGCGAAACCGAGAGGGTAACCCTACAAGCGCGGTTATGGATGCAACATCACTTAGGTTCCATTCCACCAAACACAACGAGATACACCATGCCGATACTCCAGTACTCAGTGTTAAAGCCCCAAGAGAACATGCGTCTATATCGGTCTCTATCGATCACAGAACATCTGTGCTGTATCATTCGCTCATCCGCTCCATGCTCTCTCACGGACAGAGCATGATAAGAAGCTCACTGCCTGTCGAAGGACTCCCGAAACCGGCCCACGGGCACATCCCTCAAGACGCCGCCCGAGTGCCTCGCCATCCACTGCTCGAGCTTCTGGCCCTGGTTCTGGCCCGTCGCGTCTCTCCAGGCCCGCTTCATTCTGTCGGACAGTCGGCGCTCGTCGTTGCTGTCGGTGGTGTACACGCTGCTGTTGTCGCTCGCGGAGAGGCGGCTCTGCTTGCTCTTGCCGTCAGCGCCGTCGATCACGGGGCCTTTGACGCTCTCCGCAGACGGGCGCGCTGGGGTTGATCGTCTCTTTAGAGCGTTGTTCTGGGCTGGGGGGCTCGGTGGCTGCTGTGATGTCAGCGGTACATGCGCATGCAGTGTGGTGATTGGCCGGGAGCATCATACCTCTGTTGTATGCATCTCTGCCTCGCTGCTCGGTGTCTTGTCTGCCTTCGGATCTTTTATCACAGGAGACTCATTCTTCTGTTTTTGGGTGCAGGGATCTGGCTTTTCTACTGGTGTGAGGTCGTCGGGTTGAGTGTCGACGGCGATCTGCAGCCCTGTGACCGTGTCGGGGTCGGACTGGCTCCTGCAAAGGGCATCTTGCAGGGCATCTTGCAGGGCATCTCGCAGGTCATCTCGCAGGTCATCTTGCAGCTTGGCATCCATGACTTCGATTTCAGTGCTCATGTCTGTGTTATGTTTACCTCGCGGATCGAAGAGCTCGAAATGCGAGGGTCATGCGCCTGGGTACTACTGATACAGTTGGGTGGACCGGGCGATGTTGTGGCTTGTATCATGCAGATGGGGAGAGTCAAGGTCATGTGCTGTGCCGCGTTTAGAATAAAGTAATAATCGGTGGATAACTACAAGAGCCGCCATCGAATGATGGAAACACGTCGTAGGACCAAATGGCCCTGGACAGATAAGAATCAGCAGCGTCTGCAGGCGTAGCAAACCGGGATGGGCCAGCACTTCCACTGGTTAAAAACCGATGTAAATTCTCCTGCACCGTGAATCCGGTTTATGATGAAATTTTTATGCACTCGCCCTATCGCCTGCCAGTACATAGTTACCCATGAGTGCCTATTATCACGACTCTACGTCCAAACCATCCGAATCATATTCGAAGCTTCTGGGAAGGGGTGGTTGCACTCCGTTTTCATCTTCGTGGTCGGCCTCGATGGTTGTGGGTTTCTGAACCAGTTCTTGTGCTGCCGTCTGCTGGCCCGTATGAGATGTTCCCAGTATCTTTGTCATCTCCTGCGCCCACTCCCACGGGCGCTCCTTTCCTCCGGGGTGCGCATTGAAGTATTCCCAGCCCATCACACCCCCAAACTTGGCGAACTGTCGCTGCAGGAGTCTGAGGTTTGGGCCCAGAATCTCAAAAGGCACATATCCAGCTCCATTCTCAGGCGTCGTCACGAGGCCAACAACGATCTTTTCGGGCGCCCAACCGCGCGCTACACACATCTCGTACATTATCGGATTACTAGCATCTCCCCACCCGCAGTAGAACTGTGCATTGTACCACGCAATCTGGCTCCCTCTCATCACTTCAAGAGCCTCGTAGTCGAAGCCGCTGAGGTTCCGTCGCGCGTCTAGAAGCGCAGCCGCTACAGGAGCTAAGGTGATGATGAAACTCGGACCAAAGTCCGCTCGTAGACGGTCGATCAACCGAATAATCCCGGCTAGTGACATGTGCTCCTCGACGTCTAGATCTAGGCCGTTCAACCCCCTTTCGCTGATTAGTTCGTAGAGGGGCGCGTAATACCGCTCGAAAGTTGCTTGATCCTGGTCCAGCCGAGTGTATGACCCCTTCGCAGCTCCGCCTAACATGCCCATCACGGCGATGCCACTAGCTTGGGCAATGCGTAGTTCAGCCCATGTTGTGACAAACCGAGGATCCGAAGGCGGGTGGTCATTCAGAGTCAGGGCATCCGGGTCTTCATTGATATGTATCGCGGCAACAATGAGATGGGTAATAGAGATACCAGGTTGTGTGATAAGTGGGAGGATAGAGCATGGCGCTCCATCCGGGTGGTGAGTTGTCTGGTAATAGAGTATGAGTCGCGGAAGAGACCTTGCTGATGCTGGGTGCATGATAATCCTTGGTGCTTGGGATGAGGCTGGGAGCCGTTACTTGTCGGCTTTGGTAAGCCTGTCGTCGCCTAAAATCGCGTCGACCCGGAAGTAGGTAGTGTGGTAGCAGTAGGGTCAAAATTGGGTCCTCTTGAACGAGGAAAAGGGGCCTCTAGAATTGACTCTCCAATTTCGTATAGAGTTGAGCTGTAGTGCGATTGTTTGGCGACGATTCGATGCTTGACACGTGGAACCTCACAGATCCGCGGGGTATAGCGCGGGCTAGGCCGTTAAAATAAGCTTATTGAACCCGCGCGGATTACCTACAGTATAGGTAGAACTGTAGAACCACCGCGCTGGGTTTTCCTGTAGCTTTTCAGTGTGAAGTGAGGCCCTTCTTACAGTACACAGCGACGTCCACTGACACTTATTAGCCAGAAGCAGATGCATGCGAAGAGTCAAATTAGTATTTTATCCTACATGTCGTTTCGTGCATGGTGCTTTTGCGCAATTCCACTTGATAATCTAGATAATCTATGGGTAACATTGAGGCAAAATCTAGGGTTAGCAGATATATTCGACCTAAATCCCGAGGAATCTCGCAGCGCAGAGCAAAGACGGGCCGCCCCATCCTTCATCGCAACACTGGTGGGCAGGGCCTCCTGTCCCAGGAACCCATCTTACCAAGGTGGTGCCTAAGTAAGTTAGAAGACATTGCATTTATACTACCTAGGTAAATAGTACAAGTATGTGGTACCTGATCAACGTGTAATATTGACGTCACTATTTCGCCAAATAATGGATGGGTGAGCCGGTAAGGCTTTTGGCGTCCAATGATGAAACCTAACATTTAGAATACATGTGCTAGCATTTATAGCGAAATGAGGCATTTTTTTGGGATGTTTTGAACGACAAAGAAAGTCCCATACGTTATTAAATTCGAAAATACATTACAACGATAAGTTATTACCAACCATAAATATGACATTTAGATGCAGCTTGAATTGAAGTACGCGTCGGCCAGCAATTTTCGTAGATCCCAGGTATCTATCTAAGGTAACTATAACCTAAGTATGGGGTTGGTTAGCGTACCGGGCAATAACCGGAGATATCTACAGATGGAGCTGGCCAATGAAATTCCTAGCAACCATTGCTATGCTCAGCATCGGTGGGTGCGCTACGCTTCCCCTGCCCAATGGGAACCGGTCAATGCAGCCGCTTATACTAGAATTACTTTAGTTCCGTGATTATTCGTTTTCAAGATTCTCACAAACATGCCTTAACTCGTGACCGCCTGTTTGCTGAGCATTTTATGTCAAGAGCCGCAATACACCTGACTTCCTGCTAGCTATTTATCCGTATGTCTGTGTACCAATCTCAACGGTGTATTTAGGCTATGGTGGGAGCTTTGACGCCATGAAATTCGCCAAGGAGCTCGAGCAAGATCTCGTGCCAGGTGAGTGCTCTGTGTTTTAGATGGTTGGATGGTCTTCGACTGACCTGTCTCAGAGTGGAGAATCAAGTATCTCAACTACAAGGCTGGAAAGAAGTATGTCAAAGGCGTAGCGAGAGCCATTCATCGGGCGAACGCCACTCCAAAAACGCCTGGTCGGAGGAATGACCATCTCCCGCCAAATAATACTCCTTCCTTCTTCCGCAGTCCCTTTTCGCGCCAACAGGGGCCTCCGAGAGAGGATGCGGATCTCCTAGCATCTAGTCCCGCTCCTTTAGGACGGACACCGCGCTCGGAGCCTGCCAATATACCTGCCCCAAGTGAAAGCCGATCGCTGAACAACCCAAGCGGGAATGGGCCCAACTATGGAAGCTTCGTACGCACACCGCCGCCTAGCTCAAGGCTTTCTCGAGCCGATAGTCACCAGACGTTTGAACTGCCCGCTCCGGCGATCCACCTGCCTCCCTCCATGGAAGACAAGACAGGCGTTTCTGGGGATGCTCAGTCGGCTTCGCATTATAGGAGGCCCGTCGGGCCAGCCATCAGGTCGATATCGCAAGCGGCCACTTTCCCACGACCGAGGCCCTTACCTCACGCTTCGGCTGGTTCTGGAGCATTGCGCCGCCTATTCTCCCAAGACCAACAGTCGCAAAAGGACGGGGGCACGAACTCTATGTATCCTCTGCAAGCAATAGATACAGTCAGGCAGCGAGAAGTAGAGTTCTTTGACTTCTTAGACAGCGAGCTTGATAAAGTCGAATCTTTCTACCGTCAGAAAGAGGTGCAAGCCGAGCTACGATTAAACGCTTTGCGAGAACAATTACATGAAATGCGTGATCGTCGAACCCAGGAGATGGCTGAGCGTCGACGTCTCAAAGAACAGCGAATTGATGGGATCGATAACCCCATAGGGGAGTCATCTGGAGTCAACGGACATCACAAATGGATTGACCCTATCAAGTCGAAGCTTTTCAGGCCTGGCGCTAATTCAAAAGCACTAGCGAGGATGGCCCAGACTCCTGTCGTCGGGGCTATGTCGGGCGACGCGAGTAGAGACTATATAAGGAGGCCTCAGGAACACGGCGTACCTTATAGAACAGCAAAACGCAAACTAAAGCTGGCCCTGCAGGAATTCTATCGTGGCCTGGAGCTCTTGAAGTCATACGCCCTTTTGAACCGGACCGCCTTCCGAAAGCTGAACAAGAAGTATGACAAAGCAGTCAATGCCCGACCACCCTATCGGTACATGAACGAGAAAGTCAACAAATCATGGTTCGTCAATAGCGAGGTTATCGATGGGCAGATACGAGCGGTTGAGGATCTCTACGCGCGTTACTTCGAGAATGGTAATCATAAGATCGCCGCGGGAAAGCTGCGTCGGGTGAACCGCCGGCCCAGCGACGAATCCAGCATCGCTTTCTGGAACGGATTGTCAATCGGTATCGGCGCTGTGTTTACGATCCAGGGCCTTGTCTACGGCGCCGAGCTCCTGTTTGATCCAGATCCTACAATTCGCCTGCAAACCAGTTACCTATTACAGATATATGGCGGCTACTTCCTCATTTTACTGCTTTTCTCGTTATTTTGCATAAACTGCTACTTCTGGACGGCCAATAAAATCAACTACCCATTCATTTTCGAATTCGACCCTCGTCACCATCTAGATTGGAGACAGCTCGCTAGCTTCCCAAGCTTCTTTCTTCTTCTGTTTGGAGTCTTCTTTTGGCTTAATTTCACCCGATATGGACATGAGGATCTCTGGTTATATTACCCAGTTATCTTAATTTTCATTTCTTTACTCATTATTTTTCTTCCTGCACCGATCCTTCTCCATAGAAGCCGCCAATGGCTTGCATATTCCCACGTGAGTAGAGGCCTCTGTTCATTTACTGCCATGTACCACTACTAACATAACCCAGTTTCGACTTTTCTTTGCCGGCCTCTATCCCGTTGAGTTCCGGGACTTCTTTCTGGGCGACATCTATTGTTCATTAACTTATGCAACATCTGTATGTCAGGAGATCAATGAATACCTCATCATTTTGCGCCATTAACTGACCCTATGCTACTAAAGAATGTGGAGTTGTTCTTCTGTCTCTACGCCAACCACTGGGAGAACCCTCCGATATGTAATTCAGGCCACTCTCGTTTGTTAGGGTTCTTTTCCACTCTACCCGCAATATGGCGCGCGTTGCAGTGCATCCGACGTTACTACGACACTAAGAACGTGTTCCCGCACCTGGTCAATTGTGGTAAATATATTATGACGATTCTATCTTACGTCACTCTGTCCCTCTACCGCATTCATAACACACGCACGAACTTGGCACTTTTCATCACCTTCTCAACCTTGAACGGTGTATACACCTGTAAGTCAAAGCTATATCCTTCTATGTTTTAATCATCGCCTAAATAAAACCTAGCGGTATGGGATTTGTTCATGGACTTCTCGTTGCTCCAACCTGATGCGCGACACCCCTTCCTGCGAGACATTCTTGGGTTAAAGCGGCGCTGGCTGTACTACACCATTATGGTCATCGACCCAATCCTTCGCTTCGGCTGGATCTTCTACGCCATCTTCACACACGACATTCAGCACAGCACCATCGTCTCAATTTTAGTTTCGCTCTCAGAAGTCGTTCGGCGTGGAATGTGGGCTCTACTACGTGTTGAGAATGAGCATTGCAGCAACGTGGCGCAGTACAAAGCCAGTCGCGATGTCCCACTACCTTACGACATATCTCGTGAGCCACTAATGGAACGCATGAGCTCAGATGAGGTATCAGAAGGGCCCGACGACAGACCATCTAACACAGACATTGGTCGCACGTCAAGCCAAGACGCAGGACGCCCAGATGGTCAAGCATCTGCCCATGTATCCATACCAATTGAAGAGGCAGGGTTGCGTAGACGACGGAAGTCGGATTCACGAGCGACAAGGTCTATTCGTGGTATCATGGCCAATGCACACAGACAAGATTTCGAGAAGAAACGTCCAGCTGTGGAAGTTGATGATGATCTCGGGGCCGGGTCAGCAGATGAGCTTCAGAGTGAGGAAGAAGATGACGATGATACTGGAAGCATATCCCAAGAGAGACTCGAAATCCGCGGTACGGAAACTCTGGTGCGAGGGGAAGAAAACCGTCACAAGTGAGATATCAGGGGTATCTGGACATGATACATGTTAATATATAAATATTGAATAGATGTAACAACAAGCTCCGTCACTCCAATTCAATTTATAGCGGATAGGGACGTTTAATCGCACGCACCAATCACCCAGCAAAAAAAATAAAGTAAAACAAAGAGCTCGCATTCTACAACATGGTACAAAGAAAATACATACAAACAAACCAATCAAAACAAGAAAACAAAACTAACTCACAAGTTAAGCAGGTTCGCAAGTTTCTATGTCAATGCAATAGTATCTCACGCCTGCACGCTGATCGAGTTTCTCCCCAATTTGTTGAGTCTATGTTAGCCAAAGATCGAAAACACGCTATCCCCAGCTTCGGTTCTCCCACAACCTGCTCCCTGGGGCCACCTCACTGTAGCCTTCATTTCGGCTCATACGCTATGGGTCATAGACGACCACATTAGAGCAGCCCAGGAACCCCGGCCGCTCCAACAGAAACTTAAGAAGGACCGGCGGTGGGTGGGTTGTGGAGGAGGGTTTGCCAGAACTCCCTAATAGCCTCGTCCGTTTCGATCGCTGGCGTGGGGAATGTGTCCGGGGCCCTCGCCACTGCCTTCGTCGCTTCAGCTAAAGCAACCTCGAGCGTCGGGCGCACATCTACATCGTAATAAGTACAACGACCGATGAGATCACGCAGGGCAAAGTCTACTTCCGGGTAAGGGTCGTGACCTTTAGTAGGCAACAATGCTCGCCGCCTAGACATATGGCCCTTCCAAAGCTCATAGCCTTCCGGGTATCGTTTGCTGTCTATCAAGCCTGAGACGATCTGTTCAATGCGATATCATCTAGTTAGCATAAGCTTATATATACGGGAGAGATTACTCGCGTGTTGTCGGCTGTGTTTACTTACCATAGCGACGTCGTGGAGATTATAGGGGTACCCGCCGAGATCCTCCGTGAGGCCGAAGTCAATCATCTTAAACATATGCCCATCGTGATGCTCTCCTTGACCATCCCCCGATGTTATCATTATATTCCTGTTCGCAATGTCTGAATTTGTCAGAACTTTTGCTGGAATGTCGGGATTGATAGTCTCTAGCACCAAAGGTTGGTCTGCTCTTCTCCCTGGAGGGTACGCCATTCCAATGCATACTCGTATCACTTTTGAGAGTACACAGTTAGTCTTTGTTGCAGTCAGAGGCAGGATAGTTATGGGAGGGGATCAGGGCTTCAAAACTTACTACAGAGAAATAGAGACCAGAGTATCCTGTCAGGCCACCGCCGGCGCGCCTTTCGTACGGTTTCTGCGAAGTGGTAAAGGTCGCCGTACTCGAGGAATTCCAGCGCCATGGCTGCCCCTGACAGTCCCGCAAGCGGCCTAAAGGCTGTGCTAGGAGGTATGCTTATTAGAGGGCCAAGCTTCTCAACTATGAGCTCGATCGAGCTCACTATAACACTCAGAGTCAGTTATTGTCATTTTCAGTTGGTCGTGAGGATTTTAAAGAGGCTTCCAGACACTGTCTTGTCCTAAAAAGGAGTTATCGTGCTCTAGAAATTGCTAAGAATAGGAATAAAAGGGTTCTGAGAGTTACATACGGTCTTGACTATTCCTCTCTAGGCCTGTGTCCGCTTTAGCTAAATTATTGCAGCTTGCGAGCATTTTAACGATGTGCTTTGCTCCTCTCAATCCCTATTGAATGACTGTTAGCGAAACCGTTATTCTTGTAGGCATATACATGTATATCCAGAAATAGAAGCGATCATCAACTAACCTCAAGAACTTGCATTTCGTGTCTTAGATCGTATGCGTTTTCGTGCTGAGCAAGCTTCAGAGCCATCCTTTTTTGCTTTTGCACGACATGGTCCCGCTCTCGGAGTAAAAAGGTGGCACCAAAAGCACCCTGCCCCAAGAACCTTTCATACTCCCAGTATGGTGACGTTTTGAATCTCGTTCGGATATCGTCTGACAGATCTGTCGCCTGCTTAACTTTTCTAGCCCTCGGCATTTTCGCTATTTGTGCTATCGGTTGAGCACAAAGCTATATCCGCGTGAGCTTCTGATTTGCTGTAAGACTGATTATTAGGGATTCTTGCTTGGTACAGAACGGGTCATT
This sequence comes from Xylaria sp. BCC 1067, assembly GCA_005188305.1. Taxonomy (NCBI): domain Eukaryota; kingdom Fungi; phylum Ascomycota; class Sordariomycetes; order Xylariales; family Xylariaceae; genus Xylaria; species Xylaria sp. BCC 1067. The sequence continues at coordinate 4,120,280 of SSCS01000001.1, forward strand.
GACTAATAGCAACCATGAACTGACGGGCAATAGGCACTTCCTCCGTCGACTTTGTATGAGGCCGGTATTGCTTTGTTACTCAATACTATTGTAAATATATTCACTGGCCTCTTTCTCTTTGCGAATAAGTAGCACTCTACCATTCAGACTACTAAAAGGATCCCGCATCTTGTTATTGTTTATCTTAAATCAATAACCGTCATTGTTTCGCTCAATGTTTGGGGTGTAAATTAGAATGTCCCAGCCCAGTTCCTTTCTGAGAGGGCAATCGCTGGGCTCGATTGGTTGTTATTGTAGCGTAGCCGTCCCAAAGCCAGCAGGATCAAAAGAACGTATTGAAATACCTCCTTGTAATAGATGACCTCGGTTTCCGACCCCCTCCCGAATGCTAAGCCCTGGAGCCCAAGTTGTAATCAGAGCTTCTCGAATCTTACTAACAGCCCACCTTCGGGCCTAAACGTAATGCTCGGGTTGGCTAACTTGACGCCTCTTCCCACCGCCTCCTCACCACCGACCAATAAGTCCCACTCTTTCTTCTCGCCGCTCCCCTCTCCCATCACCGCACTGTCCCAGCGTTCAATACCCAGAAACCTCCACTTGCTCACCAGCTCGATAAGCATAACCTTGATCTCAATCATGGCGAAGTTCTTTCCGGGACACATACGTGGGCCCTGGGTAAATGCCTGGAAAGCATAAGGACTGGCACTATCGCCGGCCAATTTATTCCAGCGATCCGGGTTGAAACTAGAAGCGTCAGGGCCCCAAATTTCCTGGCGATGATGTATCAAGGGCATGTGTAAGTCAACCTGTGTGCCTTTCGGAATGTACACTCCCTCTATTACTATATCTTTCGACGCCTGGCGCGGGCTCATGATTCCTTTTGTATGTTAAACCTAAAATAGACGTAGCGAGCGATGAGGAATGAACAACTAAAGGAACATACCAGGAGAATAAACACGCAAGACTTCCCGGATGAAGTTATGTAGATATGGCAGCCCATTGATCTTCTCATATGTGGGTTCAGGGTGGCTCATGAGGAATGCTCGGATCTCGGTTCGTAATTGATCTTGGATCTCATGCGTTGTTGACAAAACATATAGCCCCCACGATATCGCGTTAGCTGTGGTTTCGTGGCCTGTGAAGAGGTTTAAGCTTGACTCATTTGACTAGACAATGTAGTGCATGTCTCCTACCTGCTGCTGTGAAATTGAGGAGCTGGGGGTGATTAGAATTTACACTATCACTTTCTCCTAGACATAAATTAACTTACATGGTCAACAATCTCGTCTACAGTCCAAAGCTCTCGGCCTCTCTGTTGTTGCTGCAACACCGACTCCTCGAGCATATACGTGAGCAAATCGCGAGATTCCCCCATCTCTCTCACAAATGTACCGTCTCGTAAGTCAGCGTTGCGTTTTTCGATGATGTCACGAAGCATTTCCCTTAGATCCTGGGTTGCCTGTATGAATCTCTTATTGGCCTTCAATGGCACAAATCTTCGGATTGGAACGAAGGCATTAATAACCCAGATTAACCCCCCCAGAGGCTCTTGATCGAGAACTGTGCTGTAAAGTTCTTGAAAACTCCGTGGGTATATTGACAATGGCGCGTCGAGATCTACACCGAGAATTGTTACGCCGATGGTGTGCATAATCGCCTAGACAGTGTGTCGGTCACTTATTAGTAAGGTTAGTTTGCGTGTGGGGGTAGTTATATTTAAGAGTTAATTTTTTTTTTTTTTTTTGCTCACCTTCGATGGAGGCATATTTTCTATCCCCAAGTGACTTTTCGAAGTGATTTGATAATCTTTTGGCTTCTCGTTGAAACACAGGTAATATCTTCCTCATACTCGGAACAGAGAAAGGGCCCGCGAGCAGTTTTCGTTCGCGCCTGTGATTCTCTCCCTCAGCGAAGAGAAGGCCCTTCCCTACAATCTCCCCTACAAAGCGCGCGAAGAATGGTGACTTTACAAAGTCGTAGACATGTGTTTGCGATACGGCTTTATGGGCGGCTAGGCTATTCACAACCAGAGCCTCTCTACCAGCTATCGAAAAATACCGAATGAAAGGAGTGTCTGGCCACCTTCGAGACCAGTCTAACTGTAGCTCAATAGGGCTATGCGCCCTGAGCTTTTTCAGTTCTTGGCCAAGAATAACATTATTATCCTATCTGCTTTAGTTTTGAGAAACCCAGCGTCAAGAAAGAGGGGTAATATACCTGGGGACCGGGGATGTGTCTAAGAGGCGAGTAGAAGCGAGGGTATAGATATATACGGTAGAACTTGAACAGAAAATAGTGTAGAAGAAGCAGGCTTCCGAACGTGCCAAGATAAGAACTCACGTCCGTCATTATACTAACTCTGGACAGAGTTAACTCCACAACAGCGAGAACGGCGCAGATAGCTAGATCCATCTTGCCAGAAAGTTGACGGCTCAGACGTTCTGGGAACCAACCGTGTATGAATTAATCGCAGTCTTAGTAGGTGATGATGAGGCAGAAGTAGTATGTAGTTTCTCGTGGATCTAAGACCATCTTTAATACTACAAGACTGCCTATCTGCATTTCGCAAACATGTTAGTAAAACTAACACTTCTTTGGTATGTCGTTCCGAGGTTAGAGGTCTACATAAGTCGAACATTGTCACGCCAGCCAGCCACACCAGCCTGGCGAAAACGTTTGATAGGCTAGGCCAGCCACTCGGGAACGCAGTAATACAGAGGCGCTTTTGGCTGACGCTTTCCCATGACGTGATCTCCCGGCGGCCACGTACATAGGCTCTAGCAATCTCGCAGAGTGCTGCCTCTCTTGGCGTCCCCTGTAGATGAGTACACAGTGAAGCCGCTTATCGATCGCCGGGGAAAGTAATCAAGCCAGCCTCGGTAAAAGTTGTGAAAGCGATTATTAATTTTCTCGGTGGCTTGCTATATCAGATATGAGTCTTCTAGTTGGCTAATCAGCTTACACTAATGAAAGCCAGGAACCGATACGCATTATATACTGACAATATTGGGAATTCTGTAGCTTGCGTTGCCCTTATTCTGCACATATACCTGTGTCCGTAATGGAGCTCTACACGACATGCATGGCGTGAAAACCATGGCGTATACCACCAAAGCACATGATGAATGTGATATACAGTACAGAGTTCCTATACCTGTGGGTACGGAGTACCTGGTGCTTGATCTACCTAGGTACCTAGGTAGTGTGGGTCACGACAACAACTTTTGCCATTCACCGTGAGTAAGTACCTAGGCACGCTAGTGGCGCTCCACTACAACTTGCGCTGTCGTATTCAGTAACAGAGCTAGCTATAGCTACCTTAGGCACTGTACCTGGGTATGGTAATTGATAGCCGCAAACGATCGCCGCCTCCCTAGCTAGGTATCACACCATGTAGGAGACGCTTGTCACTGTTGTGTTAGCCTAACACCTTGTTCAGCTCCTCAACTCTCCCATTACCACAACCAACATACCAACATATCTACCTAGGTACTTACCTAGGTAGCTACAGAGAGAGGGTCGCTCCTCGAAGAATTCTCAGATCTGGAACTAACTACTTACTAATTCCCTCACCCTATGGCTCGACACACTGCTGAATTCCTGCGCCAACGCAGCTCCAACATGTCTCTTCGAATGGCCGCTTCCTCGGCCTCGGCCTCGGCCCCCTCCCGGCTATCGAGCTTCGCGAACCCGGCCGAATTCGAAACGAGACCGTTCATGTCTGAGGCAGAGAAAGCCTTCGTCGTTGGGGAGTTGAGAAACCAACGCTCTCTCGTACTGTGCGACTCCTGCTACCGAGACATTCCCGAAAGCCGAACCGATTCACTGCCTTTACAACTGACTGGCGATCGGAACACGTGCTCTTGCTGTATGGTCATGGCCTCTAAGCCCGAATCCTTCACCGAGCCCTTTTGCGCCTTCTTGAGAGAAAATCCGACTGTCTTTCACGCGGTGGACTACTTTAAGACGAAGTTGACATCGCTGGGCTACAAGGAGGTTGGTGCTGTCCTGTAGCGCAGTGTGTGTATGACCTCGTGCGCTGACTGTCCTTGTATAAAGCTACCTCCTCGCGAAGACTGGGCCGGCAAGATTGAGGCCGGCGGCAAATACTTTGTTACTCGAAATGGCAGTACCATTATTGCCTTTGTTGTCGGCAAAGCTTACAAACCAGGGAATGGAGTCGCGATAGTCGGTGGCCACATCGATGCGCTTACGGCCAAGGTGAAACCCGTAAGCAAGAAGCCCACCAAGGCTGGGTACGTCCAGTTGGGCGTGGCTCCATATGCCGGTGCCCTGAGCGAGACGTGGTGGGATAGAGATCTTAGCATTGGAGGCAGAGTGATCGTCCGAGACGAATCGGGAAAGACGGCAAGCAAGCTGGTCAAGCTAGACTGGCCAAGTAAGTATCGCTCTATTCGCCGCTTCGAGTCTTTTGCTGACCGTGGGAAGTTGCTCGGATACCGACATTAGCCCCCCATTTCGGAGTTGGGATGATGGGTCAAAACAACAAGGAAACTGAAGCAGTGCCCATCATAGGACTTGACAGTCCTGGTTCGGCCGACTCTCTAGGTGCCCCGGGATCGTTCGTCTCTACCCAACCCCCGAAACTAGTCCGGCTTATCTCGAAGGAGCTTGGAGTGAAGGACTATTCGCAGATTGTAAACTGGGAACTGGAGCTCTTCGACCTACAACCTGCCACGGTAGGCGGGATAGATAAGGAGTTTATCTTTGGTGCGTGCGCAAACCCTTTTTACCCGATCCTTTGAATCTCCTTATCTTGTATCTACCAAGCTTGCCCATGTTAGACTTGAGGAGCTTAACTAATAGGTCTTAATGTACATAGCCGGTCGTATAGATGATAAGCTTTGTAGTTGGGCAGCATTCCAAGGCCTGCTGGCATCGGACCAGAAAGAGGGCGACGGAACGATCAAGTTAGTTGCTCTCTTTGATGACGAAGAAATCGGCTCCCTGCTCCGCCAAGGTGCCAGAGGCAACTTTCTGTCTTCGGTTATCGAGCGCACTGTGGAATCATTCTGTGGCAAAGAGAAGGCCTTCGGCCCCGGTATTATTGGTCAGACTTATGCCAACTCGTTCCTCGTGTCCGCCGATGTCACGCACGCCGTGAACCCTAATTTCGTCTCGCGATATCTGGAAGACCATGCACCACGCCTGAACGTGGGGATAGTCATATGTGCCGACAGCAATGGCCACTTGACCACGGATGCAGTGTCTACATCTATCCTCACACGGGTTTGCGAGCTCAGCGACTGTACTCCTCAAGTATTTCAGATACGGAACGATTCAAGGAGTGGCGGTACCATCGGCCCAAGCTTAAGCTCTGCACTGGGCGTCCGTGCAGCGGATGCGGGTATGCCGCAGCTTTCCATGCATTCGATTCGTGCGACTTGCGGCTCGCTGGATCCTGGCTTAGGTGTCAAGTTCTTCAAGGGCTTCTTCGATCTGTGGGAGCAGGTCGATGCTGAGTGGCAATAGAGACGGACGGGAGTGTATAGTAGTAGACTGATAGATCGGTAAGATGGATATTAATACTGATAGAGTTAAAATATTTTCTGAGTATGACGGTTTGCAACGCTGGTGAACGGGAACTTGATGACGAATGTTTTCTTTTTATCAAAGGAACAATTAACAACGTTGAAGTATTGTTCTGATATTATATGCTTACGTAGGCTTTCGTTTATTATGATACATAATTCGTCCGTGTTTTGGTATCCCTACCCCCTATATGCATCCCTTGTATACTGTTTCTGTTTGGGTGGCTTCACGTGTTGTATGCAGTGTGACGCAATTTGGGCAGGATCGGGCGGAGTACTGATTTCATAAGGGCCGCCGACACTTTCTCTACCCTATCTAAATAGGACTTGCTTATCATGCTCATCGAGGGAAATGCATATTAAATACTTGAACAACGGAATAAGCTCTAAAAATAACATCTCTAGCGTCATTCTTTTCTTTCCTAATTGTGACTTGCCATCCGACCCCTACGTTTACGGCTAAGTATTCCAAGTAATGACGACTAATTGATCCAGATGGCAAAAAACGTGGAGCCAGCTAAATCAGTAGAGCCCGAAATGGGGACAGGGCAGAGTTCCGATTGGCGTGTCTGCTATCGATCTTACGTTGTGTCCGGGGTAGAAAGATGGCTCGATACAGGATATTTTAATTTCGTCCCTCTGCGTTTGGCGTTTGGCGTTTTGCTTCACACTTTGGCCTTTGGAAAATTTTCACATTTTACTTGTGTTTTCTGTGTGCCTTTTTTATACCAGTTATTTCGCGATACCCGATAGATCTCCATCATCTTCTACGTTTTTCTTCTCCCTCTCGCTACTTTCCCACCTTTGTCCTTCATTAAGCGAATAGAGGCATTGTGGTTCCACAAGTTTGCTACTATTCAAAGCCGAAACAATATTGCCACGGCAATAGAAGTCAAGCAACACGTCGTCTTGATTCTCCAGTCTGTGGATTTTTGTCAAAACAGAACATACACTGATAGAGAAACGCGCATGTCCTATTGGAAATCAAGTGCGCCTAGGAAATGGCTTCTCTTCTGTCGAAGTTGAATCCTGTTCCGCGCTTTCCAGAGTTTACCGGGCCTTACAAAGTGGGCACCGTCGATATTGAGATTCCCGTGTGCGAGCTAGAGTCGCCCGCGCCGGCGCCTGATAATGCGGCCGACATCGAGACGGTCCAGTTCCGCATATTCTACCCATGCGACGCCAGTGCCACCAGCAAGAAGCGGATAACTTGGCTGCCGGCACCACAGCGTGACTATCTGTCTGCCTATATCAAATTCTTGGGCGTGGGGCCTTTGCTTGCCGAGGCCGCCTCGTAAGTGCTCCTCTTAGCACCAGATCCGTGGCGACGAGTCGTCCGCTTACCAGACTGTCGTGTGACTGTAGGTTCCTGCCGAGACACCTTCACTACACATCGATCCCCGTGATAGATAATGCGCCGATCCTTAAGCCGCAGGCCCCGAGCGGCCGGTGGCCAACAATGTTATTTTCGCATGGCCTGGGTGGTAATCGAAACGCATACTCGCAGGTTGTAGGATCGCTGGCTTCCCATGGCGTTGTGGTTTTCTGTCCCGAGCACCGCGACGGCAGCTCGATCGCCTCGTTTATCCGTGTACCGTACCAGCAAGCCCGTTTATTTTCCCGCACGAAACGCTTGGTTCCCTATGCGCAGATAGCGCACGATGCGACCGACGAGGTGCACGAGTTGAGAAATGCGCAATTGCGGATTCGACTGTGGGAGCTGGGGTTAATCCACGCCGCAATCCTGAATATAGATGAGGGAGCGAAGTTCACGAATTTAAATAAAAGCGCACCATCGCTTGAACACCTGTCAAACCAACTACAAGTACACGAACCTGGGAGCATAATATTTGCGGGACACAGTTTCGGCGCTGCGAGCGTTGTTCAATTTCTCAAATCGGTTTTCTACGCGGGCCGGCCAGAACTGGAGACGATGGACGAGGCGCTCTACACTCCAAACTGGGAGTCCGCCATCTGCAAACAAGTCACCCAACAAAACGTCACGATACTCCTGGATATGTGGTGTTTCCCGCTTCTAGCGAAGAGCACAAAGCCTCTTTTCAACCTCCCCTTACCCGTCTACGCACCTTCTCATTCCCCCTCCGCCTTTCCGAAGCCTCCCGGCGGCAACGCGATACTTGCCGTGGAGTCCGAGGACTTCTTCAAGTGGAAAGAACACCTGCACGCAACAGCGCGTGTCCTATCACCTGACCCTTCGGCGCCTACTGTTGCGCCTCTCGTTGAAACCAGTCCACCGCATTTCTTCTACGTCAAAGGCTCTGCGCATCTCAGCCAGTCGGATTTCGCTCTTCTCTTTCCCTGGCTCACACGCAAGGTACTCGGGTCGGACGCGCCCGGGCGGGTGATGAGGCTGAATCTCCGGGCGCTGCTACAGGTCTTGCGTATCAACGGCGTTCCCGTCGCAGAGACGCGGGCTAGGGACCTGGTTGACAACAAAGCCAAGCCGGCGAACGCGAAAACACCAGCGCCGGAGACCGAGGCTGGGGGCTCGCCGTCTAAAGACGAGGCATGCGCGGACGACGCGGTGATTCTTGAGCGCGAGGGCAACGCGATACGCGAGGACGAAACGGCGGCGGATGAGCTGGTACAGGCGTGGAGGTGGATCGACGTCGTTGGTATGGGCGATCATCTAGAGATTGAAGGAAAGGCCAAGAAGAAGGGCGACGCAGAGAAGGGAACACAGGACGCGGTTGACGAGACCGAGTCGAAGATGGCGGGCGTTATGGAGCCGAGCGTCTCCCCCTCTGATGATCGGAAAGTAGACTGGGAGACGGTGGGTGTTTTTGCTGCTACGGACCGAGATACCACTTCGTAAGGATCAGGGAAAGGTATACCATGGGGCTTTGATAGATTGGGTTTGCTCTTTGGCGGTGCTTGGTGCCCGGTGCTACGCTGTATAGAGAATTAGATCGTAAGAACAATATATAGAGCGGATACAGGAGTTAGGGGGCTTCAAAGTAGCGGTTCCGTTTTCTGGATCAAGTTAATGTCGCGTTTTTTATATATTGTGTTGAGCGTTAAATCTCGTGAGACGTTGTGGAAATACAGATAGGTAATCATCTGAGTACTTATTAATTCCATGCTGGATCGCAGCCGATGCTTCCTCCCATCAAACTCTGGCCTTAAAAGTTCGCAACTACGTTGAAAGCTTTGAATGTCTAAAATTGCTTTTCCATTACTGAAATGGCGGGTAGCGCCATATACTAGGTGCAATCACTGCCAGCTTCAATTCGTCACTTAACATTTTCAAATAGGAGTTAAAAAAACCATCGGTTGGTTCCCACTTTGGTCTTTTTCATTGAGTGGCCTCATACGTGGCCGGGTATCATGAGCTGCTATTACTCTACACACCAAGACCAATTTCATTCCGTTTTGGTCTTCTTCGTCGTAGGGCTACTAGTCGCCGAAGCCTTCGCAGCCACCTTCTTCTGTTTATTTCCACGCAGCAGCTCTCGCTTTTCTTGCTTGCGAGTCTCCTTGTCTAAACTGCCAATGACTTTGTTCTCCTTGCCACAAGGCCATTTTTCGAACGCCGCCGCTTCTTGCTCTTCCGACCATTCCTGGGGAAGAACAGCAAAAACAAGGTAAGACGTATGAGTCTTGATCTCGGCTTCCGTGCGGTGGACTAATCTCCCAGCCATCCAAGGTTTCAATGCAGGTGTATCGCTCGGATCAGAAATATTATTTACCGCGTTGGCATCTTCGTTTGTCAATTCGTCTTGGCCCTTCTCGGCGTCGATATCCTCCATGTTGACATCTGTGTCTCGTTTGTCTTTGTAGAAGTCCTTGAACCGGTCGTCGATTCGTTTCAGCCTCGTTACCGCTTCCGCCACGTTGCGGGGTGACTGGCTCGTGCCTCGTTCCAGAGGCATATTCAACCCAACCTTTTCGCGCATAACGTTGATTCTCCTCTGAGCCACTTCTACCATTTCGATGTCCACCCAGCCTAAGCGACGCATTATTTCGACGGTTTTGGTGACTTGTTCGATGCAGGGAGAGAATGTGCAGATATGTACAGATCGATCCGCACGTAGCGGGGACTTCCATTGAGCGAAGGTCTCTTTCAATGGTTCCAGGCCGCCACTTGCCAGTAGAGAAGGGGTCGGCTTCGTACGTGACAAGTGAGGTAGAGCTTGCCAGGGCGCCGGCACATCTAGGAAAATACATTCCGCTTCTGGGCTCTCGCCATCAACGAGAAAGCCGTCGTTATACACGTCTCGATGTGTAACTTGGACGATGCCGTTTAGACGATGATCCGTGACCTCCTCCCGCATCTTCAGAAAGCGATCGTGGTTGAACTCAAAGCTCCAAACCTTCCCCCTCTTGTCCACGGGGTCTTTGGGATATCCGCTGTACACTGCTCTTGTTGCAGCATGCGTGAAACTCCCACTTCCCGAGCCAGCCTCTATTATTTGGACGCCTGGACGTGCGCGAATGCGGTGGAGAATGTAGCTGTAGTCAGGAGTGTACACAACCTGGGTTCGGTGAGGCAAACTGGACGTCCATATCTCTGGTGTCGGCGGCAGGATATGTATGAAGCCGGTGGCCGCTGTCTTGACGTCTTTCGTATTACTAGTGCTCGAGGTGACGGCTTCGGTGTCGTTTCCAGTCGCGTCAGCGTCGGTAACATTGCCAAGCTTGCGCTTCCTCCCCCTTGAGCCGGTGTCGACGATGGAAGCGCGAATTTGCGAGCCCCATTGCTGGCCGATGAGTGTCGAGTGCGGAAAGGAACCGAAACGCGTGTTGATGACAGCGCCTTCTGAATAGCCGTCGACGGTGCCGGAATCTTCGCTCAGGTAAACGGGTAGGACGTTGTCGCGTGAGAGATGAACGAGCGCAAGTGCACCAGGAGTGGTCAATGGCCCCGGGTCGAGGAATGGAGATGTGGTTGACATTTCGCAGAAACCGTGATGCTTTTTTTATCGACGATCGATGTTCGTTGAACTATAGCAAGATTGTAGTAGTGTTACAACGCGATTCTACTCTAGACAAGGGTTTATCCATTTAATTTTTTTTTTCTTACTCCAAGGCAAATCTTGCGCTAATGGAGGGGTAGGTGGTACTCCCTCCACTGTTCTCCCAGGTTTATGGGGCGCGAATAGAGGGGTCAATGGCTGCTAGGGCTGCTGCTAGGGCTGCTAGGGGGCCCCTGCAGCTCTGAAATGCGAGGCTGTTCAGGGCAGAAGCCAATCGCGCAATCATAAACTCCCCCAATTCCAAGCTTGTTCTCGGCCACTGTGACCCCGTCTTGTCTGCCGTTGCCGCTGCCGCTGCTGTGACTCAATCCAGCGCCGAATGTGACTTTGATTCATTCCGGTTTTGCTGCTTGACACGTTGCCCCTCCCTCAGCCAGGAGCTTCGCCCTCCTAGTCCCTCATTCCCTGTCCACTTCGTCTTAATGACTGTCTTCTCTTCTATTCTATTTCGACACTCAACTCTCTTTTTATTGCGACGAACCTCCGCCCAACTTCGCCGAACGTTTGCGACACGGCTCGCCATGGACTCGATCAAGGTCCACAACTCCTTGCGGCCGGGACCGCCTGTCCCTTTCACCCCGATCGAGAAGGGGAAGGTATCGTGGTATGCCTGTGGTCCGACTGTCTATGACCACAGCCACTTGGGCCATGCGCGCAACTACGTCTCCACCGACATTATCCGCCGTATATTGCTTCATTACTTCGGCTTCGATGTCAAATATGTCATGAACTTTACAGGTATGACCTTGAACTCCTCGAGCCTGTCCGAGAGTTATGCACGTGTCGCAATGCAACATAGACTAATTCTTCTGTCTGTTCAGACATTGATGACAAGGTGTGTATCCCCACTAAGTGGTTGACATCTCAAAAACCGAAACTCATCCTGCGTTTGTAGATCATCCTTAGAGCACGGAGACAGCGGTTGCTCGAGGTCGAGAAGGCGAAGCAATATACCGAAGCTGAACTTGCCGAGCTAGGCACGACTGCTTTTAGAGCATATGCGAAGAGCAACCTGCCCAAGCTTCTCGAAGGTGATGACAGCCCGTTAGGCTTAGATGAATACATACGTCGGAGAGATACTGCATATGGACAAGTACTAGCTGGAGGAACGCTGACGGGCGAAGGCAAGCCTGGTGATGATGAGGCCAAGTTGAAAATGCATATCAGCAATATGAACTCTGCCGTCGATGCCATTCGGAATAACCAGTTGTTTTCGGGCGCCGAGGAGATATTGTTGCCTTACTTCGACTCTCTCTACAAAGAATCGCTCGACACCAGCGATCAGACTATATTCACCTCACTCACACAATTGATGGAGAATGAATTCACCAAGGATATGGACGCACTTAACGTCCTTCGCCCCGATGTGGTGACTAGAGTTACGGAATATGTGCCGCAAATCGCCAGTTTTGTAGAGAGAGTTGTTGATAAGGGATTTGCCTATGAAGCCGAAGGCTCCGTGTACTTCGATATTGCCGCTTTCGAGAAGGCCGGTAACACATACGCACGCCTACGGCCTGAAAGTAGGAATGACAAGGTTCTTCAGGAAGAAGGTGAGGGTTCTCTAGGTAAGAGCCTGGGGGGGAAGAGGGGTCCTAGTGATTTTGCGCTATGGAAGAAATCGAAACCTGGTGAGCCTTACTGGCCCAGTGCATGGGGCAATGGACGGCCTGGTTGGCACATGTATGTGATCTGTGACCCCTCCTTACTTCGTTACGGGAATGGTATGCTTGGTACTAATTCGCGATCTCCTAGCGAATGCTCGGTGATGGCATCTGATGTTTTAGGATCACGCATGGATCTTCATTCTGGCGGCATAGACCTAGCTTTCCCGCATCATGACAACGAGCTAGCACAGAGTGAGGCTTACTTTTGTGAGCACGGCCACGAGCATACCTGGGTAAACAACTTCTTGCACATGGGGTAGGTGCTTTCTCTATCACCTTCTGCCGTGACACCATGACCACATGCTTCTCGCAATATTCATTTTGCCAGTTGCGCGTATTGAAAAAGGCAGAAATGAAGATCTCTTCGAAGCCAGTTAACTGATAGCTTGGTAGCCACCTGTCCATCTCCGGATCGAAAATGTCTAAGTCCTTGAAGAATTTCCAGACGATTAAGGATGCTCTGGCCACGACGTACACCGCTCGGTCAATGCGTATCGTATTTTTACATGGAAGGTGGAATGATGGTGTGGAAATTACCCCGAGTATGCGAACCCAAGCAGACACATGGGAAACCACCGTTAATGTAAGTCAATTGCGGTTACTGCTAGCTGTGGACTTGGTATGCTGATACGTCTAGAACTTCTTCACCAACGTTAAATCCCTCTTGGTTGAAGCCAATGACACAACGGCTGCTATAACAAATGGAGCGAAGGGACTCACTATCACCGAAAATGAGCCTGTCGAGGGGTTGTTGGCCGACTTGGAACAAGCTAAGAAGGACGTCGACGTTGCGTTAAGCAATTCATTCGATACACCACAAGTGATACGAGTCATTGCCGATATCATCCGAAAAGCCAATATCCGTATAGGCGCCCCAAATAATAACTCAGAATTGCCAGCCCTTGAATCCATCGCAAGATGGGTTACAAAGATTGTCGGCATCTTAGGTTTAGACGCTAACGCCAGCCCCCCTTATGAAGGGCTTGGATGGGCCTCTGCGATTATGTCGGCTGACATAGACCCGACTACAGCAGTAAAGCCTTACCAGGCAGTATACAATTCTGTCTTGGCAGACGCTAAAGTGCTTGATCTCCCCACCTCAGAAACATTATCAAATCTATTGTCCCAATCACCAGAATCTGAATTCGACTCATTAGTAGGGGCGGGAGTCCGAGACCCTGAACAGCTAGGACTACCCTACCTCCGTGCCACATCCAAACTGCGCGACGAACTGCGGCGGATCGTGCCATCATCCTCACCTGAAACCAAGAAGGCTATCCTTAGCCTCAGTGATCGCATACGAGACTTCGATTTAACAAATATTGGCGTATATCTTGACGACCGACCAGATGGTCAACCATCGTTGATCAAGTTCATCCCGGCAGCGGAGCTTATTGCAGCAAGAGATGATAAGGCAGCCAAGGATGCAGAGAAGGCCAAGGCCAAGGAAGAAGCAAGACTAGCACGGGAGAAAGCCGAGGCAGAGAAATGGGAAAAGGCCAAGGTCGCGCCACAAGAGATGTTCAAGAACGACGAACGTTACAGCGAATGGGATGCTGAGGGCATGCCTACCAAGTTGAAGGATGGTAGTGAGGTTTCGAAAGGACAGCTAAAGAAGCTGAAGAAGGAGTGGGATAGACAGAAAAAAGTGCATGGTGAGTATCTCACGAAATTTGGAGGTTCATGACGCGTAAATCCGGGTCTGGAGAAACAAAATACTACGGGGTTCAGCCCTGCCGAGTATTAGTACCCTGGCGTCCTGATGCCGGCGGGTGGAGTCCTCAAATGACGTACCTTAGAGATCCATGCAGACTTTAGTATCAGCCGCGCTTCTGTGTCTAAAGATACGCGCTTGGTAACTGTCTACGTGGCAAAGAGGCATAGGTAGTGAGTGCCGACATCGCCCCTGAGCGAACTCGTGATAGAATCATAAGGCACTGTTCTGGACCTACCAGATACTCAGCCGCATGTATATTAAAGCATCTACAACGTTATAAAAAAGGCAGTGGTAGATCATAATCAACTGGTTGATAGCCGGTACGTTGCTTGTGAGAGATGTGTTTTCGACCAAACATCAAAACACTGACGTTCACTGTAGAAATACCACATTTACCTACTGTAGATAGTTGGTGTAGTGTGCCTCATCACGACAGGGGACGTGTCAACTAACCTACTGTAGATCCTCGGTTTTGCTGCACTCGTAGTGTCATAATTGGGAGCCACCCTTACGATACGTCCATAGTTCATTACCTTTTCGGCACTCGAAGTTGCTGTTTTGCTCAAATCCAATTGAATGTTTAGTTTTATAGCCCAACGCACTGCAGTCGAAATTGTAATTGCTTTTATTCTATTACCCACATAGACCGGCTCCGTATGATCGACCGCAGCTAATAACGCAGGCGGTCTCAGGCGTGAGCTTCCAGATGGCCACATTGCAATGGCCCCGGCTGGCCAGTTGGATTCTCAACGTAAAATTTACACAATTTTTAGTAAAATTAAGAGTAGAAAAACGGCGCTATGTACGAAGCGCCTGTATGTATGTCGCGGCTTGGGCGTTTAGTACCATCCATCTGGAACAAAAAGGGGGTATAGTCCGGACACTGCCCGGAAAACCCCGGAATGATGGTGCCGGATAACCTATAGCAACGCTAGTTGTCCTACGGTTTCCCTCGCACCCATCATCTTCACTTGCTCTATGGCTGAAGCAGAACTCGAATCCTACGCTCGCTAGCCGTGTTCTGTGATCCTGATTATGCCTATGCCATTGCCTCACCGCCAATTTATCACCATATGCTGGTAAATCCCGTAACACGATCCGATCCGAAAGAGCCATAGACACTATCTAACAATGCTATCTACGATATATGGATTATAGTGTCCCGTAGGTAGTGTAAAGTAGTCTCACAATACTTGATGCTTAAACAAGCTTTGCCAAGATGGAGATCGGCTTGGCAGTATTTCTTGGCGCAGAGCATCGAAGGCAACATGGGTTATAGATCGGTACACCTTCTAACTCGTCCTATAGTATGGTTGTGGATTTGCCTTGTAACTAACCGATTTTAGGAGCAAACGGACGCGCGTACATTCAAATTCAAGGAAGGGGACATATCGTTGGTAGCCTGCCTTACGCTAGACATCCCATGCTACAGTTATGCTGACGCATGGAATACGGGTTCATTATTGCCACCTTTCCGTCGTCACCCGAACCAAGTCCGGCCGAAACTTGGGGCCGAATCGCCAACCCAGAAGATGACACGGCTTTCGGCAACAAGATGCCGAGGATCTTATACGATGAGGCAGCTAGAGTCAATGGTAATTGGTATAGGGGATGGAATGACGCATAAAAGCGTCCCCGCAACTAGACCTCCATCTTTCCTGTTTTAGTTTCGCTCGCTTAGTGTCTTCACACCGTTGACTGGGCCAAGGTCTAGCCAATAGAATATTAAGCGCTGGGAGATGTCAAGGAGCTGAGTTGTTTTTAGCAATGGTATCCAGGGTTGGGTGTTTCGTCAGCTCTAGCCTCCAGATCGTTCCGTCATGACGTACGTGGAGGAATCCGGCGAGTTGGGGCGAGGTGCGAGTGGTATAAAATAAAGGGTGGTCGTTTCGGTTCTCAGCCGTCAGCCTGGAATTTACAACAACAATATTCCATCAAAACCTAACAACACCATTCACATTATCCAAAGCGCTGCGACTATTCAGAATGTTCGGATTTGGTAAGCCGATTCCCACCGTTATGGAGCCCCTGATGAAAGAATATTCATTTCACTGTAGACGCTACTAGATCATGATAGTGCTGACAGACGTTCGATTCGCGTACAGACGAAGCCCGTGAGAAACGTGACGAGATCTACGAAGGTCGACCTCACGAGTCGCACCTCAGCCATGAGCTCATCGGCGGTGGCGCTGCATTCGAAGCCATGAAGCTGTTTGAGGATCGTCAAAGACGCGAGGGTACGTGAATTATCCACTCCTTGAAGCAGCTTCCAAACCCTGTCCACTCCACGATACACCCTATGGCGTAAACGTCCAGTGGGTAATCAGACGCTCCCCATCCTAGCTATAACAATGCCAAATTGTACCTCATCGAAGGCTATCGAAAGTTGTAGCTGGGTTATATACGGACATCCCTAGATGAGCTGTTAACAATGCGCTAACGAAGCTTGCGAGATTACAGGAAAGACAGTCAACCACGCTTTCGCAAAAGAGCTGTTAGCAGGGATCGCCGGTGCCGAGGTTGACAAGTTGTTCGAGACCAAGGGCCTTGACGCATGGGACCGCGAGAAGGCGAAGCATCACGCGAAGAAGCAGGCCGAACACCTTTACGAACAACAATATGGGCAGTACGACCAATACGACCCGTAAGTAAAAGGCCGTTTGCGCTCTTTGCGTTGCCACATCTGATGTTAGACTGACTCGCGAGTTCTCTGTGTAGCTACAATTCTGAAGCCCACCCCTCGATGAGGTACTAGATGGAGTATTGGCAGAGTAGAAGTGGCAATCTCCGTAGAGAACGATAATGAAAAAAAAAAAAAAAAACACATTGGATTCACACTTAGCCTCATTTTGGACATTATATTGGACCATAGCATCTTGCCATTCCGCTCCAGAGCCCAGACACTGTCGGGACCTGGAGTCTATCTCAAGCATCGGATAAGCCCTGCCAGATGATTGTAGATCTCGCCTGCCCTGCTTATCATGAGCGGGGATTCAACTGTTTTCGGAGTCCCGCGAAAGTTCGCTTCTATGTGTATTTGTGTCGCCCCCGGCCCCCGGTCATCTTCTAGTAGTCAACCACGCTCAACAACGTCGGTCTCTTCTTATTTTCGCTCATGTTTCCATTGGCTTTCGAGACTGCACGAGAGAAAGAGAATAGTCTATTCTCTATATGATGCGGACGTAAGACGTTGGCGTGTGAAAGTGCCGCACCCATTGTGGAACAAGCCGTCGTGAAGCCATGGAAGAGCCGCCTTACAATGCACATTCGCAGATTAGTATTCCGGTGCCGCCAGAATTTGTCACCATTTTACCCCCAACGCCATGAAATGTCGAATAGGCGGTTGCTCAGAATCTAAGCCGCCTCATCTACCCTGTTCCGCATCCTCGAAAATAGGCCAAAGCTCGCAAGGTAGTCCGTGTCGTATCCCCAACATGTCTCTTATCTTCCACCACGGCCACTGGCCCTCGCTCGGCTAACCGTTGCACGACCTCTGGCCAAACCGACACCGCGACCTCGGGCGTTGCGACTTCGGAACATGGGCGCGTTTCTAACGAGAGGAAGAAATGTCAGTCTCGCTCCACACTCCACACTCCACACGAGACCTCAAGGGGCTCAACGAAACGGGAGTGGACGAACTTTAACATATCCGGCACGATGAAGAAGCGAACGTGGCTTCCGCGGATATACACTTGATCCAAATGGCTGACTCGACCATCGCGCGCTGTTACAGTGATGTCCTTGAGTTGTACGTTCATGTTATCCTCCGCTGCATAGACACTCGGTTAGCACACGCGCAGCATAGCAGCCAGCCAAGAAGCACTAAGACAGCATCGAACGTATATTCCTACCTTCGAGGAGTTTGCCGCGGTATGTCTGGCCAGATGTGATCTCCAGCGTGACGATATGGCCTTGTGCCTCGTTCAAGAGCTTGATCGGGATGCCGATTGTGGACGTCATGGTGTAATCGTGTGTACGATCGGGAGATTAGGGATTTCGGATGTCGGATTTCGGCTCTAGTCGTCGAACTTTGCAGGCGGGCGATCTTGGAAGCTTGCTTGCGATAAACAGGAGCGGTTCTAAACTTCCAATGGACAGTACCGACCTGGGCGTGGGACAGGCGTGGGATGGGCCAGCTCCAGGCGCTGTGAGCTTAAGTGGAGAAAGGATTTTCCGCACCTAGAGGAGCCCCACATAGGTACCGAATCCACTTGTAATGTACCTCTTCACCTGCCCAAATTTCGACGTAGCTCTAGCACGGTGTGCGCCATAGGCAGCCACCTGCAACCACTTGGGCGAGAGGGTACCTACCTAGGTAGCAAGTGCAAAAAGGGGGGTACCTAGGTAGTCCAGCCCTTCGCATATCAAAGTACCACTGAGCTACCAGTCCTCTAACGAAATGAAGCTCAATGCGAACACAGCGCTGCTTGTTGCACGAGTCCAGCCTAGTTAATACTAGAAGCGTTTTTACCTAGGACACAGAGGCTATGAATCATGTCATAGGGTATATGTAAAGGCTATGTTTAAAAGCAAGTTTATATTTACCTAGGTAAGGTTAATGCGTAGAGGTTACCTAGGTATATTGGAACCTTCATCTTGGAACTTTAAAACTCATTTAAATATGCAATTTATGATGTATGTTATGATCGTATCGCTGTATCGAGAAGTAACAAACCCCTGCATGGAATCGGAACCCCGGCCCCTGTTAAAGCCCCTCCAAATGCCATCGTCGGAAAGTGCCCCTCCATCGACTCAATTGTCGGATGTTCTGCAACTTGACAGATTATCATTGTGATTGTGACTCACCCCAGCTCGTCTCAGCTAATTCGCCAATACGTCCGAAACCCCCTCTGGACTCTTCGATCCTCTTGTCCCGCCGTGCCTTTGCGAGGGCAGTTCTCGCTCGTAACCATGGCCTCGCAACCAGAGGCGCCGACCACCGAAGTCCCACCAGTCGCCGACCCTGATGTTGCGAACCCCCAATCCGCCAAACAGACCGTCGATCCCTGGAACGTGTCCGGCGAAGTAGGCGAGGATGGGAAAGTCAAGGCAATCGATTATAAAAAGCTGGTAGAGGAATTTGGCACCAAACTTATAGACCAAGAGATCCTGGCCAGGTTCGAGCGAGTCACCGGCCACAAACCTCATAGGTTCCTAAGACGCCAGATCGTTTTCAGTCAGAGGGATTTGGAGCTCATCCTCGATCGCCATGAAAAGGTATGACATGCTTCTCGTCCCTCAGCTGCAGCCGCGCAGCCGTCTAACGTGTGTGTGCACATGCAGGGAGAGCCTTTCTTTTTGTACACTGGCCGTGGCCCCAGTAGCGACTCAATGCACATTGGCCACACTCAGATCTTTGATTTCTGCAAGTCAGTCGCTTGAGTCCGTACGTATACGACATTGTGACACTGACGAGAGCTCGGTAGATGGTTACAAGATGTTTTTGACGTTCCTCTCGTTATCATGCTTACGGATGGTAGGTGACCAAATACCACTATAATTATTCCTACTTCATAATCTAATAACGTCAACAGATGAGAAATTCTTGTTCTCGGAAAAACGCACCGTCGAGGAGGTCATGGGCTATGCGCACGACAACTGCAAAGACATCATCTCGATAGGCTTTGACCCAAATAAAACCTTCATCTTCTCAGATTACGAATACATGGGAGGCGCGTTTTATCGCAATATTACCCGCTTCAGTCGACTGGTCACTTATAACGTAGCCAAGGCTGTATTTGGATTCAATGAGAGGTGTGCACTCTACTTTCCTAAAGGCAACCATGATGGCGGTAGTTTCCCCTATGTTACCTCGTAACTAATTCAACTGCAGCTCAAACATCGGCAAGATTCATTTCGCTAGTATCCAGGGCAGCAGTTCGTTTGCTTCATCGTTCCCTCACATCTTCGGCGAAAACGAGAAAGAGACGGCGAAGATACCCTGTTTGATCCCGTGTGCCATTGATCAGGACCCCTATTTCCGTCTGACTCGCGACTGTGCAACTCGTCTGAAGTACGCCAAGCCGTCCTTGATTCATTCGCGGTTTTTGGATGCATTACAGGGCCCAGGATCAAAGATGTCAGCAAGTATTGATAGTTCGGCCATCTTTATGAAAGATACCCCCAACCAGATTAAAAACAAAATCAACAAATATGCGTTCTCGGGTGGACAAGAAACAGCAGAGGAACAGCGAGAACTGGGAGGTAACCCAGATGTTGACGTTGCATACCAGTACTTACAATTCTTCATGGAAGATGACGAGGTATGGATCTTCCGGTATCTTGCATCGGCTTAATATTAATCACCAACAGGTTTTGGCCAAGCTGGGCCAGGAGTATAGAGAAGGCAAGCTTCTGACTGGAGAGGTTCGTTTTTGGATCCCGTCGAGTTACGTGTTGTCACTAACAGACTTATAGCTCAAGGCAATCTGCATTAGGCATCTGCAGGACTATGTAGCGGCTTTCCAAGAAAGGAGAGCCAAAGCCACAGATGATGCGGTCAAAGAATTCATGTCCATTCGACCCTTGAAATGGAAAGGAAACCCTAGAGTAGAGAGAGTCGTGCCCGTCTTGTCTAACCAAGATGAGAGTGCTACCGACGGCAAACTTTCAAAGAACCAATTGAAGAAATTAGAGAAAGAGAAGCAGATAGCTGCTAAAAAGGCCGCGAAAGCCGCGGAAAAGGGAGCCACTTCGGCCTCGTAGAAGTCTCGTCAAGATAGACCAAACGAATATTATAACGAGATTTGCCTATATAATATGATGATGGTACTACGACGCCGCGTAGACCAGACCTATAACCACCAACGGCCTACATCATTACATTAGTTTAGTCATTTTCTACCAATCCTTGTGTCCATGACCCATACAGGCCAAACGGAGTGAACAGCATAACGACGCTGTCACAGCAAATCGAGTCCCGCATCCAACCCAGAATACTGTCTTAGAGCGCAAAACCACCCTCAAGTACTCGAGAATGGGAAGGTTAACGAGTTAACTTCTAGTTCCAGCATCAACAGAAAGTAGCAGAGCGAAAAGGGTTACTGCCTGGTAGTTTGTCACATATCCGACAGCAACTAAAAATAACAGTGGTATCTTATACGTACAGTAAGTAGACCGCATTAGCTTATATGTTTGTATTATATGGACTTCTCAGCACATGCTAAGGCTATTTGTTGTATTACAGAGGTCAGCTCTTACCCAGACATTTCTTATATGAAGGGCGTGGCCTCATACATAGCAGGTATGCTCATCAGACCGAGATCTATTGCGAGGGTCAAAGGCCCTTAATTCCTGGCTCAAGTTTGAAACTTTTGTACTGAATCTCCGTTCGGGGCGGGGTTTTGAACTACAAGACGATATTAAGAATGGCGGGTTTTATCTAGTTAAGGTACACACATCTTAAGACGCATTCAAGAGTGACATGATTGACACATATATAACACCGCACAGCTTTCCCTAGTTTAGTAACCTTTGGTTGTATTGACATTTTCAGGTCCGGCAGGTCTTGCGGCCTTAAATATGCTTCTTAAGGAGTACTTTGATGCAGCTGTCTTTGAAAGACGAGGAAATTTTGGTGGAGTTTAGTCTTATAGTGCCAACCCCACTTTCACTACCGTTTTGCCTGTTAATGTCTGTTGTTGCACCACTATTCCCTTCATCTAATCCCCTGGTAGCAACACCCTGGGAGTGTCCGCAGCTCAGAGCATGTAGTTGGTGCAGCTCTCTCCTCATAGTTCAATGACAGGACCGGTATAGACTTTCCTCGCCCATACAAGATAATAGATAACAGAGAATGACAATGCCAAGCCAGTCGCTAGCACAGCCCAGTTGAAATTCTGAGGCGTTACCACTCTCGAAGTGGGCCAGAAGCTAAAGAAAAGAAAAAATACAAGGAAAATGATTGCCAGTACATTGATAATGATCCCCAAAGCACCCCGAATACGCCACGGGCCCCAACATAGGTCAGAACCGATCCTATTGATTTCGCTATCATCGTCATTGCGTTCCCGAATACCTCCCGTAAGTCTACGGTAAAGGAGCGCGCAGGCCGGAAGTACTGAAACGATGATAATCAGCACACGATTAAGAAGCGCAAGGCGAGGTGCGAAGGAGTAAATATAGTAGCACAGTAGCAGTAGACGTAGACTCCTGGGTTCAGTTGTGCTATACATAGGCATACTAGGCCAAGGAAAATGCTTATGAAAGTATAGTCGGGCTTACAGTAGGACCCGAGCAAACCTGCAATCGCTATAGATATGACACCGTTGAAAGCAGTTGCATCGCCAATGTTGATAAGTGACAGAATGATCGCGATAACAACCGTGGTAGTCACGGCATTAAACGGTATGACTGTTCTCGTGCTAGTTTTTTTCAAGAATCGCCATCCTGGGAGAGCACGGTCTCGAGCAAACGCCCAGTAGATTCGGGACGTTGAGGCCAGACAGCCTACTGCAGCTGTAAAACTCATAATCACGACCACAGAAGCCAACACCACGGCTCCCGCCGTCGAACCAAGAGCATTGCGAAATATCGGCATGAATGGATAATGCGCATCTTCGGCCAAGGCTATATTAACATCACCTAAGCAGTATAATAAGGCAATCATCATGCCGAAGCCTAGGGCACCATTCAGGAGAAGGGTAGCAACTAGTGACCAAGGCAATACAATCTCTGGATTATGGATTTCTTCCGCCATCTAATGGAGGTAAAATAGAATCAGCGGTCTTAGCAACCCGAAGAAGCGAGGGAAGTTTCTTACATGCATAGCTCCATCACCTCCAAGCAAGGCGAAGACTGTTCCTGCAATGCCTATACTAAAAGAGAGGCCTTGAGTCTGCCAATCGCCTAGGTTTAAAAAGGTATTGAATACGTCTTGATCTGTAGCATGTTCGCTAAGCAGCACTAGAGGCAATAAAACCGCGAAAAAGCCGATAATATGCAAACCAAACGCAACGCTCTCGAATTTTGCAAACAGGGTAGTAAAGGACGTATTGATGATATAGTTCAAAAGGATGATCGCCCAGCTAAGGAGAGTGCCGTGCCAGTTTTGCATTCGGTCCTGGTATTCTGGGTGTGCCAGGAGAATAAGGCTTTGGATCATAGTACCCGTCAAGAGTCCGGTCGACGAGATGCCAGCCTGCCATCCAGTTAACTGCAGCCAGCCGGTGATGTAGCCGAGAAACTTCTGCATTGATGGCGGTGATAGAATGGACACCCAATGGTACTGCCCACCCGACGTCGGCGCCATAGACGCCATTTCAGAAAGCGTGAGGAAGATACAGATCATCCCCACCCAGGCTACAATGTATCCGTAAACGATGCCTGCAGGGCCACCACTGCACCTTTCGCATCAGTAACTTGTGAGAGAGGAGGAAGGCCGCAATGAGTTGTTGCAAGTGTTAACCTACTTGGAAAGTCCCGCGATGAAAACGCTACGTTTCTATTAGCTACTGGCAGTGGAGCGAGGTCAGAGGAAGGGCGGCAACGTACAACAAGGAAGCTTCCCAGGTGATAAGGACGGTGCAACTGAAGCCGAGGATCGTCACGAATCCAAAGTTTCTCTTGAGAACTGACTTCTTGCCCAGGCGCGCTAAGACGGCGTCGTCGCTAGAGAGTTGAGCTGGGAATCTGTTCCCGGATCCCACTTCCTCAATGGATGAGACTTTGGCTTCCGTGGTCTCCATCGCGAACAGAGTGTCTGCTCATTCGCGAGCGACAAGTCAACGAAAAGCAAATAACCAGATTCGTTTCTCAGAATTGTTGACAAAGGTGGGACAGCGAGTATCGATTAAGGATATGAAACAGAATCATATATGACAGGCGTCTCTTTGGGACTCTTGAATTAGGGGGCCGAAGGGCAGAGAATCATCTATATTCCTCTCACCTGCGCTCTGGCTCATCTGGCGCAGGGAACTGCCGCAGCGTCTTCCCGGCTGCGCCTCAAGCCCACGTCCCGGCTTCGTGCTTGGCTTGTATTGCTCTTCCACCATCTATTGCGAAAGTAGTGAAACGAAAACCATTGCCCAGGGAGGTATGTATGGTTTATAGTGGTGTCCGTGAAGCCAATGGTTGATTGGCCAAAGTTGTACTTATATGCACACCGGATTAGAGCAGAACCGTAAGCATGCAACCCCCATCACGAAGCGAGCCAGTGGTCGTCTAACAGTTAATCTATTAGCTTGGGGCGAGTTTCACCCAATTACCACCCTGAGAGCTGGGGGTATAGACGGTTAAGATGCGCAGTTTGGTTCTTAAATCGCTTTATGGTGCTTTTGATATGGCATCCTGCTCACAGAGCATCTACATGATCTATGTACCTCGTAGTAGAACCGCAGTATCCGATGAGAGTAGAGCATCTATCAGGTAGGTGAAAGCTAACCCTTCTAGGCACCCTCCAGGCCGTGGCTTAAGAGATATACTAATAAGATCCTGTTTGAAAGCAGCCCGTCGTTCCACTTTTTAGGCCCAGTGCCAAGGGGTATGCTTAGGGGGAACTCAAGTAAGACTAAGGAGAAATAAATGCACGGTTGCAAAAACCAGAAGACAATCAGAATTGCATTCTACTTACACCCCACTCCTTTTCCTAGGGCTTAATGGCCTTCCCCTCCTCGTAATGCCTCCCCGTCCCTCCCCCACCGAACCGGCCGCCACATGAGACACCAAGTGAACAGGCTGCTCTTTCTCTCTTACTCCTTATCATGGGGTTTTTTTTTTCTATAGGTGAATTGGGTGGTTTTGGATGGGGAAAAACGCATTCGCTTCGTATAAGGGCGGCCGACTTCCCCTGCGTCCAAGAAGCCCAGCCCTAATTCATCTGCTTTCACTGGAATTACCCCAATCTATGACTTGCTGACAGACCCGTCAGCGGCGGTAACCAGGGTGCGTGAAGATAATGAACAGATCCAATCGTTGCTACTGTAACGGGGTACAGTGCCCTAGAGTGATAGGTTCGGATATACGGATATCCTCTACCCCGAACCAGTTGGTGTAACCTACATATAGCCGGAAGTTAGTCGCTCTAAAGCTCTCCCTTTTGCTCTCTACGTAGCTATACACCAGTACGTTAAATAACTAGCTTTACAGGTTGCCCGTCACAGCTATATGGTTTACACGAACCTTTGACGAGAACCTAGCTAGGTAGGTATATACGGGCACAGCCTGCCAGGATTCTCTTCATTCTTAAAAATACCTAACTGAAGTTCCAACTCTAGATAGGTAGGCATCTACTACGTAAGTACATATAGTTCACTAAAGTATCTAGGAATATAGCAAACCTTATCCTAAATAAAGTACTATACCTACTATATAAAATAGGCGTACCTATACATACAGTACCCAATGATATTATATATAGTTTGTCTTAAGGTTTACTTAGTAATTAAATGGTAGAGTTAAGCGACTGAATGACGGACTAGTACCACCATATACCCTACGCCTGAAATGTAAGCAATGCGTAAGATTGGAAAATTCATCATACCGCCGTTTGGTCGACGCGAGGCGCTCTTTGCCTTGCAGGTTTTGGCCCAAGGGGGTACACAGACCGACATTATCACATATCACATGCGAGAAAAGTGCAGGATTGGGCCACTCCTCGTACCGCTTCTCAGTAAGCCTAGGGCAGGTTTGTCCTAGCATCAAGCCTAGAATAAGGTCATTTATTGTAGCCTTAGGTCTGGAGGGAATTTCGGAGCAAACACCGGCTGTCATGATTCCCACGAAAGAGGCACACGGGTTGTTGACTATAAATTTGACGTCTACCAAGGCGCTAATACCATTCGTCCAGTGCCATGGCAAAATATCTCGAGGCAGGTATTATCTTCGAGTTAGCCTAAAATTGCATTTTCGCCCTGATTGCCGTGCCGACCCCGTTCGAGATGTCCTGCCATGGAACCAACGGGGAACCTTGAGAGGCTATTGGGGAAGTTCGCACTATCGCAAATACCCCTTAGTGCAAAGAATATGAAGCGATGATTTCAGGCATGCCATACGTCCTATCTCACAAAATCCCCTGCTCTCAGGTGACGAAACGAATTGTGACCTGAGTTTTCGCTCTTGGGAATCTGTAGAGCCAGGCAAGGGGCGGTCAAGAGCCTTAAGATTAGTCCAAGAATACAATCAAATCGACCGTTCAGGAGACGGAGTCTACCCCGGGACCCAACTTCAAAAATGTACTGCCGAAGATGGATACCAATATTCTCGATTTCGAAAAACACCTTATTCATTAAGGATTCGTGTAATTTTGCGGCCCCGATGAGAATTAAAACGTCGACACTCTATTTTAGCTTGGGTTACTTTAGTGCCAGACGAACTGTGTCCAGCGAGTCACTCACATCCGTACTAGACAATATATTGAAGACTGGTCGTTGGAATATATCGCTGAGTGGGATAAATACAACAATTTCAAGTCCTGATCATCTCAGTCCATCAATTTTAGCTTCCTGGAGCTGTCATCTCCTCAAAAAAAAGATAGCTGTTGTGGTTGAAGGCAGAAGAGTTACCCAGGACCTAGAGATGATCCAGCTTACGAGGGAAAGGCTTGCAAAGCTCTTAGCAACGGAAATTATGTCCAAAATCAAAGAGAAGAATAGGTATGTTGTCATAACTAGAAAGAAAGATGCTAAGTGGTGAGGGAGCTGTGGAGATCTTGAGATATGGGATCAACCCTTCTAGCGCGGTGACCCGCTCGTAGAGTACTTTAGGAGGTGATATTTCCGGGACATATCTTCTCTTTTGTCATCAACTTAACTATTGCAATATTGAACACTCGGTTCAAAAGTACTGCTGACTATCACGGAACTAAACCTAAGAGGACTAGGCAAAGGAGCACAGACCAAAGAACCGAATATATATAGAGCCAACGCAAACTCTGATAGTATAGCTAGAACTTCCCTCCTTGTGCAATAACAATAGTCATTACTGGACCTACCAGCAGTGTAAACTGTGACACTGACTCATTGTGGCGATGCACAGGAGTGTAGCAGAACACCGCGCAGACTAGGTTTAGTGTTCTATGTGATCTCTCGGTGCTAGGAACCAACAGGCGAAGGAACAATCCCTCTGTGCCTTGGGCTGCTTTGCGGGAATGAAGAAGGGACTTGGTCCTGGTGTATATAAACTAAAGAGCCTGCTGCCTTTCTGTACACATCAGACTTAGCAGCTTTCTTGAGACTGTTTTGGGAAATGGCAGCCAATTTTGAGCCCCAGCAGCATTATGAAGAAAGCAGGACAATCACCCAGAAACATTTTGAAGAATATATAAAACCTCCGAGAATATGTAAGAGTATTAGAAATTTTAGAGATTTTCTTATCTGTTCCGCCACCCCTCCGTCCCGATAGTTAAAGTGATGAAGATGTGCACTGGTTATTGATAGGAAGATATCTTTTAAGTTTGTATCTGACATAATAGGTAATCATGCAGCTCCCGTTGCCAAGCATATCTCTTGCAGCAGCCTTACATTTAACCTAAAATCAGCGCACCAAGAAACATTTTCTGCCGTGGTTTAGCAGCGTGGCCTCAATTCTCCCCCAATACATTATTTTCACCCACTTTGTATTTCTACTTATTATTCGCCACCCCATTTCCCTAGAGAGAGACAAATAAGTATCCGAACCAATAAATCCAGTTAACGCCACCATCCAATAACTAATATCTACGAATCGTCGAAAATAGCCAAAACCTGCACATGTTGAATGTGCTGGAAGAAAACCAGCGTCTAGCTTGCCAAGCCTCTGCTCTACCATATCGCCTGTCACTATTTAATAAACTATGAGACGATTTCCGACGCGCATTGGTTTCTTCGGGTTATCCTCTGGCTATGTTACTCTACTACAATCTTAATTATCACGATCGTATTACTGAACCTCGTTTTCCGGCCCACGTGGTTTGACGAAGAGTCACCCGATCAACACTGCCATATCCTGGATACACGTGACAAAATGGCACGGGAACGAGCACGGATGATAGAGTGACTTGCCGAGGCAAGAGACGAATTTCGAGCCGTACGGTTATTTGTAATGGCTGGTGATGACTAGAATGTACCTTCGTTTTTAGCGAAGGAGGTACGACTGATGGCGGTGCGTTTCCTGGAAGTTAGCATTAGCAATGTTTGGTTGTAGATACGGAGGATGTATATTGAGGTGCGATGTCCCAATATATGAGTGACCAAAGCGTGTTGTTCGTGTTAATACTCTCAGATAGATGAAAGTCAAATTACGACAAGTTGCATTAGACTTTTCTAGCTAACAACAATGTCAAACACTTGTGCTCATCAATTTTACCTCAACACCCGGTCCATCTCGACAGCCACACTATATTTACGCAGTGCCAAACACATCAATAAACTCTTTGCCTAACTATGGCGACTGAACATCATTGCCACAAGTGCAACAGCTTCTGAATGACGGTGTAGTTTGCTTAGTTGGTGTCGTATATGTTAACGATGTTGTGTCAGTCTGCTGCGAGGTGCTCTTCTCCCGAAAGGCGGAGCCTTCTCGGAATTCGCTTAGTGGTAGCACTGCGGTGGTATCTTGTTTCTTGCGTCGATTCGGGATCCAATTAAGGGCCGAGATATCTTTCTTCCATTGGATTCCCTCCATAAAAATCTTTCGAAGAACGGGCATGCAAGCGGCCACAATTGAGAAGCCAGCTTCGAAGTAGTTGTACAGGTAGCCCCCCACAGCGTAAACTATTGACAATGTTAGAACCTGCGGCAGTCCCCGAAATTGAAATTACCATTGTATGGCCAACACAACGTACACGGTTGATGCTCGTACGGTTGAGTGGCAAGGCGCATGAGGATCACCATTCTCACTAGGCCGCAAGCAAGGGATCTGAAAAAGAGTTAGCATATTATTATGGTCCAAAGACAATAAAAAGCACTCACGCGCAACCAAAGCTCATCGCAATTCCTAGTCCGACCTTCTCAAATCGCTTGAGTTCGAGCGACCGCACGATCATCCATGGTAAAATTGTGAAATATGCGTCAAGAGCACAGGAGAGAACTGCCAGTTGTAAGTTCTTGGCTAGTAATTAGCCATATTTTTGGGGTTTAGAGTACCTACCTTGAACGGTAAGCCGAAGGGATTTGATAGAATCAAAAGGAATGCACGCCTCTCTCGTGGTTTGCACCCGAAAAGGTTCAGGCGGGCCATCACAATCCTGTATCCAGTAACTCCATCCCTGGACCGCGAACAGGATGTCGATGATGAAAATGGACAGCCCGAGGCTGCTCTTCCACCATCCCGTTGTCAGTCGAATGAATGTAATTCCCAAAGAAGTCTTGCTGAGTGCTAGGGCGAGGGAGTTGAAGAGCCCCATTAAACTGCCCGTCACTATCATATCAGGTTAGCAAATTTCAGTTGGTAGCTACCCAGATAAGCGTGACCAACTCGGCTGGACAACGGATTCGACAATCGGACGGTCACTCCATGCAGAAAGAGAGCTGTGGGACGGTGGGCTGACGGGTGAACTCACAAACCATCCCCGAAGATGCAACAGTGGTCACATTAGGCTCGAATTTGTATGGGACCCATTCCCGAATCGCAACAGCATTACCAAGTAAACACAACTTCCCGAAGAGATATCTAGTTAGTTAATGTGTCTTTGAGAACGCCAAGGTTTTATCCCCTAGCATGGTAAGGGGTGAGGTGGGTGGTCTTACCAGTGCGGCCACCAAGAAGTAGTCGTCAGACCATAGACGACGGCGTCCCCGAAACACATGGTAATAGGTGCGCAGAGTCACCAGAGAAGAAGCGAAACCGATGATAATCCAGACTGAAAGCTCAATTTTTGGAGTGTTTCCGTGCTTGCTACGTGACGTCTCGACGTCGGGCGCCACCACTGGGTGCATGTTTTCAGTCCAATTCATGTTGGCTGTTGTGCCGCACTGAGGGTTGTGCTGGCGTGCTGTAGGTTACAGTCTGATTTTGCAGGAGGGAAAACACCGCTGGCCGAAGTAGCCCGCGCAAGTTGGTGAGTCGAGTTTCGACAAAATGAAATTTGCAGCGGCTGTTGCGAGTGAGTGTCTAAGGAATCAGGTGGGCGGCAGGGAACTGCATTCTGCGGAGGGTAGAGAGTAGAGGGCAGTTACGCGGGATAGGCAGGTTGAAGAAGGTGAATGCTGAGGACGTTGGCACTAAGGCGGGCGTGACTGAACATTAGGTAACATGTCGAGTATGTACTACCTGCCTCCCTGCTCAATGCCCATATCGTGTTTCCCAACGCACCTGCCTACCTATACATACCTATGTACACGTACTTACCTAAGGTACCTCTAGGAGGAACCTCGCCCACATTTGGGATCAGGTACATTTAGGTACCTAGGTATGGAGCGGTTAGGCACTACGTTATAAATGTTGGTGTTTGCGTCGACGCCCTGCTCTACACGCTGCATACTGCCTGACATCCTCGAGCCATGGGTACCCTATCAACATATTTTCCATATTATACAGAAATGCCGTGCTTTTGGATATGGCCTGGAGTTACTCTCAGTGTGTTACGTTGTCTGGAATTAGCAGACAATGTGGACGGTCTAGAAGCGATGAAGTGACGGAAGGGGAGCAACGGTTAGAGACTGCTAGCTGTAGTCTACCTTGGCTAGGTATACTAGAATCTGAAGATTGTACTAGGAGTTAGTTATATGCACATTGTAGGTGCCTATTTGCTAGTGGGATACCTTTATACTGTACCTAGCTAGGTAATCCAAAGCCTAGCTGCCCAGGTGTCATGTTTTTGTTAAGTATAAGCATACGCTTAACGTGATGAAAGAGTAGTTATGGTAGATTTACGCTTGACAGAGTATCTTAGCTGTATATAGGTAGCAATGACCGCCACGAATAAGTTTAGCAGTAGCACGTTTAATGCAACTTAAATTGACCTAGCAGAACTTGATTATTTTGTGTAGCTTACTGGCATCACGAGCAAACATTTATTGCCTGGTTATGTATAGATGAGAGGGCACTCGGCAAGTTTTGTACTAATGGAGCTGTGGGATATACCTACATAGGTCCTTATAGATAGATAGAAAGCTGCATACCTACTGTGTGTGTATCCAACTGAGATAAATACGTGAGGCCCACGGTGTTTCTTTAAGATTGATACCTATGTCTGGAATTGCATGATATGAGTAGTTGAAAGTGGGAGACACTTAAGTACTAATACCTGCGCATGGCTGGGGAGACATCAAATGCTTGCCCGAGATGGTAAGTAGCGATTGAGAGATAGTGCCTAATGGGGCTAGATCTACTCTCAATTATATCATATGACCTGGTGTGGTAGTCGCGTTCTTTGTCCAAGGATCTACCTAGGTACCTACTTAAGTAGGTAGACAGCTCAAAGGCTCGAAGTTGCAAGTCGCGTTAATTGGTTTTTTCGTCGATCATTCATCCATTGATGCTCTACCAGATATGCAACCTCATCTGCCCTCGCCATGACCCGCAACTCGGCGCGGTCTCTGCCTGCGGCGGAACGAAGGGCGCTTGCTGGTGAGAACGACAGCCAGGATAGCCAGGCAAAATTGCTTTTGTTAATTCAAGAGCATGGTATTGGAGTGGTAGGTGGCGGCCATGCACACCATGCACACCATGCACACCATTCACACTCCCTGTTCTAGCCAATGACAAACAGCTGACAATGTGTGTCCTTGCAAGACCACCTGTTCCCCGACTCGCCAGGTACGTATACGTATAAGCTCGATACATTTGACCCGATCAGCAAGCACGGACATTGCCGCGGGTTTAGGCCGTTCTTATTTCCTGCGTATTCATACTTGCAAGGGTGGCACTGATGATGACGAAATTAAGTATCTTGAAGACGCGTCCGACACGCCTTTAAACCACCCGAACATAAACACAAACACCAGCGCCGACGCCGATGCGGACGTCGGTACCGACGATGCCATACCTCAGGCCCCATTGCCTACAGCGCCATTGAAGAAGCGGACCGGAGCTATGTCCTCCCAATCACCGACCCAAACAAACGAGGGGCGCAGTTATGAGCAGTATGCTCGCGATGGTTCGCAGCCCTCGTCTCCCCCGAGGAGTCTCGTGGGCGAACACCGCACTCTGCAAGAGGGGGATACTGGTTACGTGGACTTCAACTACCCGTTTGACTTACCCGATACCGCGCCGGTCGAGCCCGATACGCCCCTCACTCGGAAGAACGATCACGATACTCTACATCATCGATCACATTTCACGTCGCAGTTGGTTACCACTGGTGCCAACCACTTCGCGCCTGAAACGCCTGCAGCGCTCCCCAAGCCCTTCCTTGCTGGCGGCAATGGACAAGTAATGCCGCCATCTCAGTTATTTGGCCAGACCCAACCGACGTCTGGACTCAAAAAAGCTAGCCCGACATCATCCCGCCCGTCTCCAAACGTCTTCGGGAATAATGTGACATCTCCCACTCAACCTACGTCGTCTCCGCTGAAAAACCGAGGCTTCGGTGCCACACCCCTTCCGACATATGTATCAACTTCCCCCGGTATCCCTGAACCTTCATCTCGGCCGCTGGGTAGTAAGGCCTCCCAATCCCCAAGCCCGGTAGATGCATTAGGCGCGGCTGAGGACCGAGACGAAGATGAATTGGATAAGACACCACTTCCTAGACTCAAATCTCGGAGAGGCAGAAATGAGCTAGAGCCCATTGATGAATACCGCCCCTACCGAAAACAGGGCTTGGAAAGTGATGCAACAAAATCATCGAGTCAACACAGCCTATATTCAGACTTTGAGCGAGATGAAGCCGAACTCCGTCGGCGGCGCGCCAAGTTTAATAAGGAAAGAGCTTCGAAGTCATTTCCGGAAATCAGTGTCCCTCTTCCTAGCTCAGGTAGAGCCAAGATTGAAGTACCATCCACGAATCGTGCGAAGCGCTTAAAGAGTCTTGCACGCACCGACTCTGAAGAGTATATTGCTCAGTGCCATGGGAAATATGCCACCACCGATAACGACGGTTCGCAAGAAACCGTGGTCGACTCGCAGGATATTATACTTCAACAGAAATCGACGAACGAAACAGATACACCAGTCCTGCCTGCTGGGGATCCTAGTGAATTATTTCATGACCATAGTCGGTCGTTGAGTGCTCCTTTAGGAAACATGGATGATAAAGAGATGATCCCAGAGACGAGCCCTGCCCGTACATTCGCCGAACCACCAAAACTTATTGGTGATATAATGAGGGAGAACTCTAGCGCCCCAAGTGGCTTTACGTTGTCTTACCCGATACCATCTGCTGGTGCCTATATTGAACCGTCCGGCTCACCGAACAAGCCTCGCCAATCGGAGCAAAATGTACCTGTAGCGCTTGCTATTGATACACGCAATATGGATTCGGTTGCGGTTGAATCTTCACCTTCAATTGTTCTAGCATCGCCTCAACAAAGTGTTAGACACCGATCTGGTAGGCTCAATAACACGGCCACGCCGTCGTCTACGGCACCTGAACCGCTTCTACCTTCCGACCCTGGCACAACATCATCAGCACTAACCGTGTTGTCAACGACACCAACCATTTCTTCTAGTTCAACGTCAAGTACTGAAGATTATCGTAGTGAGGGACTTCCGAATAATACTATTTCCGTATCCTCTCCTTCAGTAGAGAGAAGACAGCGCCGAGGACGCCCGCCATCGTCAATGCCTGATCCATCCCCGTCTTTGATGAGACCAAAGACATACGGACGCCGCCGACAGAGTTTTAGGAAAGCGACACGCCAGTCTTCACGGCATAGCTCTCTATCACTTGATGAACTGGATAAATTGGAAACTGTATCTACCATGGAGGATTCCCGAAGTAGCATTCGTAAGCCGCCTCGGAAGTCTACCACATTACGCGAGTTTCAAACGAAACACGGTATATTCGAAGGCATGGTGTTCGCAATCTCATTTCAGGAGCGGCAACAGTCTCAAAAATGCAAGGAAAAATTACTACCCAAAAGCAGCCTTGAAGACATGATTCGAAATGAAGGAGGCACTATCTTAGACGATGGCTTCAATGCCCTCTTCGAAGTCGATACGCTCCCAACAAGCGTCAAGCCGTCGTCTACATCAACATTATCAAGTTCATTGAGCCTCCTTGATAGTGAGACTGGATTCACCGCCTTGATAGCGGATGGACATTCGAGAAAGGTCAAATTCATGCAAGCACTTGCCTTAGGTATCCCATGTTTAGCCCCTAAATGGATCACCACTTGTGTATCAAAAAGGGAGATAATCGATTGGTCTTCGTATCTCCTATGCGCAGGATCAAGTGCGTTACTCGGAGATGCGATTCGCTCCCGAAATCTTTCACCTTACGATGCTTCAACGGCTAGACTAGCACATGTAATATCTAAGAGGCCGAAGCTGCTAAAGGAGAGCAAAATCCTACTCATTATGAAGAAAACGAAAAATGAAGAGAAGAGGCTACCCTATGTCTTCCTCGCACAGGTTCTAGGTGCATCCCTGGTACGTGTACACAGCCTTGAGGAAGCTAGAGCTAGACTGCGGGAATCTGAGTCTAGAAGCACTGCCTTTGACTGGGTATATGTAGACGATCACCTCCAAGATGCGAAAAGCCAGCTGTTTGGTTCCGAATCAGGTGAGGGCGTTTCAAAGAAACGTAAGCGTACGAGCATAGGCGCTGGCGTGAGTGATCAGCCACCGAAGAGGATTAGGATACTAAACGATGAGTTGGTCGTTCAGAGCTTGATCCTGGGCAGACTAATGGAAGAGGACGAGTTGGAGGGCTAGGGAAAAGAAGGACAATACACGTTATCTAGTGTGGGGAGTCACTACGGGGTTGCATTTCACGGCGTCTCGCTCCGAGCATCTACAGGAGTTTTTTGGGTGCTGTAATCTGGCTGTTGCATCGAAAGGAAATGCCCACAAGGGTTCTAGCGTTCATTCACGTACTATGAGGAGTTAGGGAAGATAAGGTAACTAGGTACAGACAAAAGGGAGGCCACTAAGATCGCCTTGTATAATCACCATATCTGTTACGTTCTTGCGATTGTATGTAGTCTGAACGTTCGAAAGTCACAGTACATCGACAGGCTATAGTGGAATACGCTGCATATAATGACCATAGCCTATGTCGTCATTCGACATGGGTTGTCTGTAACAACATTCGATCTTGCCTTATGTCGTACATATATATAGGCCTACACACGCGGGGCCGCGGCTCAACCCTTAACACAATAGATACAAATTTAGTCCGCACAGCATTTCTTTCGGTTTCTACAATAGCGTAGATTTGACTAATCTAGAAGCTGTTAGTTCGCCGTAGCGTCGAAGTCCCTTTCTCCATCCACCCTACAGTACAACCCAACTCGGATAGAACCTTTTTTTTTTTTTTTTTTTTTTTAAAAAAAAAAAAGAGTTTTAATTTAAATAAAATTTATATCGATAAATCTATATAGGTTACCCAGGTGAGGTATAGGGCCAAGGGCGTTTGATGGAGACCACGTTATGGTGATGGGATCGAGGGGTTCAGTGCTTGATCGGGAATGAACGACAGTCAGATACTATTCGATACTTCTTTGCCGAGAGGGACTCCCTATAGACAGGGAAAGAGACCAGGACACGGCCCTGGCGCATGGAGCAGACATTCGCAGGAGGGATTTGGCCGTTGTGGGACCAAAGGCAGGTTTACAGGCGGTTTACAGGAGGTTTACAGGAGGTAGACTGCAGACTATGTCTAGGTTGAGAGCGATGGTTCGTTCACCTAGCTGACTTTTATCGAGTGTCTTCGTTAGACATCGAACCACGTGTTCTTGGCGTCTATTCTTTGGGGCATCTCGTCAATCTCGCTCGGGAAATATTCTTACTCGCTGGTTCGTGCCATGCTTGGATCCCGAATCCGCGCCCCCCATTGGCGTAAGTGCTCGTCGTGGCGTCTAGTGTAAGCCCGGCTGCTATTCACGTCCTCTAGTCTGCACTAACTCGACTAGCGATGGGCTGATTCAGCGAGCGGACCTGGGTTAGGCTGAATACTGCGAGGCGCGCGACTAGGACGGCGCTGCCTGTGCCGGTGCCGAACTGCGCGAAGGAACAGCGCTGTCGGCTTCTCGAGCCAGGACGGACGGACGGTGCAGTTACCTAACTCTTGGCTGATGCCGGCATGGTCGACTTACCCTCAGTACAGTACTCGGAGCCCGATGCATAAGTACGAAGCGACACTAGCCATACAGACTCGCTTGTTAGTCAAGAGAACCTCTGCATGCTCACTTGGGGTAGATGAGACGAGGCATATACGGCCAGTGCTAAGGCGTACCGTGCAATCGGTGGAAGCCCGACCAGCCTAGAAGTCTGCTTGCCCCGCAGCTTGTTTACAATTGTCGCATGTGCTGATAAGAGCCGGAGGTGTGCAGCCCGTTTTCAGCTGCTGTCCTGGATGCAGGTGTGGTGGCACGGCATGGGAGACGCGCGACGGATCAATTACAGACCATGCCGACGGGGAGACGAGGGCGGGGGAGGGAGGGGGGAGGGGGGGTGGGAGGGGCGGGCATGTCCGTTGGATTGTAACTATTGACTGTCGTGGAGCTGAGCTTGGTGTGCACGAAAGCTTACGGGGTAGAGCAGGATATAGCAGTGCATATCCGCATGCGTTCGTTGCTTTACTATGTGCATCGTGAGCAGCCTGTGGATACCCTCGCTATGTGCCTATGAGTATTTCTGTGCTCCGAATTGCCTCCACTATGACAGTATACGGTTCTTCAAAATGGGGTTCGATTTTGTCGAACAATGGCAATTACCTAGTCTAACTTACAACTATTCCGTGGGTCGTCAACAAAAGGCTCGAGAGATTGGGTAGTACAGCGTATTCGAGTTCCACAGCGAAATCCGCGATCGCCAAACCGGGTGTTCTGCTTGCATCAGAGCACATATGCACCGCATGATGCGTCAATAGACCTGCATGCCTGACCGCCTTGCGGCCTGCTGTGGTGTGGTGTGGGCAGGTTGCGTAGTAGACGTATCGGACCGTACAGCAGCTGCGGCTGTAGGTTGGCAGAGATGCGTGCGACAAGGCTCATTTAGCTAGAGTTGATATGCCCGCAGCTTGACCAGAAGAGAAGGCTGTCGCTCGCTAATGCATGGGTTGTAATTTATGATTCATCAAGTGACATCAACCTGGCTTGTTTATTGTTTCTAATTGACGACGCGCGCGTCTACAGCAGACACAACGCAATAAGATAAGGTATCTAGAGTTGGGTTTATACCAGAAACGTCTAGATACTATACTGTACATTGCTAACAGACAAGAACAGGTTATGGCAGGGCTGCAGGCAGGTGTTGTAGCAACGGTTCAATATAGCAGTTGGATCCAAGGCAACAACCTGGCTTATAAAGGCGACAATATATAGGCCAATGACGTGTGAACTACGCTTGTTAAACTCCGTTTCGACGTATCTGGCAATTCCAAGGTTTTGATATCCGCGAGCAGGAACTGGAGGAAAGAAAGCCGGTCCATCATGTAATACATCATGTAATACATCTTGCGATAGTAGTGCACACAGGCATGCTTCTTCGGCCTCTGCCGTTGCATATTCTAGTCACGCGCATTGAGCCGGGGCGGCCGCCGTTGAGGATCTACCGTTGCGTTGTAAGTTCGAGGAAAATATTGGTCGGTCGAGTTGTCGGTGGCGAGATGAGTTCAACTGCATCATCCTGCGCGTCATCGTACTACATGTATGTAACAACAACAGAGTAAAGAAAAGAGGCTGACCACGGCATATGTACAGCCCACAGGTAGCATTGCATTTTGTCTTAGATCGCGCCATTCATCCGTGGGCCCTTCCAGGGTCCTGGCTCACTGCCGCCGCCATCCCACCCACAGCTTAACTAGGTACCTACTATGCATCCAGATTATATCCATTGGAGATTTCTGAAGCGTCGTCTTCGCTTTCCCGAGAATTCGTTGCCCCTCAGCACTAGCCATCTCCGCATGTCACACCTGGGCACCCTTTTTGGTAATTGTGCGGGTTGGGACATTGCTGGATGAGGAAATACCTGGTGAAACTGTCGAGGGTCATTTGCATTTTGTCAGTTTGACATCATGGCCAATCTGACTAGTCGAATCTGAACGTCGCAACGTTTCATCGAAGATCTGCTGTGAGGCAGTGTGAGCTAGTCAGCAGCCGCCCGGTCCAACCCGGTGTGCCGTTTTGCTCAGTGGATGCCAGAAGACGCAACGTCTGATTGGGCAGCGTAATCGGCCGGTGTCATGACAACTCGAGATATTTGTTACTTAGACTACCAGTGGATGGGGTGAACGGCTCAAGTGTGTTTGCGTTAAATGAAACGGTGGGAACAGACCATTCTGGTTACTTTCCGCATTGAAACATGACAGACCCAAGTCGTGCTACCTTCTCAAATCATCATTAGCCTACCTAGTTACATATGTAGTTAAGTACCTGAGTAGTCATTTGGGTCTGACCCTAGGACTTCGTCGATTTGGGTACACATTGTCGTTGTCACGTACCTAGGTAGACTCTAAAGACAGGCGGACAAGCGAGCCGACAGAGATTGGGCATTATGATACTATCTAGAGCTTCAATAATAGTGTGAAAACATGCTATAGAAGTATACACTAGCGCTATACTACCCCTGTCCTTCTCATCATGTAACTGTTGATAGATGATTAAGCCGAATCACTCTTAGACCGCTTTTAGTTGATTTCCGTATTTTTATAACAATCCCATTGTCGCAATTTGGTCACTCCTGGACACTTCTTGCCCTAAAGTGAGTAGCACGAGGGAACATTACACCGGCTTCCTTAGTTGGCCCCAAGGGTTTTTAACTAGATCCTCGTAACTTTTGGCCGGATTTTCACCGGTTTGCTGAGAATGATCCTGACACAACAGAACCGACAACTCCAGGATTTCTTCCAGGGTCTAGGTCCAAATTGCTACACAATCCTTATCTTCCTGCCATTCTCGCGGCACCATCCATCACCCTATTCTAAGCTCATTGTCAGGCAGAATGTTGATCTAGGTGACGTGGGACGCGATGACGAAAACAACCATGCGGTTTCCGAATCGTCCAGCAGTGTATCCCGCTTACTGGTGCAGGTCTTTTCTTCGAGTACCAGAGCCCGTGCAGTCAGTTTCCGGCTGGCTTGGCGCCATGTTGGTTTTGCAGACTCGGTCCCCAGATTTTATTCGGAACTAGTGAGAGCCGTTCTATTCAGAGGGTTCCACAGTCGGCCAGCGATCCCCAGCAAAGAGCTGCACCATGGGATCGCACTGCAAGCCCACATCGAAGGCATCTTAAGGCGCGATAAACCTGATGGGGAGCGTCGTCGGTGAGGTAATTGGTCACGCTCAAGAACCTTGGACGGTATACACCCGGCATG
Source organism: Xylaria sp. BCC 1067 (assembly GCA_005188305.1). Taxonomy (NCBI): domain Eukaryota; kingdom Fungi; phylum Ascomycota; class Sordariomycetes; order Xylariales; family Xylariaceae; genus Xylaria; species Xylaria sp. BCC 1067. The sequence continues at coordinate 4,159,549 of SSCS01000001.1, forward strand.
GTGAGGGACGGCAACCAGTGGTCTGGTCTATAGACTTCCGAAAATATACCTATAGGTAGGTAGCTACTTAAGTATTTATACGGCCTTAGGGGGTTGATTGGCTGAGCTGACAGGCAGTTCCTCGGCGATTTGTAGCGTCTTTTCAGCTAACACGGAGCCCTCCCGCAAAACCCCACCCCTAAAAAACACGCTGCGCGCCAACTGAGCCCACAACTGAGTCCGTATTGTATCTCTTACACAATCCTTTGGTTGTCTTGTTTTTCTCGCACTCCCGCGGTGCAGCCTCTAGCCGGAGGCAACCAACAAAGCGATAGGCCTTAGCGGGCATGTATGATGCAAGCGACACCGGCCGACTCAGCCAGCACCAGCTTCGGCTTTTGGTCTCTAGTTGGCTTTCCGGTGCGAGGTACCGCGAGTGCGTAGAGTATTGCCGGCGACACCGAGCGCAACGCAGGGAAGTTCCCTATCTACGTGACGGTAATGTAGCTTGCACCACGTCGTCGGAAGCAGGCCAACGGTTTATGCAACGCACTCTGCATTCGCCAGGGCTGGGGAGTGAAAGTGGCCGGTTTCCCTCTCCTTCCCCCCTCTTCGATTATCGGATCCCACAAACGAATAGCGTAGATGACATGCTGTTTCTCAATTGATGTAGAAATATTTTGTGATTATCAGTTGATTTGGCCATGATCTCATCGATGATCGCCTACCTAGTAACCCACTGGGCCGTGCATATATGCACCCGCGCTTGGTAACTCTCTTCCCATCTGCGCTAGGCTGTCTTGGGTAGCGTTTCGACCGCTTCTTCAGCTCTCACTGGACGCTGGGCCGAGCTCCAATTGCTTGGCCACAGCACCCCCACTGCCACTAGTCGACCTGGAGGTACAGTACCTAGGTACCTATAGAGCCAGCAATATCGGGCCATTCTGCGCACCCCTCCGGTCTTGCACCCATTGGGTAGGTACATGTACCTGTTTGGCAGGATGGCGCCAGGTAGGTTAGCGTATTCCCTCCTACCGCAGGCCGCAAACTGGACCACAGCGCAGCCCTGAGATTCATATACCGACCTGGGGTACCAGACTGCTAGATTTGTCGCCGTCTGTCTGTTTTCCTCCAAGACAGCCAACACGCCCGCGAGCAACCCAACCAACCACCACCGCATCACATACCTCCTGTCATGTACCTCTCGAGGGCGCAGCCGCACCGCGAATAAACCAGCCTGCGTCGGGAACGCACAACATACATACTTACCTACCACCCTTACTTACTTATTCAAAGTTACATACTTGTACACAGTCACTTGTACACGGGCGCTGGGAGTGAGGGTCGCTCCCGCAGCAAAAGAAACTGTAGGTACTCAGCATGCAATCCCCTCATCCAAGTCACATCAGGCCTCCCGCCCTCCCTTTCGTGTGAGCCTGCATTTCTACCCAGCCCACGAGCGCCGCATGCGACAAGCCAGTGCATCGTTATTGGTAACACGACAGTCTACCAGCAGTTGTTGTTTTCTTCGCACAATCCATCCTTCCCTCCCTCTCCATCCCCCATCCTGCCACCCTTCATGCCATCCTTCACGCAGCTCCATGCGATTGTATGTTATCGACACTGCCCGCCGCTTTCATTCTTGGGCCTGTCTGGAACATCCAAGCCTGAGGCGTCCACTCTAACCCTTCTGATACCGATAGGCACCCGGGAGATCATTGGCCCTTGTCTTTATCATCCTAGCCGAACCCGCCGGCCGACGCTCAAAGAAACACGCAAACTAATATCCCAGTCGAATCACCTCGGATCCTCTACTCGACAAAGAGAACCCCTACACAATAGTTGCTGCAACTACATAAACGCGCACCCTACATCAAACCCGAGCGAAGGCCAGAGGGCCCTTGACCAATTTCGCTATGTATGGCCCGGATTATGGAACGACGAGGCGACCTCTCGACCAGGCGCCGCAGGTCTACTCTCATTCGAGAACGAGGACAACTTCGTCTAACACATTTCCGGCACAATATGCGCCCATGCCCACCCACTTACAACAACCCCAACCCCCGATGAGCCATGCCCGACGCTCACCCTCCGTTAATACATTTAGCACGACTTCAAGCAACCCACCGCCCACCTTTCGAACTTCGCCTACTACTGACCTCCGTCGTAGTACGTCTTCGAGGTCATCTGGTAACCAACAGACTAGCTATGTTGCTCTGCTCCGTAAACAGAAGGCAACGGTATGGTGTGATAGGGCGCAAACCGAGGATCCTCGTATGCTTGCCCAGCAACGCGCTGCTAAACAAAGAGCTGCTCAAGAAGTTGCCGGCCGCACGATACAAACCCGGACATCTACAGGTATCAGTGGTGCCGGGAAGGTCGTAACGAAGTTTCGACATCACGGCAAACCCGGCGTTGTCGGGTACACTTCGGAAAACAACTATATTGGTGTTGCCGGTGTTCCACTACGATTAAGTGCTACCGAAGTGGAAGGCGAGAATAGCGATGAGGATGATATTTCTGCGCGGAAGGTGCATCACCGTAGGACGGGAAGCAGCGGTCGTAGCAGCACGGCTAGCGGACGTCGTGGCATCGCCTATCGCACCTCTGGAAGTATTGGGCCAGGTGGCAAGCGTTGGAGCCCATCCGATACTCCCGATCGAGGCAGTATGGTGGAGGACCTCGAATACAAACCTGGCGAGGACCACCTTGAACGCGCCCCGAGCACGCATAGTGGTAGCAGCGCTGAGAGGGCCGATGCTTTGCCTGAATTAGCCAGCTCCAACGCTGCCAAGCTTGCAAGCAACAGCGTATTAAATGCTGCCCTTACGAGAGAGAAGAGCGTTAAGAATCCCGAAGACTTGAAGAGGAGAGGCAGTGTCGATGAAAGGACTATGACCCTTAGCTCTGGTCGGCTTTTCATTGCCAACCCGGACCAATAATATTGTTGCATTGGATAGGAGGAAACGGAAGGAAAGCTTGGCGATTTGAAATACCCAGTGCTGATCTGTACACCGGCTACAGCTGGTTCTATCGGCCAATTTGCATCACCATGGAGTTTATGTTGTTCACTATCCGGTTTTGGTTTTTTCAGGGCAGAGGTTGGCTGAGGTTGAAAAGGGAAGAAAAACAACAGCCGGCATCACACGGTCGTTTACTGACATCATTCGTTCCACTATTGCTTTTGAATTATATGCAAAATACCCTTGCAGCGGTTTCAACTCTATTGTCTTGTATCTTGCTTGCGTGTGAGCATGAGTGTACTTGCTGAGCGACTTGGAATATACCTGGTCTTTGATGAGCAAGACCGTCCGCTAAACTAAAACGGAGGTTGGTCTGGAGGGTTGCGAAAGGCAGCCCCTGAGCTGGGATTTCCTGGCCATGTGGATATCTTTGGGAATATTCTATGCATACAACGCTCGACATTCTCACTCCTCAGTTGGACAGCACAGATTAACACAACTTTTAAGACAATCTAGCCTGACATTACTATTATCAGAAGCTTAATAATAACTGCGAACTATCTTTATCCTAGGGCAAGGAATAACCCAGCCATCCTTATCTTTATGGATATTTCTGTAGCGTATCATAACTATAGATCCGCAAATCTCGCTCGGGCGAGAAGGTGCCGAAAGTTTCCGGTCTACGGGAACCTTTCGTGTCGCCTTCTTCCCCTCTTCCTACAAGCGTCTTACACCATATATTGTGTACATGATGCTGAGATTTTGATATGCTAGATATATACGTGCAGGTCTAGGCAATCAGCTCCGTGCCATGTATTCGTCACCCTGGTACGTAAGGCACCGTAATATGCTACGGACACTCCCAGCCATCCCTGGTCTTTAAGTCTCTATCCCATTTACCGTGATCTAGACCAAAGTAGCTCGTATTCTCCCTAAACCAATGCTTTGTTTGGACTCTGCACAATTGGAGAACACAGGATACGTATCCCTCGGGACCGGACGATGACCTGGCGACTACTTAAAGTGGCGTTTAAGGGCGTACTAAGTGTAGAGGCGTGCCTATGTACTTGGTTTAACGTTTGAATTGAGCGTGGGGGTTAGATGCTCTCCGGGCAGCATTGAAATCTAAGAAATTTGATCAAACATACGTCGCTCTGACTTACTTGATCACTCTGCCAGTTCCATCACCTACATAGGTAGGGACCTCGGGCGCGGCTTTATTTGAGATACCTTCAACCTTTCCACTCTACTGAGAGGACGGCCTTTGCACAGCCGGGCCTGTCGGAGTGGGCAACGGAGTTATCGCCTAGCTGCCATAGGTTGTGTTCTACTTTATATGTATGATAGTAGATTCCTTGTAAGCTGCACTTGTAGTATAGTCGCAGCGCCTACTAGGATTACTTATCCCAAAATTGTAACGTTTGTAGGAATCCGTTGCCAGATAGTAGTTGAAGGCTTCTCGGGATGAGTAATTGTATTTATGCGGAATTCATGTCATAGATACTCGATCATGAAGAGAGTCGCTGTTTTGTTGAATTAGCATCTGGATGCATCCAGGCCTAAACAAGCTCAAAGTCTCCCTGGGGTAGCAAGCAGCCTCAGCTGTGTCTGTATTTATATATATAGATATCCTGCCGTGCTTTCATTTACAGCATCAGGCTCCCTAACCGTCCTATATTCCCCTCCTTATAGCTATCCACCCTCCCCCATTGCCGGGGGGGGATCACTTATACTATAAAGTCCTCTTTAAAAGCCCTGTTCTTCGACCTGAGCCTCGGCAGCTGCGAGTGTAGCATCCGCGTTAGGGTCGACGAAGCCACAGCCCGTCTTTCCGTTCTGGAAAGATGCGGCTTCGGCGCTACAAATGCCGACTTCAGTACCGCTGCCATCGGCAGCTTCGGCACCGCCTGCACAGCATGCCGACTGGCAATCCGCGTCGTTGATGCATCCGCCCGTTGTGAATTGCGCGCCCTGTCCGTTGCCGACGTCGCGGGCGCCGGCGTTGTTGGGGCTCAGCGCGAAGGCGGTGAGGGCAACTTGGGGGAGTATATTATTAGCTTTTTGAAATTTTATTGTAGACTTGATAGAGCGGGGTTGGGGTAGAAGAAAGGGATGGGAGAGAGAGATACTTACAAGTGAGTGTGGCGAGGATGCTGATGCGAACCATTTTGGAGTTGTTGGAATGAGAGACTCGAAGGAGTGTATATCTCGAACGACGCACGAAGCGAAAGACGACACCGGGCCGCTATATTAGGATTATAATCAAAGAGTGTGCGAAAGTGATCGGACTAGCCGAGCCAGTGAATGAGCAATTCGAGAGTTGAGAGAGCCTAAAGAGTGAAGTTGCTGGGAGAGCTGAGATAGGATCTCCCCACGGCTTTATATGCGTGCATCATCCGGTGTAAGTCATCGTACCAGCGATATCGCGGCGCAGAGATCCAACCGCGCGTGTTTTGGCCATGATGCTCGCGCGGCCTGGCTGTATGACACGCTGAAACCACGGCTGGCTGGGCGTCCGGGCAAAACGAAGCGCTGTCCGTCGCAGATCCGTCATGCCGTGGTAGTACTGGGAACAGAGCAGCGAACACGGCATGACAGAAACACGAGATCGGCCGTCATTTATAGCCTGTGCCCAGGAAGAACTCCCATTTATTGCAGACGGTCAGCGGCTTGGCTGTTGATCGAGGAGGTGGCATGTTTGGAGTCGTCGCCAAAAAAATTACTTCCGCCAAGCCTCAAATAAAGCCAACGGAGGCCAATGATGTGTGATTGGAGTAGTGATAATTTATGGACTATATGAGGCTTTCGGTTCTTGGGACATTTTGGAAAGCGCTGGAGATTCTTCGACCGAGTTTCTGCGCCCTAAATTAGAAGACCTGTTCATGAGGACCCCCTACTTGGCATAATGTCTACATATAACTCGCAACACGGCTCATCATCGAAATGGAGCTTCATTGTCGTTAAACCCCCACGTACTCAAGGATCTTCACAGCGTGAGACTGCTAGTTCTATAACCAAACAGGCTATATGTCTATGTAATCGATCGTTTTTGTTTAGTTGTGGAAACTCTCATTGACCACGATAAAAATCGATCGAGACGGATGATGTTACTAGACAAGAGCACCTGGCGTTAGAGTTCCTCGGCTATTCATCTGGGGTGGTCTGTGGTCTTCCGGCGTTACAACCCGCTAGTTTCGTCTGTTGCTTGGAGTGTAGATTCAAGGTGCTTGCACTATACATCAATCTAGAAAGCTGCTGTATTTCGAAATGGGTCATATCCCTTAGGTTGAGCCACGAGGGTGAGGTCGCCCTTCAATCTCCCGAACAACTTCCCTGGTTCGTGTATTATCTACAAAGCTAAGCCCAATCAGATCCACAACCTCGTCAACGGTAAAGTAAAGGCTTAGTTCGCTTTCCATCCATAGGAACTTGACATCTTGAAGATTGCTCTGCAATACTTCACTGAGATATTTCAGTCGTAGCCAGCTACTCGCATACTCTGATGTGGATGGTATAGCACTCTTATCGGCGCCGGGAGGAAGAAATAAATCGTCTAGTTCGGTGATCCGCGCGATTAGATTGGCGATGTTGTAGGCGTCATCTTGGCCAATACCCGCAAGGTCCATCACATCGGTAACAACTTTGGAGGCAATGGTGTCAACCAAAGAACCCACCGCTTGGCTCCAGGCAGACTTAGCCAATATTTTGGACCAGGATGCAGCGGTGGTACGGACATAATTGATAGCATTGTCAACTTGAGATTGCAGATCCGAAGAATCTAGGCCATCTTGTTGAAGTAAGCTTTGAGACCCTCCAAGTATATCCCGCAGTATAGTACGACAAGTTGACATCTCAGATGAATAGGCACGAGTTGCAAATGATTGCAACGCCTTCACATCATTGTCAAGCCGAAGCATGGACTTTGCTCGGGGTACTAGGTCATCCCTAGCCTTCCAATTGCTGGTAATTTTAGAAAGTTGTTCTGAAAGGTACGTTGCATCATTATAAAGAAACCTGAATAATGTTAACTCAGCTTAGAGAAATGAGTAGGAAATTCGCCTTACATATTGCCGCCAGCACCCAAAGCATAATAATGCGGTGAGACAGCCCGGAACATAGCTAACACGAGTGTCGGCAGAGAGAACAGACCAGCAGCAGCAGCAACCACCGGACTTTCGTCGATGCTAAGCAATGTTAAATAAGCGTGATGGAGAGCGCGGTGGTGAGCTTACCCGACTAAAGACGCCCCATCTTCTAATATCGCTAATATGAGCGCTATGACAGGTTCAGGCATTGATGATATATTATACGTTTCTTTCAGCGTCAATTCTTGCGTCGCGGGAGTCGGCTCTGGCTCATTGTTAGCCGCAGTGGCATCTTCAGCTGTACCCGTTAAACCTTCGTCATCTCCCCAGCCCCATGCTGCTGTCGGATCATCTTCCTCGGCTAGGTCGTTCGATTTGGTGTTCGTGTCGGGGGCTTTGGTATTTGGTTTTTCATCGTCACCATCATCATCTCCCCAACCCCATGCATCAGCACCGCCATCACCATCATCGCTTTCATTTAATTGTGTCCGTTGATCTTCGCTGGTGGCAATATCGCCATCGTTCCATGCTGCGTCCCACCCGTCGCCATTAGTGGGAGGAACACTGTTAGGAATAAGTCTTTGGCCCTCCTCGTGGGACACAATTTGTGTCTCAACCCGTTCAATCTCTTTCGGTTTGCCTAGTCCTAGTGAGAGCTTTGTTCGTATCGAGTCTAAAGCTGTCTCCCTGCACTTAGCAAGCCAAACCCGGGGGATATTTTGCACCCATTCACGCAGTTCCTCAAACCCTAAAAAGTTCAAGGTTTCAAGACGGGTATGGAACGATTTGGTAGCATCAATGACCTTCTGGAACTCATCCATATCCTTTAAAGACGTCGGGACCGCAGGCTCAAGCCAGATAGTGATGATATGAGGTATAAGATCAGGCATCATGATATTCGACAAGGAATAAACTAGCTCTTCCGGCAACCGCTCCGAGAGATATTCTAGAACAATTTCTAGATCGTGGAAGAGAGACGGCACTGTCTTGTCTGCTTTCCCGGCTAATGTCAAAGTAGACTATATATGTTAGCATGATTCCAAATCGCGATAAAGACGCCTCACATTCTCTAATCGGATGGCGGGCACATCTATCCCTTCGAGACTGGTTCTTGGGCGAATTAGAATGCGATCCAAGCCTTGCCAAAGCACCGCCATCCGTTTATCAACCTCCTTGTAGGCTTTGAGTCCAATTACAGCATCAGTAAGGTTCATTTGCTCATCTATATAACGTCAGTGATATTAGCCTTTGGCGGAACCGAGTGTCGTCTTACCTTGCCGTGAAGTGAACACAGCTACGCGGCCAGTGGAAGAATCTACCTGTACGAGAGAGCTCCATACACGATCAAATACATCATGTACGGCAGACTTGAGTTCGAAAGCTCGGATGTCTAGGAGCTTCATGACACGACACGATCTACTGACGGGAATGCTATCGAGGGCAGTCCAGGATTCTGAATACCGTTTCAGCGAGCTGCATACTCGTTCCGTAGTATAAATCTTACCCTCAAGCAGATGCAACGATTGGAGAATGCGTCTTTCATCTCGCGCCAGCTCCACCTCGTCCAAGAGTCGGCTAACGCGTTTGAGGCTGGTTAAAGCACTGTATAGTTGGTCGTTGTATATGGCCTCCTGGCGGAGGAAGTGGACTTTTCCCTCAGCCTCTTGTATCGTCTTTCCCGATACATCTGGTGCTTCGGACCGCCGCACGATCTCGTTCGCCCAGTTACGTGTTCGATTGATATCGTCTTCGAGAGATTTCGCGTTCGCAACCCACTGGCTCACATCGGAGGCAGTTTCCTCGTTAATGGCGTGGATATCGGCCTGTAAGAGCCATAGTTAACCCCGGCAGAAGCGCCACGGTTTATACTGGCACGCACCTCAAGCTTCGATTTGGCGACAGCCAAAGATTCTAGGGCGGGGGCAAAGTGGCTGACTTCTATGTGGCTAGAGGAGATGTCTTCTTCGGGAAATGTGCCATGTAAGGAGAATTCAACCAAAGCGTGGCCGACGTGGCCACTTTGAGCGCTCGCCATGCTCGCAGGGGGGTGGAATCGTGCTGCTGATCGGTCGCATCAGCAAAGGTGACCGGGCATGGAGGCGAACTCGGAGCCGTAGGACAACAACGGAGATGTCGTTCGATATTCTAGTCGGCTTGAACCACTGTGTCAGCTGGTAGTTGCGAAGGCGTAATCAATCCATCTCGTGGGAGCTCTTGGGTATGATGCGCAGCACGGAGTGTATGATGTTAGGTACGAGGTGGACGGCGCCAAGCCGATGTCATGACAGCTTCAGGGTAACAGGCCACCGACCACATGTCAACACGCATGCGCCGGGCTTCGACGCAATAGCTTATCGATTAATGCGCAGCGGACCAATCATATGCAAAGGTCTCATGTTCCACAAATGCAACCCCGCCAACACAGAACCAGGTACCGGCAGTTAGGTACTCACCCTACCTAACCGCATGGGTTGGGTACTTACTTAAGTACCTATCTAGGTACAACCATGGTATCTAAGTGCAGACCCAAGTGAAGACCAGGCTCGAACTGGCAGACCGCGGGGTTGGGTCCGAGGTACCTACCTCGAGATTTCATTGCCCACCCAAAGGTCCCATGTCATCTTAGGATTGCTCGTCTGGGCGTCACTATTGGTGTCATCGTCTTGATTCTGTTCTAGCTTCTAGATAGAGTGAAGGAGATCGTGTCGAGGAGCCTCACTGTCTTGATTTACCTCATTATCCCTTCTCGAATCTGATCTTTGTTATTAGACTCCCCGTCCCGCCAATCTCAACACCTGGTTTACCATTTCGTCATACCGCAACCGCCCAGTCAGCCTCATATATACACCATCCTGCCGTCTATCTCTTTCCCGGACCGAGTGCTTGCTTAGACCGCTCCTTTCGATCATCTGACCGCATTCTCATCGGACCCAGCGTATACGCTGCCCAATCTGACGGCACTCAGGCGGACTGTGGCCCTCGGGTTCCGACCTTCGTCTAGGTCTTATTGGCCGTTGGGTGCGCCGCGCCACTGCTTTAGGTATGTCAGCATTCGTGCCTGTGAGCCCAGATTTGAAGTGTGTTTTCGGACCCTTCCCTTGATACAAACTCACGCCCCCTTGCTCCCTTGCCGTTGAGGCAGAGCTGATAGGTGAACACTCCATCGTCTAAGTGTGGTGTCACGACTAAGCTCCCTTCTATCTCCCTGCCTCAAACAGGGCCAGTCTCCGCGTATCAGCCTGCTGCCATCGCCATGCCTAGCCTATTGCCGAAGAAGACGGCTGTCTTTACTGTCTTGATTGCCACTCTTGCTGTCTTGTATTCGCGTTTCAGCAAGGACTCAGGGTACGCCATCCCTGTTTTGGGGGAGCGAGGCATCGTGACCTCCCAAGGACTTAATTTGCGATTCATGGTAGCGTGCATACATCATATCATGCTAGGCAAGTGCCGTCTGACGTGCCGAGGTGCATCGTGGTACATATACCATCTCAACATACAAGAGACGCCCCGTCTCGTCTATCTTAGCTGCTTTACGGTTTCTCGGTCGGCCTACTAATCGAATAATAGATTTAGTCCTCTCTTGCGCTTTTCTTCTCATATGATGGGTTCCCAGGGTTCAAGTGCGCGCTTTCGCAAGCTTCAGACTTTCGATACTGATTACGCACCCACTACAATCACCCAATATGAATCAGAGCGGAGCGGTATGCAGGTCATCGTGGCCGACCGAAAGGGCCCCAAGATAAATGGATACTTTACCTTAGCCACTGAGATCTTTGATGATTCTGGCGCACCACATACCCTAGAACATCTAGTTTTCATGGGTTCAAAGAGCTATCGATACAAGGGTTTATTAGATAAGCTGGCTTCGCGAGCTTATGGGAGCACGAACGCGTGGACTGCTACTGATCATACCGCCTATACGTTAGAAACGGCTGGATGGGAAGGCTTTGCACAGACGCTTCCTGTGTACCTCGAACATCTAGTCGTTCCAACCATCACTGACGCCGCATGCTTGACTGAGGTACATCATGTTGATGGCGAAGGCAATGATGCTGGTGTCGTATACTCCGAAATGCAAGGAGTGCAGTACACTAGCTCAGAACTTATGGACATTAAGGCTCGGCGGCTACTTTACCCTGAAAATGTCGGATTTCGATACGAAACTGGGGGTATGATGGAGGCTCTTCGCGTGTTGACTCCCGAGAAGATTAGAGACTTTCATCGAGCGATGTATCAGCCACGGAATATGTGCGTCATTATCATCGGCGAAGTAGACCACGAGAACCTTCTGCAAATACTTGACGCGTTTGAAAAAGGTGTCATAGACGACATTCCGCCCGTTGATGCCCCCTTTCGACGACCCTGGATTGAATCTGCGCAGCCGCCCCCTCTCAAGGAAACCATCATCGAGACTGTCGAATTTCCTGAAGAAGATGAATCGGTTGGAGATGTGGTGGTAGCATTCTTCGGCCCTAATTGTACCAACATGACCGACACGACGGCCCTTAACGTCCTTCTAACCTATCTATGCGGTTCTTCAGTTGCCGTCTTGGAAAACGTGATGGTTGAGAAAGAGGAACTGGCTAGCTCAATCTCATATTGGTGGGACGCGCGCCCGAATTCTGTCATTTGGTTTCAGCCTACGGGTGTTGCCACTGAGAAGCTTCAGTTCGTTGAACAACGACTTATTTCCTTGCTTAAAGAGGTGGCATCAAAGCCTTTGGATATGACATACATCAACGAATGTATTCAACGAGAACGGCGTCAAGTGAAGGCACAGGCAGAGGAGTCTGAGTCGTTTTATTCCAACAACATCATTACGGACTATCTTTTCGGTGCTCGGGACGGCTCAACGCTGAAGGACTTAGCAAGCTTAGGCGAATATGAACGATTGGAAAAGTGGACTGACGAGCAGTGGCGCGCCTTTTTGCGTAAATGGATATCTGACGCTCATCATATCTCTATACTAGGGAAACCATCGTTGAAATTGGCCAACAAACAGAAGGCAGATGAAGTAGCTCGGATTGAAAAGAGAAAGGAAGAGCTAGGGCCGGAAGGATTAGAGAAACTGAAACTGAAACTGGAAGATGCTAAAAAGCAAAACGAGGTCGAGATTCCGGCCACGGTACTGGAACAATGGCAAGTTCCCCCGACTGAGTCGATTCACTTCATTGAATCACAAACAGCACGCTCTGGGCTGGCTCGGAAGTTGGGTGTGCGCGAAAACTTGGCTCAAAAGCAGATTGATCATGCATCGGCAGGGACACCACTCTTCATCCAGTTTGAGGACGTTCCAACGAATTTTGTGCATATTACCGTGCACGTTGGGACAAATAAGGTTCCTATGACCTATAAACCACTCTTGAGCCTTTTTAACGACAATTTTTTCAACACGCCTATTATGCGGGATGGCAAACGCATTGATTTCGAGCAGGTCGTGATGGAGCTCGAAAAGGAGACCATCAGCTACAGCTTAGATCCTGGCACGAAAGTTGGCGACTCAGAGAGCTTATTAATCCGTATGCAAGTTGAACCGGAGAAGTATGCTATCGCAGTCGAGTGGATACGCACTATGATGTTTGATAGCATTTTCGATGTGACCCGGCTAAAGGCTGGTGTTTCGAAACAGCTCGCTGACATTCCAGAGTATAAACGCGACGGCAGGGTGATGGCCAACGAAGTGGAGATCGCCCTCCATAACGAGGCATCATCTTTGCTTGCAGCGAAGAGGACTCTAGTCAAAGCTACTTACTTAAAGCGACTAAAGAAGATCCTCCATAATGACCCAGATACTGTTGTAGCATGGTTTGAGGAAGTCCGAAGAGCTCTGTTTACTTCAGACAACATTCGTATCCTTGTCACAGCTGATATTTCCCACTCTAAGGTTCCCGACCCTGTAAAGACCTGGGATATCTTAAGCAAATCTCTCACTACGATCCCTGCAGAGATCCAGCCCATTGCCAGACCTTACACCCTCCTCAACTCCGAGGGCCGAAATCCTGGCTCTATCGGTGCAACCATTATCCCCATGACCACAATAGACAGCTCCTACTCTGTGAGCTCGGGTAAAGGTCTATCATCGTTTACCGATCCAGCGGTACCAGCTCTACTTGTAGCGGTGCAATACTTGGAGACTGTGGAGGGCACACTGTGGGCTGCTGTCCGTGGAAATGGACTTGCTTATGGGGTGTACTTTGCTAAGGAATTAGATGGTGGCTACTTGCATTTCAAGGTATACCGTTCCCCCTCTGCTTCCAAAGCCATCATTGCAGCGCGCGATGCCATCACAGCATTGGTCGATGGGACAGTGGAATTTGAGAAGCCAATGATTGAGGGCGCAATCAGTCAGCTTGTCATGGGGCTTGCTGATGAACAGGCTACAATGTCTACCGCGGCTGTGCAAAATTATGTTACTGGTGTTGTTCGAGGGCTTGAGCCTGACTACAACGCCCAAATTCTCGCCAAAGTTCGGGCTGTGACCGTTGACGACATCAAAGAGGCGATGAAAATTTGGTTGCTCCCGATGTTTGAGCCTGGCAAGAGCAACGTAGTAGTGTGCTGCGCACATGTCATGGTCGAGGTAAAGCTTTCCTTGTGCATTCCTTTCGGTGGTATACAAAGTCACATACTAGCGCTGACATTTAATTCTAGAAAATGGAGAAAGAACTTCAAGAGATGGGATACGTCACTCAAATCAAACAGCTGTCGGATTACTATGACGATTATGGTCTACAATCTCCGGACGGGGAGGACGACGAGAATGACGAAGATGACGAAGATGATGAAGACATGTCGGACGAAGATGACGATTCCGGCGACTCTGACGATTCTGACGATTAGATCTATGAATCCATACCTTGAGTTATTCTTTTTAGAGACGATGAATAATTTCATGAGTCTTTACACAGAAAACAACAGGCCTTTCTCAGGCCTTTTTTTTTTTTTGGGCGTAATAGATTATTCGGGCGGATAGATATAGGGTCTCATTGATATAAAATAAAGGCTATCGATGTTGTCTCAATAAATCGTCAAGCCAAGAAACCCGACTTATAGATATATCTATACGAAAGCCTTGTAATTGACAGCCCGTTCTTGTCACACACACGATAAATCTAGTACCTACGCCCATACTAACTTGAATTTTCAATAAGGGCGTGTTCCCTGCTTGCCAACCACTTCATCATGACAACCCTCCAATGCCATTCTCATCATATCAACCCTTCGACATACGACTTCAGATCTCGAGACTGCGCCTCGAATTGCGCCTGCAATTTGTTTTTAAGAAAAGAAATTATCGGAGTAAACAAACCCACGTAATACGTCTCGTAGCTCAGGTACCACGACGAACCGTCGCCCAAATCGACAACGACAGAAGGGTGTTCAGCGCGCGAGCCGACGCCACCGAGCCTGTCCTCGTAGCGCCAGGCTAGCAGCATGTATGGCTTGCCATCACCGCTGACACCTACGACATCCAAGACGGTGAGGACTTCGTCGCTGGTGGTGTTCAGTCCCGCGACCAGGCCCGACGTGGTGAAGACCATGGGCATGCCGACGTAGTCGTGCTGCGGTGTCTCCGTCACGTCTAACGGCAGTGAGACGGACACGACGAACGAGTTCCACAGGTGGTAGGACTTGAAGTCGAGGAGTGCATCTCTCACCCGAGAGGCAGGCGCGTTGATCTCGATAGATGAACAGACAGTGAAGAGTGCGCCCTCTCTGCCGTACGTGGGTGTGAGGAGGGTAGAGAGTCCGGATGAAGGACAGGTGAGGCTGGAGTAGTCGTACGGGTGCTTTGTCACGGCGCTGGATGTGGTGTCTCGTGGGGCGATGGCGGCCGTAGCTGGTGTCGTGACGAATGTAGTAATGGTGACCAGAGAGAGCACGAGGGCTACCGCCCTCGAACAGCTTAGACGAAGCATTCTGGTGGCCCGATTCTGCCGTTTGCGTCATGAGAGTGTCTTGTATTAGAACATTCTAACCCTATCTCCAGTACCATATATACAGAACCCGTGAAACACCGTGGGCCATGCCGCAGCATCTTGTCCTGGTGTGACGATGCCAAAAAGTTGGCAGTGTGGGCTACGCTGCACAGACTCAGCTCCCAGGTAGCACCTTTGTATGACGATCTCCTACACGAGTCCTGCCATGTTTGTGCGGCTTCACAGCGGTGTCTGTTTGCATCGAGTCTAGCTGGTATTGAGATTTGAGCTTGGGCCAAAGGACGCCAAACATCTGTTCCGGAAGAGATAAGAGTCTATTGCCATTTTAGTTACACAATTACACAGTTGAGCAGCCACATTAAGCAAACCTGCAAATATTCTCCCGAAACTGGGCGAACTTGCCCCCCAAAACAAGACACTTCCCAAGTCCAGCTGGCCAACAAGGCGTGGGGAGTTCCATTCATGGGCCAACCAAGCCGAGACACGTCGTCCTGTGGTGACTGGCTACCTGCGTTCCCAATAGCGAATGTGGACATGTCACGCACGGTAATAGCGTGTAGATACTCGCTAAATCGCCATCTACTCTTGGTTTCTGGTTTCTGTGCACAAACCAAACGCGGCGCGCGCGGGCCTACCTCGCTCGGACTACTTGGGGAGATTTCAAGGACCCGTAGACATCTAGCAGCTAGCTAGCTCAGTGGAAGAGCGCCGGGCTCATAACCCGGAGGTCGATTGATCGAAACAATCGCTAGCTAATTCAATTTTTGACATTTCCATCCGACCCTTCCTTTTCTTTTTCTTTTTTTCTTTTCGTTTCGCGTTTATGCAGATTTCGGATACTATTTATTTTCACCCCCACTTGAACTCGGTGCTTATTTAGCACAATGGGTACCTAGGTATTGTCCCACCACAAAAGTCTTCACACAACGCCACAACAGGCGGAAATTATTTAAACAAATACAGAGTAAAACAACAGCCGTATTATATAGCTGAAACTTAATCCCATACGTAATCTACACGATTTGCGTAACCCAATTCTCCCTTGGTCAACAAATTTCGATTGTACGATACTGTACACCCAGAGATCTAGCGCATCGAGATTGCGGCGCAAGCTAAGATCTAAAAGAGGACCGCTTAGTCTAGGTACCTAGTCTAACCATTTCCGTTGAAAGGTACCACCTGTTTGCCCTAGTTTGGAAACGTGCCCACCTCTCCGAAAGCCCGAGACACAAGCCATTTCGCCTATGCATCTATCAATGCAATAATGGCGAAAGCGTGTAAACAGCCCGAACAAATCGAGTAGGTAGGTAGTTCTTGCCTCATTTGAGTACTTGAACCCAGTTTGTGTATCTCGATGTGCGATATCGAAAAAAGTAAATCAGTAAACTAGGACCGCAAGACAACACTACGGGCCGAGACGCAGGGGAGACCTGAGAGAAAAGACAGAATTTCCCTAAGCCCACGCTACGGGGGGGTGTTGGCTTGAAGCGGTTGATCAAGAACAGTGCCAAGGGCTTCCGTTGTGTACGACGCGCCTCCTGCCTCCCCTCGCCATCATACACACATATACTAGGTAGCAGCCGAACCAGCGTGGGTAATTCCAATGCTACACTAAGTATAACCAAAAAGGGTTCCCTTTTCTCTAATGGCAAAGCCAAATGGATTAAGAATGCGTGGGACCCAAAGCGTCTGGAGAGCTAGCAGCCACCACTTTGGCCACTTTTACGTTCTGGTTCGTTGAATACGGTTGCACTGCTTTTGGCCGGGACATTTACCGTTTATTTTAAAGTTGCGTCATACATCTTGAAACTGTGTAAAGCAAAATACGTTCTCTAGGTGCCAGGTACCCGAGTATAAAGCCCACACTTACGAACTGACCCTTGAATTAACCTCTACTTACCATGCCAACACCGTTCTCTAGAATCCAGCTTGAAACTCTACGAGCCCAGTAAGCCGAAATTTTATAACGCCGGTACAGGCGACTGTTTACTAACCAATAATTATCCAGGGTCCCATACTTCGTCATGGACCATTGCGTCCGTATGCCCCATTCCCTAGAAGCAGTCGTGGCACAGCTTCGGTATGCTTATAAGAAGTCAATTCGCCGCTCCGACTAGGTAGATTTCGAAATTCAAAGCACTCATCAAGTCAATGAATGCGGAAGAGGAAGCACTGAAGACGGCAATTAATGTTAGTTAGGTTCTTTAGTGCAACAATGTAGAGGTTGCTTAGAAAGGCCCAAAGATAGACTTACGTAGTTATTCACATATCCAGTAAGCTGCGATTTAAGCATGTGAGATTCTCAATCAGGCCGGCTGTTGAAGACGCCATACATGATTGCAGATCGCCCTCTGCCTTCAAACCTATATGCCGATCTCGTCTCATACAAAAGCAAGGGCTAGGCCTACAGTGACTTATCGCCATTCGTAAGCAAGCTAGGAGGACCATCCCTATACTCGCATATGACCAACTAGTAAGTATTGGATATTCGATAATGATGACGGGCTAACGTGGGAACTTTTATGTACCATGAGTTTTACCCGGGTGTTCGGCAGTGATAGCCACGAATGCATACCGCTGCTATATATACCGCGGGTGCATTCACGCCGCCTTGGCATCGACTTCAGCTCATCGCAATATACTTGCCAATGATGACTGGTATACGATCACCAAACGGTATGGAATCCCAGTAGAATGTAGAACTCCCAAACCGTGCTCGCGGGGTAACTGGTATACATTTGGGTGTACAAAAGGCGACTACATCCAGCTTGCTTGTGTTCGGCGTCTTGTTCCCATTAAATTTCAAATAAAATCGACTTGCTGCACGGTTTCGAAATCGGTCAACATGCACTACTCAACGGCCATATCAGCTGCACTCCTTGCAGCTACAGCATCGGCGCATACGATTTTCTGTCAACTAAAGACCGATCAGCAGACTTATGGTATTGACATGCTCGCAATCTGAAAGAATTTCCATGGAAAGCTAACTCGATGCGACAAAGCTGTCTCGTATGGCATTCGTACGCCATCATACGATGGAGTAAGTCGCTCGAAAGTCCCAGATTAGACCCTCTAGGACTCATTGTTAGGGTTAAGCCTTGATGCTAACTTGGAACAAGCCCCAAACAGATGTGAGGGCAGCAAATTTAGCTTGCAACGGGCCACCCAACCCAACAACACCTTCTAGTAAAATCATCGAAGTGAAGGCAGGCAGTACTGTTAGCGCTATTTGGCGTCACACCCTCCAGTGTTAGCATCGATTCATGTTCCCTTCGGTCGAGTCGTAAATGTTAACGGATTCCATAGCCGGAGCGAACGACGTGATGGACCCTGGGCACAAGGTACGCTTATGAGGGAATCTGGCCACTTTAGGCAAATTCACTGGCGGATGTCGACTGACCCTTGCTCTAGGGTCCGGTAATGGCATACCTCAAAAAGGTTACTGATGCCACTAAAGACAGTGGCGTCGGCGATGGCTGGTAAGCGTTCTTCCCTATCGTATCTGTCATCCTTCATGAATAGAGTGACGAATGTGGGCCGTGTATTAACTAGTTGCGATGCAGGTTCAAGATCCAGGAGGCGGGCTTCAGTAACGGCGTCTGGGGCACCGACACCGTGATCAACAGTGGTGGTAACCAGCAAATCCGTATCCCCGAGTGTATTGAAGACGGTCAATATCTGTTGCGTGCTGAGATGATCGCCCTTCATGGCGCCCGGTCTACAAACGGTGCTCAGCTTTACGTGAGTCTTTCTACCCCTGACATAAAATTACGGGCATCACTGATCTCAGTCCAGATGGAGTGTGCTCAGATCAATATTACCGGTGGAAAGGCAACAAAGAAGCCTACTACAGCGAGCATTCCGGGTATCTATAAAGTAAGTGCTTAGCCCAAGAGTCAGTTGAAAAGAGTAAAAAGCTAATGAATACGGAACAACAGTCCAACGATCCCGGCCTTCTAATTGACATCTAGTACGCAGTCCTAAGTCCCCCGTTTGTTTCACAAACCTTCCGTTCTCATTTACTCTCGGAATTGCTAATACCTGAATTCTTATAGTAACAAACCCCCTAGCGGTAGCAACCCTTATAAAATTCCGGGTACGTGGAGTTGTCTATACTCGAAAACAGCTTAGATAGGAAATTAACAAAAACACCAGGCCCGGCATTGTTCACATGCTGAAAATCATAATGTTTCCTTTCAAGGAATCAGCCGCCGGAGGCCCATAATACTGAGATATTTTAGTCGCCTAGACAGGGCAGGAAGGACATTAGTTTCGTGATGGGTGAGGAGAACGCGTAGCTCTATTCAAACATATTATTCTCTCTCTCTACTATATCGCATCGCACTCTATGCCTCCTCTCCAATACCTTAGTTCACCCAAAATGAGGATGTACGGTTTCCACTGAGCTCTGATGCTTAGAAAATATTAGCGATGTGTTTTTAAGAAAGGCAAAGCCAAGTGACTTTTAACATATCAGGAATCCGAGTCATACACAATCCATTTGTACAGGTGCCAATATAAATGAAACGAAATTGCGAGTTTCGTATTTCATAGCCCTTCGGTATTCGCGCACGGGAATGCATAATATGGCAAAGCCGCAGGGAACCTTAGCCAAATGATGGAATCGGATTCTGATGAAAAGGGAGTAAAGAAATAGACCTGTCAGGGAGACAAGTGCCGTCCTCGCAGGTGTGATCGTGACGGTTGTCAATATTACTTCATTGCCATCTAGGATCTTCACGGGGGCGTTGGTTACTCGATTTGGCACATTTCTATGTGCTATTCGCATTGGTCTGGTCATTACGACTCTGGTAAATGGACGTTTCTCTTATCAGAACAAGCCCACTGCGGTAACAATACTTCTTCTACACGTGTACGCCTTCAGCTAAAGTTTCCCTCTTAACACCCTGAATATAGCTGAACAGGCTGTTGCCAAAATCCACGACGTTGCGTATGTCGTTCCCGTGTTCATGGCTATAGGGGCCTTGGTATGTGTCCAGGTGTTGCTATTGACGGAACCGTTTTTGAGAATGTGCGACTCGGCGCCGTTCTGACGAGGGATGTACCATATATCGAAGAGATATCTTGGAACTTGGAGGAATACGTTAAAGTCTTGAAAGCCATGAGCACGTGTCCCGCGAAAGATACCCTACCCGATTCTTATTTCAAAAGGTTCCATGGATTGTTCTATCCAGTTATTGGCCTTTCCGGGCTGGGGTTGGCTGTGGGCCTTTTCAGAACAAGTTAGAACTACTGTATAAGTTTCAATAGCGCTCTATAGGGGCCGTGGAACTTACCAATAAAGGAATGCTAGAACAGGGCATTAAGATGGTCTTAACGAAAATACTAGGTATTTAGGTATTATACTTATAACTTACTCATATCAGAATAACGCACACTTAAATGTACTGACTTATGAGCTACAGTTCACATTTCCCCCCTGTATTTGGTTACACTAGGATAGAAACAGATAGCACCAGAAGATGGGTTCCTTTGGAATTCCGATATTATAGCCTTGGCGTGAACTGACTGCCACTTAATAACTACTCCAGAGAGCACTTTGATAACCATGTCCTATGTAATGCATAAATTGCCACGACATTAACATAGTAGCCAGTTTACATTGTTCCATACAGAATATATGTGACGATGATCTTAGGAGCTGACCTCAATAACGTCAGACTCCCATTCTCCTATCAGAGACCCAACACCCGCCCCAACAGACTGCAGTCTTTGTGGATCTGATAAAAGATTCTCCTTAGTTAGTTCCGGCCAGACAGCCATCCATCTTCCTGTCATCCTAACCTTGGCTGGCCCGGCGTCCCAGACGTCTTTTGGCACGATTGGATCGCGCAGCTCCACAATGTTGGTTGCGCTCTCACCAGGAAACAGCGTCACAAGGGAATCTGCGCCGGGAGGCATTTTTCTGCTAATCTTGATAGCATTGATGTCGATTGGATCGGCCGTGCCGGCTGGTATAACGTGTACTAGACTGAGTCTAAGTGCAGCGGGATCGAGAGGTGAATTCCACCGCAGTATCGTTACAGGAACTGACGAATGTGTGTTCGTAATTGATACCGATATGGAGGGCTGGGAAATTGGTGACCGGGTGACCTTTACCTGGAGGTTGGTCAAAAACGACGATTGCGCCATTGTGTATTTGGCCCATAAATCGGGTGAATTGTTGATATGGAGCGCTACGCTAATAAGAGCGCCGAGTGCTAAGGTGATAGCGAAAACGAGCAGGGACTGATTGCGGTGCAGTATGTCCATGTACAAGTATAGACCTCTTCTCACTAGGCCGGTTGATGGTAGTTCCCGTACAAGTCGCCAGCCGATTTTACGCCCATTAGTATGAACCGACAGTGTAGATTATCCCCACGACTCGGTCCCATGCAAGACTATCTTTGGAGGAGCTAAAATAGGCAGTTAAAATTCGATGCCTTTTATCCATCACGGACCCTACCCCTTGTAGCCAATCTTCGCTTTCCACCAATGACAGGCCCGCCGAAGCACTCATTTGGTTTCAAGGGGATCAGAACGGAACCCATGGACGGAGAAAAAGAGCACGCTCATTGATTCTCCATCCACACAACACAATCCTCGCGTAGGATATTTCAAATCCACCAGCCTCAGTCGGTGGACAGAGGTTCATTAGATGCTCTTGGCGTTTCCGGAAAATCTCGGGTTCGTGTCTAGCATTATAATATTTCCAGCGGTGAAAATATCGTCCCAGAATTAGGAAGGTGATGAACCAATGCTATTCTCCTTAGAACAAATATATTAGTCCTCTCGTAGCCCGCCATGGGTAGGTACGTAATAGTAGCTATTAGAGAAATGTGTCGTCGAAGTAGTTGTATCATTCAGTCGCCAATATGAAGGCTGCCGCCATAGTCTCTTGTCTCACTGGTCTGGCTAATGCCGCTGCCATAAATGCTAAAGGAGAATCACCCCTTGTTGTCGAGATTGCGCAGGTTGGCAACAGCGAGGTAAAGGCTAGCATCACCAATACCGGGAATGCGGCGTTGAGAGTGTTGAAAACGGGCAGCATTCTCGACTCAGCCCCCGTCGAGAAAGTGAGGGTTTCCCAAGGGGGTACGTGAACCTCTTTACAAGTTGATCTCGCGACAACCTGCTAACTGAATCGCAGCTGAGGCAGTTCCCTTCACCGGCATTCGCCTATATGTTCATACGAATAACCTGCAGGACGAAACATTCCAGACTATCGGGGCCAAGGAGACGGTCGAGGTCTCATGGGATGCTGCTCAATTCCATGACCTAAGCGCAGGCGGTGACTTCAACGTCAGCACCGTAGGCAGCCTCCGGTATGCCGAGGAAGGTAGCAATAAAATCGCCGGTCAAGTTGTCTACGGGTCCAACGTCCTCCAAGCCAAGGTCGACGGTGTCCAGGCGGCCAAGGTTCACAGCACGTACCACGCACAAATGGCAAAGCGAGTTCCGATTCAGAATGATTGCAGTAGCTCGCAGAAGGCCACGGTCAACGCTGCTCTTGGTGTTGCCAGGACATATTCCCAACAAGCGCGATCGGCCGCTAGTGCTGGAACCAAGTTGCAAGAGTACTTCAAGTCAACTTCCACTACCACGAAGAACACCGTTGTGGATGTGTTCAATAAGATTGCCACAACCGTCGTTAATAGTGGCACAAGTGGCAGCGCGAAGCTCTACTGCAGCGATGTCGGCAATTTCTGTGGCAATGGCATTGTCGCCTATACGCAGCCGGCTTCTTCGGCCACCCAAGAATACGTAAGTAACTCCAGAGCCACAACACTGTTTCATAGATTCCAGACGCAGAGGTGTTTGTGTTTGAAACCGATGTATTCATCCTATTTTACAAAATGCCACGTCTAGCAGTGTTTCAAAGAGCAAGCACTAATTTTGACTGTGACAGATTGTATTGTGCCCGTACTGGTTTCAGTTTCCCGCCAGAAACAATATTTGCCACGATGCTGATCAACCATACGTCCTTATTCACGAAGCGACGCACTTGATTGCTGTGAAGGGCACTGACGATGTTTGCTATGGCTACAATGGCTGTGTGACCTCGATCAACAACGCCCAGTCGCTCAACAACGCGGATTCTTATGCTCTGTTTGCCAACGCAATTTACGCCAACTGTTAAGGCCTGCTCGGAAATATGATGACTGGTTAGCTGAGCTCACGATGAAACCGGTCAATGCTCAACACCGATCTATCCCTTCAGTTTGTATTACAGCTGCCGGGATATTGTATCAGCTAGTAGTTCTTTGTGGCAAAATAGGCCTATCCAATACATATTGTCCCCTAAACGCCGTAATCGCCTTCTCATATTTATCTCGGGCGTGTGTAATTATATGTAAGATACATTCTGACTCACAGACACGTGCCGGTAGTACCGGCTTGATATATGACTGAGGTAGCGACCTCCAAGGGAGAGTGTTCAACAAGGAGGGGCTCAAAAATAGTCCTTTTATTCAAGAAGACTACCGCAGTAATAATAGTAATAATGAAAAGGCAGGGAGAGGCAAGGGGAGGCTGTAACAAGGGCTAGTTATCTAGGGCTTGGCTCAAAGGCTGTATTAGATAATAATCAATCTAGGCTCTCAAAGGTCCGTAACCTTCGAAATCGACTGTAGCTACCGAGGCCGTAGGCCTCATATTTATACACAGAATATTGAGGCATTTCCTCACAATCTCTAACCTTCGATACGAGACTGTCTCGGTCTATAGGTGATTCGTGGCCTGATAAATATATTGTAGCTAAAAAGGGTCAGAGGCCGTAGGCCTCTGATTGGTCCGCTGGCCCTCACCGGCTCGGTGACCAAGGTGACACCTGTATTGCCGTGTGACAGAGGCAAGGGGAGGGATGACAGTCAGTATCTGGCTGAACGACGTCCACACCAATAGAACTTCAGCTGCCTAAACCTGGAATCTATTCATAGCAGGCCTATCATAACTTGCAACGAGATGTTAATTTCGAACCTTAGAGACTCGAGTAGTACCGGGGCGTTGACAGAACAGATCACCGACGATTCCCTTGCTGGTAACAAGTTGACACGGCAAACATTTTTAAGCAAGGGCAAACACTAAAACACACCTGCAGTTGGAGAGTCATTCTCCACTGTGCTACAAGGTAGCAGGCCGTGGCAAACCCACGTCCATAAGAGTTCAGAATGACCCTTTCAAGACTGTAATCGGTTCTTCTCAAGTAGAAACCAGAACGGACAGCTTATCGTCTGACTGCCCATTTCTAATCGTATAGAGTTTACAAAAGACCAATATAATCTCATAGCCTACCTCCCAGGCATTTACTCGCCTATTTCCAAGTACGAATAAGTCCACCAGAACCCAAGCGTTACCAAGCAGTCAATAGCAAGTATCACGCGAAACAAATTAGAGTTAGCAAACTAATAGATTATGTAGCCTGCTTACAACCTTATTTTACGCAATGTGCATAAAAGTGCATACGATATTTCGCTGCGGCAACGTGCTTGGAAGCTGGGAAGCTTGCTCGCAGTGGCTCAAAAATTCCCCATTCACCTACCCAAATGGCTACTGTTCCAACACAATTGATGATCATAACGAACGCAAAGACAGTTATAACGTTTGTGGTCTTCGCGAGTGCAATATCTGCGGTGCTGAAGTTCAAGGGGATATAGAAGGGGACAACCGAGCCCTCCAAGCATTGATTAATGATCGATATCCACTTAGCTATCAACAATATCAACGGGGCCAACAGGGCCAACAGGGCCAACAGGGCCAACAGGGCCAACAAGGCCAACAAGACCAACAAGACCAACGAAACCTCCTGACCTGGCCATCAGAAGAGGACTACCAAGAAAGAGACGCTGAGCTACAGGCAGAGCAGGAAGCAGCCGAGGCTTATGATCGAAGGCGAAGACGGGAAGACCGAAGGCTGAGAGAGGAAGACCGAAGACTGAGACATGAAGATGAAAGGCTCAGAAGAGAACAGGAGTCAACCTCGTCATCACGCAAACACAGGCGCTATCATCATTAACGCGATGGTAGAAAGGACCCGTGTAGCCGATGATGGGATGATAGGAGGAAGTGGTATTTATCACGGGTTCACGGATACGCGGGTGGTCGGCTTTATGGAGGATGAGCAAACCAGGGGCTCTAGAATGAGAAATGTCCCGTGAGGTACTCGACACTGTCGCTTAGATATAGTTTTTCCCCTTAGTTATTATTTCCCTACGCCCAAACAATGCGTGACACAATTCCGGCCACTACGCCGTACCTACTCCTTCGGCGCGATTATAGTAGTCGTCCTGCGTCAAGGGGCTAATGCTGCCATCGTGGCCAAGAAGGCTAGCATACAGATACTTGATGTGCTAGCCTGGTACTGACAGGAGGGATTTTTCAAAAGGGCAGGATAACCCGACTAAATAGTAGAAGCCTAACTTCTATTGTGTTTACACTTCTACTCCTATGTCATCTCCCTTACCATGCTGTGCGACACGCCTCATATCGCTGGGGGCTTCTTAAGACTGAAGGAGGTTTAAAGGTCAACTGACTACTTTGTGAAGTGCTAGCTATCCGTATATGTCACACGCTATAAAGGTGTTACTTTTAGTCACTGAGTCTCTGTAAGTCAATAGACCAGTAAAGGATAGCTCTTATTGGTGCACGAGGCTTCAGCTCGCCTACAGTCTAAGACATACGAGATCCAGACCCATACCCAGAGAATCAGGATGTGAGGAAAAATCTTGACCAACCGTACACGACAGGAGATCAGAGAACTAGATAGATAGACCACCCGAAGGTCACGAACCTTTGAGAGCCTAGATGGATTATTATCTAATATAGTCATTGAGCCAAGCCCTAGAATATTAGCCTTTGTTCTCTTCCTAAGAGGATTGATATACTAACTTGGTTGGTTTCATCGTGAAACCCCGCTTGCCACTTAGTAATCTAAGCACCTAGGTATCTTCTCTCTGTTTGTCAATATCGGTTATTTTGGAAGTCACTGGTTTATACAGCAGTCGGAGTAACCTGTGTTTTCTAGTTGGTCCCACCTTCGCTCGAGGATAGTAGACGCAGAAGATAACACTGAATGGAGTTGTAAGAAGGTGGTTTACACTTGCATCGCGAATTTCGAAATGTTTATTAGATGCTGCTTTGCCATAAACATGATCATTCCTGAGTTTCATGTGGTAATACTTTACTCAATGGGGAAGCTCCGCCGCTTTCGATGCGACGACTTTATAGTGATTAGCCATGGAACTAGTAAGAGCCCCAGTACCGACGAGATAGGACTCGCTATGCTATTCTATGCCACATATATAACCCATTATTTGCCTGTATTTATAGCGTAGATGTGAGCCTGGAAGTTCATTTGTCGACCTGCTAGTAAAGAGGTGCCAATATCAAGGTTTCTTCTGTCCAATGAGAAGTATTCCGTTCGCTGGCTTTCCAAGTAGAAACTTTCGGTCCATATCCGTCATCTTCTCCTCCATGGTCTTCTCCTCTTGTTTCTTTAGCCTCTGCAGGCAAGCCGCCAGTCGGGGCCAGTTCGTCCGGTCGCTTACGACATGGTTATTTTCCGTCTCGGTGGGTATGGAGTGCGGTGACATGGTATGTAGGCCGGCCATGGCAGCGATGCAAAAGTGGTATAGATCGGACCCTAGAGGCACCTGGAGACGGTAGGCTGACGTCCTAGTGCTTAATGAGAGGAAACAAGGAAGTCAGTCTTCGATCCACATACGTCGAAGTAGGAAGAGTGAGTATTCGTACGTGAATATGTTACACGCTGTGCCGACGCGCTCTGCTCTGTGAAGAAGAGTGATGGTGCTGCTATGTAGTGTCAAGAGACGGGGTCCGCTCAGAGGCAACACCTTGTTCTTGAGCAAGGCCTAATGTCTAATGATAAACCGCCAGGGAACAACTGGGGCACGCGGGCAACGGTCTGCATTATAGAGTACAGTGCAGGTTCCGGCTGGACGTAGACAGCCAGTCCTCTCCCAGCCGAGTATACAGTGGGAAATATATTGGCGTGCGACGACTGACGTGACAGCATGCAAGATCCGTAAACGCGTTAGCTTGATGCTGGAATTGCTGGGGACCAAGGAGGCTGTGTTCCAAGGCTTATCTGAAGCGCTGCCTATTTGTTCAGAGGCTAGTGTATTTTCATCGTTCGTCCGGATAGTTTCCTTCCATGTCGACAGGTTCCCGTAGCATGACAATCCTCGAAGCGGCGTTGGAAGCGCACGTCTGGGAAGCCAAAGGATAGTTAATGAGGGGTTTGCGGATGCTCAACCGAGAATGATAGCGGCAGACACGGTTTGTGCGCGTCAAGCAGTCGACCGATAGACTGATAAATTGATACGTTCCAGGGTGTACCAAACCCCGGTCCCCCACGCCCAATCTATCATGTCTTAGATCTGCCCGTACTGTATTGTGTACGTATCCCTGCAGCGGCAGTATCCGAAATCAACTATAGCTTCCCAAGAGTATCTCCTTCCGGTACCACAGTGCCTTGTGCCTTGTACGGCACGATGCTAGTCATGCCTTAGATACTCGGCTCTTCTCTCGTAGACCGCTCTTTCACAATCTTAAGAGCAGACAGACCGCCTAGTCGAGATAATTATAGCTCATGATAGTGTGTCAGACTATTGGCAGCCCGAATGTGCAAAAAATGCCCCACGTTGCGGATCTCGAGGTGCCAGGGGTGGACGGCACACCTCTATCGTTGCCCATCTTCGTCGCTACGAATTTGGTTTCCGAGTGGCAGCTTCGTTCGTCCCGTGTCGGCCTTATTCTCTCTCTAGATCCGTTTCGTTTTTTGATCCTTCGATTACCCGCTTAGAGCTCAAGTTGCCCATGCGACCGGGCGCTGATGATTCTAATCAACCAACCGGCAAGTGGTCAGTGCTTTGCTTCAATTTGAGCACTGCTTCGGAAAATGTGGGAGCCCTCAGGACTGGCTGATCGCGCCCGTCTGCTGCATCGTTGAACGCAAATGGAATTGAAAACATGATTTCGAAAGCACAGAGCGTATTATGTTGTTGATAAGGCCGCCAATTGATCGGGAATACAAGGCGTTGACAGTTGGGGCGCGACGAGTCGTCACAACAAGAACGACGTCATTTTGGCCCTAAAACCTGGGGTGCATATTTCAGGGTCTAGCAGCACGCGCCGCAGCACTTGAGCCGCTTATTCGACACTTATTCCAATGGTCTGTCTGACTGCCACAAGCGGGTTGGACGGCAGGTCAGCCCGCTTAGATGGATACTACCTAGTACGTAAGTTGGCATACTAGGCGCGTCCCTGGCGTCTGTTCCCTCTAGTGTCAGTGCCAGTGCCAGTGCCGAGGTTAAGTAGTCTTGGTTGGTTGTTGGTTGGTCGTTGGCTGGCAACACGATCAGAACCCAACAAACCCAACAAACCCCTGACCCTAGTCTCCAACATCCGATTCAGCATTTAGCCTGAGAGTCTAGTGGACGCTGCGAGTGAGGATGGGACCATGATGGGGACAGGCAGCCTGCACAACACGATTTCTCGTGGTTATGATCGTGTTCCTCTAGCTCGAGAGTCGGTACACATTCCGTTTGGTACACATGCAAGACATCGTCAGCGAACAAGACGGTCAATCTCAAACGAGCTCAGGTCTTCGTGGTGCGGGGTTGAGCTTCTCCTGCGAGTGTCCGGAAGAGGAACAGCACTGAGACGCGTACTGCGGGTATATAGATCTAATGTCGCAGGCGGACACAGGCCCCGCTAATATATCATCACCCATTCGTACAGAACGCAAGGGACTTGAGCAAAAGTAATTCGTCTGCAGTCTTTGGGGGAGGGGTTCATAGTCCAAGTCCGGTATGTCTCTACTATGTACATAGAATGAGGTCCGCGACCGGCGACATTCAATCGTCCAACTCAGAAATCCGGATTGTTCGGGAACTTCTTCTTTTCCTTCTCATCTATGCTAAGAATCTTGAGCTTGATGTTTGATGGATACGGGTAGTTATACCCATATCCACCTGGAGTAGCATGTTATAAAACGCTGCCCGTCATGATGCCCATAGACTTGTGGCTGCTCTGTTCACTGCATGGCGTGCTGAAATTGCCGCTCGCATTCATCGCCCTCCTCCCCCAAGGCTAGCTAGGACCATTCCTTAACTGAACAGCCAGTCCATCGGTCGCCTCGATTTAATCGCTCCTAAGATCCCCAGACTGTGTGTTCCGCTCTATATCTTGTTCCGGAGAGAATAACATGACAGACTACTTACAGCGTCACCCCGAATACCGAGCACTTCATTCTACTTAATACGGAACAGACTCAGAGTATATAAGCGACAACTATTTAGCATCTTCGAAGCGGAAGTAAGGCTGTGAGTAGGGTGCGATTTAGACCTGGCTGAAACCCGAACGAAGAATCACCGCCTCTAACCCAAAGCACGTATGATTGATTTGAAATCTATCAAAAAGAAACCAAGGGGCTGCTTGCTACCCAACCATATGCGCTGGACAGCATTTATATCCCCGCTGACATTCGCAAACCACCGCCGGAGGAAGACCGAGCAGGCTACCAAGCGATAGCCTACATGAAGGTCGCGCGAATTCCGACAGGTCTTTGCCAACCTGTAGGACTTATTGGTTTTCAACTTATATAGCTATTTATTCCATCACTATAATTTGCAAAGGCACAAATACATTCTTCTTCCTCTTTTTGACTGTTCACTACTGCCCGGTTTGACCGAATATCCAACGCCTATCTCTTCATTTCTATGTTTTACTTACAGCCAGTTCAAAACTACCATCGTCGCCGTACGCCAGCTATATTTGTCTTGTTTTGAATTATGCTGTTGGTTCCTGACACAAGTGCGCCGCAGGGGGGGGGCGGCAACCGATTTAGTGAAGCCGCTACTCTTCGGCCCCTCGCAACCATCACAACACGCCAGCCTTCCTCTTGACAGAAATGGCCGTTGTACTTTGAGCGGCAGCTTCTCTGGCCACTAATAACTTCATTCTCTATTCAGAGTACCATGGGGCCGCATATTCAACCCCACGATATCGGATCCCTTTCATTGTTATCCAATGACCATACACCCATACAATATTTCTGATATCTTGAGCCTCAAGTGGGAGATGCGAGGTTTGCTGGTCTTGTTCCGGTCATCATTTGAATCTATCTTTGAGATCTACCGTTCCTGCCTGGGCCAACCGCACCAGTCACCATTGGCGTATATAAGTAGTGCTGCCTCTTAGGAGAGGCACCACGGCCAGACCGAGTTCATGGCAATTCATCTACCCTGGAAGAGGGCTGTCTTGGTTTTAATCCTCATGCTGCCATTAGGCGTCTAACATCTACGCATCGAACGAGCCCCATCAATATGGCAGAACCCCCTAATCACCATACCATATACTCGGATGCCAATCGCCGTAGGATGCCGGTAGCAGGTCCAGAGCCCACTCCGACAAGACGTCCTTATTATGATAGCGAGGATCTTGGTGAGCATTGCCATTATCATGCCTTCGACTAGGTAGCCTCGCGCCTTGAGAGCGCACAAGCTAATACGAACCAGGGGGTGTAGCACCACTAGGGTTTCCCTCGCTCGCGGCGATGCAGACGAGGTGGTCAAATACCGGGACCTTTCGAACGTTCGAGTATCTCAATTGGCGGCAACTCAAGTTCTACGAGACGAAGCTTTCCTATCTAGAAGACCAACTCCATAATATAGACGTCGTGGAAGCCGAAACGATGAATGGGACACAGAAATCCAATCTCCCCTTTGATAAGAGGAGTCTTGTAGACTGTTGTCCGAAGGTTTCCGAAGCCTATTATATGCCCGAAACATTAGAAGGGGGTGGACATATGTCTCAAGATGAGTTGGCTGCTCTCCGAGAGAAGCTTTACGCCCAGATCGAGTACACCTCGATGAAACACCGTACGGCCCATAGTATTACTAGCTACGTTCGTGCTATCAATTAATACTCCACTACTAGGCGAACTCGTCGGCTGGCTGCAACGGTTAAGCACATTTCCTCGAGTCTGCAGGAAGGCTCATGATGAATTATTCCAAATGGCTCGAGAGTATCACGGACTCGAAAATGACGCTATCGGACATTTAAGGGCTATTGACGAATATGCCTATGTTAACCTCAGTCCTGTGGATTCACGGATCCAAAAAATCTGGCTCGCTGCCACACCTTGGATCCAGGTTAGTAGTTTGCTTTTTTACCGACTTTCATCTCCATGACACATTCTATCCCCGTGTAGGACCCCTTTCATCACCAGCAGGGAAGTCTTGCTGTTTGTAAATCCTTATTATACATGCTGGCTCAGGTATGAACACTATTATTTCAAGGGGGCTAATATGTTGGTTACACATAGAAAATCTTCTTGCGGTTTCTCTGTAAACCGGATACTTTACCTAATATTCACGGCTCTCAGACCTACAATGGAATAGAGACGGATCGCTTTACGCGCCTGTCCATCGCTCTGAAAAGACTTTTAACGACCGTGTTTAGCGCCTCGATGATATTAGTTCCCGCTGGTATTCTGTATCTTGCAGGGCTCAGCAAGCTGCTTTCTTTTGTTGTTGTTGTAGTCTTTGGGGTCGTTTTTGCTACTGCTCTGATGCTTGTCGAGCATCGCGTTGGTCATGTAGCTGTTGGTGTTGCAGCATACCTTGCCGTGCTTGCTACCTTCCTTGCCAATGTGACATAGACTAGGCTAGACTAGACTAGACTACACGGCTGATTTCGAGGCAAGATTTTCGAGGCAAGATGCTAGTGGTTTGGGCGTTATGTGGTTGTATCATCCTAGACGTTTTCCCGTACTTCCAAGGTTGTTCCTTTCTCTTTTGTCTCCTACAGTAATAGATGAAGAAATAATTTTCCAAGAGATGAAACTTCTTATCCGGTTACCATTAATTTTCTCTATTTTCTTGTCTATTCACTAGACTATCATTTTGTTTTATATATGTTCGCAGGATGTTGAGGCAACACGTTAACAAGCAATATTCCTTAAATAACGTATTAGGTACCTACATAGGGAGTAGCTACGCTACATACATATTTAGTGTGATACTGTACAATTACACTGTATTTGCGTGGCCTGCTTGGTGAGCCACCTATGTATCTGGACTTACCTAGGTAGGTAGTCTAGTGTGTGGCGGCGCTCGTTGGATAGGTACCCAGGTGCTTACCCAAATAGGAAAGCTAGTACAGGGATGGAATAGCTCTCCTGGGCCTCTCAAGCCATTTTTGTAAGTACAAGTAATTGATCGCACTTGGCGGGACAGAGTTAGCTCTCCAACCATCGTCATACACTACAATTGTTGCTTGAGCAACTCGAGCTACACTTGCGTCTCTCCTCACTGCAATCGCTTACTCTTTACTTATTTATCTTGCTAGCTTGAGAACGAGTGGCTTGTCTGTGCTGCTAAATTCCCTAGCGATCTCGCGACTCTACCACCCATGCTCCTCCGCCAGAGGACTAACCGCTTCCACTTGGTAGAGGCACGCTGGAGACGGAGCTTCTACTTCTACCGTGTATCGTGACTGTAGCCCTACTCGACCATGTTCTAAACATGGACTCAGCAAATGCCGCCATCCCATCACATCCACTCGAGGCAGCAAGTGTAGTGCCCATCGCAGAACTATGCCCTGATCTTCCTGATCCAGCCTCCAAGGCGGTTGGCGGTGTCGTCACCATCACATGGCCCTACAATAAAGTCCAAGGCACCTTTGCCTTTAGTCTTGCCGAGCCCGACTTCCGTCTCCGTCGCAACAAGGGCCAGGTTCGAATCGAATTTACTGGTAGGGCTGCTAAAGCTGTTGGAGACTCCGGGCTAGCCAGTAATGATGTGGTACTCTTGAGCCTGGCTGGCGTCGCTTGGGAGGCCGAAGCAACGAACAAACGACGAAGCTTGCCCGGTGCTGACGTAGGATGGAGGCTAATATATTCCGAAACCCTATCGCTTAGTATAAAACGAGCCGAATCCAACGAAATCGATCTCATCGTTGTTGACGAACATTCGAATCAACACCAGACAGCTCTAGACTCGATCCCTATCCCGCCGCTTGCTGCCACCGAACCGGCGTCTCCACCAGTCCCCCTTTCCCCAGTTCGTACCACATCGCCACTACGGGAACCAAGGAATAAGAGATTCAATGATAGCGAATTTGCTTCTCCTGCGTTCGTCAAGAGGGCGAGGATGTCTTACGGCTCGTTGTTTGAAGACGGCTTTGATATCTTCCAGGACGATGGCGGTGTGGAAGGAAGAGGGCGCAAGCGGACACGGTTCGGTCGAGACAGCAGCGCATGGCGCTATACTAGCCGATCGCCAACTCCCGAACCTGCCACCGCGTCGCCCCAGAATGCCGGCAAACAAGCCAGCTCCCCTAGCAGAGCAGCTAGTTCTTCGACCAAGGTTGAGATGGCCAATGAAGGTTGCCAAACCATGGAACTAGATCAATCCTCTCCCCGGCCTCCCAGTGCTCATTCGGATATCCATATAGATATGATGGTGACAAAACACGAACACGAAAGTGATGCGACCCCTAACGTTGGTATGGAATCTGTAATAGAACACGGGACAAAAACGCCACCTACAAGAACTTGGCCCCCGGAATCGACTGTCCCAAACGCTCGCCCTTTTATTTCTAGCGAATTTATAGGCCCTAATTTGGGTGCTCCGCCGTCACACTCCGACCAGCAACTTAGTCCTTCACGAGATACTTTCACGGGAATCTCGTGGAAAATGGAAATTCCACCACCCCACTTGGGACAACAACAAAAAACGCTGTTTACTCCTTCGCATGTAGATGAATCTTCCGCGCCCTCTGTCTTCGGAAATACCATATCAACTGGCCAGCCAGCTCCATTCGACGAATCTGATAGCTTAAGGAAAACGCGCTCGGTCGATTTCGAGGATCAGGCGTCAACGAATGAAGATATAAGCCGCTCAAATGGCCCAGGCACTCCGGCCTTCAACTACCCACCGCTTGATCCTGCCGAGGACACACGTCTTCAACCTAATCAAGACGATGCTCTGACGAACTATCCCAACAGTTACTTAGAAAGTGGTCATTCCTCTCAACCTGGCCAGGTAATGGGAGATCAACAACCAGTAGTAACTGGGGTGGGACTGAGTTCTTGGGTCACTGTGAACCATAACTCAAATGTCACCGCGATGCCCCCAACAGATCGTCTAGGGAGTAGGGACGGGGACACCCCAGAACAGGCACTCGTCATTGACGAAAGTGACTCGGACTCGAACTCAGACTCTGACCCTGAGCCAATGGTGGTCGAGGATACCATTGATGAAGGCCGCGCTTACGCTGTGGGTATGTACGAGGATGTAGAAGCTGAAGATGAGGTTGATGCACAGTATTCTGATGATGACGAGCCTGAGTACGATGCTGATGAAATGGGTGGGGACTACGACACAAGGATTTATGAGCGGCCGGATGACGACGATGATGGTGGTGATGACGAGGATATCGGACCACGCCCTCTGGACTCTGAGTTTGGTGACGAGGAGAGTTGGGATGAAGAGGAAGGGGAGGATTTGCTCGACGAAGATAACGAAGCCGAATTTGAGACGGATGCAGAGATGGATGAGCCTGAACCCCAACCTGTGGTACGAGCGAACCCTACAGTAATTGATTTAATCTCATCTTCAGAAGACGAAAGCGAAGATGCGGGCGAGAACGAGGATGAGGACAATGACATACCGATAGAAACCCAACAGCCCAGTGCTCACATTGATTCCAGGACATCGCCCTCCCGTCAGCAAATTCTCTCGGAGGGTGACCCTCCACATACCGACTTGAATGACGACGAATCCGATATTATTTCTCAAGCTCCCATATCCGAGGCCAATATCTCTTCGGAAGAGGATCACGAAAATATGAGCTCACATAATGAAGAGGAAGAAGAGAGCGAGAACGAGGGCATGGGCGACGACGACGACGAGAGCGAAGATCAAGAAGAAGATATTAGAGCGGGAGCAGAGTTAAAAACATTCGTGCGAGAGGAGGTGCACGTGTTTGAATCGCCCGAAGACCAAGCGGGACGGGACGCGGAGGGATCGGCTGCCTTACCCTTCTCGGCGGCCGACGGCCTCGAAACACTCAGCCACGTGATTGACGAGGAGTCAAGTGCCCGAAGCCACAGCGTGTTCGCCGAATTGAGTGCGGAGAAGGTTGTTATAGAAGCCATCTCAGACCAGCAGCTACTGGCCGAGCCACCTGAGGATGATGACGATGGTTTCCAAATTCAGGATTCGTCGGACAATCAACTGGTAGACGATAGCATCTTGGAAGGTGCATCAGAGGAGATTCCCAGGCATGGGGGGGGAGAAGACCAGGTCGAGCAAACATCACCACCGATCTCTGATGATGAGCATCCGCATAACAGGGATTATACGTCTGCCGCGCTGTCTTCGCCTCCTCTAACCCAATCATTTCAATCGCATGTTAAAGCAGACAGTCACTGGGCATCGGAGGAGATTACAGTTACTTCAGCGGCGCAAATAGCTACCGCGCAGCTTCCAACTCCTCTAGATACACAAGTCACGAATACCGCGCCAGGTGCCACCCCAGACACTTTTACAACTATTGCAGAGTCGTTCGACTCATACACGACTATTTATCAATCGCATTCTAATATCGGAGAGGGCTCTACTCTCGATGTATCAATAGATGATCTCGTGCAACAAGACATTAGCATGAGCCTGAATTTTGATGGTGTCAATCAAGAACGCAACGGGGCACCTGTTGCGGAGCCCGAAGCACATCACTCTGCAGGCGAACAGTCTACCACTTCATCACCAGCTCCAAGCTTTCAAACCCAAGTTGATGACGGAGAACTGGCCTGGTCTGCCAACGTAGAGCAAGCAAAAACCGAAAGCCAGCCTATTCGAAGCCAGTCTCCTGAGGATAGTTCGAACGCACCCGACAGGCCCAAATCTTTTATATCACAAATGGAGATTGATGAGGAACTTCAGGCTAGTATTCTGGAATACTCTCAACTGGAAGAAGAGTATACCGACTATGATATCCAAGATGGATATGATGCTTCGAGCCAGGGGGGCACGCATGAGACTGACTTTGGGTCAGAGCAGAGCGACCAAGCCGAGATTGTGCCATCTCCACTACATGATGATACTCCTGCAAGGCAGCTCGCCGAGGAGATATCTATGCAACTGCGACGAAACTTCGTCTTGAATCGCAGCAGCTCTGGAGAAGACTCGGATACGTCGATACGCAATGACCCTAGCGTGCATCTAGCGCGAGCGGCCAATGCGTTCAAGAGAACGACGGGGAAACGCGCCGCGCCCGGTGGCATCCGTCGTCCACGAAACAGAGTGCTAGATGCTCATCGCAGCCCAACGCCCGAGACTGATAATTCGAGCATACATCTAGCAAGGGCCTCTCTCGCGAGCCAAACACCAAGGTCTGAGGAGGATAGTGGTTCCATGACTGCCGCCAAACTCCAGCTAGCCCGTCATCTCCGTGATGAGCTTCCCGATTGTGCATCCCTCAAGATCCTGCGACAGCACCTCACAAAATCACTCGATGTAATTGCAGTTGCAGTGATGCAACCGCCAGATCCACAACGGGCTAAGGCTGGACCAAGGGAATACATGATGTCCTTCACAATCTCTGATTACTCGATTGGTCCGTACAAGGTTGCCGAAGCGCTGATCTATCGCCCACACAAGGACACGCTTCCAATGGTCAAATACGGTGACATTGTGCTTCTCCGGAATTTCACTGCTGTGTCCCTGGCCAACAAAGGGTTCGGGTTACGGACCAACGATGCGTCCAGTTGGGCTGTTTTCGATCATGAGGGCGAGCCACCGCAGATCAGGGGCCCACCCGTCGAATATAGCGATCGCGAAGTACTCTATGTTAGTTACCTCCGAGAATGGTTCAGCTTACTTGATGACAAGGCGAGAGAAAGGTTGGAAGACGCCAACCAGAAGATTATCGCTGCGGGCAGACTCAAAGTGAACCGGGATAATATGTAGTATGAGTAACGATCTAGAATCCTATCTACATTACGTAATGTACGTATTAATTACGGTTTCTCATTGTTTTTTTTTTACCTTGAAGGTGCTCAGTCGTCTAGTCAAAGACGATGAAAGACACGATGCTCTTGCAGGTCGAAGACTAAGCTGCTAGGTTAGTCAGCAATAGATACGACCTTAATTCATACTTAAGCCATATTCCTACGCCCTCACAGTCCCTGTTCTTACGTAACCACAGTTGCCTCGATGCGATGCTCCGTGGGCGTCGAAGACCAATACATATGTGTACAAGTGCACACTGCCCCGTAAGAGACGTCGTAAAACCGCTGGACATGTAGGTCAGTTTGTCACGTTGGTAGAGTCGGACAATATCGTGTGTCTCCGGCTCAAGAAAGCCTTACAGAATAGGGATCCTAATTATTACTATGAGCTTCTCGTATATATGGTGTGGATTGGCGTAGTACTACAACAGCCGGAGTTCCAGCAACCTTCGTCTTGAATGAAAAGGAACGCCTGGTTTCTCACATTATCGTGTACTAGCCGGTGCCCAATAGACTGTCTCCTGAAGGTCGGAACAACTGTCGTATGACTCGAGAATTGCGGCCTTGGCTCAGCATGAGACGGTGCGTGATGACTAGTTATGATGCTCGAATACGCGTCACTAACATACCAATCTTCGCGCCAGTTGCCTCATCGCGACTTCACGTTTCGGATCCCTTTTTGATTATTCTCGTTCCCCGCATCATGCACAGAGTCAGCCCGGTGCAGGAAGATTGATTCTATGTTGCATATCATAAAAGATGGGGGTCATTATGACAAGCGGTAAAGAACATGCAAGGCATACAGCTGAGGCCGGCGACGAATTCCGTAATAGAACCGAAGAATTGAATACACGGGCTTGTTGGTTCGAACTTATGATGAACTCTTGACAAGCGGGTACCTACTATCAGCATTACTGGCTCTTGTCGAATACATCTTGGGTGAGAGAACATGAACCTGACGCTG
The DNA here is from genome assembly GCA_005188305.1 of Xylaria sp. BCC 1067. Taxonomy (NCBI): domain Eukaryota; kingdom Fungi; phylum Ascomycota; class Sordariomycetes; order Xylariales; family Xylariaceae; genus Xylaria; species Xylaria sp. BCC 1067. The sequence goes on from SSCS01000001.1 coordinate 4,197,519, forward strand.
AAATCCAGAATGTACGTGATCCTTCCATAGTCATTGCTCTTTCGAGATCTAGTCTATATGTTGAGAGATAACAGTAGGCCCCTTCTGCAGTCGGCCGCCACAAAATGATTGGGCAGTGTGATGTGAAATGAAATAATTTCGCGAGGAGGGATTGCGCGGGTTCCGCCATTTGCGACAGGGACTGAGCCGATCCTTGCCGCAATCTGGTTCCCGATCCGAAGGGTCAAGGTTGTACGCATCTCCTAGCTAAATTGCTGGCAATAGACGTACAATGAGTCTCAGGAGGGACCCTGCAAACTCTGCCAATATGACATGCCTTAGGCCGGTTCAGTAGAGCGGAGGGATTCAGTTTGTTCTCCCCGATAATATCCGTAAGAGAGCTAAAATTCGCAAGTGGTTGCCAGTAGGCTCCAGCTCCCATCTCAAGCGACAGTAGCTGGCATGGAGGCACGATGCGCCTGGCCGTCCCAGATGGAATGCACAAAGTTCCAGAGCGAGCCTGTGGCTATTCTGTCGGCAACTACGTAACATGATCTATCCCCGTAACTACGACACCTGACGTCGAGAGAGGCTCCGGGAACGAGCCATACCTACAGGTGGGCCGGGAAAAGGCGGGCATCTTCGATAGAATGCGTCGGGGCTGTTTAGTGAGCAGTCTCTAAACGCGGCGTGGCGGACGTTAGATACACAAGGTAGGCTACTTCGTAAGGTTACTTCGTACTAGAAACTTGTGCCATATGCGGGTGTCTGCATACCAGAGGTCCTTGCCCACTGCTTGCCTTACCGTCTCAAACATCTGTCAGCTGCATACGTACGTGTCTTGGAGTGCAAGGTCCGACTACTGGTCTGACTGTGCGACTCTGTGTTTGTTCAAGATAGTAATGATGTCATGGATTTGCCTCTAGACCTGTCCCTCACCGGAACAGAGCGAACACTACAGTGTTTTATCCGCCACAATGGGAAGTCGAGACGCCGGGCCCGATGACTTCGATGACTCGCATGCCGCAGTTGGGAGGACCAGAAAGATGAGGCTGTGACGGAGCTTTCTCTCCGCTGGAGACCGTTGTTATACGTCATGGGCCACTGGCAATTGGTCGGGAGAGAGAGCAGCAGAAGCAAGTGCAGCATACAGCACTGCATACAGCTTCTGCATACAGTATCCAGATCGGTGGATCGACAGAATCCATCAAGATCTCGCCTTCCGAGAGCTTTGACCATTTCGCCAGCGCCAGCGCCAGCGCCAGCACCCGAGACTGTTTCTTTATGTTCTAGACTTCTCGTGGCTTTAGCCTAGACCAATGACGGGCTGATGGATACCCGCACATTTGTACATAATAAGATCCTTGTCGACACGCTCTACATAATCAATAAGAGAGTCATGCTGTCATAGTGGAGCTAGAGCTGGGACAATTGGCCAATCAACCCGTTTCAATATATCCACTTATTACCCAGCAGTACGTCTGATTGGTGCTTAGTATAGACCATTATTTAGACTCTGTATTGGTAGCAAAATATACTCCTGTTATGTAACAACCAGGAACAACTTCACGATAATCTTCCTGGTGATGGCAATTGTGGTGTCAAGTCAGTGAACTTTGGGGATCAACAGGGCCCTCGGTGCGGATCCCAGCAGTATCATGGAAGATCATACCTCCTACCGAGAAGAGAATCGGATTTGCAACAAGCATGGCCAGACATGGCTAAGAGACAAATTCCATCTTACACCCAAAACAACGCCGCCTGCTACATAATAAATGACGTCAATCCCGTTTTCAGGAGGTGCCGCATTCAGTTTCGGCTGACAAGGAAGCTGTATGGGAGTCAAATTCAACACTCTGCGTTGGTAGTCTCCAGAAGCGCCGGCCCTTCCCCGCGTCTCTGCCCGCTGTCTGCCCGCGTAATATGTGGGACGAGAACAGACCCAAAGAAACAACATATGACGTACTATACCTGTCCACATGATGGTACCTAGCTGCTAGACTGATTCACTCGTCGCCTCTAGATAACGCTTTGAGACTGGATGACGATGATGTACCTGCCTCGGCTGATGTTACGCAACCGGCGACTTGTCAGGGGGTTTGAGAAGGCACCATATTCTCCGAGCCGTAGAATAACCATTCGTGTATATAAGCCACGTCTCCCACCACCTCTCATCCATTGTCCTTCATCATCATCAACAGTAACAGTCACCTCAACATACAACAATATCGGACTCATCACAACAAGCCTACAACCAAACCACCACATTCAAAATGGATAACATCAAGAACGCCGCCAACTACGTCTCTGACACCGTCAAGAGTACGATTCCCTGCCTATTGATCCATCATTATGGCGGTTGCTAACATGCCATAGGCGCTACCAGCACCGGCTCCAAGGAGGCCAACAAGCAGGTCGCCAAGGACAACAATGCCTCTCTGGGCACTCGGTGAGTCCACTCCAGGAATAAAATAACATTGAAAACGTGGCATCCCAAACTAACCAGACAACAGCGCCTCTGCCGCCAAGGATGCCATCGGCGACAAGTTCGATGAGCAGAAGCACGACAAGTCCGCCGATGTCCACAAGGAGGCTGCCAAGCACTAAACAACTTCTTCACAAATCCCTTCGGTCACCTACCGAGTGTACGATTTACGGAACATGAACAGAGTTTTAAGGCTTCGGACAAGCATTTCCTTTTTGTTGGAATGGCACGGATACGGGTGGATCGTCTTCTAGAAGACTTCTCGCAACACGCTCCATATACCCCTATAATAGCTTAGAATAAAGCCGCCTAGTAACTGCCACATCCCAATGAGTTTTGCAATAAGTGACACGATCCTAAGAAGAGCCTGCCTTGATCTAAGCGAGTATTGCCTATTCAGTTAGTCTAAACCTTGTTACTCTATGTGGCTTATATCGTTAACCGATGCTTAGATTTGGCGATAGTCGCACCCCCATTTGGCAGTATATATGTCGCTGCCTGCTATGTCGAATAACGGCCGAGTGCACCAGACCAGCCCGAAATCTTGTAGTAGGAGATCACTTACCTGATAGGCCCGAGAAATACGCAAGTGACTTACACATACCCACTGGATATAGCAGTATAAGGAAGCAATTGTTTAGCTATTGTCAAGCAAGATATCTATATATCTTCATGTTGTTTGGTGGCGGTACTAACAACAATTGATTTATACGGCCAGTATTTGGAATGGTTTCCCCTTTAGGAAGGTTCAGCAGTCGAGGGGACTACGCACAGGCCACGCTTAGACGGGGTTCACCAAATCTCACCCTCAGTCAGCATTGGCATCAGCAGTTCCAATCTGTCTGCTGTCCAGCTTCGCGCCTTTCTCTTCTCTTTGTTTATTTTCGACGTTTGCTAGAGAGCGACTACATTATTGCGCAGTCTGTCCGGTTTCTGGCCCTTCGCTACCATGGATATCCTCAAAGACACCTTGCCCGCCGACCTCTTCGATCCGGTCACCCTCTGGTCTCTGGGCTCGACCGTCGCGATCCTGGTCGTCGCATACGGCCTGTCTCTGTGGACGCTCGACAGCAGCATCTCGAAAGCCCGCCGCTTCCTGTTCATCTGGCATGCCTTTGACGCGCTGATCCATTTCTGCCTCGAGGGCAGCTTCCTCTACCACTGCTTCTTCTCCTGGATGCCCTTGTCGAGCGTCTCCAACCCCACCGGCCTCGCGCCAACCGCCTACAACTTCCTCGGACACACCAACCGCGCTTATGGCCCCCAGGCGGGCGGCGACGCTCCGATGGCTCAGCTGTGGATGATCTATGCGAAGGCGGATCGCCGTTGGGGCGGCGCGGACTTGGTACGTTCAACATTGCCTTGATTACTCCCCTCTCTACCCCTCATCCGTTCTCCGAGCCTGCCGAAACCGCCCTTCTCAACCCGCGTCCCGCAGCACTTCATGGAACCAACAAGTAACAATTTGCTGACGGAACGCCATCTCTCATAGGCCGTGATTAGTCTCGAGCTGCTGACCGTCTTCGTTGCCGGCCCGCTGGCGGCGTACGTCGCATACGGTATCGCGAAGAAGAAGGAGAGCGTCAACGTCATCATGGTCGTCATCGCGACTATGGAGATGTACGGCGGATGGATCACCTTCTGCCCCGAATGGCTGGTCATGAACTACAACCTCGACCTCACCAACTTCATGTACAAATGGGTGTACCTGGTGTTCTTCAATGTCCTCTGGGTCTTCATCCCTCTGTATGCGTGCTACATTGGCATCTCTGATATGAACGACGCCTATGCCGTGAGGGCGAAGGCGAAGGCGACGAAGAAGTCAAAGTAAACCGGGCTTATCTATCGGTGTAAAGATGCGCCGACGATAGTTTGTGATGTTTTCTCGTCGTACTCTAGCAGGCGCTTTTCTTGATTGGATCTATTGAATGGATACCGAGTTTTTGACTCTTGGATTGGGCTGTAGCTGGGTCTTGCATTATACCACAACGCAGAGCGCACCCTTCGGGTCCCACGTCGTTCCGTCGACACGCTGTCATCAACATATATCCTAGTTAACATGTCGATACTTTCTTAGTACGGTTTTGCCCAGTTTAGCATATATCTCGTATATAACTACTTCAGTAGTTTATCCGTACCCACACGCGACCTTAGCGTTACCCTTAGGGGTTATAATCAGGCAACCCTCTCTCAACTGTTTGAATAACGGATGGGTTTACGATTCTTCTTTCGATGTCTGGGTACCGCTTTACCATCTCGCGTATGTACTCGACTTACACCCTCTCACTTTCAAGCTCGACGTTTTCCAGGTCATGAAGGCGGCCACATGTTGAATAATTCAATTTACCCGTCCTATCCCCAAATCCCGCCAGCCAAGAGACCTTACGATTCTCTAGAGCTACAAAGGTATAACTAAAGCTAGTATGCACAGCCGTGTAGACCGACCGTGTTAGGCTATAGCCGGGGTTAAGGGTGGGTTTTATCACCGCTCCACAACGAGGTCGTCTTGGCTGCTGGGTTGTTACGAGTTGGTTACAAGATCTGGAACATACGAACTTCCTTGTATTGGGGACTACCAAGATGTCCGTACCGTACAGCTTAATGGCACCAAGATTTTGTTTTTATCTGCCTACGTAGTAACCTTCTTATTGTTCCGTCTAACGCGTTAGTACAGTTGGTGGATGCGCGACCCACTAAGGTCGTACAGCTGCTACTTATACTTAATATGTCCCTAACTAAGTTTCGACTATTCCCGGTGGCTTCACATCTTTAGAGGCACCCTACGCCGATACGTAGGGCGACAATAGAGTTGGTTTTCACCTTTTAAAAAAATGAAAGATAGCTGCGGCATCGGATAGTTGGCATCGGACCCAAGAAGACGGCAGTTGTCTATTATTCATTCATTACTCCCCTGAAGCTTATTCGGAAATACACGCTTAACAAATACTCACTAATAATCAACCCACTCTAGTACCTCTCCATGATCCACTGATTCCTCCACAACGCGGGAATAGAATCCAACATTTTTATCTCTGCTTTCTTGATAGCAATGAAACGGTCCACGACCACTTTCCCAAGTGACTCTATCATCGTGTCATCCTTCTCAAGAGCCTCTAGTGCCTCTTCAAGGTTTCTAGGGAACTGCTTCTCGATGCCCAATGCCTTCCGCTGCTCGCTGTTGAGTTTAGCGGGGTCTATTGGACAGTCGCCCCATGTGAATGCGGCGGCGCCCTTGGTGCCGGCAATGAGAAGCGCAGCTATAGCCAGGTAAGGATTTGCCATCCCATCCATCACCTTGACCTCCCAATGGCTACCTTGGCACTTGCGCAGCGGCGCCTCCTTATTATGGGTCCCCCAAGTCACCCAGCGACCGCCTGCCCATAGCCCGTCAACCATACGTTCGTAGCTTGCTGGATGGCTATTCGTAAACGCGAAGATGGCTGGGAAGTGCTCCAGTATGCCGCCGTAGAACCGTTCGTAGACTTTGGGATCGTTGCCATCCTGGGATGTGATGGAAAGATGCGCGTGAGACCCGTTACCAATCGCGGATGCGAAAGGTCGAGGATGAAGGGTCACGCGAAATCCGTGGCGCGCGGCGGCGCTCTCGACGATCTGCCGGGTGTGCAGGAGGGTATCGCAAGCCTTGAGTGCCGACAGGGGAGCGAGAACGATCTCGTACTGACCAGGTGCTCCTTCGGCGTGAAACTGCTCGACGTCTATACCAGTGCTGTGCAGGGCGTCTAGAATCTCATCGGCAACTGTACTAAAGCTTCCCTTAGCCCCCCAGGTAGCGAGTGCGCGGGCCATCGACCATGCGTGGCCATCATGGGAGACCATTCGATATTTGTTGTCGGGGTCTCCCGTGTGCTCGAGCACAGTGAACTCGACCTCGAAGCCGACCAGAAACGACAGACCAGCGACTGAGGCTTGTTTTAGAGCGCGATTCAATATGCCGCGCGGACATAAAAGAGCTTCAGAACCGTCCTCTTCTAGGAAGAAGCCCTGAACGCTTATATGGCCGGCGACGGGGCCTTTCCTCCAGCTGGACCAGTCCGGTTTGAGCACATACACCCCAGTCCCGGTGGCGCCTGGAACCGTAACGTCGATGGGAAGCATCCCTAGACTTGCTTGGGTGATCGAGATGGTGAACGATTCCTTGTTCTTGAAGGCGGCTTGGACTCGATGGATGGGAATCACGCGGCACTTTGCCGAAGAAGTATAATCATACCAGTATATCCGTAAATACTTCGCTCCCGAATTGCAGACCCTCTCATAGTCTGGATCCTGGTAGTCCGAGACATCTCCTCCACGATTATCATCCGTCGTATGGCTTTGTACCACGCTATTCCCCCCTCGACTCATTCTGAAGTGAGTATTTGGCGAACTGATCATATCCTCTTGGTTCATTCCGTCGTGGAGAGCCACGTCAATATGATCGACCCTATCCACTCAATCTGTTCCGACGTTGAAATCACCGTCGTAGCGTCGTAACGCTTGAAGGGTCTAAGGGTGGACACGGGGCTATCTATATACAATCCCACACCGACTGCAAGCAAGGATTAATATCAGATGTAAGACAAACAGAGCCAATGCTGCGGGGGAGTCCGTAAGAAAGGTACCACAGGAAAAAAAGAAATCTGACCAATCTAATCGATTCAGCTAGTACTCCCGGAAGTTGTAGCAGTCAACGGATCTCTTGCGACCAAGCAACTTCTCCCGGAATACCGGGTAATGATTCTCGTTCCCATTGCCTGCCTGCATGATGTATCTATGACTGCCCAAAGAAGAATTAAACTACAGGCAACTGGCCCATGCCGCCATATGGCGTACTTCTAGCGCGCTACGAGCAACGACATACCCACTAATGCTATCTATTATTGCCCACTAGATATGCACAAACGGGCGCTATCATAAAGTTATAGATTAGTGCCGCATACTCGGTGCGGCTGAGGTGGAGCACGACTACCGTCCTACACTACTACGGTACTATGCAGGGGGTGCAGGCAGTATGCGGAGCCGTGCCAGGGCCTCCGATCTGGTCCTTACTTGAAGAAGCAATATCCACTACTTCGTGGTTCTATTTCAATTATCTCACCAGCCTATGGTAGACGAGTTCATCTATACAGTAGCTAGGTTCGAACCCAACCCTTTTTTTTTTCTTTTTGACGATCTCACTATCGGATTGAACGAGAACCGGAAGAAGCGTGCCGGACGACTTCACTACGCCAGCCACAAACAGCTGCTGATGGCGGTGAGCTGCCAAATCAAAGCCGAGGGAAGATAATGGCTCACAGTAAAGACCACTAACAAGAAGAAGGGTGCTGTATTTCTTCGAGCCATACCTTAGGGCGGCAAAGTTCTTACGGGTTTCTCAATCGTGAGTTGTAGATTGGTTGAACGTGAAGAAGCTAAAACTCTAGCAATTCATATCATCTCGTCGAACTCAAGCTCAACCAGTCTTATTGTTGAGCTCAGCGAGCCACAAAAGCCAGACAGTTACTGCGCCGAGGTTTAGAATTAGGCACACCAATAAGAACCCGAGTATAAAGCCCGCGTGTCTTGACCGTCGAAGCGTTGATCAACAGTATACCACAAGTTTCAGTGAAGGGCGCAGAGGGCGGGATAGAACCCCGCGATAGCGCCGATGTACACGAAGGTCGTGGTAAGAGGTACACCATGATTTCACGCGGTCTGTGCTTCGCGACAGCCTCTAGGTCTTCAATATCTTGTCTCACATTCTAACATATACCAGATTCATCTCCGTCTGCTTTATGTCCCCCATAGGTGCCATGACTTGGTGAGTTTCAGTTCGCAATTTCTTCTTCCTTTCAGGTATGGCGCTCCGCTACCAGCACCGGTGTTCTATACAATCGTCTAACGGTTATTCCGCTAAGAGGAAATGTGATCGACGACCTATATACCCTGCTAGACCAAATAAGGTAGATGAGGTGAATCTGGTGCCTAGTGCCGATCTGATCTGTCAAGGGTGGAATACCCTCTGCCAAGCAAGTATAAATAATGCATTCGCTGTTTCGCTTTAACCACACATCGGATCAGAGTACATAGGTGGCTTCAGGCAGCCAACATAGCGTTTTCTCGGCCGCGTGTAGCGGTGGTATGGGTAAAATTCCAGTATGCTAAATCAACACCACCCGCCGACTCCTTCCGCGAGTTTTTGGGCTGTCTACTAGGATTACTGCTTTCGTGACACTATACAAGCTGTGTGCTGCCAAGTTTGTCTCCCCGCATTTGAGGCTCGACAGCCTAGCCAATCTATATTGCAGACGTCCATGTATCCACGGGATATTCGAACCCTTGTCAGTAGCTAGACTCACTGGGGTTAGCTGGACTCCCCCGAACTAAGTATATTTAAGACTCTTCTTATATATTAAGTCTCTATGTTTAATTCGAGGAGGTATCCTTAATCGAGAACACGGAATTCGCATACCAAAAGTCATTTCATAAATGTCAGGTATTAAAACGTCTTTAGGTAGTTTAGGATTAGGTCCCTCATATAAAAAAGAGTAGATTCACTATCAGCTTGCCAGTGAGTATAAAGACATTGTGCTAGGCAAATTAAGGCGAGGAAGGACTCAGCAGAGTAGATTCAAAAGCGAGGGTTGAACAACTTAAAACCATTCGCTGATATGGAGACAAGCAATTCGTGGCGGCGTTTTTATGCCGATTCCTTTTTTTCCCCCTTCTTCTTCTACCGCATCATATTAATTTGTATTCAGGGATATAGGGGCCCCCGGGTGACTCTATAGCGTCCTCCACAAAGCTAAAGTCGGGATAATGTTTCTTTCTTTGACTCGAACTCCCCTCTCCGACTTGGGGTGCTTTGTTCATGCAGCGATATGCCCTTGCTCCGGTGCTCGTCATCTGTAACAAGGGCTAGATCTCTAGGGCTTGGCTCAAAATGGCTGTATTAGATAATAATCAATCTAGGCTCTCAAAGGTCCGTAACCTTCAAATAGACTGAATCTATCGAGACCAAAGGCCTCCTAATTATACACAGAGTATTGAGGCATTTCCTCGCAATCGCTTTCGGTATGTCTCGGTCTGTAGGCGAGTTGCAGGTTCATGGCCTGATGAATATATTGCAGCTGAAAAAGGTGAGTCAAGGTGACCAGAAGTGGCAATATTAACCGTGTGACATCATCCTAGATTTCACGATAACTTACAATTGCCTTCTCAACTTGATAGCACGCTTTATTATTAAAGTTCAAATAACCAACAATTGTTTTTATTAAGAATCACAGGGATAAATTGTTAGTCTTAAAAGTTTGTCAAGAACTAGCCGTTCAGTGTACATATCAAGTTGGGTCTTGATATATTGCTCATGGCCTTATTTGACAAGCGTACCATCGAAGAGGATCTCGTCACTCACCTAAAGCAAGCAAGCAAACAAACGTCGACCAAAACCATTATCCTGGCTTTTTTGGTATCGATTTTCTCCTGCACAGTGCCTCCAAGCCGGCCGAATTTCCAGAGGGGCCTCTCACTTCAACACAGGGTAAAGGCCAGAACAAAGCGGCGCGTGAGTTGAGAAACGAGCACCTCCACGTATTTTATTTACGCCGAGGCGAGCTCTAGATGTCGTACGTTTTTAGAGCTACTCCTCAGCTCCCAGGTGTCAGAATACAGACCAATGAGCTACCTCGTGCAGAAAAACTCCGACCGCAAGCATACTTCTTGCTTGCAGACATCTTCATGGCCCCCAACTCAAACCAAACAATCATAAAAATCTCAATAGTTTTAAAACAATGAAACACTTCGATTGTTTCTTAGCACTATGTTTTTATGCCAAATAAACCTGAAAAGGGATTGAAACGAATACACAAACAATGCTCCATAGAGATTATATATTCCACGTAGATCATCAAAATTTACTTAGTATTATTTATCACGAGCTTTCAGAGTCACACACTTAGTAGCCATGTCTCAGTCTGGGTTTTCTATGCCAGATGGCGTTTCTAGAGATGAATTTCAAGTCGGTGAGTCACATACTACATATCAAGTCAAATTCCGACATATCAATTGCAGGAAGCACCATCAGAGAGCAAACTCAAGCGGTTTTTCTCCGGCTTGCGAGTCAATTATAAACTGGATCCCTAACTCCTTCTCTCCTCAGGCTCGCGCGGGTGACTGCTGTGGTAGTGAAGACAGGGATATTGGGGAACGCAGCGTTGAGGCAGAAGGCCACAATCTTGAAGTCGACTTGGCCCGTGTCGCCCAAGGCATATGTGACAACCAAGGTGTACATATCCTGAGAGCATCTATTGTCTGGGAAAACGGCCGAGCCACAACCCCTTGGGGCCAAGTAAGAATGATCCACAATTCTGCTGTCACACACGGCCATCTCGCCTTGATGGACCAGCGCCAGCGCCAGCGCAATGACTACATCAATGTCGAATTCGTAACTCTGCATAATGACGAAGACTTGCGACGGGAGAGCGCTCTGACAGAGCTGACGAAGCTATCTAAAAGTGCTAGTGCACATTGCAACAGATAGGTAAGTTTTACTTATTTGCTAGGCCTCAAGACAAAGGTCATTGCCATAATTTATCGTACCTTATAGGTACTTGACCCGGTAACTGTAACAAGGGCTAGTATTCTAGGGGCTGTCTCAAAGACTGCATTAGATAATAATCTTTCTAGTCTCTCAAAGGTCCGTAACCTTCAAAATAGACTGTATATATCGAGGTCTCAGGCTTCCTATTTATATACGATTATTGAGGTACTTCCTCACGTTGTATTTCCTTCGATACGATGCCACATTGTGTATGTCTTAGTCTGTAGGCGATTGGAGGCTTCGTGGACCTACAAGATTACATTGCAGCTGAAAAAGGCGAGAAGTCCCCAGTCTCTGATTAGCCCGCTGACCCATATCGACTCAGTGACCAAAGATGATAACTTTACCGTGTGATACTAAGGCCTCGTAGACCTATACGGCCTTTTTGATATATTAACAGCTAAGGAGGAGGGAGGCCCCCGGCTGCTGTTCAGCCTGTTGACTTATACCGACTTAGTGACTAAAGGTGACACCTTTATACATAGTCACACATTCTAATATTGTGCTCGTTGATAATTATTAATGTAAAAAACAGTACACTGGGATGTTAGGTATTAGTTACTATCATTAGAGCAATAGTGATTTTAATTATTTCCATGTGGCCTTTTATTCTGACATGGATGTTCTCCAGACCGACAATATCTATGCAGCAAAATGGACATATCAGGATGATGTCACGAAAGAGGGCATGGCGGAGGTCTGCATATCGAACTACGACCACACTTTGGCTCAGTCGCGAAGCCTAATGATATCCTTGTCTCGGGATATAACTTTGGCTATGTAAGTTTTGCCTGGGTCAACTTTATCGTACCAGGGCTCTGATCTATTCTAGGGATCCTCACGAGAGCAAGCTGCGACAGCAATTCTCCTCGTCAAACATATACTTGGATAAGGGGGGAAAATGTGAGGACAAGTATAACTTAGCAAACGAGGGCATTCCAACGTTACAATCACTGATCTGTCGGCTAAGGCTCATTGATGATCTATATGCACGTGGGGCTGCCTGCCTTGATATTCTAAATCCCTAGCAAGATCATATTGTCACAGCATATTGGGCCACTACAACATGTGGCTCGGCATGTTGGACACCGGGCATGAGCTGAGTTCAATGCATATTCTAGACATTTGCGACAGAAAACGTGACTTTCATTCTTATCAGCGGACAGGATTATCGATTTAAACAGGGGCGCTTACCACAAGCCTTTACCCATGATGGATCTGCTATATTCTCCTCGTAGCAGATCGAGCAAGGCTCGAACAAACCAAATATCTGCTTACGTAGTTGCTTGCCGTAATTAGACGCATGATCATCTACTTTGCAACGGACCCGACCCCTATCTTCAGCAGGGCCACAATCGGGACAAGTAACCTTGACGAGAAAGTTAGACCAACTTTTCACTCTGGAGCGGTGATGCATTAACTTACGCAACCACAACCTTCAAAGACTCTTGTCTGATCTCCATGTTTGCTCAATTCGCCCATGTATTCGTCAAAAACCGTATGGAACTCATCCCGACTTATCTCGAGTAGCGGCAATCGCACTTGCAGTTCTATCCTTAGAGATAGAGCAGCTGACAATTGGGGCTGCCCCACGCGTTGCCGATTAGACGTTCTCGCTGTAATATCATGGGCCCATCTCGTTGCAGAATGAGTTTGTACAAGTTGGTGGCCCCTAGCTGTGGAAGCCTTCAAGACTCTCCCGCTTTCAATAGACATGACTTTGTTTGGAGCATACCACTCGCATTGTGGGAGGAGAGAAGAGGAGTTCTCGGTAATCGAGAGCTAGAAAGAACGGAGATGGAAGGGGTCTCAAGACTTATTATATAGCACTATGCGGGGACTTCTTGAGTATCTCTTAGCCGTCAATATGACCGCCACGTCTTTCCCTTGTCAACGGCTGTCACCTCGTATGTGTGCCAACCGGCGTGAAGGGTTTCTACGTTGTGAACAGGTCGACCAATTACATTTGATAAAGCTAACTTTGCAGAGGTTCACATGATACGCGATCTTTTGAACTGCCAGGTCGCCTAGCATTTGCCCGTTCCATCGCGTAGGCCAGTCTCTCTCCCTTGATACTGGCCACCCTGAGAAATGGGTCAAGGCGGCCTCAGGGCCCAGGCTTTCCGAGAGATATCCAATAGAGAGATGGACGTGATGTCAATGTATGCTATCCGGTAATTGGGTAATTGATTTCTCCTCCATAAACTTAATCTTTCTATTATATTTCTAGATTTATTGTGTTGTCGATTAATACACCTACTCCATTGCCTATATGTCCTCCAATTTCTCCGAGAGCCCCAATTCCTATATTCACGAGCCCTTGTAGCCCTCCGGATCGGAGAATTATTTGCAGAGGGGTATCGGGATTGTTCACGAAATACTCCTCTATGCAAGTCGCTATCCTCCCGTGAGTCGTCGTTTGAACGTTTGCTACCAAGAAATTTAGCAGATTCACAATTTCGTGCTGTAACTGAGCGCATAACCTCAAGTGATGTTGATACAAACCAGTAATGCCGTGCTGGCAATCAATCCCACCTGCATTTCCACAGTCACACATTTTTATATCTCCTACATTATCTACCATCACGAAACGTTGAGTTTCGTGACGGTAACGTACCAACTGCGCATGATACTGTCGACATCGTTCTTCCCAGATTCGTTGTTGTTCTTGTAGCCAATGTTGTCGTTGCTCTGCTTCAAGGAGCTGTCGGCAGTATTCTTCGGGGTTATGCCCGGGCCTTGACCTCGGTGGAACACCTCGCCGATCATTTGGTGCATTGTTCCTTTGGAAAGCTCGATCATGATGCCTCCTTCGCGTAGGACCGAAGTTTTCGTCGTTATTATAGTTATCGTGGTTTGGGTTTGGGTTGGGGTTGGCGCCGCCGCCGCGGCTACCATTGAAGGCCCGTGAACGGCGATCACGGTAATGTCGGGCCATGATAGTAATATGAGCCTAGATGGTGTGTGCGCGCAATATTACCGGCCAAGACACTATGTTAGGTGTATAGCAATACGTATATCAGTTTCATCGAATTCGAGATGCAAAGCATAAAGTTAATGACTAATAACCGTTCTTATATACATCTAAATATTGTTGGTTCGAAACAAACGTGGCCCATTGTTCGGATGTCTGTGTCCTAGTATCCCTTTGTCTTCAGACCATTCACGTGCAGGGTGAACCAAGTGAGTATGAGGGTAAAAGGGAACTTGATATGGAACAATTATCTTTGAGTTTCTCTTCAGACATGAACAATAGGGTTTCTTCTTTATGCTATTGTTATAATCAGAAATGCCTCTATGAACAAAACGCCCCCGGGTACCGACGAAACCCTTGGTGATATGCATGGCGCTCACAAGTGTGGGCGTCTAAACGTGGAAAGAAAGAAAATGAAAGCGAGCCGCTCTTCTATCGGCTTCAAAGCTTCTACTAAAAGCGAGCTACTGGCTTTTCAATGTACCTAATGTGCTTTATATACTGTGCCTAGTATAAGAGTCTGTTTGGCTGTCAGTGGAGTTGGGATCTGGGCCGTCAGCGGTATCGTTGTACTTACTTACACTGAGGTAAAGATGATCAGAGCACCCCGCAGTTTGAGCCCCGCCTGAGTAAGTACCTAGGCTAGGTACCTAGGTACTCGCAGCACCTCGGCTCCGGCTCTCTGATTGGCGCGCATTCGACCAGTGCACTTGGTTTAGGCCTGTCGAGATGCGATGCCGGCCGTTGCACGTGCAGTGGGGAGCACACAATGGCGCGTTTGCACTATGAAGAGCCCTTCGCATAATTCGCCGGCACAGCTTTTATTGACTCCTGCCCACCTGCGTTGCAACGATATACGATAGGTACCCCCGGTAAGGAAATCCCACCTACCCGACGACGTGACAGGAATTATCCGTGGTTTTGTGCTGACCGGCGTGTTTGACTAGAGTTCAACATGGCGGACAAAGATCAGCAAATTCTGGAGCTGCAGCAGGAGCTTGAGCGCATCAAGGCGCAGGGCAACACCCAGTTCGATGCGTACCAGACGGTCCTGACCCGCCGCTACTGCAGCGCTGCGATGTCCAACTTGTTCAGTCAGCGGTCGAGAATAGGCATCTGGCGAAAGCTATGGCTGGCGCTTGCCGAGAGTGAAAGAGCTCTCGGAATCGATACTATCACTTTGGAAGCCTTGGAAGAGATGAGGTCTCACCTTTATGTTACTGACTCCGACTTTGAGATTGCACGTATCGAGGAAAAAAAACGTCGACACGTGAGTCAATTGGCAGATGGCCGTCATTGGATACGTTCGATTGACTAACTGCGTTACAGGATGTCATGGCTGTGAGGCGTTTCGTGGTGGCGTCTTTGCTCAGGCTGACAGAGAGTAGCACGTCCATGCCTTTGGCATTGTTGCCCCAGCTGCAGCCGGCATTATTCATTATGGAGCAACAAGTTGTTTCGTAACTGACAACGCCGAGTTGGTCATCATGCGGGATGCCTTGGATATTCTACTCAATCGACTGGCAAAGGTTATTTGGAATCTGTCCAACTTTGCTATGAAATGGAAAGGTGAACAAGCTGCGATCGCTTTTACCATCAATATAATGCTAATGCCTCTCAAGAGGAACCGACGCTTGCCTACACTCACCTTCAACCTGCGCAATTAGTAGGTTTCTGGATTTTCTGATACCCTTTTCACCTAGCTCAAAGCCATAGCTTGTCCAGCCGTCAACTTTCCGCTCCCGTTGTATCTGGAACTTCCTGCTTAAGACTTTCATCTTGCACTCTGAGATATTAACTCTTACTTTGTAGATCACTGTCGGAAAGCGAGGTGAGAGCTGGTGGTAAATTCGAAACACCCTTAAAACTGACTATTGACCCCTGGGTAGCTGCTCAATGGGTACAAGATCTCATGGTATGTGAATACAACCCCTTTGGCGCACCCTTGCAGTTCCCTGTGTTCCAACTTAGCGCCTTCTAATTATGTTATAGTTTGACCTTAAGGCACTCGAACAAGTTCGAAGTGATCTCAGATTCCGTGGCGCGCAAGGTATGCAATGACCATCTTCTTCAACACTATCTAGTCCGCCAGTCGTAGGGCCTTGGCTACTCTGTACCCCTTTTGAAGCTACGTAATTGGAATATTATAGCCGCATGCCTAACACGAAGTAGGGACAACTGGAACGCAGTACGAGCCCTCTCTCTATTTGCCTCTTTTAGCAGGTTTTAACCTCGCCTCTCTTTCAATGGACCTCGAACACATTATTCTACCGAAACTGGGCCATACTGACTCCTGATATCGGACAGAGCCTCATTCCTAGGGTTCGTATGAGATCACCCCATAACTAATTTCCTCGCATTTGTCCCGCTGACTATCCATTATTCTGGGCTAACATATATCATAGTAAGGAGATCATCTCATTCCCCTGAGCAACCTAGATATCGAAATTGTGGCTCGGCCTAATCAGTTAACGTGTCGCAGAAATGTAAGTTTATCATTTATGCTGTCGTGATGACGGAAAATCCGCGAGCGACAGAGTCTAGCAGATGATTCTGATACTTGAACCTGTAGCTTCCAAGGTGATGCTTCCAAATGTGATCAATTGAATTCGCTCTTATGTACGAAACTCGGATTCCCAAGCTGTTATGTAAGTTCACCATCATCACCCCTAATAAATCTCTCTAACTTAAATAGGATGTGTCCACACAAACATAGTAAGGCGATTCCCCTTCGTACAAATCGTCACCGTATTTCCGGCCATTGCTCCATTCGTATTTGGCTCGCGGATAGTCGGTTAACGAGAATACTTATGTGCTTGCTAATAACTGAAAAAGCACTCGCAAAGTGGACCTAATTATCGCCAATGCTGTAGCAGGCCTTGGTGCCACGGCACAGAAAATCTGTGGCGACATTCGTCACCTTGCTAACTGGAAAGAGATTGAAGAACCATTTGGTGAGTTGTTGCCGCAACTGAGTTCCCTTGTCCCCAGGTTTTCAAACAGAGGCAACCTTTTTATGCGTTTCAATTCTTATTCAACAAGTTCTGAACACTCCTTTCTAAAGAAAGGAAGCTGACATTAAATCTGTAGAGCAAAACCAGATCGGGTCATCAGCAATGGCTTATAAACGCAAGTGAGTGATATCGTAAACTAGTTTTACTGTTTTTTTCTTTTTTTGGCAACTCACAAGCACAAAAAATTCATGGATGCGCTTCCTTATCCTAAACTATGAGCCGTCACATTTTCTCGTCGCAGTTAAACTACTAACATTCAAGTAAAGCCCCATGCGCTCGGAAAGAGTCTACTCATTAGCACGTGAACTGATGTCTAAACCTGCGAACTTCGCAAACACGCTTTCGGACCAATGGGTACGCCGATTCAGTAATCTGAATTGGTTATAGGTACTGACGCGAGAACATAGGCCGAGCGGACGCTTGATGACTCCGCTATTCGCAGTACGCCCTCCCACCTCGGAATACCTCAACATGAACGACATGCATTTCATGTGGAGGAGCCCAAAAGTTGAGGAACTAACTGTTATAGGAATGGATATACCGGATATGTTCTTGCTTGCTGAGGCTATTCTACTCGGTCTCGACAACATTACGGACGGATTAGTGGTCTACCCGAAGCGAATCCAAGCCCGCGTCCTAGAAGAACTTCCCTTCATGGTCACAGAGAGCGTAAGTTTTATTAAACCCGTAATTGTGCTGTTTTGGCCTTTGGATGAAATTGCCTGGGGCCTACTGCTTTCTGTCTCTCTTCCCGACTTCGGAGGAAAATGGTGTTCGCTAACCGCATCAACAGATAATCATGAAGCTAGTTGCGAAGGGGGCCTCGAGACAAGAGTCCGTATATTGAATATCGCTATAGCTGTTCTGTATTAACTTTACTATACTAGAGCGCATGAAGAGATCCGAGTTCTCTCGCACCAAGCGGGAGCCGTCGTCAAGAACGAGGTACGACAGCCATATCCTATTACTCTCTGCGACTTGATGGCTAATGTCCTTCGGCGTTATAGGGCAAACCCAATGACCTAGTCTCGCGAATTAAGAGCACCGAATTCTTCAAGCCTATCTGGGGCGAACTAGATGGCATGTTGGATCCTCGACTGTACGGACTTCCTCTCATTATATCGCCTCCACCCTTCATTGAAGCATCTACGCCGGCCCTCCTCATTAACCACATGGCTACTGCTAATCTAATCCGCGCATTGCAGTTACACCGGCCGTAGCGCGGACATCGTGGAGAAGTATTGTGGCGCCGGGGGCCCTGTGGAATTGAAGCTAGTGCCCTACATTAAATACATCACGGAAACCAGCACGGCGGAGCTCAGTGTTTAGATGAATACTTGGATATTGCTGTTTCTTCGGGGCCGTCGCTCGTTAGATCTTCTTCAACCGTAGATTCATACAGGTAGCAGCACATAAAAGCAATGATTGTAAAATGCAAAAAAACCATAAACATTATATTGCCTTGAACTGAAGCACAGTACTGTACGTGCTACGAAAGATAGGGTAGGTACCTAAGTAAGGTAAGTACCTAAGTGGGAGCAGAGGTTACCTAAGGTAGATATACACTTAAATATAAGTCGACAACGCTAAACCGCATTCATGTCTCGCACCAACGAGAGTAGTCTAGACTAGAACCTGGACGCATCTCCCAGGCACTCAAAGGCTTAAAGCCGCCTTAAAGCAGGTACCTGACAGGGGTATGCTTTGCCCCGGGCTCCTGCTCCGGCTAATCAATCGCTTTGAGGAATCGTCTAAAACATTCGGGCCTGAATGGATTCATGCGTTGTGAGGTCAACCGACATCTTACTCCGCGATGCCCGCTCGATGCTCATGGTGATCTCCTCCTCCATGTATCCCAACAATCGCTAGAGATGACATTCCCGCAGAGTCGCCATGGATTTCGTCAGTGAACGAGACGCCCCCCCCCGCTTTGTGTTCGCCTTTGTATTCGATGCTGATGTTTCGTGTGACAGTGGTCGCGCCTCATAGCAAATACGCCGTTGTCCTCCAAGAGCTCTGCCAAGGATGCTGCAAGGGATCCCGTTAAACGTCGCCAGCGTTTTGAGAAGGAATATAGCCAACTGCTGGTACCGTTCTCGCCCTCGCCCTCGCCCTCGCCCTCGCCCTCTTTCGCCATCCTCCTCGTCTGCTAACCTGCTCGCCCCTCGCCCTAGCACGTCTGGCGCAACTGCTCCAACCTCGCCCGCGATGTCGACGCTGCCGAGGTCATCGAGATTCGTCTCCAAGAGCTGACCAACATCCTTGCCGAGGAATCCCAACGACCGTTACCGCATCCTTGTATTTCCTTCGCCGCCACCAAGCAAATCTACATCCCCATCGCCAAGATCGCAACCACTTCGTACAACGAGTGGATCATCAGGGAAGCCGTGCTTTTTTTCGCCAGTCTCATCGAGAGCGAAGAAGAGTCCTTCGTGGAGAATGACGCCTTTTCTGCGAGCTTGACTAACCTGCTCGTCCGCATTACCGGCGCCAATAGCATCCGTCTAGGATTAGACACCGAAGTCAAAGTTGTCGAACTAGCCTTTAATATCACCACCAAGATCCGACTTGAACCCGAGATTTTGCCCGCCTGGTTCAAGATTCATGCCGACGCAGGAAGCCAAGATGGCAAGTTCAAGGACGAGAGGGAGAAGTTCGCGGGCAGGACACAGAAGCAAGACTTCCCGCTCTTTTATCTGCTGATGGACTATATCCATCATGAGGGTAGAGTAGGCGATTTTGCTCGCACGGGGCTCTTGTATATCATTGAAGCAGCGTCCAACTCCGTAGAGCTGGAGCAATGGATTGTCGAGAGCGATCTCTCTACACTTATGGCGACTGGCTTAGGAGCCTTGTATAGCCAACTCAGCCGAAAGCTTGTCATTGACCATCCTCCACAAGGCCTACCGCCTGTTCTGGCCTTCTCTGACTACGAGCATCCAACCACGACTTTCGAAATTGTCAGCTCATGTAGTCCCGACTACCAGCTGCATATGGACACGTTCTTGTCTCATCTCCTATTTTGGCAAGACGTACTAAATCATTGCCGATCTGTTGAAGTCAAGTCCACCCTTCTCGAACATTTCCAGATCATTTTCCTACAGCAGCTACTGTAAGCTGCCCAGAATTGCACTTGCGAGAAACCACTGACATTCTTAGGTATCCCTCTCTTTTAGAGTCCTCTGATGTAGACGGGGGTTCGTCCGTGGCTGTTCTCACATATCTGCGTCGCATTTTAGAATCCCTAGACCATCCCGACATGATCAATTTAATCCTCCACTATCTGCTTGCTCTTCCAGATACAGATGCATCTTCGCAGAGTTTTTCTGAGCCTGCTGTAAGCGCAGCGAGAAAGCGAAAGTCTATGGATCTAGCGAGTATGATGGCATCGAAGATGGAGTCGAGTTACTCGCCCTTGCTGTTCAATTTGGTTGATTTGATTCATTCGTGCCTCAAGTCCGAAAACGACCAAACAGTATGTGTCACGATGCAGCTGGTGGCAACAATTCTTAAGAGGCATCATCGCTACGCTATCGTAACACTCCTTCATACCGAAGGCGTTGATCCGAATATATCCCATAGAACCATGGGTGCTCATCAACAAGAAGTTGATTTTCTCATGACCCTGGCTGGCACAGTAGGTGGCCAAGATAACTTCGACGAAATATATGACAGCATCCTCAAGGACGTAATGACACGGGTAGAGGCCCACCCCTGTTCCCTGAAGCTTGTGGCTCCGAAGGTGTCAACCCACAATCACAAACTCCCTGCTATACCTGATAGTCTTCCGGGTGCGCCTCGCGACGTGCCGCCACATACGCTGAGTCCCGAAGACCCTCTCTTACACAACCTACTCGATATTCTAGAGCAGTTCTTCATTAACCCAGTGGAGACAAATCTTTCAGCTACCGAAACCTTACTAGATCTGGCTATCTGCGGATACATTGCGATAGAGGGTTGGCTCCTGCGCCACCCTAGGAAATACGTGTTTGACGAAGATTCCGACGAACCCGACTGTCCTCTTCCCGATCCGGCCTCTAAAGCGTTCAAAGAACTTGAGAAACTGCAAGCGATCAGTAGATGTCGTCGCAGACCAAAGTGGCAACCATCAACTTTACCCCGGATCTTGGTGGTCTTAGAAACTCTAGCTGACCAAGTCGTGGCTTTTCGGGACTCAATCCCAAGATTTGATGAGCTCATGCAACAACGCCGCGAGGCCTTCCAAACAGCTGATGCTATCGTGTCTAATCAGCAAAATGCGCAGATCAGTTCTGCTGCTGGAGCCGCAGCTGTTGATCTATCGAATCATGGAGAGTCTCGATCAGCCTCACCCGCGAGACCTAGTGCGCTTGGGGGTTTTCAAAGGATATTGTCCGAACTGAGTACTCCGAGTCGATCAGGGAGCCCCCGCGGGCGAAAGGAAGCTATGCGAAGCTCCGGCGCTGGCTCCACGAAATCAACTAGCCATCGTGCTACTACACCAACATCCAACCCAATCCCAGTCCCTCCCAAGGAGTTTCCGTTGAGCCACGAAAGTCCTGGTAAGAGTGGAATGGTCAGATCATTTTCACCTAGTAGTAATGATGACTCCGGCGTAGGCGGCAGTGGTGACCCTGTCGCAAGCCAGGTGGCTGCCTTCGCGGCTGTCGACCAGGGAATTCTCGCTAAACGAGTCGGCCTACCTAAGCTAGCAGTAGAGCCAATTCCTCTTGACTTTAGCCGGAACGAACCGAACAGAGATGAAAACTTAGAACATGATGAGAATAAGGAAGTTGAGGATGATATTGATCCCACCGAAGCCCAGGTTGCTGCTGATGAAGATGAAATTGAGGACAATGTGGAGTCACAAACACCTCCCAGCGACAAAGAAGCCTCTGTGTCACACATTCTTACCAATGTGATCATTTACCAGTCCTTCCTCCTTGAACTTAGCAGTCTGATACAGGTACGAGCCGGGTTATTCAACGAAGTTAGATTCGCATAGAACGAGTACCGAACCGGCATCCATTTTATCCCTAAACTAATTACTTACTTCATACCACATTCGCATGAGAGATACCAACTTTGATCGGCGCAGGGGCATCATTGGGGATACTACTCAGAGGCAATGAGTATTGGTTGCATGTTACGTCTTTGTCGCATAGATAGATAATGCGAAGTTGGCTACGACCACTTTATCTTTACCCTCGATGACGACAATCATCACGTTATTGGAGCTCATAGTAACTCTACCCATAGAGAGGACCATGCAGTTATGCAATTTGCTTGCATTCTCCTTGCATAGTGCTCCATGTGGACCTTCTACACAAAGCATCTAGGTGTCTTGCCCACCCATATAGCCTCTTCCATCCTTTCAACATCTACCTATCCATGTCAACTGTAATTGCTCGTATTTTCGACTTATACACGTGCGTGCCCAGAGATAAGCCGCTAAATGCCGCCAAAGGATCTTAAGAAACCAGCAGCGCTGACCTCTAACAAAATTCTTATCGGAGCACCACTGGATCAATATAGTCATAGCCAGCCTATAGAGGTTTTTTGGAACCCTTGGTGTAAGCAATAAAGGCTTGCCTTGGTCTGATTCTCCGATAGGCTAGTCAAAACGCTAGTCAAAGGGATGAATGACCTCCGCGTCAATGAATCCAGATACATAAGAGAAAAGGACGTGAACAACAAAACGGAGATCGGGGCTGACCTTGAGGAGCTGACTGAACTCCGATCTCTGGTTCTCTGTGGAGAGCGAAGAATGAACTACCGATTGACGGGGCTACGGACTTCACGCGGAGTTGACAATAGCGTCTTGAGGACGGCTATACCCGCAGGCCCTGTGGAGTATTCGAGTATTTTTCACATTAGAGGAGTATTGATGCGCCGGAAAAGGCGACACCTCGACGTATTAAGCCGAGTAGCTACACGGGTGCACATAGTTGATTTGCGTCGAGCCATTTATTCATTATCATAATGCCCGTACCCGTATAATTGATCACCCTGACTGTTACCCATAAGGCACGTCGAGGCCCATGGCGACTAATATGGACCCTACGAAAGCGCAAGCAAGTATCCCGCACCATTTCATATTTACCCCTATTCGTGGCCACACGTGAGCGATCTAGTGCAAATGCTGCTTGAACCAAGCAACAGCCGAGTTCTTAGCAGCCGCCATCGACTCCCGCTCGTGAGCCACGGCCTCACTTCCACGCACCAGCGACCCGTGTACAATGCCGGGGTAGTGGACGTACTCGAACGGCAGGTTGAGCTTCAGCAGCGTCTCGAAAGTGTACACTTTCAGGTCGTGAGAGAACGCGGGGTCGATCTCCGGCGCGAGGATCTGTATCGGCGCGGCCAGGTTGGCGATGTCCTCCTTCACGAGCCACGAGGGGTGGCCCATGGAGACGGCGTCGACCAGCTTGGGCTCGTGCCGCTTGTGAGCGAGGTGGCAGACGGCCCAGCCGCCGTAGCAGAAGCCGATGGCGCCCAAGCGCTTGAAGCCGTGCTCGCCCTTCAGTGCCTTGGCGCAGGCTTCCACTATGATGTCCAGTGTTAGCGATCGATTTCGCGAGTGTGCAGTACGTGTAAGTGTATCGGATGGCGTTATAATGCCAATGGGAAGTACATCTAGCTCGAATCAAGAGCCTTTTACTCCTTTGGAAGGAGGGAGACGGCCAAATGCACTTACTCTCGGGACCGCGGATTTCCCGCGAGTTCAACTTCGACATGCCCGCGAGATCGATCTTGTCGAACTGCTCCTCCTCGACGAGCTTGTAGTCGACGACCCAGCCGCCGAAGAAGTCGGGGACGTAAACGGTCACATTGGCCTCGCGGGCGTATTGGTCCGCGAGCAGGCGTATATTCCCGTACTTCCAGCCGAAGAGGTCGTGGATGAACAGGACCGCGGCATCCTTGTTGTCGCCCGCCACATAGCTGTCGATGTTGGCGAGCTTGGCCTCCTTGCCCGTGGGCGTGCCGTCCCAGGTGAAGGTCTTGAGGCAACACGAGCTGAAAGACATTGCTTAGATAGTCTCTTGATATACTCTAGATATGAATAGGTCTGCCTGTAGCGCGAAGAAAAAAGTAAGGGTGATGAGTCTAAGTAGTCAGTGAAAGGAGGAAACGTCCTCTTATATAGACTCCATTATACAACATGTTTCCGGTGTCGATGTATATCAACCACGGACAACACTTCTAGTTTAGTAACCACGGTACACTCTTCACCCCGCCAACAACGGACTTAAGACCTTCACCGA
Source organism: Xylaria sp. BCC 1067 (assembly GCA_005188305.1). Lineage (NCBI taxonomy): Eukaryota > Fungi > Ascomycota > Sordariomycetes > Xylariales > Xylariaceae > Xylaria > Xylaria sp. BCC 1067. Next base: position 4,221,790 of record SSCS01000001.1, read on the forward strand.
GCCGAGTTAATGGAAGTCTCGGGACGGGATAGTGAGTGAACTATTCTAATTTACCGACACTCTGGTTCACGATGACCTATACCAAGTATATCTCTCTAAAGTCCGTCGCTTCCAGTGTTAGCATATTTTATTAAAGTCCGTTCAGTTCTGTCCTTGATCTAGAGTCCTAGCTTTCGGTACCAAGTTAGTGGCATGTCCCACACACCTACTAGAATGGGAGAAATGTGAGGGGCCATGAGTTAGAGCCCTTGCTCGTTCCGCAACGGGGTGGGGGAGGGCAGCGGGGTTCCGCCAAGTCCAAGTCACCACTAACAAATAACTCGGGAATCCCCCTCGACACTATCAATGATCACCCATCCCCCGGTGGCCTATCGCATCAAACCAATCCGGCCATATATTAGATCACGAATGCTACACGGATGGAGATAATCGGCCGACATTTCCAGAAACTCTAATTTCGCCCTCAAACAGATCTCTCGTATGATTGCGGTCTATCCTTACCGAGTTGAAGCGAAGTACGAATTTCCACCAACGTTTGGGCTAGTGGGAGCTGGCTCCTTTCATTCCTAAACAGCTTGCTGTTGGCGCAAAGTACGATGACGTGTAGAAGGTATCATTGTATCTGCGTTGCCTTATTGACGCTTCGGCAAGTAGTAAAAAAGCAATATGAACAGCGGGTGGTGAAGTTGACGAGTTGACCAGATTAGTCCGAAGTAAAACCTAGCCCAGCAAGACTCATACAGGAGCCTTCTGTACGACTGGATAGATACGTCTAGTTTCCAGTGCGTGACGAGCCTGTAAAGACTTACAAGTATACAAGCACGCTCGAGAAAATGCACGGAGCCCTGTATCACTGGGCTCTTATGAGGCAATATGGATGGCTTGGCAGTAGGAGGTTGCTTGTAGTTGTGGCCCAATTCGCCGGCTCTGCTTCTCCAAGTTTACATATACGCTTACCATCCCACCCCACTGCTAATTCGGGATTGTCCACTATGTCTTGTTCAAAGGCTTGCGTCCGTAAATATAAGATCTGCAGAAAGTTAGCTATGTATTCTCGTCTTCTCCTCGGACCGTTTAGGGGACTTACACAGTGAGGTAAGCATGCAGGTTGGTATCTCTGAAATCCTTCTTCACTTCCTCGCAAAAGGCTTCAATCTCCTTGGGTGTCATGCCCGTCGCTTGGAGCACCTTCATACTGATACCTTCCAGGCCCGAAATCATGTCCTCCTGGAAGTACATGGCGACTGTCTTAAAGTACTTGCCCTTGGCCCATGGGGAAGTTGGCCAGTAGAACCGGCGGTCGACAATGTTCTCGAATCCTGCCTCCTCAAAGTACCTCGGGTAGTTGACGACGTTGCTCCACGACCGTCCGATCCTCTTCAGTCCTTCCATAAGCAGCTCGTTCCATCGATACAGTGCCGATTCCTTTGGGGGCTCACCGATCCAGTACATGGGGAACAAAGCATCCTGAAACTCGATATATCCACCAGGCTCGAGATTTTCGTATGCTTGCTTGACGACTCTGCTTGGGTCGTCGAAACAACTCATTAGTGCGCGGCCGTGGATAAATGAGAACGGCTCAGTGAATGTCCATTCATCTTCAGCGTCGTCTATCTCGAATTTACAATTTTCGGGCAGGCTGGACAATGTCGTCAGTTACTACTCCCTATAGGACGCTGATAAGCTAACGGAGTTGGCGTACTAGTGAGGCTGAATAGGACTCAAGTCCGTGCCAATAACCTCAGTATCAGGATATTGAGAGGCTAGATGGGGTGTTAGAAGGCATAGTCTTAAACATGCTCAGCGAAACAACAGACCGAATTCTATTGCCCAGATTCCGGTTCCTTAATATTTCGTTAGCCAACACAACTAGATAGAGACGAAGAGGGGCCCCGACCTGTAGCAATATCCAACACTCTTTTAGGCTTTTTGGGGAGCGGGCATATGTTCATTCTTCCCCCTATTGTGATAGTGAAAAGTTGGTGTTGAAGATCTACGCGACGATTAGCATTGTGCGCAAGAGAGGACAGAAGAGTGGTGCACATACCCAGCCGTTCTTGTTCTGCCTGGAATGCAGATTAGCTTTCAGGGTTTAGGAAAGAGATGTCAATGAATGCTGAAGCGCACCAAATCATTAGGTAAGAAGTATCCTAGGTCCGGTCGTTAGCCATGTGGAAGCGGGAGCGCTAAATCCAGGCTTCTGGAAAGATCATACTTACTGCCTTGCTTATATTTATGATAGGTCCGGCCGTTCTCTTCGATAAAGTGGTACAACGTCGGGTCCAGCGACATCGTTGAGGACCTGGGTCGCGAGGTTAGCTATGTTCGTACCCGACAAGGTTTCTATCATCGAGTTGTCTCACTTGACACTTTCCGTTATGCTCATGGCATCCTAGTATCGCGTCAGCCGAGTCATTCCGCGTCTCTAAACTCTTGATTACTGACAGCGTCAGGGTCATCATCGATAGAAGGAAGCGATGGAGCACTGCCGCCTCCCCATGACATTCGATCATCCTCGATCATCTTCTCCGGGCCACTGGAGGTTATCGGTTGTTGAGGAGGCGCTTCTAGGCCGTCTCCTATCGTGGATGAATCCATTGTTACGCAAATTGGAGCCCTTCTCCCGCCTTTTTAGGTTTCGCAGAGATGAGTTATGTCTTGCCCACGAACAGGTGGATATAAAGAAGATGCTTATGTCCAAACTATGTCACCCACGTGGCAATCCCCGGGGTAAATGAATCCAAAAGCGAGTGGTAGCACTGTAAATGGAAGTTGAACAAATGGACAAAAAAATAGCTGTCCACCCAGCAAAGTTCAAGGAAAATCAATCCACAAGAAACACGAATAAAATGTGAACTAGCGCACGTGTCTAGTATGCTGTACCTGGAGAGACGGAGGAAGAGTCGGTAACCCTTGTTTCCCGTCAACGATCTGGGTAGGTCGACCAGTCGCAGAACGGAGGGCATACTACATAGGGACAAGCTGCAGACTTAGGCCGGGTTTTTTTCACCGCGCAGCACTGCGGGTTTCGATGTAGTGTATGGTGACCTGCATCTGTTGCGGCATTCGGCGAATAAACGAACGACCGTCGGCATCCTGGAGCTTGGCTCTCGCTACGCCCTCGCCCACCTGACATGCTTAACGGGTGGGTGGACTTGGGACGAGCCATCTCGGTTCTCAAAGGACTATCGCAGGCGGCCAAGACACAAAAATAGAACTGTGGGCATTGCTCGAGTGTAGATGTTTAGCGTGCTTGGTGTGCTCTGACTTGCTCTGACTTGCTCTGACCTGCTCTGACCTGCTCTGACTCGCCTAGCCGGTGCTGATATACAGTACGGCCTAGGACCTGCATCAATAAACACCTGTGCTTTGTGCATGTGTGTCGTCCGTCTGTCAGATTCGGCTCTCCCTCGTCCAATAGAGCATCGCAGAGGAGAAAGGGGTCTGGAAGTAAGCAACAGGAAGACCGACGCCTGCGTCACACAAAATCTGCAACCTCTGCAACCCATACCCGGGCCCAGGTCCATGTCCAAACCCTGTCACTGCCCTGTGACCACGTTATGTGCCTACACTCCATTAGGCAGTGCGATACTGTAGACGAGATAAGTAGTGAACAGCACAGGGGGGAGAGGGGAGAGGGAGGAGGAGAGGGGGGGTGGGAGGATAATCATGGCCTTCGGCTCGCACGACTAGTGTAGTGTAAGTACAAGTACACTACTTTTCCACTCGGGCCGCGGTGGATCTAGCCGTGGTTCGCCCTCTATCTCGGCAGAGGGAGCAGTAAGTGCAGTATAGGGTAGTGCTGTCCACGGTACCTATGGTATAATATAGGTAGGTAAGGTATATTAGGGGTGCTGTCGCAGCGCTAGGTTTCATTCCGCCCCTCCCCTATATCTCCTCTATCTCGCTCGCTAATGCATCTCAGCTCTGAATATGCGAAACGCATTTGTACCTGGACTAAGTATAAGCGAAGAGAGGAGAGGGAGGAAGGAAAAGAAGCCATATACTTACAGTATGCATGCACACCGAGAACAGGTCATCAATGATTGATTATTCATACAACTTCAATAGCGTCTACGCCCGCTCCCGTCTCTGGATGGGACACGCGATGGTTGTGGTTCAGCAATTGGTCCTCAATTAATTGGCTCTTCGTGTAAGACAAAGTCACGCAGAATCCATGCTGTAAGTGCTGTAGAATGTGGTGGCCCACCCATCTCGAAGTGGCAGACAAGCCAACACGCCACCATCCACATCACCGGGTATCGGTTGCATTAGCTACCTCAGCCCCCAACAGGGAGTGCTCACTACGCAAGAGGCGTCACCATGAGCACAGACAGTCTACTTAGGTTATTCCTTATTGCTGAAGACAGCCAAAGTTATACAAGTAAACGCCCCGCTATGCTACAATGTGTCTATAATGCAAGAATCGTTACATCATGTACTCGTACACCCATTGCCACTGAAAGATACCCATTACCATTAATACCTTTGGGGATTCCCCTCATCCCAGTCCGACCACCGCCTAACTATCTCATCAACCGTGTTGATGCCCGCCCGAGTGGCCTCTACCTCGAACCATTCCCTGTGGTTTCTTCCGCAGGCATCACAGTTCACCTTGTCATTGACCCGAAGCCCCTGACCTTCGAGTTCAATGTGAATCAAGCGCTCAACCTTGTGGCTATGGGGCATCTTGCGCGGCGTCGACGGGCGACTCGACGAAACATACGGATAATATCGGATCAGCGACAGATTATACCCGCATTGCCTCTTCCATTCGTTTAGCCTTCGTTGGACGTTGGACGCCCTCCCAATCTTGAGCAGGATTGTTTTGTTCGAGGAGCCCGCTCGCGTCGACTGCGTAGCGAACGACTGCAGCACATCGCTCGTCCGGCGTTGGCGCATGTCGGGGCGTGGAGGGGGGCTTAGCAGGCTTCGCGCCGCTTCTACTGGGGGCGTTGCTGGCTCAGATTCGGGCGTCAGCCAGAAGATGTAGATGTAGCCGGGCTCATCCGTCGGCGCGTACGGCTTCGAAAGCTCCTTCAAGAGATTTGCAGCGGTCTCCGGCAGGACCGAGTTGGGTATTAAGGACAGATACTGAGATGTCTGCGACACGGTGGTTTGTGCAGACGATTGCTTTGACGCCGCAAGGCTCGGCCGCTGGCTAGCAGAAGACGGCGCTAGGTGCTGGCTGGATGGCAGTTTCGCAGTGTTGGGCTTTGTTGGCACGTTCTGGATCGGTCGAGGCTTCGGTCTCGAAGGTCGCTCTTCTTCGTACACCGGTATCGTAAAGCACCAACAAAAACTTGCGTGTTTCTGCGTCTTCGTTTTCCGTTTAGGCTTTGAGGCATGTGAGGCGTTGGTGTCGCCGCTATGCGAGATGCTCTCATTTCGCTTATTGTTCGAGGGCTTCTTTAGGTTCCCGTGTTGTCTCCGACCATCCCTTTCGGCTTCCACTATACCAAGTCGATCGATGAGACTCTCAAAGCTCTCCTGTCGCACCGTGCTAAGTTTGATTCGGGACCCGGGACCGGGACTGGATTTGGCAGATGAACTTGCCTGGTCCTTATGTTGCCAGCAATAAAGGCCGGGGTCGCTTGGGTCGTCAACACGGAGCTGGTGTACTCGACTTCGTGAGGCTAAAGGGGAGCCGGAGGGAGAGGAGCCTGGGGTAGCACCTATTGGTCTACGACACGGACGACCACCAGCGGTAATCCCTCTACACGTCGTGGATGGATTCTTAGAGTCTGACCGGCCGATTAGAGATTCTGGAGTGTTGGCAATGAACGGCATCGTCTTCGAGGCCCGTAGTGTGCCTATTCACGCGAATGGCAATGATCGTGACATATATATATACCTAATACGCGAGTCAAGCATGCGATAGTAATGAGTGTTGGGTGTCCGGACCAGGGTCTAGAGAAGGCCTCCTAATGTCCCAGCACAGCCATACCCTATCAACATGGCCTTGAGGGATTGTGTGGTTTTTGACACGGCCAACACAACATAAGAAACAAATCCAATGAGAAATGACCGAGAGTCAACGTCACACGCGCCCATGTATTGGAGGGGCTGAGCATTTGGGAGAATGCTGAGAATGCTTGGCGGAGGCGCCCCCAATCAACAAACATCGACCGCGTCTACGTACACTAGTACAGTACAGTGCTGAAGAGTGCTGATTTGAGGGCGCTAAATGCGCTGAGCGTGAGGCGGCCTATTCCGGCCGATTGCCTTGTCCTGGGGCTGAGCAGCGGGGTGCTTCCCATAACCTTCCCTGTACTTACCTCTGTAGTCTAGGCTGTGCACGACCGGGGTGCGCCATCACTCCAAAAGCGATGGAGTGTATCAATTAAATTAAACCTAACTAATATTCTACCCTCCATTATATACGAAGTGAACACTGGGCTTTCCGAGGCCCCCGTCTACGTCTATATCTAAAATCTCAAACTGCGTCCGATTGCAGTAGGCAGACGAAACTCTCCAAATCAGAATGTTTATGCTTCGGCTATGGGCTCGGCTTTTTCTTGCGGCTTCCGTCTAGTGTCGATCCATCCCATCCCAAATGAGGCGAAGACACTAATACCAGCCAAAGCGATCATGAGGTAGCAAACATTATCAAAGGCGGCAGAGAAGACCCTGAGTAGTGCCTCGAGTTCTGGGCTTCCGATTTGTGCTAGATTTCGTATCGCCTCCGCGCTTCCGCCTGCCTGCAGAACTTCGGCCGGGCTGATAGACGGTACTTGTCTGCTGGTTTCGTTGATTAATGACTGTGTGAAGATGGTGTTTCCAACCACGACGAAAACTGCTGCTGAGAAAGTCTGGCAGAAAATCAAGAAAGCAACACCGAGCTGGCTTTGCTTCACGGGAAGCGCATTTTGGATTGCGACGACAGCCTGTGTGGTCAACGAGTTAGCCAATTGACGACGCCTCTGAGTGGGATACATCACAGAACGTACGAGCTGTATACCGCTTCCTCTGATGCCGTAAATAACTTGGTAACCTATCCACATGCCTGTAGAGGTATACGGTCCCCAGGTCGACAGCAAGCCTCCTCCGATCGTGGCTCCAACGCCAGCAATGACGGCAAAGGGGAGATAATAACCAATTTTAGAGACTGCCGACCGTTAGCTAACGTGCTCTTATAACAATAACGTACCAAGGCATCGTCATAATAACTAGAAAGATGCACTTACTCAAGACCCCAGAAAGGAGGACGAATACAATTTGTGATAGGATGCTTGGGAGTAGGTAAACACCACTGAGTACAGGCCCTACACCCTTCACAGCCTGAAAATAAATGGGCAGATACTGGGTGCCGACAAAGATGGCCGATATGAGAGTTATATACTGAAGAGTGCTCGCCCATACAATCCTGTTCTTTACCATTGAAAATGGTATGATAGCTACATCGCCGGCCTTCCATTCCCACAGCAGGAAGAGAATGGCTGCAACCCCAGCGCCCACGAACAAGCCGATTATGACGGGTGAATTCCACTCGTATGTGGCCCCCGAACCAAATTGAAGGGCTAGGAGCAGGAGGATGGCTGCCGGAGCAAAGAAAACGAAACCGATGATATCAAGTTGTGGAATGACGCGACGGACTAGAGAAAGCGAGAAGGGTGCCTTGACCATTTGCTCCGGGCATCGTACCAGCACCAACAGTCCTCCGGCGAGCGCGCCTACTGGAAGGTTAATGTAGAAGCCTGTGCCATGGCTCATTCATCAGCACGGGCAGAAACAGACAAGAGTTTAGGTCCATTGGTTTGACTTACACCAGCGCCAGGTGACATACTCCGTGAACAAGCCTCCAATTAATGGCCCGATGATTAGACCGATTTGGCCAGCTTTAGAGCAGAGCGTCAAATCAGCATTCTCTCTTCAATTGCAGTCGAGAAATTCGTCGTCAAAAGCTGGAATCACCGACTTACTTCCAATAACAAGGCCGAGATAGACTGTGAACGATGAAGGTCAGATCTATCGCGCTTCGCACATTCTCCAAGGCAAGACTTACACGCTCTTTTCTCTAGCGGGACTGCACCTGCAACTATACTTAAAGATCCATTCTGTAGGCCCGAGACGCCCAAGCCTGCAACGGCACGTCCGACAATGAAGAAAGGCGACGAAGTCGCAACCGCACAGAGAAGCGAGCCAACTTCAAAGATAAAGAAGAACACGAGGAACGTCCACTTGGTCGGGAAGCTATTCGTAACAAGTTAAATGTGATTTCTGATAGTGCTAGATGTCATTTGTCTTTGCAGCTTACTATGTATAAAACTTGCCCGTCAGTGGCTGTAGGACCGAGCTGCATTACATGTTAAGAACCTTACTAGCAAATAGGTGCGCTGGAAAACTTGCCTAGCTAGTTGATATGCACCAGCGTACCATCCTACGTCCGGCAGGCTGCGAAATTCACTTGTGATCTTTGGAACGGCCTATGATCGCTTTGTCAACAGTCTTCGCTAATTGAAAAGGCGACCTTCACCTCAGCCTAGAGAGAAGCTACCACTCACTGTACTTATAATCGAATTATCTAGGAGAATCACGAAGAAAATCAACCCCGTGCTAAGAAGGAGAGCCAGGAGTTTAGAGCCCGTGAGGTAATCGTTTAGAGCATCTCCTTCTTGGGGTCCTTCCACAATATTCTCTGGCGTTGCGACTCGTTTCTCACCTGCTTCCTCAGTCGTTATCGATAATCGTGATGATACATCTGCTTCCTTGGCTTCGTCTCGTGTCGGGACGCCCGATTCCGGAGGTTCGCCCGCCATTATCGGCGGCGGCTGGTTAGATCTCATATTTCGCTTTCCGCGGCCCTATGTATCAACGGAATTCGGGGGGAAGGGGCGTGAAATCTTGACGTTGAAGATTCCTAGCACCGAGCCGTGCTTTGGACTACAAGAGTCGTCTCAGAAGTTACAATTAGCTTGATATATACCTATTCTACAAGATTTCGAGACTGCTCTCCTTATTAGCACCCCTCCTTCTATTTATTTCGCTACTTGTCCGACCCTGTCATTTTCAATAGTAGCGGATCTGTTCCGAACTCCGAAACCCGCAAGAGCAACGTTAAATCATATCCTTGTTGTTATTTCGGGGGAACCAACGCTTCAGAAGAGGCTCAGCATGGAATTCTAGGCGGACTTTTTTCAGCTGGCTTGCTAGTGCCTGATAATCCATACCAGATGGGCATAGTAATTGATGCGGCCCCGTCCGTTCGCTTGTGATGACACACTACGAATAATAGTATACGTAACTGACACGTCCGGTTCGCTTATTACGAATGCGCTTTGAGACGGGAGTGCGCAATAACATTTTGAATCCCGCTCTCCTCACTCACTATCTCCTGATCGGGACCCTTGATTTTTGTTGATAGGACTTACGAATTCCACTGTAGTGTGCAGTCTCCCAGGGGCCAGTAGTAAATACTACTGCAATTTTCTAACATGCGTTTTAGTCACAGATTCACCCGAAGTAGTTAACTGGGGTTAGGCAGTGTTAAGGGTTCCACGTGCTATATTTCCTAGTCTAGTTTGAAGATCCGATGCCAATGGCGATGTGGAGGAGCTCTTCGGGACGGACGTCCGACTAAGATCTCCCAATCTTTAGACTATGCCTAGTCGACTTACTTAATACTTACCTGAGCCGTTTAGAACTGCAAGTGGCCTCCCAGACCCTACAAACCAGGCCTCTGAATTAAATCCCCACAACAAAATATAACTACTATCGAGACTAGTCTACTTACGTTATAGACTATGTAGGTTTTTACTCTATAAAATGGTGCCCACGGCAACAGACTTGTTTGTCTCGCTTCCCCGTTAGATGAGCTTCGTCCCCATATGGGTGTTTTAATCATAGATACGATCATCTGTTCTATAATATAGAAAACAGGGTAAATTCATAATCCTCTTTTACTTAGTTCTTTTGGCGGCAACAACAACGAAGAAACAAGAGAGAAGCGTTTAGTCATATTAAAACGTAAAAATCTATTGGCATGTATTACTGTTGACTTGTCTTCGTACCCTTAGCTTATATACGCCCATATCTGCCTATTCCAGGAATGAATGTTCACGCCGCATGAAAGTAGTATGCATACAGTACAAATACATTCGGCACGAATAATACGTCAGATAGTATTCACCGAAGTCGACGCCATAACGCCACCTCCAACCTCAGAGGTCCAGTGCAATAAACGACATTGGTGAGGCTATTGGATGGGGCCGAGAACACTCGGGTCCCATGAGGGCAATATCTCGTTGTACCAGGTATCGTCCATAGAGAAGTCGATGGGGAAAAGTTCTGGCAGCATGAAATTGTTCATCCCAGGGTAATTCACCCTACATCCAAGGTTCGGATTCAGTCCAGCGCTCACCATCGCCGGTGGGACTTGCGATCCAGTCTCCCCACCACTGGCATCAGTCCCGACACTCGTGCCCGCACCCGCAGCCGCGCTCGTGCCCAGCCTCGACGCCTCGGCCTGTGCAAAGTGCGCCCGCCACATGGACAACGTAGCGCTGAACGTCTTAGAGCATTTGACGTAGAAATTCAGGACCTCGTTGCCTTCGTCATCCACCTCGGTTAGGAAGCCGTAGAGGCCCGGCAGCTGGTCGTAGCGGTTGGCCATGCGCTCGATGGCTGCTAGCAGATCCGAGGTTTTCAAGACGGCCGACTGCTCCGCTTCCAGCTCGTCTACCACCCGCAGCCGGTACAAGATCTGCGCGGCGCGGAAGAGGTTTAGCAGCACGGGAAAGGAGAAGCCCGCGAAGTCGGGGAGATCGAAAGTTAGGAAATGATCGAAGAAGGCCTTGCTTGTTTGGAAGGTTGCGAAGCTCGCCTCCATGTGGTCTATGTCTATTTGCCGAGTATGAGGCTGAGTTCGTGGTTGACGTGTTCGGACGTCCACGTGCGAGTCGGGCAAATAGCTCCAGCAAGTGTAGTTGGAAAACGGAATTTCCGAGATGATCACTTCTGCAGACATGATCGTAGATACCGCTAACCCTAAGGGTTGAAAGTCAATCAGCTTCGTCCGAAACTATTATGGTACATCATGGAGCGACGGAGGGGGTTACACTCACGATTATCCTTCAATGACTCGGGGAGTTCATCCCTGATTGTCTGTAGGCATTGGCGGAAGTATTTAATATAGATGCTGACCGGCGGTTTTAAAGTGCCGTATTTATCGCGCTCCGAACTCAACGTTGTCTGGGCTTGAATGGTGTCGTCTATCAGTCTCCGTATCCGAACCATCAAGACCAAAATCAGGTCCCCGTCACATTCAGGATCGGCAGCTAAAACCTTCAGACTGTCCTCCATGTGAGGTGTCCAGGCCATTGACTGGCATTTCACAAATGCAGAGCCACTGAGAGACATATTCATCAACGTTGGGCTCTTCCATAGTTTCACCATCGGATTATTCGCGGAGGGGAACGGAAAGGAGTTAGTACCTTGAGCAGAAGACATAGCATGCCAATGTAGCTCTTCTTTCCTCCATCGTCCGGACAGTGGAAATGGTAATGGCAGCAAAATAGTTGGATTTGAAACAATTCAATATACGCGGATCCTCGTCCTGAGTCTGTTCGAAGTCATGAGTCAGTAACTTCTGCGAGTAGCTAGAAAGTCGCTCAGTCGTGAGAATTCAGAACCAACGAGCGTCGAAATTGCAGAAGGGGAGATAGAAGATGCCGATATGCGTACTGGTTTATCGAGGCGGAGATCAGTCACAATCGATGTGGCCATGCCCATAACAGCGCTCATAGTTGGCTTGAAAGATAAATGCATGGTCCTGTGCATAAACACGTGTCAGTAAATTCAATTTCGTATAATCGCTATTTCAAGTTGACATCGAATAGACGTACCATCCGAGAAGACAGAGTGCACCCAAGAGCATGTCCATGTTTCGCTCACAGGTAACAAGTATCTTCTGTGCGAGCTCTTCTCGAATCTGCTGGCTCATAGCTGCCTGCTTGATAGGCGACCTGCAGCATATTGCAGTGATGTTGAGCCACAAAAACGGTCGATCGCGCTGTAATTGCGCAGCACTACAAGAAACATGAGCTACGCAACACTATCTCATACGCGACGTCCTGAAGATGAAGTGATGAGGTGAAGAGCGAACTAGACAGGCAATAAATAGTCTGCGTGCGGGCGTACATACGTCATGTCTGTTGGTAGGTATACAAAAGGGAAGAACTGGAGGTAGTTATCCCGGAAAAAAACGAGCGTCTCCTCGGCCTCGGCTGCCGACGCGAGAACATCATGAGTCGGTGCTGGAAGCGGGCTGAGCGTTGAATTGGTACAAGCAGTCGAAGCCGGCGTGACCACAGCCGGGCCGCCGCCCAAGCCAACGCCGCTGGCCATGTCATTTGAGCGCCGACCGGCTACCGACGGCCTAGCAGTCCTAATCTCTGATCTCACGGCCTCGCCAGCATTCGGTTGGGGAGGTGCCTGAGCCTTCAGGATCGCCACCAAGTCCTCTAGCTTCTGCTCAAGGTTGGCGGCCCTGCTGGCAGCGGACATGGCCCGCGAGGCCCCAGCCGCGGCGGAACTGCCAACCGCACGTCTGGAACCGGCAGCTCCCCTTTTCCGGGCGCTGCTTGGGGATTTGCACTCCCGGCCCAGGCGAGCGCATCGTTCGCAAACAGGTCTAGCGCTACGGCCGAAGCCGGAGCCGGAGCCGGAGTTGGAGCTGGAGCTGGAGCTGGAGCTGGTATGGCTGACGAAGATGCACTTGCATTTGGCCTTAGCGCAATTCACGCAGGCTTGGCCATACGGCGCTGGTGTGCGAGTCGGTGCTTCTGACTGTCCAAGTGATGATGCCGGCGCTGACACCTGCGCCGCCATGACCAAAACCGGAGGCTACCAAGGCGCAAGTTGCTAGCACTAATATAGTGTTGCGGAAGAGTTACTTAGGGATGGATGTGCGATGAGCCCATGGGAACGGGATTGGCCACCACTGCTCCCATCGCGCAGTGGTGCGGTATCTTGAAAGAGCTAGACAACCTTGATCGGCTTTAATTAAATCGCATTCGATGGATATGCTGAAAAGACAAATGTGATGAGTCAACAAGCTGCCGGACGTGGGAGCGGAATTCAAGAGTAGGATGTTCTATCGGGTTTGGATGGCCTCGAACGCTAGACCTCACCCAAAGTGATTTTGAACGAGTAGAGAGCAGGCTTTTTCGAGTAGCTTGATTTAGGGGGCCCGGATTCCTTTTTGGGCGACGAAAGAATACGGAATTAATGAAGAAGTAAGAACTTGGCGACGGGGACGGAGAGTTGACGTATTCAACCCCCCAAGTTACCATCGAACGCGGTCGGAATTGGGCCGCCGGATTTCTAGTCGGGATTCACCAAACCCGTTCGGTAATAATTCCCCGCAGAAAGTTTTGACCGGTTTTGTTTCGAGTCGCAATCGGCTTGCCTCAAGAACTATAACAAGCGAACAACTTTTAACTCTTAGCATTTGTTATATAGTGTTGAGTTGATGACCGGTCTATTTAGGCCAATTCAAGAACCGGTCGAGGCTTTTTTGGGGCCATTGTACATACAACCATAGTTCACTCAATAGTGTTGTATTTCCGGGAGATGAATGGGACTACTAAGACTAATTCAGAACGCATCCCCTCATCTAGCTGTTGATGTACTAATAAAAATAGGATTTGTAGGTAACTATTAGAACCCCAATACCTCTTTAGCTTCTATCATTTTGAGGTGAGAATTGCCATTCTTATGAGTCATCCGTAAGAAAAAGTAAATCAGGTTTCCTAGAGAATTTGTACGTAAGAGGATAAAAGAATGGCTCGAGAAACAGCATTGTCCAAGGGCCTTATCCGATGTATGCCTCCTATCGCATCAATAGGCGTGCTTATTCCTTACCTAGCCAGCGCGTCGCATATTGTTGAGTCTTTCACTTAACACTATTCGAAATCACATACAGCATATTACATGGTTTCTAGAGATCTAGTAAATGGATAATGAGACTTTTCATTGCGCTAGTCAAACATATTCGAAGATGGTTACTCGTCGTAGCCGCATAATCAGGCGCTTCCACTTGCTCTTCACTGCCCAGAAAGGCTTTGCTATCACGAAGGCGGGGGGCTCATCGGATCTCGAGCGCTTCCACTCCCCCTGCTCTGGCTGCTGGGACTAGGGCAGCCATCGCTAGCAGCTTCATCGTCACTAGCAGGCTTGGCGTTGTACTGGAAACCAAGGCCCGGCGGAGGCTCGAGGAATCCGTGACCTTGCGCTGTGCCTGGAGCGGCGCCCCACTCTTCGTCATCCCCACTGCTTTGCGTGAAGCCAGAGACATTGCTCAGCATACTAGAAGAACGGCCCCTAGACTTGATTGCTTGCTGCTGGGGTTGCAGTGTCGTAGCTGCCTGTGGAACAAACGCAGAGGCTAAGGGAGACGGTCCCCATAGTGAATTCTGATAAAGACTATTATTCCAAGCAACTGCAGCGTCATAGGGTACTGCGCTAGTCGTGTTTTGCTGAACTTGAGTCGAGGAACCTGCTGGGGCGAATTGGCTAGTAGGTTCGGCAAAGTTGTCGTATGCTCCAGAATACGGGTAGGCAACTTGTTGCGTGTGAAACGAGTCAAGCTGAGACTTTAGGATCACGTTTTCCTGCTCTTTGTTGAAGATGACGGTCTCGTGATCATGAACACGTGCAATAAATTCCCGCTCCGTCCTGGCGACATCCTGCTCGTAAGTATCCCTGGCCTGGCGCCGGCGTTCTGCCTCATCAAGACCGCGGGCATTCGCATCCGTAATACGGGCATGCTCACCATCGACCTTGGCAATGCGGTTACTGATCTTGTTTCTCTTGGCCTGAAGACCAGACTTGTCGTCCTCTAGGTTCTTGATCCCTCCTTCAACAGAAGCTTTGAAACTCTTGAAGGTTGCGACCGCACCATCAAACTTTGCCTTTTCGTTGGTCCAGGCAGACTGTTTGCTTTTCCATGAAGACTTCAACGACTCGGGAACCTTTTCAACATCTTTTAGCTCCGATTCCAAGCTGGCTATAGCTTGCTCGGCCTGCTTCTGTTGCGTGGTATTTTGCTGGATTTTCTGCCGGAGCTTGTCATCGCCTGTTCCTGCTGACTGTACGGCCGCAGATAGCTTCTCATTTTCCTTCTTCATGGCGTTCACTTTCCTGTGGAATTCTTTCCGTAGTCCTTTCTGCCTCGCCTTTTCTTCAGCAAGCTTGCTCTCATTTGCAGCGATGGATGTCTTGAGGGTAGTAATCGGAGAGTCCGGTCTGAGTGAGCGCTGAGTAGGAGTCTTCGAATTCGTCGCATCCGCATCTGTGGATTTCGGCTGAGTGGTCCTAACACTCGTTGAGAACAGGATCTCATCAGTGATCGAGCAGACAAATTCACATTCGTAATTTGACATGGGGGTAAGGCCATATATATCCCCACTCCAACGAATTCCCAAACCGGGGCTCTCCTCACGACTTTCCACAGGCCTCATCCGGGTCGGCTGCCATATAGCATTGTTGACTCTCACATAAAATGGTTTCGCAAAATCGCTCCCTGGGCCATCTTGATGGGGTTCATTCGATCCGTGAGTAGAAAACTGGCTAGTGTTAAAGCACACCTCATCACAGCCCACGTAGGAAATCCAAATTTGTCCGGGCTGAGTATTAAATGGGGCATTTCCCAAGTTATGAATATCCGTAGCATTTGAACCAGCGGATTCTGCTGCAGCATGAGTAAGTTCATATTCTTTGATAACGACGATTTTTGTACTCGCTAGGGCCGCCCACAATGGTTGGCGGTTCCTGACCTGAGCGCTTTGTTTCCTTTTCTTTTTTGTAGTTAAAGCAGTTGAATTTTGTAACGCGGTTGCATCGGTATCGGGGGTTGAGAAGCCACCATCAGCATCCTGAGTGTATGGCTTTCCAGCCTCAGGATCTGCAGCATTCTGAGCTAGGCTGTCTCGTCTCTCTCGTCTCAGATACCAGTCGCGTATGTATTTTACCAGGCCTTGCGTGAGTATGTGGATAGCCAGGATGCTCTTAACCCAGCCAAACCAACCCGATTGTACCCTGTCATAACCTCTGAATAGATCGAGACTTTCGAGAGGATCATCAATGTCGGGGGTCATGAAGCGACTTGACCCGAGCAGATAACCAACCGGCGAGTACTTCATCTTAGTATGGCGCAATACGTGAGACAGCAGGATCATGCTGAGACATATGAGCGTGTTCTTCATGGACCCTCCGTCTCTAGAGCTTGATCCACCTCCCAAACCCAAAGCAATGACCATTTGCGCTAGATCAAGTATGACATGCTGTATGGGACCCCACAAAAAGAGCCAGATCAATAACACAATACCATCCACACAGATAACCGTCGCCAGAGAAGGGGCTCCCAAGTTCCACTCAAAGACGTCGCTAAAAGTCAGGCCATTGCTCGTCACAAAAGTAAGGAGGGTGAAGAGCACGTAGATGCCAGAGAGAGCCAGAGGAGGAATCTGCATCAAGATGATGAGGATAGCGATAGTGTCTTGCAACGGGCATAATCTCAGGACCGTGTAGGCGAAGTCAAGCGGGCCAGGGTCGCGGTGGACGTTGGAATTCTTAGTGGCATTAACATCAATTCGGCGATGGTTGTCCTCGGACGCCATGTTCGCGGCATGCGAGTTGTACGACTCGGCTGACGATGTCTCAGAATATGCGCCGAGCGAAGAACGCCTCAAAGACTCTGCAGACCGAGGGTCGGCGTGCATCTCGACGGTATGCTTGGAAAAGCCGTTCGCAGTAGCAGGCGGCGTCGAAGGAGTAGACGAGATGGTTGCATCTTCGGCGGCAAACTGCGCTGGTTGCTGGGGTGTTGATTGCTTGTATGGGATGCTAGCGTTGGAGCCCTTGTGTTGTTGCTGCTGTTGCTGCTGCGGCTGTCTGGGGATACGTTTCCCTGGACCTACGAGACCACTCTCATGCTTGGTATCGCGATGGATCGAAGCACCGGTTTGTCGCTTTGCCGATGCTGAAGCGCGAGGCATACGCTCGCGTGTTGCTGACCCGGACCCAGAAGCTTGTTCCGAGCCAGTCAGCCGTGCAACCGACGGGAAGGAGAGCAAGGGACGGGGGGGTGATAGGATTCGCGAGATGAAGCGTGGCGAGCGGTCGGTGGCGTTGAAGCGTGAATCTTCATGCGGCCGGTCAGTGGGAGTCAACGCGTGGAGCAAGCCCTTCACCAAGCTTGGAAGCAAAAACGGGAAGTCCCGATCGGTCACCTGTGCTTCGCATCCGTCAGGAAGTGTCGATAGTTCGGCAGTCGAAATGCTTGCATAAGCATGCGGACTAGAACTCTAACGAATATGGCGAACACGAGGATGTGTGTTGTGTGGGATTGGAATAAAGACAAAAAGGCTTGGACCTTGACGGAAGAGGTAGAGATAGTACGGAGAAGGTGGGTGGGCCGCGCGAAGGGAAGAGACTGTAGGGGCAGTGGGCGCACTGGGCGCTCACTAAGAGTATATACTTCGTGCACTGGAAAGCGTTGCAGCACGCTTAAGCTAGCAATCCTGCTTGGGCGCCTTGGAGGGGTCTTCGCACTGTATTCTCGACGAGTTGAGGGTTGAGGCTGACTGCCGCAAACCAATCACCGGAAGGCCCTCCCCCCAAGGCAGGCCCCGGTGGCGTACTTGGTACTTCAACATCCTGGCAATTGCGTGCTTTAGAGTACTGTAGCAGAAAGCGCACAGGTATCTTGGACCTGGGTTCAGACCTGGGCCCTCCGTAACAACGGTGCCCCTAGCCTCTCGGTAAGGCAGGCAATGATAGGTGGCGGCCAGGGGAAAGGCCTCGGCCGCCAATTGATCGAGTGGAGGTATACCTGCTTCGGCCGGGCTGGGCAGAGCAAGCCATGGCACTAGAGACAGGCCTTCCACGCGCATTGATTCTGACTCGTAAGTATACTCGATGCCTGTTACGTAGTAGACTAGAGGCACCCATTTGTTATACATACAAGTGTTGCCGAGACGGCACAATACACTTACAGCTGCCTACTGACAGGCAGCCCTACAAGATAGGCGCAGAACGTATGTCTAGCTGTAGCGCTCTGTATAACCCACACATACCAGCATGAGTGATGTGGGATGCGGAATGTGGGAGCATTGTGCGAGTTCTCCAGTCCACATTCTAAATATAAGTGCGCATACATGCGACTGCATACCTACGTACCTTCTAGGTCACAGCAGGTAGGTATCAGTAGGAGGTAGTGTCAGCGGCCCCCAATTACCAATTACTACAGTAGGTACCTGAACGCCCAGCGCCCCTTTATCCTTCATGATATATCAATAAACCCAGCATGACGCCTTACAGGCTCCTCGCATGGCGCACTTGAAAGTCAGCGCCCCGAGAAGATAGCACTTACTGGGAATAAGTACAGTGTAGCGGACGTACTACTAGTAGTGTCTAGTATATGTATATGTATGCCTTCACATTTTGCGCTAGTGTGCATATACTATACAGTGCCGGCTGGTTTGGTTAATTCCCCTGCCTCAGCTTCATCTTGGCTTTCTCCATTGAAAAGTCTCGAGCGGCTCTCGAGCACTGCTTGAGCAAGCATCGCCTATATTCCTCCGTCCACAATCCCCTCTTCCTGTGATCAATAAATGCACTAGCAGAACACCGAACTAGAGAGCCCGGCTTAAACCCGCACACTGTCGGTTTGTTGTCAGCATCTCGGAAGTGGGAATAAAAGCCCAGGTCTCATATATCTTCAAAATTCTCATTGACAACAGAAAGGATCTACTGTCACGAGTCGAGAATACGGCGCCAGTATGGGTCCCCCTCTTTCTCTTCAATCAATGAAAGAATTGGTTAGTGTGATGTAGATCCGGAGGAAACGAGAAAACGATTACTTATCCACTTCCTGCAAACCCTCAAGTAATGGATATCATCAACAAACGCCGTTCAGTCTCACGGGCTAGGCACTCGCTATCTAGACCCGTAGGTAGACACGAAACATGCGAGCGAAACACGCGAGGCACTCGCGACATCATTGCGCAAAAGATTTATCAGTGCATCACCGGCCTTACCACGGTATCCCACTGTTACTAGAGCGAAGTGGCACTCGAGGATGCATTGTGACTTATCTTGTGACCGCCAAGCTGGCCCGTCACTCCCCCCAACCCCAAATTGGCACGATCCTCCCGAACTCATCCATGTTGAGAGTATCCTACCTAGGTTCTTAGTATGCTTAGCACCGACTATCATGAATTAAGTAGACCACATATAGAGTATACCGAGTAATTTATAACTGAGGAAGTACACTAGACAGTCAGCCGCCCAAACCGAGAGAACAACGTTTACGTTCTTCCCGGTATGGCGGATTAGCAGCAGTCTGGTAAAGTTGCCATTCCTCAGGTCAGAATCTCAATCATTTCGCTTCCATCTGCACAGCATACCTTGAGTAACGTTCATGAGCTGGCATGGCAAGGTGCACTGGTAGTTGTCGTCCAAGGTATACTGTATTCTCAACAGCACACACTGTGTGTGATTGGCCGCCATTTAGGACGATTTTTTGACGAAATCACCTCCAGCATTGACGCGCTATGGAGTCAGCAGAGTCATGCAACACCTCACAACCAGTCACAAACAAACGTCAAAAATCGTCTGCATTGTCGATCGCTCAGCCAGTGCACAGGCCGGGCCGCTGGTAGTCTCCTAAATGCGATACATTTTCTGCTTTGTCCGGTTGCAGCGGAGTGGTATACCTTGAACACAGGGATTTGGATGACGCCGCACGATTCGGCAAGGACGGACAAGGCATGGTTTTTTCAACTGCGGAAGCCCGATAGTTTGGGGTCGTGATGACTGAGTCGTTGATGTGTGAGGAAGCACCCCAAAACAATCGCCCAATCCACGCATTGTCCGAACCCAGCAGGGATGAATGGCGTTTCATAAGCCGGCAACCCTCGTCCATCTTGCCCGTCATCAGCGAATTTGGTTATTGTCATGCAACATCAACACACCAACTCCAGGGCTACGTCCATCTCGGCTCACTAGGCTAGGCGGTAAGTGGTATAGTGCCGCCAATGGCCCTGTGGATCTCGGCATTTGGGCGGTTGGAAAATTCAAGCTTTTCACGATTGATGTGACAAAGACAAGGAAATCTCTGTTGGCCCCCCTTCGATGGAGAGGGGCAGAAAAGAAGGAGAAAATATGCCTCGGAGCTTTCCATCGAGATATTCGTTTCGCGTGGAGTGGTCTCGTGTATTCGAAATAAATGGACCTTGTTTTTTCTCTTTCGCCCGTCCAATACGCCCAGGGTATCCGTGTCATGTGAAAGAGTACCGGTTCTCTTGAGGTTAGGTACAACACCATCATCCTACACGCGTATACCAACGAGCACGTGAGCAGCTGCCAAGTAAACTGTCCTAGCTTGTTGCTATACTCATAGTAAAGAGTTCATCACGAACGAGGCTTGCCGTGTATACCAAGTCGGGATCAGGTCGCCTTCCCGCTCACCGCTTAAGGGCCCTAAAATCGCGCCTCATGCTGGAAGGATGGTGGCGTTGGTGGTGTCAACGCTGATTCCCTCACAATCCGTTTATAATGCGGGATTTACCGTTGACCTCAACCAGACTATAGCGACTCGCGGTAGAGTGCTGCAAGCGATACTAACAGACATGTCATATTATACCTTCGCACACTACCACTCCGTCCAATCAACTTTAAAGCGACTTTGGCGCCCGGTGACACAGCAAAAGCTGCTCGCGCCGACTGCTCCAGTGGTTGCGCAATACATGAGTCTCCCGGTTTGTCTGATACACGGGACACAGCTTGATATAATATAGCCAATAAACGAGCAGAAAGGTGTTCGGCATACCAAGCCACATCATACGACTACCAGTCTTCTTACGCGGAATGAAATTACCTTCGTCCGATAAGCAACCACGTTTCCCGATAGTGGTGGTTGGTAGATACAACTACCCAATTCCGTCCAGGCTCGAATAGGAAAGCATAACCTTTTCTAACCAGAGCAGCGGTTTGAATCTGGACCCGACAACGAGACATCGTGGCCGGGCCTCGCGATGACGGACAGCCTCCACTCCACGTTCGGGCACTAGCAATGAGTACCTAACACGATGATGATCGGGGTCCCCACCGCCCGCCCAACGTAAATAGGGTGCGTGTGCCGGCTCTGCGATGCAGCGAAATCTGTCTGGTTCGATGCATGCGGGGAAATGCTGCTGCGTGCCGCTCACGACAACACATGCATGTGCAGAACGTGACACTTTACCCTTTCCTCTCCCGAATGCGCATCTCGGGATACTCGATGTGTAGAAGAATCTTCCCCTCCCCCCTCCGCGGGCGGCGACCCAGTGGTTTCAGACTTAGTACTTCATCCAAAGGTAATGCTTACCAAACGGCCTGTCGTTCGCGCGGGATTTTCCAGGCCGCTCGGTCGTGCAACGTAATAGATAGGAGATGGAGCCTGTGGCCATTGCAAACACTTCTAGAGGGTGCACACAGAACATCTATCTCACGATCGGCCTCATCTAATCAGGATACGATACACGTGAGGGGTAACCTCGGCCGGTAATTGTATAATAGCCGCTTCAACCGAGCCTGCCTATGCTAGGCAGCAGATCTTGTTACGTCTGCTTAGAGTAAGTAGCAATGACCACAGTTTATGTAAGTAGTAGCTAATAGATAGATGCCCGACGCTAGCTAATCGCAGGCTGTCATAGGATGATGATAGCTTGTTGTGTCGAGAAGGATAGTCCCCGGATAAGCTTCAATGTCTTCAATCCAACGATTGGAATCTTATTGTAATGTAGGTAGTCTACCACACATTGATCTAGCTCACAGTTAGTCTATATGAATCGCTTAGAATTATCAATGTATCCCAGCATATGTGCAATGAATTCTGTAATATCTTGAGGAACAAATGCGCTATGGTTTTGTAGCAGGTTTGTCGTTTAACCCATCTATAATGCTCGCCATGCGTCGCTGGTCGATGTATGATGCCACCACGGTCGAAAGTCTCTAGGCCAAACACAACGCTCGCATGAATGCTGTCTTGGTTCATCTTGATCCCTTTGTTTTTTGATCACTTTCTTGCGCCGCCCAAGTCCTCAACAGCATCCTCGCGATCCCACGTCTCTTTCTCTAAGAGTTCCACCTCCCTCAGTAGACTCCATATCCTTCCTCTGGCCCACTCCGTTTGCTCCTCTTGCTGTCTCCATGTTTCACGGAAAACATTGAGCATAAAGCCAGGGAGAACTGTCTTCTTCGCATCTCGGTAGTCGTAGATGGCAACGTCCTCGAAAGTGCGGGCCGCGATGCGGCGATGTCTGTGCGAGAAGATAACACAGTCGAGAATTAAAGACGTGTGAGTTGCCTCTGGACATATGCGTAGCTTGTGATATACAGATATGGTATCTGGAGCCGTCATTGGCTGGCGGAGGGTACATACCACGTTAGCCAAAACACGCTTCCTGTGGTTATATTTTATTTTCATGTGACTGTTCAGTTACATTAAGAAAATGGTAGCCGTGTGGAAGAGGGGTCTGTCTAAAGCAGGATACATTTCAAAAGTAGACTCACAAACTTATAATCGGCCCTAATGGACTTCATTATCAAGCCGATACTGATCGGCTGCATGAGTTCATTCCATGAATCTCGGTGTTCCGGGTCCTGGACGGCAAAGTGTAGAGTCCAATTCACGCGTGCGGATTCGGCATATCGTATGTAAGTGGCGTTGTTGACGTGGCCCTGACATATGCGCCCGCTCGTTAGTCACTACTAACTAGACAGACATCTCACTCTTCCCTCCACATAATCTCCTTGTATTCAGCTTCATTGCCGCAGACCTGGCGAGGACAGCGGAACACTACAGACTCATCCAGGCCAGAATCTTCTCATAGAGTGGCTAGGACTGGTAATGGTATTCGTAGTCTATGAGACAACATTAGCTAAGGCTACTGCTGCCTGTAAGTTGCTTCCTTTACCCACCTCAAGATACGCATACCACACCTCCTAGCAACAGGAGGCAGAGGAAGCAAGAGGACCTACAAAACTATCCATCTCTCCCCACACAACCTGCTGGTTCTCGAGCCCTCTCCGGCCTCCGGTGAGGTAACCCTCGCTACCGGCGCTAAGAACACACCACTCTTTCGCCAGCGTACTGAGAACCCCAGCCGCCCGCTGGACCTGCGCAGGGTTGCAGCCGAAGCTTATACACTTCCCGATCCTTGCGCGTATGTCGGAAACCCACCGACTCGGCGGTGGCGTCTGAGAGCTGTGTAATGTTCGCACATGGCCAGGGGAAATAGCCACTTTGTGAACCAAGTTCGCCTGCGCAGGGGTTGCGGGAAGGCACAGAGTGGGCGTTGCAGGTCGGCGCTGTAGAGCGCGAACGCTTGCCGGGAATTTCACACAAGATCGGAGATGCATTGTAATCTGCGAAAAGATACTCCTCTCTATATGGACATGGAGTTTTCAATTGGGTTTCTGGCATCTATTCATCCTGTCCGAGTGCACAGAGCGCTACCGGAGATCGATGGTTGGCGCGTGTTGGAGCCGTGGGTTAGATAAGCTTGTTCCGTGAGCCCGGCGGGGTCAAAGGCTCGGCTTCTACGTAGCGTCTGGGGGGGCTGGGGCTACCTAGATAAGGCTAAGGGGAGCATTCATTGTACCTAGGTATTGTATGCCGTCACATGTAAACATAGGCAGTATTTCCTATTTAGCTCACCTTTAGAAACTCCGTCACGGCACCTCGCCTCCCTTCGGCTGTAAACGGTGAATGGAACGCCCCGGGCAGATGCCACCTACGGCGGAATAACACATCATGCCGGCCCCAAATCCAGAATTGAGGCGCCAAGTGATCGCCATCTACAAAGGTGTGTTTATCTGTTTACAGCGTCTCCCTGCCTTACCAAGCATCTCTCTATTGTTCCTCGAGATATATATCTCTCCACATTGGCGTTGTAGTCTCACACGAACATAGAGCTCCTTCACCTAGGCAAAGAATACCCATTAGGATTCTCCTATTTTCGGCCGAGACTACACCGTGCATTCATAGCGAATGCGCACATACGAAGTGAAGAAGACATCCGGAGGGGAATAGAGCGGGCCGAATTCGTCAAGAAAGGTCAGTTTATACATCTCTCGATAGCCTTCCTGTCCATTATTCCCTGCCATCTCAGGCTATTTTCGCTCAGCATGTAGGTTGGGCTTGCGGCTTACCTAGGTACCTATCGACAGAAATTGAGGCACTGTAAGTTCAAGATGCTCATAATTCAGCTCTTTTCTTTTTCGTGCTTTTTGACACACCCTTGTTTATGCATGTGGCCCTCGCAAAGTCTATCTTTTAGTCTCGAGTTGAACGAGTATTCATTTTCTCTGTCCATGATCTCTACTGTCTATGGCGAGCCACTTGTAACTTGTAACCTTAATTGTACACATCCACCAAGAAATGTATCAACAGCTCTACACTCGAAAGTCAAACCCATGAATAAATATGCAGTCCTTCGAACCTCCAATTCTGATGCCTTGAGATGCAAGGCACAGACAACCCCTCTACTAGACAACATGACAACATGCATGAAAGTTGTGTTGCTCTGTCCTCCCCCCTGTCTACCCCATTTCGATGTGTTGACCTTGTGCGAAGGAAAGTGTGCTAACGACAAAACGATATGCAGGTATTATCTCAAAAGGTATCGAACGCTGAGAAAAAGATACGACGGTGCCTAGCCATCAAGCAAGTACATAACGGAAGCGCAAAATGGTCGAGAAGGGTAGGAACTGGCCTCAACAGATATGGTCGTATATGGCTGGTGTTTGTAGAAACATGGAGATAGATACCACGCTGGATGCTCCACTGAATTGATCGACTTAACTAAGTAGAGGCATTGTTCATCATCGTCGTTGTCTTCGTCATAATCACGATTTGCTATGCCTCTTGCGGGCAGTCCAGACTCCCACTTCTAGGCATTCGCCCCAGCTCGTGCCGTCATCTCGCAAAAGATCGTTTGTCATTTTGCCTGCCCAGGTGTCCCATTCTTCCTGGCTTTTGCCGCTTACATCCCGGAGCAGGGGTTCGAGGGCGAGAATAAAGCTGACCGTTGTCTCGAGCGCCGTCCTTCGTAGAGCAGATTGTGCCGCTGTTACTGAGCTTCCAGTTTTCCAATCGGTGTCTCTGAATTTCCCCTTTTGCGTGTCGATGTAACTCTTCCCGTCCTTTGTCACAACACCGCCAACACCTTCACGCTCCCATTTAATCTCGCTCAGTGGGACCGCTAGTCGTTTAGATTGTACATCCATAAGTGACTCGGCTTCCTGTAGCAGGCTAGGACCAATGGAGGTACAAGGGGCGGCGGATAACCCAAGATGTTCCAACGCCTTGCTCGACCAGGCGTTATAGTCAACCACGTACGGATTTTGAGGTGGACTTATTGGTGTGTTGTTGTTCATGACATAAGCACCCATCCTCTCCGCGTTGTCTTCGTCATCTCCACCGTCACTTGAGGTATCATCATCGTGTATTTCCGCGCCCGTGCTTTTTGGTGCATGTGGACGAAGCATGCGAATAATTGAGTCAACTTCCCAGAATTCCAAAACTCCACCGGGTTTCAATACACGCAAGTATTCATCCATAATTGGTTGCGCATCGCGGGCGGAGGCGGCGAATGCCATATCTTTCACCATAACTAAGTCAAATTCACCGTCTGCAAATGGCCAGGGTAATTGTCGTATGTCGTGCTGAACAAAGTGCCACTGCATTTCCTTATCAGGCTTTACATTCGTCTGGGCCCCCGAACCGCCCAGCGGTACAATATCAAGACCGGTAAAAGATATAGATGAATGTCCATGCTGCGCGAAGTATCGATGACACATCATGCTCCAAAAGCCTGCACCACAGCCAACATCGAGGACACGAGTCGGCGGCCTGCTTGCAAAGACGGAAGAAAGGATAGGCCCGCCAAATAATTGAAACATGAGTAGCGTGCGGAGGGACTGACGATGCAGCTCTGGCAGATCGACGGGGAGCGGATATGGCAATGTAGCCTCATTGATGTAGGTGCGGCCATTGCGAACGACGAACGCCCTTGGCCCTCGCAGCTGAGTAGCCGGAGCCTTTGAAGTTATGGAAGCGGCAACTGAAGTAGTTGAAAGGGTGCCACCCCTCTCTGCTGAAGATGATAGCAGAGTTTCATTGGAGGCCACCACGCCAGATTGGCTGGTAGATGCACTATTTCTCGGGGACGGCATGTCACCCGAGATAGAATGCTGTGTAGGATACGGTGTTTTGTTTAGAGCAGAGAAGCCTGGCATACCACCTTGGTAACCATGTATACCGAAACCCTTGGCCGGGCTGGCGAGCGGTTTGACGGAAGGTGATACTAGGAGAGACTGGTGTGTGGAATTCCTGTAGAAAGGGTCCTGCCCATACAGGTTGATCAGAGGCGTGTAGTTCTGGCGAGGGATGGTATCGCCAGGGTTGCAGTTGAATTGCAGATGCCTAGGAGAATCTGATAATATGAAGACTGGAGACGATGAGAGGGCCGGCGTAGGTTGGGAAGCGGGCAACGGAACAATGGCAGCGGTGACTTGGAGGGCGGCTCGCTGGCCGCAGCCCGGGGGAGACGGGCCCGTATACGAGCTGCAGTTGCTAGAGGGAGTTCTTGCGTGATAGGAGTCGGGGTCTGATGATTGGGTCAGCGAAGTGGTTCGTCTTCGAGCCGACCTCCCAAACAGGCGTGGGCGGTGGTCGCCAAAGCTAGGCCAGCCGCCGGCTGTGCTCTGCCCGGGACTAATTGGAGTGTCGCATTCGTGAAGATGAAGATGGCCGTCGTGGCGGCCGTGATCGTTGGGCGTTTCGCGGGTTTCGCGGACGCAGTCAGGATCGGCAGATGTGGGGGCAGTGGTGTCTTGAAGGGCGTTTAGCCCGCCAGGGTTGGCGCTGGTGTTGGTGCTGGTGTTGGTGTTGGTGTTGGTGTTGATGTCGGTGTCGGTGTTGGTGTCGGTGTCGGTGTTGGTATTGGCGTTGGCGTTGGTGTTGGTGGCATCAGTGGCGGTGGAGATCGTCGTGAGGTTGCCGTCAGATGCAGTAGCAGTAGCGGTAGCGGTAGTAGCAGTAGCAGTAGCACCAGCACCGGCAGCAATAGGGGGGGAGCCCAGGACTGAGCCCAGAGTGGAGGGACTGGCAGTGGTTCGGGCAGCGGTCCTGGCAGCGGTCCTGGAAGTGGTCCTGGAAGTGGTCCTGGGAGAGGCGGAGGCACCAGAGCTAGCAGAGCTTGTCCAAGTGGATATCTGCCAGGTCTTAGCTTGTTTTCGGTGCGGCGGCTGTTGGCTCCGAGGGATCAGCAGCTCAGGGGGTCCATTTGTCGACATGAGATGATATCCCAAATCCCCGTCCATCTTGGATCTGGCCGCTTTGCGATCAAGGCGGTCGGTGGTTGGACGGGGTGTGTGCTGTTCACTTGGCTGTCAGCATGTTACTAAGTAATTAGCGATGCACGCATTCCGCAATTGTCAAAGTAAAGTATGATAACATAGCAGTACAGCGCACCTCATAGTCCAATAAGGACAGTGAGTGTCTGCGACATATACCGCCTTGACTGATACCTGTCCTCTTCCGTCTTCTCGGACACAAGGTGTGGAAATATCGATGCTCTAACAAATCCAACCGGTAACAGCTTTGATAGCACTATTAGAGCCCTTTCGCATATCTTCGGTGGCGCAACGATTTGGCTGACCCATGTGACAAAACTCGACGGCGTCGGACACAATCAAGGCTGTCGCTTAGCCTCTATTCCATATTCTACATCGACATAAAATTGCTTACCTTAGGTAGTCTAGGTATGCTTCGATAGAGATAGACGAATGAGTCCCACGGTAAGTCAAGTGTCCCGTTAATACTGCTGCCCGCCTGGTTGTTTCGTTCTGGCCCTAAAATATTGTCCTTGTTGGGTGCACCTTGAGGAGCGTTACCAAGGTTCCGTTTTTTTGGACCGTTTGATCGTAGATTTGTCTGGCAGTGATGTATAACTTGAATCCAATGCTAGATCTCTCTATACCATAATCCGGGGCTGCCAGGTATGTAGGTCTGATGTCATATAAGTAAGGCCTGTTTTAGGGGTTTGGCCTGTCGAGACTTAGATAGACGCTGGCTATCCACGACAGAACAGCGCCATGGACATATGCACCATTGCCTGCTCTACCTTAGGTAGGCAGATACGCAGGAACCTCCCCAGTTATCTACAGGCGGGGGATTTGGCTGCTATTTAAGTCTCATCGGGGTAACACTTGTGGCACTAGGATTGTCTGTGATGGTGCTACCATCATTACTGATCTGGGACTATACACCAAGATCCCGTCCAAGACGTAGCACGAGCAACATTTTGTGTTTCCCAAGTATGATAAGTCCGAATAGTCCTTGCGTACGGACGGCTGGTATTCCGCTCTATATTATGCGTTATGAAATCGAGCGCCGTGCTGCCGACAGACCTTTTCTAGTGGGGGACTTGGCTGTGAAGCCTGTAGAGATCCGCGGTGACTTCAGCCGTTCAAGACATCATCCGGCCATGAGGGTTTGCTTTAGTATTTACGTAAATAGGGTACGTCCCTAGAGAATTGGAAACTGCCGAACAGGTTGCAGTTGGTAGCCCGCTTCTGGATTACCAGGCCCTACTATCATCAACAAGACAGTATGTGTAGCCGTCGATACCATCATTAAACGATGATTTTAGCCGTTGTGCCGGAAACATCACAGAGAAACAGCATAGGCCCTATCTGATCTGGCTAGGTGAGAGTTGGAAGCGATATAGTGATATATTCTGCGTTAAGTGATGAAAGCGCGGTATATCACCTAGGTAAGTCCCTAGGTGAGTCCCTAGGTGAGTCCCTAGGTAGTATTATCTGCTGACGCTGCGCTTGAACCCTTCTTCTTGCAGCATGGAATCCATGCGAATGCTACCAGCCTCTTAGTGCCAAGCCAGGATGTTCCCCAGCATCTACCTGGTCTTGGCGCCTATTGTACAGGCAAACTTAGCACATAATGACATAGCATACCTAAGATAGCACCTTAGATAAACACCCGGAATTGGACACCGCATAAGGATCGACTGAAACAATACCTACGGGCGAATCCGGCGCCAATTGAGTTATTGAGCCGTAGTACATGTTGAAGGTTAACCAAAATAAACACACGTGCCCAAACATTCAGGTAATTGGTTCAGCACGCCATACAGTTGTAAGAGTACCGTACTTAGTAATTAGTACCTTACGCGATGGATACAGCACCTGGTAGGTAATACTATGTAAGTAGGTACCTAAGTAGGTACGTATGTATGCCCAGGGTACAAGTAACACGCTAGTGAGTACTTAGTTGTGTGTGGCGTCGGGTTAGATAATACAAATCACGTGATAGCAAGGCTGGCGGGTACAACCTTGGACTACCTCTATCTACCCATTCCATGCTGTCAATCGGAGCTGGGATGAGATAGATAGCTGGACAGTTAGCAGCCAAGCCTCCAGCAGACCACCGACTACCGACCACCGACCACCGACCAGACAGCAAACACCCTCCCACCGAAA
Source organism: Xylaria sp. BCC 1067 (assembly GCA_005188305.1). Lineage (NCBI taxonomy): Eukaryota > Fungi > Ascomycota > Sordariomycetes > Xylariales > Xylariaceae > Xylaria > Xylaria sp. BCC 1067. Next base: position 4,251,340 of record SSCS01000001.1, read on the forward strand.
CACTAAGCAGACACGTTGTAAGAGAACACCACAGCCCGTGATCCCGCAGTGCACTGCTAATCTCGACAGTCCTCAGCTTCTGTGCCAGACGCCGTTCTGTTTGCGCCAACACCAGCCCCCCCCCCCGGCAACTTCAGGGCCTGCGAACCGCCACCATCGCAAAACCAACACCCGCGTCATAGCACAAAGTACAGTATCGTTCTCGTGCAGTTCTTTGATTTATCGATATTGCGCACGCATCCCATCTTGGCTTGCATTGCAGCCCACCCTGTCTGCCACTCAATTTGCTTCCTCTTCACGCCATAGCCACGGGTAAGTCAGTCCCTAGCCCTGTGCTGTGCTGGCGCCGTGTTGCCGCATCTCCGCCCACTTTCGATCTGATATTGTCGGATACCACCGTCTCAACACGTCCTGTGGCATGGGGCCGGCTCCAATCTCGGCAATCTGAATTAACTAAATGACTAGAGATTGAATTTACTGTCGGATTCCCGCGTCTACGCTAGCGTGTCCTCGCAAATCGAAAACCCTGGTGCCGTCACTCGAAATAGTCCCCCCGAGTCGAAGTCTTTAGTCCTCACTGTTAATTCCCTCGGTATCCAACCTCTTCGCGCTAGAGGCCAGTCATACTATACATGATAGTGCCTGGTTTCGTGAACTTGGCACTGGTCGACAATTGCTGTTCTTCACACGATACCCATGAAACAGCTTGAAGTTTTTGATCTTAATGCATGGATCCCACTCGACGACTCCTTCCACTACACCTCCGCCCACTTCAACTACCCTACTGAATTCGCTCCCCTCTAGTCAGCCCTGTTGTGATCTGTTGCGTCCAAGAGGTTTCCTTGGGCGGCGCTTTAGACACTGCTCGCTGTCAATATAGATGGACTTACACCTTCACCACGAACCACTACAGATTCATCAAAAACGCAACAAACCTAGAGGGCCATTGAAAAACAAGGGTTGTCTTCTCAGTGTTCAGACATTTTCGCGTCGCTCTTTTGCTACTCTGGAACTTGATCGATAACCTGGATTGCTGCTTCATCACTCTGGCGTTATGTACGGACCGAATCATCAGCAGGGGCACAGTTCACGCCTCAATGGCGCCGCCGGCGGGCGAGGAATGCCCCAAATGATGTACAATACCTTTGTCCAGTCGCAAGGGACACATCAACATCATACCCATCCCCAACACCACCAGAACCTACAGCAAGATCACACAAGCCATAGTGCTACGCCTAGCTCAATCAGCCATTCTGGTTTCTCTGCCGGTCTCGGGCCAAACGTGAGCCCGTTCACCCCTAGTAGCCACCAGAATGGGACCGGTGCTAGTTCTCGTGGCGCGCAGAGTCAACAGCAATATACTGAACATTGGAACGAGCAGTTGAAAGCCTTCAAAGCAGCTGAACAGGCCCACCAGACCATGGCCGAACAGCATCAGCAGCACTACTACGCAAGAACGAAGGCAGCAGAGAACAAGGGTATTGGCCCACTCACGAGCACAAATGCTAATGAATCGGTCGACGGTGAATTGGAAGATAGAGGGAGGCCTGTGAACTTTGACAAGGCTCTCGATAGACAGGATTGGCTGATGCTTGATATGAGTGGTCAGGGTCTTAAGAACGTATCGCCACCGCTGTTCAATGAATACCAGTTCCTTACTGAGGTCTACCTCTCCTCCAACCAGTTGACCTCACTTCCTCCAGCCATAGGGCAGCTCCGCTCTTTACGTTTGCTTGATGTATCTCATAATCAGCTTACTCACTTGCCTCCCGAGTTAGGCATGTGTACGCCCTTGCGCCAGCTATTGCTTTTTAACAATCTGATCCGAGATATACCTGACGAGCTCGGCGCTCTTCATTTCCTGGAATTGCTGGGCATACAGGGGAACCCGTTAGATAGCGAGGTGAAAGCAAAGATAATGGAGGAGGGCACCAAAGAGTTCATCAACTATCTAAAGGAGAACGCTCCCGGTACGTTCACCTTGATGGCACTTGCTCAACTGCAAAGATCAGCAACGGAAACTAACATCCATTAGTCCCCAATCCACCCGCGCCACGCTTACCTATCACAATCCAGGAAGATGTAGGTTCTGACAAGGAGCGCATCCGAGTGATGTCCTGGAACACGCTATGCGACAAGTACGCCTCAAGCACTTTGTATGGGTACACCCCAGCTAGTGCTCTGTCGTGGGAATATCGCCGAGCCAGCATAATGCAGGAGTTTCACGAGAGAGATCCGGATGTCCTTTGCTTGCAGGAAACTGCCATGGATGCATTTGACAATTTCTTCAATCCCGAATTAGCTAAGAAGGGCTATAGGGGTGTTTTTTATCCCAAGACCCGCGTCAAGCACATGACAGGCAAAGACCAGCAGGCCGTGGATGGGTGTTCGATTTTCTATAAAAGCGATAAGTACATCCTGCTGGACAAACAACTGGTTGATTTTCGCCAGACAGCAATCAATAGACCAGACATGAAATCAGCGGATGACGTTTTCAACCGAGTAATGCCAAAGGACACCATCGCTGTGTATTGCTTTTTCGAGTCACGGTTTACAGGCAACCGTTTCATTGTTGTTAATGCTCATCTCTGCTGGGAATCATTTTTGCCGGATGTCAAGGCAGTGCAGACGGGTATTTTGATGGAGCTGGTCACCAAGCAAGCCGAGCGCTACACCCGTCGTCCACCAATACCAATTGAAGAGAAACAACTCAACAAGTCAGCTGTAGAGGATAGTCAAGCTGAAGATTTCCCTGAACCCTTGGCGAGCCAAGAGTACCGCAGTAACACGGACATCCCACTGCTTGTCTGTGGCGATTACAATTCGATGTCTGACAGCTCGGTCTATGAACTCTTAGAGAAGGGCCGGATACCACCAGATCACCCGGATCTGAAGGGACATTCATACGGAAATTTTACACGAGACGGCATCGAACATCCGTTTAGTTTGAGGAACTCCTATGCCCACCTCTTCGGGACACCAGATGAACTGACATTCACCAATTATACCCCAACATTCTCGGGTGTTCTTGATTACATCTGGTACACAACAAACACCTTGGACCTGATAGAACTCCTCGGTCCTCCAGATGCGGAGTATCTCAAGCGCGTTCCTGGATTCCCTAATTACCACTTCCCCGCAGACCACATCCATATAATGGGAGAATTTATCTTCAAGTCCAAAAAGGAAAAGAAGACACCCGGGGACCAGAAAGGCCGAATAGACCAGTAAGCCAGGAAACTGCTTGTAACATTGAGGTCCAAACCCAATACCTCTCATGTAAGATGCCAGAAGGAGGACCACGAGCTGCTCGCAGCGAGATATTACTCGACGGTTCCTCGGATCGACTTTGGCCTATGATGCTTTGACCATGTATATGAAGGAATGAACGGATGCCTCGAATCTTCTCTCATACTCCGAGAAGGGTTTTGTTAGGGCACCTGGCTTGGACATCTGGGATGGTGTTTCTGTGTGGGGAGTCGGAGAGCAACATTTCTCGTTTGATCTTTCGCGGTTCTTTCGTTGCGGTTGAATGTTAGGCGTTTCAAGTATATGTACTTGTACCTGGTTTATTGGCCCCAAACCAGCAATAACATCCGTTAGCTGCAGCTATGCAGCACGCCACATCTTCCACAACTTGTAATTTGCCAACGTGATTTGCTAACGTGATATAAGTGACTCGGGGGATGTGAACTCGGGAGAAATTTGAGTATCACTGGTTGGATAGTTGTCCATTATACATTCACAATGAGCTAGGAAAATTGTGTTTGTGTTAAGAAGTTGCTGGCTTTGTTGGATTGCTCTTTATCAGGGGGTTGACTGTTTCCTATGGCAATCGCTGATTGCCGAGCAACGAACTTGAATTTTCTGCCGAGGTTGGATAAGTGAACAGTGGTACCGAGACTTAGGATTACGAGTCATCTGCTGCCAACAAAGACTTGATCAGCTGATATCTCGGGTTCCATTTTGATGTTGCTCCTGTAAGTGGTGATAGATGCACCATGACACTACGTTAAGACACATCATAAGCGTCGCCCGAGTGAGGGGAGTACGGGAAATATACAAACATCCGCATTGGGCTTACTGGGTTAGGTTTCCTATTCAATTATGCCGGAAGCTACTCGTTCAGTACGGAGGCGCCGAGGCAGATACCGGTAGTCGCCTCATACCTATCTAGGGATAAGCTCTGGAAATCCTGGGTTGAGAATAGATCTGCCGGCCTTGGTACTGTAATCAATTGATGACGCTAATGTCACGATCGCTTGCCAAGAGGTGGTGTTCATACTAGTATGCAATCGTCCGTGCCAGTTCAGCCAGATTATAAATTACACAGGGAGACGGAGGGTGACAGGTGAAGAGGTAGGTCAGTGGCGCTGCGCAAGGTGACACTGCAAGAGGTATGCGTGGATAAATACGCGGCAGCGTAGGGTAAAAGGGGGAATATCTACCGTCTATCGTCATTCCCCTAAGTCCGTGGAGGGCAATCTTCCGATGAATATACGGCTTCATGCATCCGATCTGTCCGCGTAAATACACTATAAAATAGCTATAATTCAAACTCTCTCGCGAGTAAATAGTAGTTAGAATCTTTCCTCAGCATTGATCACTCCTCTGACATTACTGAGCAACCCTGAGCAACATAGAATTATCGTAAACTTAGACACCATGGCTATCACCACGGAAATTCTACGAACCGTTGAGTGGAACGGGAAGAAGGTCCCGGTCTATGACATGCAGACTTTCGACTTCAGCAAGCTGCTTTCTCAAGAGCCCGAGGAGCTTGAGAGACTTGTCCGGTGTTGCCAAAATGAAGGGTACTTCTACATTGACCTGAAGGGCATTGACGGTCGCCGACTCGTTGAGGACCAGCAAGAGACATTGAGGCTTATGCACCGCTTCTTTGAGTCCCCCATTGAGGCTAAGAACCAGTACGGCCTCGTTGCACCACACCTTGGGTAAGCTCCCTAATAGCGAAAGGCGAAGCTGAGGCCCGACTGACATGAACGAAAAGATATGAGCCCATCGGCTCCCGCACTGGTGTCCTCGAGAATACCAAGGATGGTTATGAGATGATTAAGGTGAGTTCCCCTGCCTATTAATCAACTGCGATTTATAGCTGGATATGTTATTGACTCTCTTTCCACTCGACAGGTCTCTCGTGACGAGATCCAGAAGGATAGCCCTCACATCCCGGACGTTATCAAGAACAGCCCGGATATGAAGGTGCTCGAGAACGCGATTGCTGGCTCTAACATCGTCACCAAGGCGATCCTGTCAGCTCTCTCGACAGGTTGCGGACTTACCGGCGCAGCGCGCTTTGAGAACACGCACCGCAACGACCGGCCCTCGACCAGCACGTTGGCCATGATGCACTACATCCCATCGGACCCGCGCACGGACAACAACATCGGGCACCAGAAGCACACCGACATCAGCTCGCTGACGCTGCTCTTCAGCGAGGAGTGGGGCATGCAGATCCGGCCGCCGGGAGCGCGCGAGTTCGGCTTCGTCGAGCCGCGCCCGGGCACCGCCGTCGTCAACGTCGGCGACTCGCTGCGCTTCGCCTCGGGCCACACGATGCAGTCGTGCATCCACCGCGTCGTGCCCTACGACTACAGCCAGCACCGCTACTCGATCGCGTACTTCCTGCGCGCCGAGAACGACACCATGTTCCAGGACTCCGAGGGCCGCTACATCACGGCCGGCCAGTGGCACGACGAGAAGTTCTTCGCCTTCACCAGCCCCCCCGAGCTCCAGGCCCTCGCCCCGTCTTCCATGATCCTCGGCGGCATGGTCGAGGAGGACGAGCCCGCCGTCCCGGCGCCCGTCACGGAGAAGACTGCTGCTGTGGAGGCTTACTAGAACTCTCACGACACGAGAAAATAAAGTAGATTTCGCGGAATGGCGGAGACTGACTTGTTTTTTGTCACTCGTTAGGTAGTCGGTGCTTACGTGCGAATAAACGTTCAAACAAAGAATGAATGACCTCTGGATTACATGCAACATGCGTGCTGCATTTGTGTTGGCATGGGGTATCTCTGAAAAGGCGTGTCTTTCACTCACTTCAGCGATGTACAATTGAACGATAAATAGCTTGACAAGAGATGCATGTTCATCCCTACCCTGCATGGTGGCTCGAAGCAGCCAAGGTACCACAGGATGGAACTCCAATCCCTATCTACACTAGCACGATAACCCCAGCAAGACTAGATATCCCTCTGGGATCTTTATCCTTGTTGTATGTAGTCAGGGTCCACGCAACTTTAGTCCAACTCATGAATCCATCTGCAGATACAGCACCTGACAATACAGTATCCTTTACTATGACCGGCCGTTTCGAGAGTCGTAGCGCGGTGGTTGATCGCGTACAGCTGTACTATTGTTTGGTACGTCGGTATTATGATTTGCGATGATCAACGATCCCGGTGATATGATGTAAACGGATGTCGGGGTAACCGATGTAGACGACAGTTCACTACTCATCGCATCCGATTCTGGGCTTCGGGTGTCTTTGATGATGACTCAGTCAGTCTTAACTCTCTCAAAATTATGTCTAGTATATGAGGTTCGAAAGCATGGAAGCCTACGTGGATTTCCCAACCATTTCCAAACAATGGCCAGACAAGCAGGTAACGCTAAGATGGCACCTATTATGGCGACCACCGCCTCAACTGAGAGGCCCATGAAGTCTGATAACACAAGACTTCGTAAATGTCTAGATGTCGGGCTTCGATCGTGACGGGTTTGGCAGAGTGTGGCTGTTTCCGAAGCTATCTCATGCTTCGCAGCTACATCATGGTTCACAAGAGTATATTTCATAAATCAAGATCGACTTTTGATAATCTTCGAGCCGGCTACGACCCCGAGGAACCTGAGGGAGGCATGGGGCTGGGAATACTACGCCTGTCGTCGTCAATACGAAGATATCTGAACACAGGGGCTCAGGCTACTTCAACTTCTTGGTACCTTCGCCTTCGCCGGCACCGACGAATCCCATTTTCACTAAACATCCTACTATACGTGGCCTGGGTGAGAACTCAATAACGCCGGATTAATGCCATAGGACCGATTACTGTTCTACGATGAGCGAGGTGTTCATCAGGTTTGAAGCTGCAACACAAGGCGTAAGAAGTAGTTAAATTACACTGTTGGATTTGTTTGTTATCTGCGCGGATGTGACGATAGACTGCCTAGGCACCTTGATCATCTATACTCGAAATCAGAATGGTGCGTGTGATCAGCCGTCGCGCGTGGTAGGGTGTCGGAATCGGCAGCACCGAAATCGTCAAAACCGGCCCCCGTAACTTATCTGAAATGGCGCCGAAATCAAGAGGATAGGCGGACTAGGGATATGTGCACGTAAGAATGATTCTATTGTCGAGGGGTAATGTCGGCGCATGGGGGTTACTGGCCATTGCATTTGAGCCTGTTACAGGGACGGTCGGATCTGGGAATGATGTGCCGAAAGATGGGGGTTAAGAATCAAGGTAACACAACACTTGTATAGCGAATAATGGTTCTTTAAGTCAAGTGAATTATCTTGGGGGTGTATAGAGAGAGGTCAGTCGCTCCATAGATGAAGGTCGGGATGGAGAGTTTGTAAGATGCTCCCGTCTGCCATATGCTGCACTTATCTATGTGGTAGCCCCGCCATAACCTTATCCCGTCTGACCTACCGTTGCATATCTAAGTACATATATATGCATCTAACAACATAAGAAGCTAAGCGTGAGGGCCCCATATTAATAATGCTCAACGCCAGGTACCTAGGTACTTTAGGTACTTACCTAAGTACGGTCCAATGGTTCGGTCCTCAAAGCTTCCTGTCTTCTTAATAAGCTTTCTGTTTGCGTTGAGCTGCCTGTCCACGCAAGCCTCTCGCATGATGGTAGTCGGTTATGATACGCATTCAAAAGAGGGGCATCGGACAGAGTAGGAGCATGATGCTCCTTCACAGACACCCGTTTTCTGCCTTTCATCCATCATGAACCTCTTCAAACAACCCGGCTGTCGAGCTCTAATCCTTCTCCTGACTATCGTGATCCTCTATGTGACGTACGGATACTTCAACTTCTACCGCGACCCGCTGTCCATTTTCTTCTCCGAGCGACATGGCTTCGATCGATTTTACTCGGCGACGCGACAAGCCGAAGCCGAAGCATTTCTGCGAGCGCTAGAGGCGAACCCCGACTCCTCGCAGCTGGACAAAGCCGGGCCGTCGCCGGATATGTGCGCCGTGTTTATGACCATCGCCCGCGAGATGGAAGGAAGACAATACATCGAGACAGCGGTGGGCTCGTTCCTTGCCAATATGTCGCGCGCCGAGCGGCATGCTATCCACCTGAAAGTGTTCTTTGCCGACGTGCCTAGTCCCGAAACGCAGCACAGGAGCTATGCTAAACTCGCTGCTGCTAACCTCGTCGACGACATCGTGACTTACCCTGGGAGCCTGCCCGAAACGGAGAAGGCGACCCAAATGGGCTTGCTTGAGTCGTGGTTCAGGGACCGCCATCATAAAAGCATGATCGAGAGGAAAACATTGTACGATTACGCCTACGCAATTCGGCACTGCGCTAAGACAACTAATGCCCCGTATATCGCATTGTTTGAGGATGATATTATTCTTGCAGATGGTTGGGGGGCGCGGACGTTGAAGAACTTACGTGTCGTCGAGGAGATGATGAAGGATCCGAGGCGCCATGATCCGGCACGGGGCCGAGTTGAGCCAGGCGGCCCAAATAGTTGGCTTTACCTGCGCCTCTTTAACCAAGAGAGGAGTTTTGGCTGGGGAGGTGGCTACGGTTTTAGAAGCAACAACGCCCACATTATCTCGCTCGCCGTCAGTATCCCCTTGTTGGCGATTATACTACTGGGGCGCCGATTCTTGTTTCCTCGCCACTTAGCACGACAAGTTGACGGTTGGGTGTTGCTAATTATTTGCGGTGTTGCGGTACCCCTCTTCGTTTGGCTTTTCTTCGCATCAGGGAAAGCCTCGCTCCTAGGCTCACCACCGGGCGTCCGTGAGGAGTGGTTTGGATGCTGCAGCCAAGCTCTGGTTTTCAATAGGAAGCATGCACTGGGGCTATCCGATTTTCTCATGGAGGCTTCAACTAAGCCGGGCGGGGCGGGGAGGGGCGATATGCTCCCCAAAGACTTCGCGTGGCAGCACGGGCTTGCGAGGATAAGCGCCTATCCGATGCTCGCGCAGCATCTGGGGAGAATCAGCGCCACAGGTACTACCTCTCTTGAGGCGGGCCGGATTTGGAGCATGGCGTTTGAGAATTTGAAAGCGCACAGACTGGCTCTTGACCACATCAAAGATGTCGAGGAATTGTTCGGCAAGGAAGCAGTCAAGGACATGATGTCAAGTCACTAGCCTAATTGGCGCGTACGTACATAATTCCTCTAACATATACCACATCATTATGTGTACCAAAGGATCGAAATATGCGGGGTTTGCGAGGAAGCTGCCTTTAACATGTCACAGCAAGAACAAGAAGCTAAATAGCAGTGCATACTTACCATGTTAGAAATAGACAGCATCTGACTTGTTTCGGGCGATTAGCTAGATAGGTGATACAGTGCCACAGTTTGGCATACCTTGCATAGACGGAACAGATGCCAGGTCTAACAGACAATCTCTTATGTATGTAGTCCTAAGGGACGCTTGAGTTTGTCGCCGAAAGGTTATAATTTGTAGTGCTTAGGAAAACCTCTTGGCCATCTACGACTCGGCGTATGGGATGGTGTCTCGTGCGTTGGCCAGGCTCATGTTCAAGCTAGCTGCATAGGTAGGTAACTTCAGATTCGATCGTAAATCTGTCCAGATGAGTTAGACGTTGTGTTACTTAGATATATGTTGGACTGTTGAAAATCCCACCTTGCCCCCATTTCTGCCCGTGATTGGTCAAAGGCTCAGGTGTGCACCCTATCTAGTAAGGTAGATAAATAGAGTCCAGTCCCGCCGCTTCTAAATCCAGTATCTAGCACCCAGGGTTTTGGTACTTACCTGAGTAGGTAATACGTACGTCCAGTTTGTTTTCAATGTTTGTTATCATACCGACATATAACAATCAACCATCTCACACCTCAACACCCTTCTAACAACGCACCACAATGCGTTCAAGTTAACCATCATCTACACCTAAATACCACGCAATGGAATTGATTTCTGTTGTCTTTGTGATTCTAACATCATCATCCATTGTATCCCCTTGTTACCCTTGTTACCCTTCACCAACCATTCTGCCCTGAACCCGCCCCCTTGGGGAACGTCAACTGTAAGCCAGCTTCGGGCACAGCAAAACAATGCGTCTGCTCACCGGCAATTGAATTCCCTTCAGTATGCCTAAAGGACTGGCCGCATCTCGCTGGGCCACGCAATTCCCCCGGGTGACGTCTTGGCCGCGCCCTCCTCCAGGCCCTCAGGGTCCTGTTGGCCCGGTTTCCTCGTCCTCGCAACCGCTTGTCAATGCATCATCCAGCGCAGCGTCTCGCAACGAACAGCCTTCGTCGCCCGAGCAGCAACTGTCACGGTTCCTCAAGATCGTAGCCCGCCTGAAATGGAAGATACCATTTTTGGAATTTGGTTATGGCACCGCCGTGGATCGAGTGGGCAAGCCACAGCAGGAAATCGACGCCAATGAGATTCATTTCAAGCTCGACTTCCATGAATTCTACATGCTGATTGAGCGGGCGCTGGTTCATTTGATGGGAGTCTACGGCATCGTGATCTACTCTCAAGCCGATCCTAATGGCAACGGCTATGGAGTGGGCATTAACAATCCCAATACATTCCGCGACCGTTATCAACAGCACCGCTATCACGAGAACGTGCTCTTAGCGCTCGATAACCCTGCCAACCCCCTCCATGAGATGCTGGGCCAGCCGGAGGTGCGCAGACAACTTGCTCGCGCAAAGGAGCTCAGAAACAGGTGGAAGAACGCCGACGACCCCGGTGCCGACACGCGCCATTCTATACCAGCGCCGCTCGAAGCTTACAACCTTAAAGAGATCTTGCAGACTATCCTGCTGGCGCTCGAGCAAGCATACTTCGTGACAGAGCAGTTTATTCGTCAACAACACCCGGGCGTAGGCCAGAATCAACCCGTGAGCACAGCTGACTGGACTACTGATTCAGGCGACTGGGAATTCATGGTTGATGCTATGGATTGGGAGGTGGTATAGACGATGCGGAGTTTCATCCCATCTGCAGGTCGGATTTCAGATTCGCATGGCTCGGCGTTTCGGTGTCGAATTCAGGTCTCTCGCGGTGTGGTGTTGTTGGTGCATTGGTATCAAGCATGTGATGTCCTAGATGGCACGCTACCTTTTGCCCCTGTTCCTTGTATATTTTGGTCTCTTGAATGAGGTGGATATCCTATAGATCGCAGTCTTCTAGAAACCTTGCTTCATAATTTTTCTATACCACAACTGTTGCAGCACATGTACGGCGAATAAGTTTCTCTTTCTCCCTCAGCGTCTGATAAGACTTCTTCGTATGGTTTTATAGCACTTTTCAATCTTCCTGTCTATGGTACAGGTGTAAGGGACTATCCTCTTTCATATTTATCTGTCATTCACCCAAGCGCTTGGGCTCTAACCCACTAATTTAGAGGTCGAAGCACGAATTTTCGTATTGAACACACTAGGCCAGACTCGTCTAGTTGTTTAACCTTCGATATGGTTTACCGGCAGACCGGCAAACAGCCACACCACCTTCCTGAGTGGGCCTAGCTTCTGGGCTCGAAACACCTGCGCCTCTCGTCCCGTGCTCAGCTAAAGCTTGTCAGACCAGTGACCCCCACTACTTCGCATAGGCACCCTAGCGTTGGCTAGCTCAGCCTGTCGACGTTAAGCATCTACTACCTAGGTACCCAGGTTCTGCCCAGATACCTAAGTAGACAAGCAAATCTGTCATAAGTAGGATATGATGTCTATATTATGGTGTTTATATAGGTAAATATCGGCTCCATATAGCATATGGGCTTCCGGATAGGAGAGGGCATTCTTAAGCAAATAAACGTACCATTGTAGACTACACACACCTTTCGGGTAAGCACAAAGGGACGAAATCATTTTATGTTAATCTCACGATGAGATTGGCATGTTGCATACTTCCAGTATCTATGGCGCCTAAGTACTGTAACCCAGCCCTGCTGGGCTGTTCGCCAGGACTAGCCCGATGAAGCATGACCCCTGAGCAGCGCTTTCTCAGCCTGTGGAGCAGAATCCTACCACTGTCCTACCGCCGTCCTACCAGTACAGTACACTCACACTACCTACATATAGATAGTCTAGTGCATGAAGTCTCGGGTCGACCGTAAGATCAGGTGGTATTATGTAGATACTTACTTACACACCTCCCATCTCCCAGGCTTGGTGGTTGACCTCCTACCTACCACAGCGGATAAGCCGTCCGTTTCCGCCATACCACCAGCCGCCACGACGAAAATACACGCCAGACGGAGCCGTGAACCGCCCAGCAGGCCAAGCCGCGCCTCTGCTGCGACATTGTGAGACGAAGCTGCGACCGCGTCAAATCCGATTTTGAACACGAGGCGGCCAGGACAATCCATATTAGACGTTACTAGCAGGACGCACACTGAGGTGTAGACCGCCAATGAGCCGTGAAGGCGGCGCGCGCGACCATCACGACGAATGAAGCCGACAAACTGAACACCCGAACTCGGTCGTGAACGAGGGTAACGGAGGAGCGTGTCTTGCATCGAAGTCGTCCTAGCCGTCGGGCCTCTGGCCAAATTCCCCCAAGATCCTCGACGACTCGATTCCACCCGAACCGTAATCTGCATGCATTATGGGCAATTCAAAGGCCAAGAAAAAGCCGGGTCGCAAGCAGTTACCAGACCTGCCCATTGTGGGAAATCAGAGAAAATGGAACATCATCAAAGTGATATTACGGATCATAAGCTTGGCTTTAAGTATAACTGATACAGCTGAACTCGTCACTATCGAGACCGCTAGCATCACCTTAGATTATTGGCCAGTAGTTGCTTTTCCTGTGGTTAGTTTCACCGCGTCCACGCTACTCCTCTGATCCCCCCGCGATATCGACCTTGTTGCGATATGCATCCCGACGCCTAGCCTAATGTTTGTGCTAATTATAATGGTCATGATAGCTGGCGGGATTCATACTTTGGGACGTTGTCGAGTTCATTGTCATGATTGTCCGGGGTGGCACGGCGAAAGGGATTCATCCCGGTGCCCATGTTGGCGTTGAGCTTATTTTGTGGCTGGGCAGCGTCTTCACCATCGTGGCACAAGCAGTAAAAGCCAATTGGAGCCAACTCGGTGCGCCCGATTATGTTTTGGAGGAAAGGGCGCTATTACCTTGGGTTCGAGTGGCCCTCACCCAGTTCAGTTTCCTTGGCCTCTTAGTGTAAGTTTCCCTAGGTTCTCATCAAAATTAGTCATCCCATCTAGGCCTCCCGCTGCCGTCGGGACCATCCTAAGTGTTGGTTTCGTGATGGCTAAATAAGTCGTCCCCCTTGGACTCGCCATTAACTAAACTTTAGGATTTTGCGCTTCGTACTCTTCGTGCGGGCGTGCGTTGAGGTCGATAGACGGAAAAAGGATCGACGGGTTCAGCAGCTCGTATTTGCTATTCAGAAACAAGGACGGAACCCGCAGGATATTCCCTTGTCAGCTTTCAAAGCTGTACGAGCGATGGACCGCACAGACCCTTCTACAGTCATCAAGGCGCTGTCAAATTCGGCAAACGCATCAATGACAGAATCAACGGCGCATGCTGCCGAGTCGTCAACAAAACCGCAACGATCACGGCCGTCGGCAGAAGAACGTGATTTCGCTTACAAATATAACTTCCCCATCGTCACCGTGCCAGAGCTCTTAGAGTCTGGAATTCATCCCGAGGACGCACGGAATCAGAAGGTCTTGATTGGAGCTTTCCCAAGGTAGATAAGGCGGATTTCTCGCAGTTGGTGACGGAAATGGACATATCTGCCTGAAGAGCTCACGACATATATGCATGTACATACAAATAATAATACTAGATACCCTTTGCATCCCTATATACTAACCCCGGCTTGGTGTGTAATATCTCGTCATCTGCTACCTTGATTTTCTTTTCATGTACTTGATGACTATGAGGTTTTCATTAGATAGGGTTCAGTTCGCCCATCGCAAAAACAGATACAGTAGGTGCAAGCTTCGGATCATTCCGACCAGGAAAAAACCGGGCTTCCATTTAATATGGCGCCATAATTGTGGGAGGATGTAGTATCCGGCAGCCTAAGATACCTATCATGCATTTTGCTGAGATACAGACCTGCTTTTCTCGAGTCACAAGATGAGAAAGTCTCGTAGGGGCTGGGTGAAGCCCACTGGGCGCAAGCAGCACGTGGTGACAAGCGCAGATGCTAAGCCCACCACGGGCCTCCCCACAGACCCAAATGCGGGGCCCTCCCTCCGCTACCACGACGTCACATGCATAGACCGAGGAAAGCGATAGGCTGGTGCAGGTGCTATCGTAGTATTTAGACGGTACAGTACCACTACTGCCTAGGGACGTTAGGTACTGTATCTAGGTAGCTACGAAAGGTCAGCTGCTGGTATAGGTAACGACTTGAGTGCTAATATTCCGGGTTCCGGGCGCCGTCAAGGCTTCGTTAGCAGTTTATTACCAACCTTACTCCCAACGAATCTCACTTCCTCCAAAACCTTCGAACTAAGACCAACACCAGAACCCTCTTAACCGACCTAGATCGCAACGGTAGCCCATCGTCATGGCGCCGACGTTATCACTGCGATCCCTCCTCACCTACGCGAACAGGCTGTTGTCGCAAGTACCGCTCTTAAGTGACGTCCCCAGCAGCCTCCCCTCGATATTCGAAACGGAGCACACCACCGCCTCCCAGCCAGCCGCGAACCTCCCATACGAGACAAATTATGACGAACAACCCATCTTCAACGGTGTAACACCGTACGATCCTCTCAGTGGCGCGCCTACGTGCCCGCTCGATGGGCCCGTGAGCTGCAATAACCAGTCGGTCGCCGATTCCTGTTGCTTCATCTACCCGGGCGGCCGATTGTTGCTTACGCAGTTCTGGGACGAGGAAATACATGTCGGCGGGGGCGAAACAGATTGGACTCTCCACGGGCTTTGGTAGGTTTTGCGCTCTGCTGCAGGCTCAAGTCGGAACCGTTACTATATGCGGTTACGAATCAATGGAATGCTGACGTTAGCAAAATAGGCCCGATCTCTGCGATGGCTCCTACGACCAATACTGTGGGATGACACCCAGGTTCAACAATATCACAGCTGTGCTGTCGCATTACGGCCAAGACGAACTTGTGGAGGCCATGAATCGGTATTGGGTTGCCAATTAGTAAGTTTGCCCATCCCATTTTGATAGTCATTGCGTGCAGTCCCTTACAACATCCTCCCCGGGATGTTTACAAAATCAATACTACCCCGGAGGCAGAGGCGATACCTAGGAGACAGAAATGCAGCAGCAGCAGCGCCTGAAGATTCGCGACTAACGGGGAGTAGCGGCACAAACGAGCATCTCTGGGCTCATGAATATAATAAGCACGGTACGTGTATCAATACACTTTCGCCATCGTGTTACGGTGAAGCCTACACCCCAGGCCTCGAGGTGGTCGACTATTTTGTCCGTGCCTTCGGGTTGTTCCGGATGCTGGACTCATACCATGCGCTCGAAGAGGCGGGGATTGAGCCCGATTCTTCCAAAACATATGCGCTGGCCGACATTCAGGCCGCTCTCGAGAAATACAGCGGCAGTCGCGTCATACTCAAGTGCTCGCGGCATAACGTGCTTCACGAGGCTTGGTATGTGTGGTTTGTGAAGGGTAGCTTACAGAGCGGCGAGTTCGTCCCGGCACGCGATAGCTTCAAGGGCGACCATGGGAATTGCCCTTCGCAAGTCCGGTATCTACCCAAGAGGAGGAAAGGGAGGTGGCTTTCGTAATCTAACTAGACACACAATAAGGTATCATAGTTGTAATATTTAGACCTATATCTATTTTTCCACGTCTATTCTTGTCTGCTCCTCCGACTGCTGATTATTCCCGCGCTGTGCTCTAGCCTCCTTTATAGACTAGCACGGAAATCAGCTGAGGGATATTAAGGTTAAGATATACAGTGATTATCGTATTGATACTAAAGAGGAAGCAGGACACGAAACGATACGTAATCCAGCCTCTTGTTTTTTCCTCGGGGCCTATAGCTATTGACTTTAACTACTAATTCCTGATGTCTGCTATAGAACGGCCCACTGAAGATCTGGCTGTGATGGCGTAGGAGTTTTTCAATCTGGCAAGCCTAACAATTACTGACATATTCGGGCGACATATTCCAGAATTTAAAGTATAATGGTCTATAAAGCCTTTGCCTGGTCGTTGCGAATTGGAATGGCTATTAGATTTGTATTCTCTTAAACCTGGGATCTTGTTGCTTCAGAAAGACTTGAGTCGTGTCCGGTGTAGCACAGAATGAAATATACCTTTCTCTCACCATCCAGAGAGATCGATATAAAGCAAATGGCCCAGAATTCCCGAAGTGTAATAAGGGGTAGTATTCTAGGCTCTCAAAATACCGTGGCTTTCGAATAGTCTATCTATCAAATTTTCTAGCTCGCTGTTGACATATAGTCGATCGAGGTATTTCCTCACAATCTAGTTCACCGATACGAGTCCAGATCTAGTATATATCAGGCTGCAGGCGAGCTAAAGCCTCGTGCGCTAATACGGCCTGTCCCTTTGTAAAGATAGTTGTAAGGGATAGATGTGGGCTTCTGATTGGTCTGTTAACCTACACCGACTCGGTGACCAAAGTGACACCTCGATACGGCAAAGGCTTTAAAAAGTAGAGCCTTATACAACATTGCATACAAAACGGCCAACCGCGCCACAGCTATGCACCTCTAGCTAGTCTCCTTATGCACAGCCCCTCTTCGGACTCCGAAATTCTCAAATAAATGCGAGAAAACCGCTTGTATGCTCAAATACCTGGCACGGCGATGGGACGCTCTTCATAAGTGCATTTTTACCTGGGTTGGCTTCTCTCAAATATATGGAAGATGGGATTATTCAAGCATGCATTCCAAGAGCTCCTGACAAGGCATCTTATGGGGAATGAGACCTATGAGGCCGAAGATGTGAAGGTATTTGAAATATCGGGGCCACCTGTAAGTGACATTTACGGTTAAGGTGTGAATGACTAACAGTGCAAGGAACAATCGTCGACATTCCAGTCATTCGTGGTCAAGGTAGATGATGTCAAAGGCTGGCTAAGCAGTATACATCAAGGTGAAAACCAACAGCGAGTAGATAATCCTAGCCTACGTGTAATGTACGATCCAATGCATTCAGACAAGGATTGATACAGTAACTTTACTCACGGCAACTAACCTAGACTTCTAGGCTTGGCTCTAGCCTTACGAAAATTAAGTAAAACTTCAAAACCCCTCACAGTTGATACTTAATAACTGACGCCGAGTGTCCCAGGGGCGAATATACCGGTCGCGGGGTCGGCATGGGGGACGCCAAGCCGAATCCAACAAAACCATTTTTACGAGATGACTACGACCTACTAGAACAGGCTTTTCTGTTGCCTAAGACCACGATGATACCGTTGACCGGAGAGCCTGGGCCGCTTCGAGGCCATTTCGATGTTTACCAAGGACTCCGGGAGGACGGCAAACCTATTTTTGGTGAGAAATTCGGCCAAGAACTCTGGCACAGGCTAACAAGCAGGCTGGCTGACAGGCTTCGTGATGGTGGGTGCTTAAAACGCTGCTTAATGTACAGTTGGGATTTTCTAACTCAGTTATAGCAAACGTTTAGCAGCTTGCTTGTGGGACTCAAGGCCAACGTATTTCTATCATTTGATCCGTTAATCGGAGCCACCAGTTGGTACCCTACAGTTTTTAATTTCCCCTTTCACCATGTCTAAGAGCCATACATTGCCTTAACGCCCATTTTTTCTCCTACTATCGCAAGCTCCTGAAATCCTAAGTATTTTTTATTATAAGTGGACATTATTGACTTCAGTGTTATGACAGATGCCCTTGTCCTGTGTGCTTGTGAACCTCCGGGGGAGTTCGGCTGGTTGGAAGAGGATTGTAAGTATACCAATAATACGTACCCCCATATCTGATTTCCCCATCAACTGAGACTTGATGGAAGTGCGTCACCTTGCACCTCTAGCTAGAAATCCATTTCTTCTGCCAACGATTATAAGTCAACGTGTCGCCGAAGCAATATGGACCTCGCTAGACAGGAAGTTTGACGAGTTGCATGACCTTGAGATAAGCAGCGGCCAAACAGGTATTGGAATGACAGGGGCGAAGCAACTAGGACGCTGCGACGACCCTCAGCTACCTTTAGCAATACTAGGAGTAACCCAGGTGGCGATGGCCATCGAATCCTATATAAAGGGACATCTGCTAACAGTAGAGTCGATGTGTAAAGAGCTAGAGGCATTTCCACATCTGCTGGCCGAGTCAGAGAGGGTGCGGGCAAGAGAGCATAATGGCCTTATCGCTAAACATCTGGATTGGATTAAGCACACTTTGAAGGCTGCCCAAATCCGAGTCGATCATCTCAAACAACGTGCCGATGCCCAAGCCACTGCTGTAAGTGACCCGTGGTAACCCCATTCATTCACGGAAGGGGCGAAGAGAGAGGATTGCCACAGGGCCTCTGGCTGACACATCCTATCTCCTGGCAGATCAATAACCTGCTCGCGCAACGGAATAACGAAACGAACCGTATCATGGTCATGGCTAGCACGAGGATAGCTGAGGACACTCGAAGAGACTCCTCAGCTATGAAGTCTATAGCCTTACTAACTTTCTTATTCCTGCCGGCAACATTTACAGCGGTGAGCCTTTCACATTATCGCTCACGATCATTACATAGCAAATTCACAAGCTGCGTAGAAGCTAATAAAGAGAGCAATTGTAGACGTACTTTGGTACTCCTGCGGTGGTAGCGATAGAGCCTTCACAGGGTGTTTACTGGGCAGTCACTTTACCGTTGACAGCGGTTGTGGTGCTGACGTGGTTGACATTTTTTTATGGATGGGTGATGAACAGGCTGCCTTTGTCGAAGGAATTCAAGTCAGTCTTATGAGATACGATCCTTTACACTAGTATGACCTGCTAGCTAGAAGGATATGAGTGTAGCATTGGTCCCAGCTGTTGAAGACCGAATACCACTATAGAATTCTATCCTTGTTGATACAGATTTGACCCAAATATTTAATAATCTGTTGAGGTGCCAGTAAATATGGTTCTTCTAACCCATACCGCTCTAGAAATGATTTCGCATCCTTGGCTAGACTATTCCACCCGAATTTGGCTGCTGCTTATAGGGGCGCCGGCCGCTTGGATCCCAAGCCAAACTGAGTGGTCACACGCATGGACATGCTTCCCGTACCTTGTTCGTGCATTTGTGACAGGCATATCTCGGTCAGCTATTTAACGCTCCTATACTCCCACTCAACGCAGCATGTTCCAGGGTATCACCAAAGGGCTAAAGAAGGTGGTTCTTATTCGGCACGAATGCTGAAGGAATGTGACATGGGCACACTACCTCATCCCATAGTATTAAATTGGAAACCGTGATGTTATTTCTTCAAATCTCGATGGAAACTCCATCAAATCCGAAGACCATATGCCAATGTTGATAAACAAAGCAACTAGACTGGCTCCCGCCATAATGGAAAATACATAGAAACAGGCCGTTATCTGCGCGAGTATGCTTTGTAAACCCTACTTGTCTACCATTCACATGATCTGGTACATCTAAAAGTGCCTGATACTGACCTCATTGCTAGCTAGGATTACTCCATCTTTTGCATCATGCCCAGTGGCGTGTCATCTTGGGTCTAGACCTCTTTCATGCCGTACTATTGCTAGCAACAAAGCTATCGATGTAATTAAACCCGATTCCCAGCGGGGAATTCTCTTTAGAACTTACAGGAACACCGTAAGATTCCACGTTCACGTGAGTGCTAACGTAGGGCTGCCGTGTCTTAACATCAGGGCCGAAAATTTGTTCGCAGAGAACGGTTCACCAAAGGCATGATCAAAGAAGGTAGTAGGTCTCTTTCCCCACACCCATTCCTCCAATGAATTCTACCCTCTCTATTGGTACGTCCGCGGTTGTCCTCTTATTGCCGATATTATATGTAATGCTGTTTTTCTTTGCTTCGTGGCCTTCTCCATTCATCTCAGGCCCGTGAACCGGTCCCTTAGCATCGACGTGATGACCGCAAGTAATCAAATCCGGACAAGCAGATGAAAGGAAAAGGACAATCAATATAGCTAGGATAGAGTGCAACTGCCAAGAGAGGGCGTCAGGCATGCCACCGTTCGCGACGGCGGCGAAATAACCCGCAACCAACACTATAAACTACGGGCCCGAGGCGAGATGATCTGGGCACTGGGGGATGGATCCCGTCTCCGATTCTCTAAGCCCATGGCAAGCATAGCCGGGTTAACAGCAGCGCCTTGGAGTATAGTCCCAGCCATGAGTATGACAAGGAGGAGAGGCTACGAGGCTCGTGGTTGAATCTGAAGTAGATAAATATGTCTGACGAGGGATGTGCTTAGCACTGACTCGCAATAGGCTCAGCGATGAGGAAATAGGGAGATGCGGGATAAGCCGCCTAGGTTTCCTTACTGCACATGGCTAGATATATCTTCACGCCAGACTCGTCTAATATACCGGTTTTGTTGGCCCATGATAGATACAGTGGCACCGCTGGACAATAGGTACGGTTCTAGGCCTTTTGATTTCCAACGTACGATGGTACGAGAAAGAGCCCGGCTGACGATTCAAGGCTAGTAAGATTCAAAACGCCAATAATCAAAGACACTTATGGTGGAAATGCATACGCATCTAGCTGAGTGGCCCAGCCTTCAGACGCGAAGGTAGGCAATTTCTAATAGCATAGCTACGCGCCCTCGTAGTAGACAGAGGGAGGTATAACCGGAGGGAAACAAGGGGATATTGAAACCTGCCTAAAAGGAGAAAATATTCAGAAGATTCGCGCATTACATAATACAGTGGTTCACTCAGTCTGCCTCTGATCAATAAAAAGCGTGGAGTGCCCTAAGTATGGTCTGATCAACCGTAAACATTCCGCCTCTTAAATGGGTGGCTACCTTTGTTGGTCTTTGTGTTGTGACGTTGTCAATAACGTGTCTTTGAGATCAAAGAGATGACACCGTCTAGAGGGACTGGGACACTGCCAAGGCAAGTAAATAATCTTGAATTGAAGGTTTCTTCTCTGCACAACGAGGCTTTCGGCCTAGCTCCCCAAACCACAGTCTGGTACATTTACTTATTTAGTCAACGTCTAACGCCAGTGAAGCCGGATATTCTGCGCTAAGGATGGGTCGTCGTACCAGTTGGTCAATCGAGGTCTAGATCTTCTCATGCAGCCACATTTCTCAGATCTGTCACTAGCTGTACCGGCAAGACCCGCGGCCTCTACCGCTTCTGGAGAAGATCTTGGTTGGACCAAGATCCGATTATGATCCTTGGCATGGCGCTCCTTGGGCGGCAAAGCGAACGTAAGAGTTCTCACTACTGGTAGTTCTGAATATTGCCACTACACAAGGAAGAAACGTTCTATCTATATTACGTACAAGCAAAGTTTGTGCGGCCACCCCATCTACCTAATCCTGGGTATTTGGCCCGTGCAGTATCAGCCATGATCGTCTTAGGTATAGTTCCACGGATATGGCTGAGAATCGAACGCTTGATTAGCACGGGTGACAACGTCGCATAATTTTGCCTTATTTGAACATATCAAGATCACAACTAGCTGTATACATACTCCTCCTAGATTCAGCCCAAAATCCTACTTGGGGCCACACGTTCTTCAGTTCCAGTAGTATTAGAGCCTAGATCACGCGTCATCACTTGTCTAGTCACGCACTATTCACATGTACATAGAGAAACATTGGTACTTTGGTTTGCTTTGTTTCAGCTCTCTAGCTTGCAGGCAGTACAGCACAACCCATGTCCCATTGGCCTCTCTCCGACCCGCCGGCTCGGGAACCGTGCATTTGTCTAGACCAGCTTACGGCGGCG
Source organism: Xylaria sp. BCC 1067 (assembly GCA_005188305.1). Taxonomy (NCBI): domain Eukaryota; kingdom Fungi; phylum Ascomycota; class Sordariomycetes; order Xylariales; family Xylariaceae; genus Xylaria; species Xylaria sp. BCC 1067. The sequence continues at coordinate 4,273,450 of SSCS01000001.1, forward strand.
ATTGAAGATCTAGCCGGATGACGACATCCGAACAACCAAATGGTACGAACAATGTATCTATCGTCGTTAGCTGTACTCCCAACTTCATGGGTTTACCAGCCTCATGGGCCTGGACTTCCTCAGACACAAGATCCGGCTTATTCGTGGTCACATTGGTATGACAGATTCGCGAGCCAGCCGAGGGTGAGAAGATGCATTGCTGAAGAATTGCTCTAGATAAGAGTTGTCACTGAGTTAGACCTTCCGGTAGTTGTATATAAAATGAACGTGACCATCGCCTCAACTGCAGGATAAACTCATGTTCTATCACCATCAGCAAACCAGCCTAGTGTCCTCCCAAATACTCCAACTTGTTCCATCAATAAACTATTCCAAGACGCCAACGGCTTCTCGACAACCTTATTCCTCCCATAAGCCATCTTTCTCATACCTCACATCAAAATGCAATTCACCACTCTCGCTCTTGCCGTGCTCTCGATCGGCTCTGTTTTTGGAGCTCCGACCGTAGTAGCCCGAAGCGATCCCAAGATCCTGACCAGCGCGATTAGTGCGGCTTCTGATTCGAAAACCGCCGTCGGCACCCAAGTGGCTATTATAAGTATGGTCATTTATTTTCTTGAGCTCTCTATTACCCGATCTCAAGTTAACCCTTCATTAGAGAATCTAGTCCAAACCACTGTCAATAGTGCCGCTATTCCAGCCATCCGAGCATCCCTGAGGAACATCGCCGCGGAAATCGCCAGCATTACCACATTCGTCGCCCCCCTCGTGACTAACGTCGCCCTACCCCTAGCCCAACAGGAACTAGACAACCTTCCCGGCTTCGTCGGGAATGTGAAGGACATTGCCACCAACGTTGAATCTACCGCCAATCTTATTCTTGCTAGCCTTTCTCAACGTAAGTTGAACTCAAAATTCTTTCTCAATTACCATACCATGCCAACACTAGTGTTGATATAAACCGATAGAATCATTGTTGCTTGTGAAGACAGAGGCTCTTTTGGTCCTTGCGACCGTCAGCCCCTTTGTACAGCCCGTCACCGTGTTCGCCAACTCAGCTATTGTTGGAACCTCTGGTCCGTCCACTGAGATTGTCGGGACTACTATCGCTACGACTCAAGATATCGCTGGCCGGATTCAGGGACCTATCACTGCAGCTTTCGTCAAGGTTGTCTAGATAATGGGTTCAATACCGCTCTGTGTATGACCGTTCACGTATATACTCGGTTCTCATGAAATACTGTATTCGGGGGGAGAGAGTATCCCCCCGGTTTATGAGATCTACAGGGATTAATAAACTGGTTGTTGGATTCGAACATAATTGAGAATCAGAGGGCCAGCAGGTGATTGATCATCGAAGCCCATCAGAACGTTTGTCCGCAACATAACCAGCGATGACCATCGAGAGATTCTTGAAATGCGCGTGCCCGGGAATACACATAAATTAGCGCCTGCCAGCACATTATTTGGACCCTCTTCTGTTTACTTCTAGCTGCCGTATGCAAGAAACCACGGGCGCCGGGGCGGTATCTGTACATAACTCTGTGGGCCGTTGAGGTATTCGTTCGTACTTGACCTAGCGGGATGGGAGAAATGCCATCGATGCTAATAGTTCTAACAAAAGGGAGCCGTCAATTATTAACACCTCAGCCGGCTATACGAAAGAACTACTAGTGATGTAGGTTTTTGTGACTTCTGGACTTTGTATCTCTAGTAATCAAAAACGTCCGCAAAATAGTGATTAATGGACACAATGACTGCGCAATTTATTGTGGCTATTTATTTCAAAGTTTCTGTTTCTACCTTTTCGTCGTTTGTTGAATTCACCACCTCTCGCACTGTGTGAGCTGATGGAGAGCGATGCAGAAAAAGCAAACGCATCTTTAAGCAGCCAACTTAAGCGGGTACGTATCTATATAAAATGGCGCTGTGGACAATGTTACGGACCCAACCGTAAGCATACTGTATACGCAAGTGCACATAATCGCCTTGGCAACGCTCTACCTTTCCAGTAGTGTATGGGAATAGTGCTGCTGTTCCTTTTTTGGTCAAGGTTTGACTCCAAAGTGAATGCAAGTCACAGGTAGGTCAATGCAGGGTAGTCATAGGTTAGGCTTTGATGTCATTACCTAGTCCCTAAGTTCTTTTTCAGCTATTTAGGAGATCTGGACCAGGGATCGTGTACTGGCACCTAAGCTTGGGGTACTGGGTTGTGCTATGGTATAGTGCATGTATTTAGTTACACACTCCTGTGGGAGATTTTACTTGGTCGACTCATATATGGAATATATGGTGAAGATTGTCTCTTACCTTACTTACTTGTCATTATAACAAAGCTAAACTCAATAAGACTATAACAAACGCTTCACGGGTTAAAGACTCCGGATATATATCGTACAAATTCTTTCTTGCACATCAAAGTTATGAAGACTGGAATTTCTGGCAGTGAGAGAGAGAAAAGCTACGTGGTTGGTAAAATCAAGTTAGAGAGCCTAAAAATGATGAATTGCCAATAGCCTTCGTAGCCCTATGAGTGCGATAAAATGAGATATAACACCGACTTCACGCTACCTATAGATCAATTTACTTATCACCAACACAATCCTACCCACTTACTCTAGCCAGCCCAGATTAATACACCCGCCCCGCAGCCACTTATTATCTCAAGACTCCGGGATGACTCCTCCGCGTGAACAAAGTAATCCAGTCGCAAAAATCTAAGCTACAACTACTAAATTGGGTATCTTCTTTTGTATCTTCTCTGTCTCGTTTATCACACTTCAATTCTTCCCTGCCCTGATTATTAATAAGTTGAATACACCTAATACCTATCGATTTATCACCTTTTTTCAAAAGCGGTCACTCTATTCATTGATATTACTCGAATTTATTATAGCATTCCTTCTCCTGGTTTTCTTGCTTTGTATTCAACGATGTTACCACTCTTCCGGAATGATTAGAAAGTCACCGGAAATTGCAGCCAGACAATCCAGATACATCTTGATACACCTCATATGGTCATAACTTACCTCGCTTGAGGTAACCGCGTGTCTGCGGTAGGCCCTTCGCAATGTCTAGCGACGGTTACGGGTGGCCGTAAATACACGGTTTGTCTCGCTGCCGGGGGCCTAGCCGACGGAACTGTCAGAGGCTGAAGACGTTGGAAGGTCGCGGTCACTCCCTAGGGTACTAATAGTGAAATACGGTATCGACAGAAGGGCTTGGACCACACACCAAATCCGCGTTGGGCCGAGACCAGGAAAGAGGTCTACGACATAGCCGAACTCAAACGGGAACCCTGTCGTTACCCGAGAATAATACCACAGAACTAAACCTGAAGTAGTCAAGGTGAAGGGCACAGACCAAACCAAACAGCCAAAGTATGTATGTATAGGACCTGTGCAAACTCTGATGGCACAGTAGTCACTTCGGGGCCTACTAGCGGTTGGGACTGTGATAAATACTATCGATTTGCTAAACTGAACAGTACTCTCCTCAAAACAGGCAACGAGTACCAACCCAAAGACGAAGATGTCAACATTCGGGCACATCGATGATGAGGGTGTCGCCCTCATCATTCAGCTATTGCGACAAGACAGTCAAGAAATAGTGTCGACCGCCATTGGCAAAGGAAAGCAGCTAGAGGGAACGGAGACAGACACGCAAGTGGCTTTCAACCTATTCATAGAGGAACTTCGGCAAGCAGAATCCTTTGCTGCTGACGTGCGAATGACTAGAAGCATGCAAAACGCTATTCAGCTTGATGGCGAAGAAATTCTTCAAGCACAGAATGAGGAGCAAGTTGCTACAGACGACCATAATTTATCAGTGTCTCTTAGCAACGGAGGGAGCGACGCACTAGAACCACGAAGCACTCCGAAGCCGTCGACTCGCGATGACGAACTTATCGATAAAATGGCATGTATCTATATAACCGGTATCGAAGATATCGAGAGTGATGACGATACGGCAATGACCAGCCATCCAGAAAGCTCTGCATGGGCGGCTTCGCGCAAAGTTAAGAAAACCCGACAGAGGCAATCATGCGATGCCTGTGGGGAGCAGAAGCACTTCGCTGAGTTGTCCAGAACCCCATGTCAACATGAATATTGTCGGCACTGCCTCTCACGCCTTTTCCAAGACGCTATGGTTGATGAATCACTGTTCCCTCCACGATGTTGTAGGCAGCCTATACCTCTAGACAGGAGCCAGCTGTTCCTTGATGCCGACGTGGTTCGACAATTTCGTCAAAAGGCTGTCGAATTTTCAACACCTAATCGAACATATTGCCGCAATACGGACTGCGCAGCTTTCATTCCCCCGAGCAATTGTTCCGGCACGACAGCTTCCTGCAACCAATGCCATAATCGAACATGTACCACGTGCAAAGACGCTTCGCACGATGGAGATTGCCCAAACGACGAGCAACTCCAAAGAGTGCTTCACCTGGCTCGAGAGCAAGGCTGGCAACGTTGTCAGAACTGTTGGGGCATGGTTGAGCTGAATACAGGCTGCAACCATATGACGTAAGTCCACTCGTAGCCTTGCATACTCGGATGGAACTTACCATATGGATAGATGTCGATGCGGGTTCCAATTCTGTTATATATGCGGTGCTCATTGGAAAACTTGCAATTGCGAGCATTGGGATGAACACCGTCTCTACGAGCGTGCTGCTCAGATTGACGCTCGATATCAGGCTGGCGGAGAGCAGGGGCCCATTCAACCTGGCCAGAACGTAGAAGTCCAACCACCTGCCGACAGAGGTCCTGATCAGCAGGGCGCCCGAGAACAAATTGCCCAGGGAGAAATAGCCCTTCAACAGCCGCGGCCAGTACTCATCGACGAAGTACGGCTAAACAATCTACAGCAACGGATTCAGACCATTGCTCAAGACTTGCGCGACAACCATGAATGCGACCATCCACACTGGTTTAGCCGAGCAGGGCCACAACCATGTGAAGAGTGTTTCGACGTGATGCCCCTGTTCATTTATGAATGTCGACAATGTCATATTACGGCGTGTCGCCGCTGCAGATACCATCGGCTCTAAGTTCTCGGGCATATTTGAGATACGGCAGAATTTTGATTGGCAGTTGTTATCTAATGGCATTATATTAAATAGTTAATAGCCCAATCCTTATAGAATAAATATCTGTCTGTACGGTTTCGCTTGGGCTATCTAACGTTGGCAAGATACAATGTGTTATCCCCCCTTTCGTCGTGAACATCCCCACGGCGTATCGCAAACATGGATTGATCACGAAGCTCCGGTAATTACATTACATGCCTATTGAGCGAAACATGTAGCTCCGGCCTATCTTAAGGTGGGTGTTTGCTTCTCAGGTGATTATACACCTTGCAAGCAACTCTCGGAAATTAGTGTTAGAACAGAACCTCGTCGAAGCAGGAATCTCAGACGGACTTTACGCACATATTTCGGCTTACACGTATCTACAATATAGAAGTCATATATTGTTAATAATCATTTTATACTCCCAAAGGTGCTTCGCCCTTCACAATATAGTCAGGTCTTGAAATTCTTATTGATATTCGAAGGCTCTTAAACCTCTGCGGACTTCGAGGCTCCTTCAAAACTCTAATCTAGTTCTCCTACTAACACTGTCTGGTGTCGGGTAGCAACTAAACTGCCTATCGGAACTATTGTATACTGCAAAGGAATGTGACGAAGCGTGGGGAGGGTAATAAGAAGCCCTTATGGTCTCCGATTGGCTCTGGTACTTCATGCAAGCATTTTTCGATAAGCATATTGACTTAAAGCTATAGGCTTCTATTTCAAAGACCTTCCCAAATACGTAAGTGCTTCCGGGGGAATATTGATACAATCCACCATCGCTCCGTGGTTTTTTAGCCGTTGATAATGTCTGTCAATGAAGATATGTAATACATTGGCGGCGGCTGGCCCAAAATACTGGACTGGGATGATTTTGATAGCAGGTAGCTACTCCCTTTGGTACATTACGGAGAAAGCCCTCTCCCTAAGACGTAAACCTACTAATTAAATATATTAAGGAAAACCTTAACCCTACAAAGGCGCCAATGACTATGTGATTTCCTGCCTGGCAATCCCATAACTATGTTAAGGCTAGGTGTAATTGTGTAGGTTTCTACATTATAGCTCTCGAATCGATGAGAAAGTGATGATTGTATGGTTGGTATAATTGCTGTTGTGGCTGAACCGTCATTCTTACGCCTTTTTCTTTGTACTATGCCTACAGATAACAAGTAAAACACATCATATCGTCTTATTCTTTAGCACCGTGATGTCTGTATTCACAATATGTCGATCGAAATTAGCACAAGTCCACCGCTTGTAATATCATTATACTATGTCACACGGTTAATATTGCCACTTCTGGTCACCTTGACTCACCTTTTCAGCTGCAATATATTTATCAGGCCATGAACCTGCAACTCGCCTACAGACCGAGACACCTCGTATCGAGAGCGATTGCGAGGAAATGCCTCAATATTCTGTATATAAATAGGAGGCCTTTGGCCTCGATAGATTCAGTCTATCTTGAAGGTTAAGGACCTTTGAGAGCCTAGATTGATTATTATCTAATACAGCCAATTTGAGCCAAGCCCTAGATAACTAGCCCTTGTTATATACTACTAGGAAATTAGCCATATCGTGCCAAATATCTTATCTGATCCATCGATATGATAGTTCATGCCCCTCAATCACTTGGGTGTCGCGTGATGAATATAGATAACGCAATATTTTAAGGTGAGGATTAGCTTACGTGTCTAGTCAATGAATGACTTGGGTAATAGTTTCTGATGGATGGACATATTCTCTTTGATTAGGCAGCTAGCGATAGGCAGGGAATGATACACGCCGGTTGTGGTTTGTTCTGCGGCAAAGAGCCAAAGAGATACTTCGATGATCTAAGTATCTGAGCTGAGAGGAAGTGAAAATAGCTTGGTGTTCGGTTCGCAATGGAGGCTCCCGGAAACTGCTGAAAGAGGCTGAAAGAAAATGACACTCTCTGCGAACTCTACTCTAGGGTCTTCGAGATGGAGCAAGAGCTGAAGAGGGCTGTCCTTTAAGACCAAGCACAGTAGCAATTAGACTAACTAATAGCATAAATGTGTTCCGGCTCCTTCACTTGGAGAATATAGAAAGATTGAACAGTACTTGGGCAGTGCTATGGAGAACAAAAGTTTCCCACGACATTTCAAAATTCACAGCAGGGCCGCCCCTCAGATCTAGGAAATATATCTTCAAGAACTCGCTACATTCTTGAAAGTATACATTTAGAGGGGGGAATTATTGACTCTTATAATTTGATACGTTATTTTGGGGATGATGTTTCCTATCTTGAAGTGAAACCGTAACAAGCGAAGAAGCTCCAAAATCTACATATAATATGTGGGCTTACTCAATATTATTATTTGGATTCTTAAGTAATGATTAACATATAAACCCTAAGAAGAGGTTATAAAGTCCTGCTAGAAAAAAAAAATCGAATCGAAATCCTTAATTGTTTAACAGATTAAAAGACAGACAGTGCCATATTTAGTTGGCGCAGTGGGCACTGTTTGGGTCGGGGGTAGCGCTGCTGCAGCACTGCCACAGTGCGCTAGGCCTCAACGTGTAAGGCCTCTTGCTTGACGTGGCTGCAGAAAAGAAGTTTTGAAAAAACCCATCTGTGACTTTAAGACAACATAGAATTGCAGGAACAGTAATGCTTTGATGCGCCTCTGTCTGCATATTTCCACGAAGGGCAAGTACAAGGAGCACCGGGTGCGGCGTTATGCACCTTATTCATTGAGCTAGTGCCCGTTTTTAGGCGTTAGGTATTGATTCAACAGCTCTCATCCGTTTATTCCCACCATTCCTCTCGCTACACAGGCTTATATTGGGACTTCCACGCAGACGTGCCAACTTCTGGAAATTGAAAGCTGCCTTCTGAGATGACGTGGACATGCAAGCAAGCCAGAGCCGGATGACTACAGTTGTAACAACGCACAGAATCACAGTCTGCACCAACAAGATGATGCGGCCGTGATGCACAAAGCGACTGGGACAATCTATTGCAAACCGAAAGGAAGGCTGTCTACAGATTTCTTGATTTTTACATTTTGCAGTCCGTCAGCTCATTCTACATTCCTCCTCGGGATGCAAACAACAAAGACTGCTGCTTGTGGAAAAGGCTACCGCCCATCAACAAAGACAAAGAGGCATGCTAAGACAGCAGTGTCGAGCAACCACCTGAAAATCCCCCGCTAGGCCGCAACAGACTCCGTCGATGCACTCGGATCGGGCCATGAGCCCCTTCCCGCATCTGTAGCACGAGAGAGAGAGATCCTCTACACCGATAACACCACATCGACGTTTCGTCGAAACCTATAGTTGGCCGCTATAATGGAATCTCTTCGAGCCCAGCTCGCTGAGACCCAGGGCGCACTTACCGAACGGGACAAGAAGTTTCGCCAACTGCGAGCCGACCACCATAAAGCCGTGAAATCGTGGTCAGAGGAGAAGTCAGCCCTCGAGGCCAGAATTAGGCAGCTCGAGGCGGAGAATTTGGTATTGAAAGGGACGCCACCTGCGACAGCCGACGAACCTGGTGTGCCAGCAACGCTACCACAGCGCAAAGGAAGAAGCCCAGAAATCGCTTCGACACACAAGGGCACGGGAAAATCGTCGGCGTTGAAGGGCCAGCAAGATGCAGATGCAGATGCAGATGAGGATGAGAAAGTGACTATTACACGTTCACGGATGAAGCAGGCCGAGGCGCACTTCGAAAAAATGGCCCATGAGGTTGTCGAAAAGACGGAGCTGTGCAAGGAGCTTGAGGCTAGGCTCTCGGCGCCCGGTCTCAACCTGAGCGACGATGAGGTTAAGACACGATGGAACCAACTCCGGGATCGGATCCGTACTCTGTCACTGGACTACCTGAGCCATACCTTCTCGGCAAACTCTGTTTCGGAAAAACTCAAGCGCGAGTTTAGAGAGCTCTCACCGCACTGGAAGACCTATGCGAGCACACCGAACGTGACCTGCTACCTCTTCCGCGCGTTCATCTGGAGATACATTCTACGCTACTTTGAAGTCTTCTGCCGTGCATGTGGGCGCAACGTCAGCAGCAAGTTCGGAGGAGCAGCGGAAGCATTATCAGCAAAACTGCCAATCGCCCAATACCAAGAGTGGCTCATTCGCACCGCAACTCTAGTTCACAAGGCTTATCCGATTGACAAAAGTTTAATTGATGAAATCACCTCGAAAATTGTCGAGGCGATTGTGTCTCTTGTGGGAGACACGAACGCCGCCTCTCTTAAAACCTCAATTCATGATATCGTCACGATGGCAGCAGAGCTCAGCGCCACATTTGACCAATCCCGTTTCGTCGTTCTAATGTCCAACGAGCCCGGAAGCACTCTGACGCATGGCTTCCCGTACGTGGAAGCCGTGATGGACATGAGAGCAAAGCTTGGGTCACAGGGGGTGGTGGACTTAATGGTCACTCCTGCTCTCTTGAAGATGGAAGCCGAATACTCAATACTTGTGAAGGCGGAGGTGATCTGCTGACCAATATAATGGTGAAGTTGCTTGGGGGTAGGCCCGCGCGAGAAATGACCATGGAGCAAAATCACCATATTTTGTTACATTCGCTGCGAATCTTGGAATGTATAAGAAAAGCAGAATGAATGAGTGGGATCAATGAGAAAGTGTGTGAGCTATGTTGTTAATCAACTCCTGTTAATCAATAGAGCGCATTGTCTCTAATTGGCACGATTAACAGGGATATATGCTCGACTGTCGCAACAGGTCAAAAAGATCATCATAGCTTATCTCCAGTGCGCTGTATAGATACCAATAGTATACCTTGTTAAACAAAAAGGAAAAAGTAGAGAGAGAGAAAAAAAATAAAAAAAAATCTAACGTTAAATGCCGAATTGTCACAACAGTTGAAATGGGCTCGCCAGTTGACGGTCTAGTTGACAGCTGCAGGGCCGCGCCATGATATATTCTCTCCTGACTAGTACCACGTATTAGGCTACGTTACCTTCGATCACCACAACTTATCTAAGTTTCATGGCTACCGAATCAGATCTGATTTTCTCACCGCAAGCAAATCATAATTTCTCACGTATATTGACTGATCTGAAGAGGGCCAATCTGTCTATATCGAACCGTCTGCGCTCCATCAGGCAGGATGCAGACTTCGTCAACGAGGTCGCCGACGTCCTCGGCCGCCCGCTGATCGCGAATGAGAGGTGCGGGAGCTGGTACATCGACCCAGAGAACAAGGGCGGGTCCGCGTACTTCAAGAGCACCGACGGCCATACGGGACAGTGGAATTTCAGCTCTAGGCGACTCAATCTCCACCTTCTGCCCATCATCGGCCAGCATGACGGCTGCATCATCGTCGACTCGACGAGGAGGGGCAAGCAGATGCCCGATGCCCTGAGCAAGACCGTGCCGATCTGGTGCTGCGTTCTCAACCGAGTCTTGTTCCCCGAGGCGTCGCAGCTCCACCAGCTCTACACGCCGCCCAACGTCATCTCGCGCTCCGAGCACGCCCAGGCCGAGGCTAGGATCCCGGAGCATGTGGCGTCGCTGAAAGCGCTGGACATCGACGTCCTAGCTCTCCGCCAGCACGTCTCTAAGCCGCTGCGCCCGATATGGGTGACCCAGGAATCTCAGCTCGTTCCAACCGCACGTGTGTTCGATGATTACCACCCCGTGATCTGCTGCACGAGTTCACGGCGAGTCCCCGGCGGAGAGATGAGCGAGGGCGGGTACATCCAAGGAGCCGGGGACGACACCGAGAATTGGTCTCTCGGCTTGACCGCGCCCATTTTCTGGCGCCATGTCACGACGCTTCTCTCTACGCCCGAGTCTGACTTGCCTGGTCTCATCCGCTCGCTCGTAGCAGATCAGACAACCAGCCCGGCGCCAAATGCCCCCGTTCAAGTTGCGCCCTGCCTATTCGTCGGCCAGTTCCCCGCGCTTGCGGAACGCCCTTCTACTTGCACCATCACCTTCATTCCGAAGACCACGGACCAAAGCTCGTGGACAAAGGGTCCAGCGCTGATGGAAGTGGGGATCGGCAAGCAGAAACTCGCAAGCCGCAACCTTCGAGTTGCTTTGGCGCCAATAAGCGATTTCGTCCATGCGTATCTCAAGGATCAGGCGCGGGACGCCAGAGCAACCCCGCCCTCTACCCTGAAACGGGTCTTGATTGCTTGCGAGACTGGCAAGGACCTATCAATCGGGGTTGCGCTCGCGCTCGCGTGCCAGTTCTTCGATGACGAGGGAAATTACAACCCTCGTACCCCCAACTTGGTCATTAATAAGAGCCTGATCAAGTTGAAGTTGGGTCGCATTATGATGGCGTTTCCCGAGGCGAATCCCAGTCGTGCAACGCTGCAAAGTGTCAACAGCTACCTCATGGGCTAGTGGCCGAGGGCATGCTTTGCTCGTAGGGTGTTTCTTTCAAGATGGAGTGGCGGTGGTAGTTCTCGGTTCAGTCGTCATAATACTCGACTTTTATGATGTTCAACGAAGATACCCTCTTGTGTAAGTTATTTCCACCTCTAGCATGCTTTTCTTCTCGTACTCGATACCGGCTTGTTAGAAACCCAGCAGGAGATTGTTTCTCATTGTCTACTCTTTGTTCGGGACGATCACATATTAATGCGATGCTAACAATACCTCAGGGGGAGCGAAAGCACTATAATAATTTGGATAAGCTAGAGGTAGTTGTGCACGCTATGTTGCGTTGACGCCCCTCATTCACTACATGTGGAAACTCGGGGCCAGGTCTAGGAATATGTTGGGTAGCTATGACGGGACGCAATATCCTAAAACATGAAATATGGAAAATCGCGTATAGGCGGTATTTAGGTGTAACTCTTTCTTGCTGAGACTCCATGTTGTATGGTCTCACGAGCTTACTCTCAACCCACCTATACTTACCCGTGTGCAAGAGAAACGCCGAGGCGATCACTACCTGGGTTACTCGGCCATGATTTTGTATAAGATCTATTATGCTCAGACGCTCGGGCTTGCTAGTGTGTCCATCTAGTATGTGATCCTAATTATTTAATACATTACTTCAACAACCAGTTCCCATTTCATATTACCTAATCCAGTGTTATCCATAGCCTCGCCTTGTCCAGCGATGTGACCTTGCTGTGTCTGAAGTCGTCAACTTCGTGACAGAGAGTCATTACTGCAGTTCTAAGATGACCCGCTTGGTCATATCTGTATGTACCCACTCGACAATCGTGTCTCCGACATCATTCACAAGGCTCCCGTAGTGTTCACCTGCGAAGAAGAGGCTTGTGTGTGCTGCTACTTCGTCCATATCCTTCATAAAGACGCCCACCCACTTAGGGTCAACTTGGCCGTGCGATTTGGGTACGTTGCAAAATTTCCGCCGTTTTGGTTTTTCTTCCCTGCCTTTGTCTTTACTCTTTTCTTTAGATTTCTTGTTTTCCACGGTTGTCCCCTCAGCTGCTAGGTTCGGGGATACTGGAGTCCATTCTGGGGGCGGGAGTGGCGACACCCGGTCACCCGACGCTGATAATTTCTCATCAACTTCTTGGTTCTCTATAGAGGATGGTGCTTTTGGTTCTGTTGGTTCTGTGGAAGGTTCTGCAGTGATAGTTGGTGTAACGGTAACAGCGCCTTCTTCCTTCTTCCGTCGCTTCTTCTCTTCCTTAGCCTTCTTCTCGGCTTCCTGTGCCAGCTTCTTTCTCCGCTTTTCGATTATCTTTTCACGGTCCTTGATTGCTTTTTCGCGGTCTTTCACCGCTTGCGCGTAGACCTTCTGTACTCGCTTCGCCTCCTTTTCTGCTAGTTTTCGTGCGTCTTTATCCGCATAATCCTCTAAATTCAGCGGGTCGGGTTTCTGTGGCATTTCTGGTACAGCTGGAAGATCAAGGTCTAAACTAGAAATATCGTGCGTAATATTAGTTATCGAGGTTTTGTCTTCAGTTGGGTCTTCGTCCGTAGGAGTTGTAATTTTCTCGTGGTTAGTAGCTTGAACGGTCTTTAGATTGTCATCCTGGGGCTTAGTATCAGTCGCATGACCTATCTCAACTAGGTTGCCTCCCGTCGGCAATGGCAACTCGTCAAGTATCGGTTCTGGGCTCAAAAGCTCCAAGCTTGATCGTTGACTATTCGGCAAGCTTAAGCGCTCATGATCCTGTTTGAACACGTCGCTTTGCGGTCTGGCACTTCGATCATCAACCGAAATGTGTGGCGATAAGGGTCTTTTCTGCGGAGGATCATGAATTGAAGGGGATTGTGTGTCGCCTTGTTCGGGATCCTCATCCTTCGGCTTCTTTGGAAATCCATTGCAGATAGTATAGTATTGAATGAAGCGAACTTGAGGTGGTGCATGAGTGAGACCAACTTGCTTCAAGTCGTCTACATCCTCTAGCTTTCGAATACTATCATAGCGAGTTTTGAGAGAATTGAAATCAAACATGCTGCCGCCAAACTCCAAGTGCGACATAATGTGGTTTGCAGCGGCGTCAATTAAACCCTCGGAGTTATGCTTCTTCACGAAATGCACAACATTCTTCCACCACGTTCTCTCCTTGATGCGGACGTCATTTACAAAATTAGGGTTGAAGGTTGAGTCATGAGTCAAGGTAGGTCGTACGAAAGGCGCTGGAGGAGGTGGTGGAGAGGGTGACATCTGGGACGCCGTCGATGGTACGGAATACGTGGAGAGATTTGGCGATGGAAGCTCAGCAGCGCCGGGACTAAGCATGGGCTGCGTTGGCGGCTCTCCTGGCACTTTTGGCATTTCGTCCTTCCGGAACAAACTAGAGATTCCAGATACAATGATGCCCGGATGCATGCCCAATAACGGACAATCCAAGTTTACTACCCCAAGGATACGGTGCTTGAGATAATTATGATGCATACGATGTGGCTGGTACGTGGGCCTCTACGAGGAATCGTTAGCTATTGAGCTTGACAAGCTGAATTGTAAACTACTCACCATCAGCACAACATCAGCCGCCAACAATCCGCCCATAGAATGCCCAACGAGGATGATATCTGTCTTGATGTTCTCAAGGGGCTCGAGCCATTGACTGAAGTTGTCCCGAGCAACATCGATGGACTTGTAGGTCTTGTACCTTGGATAGATCTTGGAGTGCACAGCATGGGTGTCAGAGAGGGCTAGTTTGAGGTACTGATGCACATGAGCCGGGAACGACTGAAAAGAGGTATCATTTCCCATAAAGCCGTGTACGTAAACTACTAAGAGCTTACGTCTCTCTACCTCCTCGTAGGGTGGCAGAGAGGGCGTCAAGGACTCGGTGGAAAACGTGCGGGGATCATTATAGAGGTTGCCGGGTAGAATCTCTGTGGTATTTTGAGGAGTGAGAGCGCCGACGCGACCCTTGAAGTCTGCAGCGGCAGAACTCATGATTGCAGACGCTTCGTTAGGCGACGTTGGTAAGCGGCTTTCGAAGCCAGCCGGATTCTGCGACTACTCATGAACGTGATGAACATGAACGTATGTCGAGGTTGGGGCTGGTGGTGTGAAGGACGGGGCGCGAGGCGGGGCAGACAGACTGGCAGGCTTAGGCACCCGCAGACACTAATACCTACAGTAGGCCGATCAATAGGTACCTACGTACGACTGCGCAGCACATTTTTGAAGAGTCGCAGCACTGAGTGTGTCCGCTACCTAAGTAGAAAGTACCTTACCCAGCCTGCCTAGTACCTAAAGTGTGTACCTAGGTAGGTAGGCACCTAATGCATACCTACCTACTAAGTAGTAGGTGCCTATTGTATATATGCCTACGTATTTGTTCACTATACGCGTATATCACGATATTTTAGCAGGTATACTACCTACACTAGGTTTGGAAGGCTATCACGAGCGCGGTATCCAGCGGATCTACGTTACTAAATTAAGAAAACCCATGGCATATAATGGGGCCTTGACGCGGGGGGTATACCGCACAGGAGGCGGGTATAGTGAACGCAGCACGACGCGGGGTTAAGAATCCGCCGTTGGGGTGTTATTCACGTACCTAGCCTAACCCTATCGAGGCTGGCTACCCACTTGGTACTTAGGTAAGACTGGTAGTAAGACATATCGACAAGATATATCTAGGGCTGGCATGGGACATTCGATAGCTCGGAGGCTATCAATCTTGGAAATAGCCGACTCGGGCTACTTAGCGCCCCAACGTCGCCCCAACGTCACTTCGCGATTGACTGGCGGCCCCGGTCTTCGGCCACCGCTGCTTCATATTTACTTACATACGTACATACATACCGACTATCTACATATCGACAAATCTACAAATCTACAAATCGACACCACCGCCACGCTGCGCTCCGGTAGCTCTCCTTCGGTCGTCTGGGGTGGCAGCCACCTATGCCATCAGACAGCGGAGTATCAATTTTTAAATTGCGATGTTCTGGGCTGGCTGGCGTGTCCATAACCCCTATTCTATCCGCCCTCCACTCGCCGGAGTCAATTGACTTGTTCTGTTTGCGTCTCTCGGCTTTCCATCTTGCTTGCCTACCTTGCTATATCTCACCACCTACCAGCTCAAGGCACATGTTTCAGCGCGGCTGTAGCCATGGACCTCCCGACCGAGATATGGCAAATGATCTATGAAGATATCCACGATAATAAGACCTTATCGCGCCTGTCGCGCACCTGTCGATTTCTATGGGAGCTGGGCATCCCGCTTCTATATAAAAAGTTCGCAACATTTGACTTCAATGATGGGCGGGAGATACATTACCAGAGTCTGTCGGCCTTCATCCGGACTGTCTCCAACAACCAACACCTCGCCGGAGTCGTTACTGAGATGTACGCAATTTCTTTACTATAATCAATTCCTCACCTTCCGAAGCCGGCTTACCCGGCAATAGCTCTCACCCATAGAGGGGCCAACACCGGTTGGGCCCTTCTCATATATCACCATTCAATACTCTCGATGAAGCAATTCTAGCTCGTTACTATGACTGACCATCTCCCAGGAGTTGCACTACCTCTGCATATACCAAACATTATGACCGCGAAGATCTTTTTAGGCAATACTCTCAATATGATTCTGCCTTGGTCGGGGATGTCGCCCGTCGTCTGCGGGTTCCTGTTTCCAACATCCGGATGAGCTCCGCTGCGCTCTGGGGGGTATCCGGCCGGAGTCCCTTCGCGCATCAACTTTTAGTATGCTCACTGCCCAACTTGAAGACTCTTGAATTCAGGGTTCCCAGCTCATCCGAAGGCTTCAACGAATGCCTCTCCATCTGGGCCAAGAACTCCTCGAACCGCCTCTGGTCGCTCACCGAGCTCAAGATCGAGGAGGAGAGCATATCACGGCGGTTCAACTTCGCCGACGTCCAGGACATCATCCGGTATTCGCCCAACCTCGAACATCTGTCCCTTAAGCGGTGTTACAGTATCACGGCCGACTACGACCTCGACCTCAGGAATCTCAAGAGTCTACGCATCATCGAGAGCAGGTTTCATCGCGAGGGCCTGTTCCTCTGCAAATACTGCGATCACCTCGAGAACTTCACTTACATCTCGTTCGGGCCGCACTGGGCCATGGACAGGCTGCCCGCCGAAATTGTAGTCGCTCTCGAACCTGCTAAACAGACCCTAAAACAGCTCGAGATCTTCCATTTCTCCCGTGACAACCCCCGAGAGCAGCATCAGGGCATCGAGTCGCTTCGCGACTTCCCAGTTCTCGAGACGGTTACCCTCAACCCCGGCGCCCTGTCGGGTACTACAAGCTCCCCCGACACGCCGAGCCGTGGCATGTTCGTCGAGAAATTGCCGGATTCTCTGGTAGCGCTGACGCTGGTGAACGTCTCGCTCGATTTGTTCGAGGACATCCGACTATTTGCCCAGTGTGCGATAGAGGGAGGCTTTCCACATTTACAGACAGTCTCGATATCCGGTGGTCCGCCAGATCCCAGGCCAGATGAGGATCGGCCTACTTTTGAGCACTTTGATGAGTCCAAATGGGAACTCCTCCGTGCCATGTTCGAAAGTGGTGGTATCGAGTTCGAGTGCCAAAGTGACTGGTGGCATCGCTTGAGGTCACTATGTGACATGGCGCCATAAGTTTTTGCTAGGCCAGATTTATGATCTACACGCATATTCTTAAATACAGTTGTTAGCGATAAAGAATTAATTTAATAAATGAATACCCGGATCAAAGCAATTTGGACGTGCTGTTCGCTGAATGTGTCATATTGTCTAGCTGAAAGCACTTTGTGCGTAACTGTCAATGCGCTTTGAGTCTCCCCTTGCTGTGGCCGTTGTGTGGGAAGGGAGCTTTGCAAAAATTGATTGTCGGCCACTCCAATGTGAATGTGTGTAAATTTCATGTCCAACTCCTGGCGCCTTGCTAAAATCATCAACTATGCAGTAACCGCAGATAACCGTGAAGCTATCTTGAAACAGAACCTCATAGCTGTACCGACCGCCTTTCCAAAATAGTTTTACACGGCTGCAGCAACTCTGAATCGCCGTCCTTCTTTTCCCCTGGGTATCAAAAGTGTTATATGCGTCCACTCAGTAATGGACCGTTGGGGTTCTGTCACAACCGATCAGCTATGAGGATTCTAGAAGACGGATGATCTGACGAATGCACCTGTTTTCTCCTCTTCAGCTTGTTCAACCGATCATCACCATCGCCCGTAGAGTAACCGCCAGTATCATCATCATATCCTTCACCATAACCTTCAAAGCTGGTATCTTGATAACTTCTTTTCTTGCCAAGTCGACGAGCGCGATCCAATTGGGCTGCCATTGGCTTGTTTGATTTCTGGGTAGCGCCTGTAGCCGATAACGCAGGAGTGCTCGGAGCGGTCGCCCGTGGAGCCTGATCTGGGCTCGCCCTTTTTGCGGCGTGTGTAGGTGCTAAATCTCCCAATACGGAACTATCCCATAGCGCTTTCGGTATTTGTCCTCTTGCCAATGTCGTGGCTTTCGTCAAGTGGGACTGGTGTGTCGAAGTGAGCCCCCTCTCGATGTCTTTTCCTGATACTGCGCGATTTTGCCAATCCTCCTCGGCGACCATCAACAGCCCCATGAATGCTGATGGTTCCTTCTTAACAACATCAAAATGACCGCTGAGGCCTAGTGTCTTAATCTGGCCTTTGTACGTCTTCCGTAGCGCATTCTTTTCTCCATTGGGTTTGGTGCGAGCGACCTCGGCGGCAATACCTGTTAAACCAAATTTCTCGAATAAATCTTCCGACATACGCGGCGAAGATATAGAATGGGCTAAATGAAGATAGTGTGTCAACAAGGGTACTACCGCAGATAACCTACTTAGACCGCTTCAAGATTGCAAGCACATCCGTATCAAAAAGAGACGCCCCACAACAAGGATGGTAGAGACTCTTGAGACATTAGAGGAGCCTTACAAGTTTTGCAGACAAGATATTTTTCGCCAACATCTAAGTGCAGATCCTGAATACCGATTTTGCGGGGGTCGTCGAGGTGGACTTTCTTGTGCGCATGGGCCCCAGTGTCATCAAACGAGCACTTCCGCTTATTTGAAGACATATCTATCATTGTAGTATCGTGAGAATGGTCGAGCTGCAGATTAGAACCATTGACGCTATGCGCTGGCTATGACAGGTCAGTGGTGTCTTGGTGGATTGGCAAGTAGCTTGGGGGGAGAGGAGCGGGAAGGGATTTTGCGGCGTGCAAGACAAATAGTGAACAGCAACAAGAATGTCCATTTCTGAGTTCAAGCAGCGCAAACGAGATGGAGAGAGAATAATATGGCTTACAGTAGGTAGCGAGGCCGCGATGGAAGTCAGCGAGGTAGTCATGCTCAATCCCTGATCCACCACACTTGGAGAGAACTGGGAAGGGCTCTGGGGTGTCTGAGGGTTAAAGGACATGGCTGCCATGGAGGCTGGACGGGAAATGAAATCTGGATGCGCGCGATCGGCGGCGGAAGAGGAAGGGAATTCGATGCTGTAGAAGCAAGCGAAGATCTCAAGTGACGGGTGCCGATCGGCGGGAACAGCGTCGAGAAAGCGGCGGCGGCGGCGGCTGTGGAGAGGCGGTGGCGGCGGAGAAGGGCGATGGGTATCGAAGGCTAAGGTTGACTACGCGCTCAACAGAATGTCGGCAACAGTGTCAGCAACAGCGGTGCTGATACCACCAAATGCGGAGTTGCTGTTGAGGATCAAGCGACGGGAGTGACGGTGGCAAGTCGCGCGCCAGACCACCGACCAGTTGCCTTGGTCGAAGTGCTTCGGAGTCTGCCCAGCATGCACAGGCCCCAATCAATTCTCTGCAGCAAGCGATAGTGTCGAGTTACTTCCTCCGTCGGGAGTTGACGAAAACGCTCGAGGATATGCGGCGTCAGGTCGTGGTTGGACGTCCAACGCGAAATGAATCGGCCGGTTGTCGGTTGGTGCAGGGTGGTGGTGGTTGTAGGTAGGATGCAGGTTGAATGAGAGGTTGAGAATTCGGAACCCAGATAGGTAGATGGCAAAGACTAAAGATGGGGGCAGGTGGCCTTGCCTTGTCACCCGGCGGCGGCAGCAGCAGGGACGTCCTGTTCCGCTGCCCCATTAAAAGTACGCTCCCTCGCTGTAGGTACTACCTAGGTAGTCTACCTTAGGTACTAACAGGTACCATCCATTTCTCTCTGGCCACCTTCGGTGTCTGATAGGTCGCGTACCTCTCCACGACATCGTCAGCCCGCGCAATCAGAGGGACAAAGCGAAACCACCTGAGTATATAGTAAGGTGCAGGTACCTACTGAAAACAGGTAGCCGGCCAGGTGATTCTTTTTTACCCACACACGACATCAAGGTACCTACACCACTTCAGCCGATTGCTCCCATATCCAACGGCGTCGTTGAATTTTGTTCCGCCAATTTGCTCCCAAGTGCGTATTCTACTATCCGGCCAAAGTTGGTACCTAGATAGGTAGCAAGTAGGTAGTCCAGTTAATACTTGGTTTCAAGCCTCTGCCGTACCTTGACAACCTTTATATGTTACATCATCCCAGTAGAAGTGCCGGATGTATGTAGATATAGAGGCAGACTTCTCGAACATCCTCGCCTGTCTAACATCGATGCTATAGATGACAATAATGAGTTTCGGTATAGGGTAGATAGGTACATCCTGCCCTCTACGGATACAGTATCTTATAATGGCAAGCGACTATATGCATCGATCAAAAGTTTATAAAATAAGGCTTTATTCCTACCTGGTGCCCAGAGACAGGTAGGTAGTGCGCAGCGCGGATAAAAGGTTCAAGATGCCTACGTCGACCTACATGCAGCGTAGCCGTAGTGAATTGGACTGTTCAACCTCTCTCGCCTCCACCAGATATTGCACTTACATATAGTCAATTTGTTTTACTGTTAAGCGGGCTAGACGATTTTTTCCTACGGGCTGGTTTAACCGTACCTACGAAATGCTAAGTCCTTTCATCCCTCTGCTTTGACCCTGTCCAGAGGCATACTCGGTACCTAGGTAGGGTGGCGAGCCAACTCATCATGCACGTAGCTATTACAGTTACGGGCACATAATGGGTCGGCTCGGACACGCATTATCCCTTGTCAGTATGACGTGAAAAACTTTTCGGCTTTTAAGAAGTATCCTTTGAGAAATATCAGACAACCATCAGACAAGCCGGGTGGTGTGGTAATAGTACGGGATACCTGGCCCGTGTAATAAGATGGTTACTTAATACGAGTATGTACCCGTATCTCTGCGGGCTGCCTATAAGCGCATTTTTGTCTCCATCGCCACCGACCGTTCGTTGCTTCTTCTAGAAGTTTAGTCGAGCCCAGCAACGGAGAACAGGCGTTATCGGCCAGACAGGTACTTAAGTACCTAGGTATAGACTAACAGGTACAGTGTATATCAACTGGCCTTGGGCATCTGCTGGAATGGGCGAGACACCACCAATGACCTCCCTACCTCCCTATAACTATGTACCGAGGTAGTGGAGGTGAGATGGGTCCACGGGTACTTCTGAATAAGTACAGCCCGACCCGCGAGGAGTCGGGCATTACAGTAGTGTACATTGCCTGGTACTGTATAAGCAGGCAGGTACCAAGTACCTATACCATACCAACACAGCCGGGAACAAAGCCCCAACAGGGCCATATGCTGCCCATGCCTCCCTTTTTCGTACGAGTCAGGAGCCCTTGCCGCCGGTTTATGACAGAACATTCCGTCAGAATGGGCCCTTCACAAGGATCCCCACCATCCAATCCCACTTTCCGCGACGACTGGTCTGAGTGGTCTCTGGGCTGGCCAGCCCGTGGTCAGTGCCTTGGGTCATGCAATCTGACGGCGCGCCCTGTTTCCTCATGGAGGCAGTGGGCCTCATGTCCTTCTCGCTCTTCAGCAACGCAGCAAGGTAGCATACATCTGTAAGGCAGGCACAGTACATACCTCCTATCGTTGGAGCCTTAGGTACCTGTATGCAGTATATTACACATCAGCTCCCCAATCCAAAAACCTCCTCCGAGAAGGAGACCATCCCCAGCCCTCGCTCAACAGGTGGTACAAAGCAGTACCGTTGTACTCCCTCCTAAAGAACTACGCCATCCACACATCCGCGCGCCGAACGTTGGCTCGCAGTTCCCTTCGAGCGCGGTCGGCATCTATCTCGACGCAAATACGATAGCCAAACGTCGGTCCCCGGGCACTTCCGCTTCGAGTCCTACAAGACTATCGCCACTCTGCCTTTAACTACTCTCTCCTATATTATCTCTATCGACAGTCATCGGCCAGTTCCCGCACAATGGCGTCGAGGCTAGCAGGAGGTGCTAGGCATCGGCTTATGGTGGAGATGCAAGATCTATCCAAAGAGAAATGGGTGAATATTGATGTAAGTGCCGCTGTGACCCCCAAGCGAGGTTGCGATCACTCCCCTGACGCCATTGGTGGTAGCTTGTAAATGGAAACATTCTTCGCTGGCGTCTTGGTCTTATTGTCGTGAATTCCGACAGCGCCTTCAATGGCGGGTATTTCAAGGTGAGTAGTCATTACTCCTCCTGCTTCAACCATTCGGTAACTCTGGTTTGGTCCTAACTCTATTTCATTCACAACTATAGGCCGAGATGACATTTACGGAAGAATACCCCTACCAACCGCCGACTTTCAGATTTTTAATTCCGATCTATCATCCTAACATCTATCCCGACGGGAAATTGTGCATTTCTATTCTTCACACACCTGGCGAGGATCTGACATCAGGCGAGCAAGCAAGCGAGCGCTGGTCTCCTCTCCAGGGCGTCGAATCAGTCCTCCGTTCGGTGCTCCTTCTCTTAGATGACCCCGAGATCAACTCACCAGCCAACGTCGATGCCAGTGTGATGTACCGGGATTTTCGCGATACATACAATAATAAGGCAAAGGAAATTGTCGACAAGTCGAAACACGATATTCCTGAAGGGTTTGAGATGCCTACGACCCTTGAGCCACCACCCCCGCCTAAGTCTGCTGATGACGACGCTGCTTTTTGGGCTGAGAGTGACGAGGAGCTCGACTTTGGCGGTAGCGACACAGGGGAGGACGAGACGGCCGATTTCGACGAAGACGGTGAGGAAGAGGGACAGAGCGACGATGATGACGTTTCAACTCCTCACCCGCAGCAAGCTGGAAAGTTCTCGCCATTCTGACGCCTGCTCTCCATTTCCTCGGTTGGAATAGAGGCTCGCCTTGACGAAGATGCCTTTCACCTGCCCCGATTTTAAGAACATTATAGTCCATCACAGCGAACTTTAGATTTGCATTTTCCTCCCCTCTCGTCGGATCTTCGTCCGATGAGCTAGGATTATTACTAGCAAAGGGATATGGTGTCCAGGCTAACGACCCCCAGGCGCCAATTCTCTCTATCATCGGTATACATATTCTTGCATAGCGTCGGATTTTGGCGTCCTTTGGATCTCTTTGATTACCTAGATAAATTGAGTGGCATGCTTTGACGGAACTTTGATTTTGCTTCTTAGCTACACATTGACAATCGGCTGCTCGTGCTCTACAAGCCACACCTTGACTGTCTACAACACAACTAGACGGTCATTGCAGGGAGGGTAGCGCGATCCGAAGTCTAAGACTCAGCTAGTTATCTGGAAATAACTTGAATCATATTCCATGAATGTCTTTACTGTCTCGTTGATTTAGTTGCATCTTGTAGTTTGTTCGATAGCGGTGCAGTATGTCGCAAGCATACGCTGCTACGGTTAGTGTTTCATGAAAGTAAGAAGCCAAATACCTAGGTACAAAGTACCCATGGCTATTCATCAATGGAAGGGCTGAGACCTACCTATATCCTGAGTAGATATACTCCTAGATACCTTAAGGGCTTACCTCTACCCATACCTAATGATAACGATACGCCCTGTAGACATGTCATAGATACCTTTGTAGATGTATGTATAGGTAAGTCCAATATCTACCGCTAGATAAGACCCCCATGGTGGTTATGGCAACAATAGTACATATAGCGCCCGTTGTCACGATATCACCACAACCTGTTGGGAGGCGTCTCGTATAATAAATGATTAATACTCATGCTTGGCAGTTGATGAGTTGGCTCACATACCTACTAAATAGGTACTTCCTAGAATAAGTGTTGCAATATTGCAGTTTTGTAGTGGGTTACTGTAGGTAACGCCGGTTGCCGGAGCATGGAGGGGTCGCATAAGACTTACTTACAGTAGACTCCAGGTAACTCCACCCCCAGGCGCTTTCCTTGGTCTAAATAGGTACCTACTTACTTACCTACTTAAGTACTTGAGTACTTCCTAGCCTAGGCACCTAACCTGAGATATTATCGTACCATCTGCAGGTGTGGATGTCCAGGGTAGGTAGCTCCCAGTTTAGCACATTCGCAACGCCTCTCGACAACACCAAAAGCTCATACACGCCGCCCCCCCTGCTTACCTTAGTATTCCACCGTCGTCTATCTTGATCGGCAATATTCCTACCATAGTTTGTCTACGTCCCTTCACACGCTCGCTGACGTGGCCTGACGTTGCCCACATCTTGAGACGGTTGAATGGTTGCTGGGGGCACAAGGGAATATGCTTCTCTTTACCAGGCCGACACTGAGGTAACGAGCTTCAGTGCGTCTCCGTCGAGTCTCGTTCCCCACGGCTAGCCATAAACCCACCGAGCAGGTCGATTCCCACGTCCAATGAGCCAAGCCTATTATCTTCGTGCTGCCCGACTCGAGTGTCTTCGCAATGCCGTTCTCGGACGAGATCAAGGAGGAGGATGTCGCGTTGCTCCAGGACATGTTCGGAATACCACGCGCTGAAGCCATCAGTCGTCTCAAGGTACTAACTACGCTGTTGTGCTATCCTCAACACGGCCCAAGCGCTAGATTTGTTGACATATGCTCCTCTATACCTAGGCAAATAGCAATAATGTTGAAACCGCGACGAACGAATTTCTTGATGATCCTAAGAGCACGAAGGTACATTTCGAGACTCGTTAAGCAACTCATCTTGGTCAGGCAAGACTGATGTAATCTTGCAGTACAGATGGGACGAGTCGCATTTCAACACGGACCGCGAGGGCGAGACAAATGAGACAGGAATTAGTCAGTAGCTCGTTCTCTCTTCAACCAGGGGCTCTTGCTTATACTAGTCTACAGCCTTTAATATCCAGGGCGCCGACGGACTCCCCTCCGTCAGCCATGTCAATAGCGCAGCCCCTACACGTCCTCCCTCGCGAACGAACAACCGATCACCGCTGGGTAGGCTTATAGACTTGCAGGTATTGATCCTGCTCGCGTTCAGACTCGGTACTGATCTCTGGCGCACAAGGTCCCACCAATGCTACCCAGGAAGATGCCGACCTTGCGCGCGCTATTGCCGAATCCGCTGCCGAGTCGGGCATACCACCACAGGAGGTTGGTGTTATTGACCACCAGGCGACCGCCAAACACTTCGGTCCCGCAAATCGTTCTGAGTACGATTCGGAGGTGTGGGCAATGGTGACAACGAAGGCAACGGTAGAGGCTGAGGCAGCCGACCCACCCCCCTCCAATAGGAAGAGAGATGCAGACGCGCCCGCCTTCCTGCGTCAAACGAAAGAGCATCGTCTTGGGGCCCTTCTGACTATTTACAGCAAGATACCTATGACCAGGAATTTCCTCCTTCGTTGTGGTAGACCGTCCCCCATGTACGGCCACAACAGTGAGTGGTGGAAAGGCAAACCCATTTTGAGACAAGATGTGCTAGCGAAGATGGCTAGGGGAGAAGAAATTTGGGGTGAAGATGCACATCCAGAATTCGTCGACGAGTTACATCGCCTGGTGGCGTTTCTTGACAAGTCGGAACGAAGCTACGCGAACGTGGACAATCTCGCCGAGACTAAGGCGATTGACGAGAGCTTCGGCTCGTGGATGCCGGATGTCGAAGATAGACTATTTCAAGCATTGCAAGATATAGGCCTTAACAGCCCCGACTGTGGCATAGAAGATATGACGACAACCGGCAAGATCATATCTGTCGTGTCACCATCAACCGATCAATCCGAGCCTGACAAACAGAACGAGGAAGAAGACACCACCACCGCTTTTCTCTTCCTGGATGTCGTCCTAGATTCCGAGAGCTATTTGTGGGTGAGCACTATGTACGATGCACTAGACCATTTCCTTTGGTCAAGCGCATTATCATTGGACTATACTTTCCCTAACGATGCTAAAACTGCCATTTTATTGAAACCCGCCGAAGTCCTCACACTGCGGTTTGGAGGCACAGGTCTTGATAAACCTTGCGATATACCCGCAGTTTTCTATGCCGACCGCTACATGAATACCCGCAAAGAACTTGCCTTACATTTTCAGACTCAAATTCGCGGTATCAAGACAACGCTTAAAAAGTTAGCCTGCATAGAAGAGGAACGAGCTAACTGTACTGGCCAGCTCTGTCACTTCAATATTCAGGGTCTCAACCACGCACATAACATTCATGATTGTTGCACCAAGATGATTGAATATGCCGAGCATCTCCTTGAGTGGCAGACGAAGGATGCCCAATGGTGCCAGTTTCAGGACCAATGGCAGAAGGATATACCATACAGCATGGAGGACCTCCGCCTGCTCCACACTTGGTCTGGGCCTACAAGCTTTACGAGTGACGAAAATGCCAATCGGAAGGGATGGGAGCACATCATACAAGTATGCAAGGATAAGATGGAAGATGTTCGCCGCACATTGGCCGGTAAGCCCGAGCCGCATCTTACGGGGAGAGACTCAAAACTAATCAAGCACAGAATGTGAACAGACGAGGAAAGAACTGAACGGTTACCTCGATGTGGTCCGTAAACGACTTACCTGTCAAGAAGATGAAGTTGACAACGACCTTTTTGTTTTCCGTCCAGACGCTGGCGCGTACCACCCCGAGTATTGGAATCCGTCTACGAAATATTTACTCCGTGGTGTGGCTACTACACCTGAAGTCGCCTATGTCTGCGTCCGAGGCGTGGAGGACTCGTCCAATCCTGAGGAACATTTAACAGCCAGAGACCAGTGGTGGAAGGTTGGTTACGTCAAGAGCGACGCTTCCCCCATTAAGTCCGAGGTAGGTGGATACGATGAGACAGATATTCCCCCGATACTAATTGTGTCTAAAGAAAGTGACACCTGATGATGTCTTGCACGCGGCGGGAACAGAGAGCAAGCATCCAATTCTAGTATATGCTTCAGAAGCAGCATTGAATCAGGAGCCGATCCCACTTTCCGATGCTCTAAATGTGTGTATGACCCCAACTCGGGCCCCTTCCGGACGTTTGGTGGCAAAGGCCAGATTTGTAGGGAATGGCTAACGCATCAGTTAGATGTTTATCAGGGCCGACAACCGTTCATTTCAGCAAGAGCTTGCACAAGAAGAAAACTTGCGTGAAACTCAAAATCAGAATCAAGAGGTGCAAATGCAAGACCAGCCCATAGTCGAGGTAACTGCTGCAGCTCTGTCGCAGATTCCTTCGGAGACTAAAGGCAAACGAAAACATAGTATCGGCTCATCGGTTGCTACTAATGGAAGTATTCGGAGTGATCTAGCTGACGTTGAACTGACGTTTGACGAACACGACCAATGCGATGATAACCACTCAGACACAAATACCGTCTCTAGTCATAAGATGCCGGAGATGAGCGAGCGCAAAGTAGGTGGTGTGAACCCGTTCCTGGCCCGGCCAGAAAGACCGGCCCAAAACAATCCCGACACAATGGATATAGATACGGAACATAGACTGGGGCATGGTTAGAAGCCTTGGGCATTTCGGTTACTCTGGCTGCTCTGTCCTGGCTTGACAGGAGCGTACCTGATTGCGAAATGGATCTACAAATACCGAAAGGGAAATGATAGATAAATCACAAGCTCTCAAGGGTCTGCCAAGCACACTGGTCTTCCCAGCCGGTCCACGGTACGTAGAAATTGAAGAGAATTAGGGGCTTGGAGGTTCTGGCTTAGTTGATGATGGAGGTCAGATGCGGTACAGGTCCCCCCCCCCCCCCTCTTTGGTGTTATCGAACATGAACGCGGAACACGATACTCACAGCCTGAAGTATGTGTTATAACGTGGGGGAAACGTCTTGGTGGGCCTATCGAGCCAGCGCACAGACTACCTTCAGTTTTGAGTACCGTATAGGCTGGAGGCTGTTGGGGGCTTTTGGAGGCCATAGATAGTCTAACAAGGGCAGTCTTATAGGCAAATACAACGCCTCTCCGTATAATAAGGCACTCATACTTCTTATAGCGCCTAGAAATACTGCTTCAGTTGTTTTTCTGGTTCTCTGTTTGTTGCCATTGCACAAGCCGTGTTACACAATGGCTATACTCCCTAACTAAGTAACTAAAGTCCACTTATGTCCGCACTATATCCTAGTAGCGCACATAGAAGGTTCGAGAACATTCTACGAGGTTGGAGGCTAGAACCCTAGCCAAAACCAGCCCAGATAACAGACAGACATGGAACGAAAACGTACGAGTAGTCGTAGCGTACGTGCAGTGCCAGGCCTAACAGACCTAACAGACCTGACAGACCTGACAGGCCTAGCAGACGTGCTACCCCGCGACCCCACCACTGATTGGGCGTCATCGTCCATGCCATGTCCAGGTTGGCCTGGTTGGACGTTGGACTCTCTCCAACTTTCCAAGCTTCCATCATCCACTTCCACTTTCACTTGCACTTTTCTCAAGGCATTTCCCCGGCAACCCTTGGTTTGGTTCTGGTCTCTACTACCTACAACCCCGTCGGCCCATCTCTAGCTCAGTTCAGTCAAGGGAACAAGGAACACGGAGCCAGTGAAACACCAAGCTCTCTCTTTTCGTTTCGGAATCCCTCTTTCTCATCCTTGATGTCCTGCCCGCACAGCCAGGAGATTCAGAGAGCTCGGTTCAGTGATTCCTGAGTCTACCTGGGTGCAACGTCACTTATCATCTGATTTCCCGCCCGCTGGCATTGTCACCTGCTACCATCATCACTACTTCTTATCTGCCCACTCCGACGACTCTTCGCGAACCTTCTACGTAAGCTCGGCTGTGCACAACAGCTACCTATCTAGCTGGCCGCCTAGCTACCATCCTCTTTACGCGAACGATTCTCTCCCGTCGTCTTTACTTCCCATCACCTGTTCACTAGAGCAACCCCTTCCCTCCCACACCCTCTCAGACTGCCCGATATCCCAACAACAACAACAAGGTTAAACATTGATTCGCCAATTATAAACCTCGGTGGACGCACTTCCGTTGTTTACACAAAATTCGATTCACGCCCTTCCTCCTTTCTTTCCTTCCTCTCTTACTCACACCCATCACGGTTGACTCTACACTACATCTATCAACATGGTAAAGGAAACGAAGCTCTACGATATTCTGGGCATCAAGCCTGACGCGACACAAGATGAGATCAAGAAGGCATACCGGTAAGTATCAATCCTTATCCCAGTACCATTCCCGCTATATGGCCTTTGTAGCGCCTGCTTGTACGCCTAGGCTAACTCATCTACAGCAAAGCGGCTTTAAAATATCACCCAGACAAGAACAAGGATAACCCAAATGCAGCTGAGAAGTTCAAGGAGTGCTCCCAGGCTTACGAAATCCTCTCCGATCCCGAAAAGCGCAAGATATATGATCAATACGGACTTGAGTATTTGCTCCGCGGTGGCGGTGCCTCATCATCTGGAGAGAACCCCTTCGCTGGCTCAGGTGGCAGTTTCAACAATTTTGACTTCAGCAGCGCCGGCATGGGCGGTGGCATGGGCGGTGGCATACCTGGCGGCATACCTGGTGGCATACCTGGTGGCGCACGAGCGTTCCACTTCGCAACCTCTGGTGGGGGTAATGCCTTCAATTTCAGCAATCCAGAGAAATTATTTGCCGAGTTCATTCGCACAACTGGTGGTGGTGGCCTAGATGACGACGACCCCATAACGTCAAACATCTTTGGGGGCATCCCCCGAGCCACTGGCGGGCGATCAGGTCGAACACGCGGTTATTCAGGTGGAGACTCATTTCGAGATAGCTCTGCGAGAGATCCAGGTGTACCTGAAGTCACAACGGTGGAACGTGCTCTGCCGCTAACTTTGGAGGAGTTGTTCAACGGTATCACAAAGAAGATGAAGATTAAGCGCAAAACATTTGACGAGACTGGCAAGAGAACGACTAGCGACCAAGTGTTAGAAGTCCCAATCAAACCTGGCTTGAAGAAAGGCAGCAAGATCAAGTTTAAGGGCGTAGGCGACCAAGAGGAGGGTGGCAAACAAGATCTGCATTTCATCGTTGAGGAGGCAAGTTCCATGGACAAACTATTGTCTCCAGCTCCAGCTAACACGAGACCGCTAACATGGGCCACAGAAACCACATCCACTATTTGTTCGCGACGGTGACGACCTCGTCCACACGGTCGAGTTAGAACTCAAAGAAGCCTTGACAGGATGGAAGCGGACAGTAACAACCATTGACGGAAAGCAGCTCAATCTCGAGAAAGGTGGTCCAACAGGGCCTGGCATGACAGACTCGTATCCCGGACTAGGGATGCCCATTTCGAAGAAACAGGGTGAACGTGGAAACTTCATCGTAAAGTACAATGTTAAGTTTCCTACATATTTGACAGCTCGGCAAAAACAGCAGCTTAAAGAGATCCTATGAGAACGCCACAATCTCGTCGATAACAACCAAAAAACACAGCCCCCCAAACGGCTGATTTGATCAGCTAACAAGTGAGGGGCTTCGACGACATGCATAATAACAAACCAATGACCTTCTTTTCTAGTATTGTACACAACACTCCATCCTGGGCTATCGAGAACTACGAATAGTGACTATGGATATGGAGTGAAGAAACGGCGGAGTCTATGAACCATGAGACTGCTAGACCGCATGGTGGTTAATAGGTTGCTCTTTTGTTGGCTTTCTGTATATTTCCGGGATTACCAACTATTGTTCCTTCAGCCTTCATCATATTGCTTGGGAGTCATTTCCAGGGAGATTAGCAGGTAATGAATTGACTCCTTCTACGCTGACGATATACCGCCCTCCCCGTCTTCTGGAAACGTGAAGTAGGTCTAGCTTCACAGTTACTAGTTGACGTAGACAGCTGCAAGTGTATATAGATTAGTGTAATATTAGTGACAGAAATCGAGATTGCGACCCAAAGTCTCCATCTAACCGGTTGGTAGGTTTGTATACCAATCAGCGGTAGATGTGAGCTGTGCTACCAGTTGTCGAAAACGCCCAACCATTGGACACGCGGTTGAGTTTCTGAAAGGTGACCAGAGTATGACATTCTTTTGTCTTCGAAAAGCACATGTGTGTGGACTGGGGATTAACCAGCCTGAATGGTGGGCGGATTGAAGCCTTAATGAAAGGGCTGCGTTGTCTAGCAATGGGGTTACATTTCGCATATGCACTCGTAAACATGAGTTAAACATCAGTATTAAACATCAATACTGTGGCCCAAGGCCGGTAGTAGCTGATCTACCGAAGGCAAGGAATGTTAGGTTTTAGGTGCTGGCGACTGTCAGGTTGCCATGTAGCAATTACCCTGTCGTGTGCTAATATGGCTTACGCCCTTTAGGAGAGATGCAGGAATTAATATCTCCCCGTCGAGAGACGGCTTCTCTATTGGGCCTTGCACTACTTCTCCCGCCAGGACTATCTAGCTGTAGGGGGCCACCTATTTAACCTGTGGCCCCAACGATTCCTCATGCCACTGCAATGCGACATCCCCCGTCTATGCCTATGCTGTTAGGTATATGTTTTGCATGGTTTACCGCCGCGCAAGACTCCAGAAATGGCGGGCGTGGTGGAGTGCGCCCCTCAGACCGGCCGTGTATTGCTGTCCTATCATTTGATTTGCCTATCTTTTGCGCCTCCCCTTCGAGCTTGGAATTTCCGCTAAGCATGCCAACGATCCCTGTCCACTCTTTTCGAAATTCCAAGTTTCCAATAGAGCGAGATCTTGCTAGCCTACCGCCGCCGCCGCCGCCCCCCCCTTCTTCCCCGAGCTGATCAAGTTCCCCGGAGCAACTAGTATATACCGGGCGTTTGTCACCAACCGTTCATTCGTAAGGCAGATGACGGGAAGCCAAAAGCCAGTCCCGGCCAATCGGAATAAGTCAACAGCACCGCGTACGTCGCCGCTGATTTTAGGCATCCACGAGCTGACCTTGGAAAGGGTATTGGGGGCGGAATGCAAGTCAGAAATGGCCTGTTTGTAGCAAGGACTGCTCGTCGATACATGTATCTAGATAGTTCTGAAGCAAGGACAGGGGGCTGGCTGGCGACAGCGGCTAGACGAGGCAAAGTTCGCTTGGTGTTGTTGGCAAAAACCTGAAGATTCCTTGCATCTACCTATACCTTGTAAGCAATTCGATGCTTTTTCGACTTCTTATGGTAGTGTTGGCGCCTCTACTAAAAATAGCCCTGTCTTGCATTCTACTAGTAGACGATTAGCTTCCTAGGCCAGGTTTACTGGCTACCTCGGTACCTAGGTAGGTTAAAGGTCGGCCATTCCGAATCGTCACACTCTACTGTGATTGCGGACCGCGAACTTCCCGGAACCGGGCCCGGCTGTACCCGTTGTGGAGGAGCCGGGGTGTCAAGCTAGCTCACCCACTATCTATCGACCAACTGCGTCACAAGACCGTCAGTCTGTCCCCGGATCAAAAGTACAATCAGCTCTCTCAAATCAAGGCCGCCTAGAACGGCCTGCCAGTGGGACTAGCAGTATTCCTTTTCCGGCTAAGGATTGTGACAAGCCTCTTGTTTGTCGTTGGCTTTGAAGCCACTGGAATTGGGCAAATTACAACACAGTTTCGCTAGCTCCCAGCACGGAGATTGAGGGTACGAACAATGATGACCAACATCTTTCTAATCAGTGACGACGGCGTAGTTGATGCTTTCAGCGGATCCATCACTTACTTTCTCAAACGGACTGTAAATATGTGGCACCTAATACTTGCTTTTGTAAATCAGTTTACAAATCCCTTTTTTGATTAATTTCGCTCCAACTTATGGCAAATCATCTTGTCTCGAGCTGTTCACGCCTACAAGCCTTGGTGTATCCTACTCGTTCTAGCAATTAACAGACTGAGTATTATGATATTGTTATAATCTCAGGGAGGCATTAACCATAAGAGAAGGCTCGTATTTCGGTACCAAGGACGATGGTTACTCTATGAGATAGCAGTAGAAGTAGTTGACACGTATTTATGTATAAGTAAATTTAACCCTCCTTTTGGCATGTTAGAGGTTCAGGAGGACCAATCTATTAGGAGCTGACTACTTCTTGTCAGATGAACTTCGTAGGTATATTTACCTTACAAGCTACCTCGCGTAATTTCAATATACCTCTTGAGTATATCTGGGTACTTATTAGCTTTGGAATAACTGTGACTATCCCATAACCGGTATCACGGCTACTTGTATTTCCACAATTCGCAAACCTGGCTTCCGAATATTGCCCAAGAGGGAAATTCTATCTATGTTAGCCAAATTTGTACGGCTATCTTGTATATTTTGTGTATTTTCTCAGTGAATTATTGGCTACGGACCCCTCGGGTTCATCCGGCCGTATGAAAGTGTTTGTTGAGACCAGATTGGTGTCATAGTGAAGCATGCTTGTGTCAGAGGGAGGGATATTCCTGTGTTCCCACCCTGATTCGTAACATTGTAGCACTTAAAAACCCCTTGCTCTCATTTCCGATACAAAAAGACGGCAAGGCTGAATGTAGCTACGCCTCTGTATTCCTTAGACTTGGGTTTCAACATGTATCACCGCCTCCCCAGCAATATATGAGAGTAGACCGTATTATAATACCTTGTTAACCTCATAGCAACCCAGAAGTCCTACCACCTGCCAATAAAATCCCGGCTTTTTTCTTTTTGTGACCTTGAGCGAGAAATGCCGAAGCCACGCATGCACGTAACAATAACTCCTTCCGTCTGCTAGGATGGCGGCGTGCCTTAGACCAATAACTAAACGAGAATACCATAGCCTATCAGCCCCCCTAGGGCTAGAATTACACATTACGTCTTGGATAAAATACGCGCCCGCGGCCCAGAGCCCTGGCGGTGCGTGATTCGATGATTAACGAGATGAGAGCGTGCTCCCCGGCCACTCTGCTCAAACGCTTGCAAGACCTTTTGTTGATATTCAAATTCATCGAGCCTTGTAAGGAGTGTCGGGGTGCTGGGGCACGGTTGCATGCCAAGCCATAATATCCTGGTACCTGCGGGCATCGGTTAAAGGCATGGTCCTTCCGACCAAAGGACCTCGCTGTTTGCCCTGGGGTTGGGGTTTTTCATCTTTGTCAGGTTTGATGGGGTCTGGATGACAATTACCGATACGCAACTATGTATGATGCAATGGATACGATACGGCGTGTGATTACATCATCGAAATTAGACTGATACGGACCAATGCCGATGTAATCTGAAACGGTCGCATTGAATCGAAACCAGACCTTTCGCATATTCGGTGGCTGAATGCAAGGGTTTATAGGCATCCGCTCCATCGGTATTAACGTATTACGGATAGCCCTATGCAGGTAATGTCGCTTAAAAGTTGGTACCTACTTCCAGGTTCGGATCTATAGGAGATCGTGGCTTGGATATCGGCATCTTAGTGTAACGGCGAAATCAGGATGGTAGGTCACTTGCCGAGCCTCTCGGATCGCAGTCAACGTCGCGCTTGTCGGCTCAGCTCCACAGCTCTCGCTCAACTCGTCTCCGCTATTCGCGCGGTTGGCATGCCGCGTCCATCCCTCGCTCCTGGCCTTTTGTAAAAGGACAATGCAGATGCGTTGGAGCTTGCAGGGTAGCTTGGGCCAACCGGTTGAACCTCGAAGGATCTTCTCTCACTCTAGTACACGGAACTTTTGAGGCTACTCCAAAATGTCTAATGGATTTTTACCGACATTTGCTGCAATGCGCAGTCCTTTCAAATAAAAGGGGAAAAAAATCAACGATGACACCACTGACAATCATGTGTCTCACGTTACAACGTGCTTCATACGAAGTAGGCAATCCCGACGTGCTCCCCAGTATCACGCCATTGTAAACGGCAGTCTCTGTGTTAGGGGTAGAGAAACTCGAATTGTTATATCAGTCGCGCGAACAACATGGAGTCCGGTTATGGAGTATTACTTCATCACCAGAGTCTCTCCTGGACTTACTCCAACGCATCTAGATCAGACACCAGCCCCTCTCCCAAGATGCCAGCAAACGAAGACTACTCCAAGCAAACCATCCTTATAACTGGCTTGAATGGATATCTAGCTGGTCGAGCGGCCGAGTTGCTGTTGCAAGAAGGATACCGAGTTCGCGGGACCGTCCGCAACAAGCTGGCTGGCCAGAAAACGAAGGCTGCCCTCTGCGCCCTAGGCTATTGTGCGGACGATATCGACGTTGTACATATTTCTGACATATGCCGACACGACGCATTCGACCTTGCTGCCAATGGTATGGGGGTGATCTATGCACTGATAGAGTATCTGACTGCTGATTCATAATCTCTAGGATGCAGTGCGATTTTTCACCTTGCCTCGCCCGTTGCCGACATATGGGCACTTCCTCCTGCAGAGGTAGTGCGAATATCGGTGGAAAGCACGGCGAGGGTCCTGAGTGCAGCAATGAAAGCCAGCCATACCATTCGCAGTGTGGTTCTTATGTCATCATCAGCGGCCCTCTTTGACCTTCCGTTTGAGAACCGACTCCATACAGAGAACGACTGGAACACCACGTCTGAGGAAATTGTCAATCGTGATGGCGATAAAGCAGGCGGCTTCCACGCGTACCTGGCTAGCAAGACAGCCGCGGAGAAGCTGTTCTGGAAATTCCGCGATGACTACCGGCCCCCATTTGCGATGACGGCACTTCAGCCCACGTAAGTTTATCTTACACCAACCCTTGACTGACGCTAACGCACGCGGCAGGTACTGCATTGGGCCGCCACTCATCCCCTGGAAAAGCACGACGGATATCCCGTACTCCAACAGCGGCTTCTGGAAGGTCGTCTCGGGGGAGGAAATACCGGGTCCGATGATGGTCTACGGAGACACGATTGACATACGAGACGTCGCACGGATGTTGCTGTGGTCAGCATCGAACCCGGCACAGGCCGATGGAGAACGTTTTATATGCTCTTCAGCTGCTGGGAACGGCCAGGCCATTGCCGATATATTGAGCAAGCGCATGCCCTCCTTGAATATACGCCGAGGAGTGCCTGGACAAGGATACTCGGCCGACTACAAGCCCAGGATGGGTGTCGGTGCATTTGACCCTAAAAAGGCTGTCTCAGCTACTGGATTAGACTGGATTCCATATGAGGAGAGTGTTGTTGACATGGCACAGTTCCTGCAACGGTATATTTAGTGAAACCAAGTATAGTACGTTATAGGAAAGGCCCTCAAGGCGTCGCGGGATCAATTTTGAGTCTCCTTTAACTACTATGCCATCCATCTGTCAAGGTGCGAGATATGACGACCATTGAAGTCCGCGCAATGTATTTCATGGTGAGCATCGTATCAGGTGACTGACGATATTGGTATTTGCTTATCTATCAGAGCACGTGTACACACCATTCTCATGCCAACTCCGGCTCCATGTCAATTAATGTTTAACTAATGTTATGGGATTCCTAAACTAATCATTGCTGTGCGAAACTGTGAGCCAATGGGCTTAATGAGCAAGCGTCGCATGAAAAACGAAAGAAGACCAGTATTAACTATTCGTGGTATTTTGATGATGCATTATGATGCATTCTGGGCAGATCAACTTGGGTTTAGGGGTACCATCTCGATAATAGGGTTGCTTTCGATCCGCGCCTCAACTACATTCAACCTGAAAGATTAACAAAGATTAACAAATTTGTGAAACCGTAGACATTAGTCCCTCTCAGACATGGGACGAAGACATTACCACCTCAAGCAAACCCGATGTCGAACCCAGGAACCAGCCAGCCGGCTGCGTGACCATATTCGCTACTAACTCGTGTGATTTTGTCGATGACGAACCCTTTTCGTCACCCTCTCAAGCGCTAGTGAGGAAATAATTCCCAGCCAGAACCTCACCAAGCCCCAGCTTCTTCTCAAAGCTCTCCTGATTCCACCTCATCCTGCTTGTCAACTTCACCTCCGTCCCGAGCCCAAGCAAGCTCCTGACCTTGGCGGCATCCAGCGCCTCGGGCTGCTCGAACACCATGAACACGTAGCGGTGTGCGGCGCTAGGCTTGGGCGGGCCGGGGCCGATGTACGGCACCAGCCACTCCGCGACGCCCGTGAGCGGAGCAAAGCCGTCGTCGTCGGCAGCGCCGGCTACGAGGTCGGTGTGCAGGCCGTGCAGGATTGGGCTCAGGAAGGAGAAGGACGGGAACGGGGCGTCGAGATCGATGGAGATGGCAACGTATTTCGTGTCCGCCGACGACGACGATGGCTTGAGTACGTCTGCAGCGATGGATAGCGTTGGCGTCGGCTTCGATGCTGCGATTGTAAGGTACGCGCCCCCCTCTGCGACGGTGACTTCGGGGAAGTGTATGCGCAACGTGGTCGCGTTCTTGGCGGCCGCAAGGGTTTTCTGCACGCTCGGTGTTTCTTTACCCATGGTGGAACTGTCACTCTCTGACCCTCGCTCACTTTCGAAGCGTGAAGATAAATAATAGGTGAGGTTGGATGTCTTCGACTGGCTGTCGGCGAAAGCTGGGTTTATTGCTGGTGTCCGTCTAGTCGCTCCCCCGGCAGGAATAGAGGAGTTGGGTGACACCACATATCTATGAGGGGATAGTGGGCAGACCAAATAGCTGTTATTATATAGATGAATTTAAATGTAACATTAGCGTTGGGGATGTGATCTTGCCGAAATGATGCTCGAGGGGATGGAGAGTAGACCGTCGGGCCGCAATCGGCTCGCTTCTGTCGATGACACTTGCGGTCGCGTGACTGCTCATGCTGTACGAAAATCGCAAACCATTTGAGGCAGTTATAATAGTAAACGCGTAAAAAAGCATTTGCAGCAAGTTAAAAACAGCCTGGTTTGACCTCGTTCTACTTCTGGTGCTGTAGTGATGTAGTGCTACGGTTCCTCGTCGCACCTAAGTCCTACGATACCGGCCGTTCATCCTCGTCACTTTGAGATACAATCTTCATTTTTACGCTTGCGAGCCTCATGAATTAAAAATTCCTTGCTCCGTGGGACCTCGTTGGCCGTCTTGGAACTCCCTTAGCGACGACGGTTTATAGGCGGTCTTGAATAATGGCCGCAAGAGTAGCTTCAGTGGTGTCAAAGGAGACAAGCTACAGAAGCTGGATGTCAAAAGCATTAGCTGTCTTCATCCATCATGTTGGAATCTCATATTGGGATTTGACATAATTCAGTTGGCGCTACAGAATTTAATGTCGACTTTCCCCTTCGTTTGATTCTTGTTGAAGATATGGTTTCGGCTACATTATCTCACGCAGCTATAGGCATGCATGTATATGTGTTTAATATAGGCATCGAACGGGACTACTAATCGCACCGGAGGTTCGGGAGAGACGGGAGATACGCAGTAAATACTAATGGCGTCCTCTTAGATATGGTTCTATTACCACATTCTACATTGCTTATAGGCCTAGGCGCGGGTATTCGGAGCCGAAGTGGCTGACCGCCGTCAGCACATGGTAGATAATCGTCATGGCACCAAGTTACGGTCGGTCAGCTATTCCTATTTTAACTTCGCACGGCAATTGATGGCAATGTTCTTATCACTCCCTGATAATAGATAGTCATAATCCCGATATTACACACAGTCTATGCGAGATGTTGTAACCACTATGTACAGTAGTATTTTTTCTCCCATGTCTTGCGGATTCGAAAGGAGATGTACAGGTAAGTACGTACGTAGGTGGATATTAGTTTCAACATCAATTAGTAGGTAAGAGGCCGCCGCACTGACGGACTACCTCTTACTTACGTACCTACCTAGACCTGGGTATTCTTCGACACAGAAGTCATCTACCCTGTGTGGCAGGTACAACCGACAGTGCCTACCTAGATCGCGTGGCTGCCCCCCTCAGAGTGGTTTGCCCCTTCCTCCCTCCCTTCCCAATTACTCGACTATCGTAACAACATCAATACTCTCCCCTCCCCTAACCACCACAACAGTCTACGAAGTTCTTCGGCTGGTTAGAATCTTCCTTACGGCCCCGGTCAGACTCTTCTGTTATAGATGCAATTTGAAAACCTTGAATCAATAACAAATCAAGGAAAGCGCGCCCTGGTAGCTCAATTGGTTAGAGCGTCGGACTTTTACAAGCATCTTCTTGAGCTTGAAATGTGTCATCCGAAGGCTGCGGGTTCGACCCCCGCCTGGGGCGGTTTCAATATCTTTTGCTTACTTTAAGTTAGAACGACTAGCTTTTTTCTTTTTCTTTCGGACTGCGTGCGTGTGATATGGAGCAAAGTGGTTGGTTGATGTTGTGGAGGGAGGTGCAGCCTGTCTGTACCTTCCCCGCGAGGGGCAGCGTACCTTCCCTACCTTTCCCACAATTGCATACGGCTTAAACTGAACTAACCAACCACACACTCTCACTTGCTCACTCACTCACTCACCTAGGCACTTGCCTCTTCTCCGGCTTGCTAGCGCGCGTTTAGAATGATATATTTATTTTCCGCTATACCCAGGATTGCGTTGGGGTAAAAAAGCGCATCTAACCTACCTAGGTAGCTGGCAGCAGCCGTTCATTATCGTCCGTGTACTCCCACTAAACAACATTCTCGATAAGACGGTTCGAGAGTAGACATTTAAATAAAAGCAGTATAACTCTGGCTAGATTACATTGTTTGTCGTTTATTACTACAGGTTGGTTCTTGGTATAGATATATCGAGTGATTTCGAGTGTTACCGTAGGATAAATACATCTATCTATCATATCTCTTAAACGTAGCAGGTGATTGTGGCTCGTTTATATGACGATAATACATGGAGTACCACGTCCTTCTTACCAAACAAGACGAATTTATATTAAACATATGTATTCCCTAAGCAGAACATAGTTAAGTTACTACTATTCTAATATGCTTGCTAGTCTTAATAGTAGTGTGGAAGTGGACGGCCCTTTTCAAGCACAAGAAAGAGAAGAAAAGAAAGTTCTAATAAAGGCTCTACGGGGCTCCAACTCCAACAGCTAGATGCTGGTACCGAGATTGCGAAGCGACAACTCTTCCTGTATCGCGATTTGAGACGAATAAGACAGACCTCTACAGATGCCCCGGCCAAAGGGCCTCGCCGAGAGTGA
Organism: Xylaria sp. BCC 1067; assembly: GCA_005188305.1. Taxonomy (NCBI): domain Eukaryota; kingdom Fungi; phylum Ascomycota; class Sordariomycetes; order Xylariales; family Xylariaceae; genus Xylaria; species Xylaria sp. BCC 1067. The sequence goes on from SSCS01000001.1 coordinate 4,313,209, forward strand.
CGTAGTTTAAGAATGAGTGCTTATCCGTCTTATTTATTGATATTGATTGTGTCCGGGGGTGGCGGGTGAACGGACCATCGCTTAAGCCGTGGACTTGAGAATAGTAACTATAAGGCCAGCCGGCCAAGTTCTACACTTAATATTTTATAGTCTTTGTCACACCAGAAGACTTCGGGAAAATGGGCGAAGCGAATGTTGGACCTTGGCCTTAGATACTAGTATGACACACAACAGGTACTTTTCGGGGTGATCTTAAATATATACAAGAACCAGGCAGAGCTTCTCGGCTCTGTGTCTCAAAATAAAACATCAACGTAATAGGGTATCCGTAGCAAACATTCGTCGCTTTAAACATACCGCTCCTCCAGGGTATCCAACTGATCCAAACCCCATCCTCATCAAAATCATGACACTGCTCTCCTCATAAATCCAAATGTACTACTATTGTACCACCGACTCGGCTATGATAGAACGAATAGATGATAAGTTGCCAGGCTTAATGTAGCCGCCATGGCCGGCATGTCAAGTAGACTCCGTAGAGGCTTTCTGGCACCCGAGTCGCCGGAATCCCCAGAATCTACGGGTTCTCCACCGCCGCTTACGACTTGCCCAGAAGAGGCAATCACGGTATCACCTGAAGGATATCGAATATTGTAGACTGGCTCTGTTGTCAGGGCAACGGGATCTCCTAGAATATGAGAGCATTTGGGCTGATTGGCGTTTGGCCAGTCAAGATCGCATTTCTCATCATGACCCCAGGAGCAAATCGAATCCTGGATATTGTACAGCACGTGATTCTTCGCGACCCAGCTATCGGGTTGGCTAAGGCAGCTGGCGAGATAGTTGATGCTGTTGGAAGCGCTGAGCGGTAGCTTGCTTCCATCCGTGTGAATGAGATCTGAGCATTCAGAAGGATCCAGGTATCTGTACTCCATCGCAGTGGGACCACCAGCTGTCGGGTGTGTCGAGGCTGAAGATCCAGTCAAGAGGTAATTCCAAGCATCGTAACTGACATCGTAGGCGCCCTCGGACGAGTCAATGCGAAGCAGCTTGACAGAGCGATCTCCGTAGCTTAGCGACAAGCAGATTCTGTCGCAGTCCACAGAGCCGGGCCAGTAGGCGACGCGGTTTGTGTTCACCTTGCACCCGAGGACGCCAATCGACGATGAATAACTGTCGTGGGGTGTTGCCCACACAGTCCCGCTGTTTATAGGTTGAGCGACGGCTTGCGTGGACGAAGCTGTCAAAGCCGTCAAGAATGACAGAACGTAATGAGAGGCTGGGCGCATGGTTGATCGCAATGAGTGGCTGAGACAGGACCGCCTCAAATCTCAAATGGTAAATGAGTGACAATGGTTCAATTGAAGGAATGGCATGCCGCGCCCGGGCGGAAGAGAGTCGTCGCTCGAGTTGTGAGCTGGTTTAAGTGAGCTTGCGACCCGACCAACAAGCGCGGCGTGGTCTGGCCGTGCTCAACTCGACTGTGAATTCAAGCTTGCACAAAGAATATGAAAAGAAAAAAGGCGCGCGCCGTAAGCCGGCAGTCCGCTGTCGTGGCTTGGTGTGATTTGACCACGCGAGAGTTAAATGAGTTCTTCCAGTTTAGGATTAGCGGCAGAGACCCCGGATCCTGGCTTGCAGTTGGCGACGACCCGGAGCCAATGGCGAGACAGCGCGACAGAACTGTTGGAGGCGGCCAAAGTGGCCCGTGCCGCAGCTTATCTAGGTAGTACCTAGGTACCTCTTACCATAGGTAGGGACTGTAGATACCTAGGTATCTACTCATTCTAGTGTCTGTTCCTCCAACTCACCTTTTCATTATTTGTTGTTTGTTGGTCGTTGCTGGTTTTCGAGGCATCATGGGTGTCAGGATACGGCGCAGCACAGCTCACTAGTCTTCTCAGACAGTGAATCACGGAGACGGAGAGAGTGTCATTGAAACAGTAGGTACCGGGATTCTATTGCCACGGTTGTTAAATTCCAAAGTAGGGAAAAGTCCGATGCCCCAGCACCATCTATGGGGAAAACGCCATCAGCTCTAGTCTAACATGAGGTGGTTTTGTTCGTGGATATCATCAATTCGTCCAATTCAAGTACTGTGTCTGCCTTAGACAACAGCCACCGCATCCGCCTTGGTGCCGTGGAGGACGGGGTTGACCGTCTCGTCAAAGTGCATCTTGAAATCATCGCCTAGTTCTTTTCGCAACGCCGTCTGCACCGCCTCGAGGACGTTGGGAAACACGCCGAAGTTGGCGGGATTGTTTTCGTCGTTGGCGCCGCCCTGGAAGACACCAGTGCGCACAAGACACGTGTTCCACCCGTACATGTTACCGCCGATGATGTCGGATGCCGGGTTATCACCGATCATGTAGATATTCTCCGGTAATCTCTCCTCGCCGTGGAGTTGGTCCATCCACGAGGCCATGACTTCGTCCGCGTACTTATATGTCGCCAGTTCGGGCTTGCCGTAGACCACACGCTCGAGGTCGACGCCCGTCATAGATTTGTACATGGCCTCGAGGCCGATGCGGAAGGCCCCCTGTGACATGCGGGGAGACCAGTGCTCCGTCGGGCAAAGCACATCACCTTGGGAGAAGTAGATGGGGATACGCTCAGACACGGGGTCTTTGGCCTTGGTCTTGAGACGGCCATTCTGTGAGAGCAATAGGTCCATGATGATTTGGATGTCGGTGGCGTAATCTCTCGAATCGGAAAATACAAGAATGGCCTCAATGTTGCACTTGCTGAAGTCCCGCGGCCGCGACATCGCTTTCTCGTATTCGGTAAATTCACGATAGGGCGCGATGGTGGGATCCCAGGCCACGATGTCGTTGGGGACCACGACGTCCCTGAACCCGTATAGCTCGGCCACCTCGCGGCACCGGTAGCCAACGCCGCCTACCACCAGCACCGTTCCGTAGTACGAGGCAAGTGCGCTCATGGGTGTATGGGACTGGATGAACTGTTCAGTGTTCACGGGGTTTCCTAAGATCTTGGACAGCTGGTCGCAGCGTGCTTGCTCAGGCTTGCCGCTTCCATTCGTCAGGAAGATATGTGGAATCTTGATGCCGAGTTCGTTGTCGCCATTGAGAATCTCGAGCGCACGCTTGCCCTCGGGAATGAGCAAGTCGCCATGAACAAGCACACCATCGATATCAAAGGCGAAGGCCATGTTCTTAGCTTTTGAGACTTTCTTGGCCTCGATCGTTTGGATTTGACTAGCCAGGATTTCACGGGTCGGCTGGATAGGGGGCATGCCCGGTCTCGTTAGGCCGCCATCAGTATCTTCGGCATGATGAACTGATGACAGCCGAGACCGTCGCTTGGACCGCGGAATAGGCAGTGAGGCGCCAAATGAATTCCGAGAAGCTCTGCGGTCTTTCTGCGATGGTGACACGCTCAAGTTGTGCATATACTTTGAGGCCTCTGAAATTGACGATCGGGATGCAGGTATCTCAATCGGGCCTTCCCCATCGTCACCGGGAATGGGCAAGTTGTGTTGGTCATGAGATCCTACCGACATATTGTTGTCACGAGGGGCGTTCAATTGGGTAGGGCTGGTAGGTGTCTGTACACCAAAATCGGACTCGTCAAACATTGGCATCTTGGTGTTTTGAAATTCACGTTCGGTAAGATTCTTTTAGCCAAAATAAAGGTGGAAATCAAAATGATGGATGGATGACTGTCCTGATGAGCTCATATATGTCTTGAGGCAAGTTAGGGGCGCATTCGTGGTTGGAATGGCGAGTCAAGCTCGGTTCGACCCTGATATCATCTTATATTCGGACACCTCCGCGTACTGCTCACCCAGTGTTCCTCGTGGTGAAAACTCTTACCCATAGCCAGTTGCATCCCAATGACGTTTTCGTGAGCTGTCATCCCACCAGCAAGCACACTATGTTAAGGGTATCGTCGGGTGCCCACAGATTGTACCCATTTCGTGGGAACAGAGGTGGATGATGAGGGTATCCGGCCCATACAAATATTCAGTCCGGCCATGCAAGCTAATGTAGTTTAAAGCTTTCTATCGCCTCCATGCAGATGAGGTGAAACATTCAGAGTTTGGCCATAGAGCCCGTCTGATAAAGGGTCGCAACGATACGTTGTGGTGTGAGCCGTGCTCCGCTAGCCGTGTCGCATTGTGCCCGCTTCAGAGGGTCTCTGACATCATGCGGCTCCGCTGAATCCATAAATGACTCGGAAAACGGGGAGGCTCTTCGGAAAGAATTTTTTAGCTACCGATAGCTACCGAGCAGGCTGCAGCAAGGAACCAACAAAGAACCAATATCTGAAGGGATCGACATGATCAACCTGGTGCGTATCGCCAAGGTTGAGACGCCAGGCACCCAGGGTAACCGAGGGTACGTCGATTTTTCCGTTGCCGCGGAAAACTCTTCACGCTGCCGCTCTGCATAGTACTTTGCAGGGGTCAAGATCAAGTCCCAAATGTACGCAGCACCTTTCATGGTAAGGACACGCGAGGACAACACTCAGGCTCGGTGGGTACTGGTCAGTGGCTTGCTGCAAGTTCCACTACGCGAGTTGAGGTTTCGTTATCAGAATAGTAAGCCAAGCGAATCAAGCTTGCATCAGTAGTACTCTAGCGGCCATTCGCTCTGGGCGTCTCACATTGACTATCACCAGCGCAGCAGCCAGTGATAAGGAAGAGATGTGTCACAAAAGTCCACCACATGCTCAGCGAAAGCGAGACGTAGCAGAACAGGGTCACGAAAAACTGGATCCGATTAGTTATGTAGTATAGTCCGCCTCACTTAGCGGTACGACCCTTACTATCTAGAAGTGCACCGAGGAGACTCTCTTACCTCACTGCTAACGTCATACGACGACACGGAAAGACTAGGCGGTGTATCGTTTGAATAGTATACCTTATATCCCATATCTTTCGCTACAGCTTCATCGAAGGCATCGAGCACCACATATTCTTTAGCCAGTCACACACGCCCATCTTTCAAAATGCCGGTAAACTCGACCACCTTCACACTCAACAACGGGGTGAAGATCCCCGCGCTCGGCTTTGGCACTTTTGCCAATGAGGGGGCCAAGGGAGAGACATACAAGGCAGTCAAATGTGCGCTCGAGGTCGGTTACCGACATTTGGACTGCGCATGGTTTTACCACAACGAGAACGAGGTCGGCGACGGTATCCGGGATTTTCTCAAAGAGAACCCATCCGTCAAGCGTGAGGACCTCTTCATCGTAACTAAGGTATGGAACCACCTACACGAGCCTGAGGACGTGAAATGGTCTCTGGAGAACTCGCTGCGCAATTTCGGGCTCACATATATCGACCTGTTCATGGTACACTGGCCCGTCGCCGCCGAGCGCAATGACGACTACTCGGTCAAAATCGGTGCCGATGGCAAGTACGTAATCAACAAGGACCTCACGGAGAACCCAGAGCCCACATGGCGGGCCATGGAAGAGCTACTCGCTAGCGGCAAAGCCCGCTCCCTCGGCGTCTCGAATTGGACGATACCCGGCCTCAAGAAGCTGCTCGGCTTTGCGAAGGTCAAGCCCCAGGTCAACCAGATCGAAGTGCACCCGTTCCTCCCGAACGACGAGTTAATCGAGTTCTGTCAAGCGAACGACATCGTTGTCGAGGCGTACTCACCGCTCGGATCCCAAGACCAGATCCCCACCACGGGCGAAAAGGTCCGCACGAACAAGACTCTCAACGAGGTCGCGGACCGCAGCGGCCACACTCTGGCACAGGTTCTTCTGGCGTGGGGTCTGCGTCGTGGCTACGTCGTCCTGCCCAAGAGCTCGACACCCTCGCGCATCGAGAGCAACGCGCAGGTCCCCGAGCTCTCAGACGAGGATTTCGAGGCCGTTCAGCAGGTCGCCAAGGGCAGACATACGCGATTTGTCAACATGTCAGGTGTGTTTGGCTACGACGTGTGGCCTGAGGAGACTAAAGTAAATGGGGTTTCTGTGTAATGATTGGCATAGCGTCATTGATTGGGAAATGAATGGGAGTTGGATTGGTTCCAGGACTTTAGAGCAGGCTGGTGTTATTTCCGCTTTCATGCGCGATGGAGTCTGAAGGATCCTTGCATAGACCATAGAAGAGGCTGCCTTTATACATATATACATGGACATTTCTGCACGCATAGCTATATCTGTTAGTAGGATGTTTCCTAAGTCCTCGAATCCACCCTTCGTATGCTACCCATCCATCTAAGCCTTAGCAACTTCTGCAAGGAAATTACTAAAGAATTCAACTGTTAGATAACACTCTTTATAGTTTGAATTATCATGCGGGGGCCAGTTGGCAGGATCACAGGAGCATGTCGAGGCAACGCGAGTAAAAACAGAGTATAATGCTTGGAGCACGTACTTATGATACTCGGGATGCCCCTTCTCAATGTTCCCCTTAACTAACTTCCTTGTGACCAAGTTGCTTTCGATCTCCACGACTTCCTTGAGCTCCCCATTTCCCACGCGCCAAGTTGACCGAAGTATCATGGACCCCATCGGCGTCTTGCCTTCGATGAGAGCGTCAATGCCCTCGGTCACGTTGGTGAGCGTCAAGTTGAACGTCGTCTGCCCGATCGGCCGCTTGTCTGTGATCTCGTACACGCATGGCACATCTAGCCCTGGGGTCCCGGACACGTGCTTCTGCGAGATGAGCTGGGGACATGTGGTTTGGATGTATAGATCGTGGCGGTGTAAGAGGTCGACTATAGCTTGCCCGGCTGCGTCCTCGGGTAGAGGGGTGGTGATGACAATATCGTTTGCCATATTGGAAGCCGAAGGGTTTCTGGATAGTGTGTGGTCTGGCTGGTCACGTCGAGCTGACATGCACGTGCTGCTAGCAGGTCTGTTGAGCCGTTGCCTCGTCGCCTCGATTCAGCTGCTTGGCTACGGTGGCAATGCGGAACTCAAGGCATCTGAAGTTACCTGCTTCCGTTATTTATATGATACGAGTTCTAGCCCATCCGCAATGTTGCAAGTGATCCATGTCAGGCTGAGACGTCTAAAGCATATCATCCACGGCACCGTGTGGTGGGCGAAAACGAGGCAAGATATCGGTGTTTTCCTTTTACAGCTACCGACAAGGAACTGCTACGTCGAACCTTAATTTATCTCCTTCATGAATTTCAAACATGGCTATCTACATCATGGTCGCGTAGTGAAGGGCTCAAGATCGTTTCGCGATGTAAATACGAGATAGGCTTAGCCCTCAGTAGCCTCAGAGTGAGCGGCTGATGTGAGATCCATGCATGCGGCATCCTTCAGTTGTTTTCGATGTTACAGCAGGGTAGAGCAACGGCAAGGGTTACGGCTATGGGTGGCAATATTAGCTAACTTACAATGTATCTAACGGGGGATACGCTAAAGTAGATCAAAATAAATGCAAAGCTGCTTCGAAGATTGTTGAGAATTCCAGTTCTTCACGCTGAATACGAGAGTACCTAGGTAGAAGCCGTGGGGAGAGAACGGCTCAAGCCGGTACACAAGCGGCACGGAACCTTAAAAAACTTTCAGGGGCAACTCTTGAAAGTTACTGTGCACCGTAGTATCACGAGCCGGCCGAAACGCCGTCCGCATGTTTGCCCAAGACCTTAGCACGGCCATGGCGGCGCGGCAATCATCCTGCCGGCCGTTTACTATGGTACCCTACGATTTGCCGCCCAGATTGACCACCGTCCGGGCCCCAAACACCGTAGTGCAGAAGAGGAGTGGCCGATGGGGATAACAAGGTAATTCATCCTGAACAGCTAAGGAATAGATCAAGTGCCTTCCTCGTGAAGATAAGCCGTAACTACTAGAGATGTAAGAAAATGTAAACCATCAAAAGAATCAAAACATCGCTTAGACGTCGTCTAAGTTTTCCCCATAAGCCATATCTCTACCAACTATCAGCTGTCAGTAGGGTCGCTTTTCTCCCGGCTATTGTGTTGTTCCTCTCCCTCTCCCTCTCTCTCTGTGTGTCCCTTTCTCTGCCCCTCCACCTCCTTCTTCCCTTCTCGATCACGACGCGTCGGCCTCACGTCCCAAGCGGGGGGCTTGTACCAGCCAGGCAATGACCCCTGGGTCTTAGATCTGGACTTTGGATGTTGGCTTCCAGTATGGCCATGAAACTCCCTACGATGCGGCTTCTGCTCCCAAGCCTTGCTCTCACCAGGAATTTCATCAGAAGTGGCCTTCGTTGCTGAGCTTGGGTTGGAAGTGGAAGCGGGCGAGGCGGGGGTGCGGGAGTCGGCGTCCTGCTTCGCATATCGAGGCTCGTTAGAGTAGCCACTACCACGACCGCCGCGGCGGCCCTGAGCCTGGGCTGCAGCCTTCTTTTCTGACTTCGATTTCTTGTAGCTCACGGTGGTCCACTCGTCGGCGGCCGCGCCTTGGGAGGCAATGCTGGTGGGATTGGCCATAGTAGCAGGTCGTTGTAAGGAGGTTGGGGGTGTTAAGACGACAGGAAGGACAACTATTCTTCGCTGGCGCGGCCAGCACTAAGGTCTGTGTGCTACTAATTGAGGCGGATGGGCGAGTTTACACGTCTCATTTTTAGGCCCTAGGATATTCCCTCTGAAGCTGGAACACAGAAGGGTGCGGAATGTTCGGGATGTATATTGACGGGCCGAAATTCAACTCGCTTTGTCTTTGAATCGTCAAGCGGAGTTCGTTAACTAAGCCCAACCACGTAACTCTAGCTACGTGTTTAGTCTTTGTTCATCATTCGGAAATATGAATCTGTGCAACCTAACCTAATGACACGCCCGACTAGTCTAGCATCTTATTGTCAAACTTTTTGCCCTTGCCTTTTGCCCTTCCTTTGAAATGTTTCTTGCTTGACCCAAGCCGAACCTCACTGGGATCTAGGCCTGTTTCTAGTGCGATCATAGCTCTAGCTTTTCGTCCGCTAAGTTCCTTAGCCGCTGCTTGTTCTTTCCCTTGTTCCGTGTATTTGTGGCTGAATGGCATTGATAAATGTCCAGCATTTCCCGCCCCTCGTGAGAAAAATGCCTTATCGATTGACTGTGACTTTGCGCCCTTGGGCAAGGCGAGGATCTCACTATCCATAGTGGACTCACCGTCGCCCACATCAAGCGCTTCCATGGCAGCTTGCAATGCGGCTCTTCGCTTCTCTGGCAAATGGGCGGCATCGTAGAGTTCGTGGTTGAAATCTCCACCATCGCCCCAGCCAGGAGGAGGCTCAACATAGAGCAACTTTCCACTTACATAATCCTTAAGGACTACCCTCGCCGCTCTGGATTCATCTGGCTGGCCAACTCCTTGAGTTTTGAAACCTCTAGCTTTAGCGTAAGCGGCTAATAATTCGCTTGCCGTGGGGATTCCAGTCCCGCCTTCTTCAAGTGGACGCGTCTTGATATGTATGCCGTAAATGGCTTCTAAGAATGGCTGGGGTATTCGGTGTGTGATCAAAGCAGCCGGGCCTGTAAACTCTCTAAGCTGGTCAATTGGTAAAACACCATTGCAAACCAGATCAGCCTTGGTTGTTGCAAAATTTGGAAAAACTAGACCCGGGCAATCACATAAGATCACCTTTTCGCTCAAGTGGATTGTCTGGAAGTGCTTGGTTTTTCCTGGAGTTGAGGAGACCGAGACTTTCTTGGCACCAATGAGAGCATTGATAGTTGATGATTTTCCAACGTTAGGATATCCAACCAGCCCTATCTGTAGCTTCCTGTCGGGGTCTAAAAAAATATTAGTCGATGGATCTCGGGGCTTGATAAATTGGTGGGCATGCTTACCATCAGGATCATGTGCTTGCTGGAGAAAGATATCTTCGAGCTCCTCAACCGTTAGAATCCTCGTGTCATCTTCGGTGAGGTCGGGTAGGGGGGTTCCCGAGGTTCCATTTTCCAGGTCTGTCTCGTCTTCGCTGGCCTCTCCTTCAGAGGACTCTTCATCATCCTCAGATTGACGTCTTTGTCTGGTCTTAGGGTTGGAGCTCTCGCCGTGCAGTGGCTCTTCAGGTTCAAGCTCGCGCGCCTCATTCAGCTGTTTCGCTAAGCTTGCAGAGAAGAAGCGGTATGAAATGCGCTTCTCCTTGAAATGTTTAGACCACGCCTTCCTCTGCGTCGTTGTCATCATGTCTGCCTTGTTGACCAACAACAAGTTCTTCTTGGATGGGTCGACGTCCTTGACATAGTTTTCCAAATCCTCCGAGCGGAACATTAGAGGGTTCCGTGCGTCAACAATTTGAACTACAAGGTCGGAGCGTTCGATGACGCGCCAGAGCTGCCTCCAAACCTCTAGATTCCGCTCAAAGGGGGTCATGAGGAGGTCATTGTACTCCTGGAGTTCTGCTAATCCCCTTCTCCACAATAAGAATGACTCTCTTTCTCGTTGGTCCAACTCCTCGGGGGTCGTGGAAGCATCCCACTTGGGCCGCCTCGGCACAGTCAATCTTCCTCTGTGTTGGTTCTGCTTCCCTATAATGTTTCGCTCTTCGGTGGCAGTCAGGAGGTAGGGATTTCTCTGGTCGGTGTGGATGATCTTTACGTTATTCATCTTCTCGGCAGTGAAATCAGTACCGGCAAGCTCGGCTGTAGCCAGAAACTCGTCCAAGGCACCTTGCTCGGTGACGGAGCGCATCTTCACCCAGGCTGCCTCTTTTCTGTCGTTTGTGATATACTATAATGGCTGGCATCAGCGACAATTGCCCATGTCGAGTTCACGCTTATTGGCAAGAGAAGAACACATACCTCTTCACCGGTAGCATGGTTGATTCGCGTAACGCCGGTGCCTTTCCTGCGGTCGGCTCCTTTGCCTTTACCAAACCGATCGTTCATCAGCGTGTTGCCGAGCCCCACGGAGGCTTTCGACTTGGCCAACACCATCTTGACTAAGAAGGAAGATGCGAATGGCCGGTGCAGATATTGTGAATGTAAGGTCCAAAATATGGATCTGAATAAACACCGGGGTTTCGTGTGCACAGAGAACCGGCTCTCATGCAGAGATGGGCGACTGTGGAGTGGTTGAGGTTATGGTTGTGTTTGTGGTTGTGGTTCTCTTCTTGCTATCTGCTATCGCGGTCGCATTTGTAGTGTTGTAGTGTTGTAGTGGCGCAAATGCTGGCTGATTAATTAGAGGATTTGGAGGGGTGAGGCAGAGGGGCGAGGGGCAACTTTGAATTTTTGCGTCACCTTCTGGCCCGATAAACGCCCGATAAGCCACGAACCCCACCAAATTTTTGACGCTGCGTGCCCAACCGCATGTGCCTCCCTTAGGCGCAATCACAGGCCACCACGCTCTAATGAGATGCCTATACTAGACTCTAGGGTTCTGTGAGTGCGCATTAGATAGGCCATCCAGGTACAATCTAGCCAACCCAATCTGCCCATCCCCAATGCATCAGACTCCCGCCCTCACCTAAATTTTTTTCTTGCTCTACCAGATCGTTGAATTGTTGGTTGAGACCCCGCAAGAATTCTCAAGATGCCGAAGGGCAAATGGATGTAAGCAACCCATGCTTCCCGTTCTAGGGCGGATGGGCCAGCCTACTAGACATGCCTCGTTGACGCTTTGCAGTGACAAGAAGACAGCCCAGCACTTCACGCTGGTGCACCGTCCACAGAATGATCCACTCATTCACGACGCCGAGGCGCCGTCCATGATCTTGAATCCGACAAAAAACCTCAATGCATCCAAAGGGAAGAAGCTAAACGACTTGGCCTCGGAGTTCAGCGTCGACGATGTAGCCCACATGCGCGCAAACGAGGGCGAGGCCGCCAACTACGGCGTCTATTTCGACGACACCGAATATGACTACATGCAGCATCTACGAGACCTAGGTTCTACAGGCGCCGGGGACGTCGTCTTCGTCGAGGCGAAGACGGAACAGAACAAGGGGAAGGGGAAGCACAAGCAGAGTCTGGAGGACGCAATCCGACAACTGGACCTAGAAGACGAGGAGCGCAAGAAGCGCGAGCTCTTTGACGATTCTTTCTTGCCGAATAAAAACCTCCAACATGTTACCTACCAGGCACAGCAGGATATTCCGGACGCGATAGCCGGTTTCCAACCCGACATGGACCCGAGGCTGCGCGAGGTGCTGGAGGCGCTTGAGGACGATGCGTATGTAGATGACGAGGATGACGATCTATTCCAAGAGCTGGCTAAGGATGGCCAGGAACTCGACGAGATCGAGTTCGACGGCGAATACGATGACGAAGGCTGGGAGACAGACGACACGGCTAAGCCGAGAAAAGAATACAATACCGACGATGTGCCTGACTTGGTCCCAGTTGCCAGAGCGGCAGGGGAAGACGACAGACTCACAGGCGAAGAGACCGACATGGTGAAGAACGATAACTGGCTAGAGGACTTCCAAAAGTTTAAGAAGAACCAGAAGACCGGGGGTCGTCGCGCGCCTGGGGCCGCACCTTCACATTCGGACATGCAATCCAGCATCCTGACCACAACCACCAACGGCGGGCGCCGCAAGAAGCGCAAGGGCGCCCTGACGTCGCAGTCTGGATACTCGATGACATCGTCTTCGCTGGTCCGCACGGAGCAGCTCAGTCTACTGGACGCGCGATTCGAGGTTCTCGAGCAGAAGCAGTACAACCCTGATCACGACGACTATGAGTGGGATGGGGACGAAGACGACACCAAGTCAACAGCCATGTCTATGATGTCCACGGCATCAAGCGTCACAGGCCCCTTGCGTTCCGACTTCGACAGTATCCTGGACGACTTCTTGGGCGACTACTCGAAACACGGTAAGAAGACAGTGAAGAAAGGCAAGTGGGGAAATGGTGTTGAGCAGTTTGACGAGTTCCGGCGGGAACTCGGTCCGGCGAAAATACCGGCCAAGTATGGTGTGAAGCAACGGCCGGCTGCGACAACGAAGGCTGGTGGTGCGTCAACATCATCATCACGGTGAATCGTCTTAATAGTGGCCGAAAATAAACATAGATACCCTATAGAACCAAATCAGTTTCGCGTGTTGCCTTCCTCTTCCCCACCATACAGTGCGTGTTGTAGATATGTGCTAGCCATCCATATTATCTTCAAAACTGATCAATTCATCGTATTTCTACAATGTATCGCTGTCATACCTACAAGATAATACGTGCCTGAAGTAGCCAATTGTTTATCTGTCGCTAGTCTGCTGGCCTAGATAGCAATTGTTTCTTGTCGTAACACCAGCGAGAAGAGGAAGTGGTTCGCCTCGGGTCAACCAGATCAAGACATGCTTGAACCTCCCCGATAGGAGATGTCGAGGACGTCCTGGGCATTCTACACATTCAGGTGAGATGACTTCTCGGCTTGGTCCTTCCACCCCTCTATCCACTGTAGCAGGCTGACGATAGGCCGAGGAAGTGTCGTTTCCGGCCGCCATTCTGGTGTCTCCGTTTCCTAACGATGGCCACTGGGGAACTCGAAGTTAGTCATTGCAATTGAAACGTAATCCAAGAGACATTTAAATGCTTATAGACACAATATTGGCCTAGAAACCAACTTGATGCGCTAGAAGATGCCAAAACAGGAAGAAAATGACACCGAGAGTCGCTTACTTCATGGCGGGCGGTCGTGCCGGTCCGTAGGCGCCTGGGACACTTGGAACCTCTTCTTCCGTATCGTCGTCGAACTCTCCCTCGCTAATCTGCTCCTCTGCCTCCTCATCATATTCGCACTCGCTATCTTCTTCGCCCTCTAGCTGCCCATCATCCGCCTCTCCACCCTCGGGGTAACAGCTCTCCATGGTACCTTGCATACCTGCCGGTATGCCACGACCTTGTTGTTGCATTTGGTTGATGATGCTGGTGAGCTTGTCATTCTTTTTCTTGACATCCTCGAGGTCCTTGAGGTGCTTATTACGTTCCTCGGCCATTTTCAGGATGTTCTGGTTCAGAGCCGTATCTTTGCGCCTGTAAGCCTCGTTCTCTTTCTCCAACTTCTTGGTCTTTTTGGACATGTCTTCCATCTCCTTGCGAAACGTTAAAAACAGATCGTTACTGTTATTAAGAGTATCCTCGACCTCGTCGTCTGTTAACGCCTGTGTTGGGCGTGCAAGAGAAAGAAACAAGGTGCATACCTGCTTGAACTTCTCGACGTAGACATTGAGTTGGTTCCGCAGTTCTGTTTCCGTCTTGGTAAATGTGAGAACTTGGTTATTTAGTTGACGTGCACGGTTGCCTTCGGCTTCGACCGCCTTCTTTTGCTGTTCGTAGCGCGCCATATTCCATTGAACCTCGATCTCTTTGGTTCGCATCGCTGAGTGGAAGTGAAGTTCGCGCAGCTCGTATTGGTCAATCAGAGACTTAAAGCGATTCTTGAATCTAAGTCGTTATTGTTAGTATCTAGTACATACTTAAGCGCGAGAGGAGGTTATACAGTTCTTCAGCTTTCATGTAGACGACCTGTTTTCGAGGATTATCTTTCTCTTCCTGGTAGTTTTCCAATGTCTCGAGGACTTTCTTGAGACGCTCGTCAGAAGAACTCTTGAGTCGGTCGTGAGAATCATTGAGTGCTCTGTGTTCATTCTATACGTACCCCCCATCAGTTTCATTGCCCTTTGTGGTTGAGGAATAGATTCTACCTTGAGTTTATTGTTCTCTTTCTGCAGTTCACGACACAGCTTTTCTAGCTTTTCTTTCAGCCCAATTTGTTTACTTAGGTCGGTCCGGCTTGAGTCTTTCTCTTTTTGCAGTTGGTCGGCTCGCTTCTTATTTTTTATATTTTCACGCTCGAGTCGTTTCAAATTTGCAAATAGTTCAGAGGATCGCTTTGTTAGGAGGTCGATTTTGTCCATGTCGTTCATCTTATTCATCTGATGATTTAACTCGCGATTGGCCTTGCGAACTTCTCGATCTATGAGTCGATATTTTCGGTCAGCGATTCATACTGCAAACCACGAAACAAAGTTTAACGCAATCTGCTATACAGATGATGGTCCTTGCATCCGGGCTAACTACCGGATGATTTCAAGATAGTCCTTTTCTCGTAGATGCTCGCCGACTTGCAAGTTTGTTAACTCGAACATCAATACAATTGCTAGTGCTTCCGGCAAAAGAGGAATTTCAAGACACTCTAAATGTTCGGCCATCCCGGCCCTCCAATAGTATGCGCGTGCGCCGACTATTAATGGACTAGACGAGCGAGGTTGGATGATACAGCACGAGGAATGTACCATGTCATGCATTATATAGGGTTCGTTTCATCGTGACAAGGCATTCGACGTACCGATTTCAGCTTCTTGTTCTCTTTCAGCGGCAGTATCTACCTCGAGTTGCGATATCCTGGCAGCGACTAATTTTGATGCTTCCGAAGAATCCAAGGCCTTTTTCCCTTTGGCCTTCTTATGCGCGGCGTTCGAAGCCATGGAGGCGGTTGGCGCGGGCGCGGGTCGAGGCTCTTGTGCGGGAACATGGTGGCCATTGAGGAGGGCTGGGTCATGGTGAGCATGTGAAGCCGTGTCGTTCGAAGCAGAGGCGAGAGGAGCCGGCGTTGCTGACGGTGCTGGCGGTGCACGATGGCTCGTAGTTGCCATGATATACTAGGAACGGGGGTGTGACCTGGAGGACGATGGTGAGCGGCGCAGAACCAACGAAACCGGCGGGAACTTTGGGGGGGTATCGCTAATTGAACGGAGAATGACGAACGGCGCTGCTTACGTCGATGAGGTAGAAAAACGCATTTGGGGGTAATGCAAGCACAAGAAGATATCGGCGGCGTCGGGGTAAAGCTGCTGGTCGCGATTGGTGGCTGCTGGGGGCGTTTTCAGCTGCCGGGGCGCGTATTGATGCTGGAAGCAATGGTCACGATGGCTCAAGAGAAGTTTGTCGAGATAGAGACGAGGCGGCTGTCCGAGTCGGTTTAGCAGATAGTGTCGCTTACCTGATCTGGCAGTGATGGATACCTGAGTGGATGAATCAACCGGGGCGTGCCACGCAGCGGCGACCCAGCGCCTGGGCAGTCCGAGGACAGTGGCCCGGCACCCACTCTTTGGCTCCGTGGCTCTTGCTCGTGTGCCAGAGCTGCATACTGTATCCAACTACTTGGGCATGTACCTGGTCCGGGTATATCTACATACAAGTACTCCGTATAAGTACTTACCTGCCGTCCTGCACCCAGCGGGGCGGGCGGCGGTGGGGCACGGAATGGATCAGTCACATTGAAATTGGCGGACGCTAACTAGGTACCTAAGTACCCAGGCACCGTGTCAGCGGCGGAATAGCAGAATCGGTAAAGAAGAAAACAACAAAGAAGAGTCTAAAGGGATGGTGTACCTAGTACTTATAAAAGGTAAAGAGCTATAAGTCGGTGTCGCACCTTTCGTTAATACTCAAGGAGAGATTCCCGCAAGGAACACTAAGATGACGACATACCACATCGCACTCCGTGTAGGCAACACAACCCCACAGGTTGTGTAGGTACAGGCACACAAGAAATTCCAGGTTGTTTCAACCCAACATTCGTAATACAGCAAGTACTTAGGTACACCTAAACGTTAAAATACTAGTTATTCGTACAGTACATAATTGGGTTTTATATAAAGTATATACAATTTCTTCAGCATCTAACAATTAATTAAATTGGCCTGTTGCATGATTGGGACTCAGCCTGCAAGGCACATGTGATACAGCTAGATAGATATGCAAGTAAGAGATATCCCTACCCGCCTAATGCTTATCTCCACTGTATGTCTGCTTTGAAGGATAGCCATTCAACCGCGTCATCAGGCCTTGGAGATACCTAAGTACCTACCTATCGCATTACCTAGGTACTTCCATTATTGACATCGGAAAATTTACATTAAGTCTGACCAGATCCACGGATACTACTTATTTACTCACTCGTTACAACCTTCTCCGAGCGACACCGAAGCGCATGTCGTCCGAGACTGACTTCTAGGCATTAACTATTACTAGGTATTCATTTATCGCCAAAATTCTCCTTCCGACCCTCTACTTTTGCGCAAACTTGCACTTGCGCTTCAGCCTTTCACGGCATCCAGGATGTTGCGCAACGCCGTCAAGGGTGCGGCAAAGCGAGCAGTGACAGAGCTTTCTCAGTACCCGAAACCTGGTGAGAAGCTTCACGGCTTCACCTTGCTACGAACGAAACATGTTCCCGAGCTCGAGTTAACCGCCCTTCATTTAAAACACGACAAGACAGGCGCCGACTACCTTCACATTGCCAGAGAAGACAGCAACAATGTCTTCTCCATCGGCTTCAAGACAAACCCTCCCGATGACACCGGCGTCCCCCATATCCTCGAGCACACCACGCTCTGCGGCAGCGAGAAGTATCCTATTCGCGACCCCTTTTTCAAGATGCTGCCGCGCACCTTGTCTAATTTCATGAACGCTTTCACCGCCTCAGACCACACCTTCTACCCATTTGCTACCACAAACGCCCAGGATTTCCAGAACCTCATGTCCGTCTATCTCGATGCCACCCTCCACCCGCTTCTCAAGAAAACCGACTTCACGCAAGAAGGCTGGCGTATAGGCCCTGAAAACCCCCGGGTTGCTGAAGCCGGCCTCGAGGCCAGCCCCGAAGATAGCAAGCTGGTCTTCAAGGGCGTTGTGTATAACGAGATGAAGGGGCAAATGTCTGACGCAGGCTATTTATTCTATATTCGCTTCCAAGACCATATATTCCCGTCGATCAATAATTCTGGTGGTGATCCTCAGAAAATTACCGAATTGACGTATGAGCAGCTTAAGCAATTTCACGCAGAGCATTATCACCCTAGTAATGCGAAGTTGATGACTTACGGAGATATGCCATTAGCCGATCACCTAAGAGAGATCGATGCACAAATGAGCGCATTCGAGAGGGTGGAAGCAGACATCCAACACAAGCAGCCCGTTGACCTTAGCGATGGGCCTCGGACTGTGAGAGTTTCAGGGCCTATTGATCCATTAGCGGACCCCGACAAGCAATACAAGACATCTGTGTCATGGATTGCTGGGGATACAAGTAATGTTGTCGAATCCTTCTCAGTGGCATTGCTGTCGTCCCTTTTAATGGATGGCTATGGATCTCCTTTATACAAAGGCCTGATCGAGAGTGGCCTAGGTACGGACTTTAGCCCTAATGCTGGATATGACGGATCAGCAGCTACCGGGATTTTCTCTGTCGGTTTGACTGGAGTTAGTGAATCAAATGTTGATACCGTCAAGAACGAAGTGCAAAGGATACTTCGGGATGTCCGCGACAAAGGCTTCGAACGAGGCAAGATTGAGGGATATCTTCACCAGCTCGAACTAAGTTTAAAACACAAGACAGCCAATTTCGGGATGTCCGTACTGCAGCGTCTAAAAGGGAAGTGGTTCTCAGGCACTGATCCTTTCGACTCATTAGCATGGAATGATACGGTTGCCGCGTTTGAAGCAAGACTTGCCCAAGGGGGCTATCTTGAGAGTCTCATTGACAAGTACTTTATGAACGACAATACCCTCACATTCACAATGGCTCCTTCGGAAAACTTCAGCACCGAGTTGGCAAAGGAAGAAGAGGAACGACTAGCATTAAAAATCGCCCAGGCCACGGAGGAGGCCGGTAGCCCGGATGCAGCTCGAAAATTGTTTGAACAACGAGAGCTTGAGCTCTTGACAGAACAAAACAAATCTAATACTCAAGATCTCGGTTGCCTTCCTTCCGTGCACGTAAGGGATATTCCTAGAGAGAAAGAGCCCACTATAATTCGCGACGAGATCTTGAACGGAACAAGGATTCAATGGCGAGAAGCCCCGACTAACGGGCTCACTTATTTTCGAGCGATCAACACATTCGAGAATTTACCAGATGAGCTTCGCGCTTTGATCCCTCTGTTTAGTGATTCGATCATGCGCTTAGGTACCAAGGATATGACAATGGAGCAACTGGAAGACTTGATTAAACTGAAGACGGGTGGTGTATCCGTGAGCTACATGACCACACCTTCACCCACCGACTTCCACCAGGCATCCGAAGGCCTAGTCCTAAGAGGAATGGCACTTGATCGGAATGTGCCCGAAATGTTTGACCTGCTTCGGAAGCTCATCCTGGAGACAAATTTTGATAGCCCTGAGGCAGCGCTCCGAATCAGGCAGCTCCTTCAAGCTTCAGCTGATGGTATTGTGAATGATATCGCATCATCTGGTCATGCTTACGCTCGAAAATACGCCGAATCTGGACTTACCCGCGATGCATACCTTACTGAACAGGTCAGCGGGTTGTCACAAGTCAAATTAATAACCTCACTAGCTGGACGGCCAGAGTCAGATCAGCTACAAGATGTCATTAACAAACTTAAGCAAATCCAATCCATCGCTCTAGCTGGCGATAACATCCGTACTGCGTTGACTTGTGGATCCGACAGTACGGCAGCCAATTCATCAGCCCTGACACAGTTCATGTCTACCCGGGCAAGCCGGTCTGCTTCTTTCCCAGCTACCTCAAAGCAAGCTCCGCCTCGTGACATCAAGTCATTCTTCCCACTTCCTTATCAAGTCTATTACGGCAGTTTGGCCTTACCAACAGTCTCGTATACCTCCCCAGATGGCGCCCCACTCCAGATCCTAGCACAGCTTCTAACTCATAAGCATCTACATCATGAGATTCGCGAAAAGGGCGGTGCATACGGAGGCGGCGCTTATATGAAGGGACTTGAAGGACTGTTCGGTTTCTATTCATACCGAGATCCTAACCCTCAGAACACTCTCTCCATAATGAGAAATGCCGGCCAGTGGGCTGTCGATAAACAATGGTCAACACAGGATCTAGAGGAGGCCAAAATATCCGTCTTTCAAAATGTCGATGCCCCCAAATCAGTGAACACCGAAGGCATGCTCCGGTTCGTATCTGGAGTCACGGATGAGATGCAGCAGCAAAGACGACAGCAACTTCTCGACGTGACCAAAGATCAAGTGCAAGAAGTCGCACAAAAATACGTCGTCGACGCCCTCGCCAAGCAGAGCGAACAAACTGTCTTCTTAGGCCAAAAGCAAGATTGGGTCGACAACTCCTGGAAGGTGAGGGAGATCAACGTCGATATCACGGAATAGAAATGTACGGTAATACCAGCGAGGTAATTATGTACCAAAGATTTGTACAACATCATTCTCGTATACCCATCTCCGTATCTATAGAAGTTCAATGTACAATTTTGGAATTATTTTTGCTAGCCCTTTTCTACCCCGGCTAGATTCTTCACTTCCTCAAAACCCAGCGTTCAGATACGATACGTCTTCATGCTTTGTCGTCTCCCATGAGATCGCACTTCCATAGCATTGAGACCACGCTAAAACGCGAGATTGAGATAGTCGGCGGGTTTTCGGGTGTTTGTCAACAGACTCCTGCGAACCGAGTTGCTTGCTCATTCTTTCAGACTCGGATTCCTCAGCTTTGGAACTCCGGACTAACGAATAGAGTACATATATATGTATCGAGGAAGCGCAGGGACAACTCAAGTTACCATCCCTAATGCAGTCTCCTTTCGTTGGTGAGTAAACATTAGCATTCTGCTTAATTGACAAAGTGATCGTGTACATCATGATTCGACATTTTTCGCGCCATTGGTTTTTGGGTCCTCGCCCGGGGCGCGTCTAGACGACAAGATAGCAGACGCTCCTCGACTAGGTAGCTTAGTTTGAAGCGAGTCAAAAAGTGCGTCAGCTGATCAGGTGGGCATTATAACAGCAAGACAAAGCGTCATCTATATAACCACGTAGCCATACCATTTCAATTAGTGCCTAAAACTGATTCTACTAGACATTTTATGAGCATCTATAAAATATGTGATCACAAGGCCTGTTTAGATTTCATAATCCTTGAAAGACTCGGCCAAACTGACAAGGCCAGTCACCCCCAGATCATCCCCCGTTACAATCGTGGATCCCGGGGCTGACCAGCTCTTCTCTCTATAGTCGCCCCAGTATCGCCACATTTCAGCGAGTACGTCGGCGTAATTCCCCCAGAGCTCGTGCACAAGCTCAGCCGAGGCAGGCACATGAAAGGCCCTTACTCCCTTTGCCTTTGCCCAGATTTGCAGGGACTCCTCTGATGTCTGCACCTCCGAGTATGCGAACACGACACTGCCCCTTGTCTTGTCTGGCTGTTCAAGGATCGGCTTAATGAACGGTGGCAAGTTGCGCGTCACGTCGCCAATCCAAAATATGGGTGTGTCATTTGGGTGCGAGGCGAAGTGCACGTACGCATTTGCCGAGGGGATCAGATGCATCGAGACGGCGCTGTACGAGTAGTTGCTATGATACTGAGCAATCACGAAAAACGTCGTCTTCGCTGCGAGTTCCGCATTATCGCGGATGTAGTCGTCGACCTTGTTCTTGGCAATGTGGTTGGTTAGACGATAGCGACCACCACTGATCTCTGATGCGTGCGGAAGCGTGCTCCAGATAAAGTGCTGGAGGCCGGCTGTCTCCGCCGCAGCTTGCGCAATGTTCTTGCCCCAGGCTTCCTCGATCTTCTCAATGGTTGCCAGATCGTGGTTCGCGAGAATCCCGTCTAAGCCTGTGACGCCGTACACGGCGTATGAGCCTGCAAACGCCGTCTTGAGTGCTGCGAGGTTGTCAAGATCGGCTTCGACAACTTCGACACCTTGGTTTCTTAGTTCTTGCGCCGCTGGGCTTTCTAGGTTGCGGGTTAGGCCACGTAGTGTGTATTTCGGATCTCCCATGAGGGCTTTTACGACTGCGCGTCCCTGTTTGCCCGTGGCACCGACTACTGTGACGAGTTTCGGCATGTTGATTCCGATATGATCGAATGGAATAAGACGGTATCGTAGAACAGATTATAGTGATTCCGAGACAGGCAGATTGACTTCTTAGCCGTTATAGAATGAAGAATGATACATTGGTCAAGTTAGCGCTGTCTGCTCATATTTTATACTGTCGCAGCTTCGTTGCGGGAAAGCGTAATTGATGCCCTTGAGCAGAAACTTGCCTCCTGTCACTTACTAATAACCAGTGCATTAGAAGATTAACCAAACACCGAGACGCCATCTTCAGCACCATATGGATGTGATGACATTGCACATGAGTCCCATATCAACCGAAGGGCGTCCAGCATACCCCGTGATAGGTAGGAGAACACAATAAAAAAGACGAATAGCCGTATTCAGCTTTCGATGTGACGCTGAATAGCTTAGTAACCTGCCAATTAATAATTATGACGCACCTTTTGCATACATCCATGCATCATCTGCTTAATTTTTGATTTGTTTTCATCGTTGCAATACCCTTCCCAAGATTGTTAATCGAGGGCTATAGATGATCCACGGGCCACTACATTGGTGTTATTCCCGCATCGAGAAACCATGCCAGCCAGACTAACGTCAATTAGTTCCTATAATATGTGAAGTAGTTCCCGAAATCACCACGCGAAGGCTTCCTCAACTAAATCTACACTGAACCCTTCCTTCACATAATTAACAACTTGCCTCCTTGCCTCATCCGCCATCTGACCAGGCCCACAAACCAATACTGTAGTTTGACGCCCGGCTTCCAGGGATGACTTGATTACAGATCCAATATGCATTCGTCCTGCTTTTACATTCGCCATCGGAGCATGGCCCTCGACTCTTACAATTTCGCTTTTGAGCGACTCTGACTTTTGCGCAGCGTCTTCGGAAGAACCCGTATACCAGAAGAAGCACTCCACTCCCTGGGCGTTGGCGAGGAAGTTCTTCTTCACATAGTTGATGAAAGCCATTTCTTTTGCCGACCAGGCGAGTATAAACCGCTTGGTTCTCTTCATTATACCACGTGCCTTTCCTGCGTCCTCGCCCTCCGGCGACACGCCGCTTACATATTCTTGAACGAAGCTAAGGGCATGTGTGATGCCTGCCCCTCCCACAAGGCATAAAACCGTATCCGCAGCGAAGAGTGGTTGGAGAGTAGCGTGGTGCCCTGCGTAATAGCCCTCCGTATAAGCAGATACTTCCACTCTCGAGGCCGTAGAAGGTAAGGAAAGATGGCGTTGAAGTATAGCTGTCATTCCAGAATGCGCTCTGACCAGGAGTTGAAATGAGACGTCGTTATACTTGTGCGACTCGTGAAGCGCCGCTTCCCGGTGCGGCGTCACCGTCGGCTTTACTTGGTAACTATACTCTTCCTCCACCGTATGGACACCGTTGCTTTTGGATGTTGAATTAGACAAATGGACGAGCCGTATTGGTGATTGACGCGTCTCCCATGCCGCAATACTGAACGGGTGACTTTCCCAGAACTTGCCGAGCCCCGGGAAGTACAGAAATGTGTGCTGGCCTGGACCAATTCCTCGAGTGGCGCGTGGAAAGACTGTTATGTGTAGAACGTTACTACCCGGAACCGCTTCAACGATTGCTTTCGCATCTCCGAGACGATTATAATAGAAAATCCGAGCCAACCTAGCCAGTCGGTCGGCGGACCAAAACGCAAAGCAGATGTAGAGCCAAACTTGGTAGCCGTACTGAGAGAACCGGAACATGTTAGCCACTATGACTACGTTGCTTTTCCTATTGTTGAGATCCAACCCTAAAATAATGATGGAATATTGTACAATAAAAAAAAGACGATGGCATTAAGCAGCGAAGGTTATAAATACACACCTTAAAACCGAAATGCGGAACCAGATGGTACCAACACGCAATTAGAGAAAGGATGATGAGGATTATATGTATTGTAAGGAACAATTCGTATAGCGCTATACGAAGGGGTAGGACGGCGAAAACTATTGCCAGACTCAAGGCGACGGTTCCGATGATCCCCCACCACTGTAAAATTAGTCAGTAATGTTGACGGCGAGTTAACCGGTCCAAACCTCCAGTAATTTTGCTAAAGCTTCTTTCCCTAACCACGTGGTATGAGGTAATGGAGCGTCGGAAGACATACATAGAAAGGCTCTGCCGCTTTCTCGGCATAGGTTGCCGTTGCATCATATCCCGGGTCGGTATATGCCAGAGTATAGACGATAGAATGTACGATGGCCTGCAGCGTAGCAACTCTTGCCGCCCAGCGATGTAAAGCCAAGAAAGTCGTTTGACTCCATCCAGTTATTCCGATGAGTATGTTGTTTCGTCCAGCAAACAGGATGGAAATGCTAAGGTTTACAAGACTGAGCATACCGGTCCGGTTTCCCACATACTCGTCAAGCTCGTACTGTTGCGAAGGGAAATAGATATTCGGTTGAAAACTTTGGAAGGATATGGAAGATAATATTATGTTGAGAGCAACGTAGATGCCGATGGAGATGCTGAGTGCTCTTCCTGGTGCATATCCTATATTTGCGGGAAGCGGCTCTAAACGCCGAGATCCGAACAAAGCAGGCAAAGTAATGTGTTGTCGAAGTTTTGACCCAATTTTTGAATTTTGTAGGCGTTGGTGGATGGTGGGGAATATACTTGCAAACTGAGTGTAAAGTCCCCAACTAAGACATGTGCCAATGACGAGTAGGTAGATAATCATGCTATCAATAGTTCGTAATTCATCAGATCAATGCCCAGAAAAATGTTATCTCCACATAATCAACATGAGAGCCGAACTTACGAATATCTCGTATGAATGTACTCTGATCTCGCAAATTCTTCTAGTGTTCCATGAGTGGCGTGGTAGAGGTGACGGTTTACCAGGCTAGTAGCATTAAGCCACATCGCATCTTCTGGGAGCTCGACTGTAGGCGCCGTTACAGGGAGACTGCCATGAAATGTTGGTTCCGAAGCGCCAGCAACTGCATGGAGACTGAAACACCCGGCTTGTTTTTCCACTGTATACCCTTGGGCACCACAGGCCTGTTGTATACAATACGCCATTGTCTGTAGCCACGGCATATTCGAAGTCCGACACTCCTCAGTCGTTGTCCCCATCTCCATGCCCGAATCCATTCCCGGCATATCAGCATGTTCAGCGAATGTGGTGCAACTCAAGTATAGAGAAGAGAGCGAGTCGTGGCATGCTAGGCAACAAGAGTCCGGGAATATGGACAGGCCGAACCCGATGATACCATCTCCAGCTCCGTTGACTTGTTGAATTAGCAACAGAAGCAACGCACCAGCAAAAGCAGATGATGAAATCATGGTCTGTGAGTCGCTAGCCGATAAGTTAGGACAGTGAATATGTGTATTTCGACGAAAGCATCAGCATGCTACTAGACACACAGAAACAATTCAAAAAGGGTCAAATGTGCATGAGAAGAAAATATATGAAATAAGAACACCATTCTAGAGTTGCTCTTCAAGTCCCCAAACATGGAAAAAAAATATCTGTCGAGATGCCTAACAACATAAAGTCCCGGAAAATCATTCTCGAGCATATAATAAATTGATGAGCCGAAATGTGCCCATCTACTGTTGCCGGGGTACCGAATCACAATAGTAAAATCCAGGTCCCAGAAACGCAGCCGATTACCGAACTGAGTACAGACTGTGAGCTGGTATCCATTTTGGGAAAAGGTCTCTTTCTGCTTGTTAGTTTAAAGCAATATATCCCAGTCAATCGGGACACGGCCTTCGTCATGATTAGGCCGGGCAGGAGATGAGAGGGATTGAGCGAGTTTTCCACGCCGGGTGTATACACGGCTAAAAGAGCAAAATGTCGAGAATCCTTCACGCCGCATCGTAGCCAATCATCGTAGGACTGATTTGGGCGCCCGGCGCCGTTGGATCCGGGAATTGACACAAAGTTCCCCCCATTCGCTTAATTAAGATTAGTACATGTGCGCGGAGCCTGCGTCCCGTATGCTCTCTATATACCGGAACACATTCGGGGGCTGCCGTCTATGAAATGTGTGGCGGTCGCCTCATTCACTAGACAAGGCAGATATCAGTTGAAAACTTCATTGCGATATCGAAAGAAAGTTGTATCTGCACTCCATTAGACTCTTGACTGTTAAGGTTAACATAGCTGCCATCAATCCCAACGCATTGTTGTAATCTGGGAACATTGTAGCTCTTGCTACTAATTGGCGCCTGGCTGTTGTAAAGATGCCGGTGCTTTGCATGCGATAACTAGGGACGGTGGCGAGGAGTACTTATATATTCATTAGCACATCCTTGATGGAACTATGAATCATGGATGGGAGGTGAGTGACACAGTTCACACTGCTAGCAAGTCTGATTATGACTATTTTTATTGCACGAGGAAGGAAGTTATAGCTGTACTATCGGAGTTTGCGTTGGTTCTATATATATACCTCGGTTCTTTGGTCTATGCCTCGTTACTTAGCTTCTTCGGGTTTAGTTTCGTGACAGTGAAAGTGAAATGTGGTTTCACAAGAGCAATAGGACATCCTTAACATTGTGGCGAGCCTAAGCTCAAGATAAGCTTGGTGAATGCATCTAAAAAAATCTGTGATCTTAATGGACAATAAAATATGGATTGTGTATAGTGAACCTCCCTGAAGTTCAAATTGAAAACATGATGGGATGGACATGCATCATGGGCATTAAAGCTATCAATACAAGGTCAAAAAGATAAGTCATGATCACGAATTACTTTGATGTTCAGTCCTCACGCGCTTATATGTCCAACGCTATTTCAAAGTTTGTAAATGATCAGGCTGGTATTGCAATCCTGTCACGCTCTATCACCGAGTTTTACATTGAAGAAACGGAAATCGCGCTCTAGTTGGATTTCGGATCACCTTTGGTGGAAAGGATGCCATGTTTTCACTAGGTTGTGATACTTCATGATGAGGTGTCGCTCGACCTCTGCGAATCTAGTTTCACAGCAGCCTTGATCATGTCTGCAAACTCGGTATCACTAGGACATGCGCTACATCATGAGACCACCCTCTTTTCATCCGGCGTGAAGATGATTCGCACCGAGAAATACTTTTCCTGGTCATAACCAAAGTGATAACAAATTCGACCCAGCATCGTATATGCTTGCAGAAGACCTCGTCATCTAAACTTGGCCTTAGATTTAGTTTTAAATACTTCTTGGCGCGTGGTGGCCTACTTGAGCCATTGTTTGCTAATGTTGAATAAACCAAGAACCTAGTTAATATAATGGAACGTCGTCACCATAATAATCGTGATATAGACTAGAGATCTCTAAGAGGTCACCAAGCTGTTAGTATGGAGCGCCTGGAGAGAATGCACCACTTAGTTTCATTGATAGCAACGGTGTTTTTTAACCACTCAAATGTTGTTATAGTAATTCGATTCGACAACTATTTCGTAGTCGATGACATATGCAATAGCTCGTATGGCTGTGACTGGAAGGTCGTAGCGTAATCAACCGGGCGACCTAAGTCTTTCGGGTGACCGTAGAAAAAAACTAGACCTCGGATAGGTCCGATTCCTGTTACTCCAGCGCAGACGGTGCGACCAAAACTAGCTAAGCCACACGTTGGTAAAGCGTGTAGGGTTGCGATGCGAAGTCCAGAATAGAAAAACTCAACTCCCTCCAGAGACAGCCTAAGTTTTTATTAATGTGGATAGGCATACCAAAGGCTCACTCTCGTCGGGACGAAACTGTGTTAGAGGCACAGGTGACTAAACCGTCTGTTTCTTTTTTACTCGTATAGTATAGACCGTCTGAATACGGCCCGAGATAAATATACAATGAAATACTTAATAAGCATATTGAAAGCTAGACCGTTTCAAGCGTACGAAAAGCCGGCATCTCTAGCGACGTTTAATATCAGCCTCAAGTCTACTAGAATGTGGCTCGTATCGTCTTGTCGTGATATAGTGCAAGGTTAGTTAGGCGCGCCTTCTAGCCTTGCCGAGCTGTTCATATCAATCAATGTTTAGACGATTTTCTTTTATAATACCGACCCGGATTCTGGTTTCAGCTTGTAATGCTCTATCCTAAATATCAGATAGACTAATCGAGGTGAGCAGCGAATAGTGTGCTTCGGTGGGCGGACTGGCTGGGGCGCGTGTGCTAGGGCGGTACATGTCTGATCCCTATGTGGGCTACCACGGAGAATCGATGGATGACGAAAGCGATCGGCATTGCAACATACTTTACGGGAATGCTCAGACTAAGCTCAGAACTAAGCCCAGAACTAGGAGGTATCGCTTTGGTAGCAAGTTGAACAGTCCTTTACTACCCTGTGCCGTACATGTTAGCCTCTGGGATGCACTCGCCATCAGCGTCTTCACCAAAGCTACTGTTATTAGGTTATCCTCTAATTCCCTGAAGGCCTGAAGCACTCTGGAGCCTCCGGCGACTGTCTGAATGTTCCGTATGGGCTAGTCGGGTTTCGGCGTCTAGTTCGGGGGCTCGCCGTCATCATCGTCTGGTTCGATATCAGAATCATCGCTTGCTCCTATACTAGTTGAGGGTGGCAGTTCAACATCGTCGCTATCATTATCATCATTGGCGTCGGCGGTGTTATTCTGTTCTGGAAAGACCTGCGGACGGGAAGCTGATTCGGGAATGCCGGATCCAGGGGCTGTCTTGTATAGGGGTAGCTTGTTTGCCCTGTCGCAATCGCTAGCGAAAGATATTACTCCTTTTTCTACCACCAGATTGCAATACCCGTCTTTTCCATCTTCCAGAAAGCCGTAGCCTCTACGCAGGTGGGAGAGCGGTAGATAACACCATTGCCGCGGAAAGCTAATGTTAGCCGTGGGTGCTCCTCTCTGGTCGGGGGACGCGATCGCTTCTAACAGAGCTTATAATATGGGGCTCTCCCGCCTGGTTCGCTCGGATGATGATGACGCGGTTATCGGTAAGCCAGAACAAGATTGAGATCTTTCGCTTTTGGGAATGTCTAACTTGAGGATGCGTGATGGGCTTGGTGGGATGCACTCGTAAAATCGCATCGCGTCGGGCGCGATCCGGTGAATTTCCTCGGTCCACGTTGAGCCATTTTTTCACTACCTGTGTGAAAGTCTACCTAGGTACTCTAGGCTGGGCTGTACTGTAGGTAGGTAAATATCTGGCCTGGGTGATTTCACTATTGCTGTCACTGGTCGGAAGGTCGGACCGCGTAAGAGCGCCGTGATGGTGGTCGTATTCTGGTCGTATTCTGGTCGTACTGTATGTACTAGACTTGGGTGGACTATCTAACTCCTTCCAGTAGATGCCGTCCTGGAGACACGCCTGGAGACAGACGATCGGTTATGGCGGTCAACACAGCCTGGCCAACCAAATCCGGCCGCTGTCTCCGGCCGAAGATAGCGTCTGCGGTACACCACGGGCAGTACTGTACTGGTACTACAGTGGTGTACACCGGTGACCAAGGGATGAGTTCAGCGTCTCAGGGACCTTAGTAATATAGTAGGCAGGCAGTGTACCTCCCTACTACTGTGTAAGTATAGGTAATTCTTGTGTGAGCATGTAGGCCTTATTTATAGATCAGCCCATCAATGTAACCGACGGCTCACTCGTTGCCACGTACGCCTCTCGGTGTGAACCACAAAGTCGTTCAATATAAATGCCGTCGTTGTTTGTGCAACACTGCGATGACACGATGACACAATGACACGATGGCACTTAACGTGTGGCGGGTGCTGAGTCTGAGTCAAATCAAGCTTTTCCTTGCTGCCGCTGTTTTTCTTTTTGAGTCATCCGCACTCGCCGAAGCTATTTTCTGATATGCCATGTTGCGACAGCACTTATACTCCAACGACTTACGACATGACATGGTGATATTCCCGTTCCATTTAATCGGCCAATTGACAGAATAGTCTGGCCGGAGTGGCCAATCACGCCAGATCGAAAAGACTCAATACCCACAGTAGCTAGTGCCCACGACCTGTGCCCACGACCTGTACCTACATGTGTATGCATCATCTGCTCCTGAAACGAATAGGCCTGGAAGTTCATTGGTTATATTGGTTACGCGACGCAAGGGAGCTTGAGGTAGCCTGCAGCTATGTCGGAAGCGGCTGAAGCAAGACACCACACCTCGACGGCATCGTCGCAATCACACAGCAGCGCAATAGCTTAAATGAATTTGCTGTGAGAGGTTGGGCAACCGGCGTCGTGAGAGATGGAGCCAGCATCGAGTCGACGCTCCTCACATGCGGTGTTTCAATTTCGAAGTGGTCAGGCGCGCCAATATTTTTGCAATGCGGGTGTGAGGGATAACAAGGGCCGATTTTCGTCGACCAGTCGCCGACAGATCTCCTGGTGTGAGGGTGCGCGATGGGCCCTTGGTTGGGGGTGCCATTGGCACCGGGCGTTAGGGCGGCATGTGGCTCTTTATGCAGGAGTGATTGAGACAGAATCAGGATGGCATGTCACGGAAATGGGGGGGTAGATAGATTGCGAGCGACTTGCGGTCAGAGAAAAGAGGTGTCGAGGATATGTCGAGAAGCAAGGGGGACGGGGGATTGGGGACTGGACCGGGCCCGGGAGGAATAAGCCGTGGAGGAAGAGCGGTGTCGCCCCAAGGTTGCAGTTGTCACGACACATATATGGGGAACGTTTGTACACCACGCACGACTTTATCAGCTCGAGACAAGCAAGCAAGTAGTGATGTCGAGGCAAAGTTGGAGGTTAGCTTGTATCGACATGCGTCGCGGACAATTGGCAAAGGCCGCGAACGAAACGGCAGACGACTCAACACGGGAATCAGCGAGGGGGAAAAAATGACAATGAGGGCAGACTGTGGGCAGACACCAAAGCTATAAAGGCGCTTTGTTGTCAGCATTTCTGATATGGAAGCCGAGTTCTGGACATAACCTCCTTTCTCTCTCTCTCTCTCTCTCTCACACACACAGGCGGCCTCCAGACCATTGTCCACCCGGGTATCTACAGATCTACGGACGGCTACAGGCTGTCGGAAGTGAGCACGAAGCCACCGCCTCCCACTTTACACTGTCAGCCAGCATAAGTACTTATTTATTGCCGCCCACGTATCTACTTTCCTCGTATCAGTAGGTATCCGTACACTGTCCGTACTGCACTATGGCACCCAAGGTTCTGAGCTTGCGCGGCGCCTAAACTTATCCGGCAGTCTCCTAGACAGCGCGCGGTGGACAACTGGACGGTGACGGTGACGGCAGACGCCACACGCAGCCAGCCACAATACTGTAGATCACTTGGGCACTTCCAAGGTTGCTCACCCCGGCAACTGACAACTGACGGCACAATCGGATTGGTATTCCAAGGTTGCACGCTGCACCACGCACTGTACCTGCAGGCGACCGTCTCAATTCTCCGGTCTGAGAGGTCCGTCTGAGAGGTCCATCTGCTATCTGCTGCAAATAGTCCGGTAAGTGCGTTCCCATATGTGCGACTTGGTAGGTCGAGTCGATCGTCATGTCCCTGGACAGTAGTACCTTAGTGCCTCAGTGCCGGGACGTTAGTGCGTTCTATAGGTCGCGAGAGGTACTGCCAAGGACAAGACCCGAGTACGTCACTCTTGTGTCTACTTATTGGCGACTTATTGTGTACCAACGCCCCAACTTCCATTCACATGTCGTTGGTCTCCATATTTTTTGGCGTGCGTTGTGCCCCGCCGCATGTCTTTCCCCAACCCCACCACGAGAAAAAAAGTTCGTCAGTGCAGCAAGTACCCGGGTACCCAGCAACAAGCCTACGGACAACCGCGCTATCTCTGCCCTGGCCAGGGCTACTAAAGAGGGCTATGCAAGCAGCCTAGTCTCACCTGGTCGTTTTTCTGCTGCGAGGTATAAAATCAACCGCCTCCCAAGCTTGTGTGCTTTTCTCCCTCCTGACACTGTACACCTCACCTCAACTCACCTCACCTCGTCTGCTCCTTTCACCAACCTCTTCCACGGCACTGCTGCTTGTAGTCACCGCAAGAAGGAAAACAGCCTCTCAATCCAGTGCCCTCCAAGCACCTTCCGCGACCATTGATCCGTCACCGACCGGCTCAATATTTTCTTCCCCCATCGACTTGCCTTTGGTCTCTTCAAAGGCACCCCAGCTACCACGGCTTCTCCGGCCGTAAGCTTCGTTTCTGATCAAGATTTCAGCCTGCGCAAATCCTTCCACATTATCAACTCTCGACCACCTCCAGCCTCTGCTGAGATCGCCTAAGGACCGCCGAATTCCTTCGCTGTTCGATAACCCCCAACCGACCCCAGCCATCCCCCCAATCCACCGGCTGCCGCATAGGAGGAGTTCTAAGGTTCTTCCTCTTGTGGAGGGAGAGTCGAGGAGACCTCGTCAGATCGCTTCGGGATCAGGAAGCTACCGTTTTCGACCCCCCTAACACCAGAGGAACACGTTCCTAGCACCCAATCTTTCCCACCGACTACGCTATCCAACACTGCAAGTGTAGATAGCTGCGCCGACGTATCTAGAGAACCGTCTCCATAGGTCCTTACTCTACCTGTACCCGCACATAAAGGACACTTCAAGCTTCGCTCTCCTCTCCGCACAATTCGCGTTACATTGGAGGATATGGTTATGGCCACTGCTCTTGTCGACTATCCAGCCCCGACTTGTTTTGAAAATAATCCGATTCTTACCAAAAAGAATCTTGTCGTGGATCATAATCATGGCGCAATTGTCGCAAAGCAAATGATTGGCGATGCTTTCCGCCACCGCGTTGAAAGTATCGATCATGAATCTTGCTCCCCTGGAGATGAGGATACCTTTTTCGTGGGCGATCTTGGCGAGGTGTATCGCCAACACATGAGATGGAAGAAGAATCTTCCTCGCGTCAAGCCGTTCTACGCGGTTAAATGCAACCCGGACCCCAAGGTGCTTCAGCTCCTCGCTGGCTTGGGTACTGGCTTTGACTGCGCCTCCAAGGCCGAGATCGAGCAGGTCCTTGACATGGGCGTCGACCCATCGCGTATCATCTATGCTCAGCCTTGCAAGACTAACTCATATGTACGCTTCGTTGCCAACCAGGGTGTCAAACAGATGACCTTCGACAACGCTGATGAGCTACGCAAGATTGCAAAGCTATTTCCCGACGCCGAGCTTTTCTTGCGCATTCTGACGGATGATTCGTCGAGTTTGTGTCGCCTGAGCTTGAAGTTTGGTGCTTCACTTGACGCGACTGACGATCTTCTCCATTTGGCCAAGGAGTTGGGACTTAACGTAGTTGGCGTCAGCTTCCACGTGGGATCTGGTGCTTCCGACCCTTTGGCTTTCCTGAAGGCTGTTCAAGACGCCGATGTCGTTTTCAAGCAAGCTTACGCTCATGGCTTCGATATGAAAACACTGGATGTTGGAGGCGGCTTTACCGGCGATAGCTTCGAGACCATGGCCCATGTTCTTGGCCAAGCGTTGGATCAGTACTTCCCGGCTCATATCAACATCATTGCCGAACCCGGCCGATACTATGTGTCCTCTGCCTTTTCCGTTGCCTGCAACATCATTGCGCGTCGCGCTATTGAGAACCCCACCACCGGCGAGACCAGCTACATGATCTACATGAACGATGGCATCTACGGCAATTTCAGTTGCATCATGTATGATCATCAGCAGCCTATCGCCAAGGTCCTACGCGCCGGCACGCGCACCTATTATGATAATGCCCTTGGCAATGCTGTCTCCGATGGCGTATATGCAGGCGCTGAGTATTCGATCTGGGGACCCACTTGTGATGGTATCGACCACATCACCAAATCCATCCGCTTTGCGCACGAGCTCGATGTTGGTGACTGGCTATACTTTGAGGACATGGGCGCCTACACCAAATGCTCCGCCACCATGTTCAATGGCTTCAGCAACTCGCATGATGTCATCTACGTCTGCAGTGAGCCCGGTGCGAGGGCCATCATGCGACTGTAGTTGGAGACAGTTATAGAGTAGAAGGCATCATTCGGAACCCATTGTATGGAAGCAGAATTCCAAGGATTTTTTTTTGGATGATAAACGAAAGTTAGACTAGAGGGAGTGCCATGTGGCACAGTAAGACGGTGGATGGTTTCTCTTCTTTGCGCTTAGCATTCTAGTACATATCCATGAGCAGCTTCAAGGCATACATGTGTATTGATTAGTCTGCCTAATAAAGCGACTTTAGCCTTTGTACCTTGAGGATTGTGTGACAAGTCGAAGTGTTTTTTTCCTAATCTACACAATCTCCGGTTGCGCTGGCGTGTCCAGGAATGGCACTCATTTGGAGGTGTAGACTTACTAACGAGGGGTAGAGGTAGAGTGGCTGTCTATTGGCTCAAGGTGCAGATACATTCCGTACGCTGGGGGTCTCACTAACAAGTCTATCCTGCGTAGGATTCTCGCTGCTCTACTGGCTGGTACTTATAGTCTGGTACAGTCTGGAGGATCTCCTTATCGGGTAGCTCGATTGTACACGGAGTTGTCGAAGCCGACTACGGAAACGTGATGGATGATGATGACGGTAATATGATGTATCTAGCTGTTACTAAACGAGACTCAACCATCCAACGGAGCGGCGGGCACCGAGTTAAGCAAGGTCAGCAGAGCACACCGTATCGTGGGCCAGCCGAATTCCGCTTTATATAGTAACTATTCCCCGAGCAATGCAACTCTTCGGTCACCTACAACGGGTCCAGCGCTATCGATGTCACCGTCCGGTTCCTTTGTCATCCTTGGTCAGCATTGTCTTATCCCGTTTGTGAAAAGCTTGGTCCTCTGTTCTACCAGGTTGGTGGTATTTTAAGGGTATTTTAATGGTCTAGGCCCTGGATGCAAACACACATCTGATGTCCTCGCACTCGACCTCTCGAGATATACTAAGTTGACAATACTAGCCCGGGAAGAGGCCGACCGACGTGAGCCCGTGGCCGATGGCGAGTTGCGCCGACACAGACGATGGGCGAACGAACATCACCTGTTCTTTTTGTTGAAGTTCAAGTTCACCCCTTGTCGCCAAGAACAGCATTTGTTGGCAACGCGATAGAAACACATCTGACCTCATCCACCTCATTCATTTACCTCCTTGATATGGAAGATAATAATCCACCAATTCAGGATGACACCTGCCTAGGGTGACTACGTGGGCGAGATGGAGACGGAGATAGAGATGGAGAGGGAGATGGAGATGGAGATGGAGATGGATGGAGAGCCTGTTTACTGCCTGTTCTCGCTGCCACGATGACCCAACCCGCGGTTCCAGCATCCAGATTCGGCAAGAGCATGGTTCCGTCGCACAGGCGGCAAAGCCTCCAAACTTGGAACCACCACGGGGCCCCAGTCGTGATGTGTCTGGCTATCGCTCTCAGTGGCTACCCACAAAGTGTGCCATATAGATGGCCAGGGAGTTTCCAAATCAACGTGAAGATGTGTGTGCGCCTGTCGACTGCATAGTCGCATCTCGCCTCTTTGCGTTCCGAGACATGCACCACCGCTACCGTCCACGAGCATCTATTTATTTCCCCGTGGATCGATGGGTTTATCTAGCCTAAAGCCGTCATGACGCCGAGGAAAATCTGCTGGGAGGGTGGGATGCGACTGAAGACTTAATTCCACTGCCCTGTCTAGGGTATCTAGGGTATCTAGAGCGTACTTATATACCCGGATCGACGATCGCCGCCCACATCCCGACGACTCCCCGGATTAAAACCACTCGTCGCGAATAACGTAAAGTTGACTTTGCTGGCAGACTCTATTTTGACTCTTCCAAAAGTCGACAATATGCGTTTCACCACTGCGTTTCTAGTGCCACTCGGCCTTGCGGTCGTCCACAGTCTGCCTCTCACTCCTACCGATCCCTCAGGCTGCCGCGTAGACTTGGCTCCGACTCTCAGTCAGCCCCAGAATGCCGCCTCGAACATCCTTTATCGTAAGCCGACAACCTTTGTCCCCATTTCTATTTTACTTAAGTTATCCGAATACGGCTGGCGAGAAACTTCGCTAACCTCGAATTTCCAGACTCCCTATCAAAGTGGGTTGCTACTTCAGGATCATTATATATCTCATCGGTACGATCCAGCACGTTGTCGACGACTAATGAATAATGGGTGCTGCTACTTACGGCTCTGTAGAACTACCTAGACACCCGAAACACCACCAAGGCGCCGTTTTCGGTTACGTTCAAAGTCAACATGATTCCGGACTTCATGACTGAGGATGCACTCAGCGGTGTACTTGATACTTGGTTGGGAACGTACCTCATCGGTGGCGCATCGGCGGTACGTGACGATTATGCTATCACTGGGGTTACTTGCTCTTGAGGACGAACACGCGAGGCACAATAGGGATCACAAAGCACTCTTTTTTTCAATATCCCGTGAATGACAAGGTAGTAACCAAGGGTAATGTCTACGGACCACCAGACAAGCGCATCTACTGTTAGGCAGTTACATGGACATAGTCTTTCAATAGCAGCCTTCACTATGAAATTGATCGGTCCATTCTTTGGTACTTGTTTTGTGCTCTAGTAGAGTGAACGCCGTTGTTTTCTTTCGGGCAACAAACCCATTGAGCAAACCAGGCATTGAATCTCAACAGACTGGGTATTTAAACGAACTTAGCATCCTCACTGAACAGCCTAGGCCTTCTATTACTAACTACTTCCCATATCACTGTCCGAACTCGTCAAGATGCCTTCCGACTTGCACCTCCTAAAATCCAGCGCCACGCTCATCGCACCAACGAAGGAAAAGCCGTATCACCAAATCCTCGTTGCGAGTCTTGAGACGGGCTGCGAGGTCTGCATCGCTGCGACAAAACCTTTCCCAGACCCAATACACATCCACCCCTTGCATCCGGAGTATCAGGAGCTCAAGCCAAAGCCAAAAGACTGGGTCTCTGTTACCCATAGCGACCACTGCGGCTGCTCCTTGTTCTCCAAAAGAGAAGCGGATTTCTTCGACTTTTGGCAAAGCCTACACTTGGCACTTCGGCACAGTCGGAAAGACAGCGCATCTTACGCGTTCTACCCCGAATTCGAGTACGAGACGGGGGAGGCCCTTGCCCACGCGTCACTCACAGCTAACTTAGGTTTGCGGCAACCGGTTCCTAGGTGCTATGCCCGCTTGACCCAGGCCGCCTGCTGTTGGCAGCTCAAGGAGGTGTTGGGACTGGTAGAGGGCGTGACAGAGGTGAGTATATAAACAATAAGCAAGTGATGGAAGAATTCCACGACACCTATTTATGCTGCGATAAAGCAGCGCTTAGACTAGTTCCAGAGTAAATAGATCATGGCACATTAGCTTTAGTTTTATTCACGCATCTTCTTGCGCCTTATCTTCTTGGGTGGGGGGGGGGCTGTGCAAGTATTTTCTCGTATCTATGAAACCATTTATTTTACAATAACGTTTATGTGACAATACTGCTAAATACAAGACCTCCGGATTTGCCAGCGTGTTCGGAATCACGACGCCGGCGCATTGCGATAAGCTTCGCTAAGCATCTACAAATCTAGATGTACGGAGTCGTCCGCTGGATGAGGGCAGAGTCGGGAGCACGGCCTCCTCAACACCCAGAAGATGACGCGTAAAGCAAAGACTGGAAGTGGAAGAATGGGCGGACCGTATCATAGCTAGCGAGTAATATAAATGAGATTGGCCTCGTCCTCGAAATATCCTCCCCGCACGTTAGACGGGGACGCGGTCGCGATCGACCACATTTGCCGGCACCAATCACGCACCACGAAGGCATTTTGCCAAAGCTGTCGTATATTGATAACGCAACGCTGTCGACTCTGCCGACAAAGTGCCTTCACAACCGATGATGTAGAACAGCCCCTTGGGCCGTTGCCGTCGCTCCCTTCCTTTTCCTAAATATGGCGCCTCTGCCAAGTCAAAATTTCGGAGGGCACCACAAGACACGAGCGTAAAGTGCCCAGGTGTCGTATCTGAACACACCCAAAAATCAATTTAAAAAAAACGAAGGAAACACATCCCCAACGATGCGTCTGGTAGGAATTGTCTCGGGTTTAACCGCCCTTCTGGGCGTATGTAAGTCCCCCCCTTTCGCCGGTACGTCATAGTCTGGTCTTCTAATCCGAGAGCAGCCGCCGAGGTGAGGAAGCTGCCGGTGCCCACGAGCTGCAGCGGGGTTTCCAACATGCGGTTCCCGGGCACGGTGGCGGCGGGCTGGTCGGCGATGAAGATCGCGGGCGGGCTGAGGGGGGTGCGGACGGTGATATGGGACGCCAACGGAAACATGCTGGTGTCGGAGGCGGGCAAGGGCATCTCGGTGCACACGTTCGGCGACAACGGGTGCATCAACAGCACGGCCACACTCATCAGCAACGTGCAGCTGAACCACGGCCTGGCCCTGACGCCCGACAGCAAGACCCTGTACGCGAGCGGCGAGCGGTCTGTCTGGTCGTGGACCTACGACCCTGCCACCCGCGCCGTCAGCGGCCAGAAGACCGTCATCACGGGCATGGACTCGGGAATCCACTCGACCAGGAACGTCATGGTCGTCAAGTCGCAGCCCAGCCTGCTCCTCGTCCAGGTGGGATCCAACGCCAACCTCGACCAGCAGTCGGCACAGCCGGCCACCGGCCGCGCCATCATCAAGATCTTCGACATCAGCAAGGCACCGGCGAGCGGCTACAGCTACAAGACGCAAGGCGAGGTCTTCGCCTACGGCTTGAGAAACGAGATTGGCTTCGTCCAGGACCCGGCTGGCATCGTATGGGGCGTTGAGAACAGCGGTGATGTACGTGATACTGTCCCCGGGATCTGTCGTGCTAGAACTAACCAAGCCGCCCGCAGGACTTCAGGCTTAACGGCCAGGACATCCACACCGACAACCCCGCCGAGAAGCTCAACAACCGTAAGTCCTCTCCCCGGCTCCGTCATCCAAGGGTACGAACCCCAACTCGTTAGTCTCATACTAACATCTCAACCCTCCAGTGGGCGACCCCCTGACCGACCGAAACAACTGGTACGGCTACCCAACATGCTTCTCCGTGTGGAGCCCGACGCCCTTCGCCAGCAAGGGCCTGAAGACGGGCAGCCACTTCATGCTGTCGGCGGGCAACGGCGTGAGCAGCGACGCGGACTGCGCGACCAAGGCCAAGGCGCCGCGGCTGACGTTCCAGGCGCACGTGGCGCCGATCTGGAACGCGTTCGACACCAACGCGACCAACATGTACGTGACGTTCCACGGGTCGTGGGACCGCCAGCCGCCGACCGGCTTCAAGGTGGTCGAGATCCCCTTCACGCGCCTCGCCAGCGGCGCCTACGACCCCGTCGCGCCCCCCGACAGCCAGACCGGCTACCGCGACATCTTCTCCGCCCCCAACCCCTCCGGCTGCACCGCCAACGGCCTGACGCAGAGCAACTGCATCAGACTCACCGCCGCCGCCTGGTAAGCTAGACCCCCCCTCCCCCCTCTCACATATGATGCGCTGCTGGTGAATTTGTTTATGTGCTGTGGTACTGATCGTGCTTGAAATCTAGGGACCCGGCCGGACGTGGCCTCTTCATCGGAAGCGACAATTCTGCGGAGGGCGAGATCTACATCCTGACCAAGAAATAATCCCGTCGCCGCAACATTACAGGGCAACGTCCTAGATATGGGAGGTCCGGACAATGAGCTCTGTATAACTCTCTAGATTCTTGAGATTGATAGCAAGCGGACCGATGCGGATAGTGGATAAGTCGTGTCTAGACGAGGTTCTTAGGAAGGCAAATCCACGATTCTATTCATAGACTCTGTGCATTGTAGAAGGTCATTCATTAACTGCCACATTTGCTACGTAATGTCAAATGCGATTGAACTCTCGACTTAGTGTGTAGTTGCGGTGCACGTATTCAGAGGTAAAAAGTTAGCCGCGCCGTCGTCGCCTAAGGAAAGTAATCACGCTTCGTGAATCGTATCAGAAGAGAAGCATATACCTAGGTAATCTTGGTCATGTAGCTTATATATTCATCTACCGGTGGGCAAATCCTGGTAGGAATATTGCATCTGACCGTATTTGTCTATCTACCTATCTACCTAGCCGCTTCTGCTCTTTTTTCCATAGCATGTCCAAACATCAACTCGGGCAACCTAACCTAACCTTACACCGTTGCCGAGATCCGCCGCAATCACGCGTTGCTAATTGTCTAGCAGGCAATTTCTTCGTTTACGCGTATTCGATTGGAAAATCGAATTACTCATTTGATTATTGCCCCTGAAAACCATAGTCGTGAATCTGTAGAATCGTCTTGAGGTGCTGGAACCCCAATTTCTCGCCCCCGTGGGCAGCCAAAAGAGTAGCAGACTTCAGCACGTTCTTGATAACACGCCCGTTGATGTCAAGCTTCTCCAGTTTCTCCAGGTCTTCGTCACGAAGGTCGTGGCCGTCTCGCTGGCGGTCAAGGAAACCTTTCCATACTGCTCTTCGCGCTCGCTCGTCTAGATCCGGGTATGCAAGGCGGACGTGGATTCTGCTGTTGAACGCCTCATCCATGTTCTTGACACGGTTCGTTGTTAGAAACAGAAGTCCCTGGTAGTATTCGAGTGTACGCAGGAAGATTGATACAATCTGATTCCTGCCCAGGTCGTGCGTGCTACGTGCTTCGAGAAATACGTCGCATTCATCGATGAGCAACACAGCCTTCCATTTCGCGGCTATGTCTAAGATTCTCCTGAGACTGGTTTCGACCTCAGAAGAAGTCGTACCAAGGTCACCAGCGCCCATCCCTAGTAACGGCACCCGCATGTGCTCTGCGACAGCCTCTGCCGTTAGAGTCTTTCCAATGCCGGGACCGCCCGATAAAAGCATAATAACACCCCGCCCCTTTCCAGAAATAACATCGTCAAAGGTATCCGTCTTTTTAACCTGTGCTTGCGCAATAGCGAGTATGAGCGACTTATGATCACTAGGCAGGACAAGTGAGTCGAAAGCGTGATCATCGAAAGTGACTTCACTGACAGAGTCGATAAAAAATTCAAGCCACTGTTTCGTTCGCAAGGCGTAGCCTCTGATTATCGGTGTGCACAGAAGGAGCTGCTCCCTGTTAAGGGGACGACGGCCCCTGACCGTGGGAGCGTAGGCCTCTAGTCTCTCCTCGTCATACTCCGAGTCGTATTCGAGCCACTCCTCATCAGAACCCTCGGCTTGCACATTGATAGCGGCTCTAGCCCGGTCAAGCGGTCTGAGGTATAACCGCAGGTAAGTATTTGACTTCATATGTGCGTTGGCATCAATTATAATGCGCTCATCAACGGTCACCATTGAAGGCCCCTGGCGAGTGGTCTCGATTGCCGGTCCTCTATACGCCTTGTAGTGATAGCCTGCAAGCATCTCAAATCGACGGCCTCGGTCTATAATCTTTTCCTTAATGCCTTCTTTCTCGGGGTGGTAGGATAGAGGGAAGCACTCTAACTCGACAATCGGCGTTGTACCCTCGAAAGGTGTGATGAAATGGGGTGACACATCGTACCCAAATCGTGAGCCATCCCAATCTACCCTGTCGCATTTCAGTTGAAAGCAAGGGCCCATTCTTTGATGATTAATGAATTGGCCATCAACCAGGCGCACTGCGACGGACCTCCCAAATCGACTCGCATATACTATGCATCCCGGTTGAAAGATGGTCCAGATATGCTCATAGGTCACCACCTTGTTCTTGGCGTAGTCCTCAGTTGCAGCAATGACATCCTTGAGCTCCCTGTGCAGGACATCGTGCAACAATCTCATGTGGTTCTTGGTTTCGTCATCGTGCTCATCATTCAGCGCCGCAAGTTGCTGCTGTCGACGATGGACGAAAGGCTTAAAGGGGGCAGAAAAAATGAGTCGAGACAGGGTGGTTGTGACGCCTGGGTAATCCTTTAGGACATGGTGAAGAACACTCTTGAGAAGCGGGCTTTGAATGACGATGCTATCAACCTCTAGGGTTCTGCGCGGGTCGGAACTTCTTTCTATTCAAGATTAGCATCATACCACGTATCAGGGATATGGACAAGGACCCCGACTTACTATTCCGAACCAGGAGAGCATATTTCTCCGATTCCTCACCTTCGGCAGCTTCGCCAAGATCATCTGGGGGCTTTGCAGTCCAGGTCGCCTTGTTGTATTTGTCGATCTTCTGGTACAAGTCCATCTTTTGACAGACCATCCCAACGGTTCCCTTCCCGTCTACATTTTCCTCAAGCTCCTCTTGGCCTTGTTTGTCTGCGGTACTAGTGGGGGAGACCTCCGACACAACGAAGGGCGGACTATAAAATGGAGGTATTTTGCGCCTTCGAGGCATACTGCTTGATGGAAATGAAGGGTTGAGTAAGTTGAGACCTACAATGAATGATGGGTAGGTAAGAGTTGAGTCAAGTGCTCTGTCGATGGCTGTATGTATGATTTTATGTATGATTTGAATAAACCAGATAACGTTCTCACGAAAACATTGGAACGAGAGAACGAGAGAACGAGAGGTAACAAGTATAGGAGCAAAAACCCAGTAGTTGTTGCGAGGGGCCCCCTCTTCTTATACACCTTCCATACCTGCAAAGTATCCAGGTACACACATAGATTCGCCTTGGGCAGTTGCCGTACTTGCGGCGGGAGATGCTCTGACTCCTTCTACCTGCGGGCCGTTGCGCGTTAGCTTACTTCGGCTACAGCACCTCTCTTTCTCTTTTTCTATCTCTCTCTCTCTACCTTAGGTATCTAACCTAACCTTCGGTGCACACGCCTCAGATAACCTAGAACCGTAGGTAACAGGCATAGAGACTCAAAAGTTTGAGCATTTTCTCGCTCTCCACGGTTAGCAACTCAACGCAACTTGTTACATCTCTCCCTATGTGCCCTACGGCCCGGACTGGACAGGCCCCTCGACGTCGAAGGCGCCATCTCTTCTAGTCTCGTTTCTAGGTGTTGTCGATGACAGGCGGCGATTGCGTCTGGTAGTTTCAGGCAGTCCAGGCAGACAGGCAGCCAGCCAGGCAGCTAAGCGTGCTCTATGCTGATTGGCCAGAGCCTAGCGCACAGGCTTCTTATTGGCTCAACAATTCACTCAGTACAAGGTCCTTCTGTGATTGAACAAGCCAATAGGAGGTACTAGGTAGGGTACTATAAAAAAGCCGGATCTCTCCGCTGGGGCTCCACCCACACCCCCATTTAGGTAGCTGGCAACATAATACAAACCCATCAAGCCATCACCTGCAATCAATTGATAACTAAGCCACAACGCATTCATCACTGTGGCTTGACCCGGTTGGCAACGGTATCTATCAAACTCCTTCTCTTCTTTGCGGAGCAACCTTGAGCTACATAAAGCATCTTATCCCCCCTCCCTCCCTGCAAACACAGTTCGAAATACCACCTTAGCCTATATCAGATCCAGGGATCGGACAGTCATCCCATTGCGCGACTTCAGAGATTGGGTATCATAAACCGAAATTCCTATGCCCTTGCCTGTGCCATCCGATGCTTATCAATACCCCTCACACAATATCGAATTATAACATCGGTGCCGCGTATCTTGGAGGAAGTGGAATGTACTGCCTGCCGCCTAGCCAAGGACAATGTCCTCAACAAGGCCCGTCCTGCGATCTACGACCGATTGATAACGATCCTGGATGCGCTTGGTCCCCGGCTCTTGTTCTACCACCCGAACAAACTCTAACGTGGTTAACTTCTGGTTTTGCCCACTCTCTTTCTTCCACGCCTCGAAATGCTTACGCAGTGCTAGCTCGTGATCTCCTTCCTTGATTCTGATCATGGCTTTGTCGCTCTGGTTCAGCCCCCTAACCGCTGGTTTCATCATGAAAAGTGTGCTCACGTTGGGCCACGATCTGGAAATCGTGACCCAGCCAGGCTCCGAGCCGTCCGGAAGATGCTGGGAATCAATCTGGACGGCGAGCTTCTGAACGGCCGCACGGTCTTCCCGTCGGTATTGTTGTGCGCAGTAGTACGCTCTACAACCGTTGTGGCATGGCTCAAAAACCACAATGTCAACGAAAGGGTTGATAGCCTGGGAGCGTAAGGGAATCCCGATTGATGGATTTATAGCCATGCCGTCTTGCGCAAACAGTTTCTGGTAGCATTTCCTGGCTATGAATGCAGACAACTGGCATGCCATGAACCAAGACGGAAACCTATTCTGTATCCCGAAATTGTTCGCATGTCCCAGAGTCGACAACCGGTTGCAAATATACGTCAGGCGGGGCTGGACCGCAGCTTCCCAAACCATGAATCGGAGCTCCGGAGGGAGCTGCGGGTACTTATGGAATACGTCTAAAGGTTTTGCAAGTCGAGCCGAACGGCGAAGCGGTCCGGAAATCGAACTTTTTTTTGTCGAACTCTTCCTCGCCCTCTTTCGAATGCGATTAGTGCTACTCGAAGCAACCGCTAAGGCTGCCGATGGAGATGGTTCTCGGGTCCCCCGTTTCTTGGCGCGAATGCGCTCCGATCGACGGCGAACATAGAGGCTACTAACTGTTGGGTGGGGTATTTCTGATTCGCCATTTTGAGGGTCCGCAGCTACATATGAGCCTTCCACTTCTTCAATGTCCTGCTCGTGGTTCTCTTCACTATCCTCTTCAATGGGGTTGTAATAAA
Organism: Xylaria sp. BCC 1067; assembly: GCA_005188305.1. Classification (NCBI taxonomy): domain Eukaryota; kingdom Fungi; phylum Ascomycota; class Sordariomycetes; order Xylariales; family Xylariaceae; genus Xylaria; species Xylaria sp. BCC 1067. Next base: position 4,357,444 of record SSCS01000001.1, read on the forward strand.
TGTCCCGAGCCGCCTCGAGGTACGAAGTGGTTGTGGCTAGTGCATCGTTCCTACTAGTAGCCAGACGCAGTCTATGTTGCGCTTCGCTCTGACTTGACGGGCTCTCCACCAAGATGGAGTCAAAATAGCCTTTCCTCGCAGATCGTGTCACAGGCCGAGACAAGTCTGCTGTTCCGAACAAGGCGTTTGGTGGTGCACCAGCTTGAGGTGTGGACAGAAGAGCACTGTTCTCCGTCTCCATCCTGTCGGGTCCTTCGTTTACAAGAGCAGGCCTGAATGGTATGAAGTCGGGAGCAGTCTTTGACGGCGGTCCTCCTCCGCTATAGTCATAACCAGCATCATCTTCTATTCGCCTCTCTATTGGCCTCACAGACCTCGCTTGACGCAACCCTCGTTTGGCGGGCGACATCTGCGTATACCAAGCCGTATTTTTGTAGTACCGTTAGTATTGTCGACTGTGGTCTTGAGAGGAGATTTGGTAGGCGAGGCTTTGGTAAAGGAATCGAGTTGCCGAAATGACTAGCGGGACGCCGAAATCAGCCTGTGGTCAGCAGAGGTAAGCTTCAATGTCACAATAGCGATGACCAGGTACTATCGCATATATCCACATAAGGCGACAAGATGCCAATGAGGCATTGAGTACAAATCAAGGTCAAGTCGTAGCTGTTCTTCAACTCGCGAGCCGCTGCATTTGGCGTCTGCATTCCGAAACGGCCGGACTAGTGACTGGCAAGAAGTTGAAGGTACTCACTAAACGCCGGACCGGCAGAACAAGCTTCAGTGCAGGATAACCAAATGTAGAGGTTCAAGCCTTCGTAGAAATGGAAGGACAGCACGAATTGCAGGCTTGATAGAAAGGTGACTCGACGCAAGCAAACACAAGACCCCGCGGCCACCCGTCTAAGATGAGCCGCAGGGCGATACTGAGAGCGGAGAGTCAATAGAGCACGCAACGTGGAAGAGAAGCGGAGGCCGAGGACGGGTAAGACGCCAAAAGCAACGCTCGGACAGATCCGCGAGAGCGTATTACGACGTGAGCTCTGATGAGAGGTTGTGTGAGAGATGCAAACCAATGTTGCCGTCGGCGGTGCTGTGGATGGGAAATTGATGTGCAGTCGGTGGCCAAATGACCAAATAATCACCACAAGTTTGGAAGCCAATGTGTTAAGGTTGAGGCCACCAAATGCAGTGAAGTGATGTGATGTGGGAGAGGGCGGGGCCACGAATAATCCACTGATTTTTGGAGGGGTCTGGTGATGATGCCCCTCGATAAGAGAAGGAGGCTAATTGCTGGGTTGCAGAACCTAAGAGACCAGTACTTACGTGCCTGCAAGCAGTAAGGTATACCTAGAATGCATAAGTAGAGTTGACCATCTTCTGTAGGTGCACGACTACCTACTGTACAGTAGGTAGGTGTAGGTACTTATGTACATAGTAGAACATAGTAGAGGCGGTCGCCCACCTACCCAGGGAGGTACCTACATGTATGCCCAGATACCTCGGGGGGGGGAAAGGTATTAGGTATGTTACAGGTAGGTAGGTTGCGATAGCGAAGACCTTCCATTCATAAGGTTGAGGGGCAACCTATTCCGGAGGATCCAGAGGTTGCGTTCAGTGGGAGTAATCCGTGCAGCAGCTAACCTAGAACTATCCGCCCGTATACGTGTACGTACTTAACTTACAGTAGGTAGGTATACATATACGCATGCCTTGGGTAGGCAGTGTGATTAATCCCAACGCCAGATATTTCAATTAGTATCTAGTAGCTACCGTCAATCAAAGATAATCTCCTAATATGATTGCATTTGTGCAACGGCCGTCCCGGTATTCTGGATAGAATACCCGGGTCAGATTCCAGAACACCTGTGTGTGAGACATGATGGTTAGAGAACTCCCCGCGTGTGGCTTGGCACCCGAAGCCAACACCCAAACAGCTTGCTATGCTACGTACACCATCAAAGCATGAATGTATCAGATGGTCCGGTGTACACAAGCGACTTTTAGTGGGTAATCAGTTTTTCCATCGGAATCCTTGCAACAAGTCGATAGATGAGACTTTTGAGACGCTACGTCATTGTCATTGCATCGTATAAGTAGCACGACACCGGCTCCAACAAAAATGGCAGGCAAATCATCGGGAAATAAAGCAGCAAGGTAAATTTGCCTATGCATCTTATTTATCCATCCATTTTCGTTAGTCAAGCACAGCCCACAGTACAGCGTGTTGTATACCTAGGTACTGTATTTACAGTACTGTGTCTGGAGTGTGCTTTGGCCCTTGTCGCATGACAGACTGAGGCAGACAGTGGATGCTTTCGAGCTTAAATCCTTACATCTCTATCCTGGCTGCCCATGCTAGAGGCTTTCATTTAACATTCCAAACCAAAAATGAACGTTTGAAACAAGAACAAACATTCGTAATCTGCAGTGTTTCGTCAAGCAGGCCCAGCCATGATCATCTCAGCTCGCAGGTTAGCGTAAGTACAGTACAGTACACTAAGGCTAGTCTACTCACTGCAAGGTGTCGAAACAAGATGTTGGTGACATTTTAGCTCGCACCACGTGCGAACGATAAGAGGAGCCTTGGCTTCCGGGGGTGGGTTCGACCGACCTGATGGCACATCCCCGATGACCGGGGCCATGTTGCGCTAGTCTATATAAAGCTAGGAAGGATGTCCCGCTAGCTATACTGTACTACCTACAGTGGACTAGGCCCGTCCGAAGTGCCCGCATTCTGCCCGCAGCAGGCCACGTAGTATCCATCCAGGTACTTAATTATGTACTACCTAGACGTAGTATTATCGCCGAGTTGTGATTCCGCCACCACATGTTCGTCTAATACCGCAGTATGGCCCGTAAATGCCTTGTAACATATAAAGTAGAGATCATCGTCGCAGAATTCACGGTAGAAAGGCCAATGCCCGGGGCAGCAGTCTTGAGAACCCGCCTCTTGGCCGTGCAGAAAAGGGCCAATCAATCAATCCCTTATCCCACCTACTGTACACTATACCTACAGTACAGTAGGCACGTACAGTACCTACTGCAACTTCGAGTGGCACCATTGCCGCAACTGGCCGAAGGTAGACGTGCTTAGCCCGTTTGATGTGGCCTGACATCCCGTTCCATTTCGTGCCGTTTTCAGGTCCATTGCGTCTATTGCGTCCATTGCGTTCGTTGGGCATCTTTCGCCCATCATGCATCGCCCGCCTTGTATGCATCTATCTAGCCCACTGAGCAGCCCAGCAGCTTGTCCCTCCGGAGGACACCCCTGGAAGCAACCCTGTCCCATCTGCAGGAGAGTCGGATAGGGGCACGCCTTGGACGGGAACATCTCGATATAGCATATGAGGAAAGGAGCGGCGCCGAGGAGGCTTATATATTCTCAATTGGCCTGACGTTCAAGGACCGCCCTTCTATTTCCTCTGTGCAACATAGTACAGATGATTGCCGTCTCCCCTCCCTTTTTTCCTGGTCTGCAAAGCGTTCAAGATGCCCCGGGAGTGTTCCGTGACCCTCACTTCAGCGTCTCAAGCCTGACGAGGCTGCCATCACGCCACCGAGACGGTCCGAAGCATTCAATGCATTCATTCTAGTGACTCCAATTGCCACCTGCCCATTCCTCATCTTCAGCCTTTGGAGAAAGAAATTCCCCAAGTCGAGATCGCCCACGCTTAAAAGCCAGCCCAAGGGCGTCCACAAATCAACTCAGAAGTCAACCCACTAGGCTACGGGATGTGTCACGCGTGGCGCTGGTGGTATTATTGCTTGGCGGTAAGCAAGCCTCGCAGCCAAATTTTCCCCCGTCCCGACGACTCTGGGAGCACCAAACTCCCTTCCTGGGCGAACATCTTGTCAATAAGCTTCCAAAAGCCCTACGGATCACACATATCGCTTCCATGACAGCGATAACTGACCCCCGAGTGTGCTAGTGCGGCCGTGGTCCTTTAAATGGAGAGGCCGTATACTACTGGAGAACATCGTGCGACTCTGATTATGTCGAAACCCCATATTGCCCAAACCTAGTCTGTGAAGACCACACGACGCATGGGGCCGATTGTTTGGAGTATGGAATGTATCACAAGTGGAATTAGCTTGTGCCGATATAGAATATCGTTGAGGTCAGGTAATTGAACATTGGACTACAAGCAATGCATTAGGTATAATGCCGGTGGTTTTGGAGTTTAAGTCGGCGATTTATTATCTAGGACTATCGTTGGCCAGTAGTCCTGTCAAGACGTTATTACCAGTCTATGACAGCCTCGTTCATCCAGGGGCTAAAGAAGTGCTAGTTATTGGTAACCAGCTTAGTGCTGGGTTCATTATTGGATCACTCGCTAGCTGAAGAATACGTTGTTGTTCTACCCTTAAGCAAGTGCGAGTTTCGTAGGCGAATCCGTTCTTCTCTATGTTTTCCCAAACAAGTCTTTTTCGTTAAGAGAACCATGCCTTTCCGGGCCTGCCAGCACGAAAATAGAACAATACCTCTAAGAACACCAACAATTAAGACGAGGACGGGTCCAACATTTGTATTTCATCTTGGTGTTACCTCACACCATGAGCATCTTTGTCTCCATTAGGTCACCATAATGGACCTGCAGCTTTGTTGACTTGCAACGCAGGCCCGCCGGAAAATCCCGATTGTGTAGATGGTAACTCGTGAATATCGTTTCCCGGATTCTCGTGTATGATCATCCGTCCCTCGACTTGGTGCATCCATGTCGGCATCCGTTCACCAATTTCGTGTATCTGTTCATCCGGCTGTTCCTGCATAACTTCTTGACCTTCAGACGTCTGTGGCTCAGACGCGCCTCCATTCTCCGCAGGTGGCAATGTGGAGCGTCTTTGTGAGAGCTCCTTGACCCGGATTTTGAAACGCAGAATAAGCCAAACAAGCACTATAGCTGCCCCGAGGGCACCAACTGTCACACCGACACCGATACCGGCCTTAGCTCCTTGAGATAAGCCATTGTCTGGTGGCGGTGGTGTTGGCGATGGAGCGAGTCCTCCGCTACTTGCCTGGGTGCCGTTGTTTGTCCCGTTACAGTTCAGATTGCTAATGATATCCTCTTGATGCTGCGAAGTAAGTTTCGAACAGTTAAAATCATCGTTCCAAGCTTCGATGGTGACTGTACCAGAAACTCTAGTCAAGGCGGGGAAAATATTAGACCTGAAGTCCGTTGGTTAATTAAGCTTGTTTCTATCTATCTTGGGAATGAAAAGGAGTAGAATGGACTCACTGGTCAATATGCCCGCGTAGATGTATATTGTTTGCTCTAGCTAAACTTGGAAACGATGGTAGGACTGTGTTGAGATTGTCCGTTAATAACAAATTCCCAACCTCTCCTAGATGATTAAAACTGAATGTACAGTTCTGGTTGCTATTGATTGAAAGGTTGCCCTTAACACTGTCAAGGGTGTCCAAGTCGATGTGCAGATTTTCATTTGATGTAATAAACGCATTACCCCCGACCGAGGTAACTGGACTGAGGTCGAGCGTTGAATCTGAATAGGATGGATCCACAACTGATGATTCTAGGACCAGTGTGTCGGTTACTGCCAGTGCCGTCTGGCCAAATGTTATTTCGCGAGGGCCGATATTTGTCAACGTGAAGTTAAAAACCGATGTTAAACCCGCTAATTGGAAACAGTTTATAATGTGTTTTCCTATTAGATGGAGATTTCGCACAGATGCTAGAGCGGGAAGACCCGCGCAGGCGTTAGATTCGAGGATGACCACTGAGGTAATATTAGGATTCAATGAAGAAGACAGTCGTAAAACATCTCGTAAGGCCAGCACGTGTAAGCCTGTAGCGGCTTGCAAGTCGATTTGAGTTAAGGACGGGGATCCGGTAATATTGATGGCACTGGAGTCACCCAAACTGTAGCTTCCATCATCATAGATCTTGGGTGGAAGCGACGACAGTTGTCGTAGAAATACGCTCGATAAAGCGTTTGCTTCTTTTACAAATAGACTGTCCAGACGCTTAAGCTGAGGGAAATCCAGTACCCGCAACTGCGGGCTATGAGTGACGTCGATTCGGCTGGCCACAGTAAGGTCCGTGAAATTCAATATGTTGGTCGCGTTCCTAACACTGACATAGAGAGGCGTATGAGACGGGCAAGAAGACAGACGCCCGTCCTCTATGTCTGCCTGGTCGGTAATGGTGATATTACATATTTGTAAATCTAATCAAAGGCACATTCAGTTCATGCTAGTAGATAATCTAGAAAAACCGATGTGCTTACCCCCCATTCTGTTATTCAGTTGAACTGCTGGGTATGGATAGTGTGCTGGCCATGTGAGCTGGAGGCTCAAAATAACAAACGCAAGGTAGTATATATACTTAGGTATGCATATAGGCCATTGAGTATAGTGATATTAGACGGTGCAATAGGTAAGGATAGAGAAGTGAAAGCGACTGAACGAGGACGAAAGGTATAAAGACATTCGTGTCCCCCTTTTCGTGTAACAGTATATCACTCCTATATGGGCTTTCACCGTCACATGGTTGAAAAAAGGATGATATGATGTGATCTATTATTAGATTTGCGCAGACGAATGTGACACCAAAAGCATCCCCTGTGCTTGAGTACGTTGGGAGAGAGTAATTAACAGTTGGTTAAGTGATCCAAAAGATCTAAAGAAACTACACATCTCTCATTTTGGATTTACTTCTTTCTGCCTGTCGGAATTAATTTCAAGTGGAGGCGCTAATCGATCGACGCAATTCAGTCAATGATCATCTCCGCGACTCGTACCCTTAAGGCATATTTGAAAGGTGCCTGCTGTACCAAGACCCAGCTGCATGACATCTGACACCGCCCCCAATGTTTCCCACAGCAGTAGAAACTGGGAGAGGAAGCCTGAGCTGAGTTGTTTTGCAATATGGTGCGCTAGTAAAATTGAACCACAGATACTGATATTGAGCGCCAGTGGCTATAGAGGGGTGGCCGGAGAAACATTTCTGTACGAAGTGTCTAATATTGCAGCCACTCGTTCACTTCCTCACGGCGGGCTTCGTACTTACGGCCTGCATGGAATCGGCGGTCATGTTTCTTATGGCTTTGGCTTCGGTAGTGGTGGTGATGATGGTGCCGGTGATGGGATTGCTTATCTCTCCTCTCCTCTCGGAGGCCATTTGACTGCTCATCTTGTATTGGTGCTTCCTCTTCATGGTAGTCTTCGGGACTATATTCTCCGGTTCCTTCGCTAGGGATGGAGTCGACGGGGGCCGTAGTAATATCCGACGGATCGTTGTATGGTGGCTGGCCTTGAACGGTCTTCGGTACTGTGTATGAGCTAGCAGGATAAGTGGTGGCGATGATGCCTGAAGGATAGACGCCGTTCGGATCGGAGGCAGGAGATAGAAAATGGGGATTGCTCCCGGAATCTGAGCCTGATATCGCCCACTGGTAGCCTAGAATCTGTTAGAAGTGAATTTGCTGATTCCACGGCGTGTCTTGCCATCTGGTGTTACCCGAGTCTGATACTGGAATCGCCCATTACCGTGAGCATCTAACGTCGGCTTGGACCAGATGTAGATTCTAGGCACTGGGTCCTGAGCCGTTGCATCAGTGACCGATTCCTTGGCAGCAGGGGGAACAGCACTCCTGTCTTCATCGTTGTGGTGGGAAGCTTTATGGCGGTGGCAATGGCGACAATAACAACGTGTAGATTTTGATGTTGGCTGACGATGGTGTGTTGTTTTTTGGGCCATGGTTCCGCCTCGATAAAGACGCGGGTTGGACTCGGCAACGGATGAGAGCAAGTGCAGTTAGGTTTAAGATATATAGTGCTGAAGGTAATGGGTGCTTAAATCTACAACTCTTGAAATTAGAAAATCATAGCCTGCCTCGTTTGCCTTACCACCAACTATATAGCGGTTTAGTTTTCCGAAATGTAACGGCTATGCTGGCATGGAACTTCTAATTCTCGAACCGTACTGCCACGGTAAGTATCACATGTAGCCATCATAGGCTCGTCGCAGGGTGGCGAGGAGAAAGTGCAAAAGGCAAATGACACAAGTCCCATATCAAATGGAAGTTCCAATGCATCGGCCTGCGGGAACTATCGGATATAGTTTCAACCGGCTATTGTTGCAGCCTACCAGAGCTGCTTTGATGTCCAAGGATTAGGAAGGGGGTAGTAATAATTTGCGATCATTAAGTGTCAACGCGAAGTCCAGTTCATAGGGCATACAGCGGGCAAGAAATAGACAGGAAGCTTGAGAAATGAATTGGATGTATCTAACTAAGTCTGGACCTGTCGGGTGCCTAAAGTGCATTTTCTCATTTAAAAAACACCCGCTGAAAGCATAGAGGAGCCCCCAACAAAAAAAAAAAAATGAGATAATAGGTAGCACTGTTAGGCCGAATTAGCCAACAAAGTGCTAAGCTGTGCTCTCAGTGTAATTTGTAGCACGGCAGACGCGTTGAAAGGCATAGTTGCGAGAGAAGCATCGATTAGAACTTCCCGAAAACTCATCTCATCACTAAGACTCGCAAATGAGTCCGGATACGCAAGCGCGCTTGGGATTTCAGTGCCATTTGACACCGGATCCTTTGTGACGGTAAACCGCATGGTTTTCCCTGGGAAGTCCAGGTGTTCGCGTAAGGCTCTTACACGTATGGCCGTCAAGATTTCTGCCTTATGATAGCTACTTAAGTAACGATATTGTTACGGCAGGAGCTTTTCTTAGTAACGCACTAAAACCTAAAGAATCGGTGGCTCATTGGTTTTGCAAAGCCGTTAGCTGCATTGAATTGGCTGTCCTGCCGATTCGAGAAGGGGAATCATAGGCACCCTATTTCCTCATCGTAAACTGCATTTCGCCTTGTTCAGTCTCGCCCCCCGGCCTTTGCATGTGACGCCAGCGTGTTCTGAAACAAACTTAATAAGTCTTTATTAAAACTTGTACAGCTTATACTTGAGAATTTCGTTCTGAGTCGGATTGAACTAAATGCAAATCTGATACATGTTGTGGCTTCCGAGCTGCTCATATGGCCGGGTCTACTAGGGGGTAGCATTTTGGGCAATTATACTAGGTTTTCGCTTTGCTCTGGTATTAAGGGGCTCTGTTAACAACTGTTCGTATGAGTGACTAACCACAGTGTGCTCCTACCGGAATGAACTTGTCTGTATTGATGATTCTGTTTGAACAAGTCATGCGGTCGATGTAAAATAGGGTACTAATGAAAGGCAGAGTGCTATTACCGCTACAAGCAATAGTCTCCGATACGCATAAAACACCACAATAGACAAATTGGTGATGATTGGACGTAGGCATGATCTAGACCAGTTAATCATCAGAGTTAGAAACGAGACTAAGAGGTGATATCTAGACGAGGCGCCACTATAAATAACACTAGACTGAACTATCATCCCGAACGCCACCTACTCCCGTCGTGAAATATTCGTCAACGTATCGCGGACACAAGAGTTTGGCTTAAAATATCCCCCATCGCCCTCGCCCTTTCTCGCTATTGGATTTCGAGTTACTCTTAAGTCGCTCTTGTTCTCGGCCCTCAAGTTGCCTCAAGCTATCCATTTTCGCAAGGACAAGTTCAAGAAGTTCCTTGCGCTTGATAACCTCTAGGTGCTTCTTGATTTTTGGGTCCTCTTTGGCGAACATCTCTACTTGATCATCAGAAAGGTGGCGACCAAGCCGTACATCTAACTCCCGGGGAAAGTTGTAGTAGAACTCAGAAAGTAGCTCTACATTTAGAAATAATACAGCTGTTGAAGCTAGCTTCGTGGCCACTGCATCGAGGAAAACCTCGGGGCAGTGATATTTGTTGTCCATGTTAGCGCATTGCTTGGATTTGACAGCAAGTAGGCGCATTTTTATAATGTCAGCGCGATCGCGCAAAAATACAGCCTCTCGACCTTTGACCTGTTAGCGAAGTCCGTTGACATACTGCATTAGGGAGAGATACATACCCTTGGAGAGCAGGGAGACACTAAACCCCCCAGCCCCGGTTTGGTTCTCGCCTTCGACGATAATATCGCCTCTTCGGGCCTTGTCGATGAAGTTTATGACCTCCTTCAATTTCCTCCTTCCCCCCACGGTGGTCTCCAAATCTTTCAATGCACCTTCGCAAGCGTGCAACTCTTTTTTAAGGACCCCTTGGACGTGGTCTCTCCCGGCGCTCCATTCACGCTCTTCCATGTCGATGTCAAATTTGAAAGGTTTGATGCAGTTCTCTACTTGATCACTAGTGCTGTAGAACCTGTCATTTAAAATGCTTGATGCTGCTTCGGTAATGGCTTGACGAGCAAAGGGGTGGTTAACAAAGGTCGACTGGCTAATGAGGCTGTCGACATGGGACTGGATCGAGCTCGCCACCACGTTTGTCGCGAGCCTGCCTACGCCCAGTTTGGTAAGTGCAGAGGTGGATGCATCGAGTCGTCGGCGCCAGTAGGGAGAGTTTGGGTCAGCTTTGGGAAGATCAGTCAAGCTATCGGGCTCCGGAGGGGGAACACCGAGATCATATACAGGCTTGTTCCAATATTTCGCAGCGAGGAGATCTAGTACCCGCTGATCAAGTTCATTTTTTAGTAGACCGAGCATCTGAGGTCGCCCAAACTCTTCAGCGAATTGTTTGAACGAATGCTTGAAAGCATCCAAGCTCTCAGCAAGATATGATTCAGCTGATAGGGGTCTGTCATTGTATTGGACCTTGAACTCGTAAGTAGCCTCTTCAAGCTCTTGGCGGATCGCATCGCTAGTGCTCTGTAAACTGGCCGACATAGTTTGCTCAAGAACATGCATGAGCTTTTTCCGTAGCGTTGACGTTCCCACAGCCACATCTGCGCCCGGACCAAACTCCAAGGGGTGAGATGAGAAGTAGGCATTTTCATTTTTGGTAATGGCTGATGTTAAATTACTACCTCCCTTCTTGAAGAGTGCGGTAGTCGTAGGCGCCCGGGATACCACACCCACATATCCTAGCCGAAGTGGGTATTGTTTGTCGTTGAGAATCGCTGCACCTCTTGGTGGGTCAACGAGGTCCATCTTCGTCACGACTCCGATCGTCCGCTCGCCCCTGGGATCAACCCTTCGGCTTGCTCGTAGTGCAGTTGAATTTGCTAAGTCTACATCTGCAGCCGAAATCGCTAGTATTACATTGGGTGCCTGGATATACTTGTCACAAAGCTCCGAGATTTTTTGTTTGAGTTGAAGGGGCTGGTTTTGCCCGACAACCTGGATATAGCCGGGTAGGTCGATCAGAGAAAGGTCGGGGACGTTTGGCGAAGAGATAGAAAGGCGAATCGGGTCGTCTGAGACACACTGCGCCTCAGAAACGGCTTGATTCAGCTCGGTCAGAGTTCGTTGAATGGACGAAAAGTCGAAAATCTTTCCGAGGCCCAGGTCAGGAAATTCGCCGTACTCTGCGCGGGAGTCAGGGGTGTTGATAAGCGTGAGTTCAATTGGTCTACGGGTGACCATGTTGGAGCCTTTTGGAAGAAATTCGTGTCCAACTATGGCTTCCAACACAGAACTCTTCCCAGAGGACTGCGATCCAATAACGACGATGGACGGTAGGGTCAACGTGCTGGATTGTCCGATCTTTGCTAGAATGTTGCGGATCTCGATCATTTTTTTCGTTAATACCATCATCTGGTCGTCTTTGGCAGCCTCGTCAGCATTTCGCAAGTCGTCTTCTGGTGATTGATCATAGCCATAGGCAACAGCAGAAGCGCCTGCAGCCACCCCGGCCCCCGTTCTGCTTTGCTTCGGCGGCTCTTCACCTCCTGAACCACCATCTCCCTTGCCTGTGCCGATTTCCTCGTGAATTCTTAAAACCTTCTGCATCCATTCGGGCAATTCAACTTGTTCCTTGGTGTTTTGCCATCCTCGCATCGTCTGGTCAGCAACACCCTTCGCGCCATCGAAGAGACTTGTGGCTGTGCTTGATACCGTCTCTTTAGTTGTAACGAAGATATCCCAGGCATAGTTCCCGGCCTCTAGATAGGGATGAAGTTAGCGGTTTGAGACTACGCGGATGAGTGTCTGCGCACTTACGAGTAGCTTGGTATTGTATCCATGCCAGTCCACCTACCATAACGCCACCAGCCAGCGCAGGTATCCTGATGAACTTGACCACAAGCCTCGGTAAGAAGCGGGCAAATGAGGCATTACGCACAGCGACGGCGTTGTGGAAAGAATTCCCCGGAAACCACAGGCGTCGTCTCGTAGCTCGAATGGCGCCGTCGGCTCGAAGGAGACCGCCTGAGGGCAGCTGGTGGTATTGACGCACGGCGTGGGCGGTGGCCGAACGCGCTGCCGCAAGGCGTCTGGCCATTGCTATAAGCCGTCCGCTCATGCCGATGGTGCGAGTCGGAGGCGCTCGAGATAGCTGTAGTGGATGAACATCAATGAGGCCCGTGTGGTGCAGTTCTAACACAGCGTGGGAAACAACTTGGAGCCCTCGTTTCGGGATTGTCGCGATATGCACATGCAAAGAGCAGGTGGCGGTGGACCGCCTGAGCTGTAGGTCATGTTGGAGATTGCCGTCAATGCAGCGGCCCCACTAGAGCAATGGTGTGGCGGTGCTTCAGCACGCATTAGGTACCTAGGTACCGCTGCGTAAGACTAAGGTTCCAACCCTTCACTTGAATCGTGGCTTGACCCTCTCTCTCTCTCTCTCTCCGATCTTCAATGTTCTCTCGCAGGTAGGGCGAGCTGAGCCGGTTCAGCACCTATTTATGGACACTCTTGTCATTTCTGGGTTACGGTCTAGATGCCTAATAAACAATCTAATAAAAAGTTCCTAGACCCGAAAATGGGGTTCCAATTCGCGGATCATTAACAGCGACCTATGATACATTATCCCCCTTTTAGAATTAACTGCCCCGTACTGTAGCTGTCCCGAACGCCACGCTGGTTTGGATATATCTCCATATGCGCTCTTTCCTGTCTAAACGCCGCAATTTATGGTATAAAAAGTCTAGCCTTCGAGCACTACTTGTAGGTAGACGCTATTGATATCGCCTGCTCCAATATCTTATCAGAGGGCCATGCCCAATACCCGGGCCGCTTTTTCGGCAGTCACATAATCGCCAGACCTTGACGTGACTTGAACCGGGCTGGGAGGCGTCTGTACATCTGGTTCTGTGTACTCGGCCGGGTGCGGATACTCCCCGATGTTGAGCGATCGTCGTTTCTTCTTAATATTACCCTGTGAAGGAAGCTTTGATGCTATTTCGGCACGGTGTGTTGAAGGATCCGCCACCGAGCGGAATTCAGATGATGGGGCCTCGGACTGCGGCAATGCCGTCCTGCCTCTTAAAGTAACGGAGGGAGGGTCGGGTGTTCTGCTCCGTCCGATCCCGGGAGGAATCATTGGCGATATGATGCGTCTACGAGTTTCGGGTTCGGGGATGGGGGTGGACATTGGGCTATTCACCCGCGGTGTAGCTTTCTCGTTGGTTGTCAGGCCCTTGGTCTGCGCAAAAGCGGAGGAACGCTTATGGCATGGGTCTCGCTCAGAAAATGCGTCAATGATGGGATTAACCATCACGGTTTGACCATGGATAGTAAGGATCGAGTTAGTCGGGACGTTCACCCAATTCTCTGTACTGATTATTAGCATTGAACAATTCCATGTGCTGATATCGTTTTTTTACCTCGTTCAAACGTAAGGGGCTCACTGGCAACCAGGACTATGTCCGCCCCCTTATCACGGCGCTCCATTTGATAATCCCGGTCCTCCCCAGCGGATGGCTTCATCTCCCACTGAGTGCCGGAAGAAAAGTATAAGCTAGCTGCTTCATCCATCTTGCTGCTTACGTATCTGGTGCAAATGATAGAGTGGCCATCTGTGAGAGCGAAGTTTAGGAGACTTCGAGTATCAATATTTTCGCTTTGGACGGTGCTCTCGGGTATGCTCATAGTCAGCTCGTTGATAATCTCGATCGTTTGCAGCATGGCGCGGCGCAACACGGCAGGACCAAAACCCTTCTTGGGCTGTGAGCTGGGGTCCGCGCCCAAGCGCTCGAGGCGATCGAGGAACAGAGCAAATGCCCACTCGCTGTCGGTACTACCTTGAACATTTAGGTACCACTTGTCATGTAACCGCTCGCCAAGCTTCCGTTTGATATATTTCCAACCTCCCAACCCGCCATTATGCATCCACATCAAGCTGTTATGATAGAAGGGGTGGCAGTTGTCCTCGGTCAAGGATCCCTCCGTTGTAGCTCTGACATGAGCAAAAACAAGCCGAGAGGCTGTCTTGGAGGCGATGCGGTGCAGGTTTGTGCAGTTCCACGCAGGGATTGTCGACGTGAAGAGGCAGGGGGCGGCACCAAGTTTCGGGTCGGTATAGAAGCCAATACCAAATCCGTCTGCATTGTTTTGGCCTCGTCTCGTATCCTACAGTAGAGGCGGTTTGGTTAGGCACACGGCTTGTTTCACAGCGGTCTGCGGGTAGAACTAGAACTGACAAGTCGGAGTCGTGAGTCGAAGGACTGCTTCAGAATAGAATGGGTTGGGTCGAGAATCAGCTTGGAGAGTAGAATCTCGTCGCTGCCCCGGTATACCTATTCGCGTGGTCGGTTAGAACTGGGTTGTCATTCGTACGGCCGAAAATCGGAGTTGACCTACTAGGAACCGACACATGATGATAGTGTCGTGGATGCTAGAATGAAGCCGAGTAGTCGCGTAGGAGGGCGTAAATCATAGAGATCTAGAAGACGGTGACGAGATTCAGGAATTTCATAAGAGATGTGCTCGTGCCGTGGTGGCTGAACTTTGCTAATGGCACGTTGTATCCCTTCGGAAGCGTTGTAGTCATCGATCAGAAAATGTGAAATGTAAGCATTAGCGTAAGACAAGGGCAGGCTTGGTATAGCGGTTTGACGCTGTGTTGCGTGCGGCCAGGGTTGAATTGCGATTCTGTCAGGTTGATTTATTCCAGCGGAATGTCACAAGATCTAAACCGACGGCTCGGGCGCGTCTCTCCCCTGATTCATGCTAAGTTAGGCTGATCGGCGGACGGGCCAGGCCTCTGGCCTCGCTGTGACGTCTTCCGGTCACAATTTCCCCTGTCCTTCATTGTCCCCCACGAGACCCTGCACCAGCTGTACATATAGCCTTGAGCATCCAGATAAATCCATACCTAATGCAGACCTGCCCGCGTGCTACCTGAATGTGCATTGGACGGTAATGTGAATAATGATATACGACATCGGGCATAGGACATGATCGACACTGCCTAGGTACCCCACGGCTAGGCTAATAAGTACCGACAGGGCTACGTGCCGCCTGTAGGTACCTAGTCAGCAGCCATGGTACCCGCATACTGTCAGTTGTATACATAAGTACGTAAGATGCGAGTACCAATCAACTTCTTGTATATCTACCCTTTACCGTAGTCTATCTATAGCTAGGGAATAGTCTAGTTTGAAGCAGCGACTTTGTAGTTTGGATCTCTATACTAACAGCTGCGGTATGCTACTCCTGAGGTTATCTTACACTTTACGTCTTCTTTCTGCATGAGTGCTCACACCTAGTTGCTAGTTGTCGAACGTTAGAATAAGGTATACCTAGGTACATACCCCTGAGGAGCCTTAAGCTATGGGGAACATACAGTATAAATACCTAGGTAGGTATGAGCACATCCTAATTCAACACCTACTTACATAGGATAATGCTAGAGACTGCTCACTTCGTAGGCAGTCTTAGACAGTGGCTTTGGCCCCTGTTAATTAGCGAGGTTAGATATAACCTGAGTTTCTAAGTAAAGCAGGAAATTTCGCCAATAATTGAGCGCCACATTTGATATTCAAGGCACTATCATCAATGTGCCACGTAGCTAGCTAGCTGCTGGACCTCGAAAAATCCTGGAACCATCCATATAAGGCAGTCAGCCTAGTCTCCTATCGCTTTGGCCCCTTTCTAAAAGAGCTTCCCGTTCTCCGTCCGTTGCTGAACGTTCGTCTCTGTAGAGACAATAATGCTGTCCCATGAACAACAAGTCGTAGATTATGCTCACGTTGCCAAGGAAGAACTTAACCGGGTTACCCGTTACACCAGACCAATCATGTTGCAGATAGGAATCTATACCCAGTTGTGCGATGCTCAACACGCCTCCGGTGAAGTCCAGTAAGATCTGCGAGATATCCCAGCCCTTGGTGCTGCGGTTGCGCATATTATATACAAGCTGTGGCACGTATTTCACCACAGTCACGAGCAACTTGACGTAGGATATCACATAGATCACGTCTAGCCACGCCCATGAAGTCTTAGGGTCGGCGGATTGTGATTGTGACGCCACAACCAATATTATAAGAACAACCCCGGTGATACAGCCGGCGAAGACTCCTGAAATGAAGCGGGAGGGCTTCCGACCCACCGACTGCTCAAAGCCCCATACCGACGGTAGAAAGTATTGTGTGTTCAACATGGCTGTAAGGACAACGGCATGGAAAGCAAATACGACATCGTTCAAGGCCACAGTCGGTGTATGATCGTTGTTGCGGAGGGCATATTGGTGGCGGATGAGCGGCGACCAGTATAGCGCGCAGGTATATATGAGGTAGCAAGCAAAACCTATGACATTTCTAGTCAGCCTGTGCTCAGGGTGTAGCAGGTGTCTGTGGACGAACCGAGAATGTTGAGAAAGGGAAAGTCCACGGTCGTTCCGCCCGTAGATTTCCTCCTAAAGTTGAAAATCGCCTGCGGATAGAAAGACAACGACCAGCAAATTGTGTAGACCCAGCCGAACAAGGCAGATATAAATTCGAGGAAGCCCATGGCGGCGACAGTGCTACCGTGTGGCTTGGGGACCGAGGCCGACAGTCGCTTCGCTGTGAAAGAGAAGAGGAGACTTCTATTGATATTATGTTGAAATGTTTGTTGACGGCGCGCCACCTATAGGTCGGCTGGAGCCATGGTCTCGTTTAGATATGCTGCTGCGAGAACAAATCGTCCTAGCAGAGTGTTGTGGGATTTGATCACGCGCAAGATCGCCTCATAGTTACTTAAGGTCTTGTAGCAGGTACCTTCGCCCACTGCTTATGGCCCCGCAGCGGGAGATACTAGGACGACACTAAGTGGGAGGTAGATGATGTCAAATACTTAACTTTAACGGTGGCGGCTTCGAAGAGGCAGACTACACTACATAGTACTGTACCTGTATCAGTACGGCCCTTCCAACTTGTATAGTATATACCTAAGGTATCTATCTACCTTAGTAGTACAAGTATTCAGCGGATAGCTTCTTCTGTTGTGCAGCCGTGCTGAACTGGGAGAATTGCACCCCGCAGTCTTGGAGAGAGAAATGGAAGATATATCACCTCACGTGGGATCTAAAAATATACAAGTATATGCTATCCAAAATATTCCGATCTATCCGATGGCTGTGTTGGGCAAAACTTATCATCTTCAATGCTGTGCAGAGCTCGTAAGAGAATACCTAGATAGTATCTTGCTTTGGTGCTGTAGGATGATGTACATGAAACATACTGCAGTAGCTACTACATTGCAGACAGGATTATGTATGTGTGTACCTACTAGACTTGTTCTTTATAAATATCTACTGCCTATACCTAGTAGTTACCGGTTACCTTGTGATGTCTCGGACTACCTATCGCAGTAGGTACTTTCTTTCCAGTGTTGCCAGCAAACTATGTGGGTCACGCCAAGACCCCTCACTGCGTAATGGCAAGTTGAGCAGTAAACAATCCATCAGCTACTTCCTTGGCTCATCTACAGTATGAATATAGCATGGAGTGAAGTACCTAGTAGTTAGGTCACTAATAAGGACACATGGGGAGTGCATTGTGAGGTATAAATCATCTAAGTAGGTACGCATACATAGGTATGTTAGGCTGCTACCTTACGTAGCAAGTAGGTACTGTGGGAGGTAGCTAACAGCTTGTACTCAGGGATCTTTACTTGTCGCTTTCAACTACCTGGCAAATTCTGCTGCGCAATGCACTAGCCGCCCTGTACTGTACTGGCGCTGTAGCTGGGCCTCCAGCGCAGAACAGCCCCACCCTGCTCCTGAATCTCGTTCGCTAAATCACCATTCTAATCCTCATCCGGGCAGGTCTGGTTGGGTTGCCGTGCGCCACATGAGCTTGGAACACATCGATAGCAGTGTCGCCAATCTGCCCAGGTGGGTAGCTTACACTAGGTAGGTACAGTACAGCAGTCTATTGTAAGGCAGCTACCACTATGTAACTACCTACCTAGGTATGTAGGTAGTACATAGTAGGCGCTAGGTAAAGTAACTTAGTATAGTACCCAAGGCAGTCCCGTCCCTCCTTTTGGTAATCAACTTCGACTCTGAATCTCGCGACAGCCTCGGGCTCTATTTCCTTTCGCCCATCTACAACCTCCATATTTGTTCACGCGTCAGTTCTTTCTTTTCCTCCCCGGGAGGACAAGACGTGTCTCACAGTGGGACCCGGCGTAGAGAATGCACAGCACGCACAGCACGCATTGCTTCCCTGCCCGATGCCTGCCGGCCACCGATTGATCAGCTAACTCAACTCATCCGACCAAGACCAAGCTTGGAAGCCACTCTGCGCCATGTGTTGAGCACTGGTCTGTGACCAAACCACGCATTCAACCAGCCGCCCATCAAACGGCCCCCAGACTACCCCATCTCTGTCTGCGGCCTACGGATAGGTATTCATGGCTTTCGGTGGTCTCACTGACCACGACGCTCTTTGTCTCTCTCTTCTTTTCTTTTCTTCTTGTGCCGGTAGTTCTACAAGGCCGTAGTTTTCATCCCGTCCTTCCGTTTCCTTATCCCATCTTCCGCCACTTACAACAATATTAGTCCAAACCCCGTACCGGTTCCTTTGACCGTAGTCGAACGTCACTCATTCTGCTACAAACAACTCTCTTACCTAGCCTAGGTGGAGTTCTATACGCCGCTACTTACGCCAATAATTCACACGCTCCTTCTCTTTCCTTAAAATTCAACTCGACGCCCTCCAACTCGCTGCAGACCATCGTACTTGAGACTGCTCCTCCAACAACTTGTTAGACTTCTAGAAACACGACGATCAGCCTAGACGCGTTTCATTCAACCTCCGTTTTGTCAACTACACGGCTCTAGGGGATCGGTGGACTAGACGGTAATCAGACTGGTTGTAATTCGGCTCGGGGCAATGCCAACTCCAGACGAAAAACTCAACCCGTTGCTTGACATGATGGATTCGTCCACATGAATACGCCCTTACCTTCGGACTGACCTGTTTCATCGGGATTGACTGTTATCAGGAAGAACCGCTGACGAGGAACTTCGAACGCGATCAAAACCACCCTTCTACGATGTCTGAACCACAACTTTCCACGCCAACCGGCCCACGAGGCACCCTACGGGCAAGGCCACCTCCTTTGCGTACCAAATCGCCCTCGCCAGCTCGCCAGCAACGCCCACCTGATGATCTGCTTTCACGGCTCACGCCAGCAACCGCTGTTGAGGCTCTCCAATCTCCTGCTGGCCCCCTCAAGACATGCTTAGAACGAGCATCGGTCTCCGAGCATGCATTTGCTTTGAAGATTGCTATTACCTCCAAAACGATCTATGATTGGCTTGCTGAGCTCTCTGGGTGGCCCTGGCCCTCAACCAACACATCAACTGGCTTCGAGATGTCTTCAAGTAAGAGAAGGAAGTTGTTTGAACCCGAAACCTCTAAAGCCATACATGAGGCTATTCCACATTCTAATGCTTCCCATTACGGCAGCCTTCCGGCTGACAATGTGGCCCAATACGAGAAGCGAATTGAACAGATACGCCAGGCCATGGAGGATTTGGGGTTGGAGGAGATCAAGAGTCAAGTCCTACACAATCATATTCTTCCACTTTCCCGGCCAGGGACCCCTTTCTCCGACGCCGGCCTTTCTGTTGCTTCTGCTTTCTCATTCTCCAAAATGGAAGACATTACTGCTGTTGTCACTGCCATTACTGTCCAGACTCTACCTACACTCTCCAGGCTATCAAGGTTATTGCATGCTTGGAGTCTACGACTAGTCGTTCTACGTAAGGTTCCATCATTGCTCATGATAATCGCAGATGCCGAGGTAGCCCTATCGTCTGGATGGAGCGCCATCGAATCGCATTCGCGTACCTCCTCTGACTCTGTTGTGGACACAAAGGAAGCCGAGTCTTCGACGACACGCCTTTCTCGCAAAGACTTTGACGTTATGAAAACTGTTTTACAGCAGAAAGTAGCAAGGCCGGGTCAGGAATTGGACTTCATGCTAGATACACTTGAGGGGTCAACAGACACGCTACCGGAAGAATGGTTAGACCGCATGGAATCTATTGAACGGGATTATGCGGAATGGGTAATTGCAGCAGAAGGAAGAGTCAGGAAAGGGAAAAGCTCAACCGTGTCCATAGCTAGTGGAACGGACAGTCATTCTCTACCGAAAACCCCGCCACCGAACATTCTAATTCAAGACGCAAGCCCGATTAAAATACCTACAAGTCCGGGATTTTCGGACTATGAGCCTTTGGAAGAAAGAGACCGGGAATCCTGGGCTATTAGGATTTTAGCTGATGAATCAAGCGAGGATAATGCGAACACGGGCCTCCAAATTGGCGATCCGTCGAAGCATATCCCACGTCAGCGTTTCACTGATCTTAGAACCCAAGTAAAGGACCCCAGGCACGATCACAACAGAAACTCAGATGAAGCTGTGTCAGCGAATTCTAATGCTCGGAAGTTGACATCTATCTTGTCTAATGCAACGCAGGCTAAGCCTAGCAGAGAACAAGCAAGACCAACTTATGATAGATTAGAAGATGCGGAAGATGCTCCCCGTGACTCTCACCAAAATCTCATCTTGTCGGAGGTGAACCGAAATATCGTCCGCCAATCTACCAATCAATTGCCGAAGCATGAAGTGCTATTGAAACCTGCCTTTGAAGAGGATTTTGAACCATCGATCTTAGAATCAGTGAACGAAGAAGATGAGGAACTTGAGCTACCTCCGACATACATTCAAGCACGAAAAGGTAGCAATCACTCTGTCACATCCACAGTCATTCATGGCTCATCGAGTTACTCGCCGGACTATTCTGATCGTGGCACCTTTCGCGAAATGTCTATTGAACCAGAGTTGCCTCACCTACCGGACCCTGATGAACCATTTTCAAGCGATGCTATAAGTCCACCAAGCTCACCACCATTAAGATACAAACCGAGATCGACCTCGGTTACATTCAAAGACCCCCCTGAACTGGCGCCGCTGCCCGAAGTTGAAGGCTCGCCGCCTCAAACTCCACTTGAACCATCCGGAATTTTCGATCCAGACACATCGTTTGAATGGGAGAGTCAGCTCGGCAGCCCGAGTCGCATGAGCACAACTAGTACAATCGGCGATGATGATCATTTGCAGAAGCAACTGCGGGAATTACTTGAAACTATTCCAGCGAAGATTGAATTGAAAAAGCGTGGCATTAACTTGAACCCTCCCGACCTTCAATTGCCTTCACGGCCAAAACCGCGCCACTCTGATTCGTCACGTCGCCCAACCTCGGCTCTTTCTTCACGGGCAGAGTCCCGGGTGGTGACTCCGTCATATTCAAGAAGTGGAACCCCTTCTTTCATGCTAGCTCCGGTTCGAGACACCCGCCCAAGGTCTATGAGCAGTCAAGGGATACGACTCTATCATCTCTCTCGATCTGGCGAAATGCCTATTAAACTCTTTATTCGATGCGTCGGAGAACAGAATGAGCGAGTAATGGTACGAGTAGGCGGTGGATGGTCTGATCTCGGGGAGTATTTACGAGACTATGCTATCCACCACGGCTCCCGATCAAAAGGCGAGGGTAAAGTCGAGGTCACTGACGCTGTTCCCGTAGCAAGCAAGCGCATAGGGTCCAGTCCAGGCAGCCGCCCCGGTTCCGCACTGGACTCACCAATGACCCCCCTCACTGTCCGGAAGACTAGAAGAAATCCAGGCGAGGAGGGTGTGCCAAAGGTTCCCAAAACCCCGCTAGCGAAGACCGCAACTTTGCAGGAAAATGCCAACACCCCAGCGTCTGAGGCCTCGGTGAGGTCACGGGCTTCATCGCAGATTGACTGGGATGAAGAGGACAGTTCTCTTGGTCTTGCTGGGCCCAAAGCAGTAAAACGCAGGGAAATCAGTGACGAAAGTCGTGCTTGGATTGAGAGCGTGAAGCAAAAAGTCCGCTTGGCTAGTGGGGAGCGGATTGCTGCCTCTACTTCATCTGAACAGCTGAGGTCATCACAGTCCTCGCTAACGCAAGGACAGCAGAAGAAAATATCAGATGACAGATTTGGCGAGATGGGGAAGGTGGGCAGCACAAAACGGTTGTTCAGGAAAAATTAGGAGCATCTCTACGACCCGTAAACGCCGTGTTACTGGAGCAGAACAAAAGCTAGCTTAGGAGCCACCATTACTGTCGGGTGTTCGAGGGTATCGGGGAAGGGCGGAGTCTATTTATTGGCAGGGAATGGGCCCTGGACCTGTCTAAGCTGCAGGGGAGGAGTATAAGGGAGGCCCAGGGAAAGATGTGTTGATACCACGAACGCACGCGCATTATGCATAAACGCTTGGTGTTCACCGGTTTGTCTGGCTTGGTTCGGTTCGGTCGGTTGGACTGTTATTACGCAGGAAACTACCTGCGGTGTCTCCTTGATTGCTTTAGACCCGGTTGTTTGAGCATTGTTGTATGTTTCTGTTCTCGTTGCCAAAAATACCCAATTTTTATTTGTTTTTGAATGTTTGGTTGTTATATCCTAGACCCGATTGCGATCTTAAACTGTGAGATTTACGTATAACTCTTTTAAAGCTTTCAAGGTTCTATGCAATACAGCTACTATTACGGTCTAGGGTCGATAGACAAGATAATGTGTACGTAGGTACTAGGCAATGCACTTTATTATGCAGGACCAGGCAGCCTATCTATACAATAAGAGTTTTTGATACGTGTTGCTTTTTGAATAGGCATAATAGATACTGTCTAATGCGGCAGAAACGCAGTGCTAGGCTGGTCACAGTGCCATAAAACAGTAGACTGGACCCTGACCCAGGCGCAGAATCATAATCATCAAACTCATCGCCAACAACGTTCGCCGGAGGAGCAACAATGTCCTTACACGCCCAAAGTTGTCACTATTGATGAACAAGCAATCAGCACTCTCCAATTGCTCCTTTTTCTTCCCCCCTTTCTTCATATATCATACCATAACGCCTCGTAGCAGGGAGCCAAGTGCTTATCACCAGGACGGCCCAGACGCAGGCGTTTGTTCCCACTCTGTAGCAGCACCCTCGCTTTGCGCTATACCACCATTTGCGCCACCATCATGCCAGATGTCGAGCTTTTCGAGCTCGCGCCGAAAGAAATCTTGCTGGTTACGCAATGCTATCCTGATCTCAGGCGCCATCTTATCAGGATACATACGGACGTTGAACCAGTGTGTGAGACTCCGAAGAGCCTGCTCCAGGGGCAGGGCCTCTTCAACCTCGGCGTCAACGTCGCTACCGGCAAGCCACTCATCACGCAACTCTGGTCGACAGTGTAGGTAGACAGCAGTAATAACGCGCATGTTGCTTTGCCGCCATTTACGGCCACAGTAAGGAACCTGGTTCTTGAAAAGTTTTAGGGTATATAGGCGTAGTTCGTTCTGGGGTATTTTGAGACATTTGCGTATAATGTTAGATGATTTGTACTGCACAAGCAACAGATTACGGTGCGCTTTGTTTTTGCATATCTTCTGCATAATGCGCAGGTAGTTAATGAGGGCGAAGAAGTTCCGCCAAGAAAAGTCCGTAATAGGTTCCTGGGGCAAGGGATTAACAGGGTAACCCAACTCATCTACTTCTGGACGGCTGGAACTCTGCTCCGAGTTCTGTTTCGAAGCCCCCTCATTCTCAACCCGGCCCTCTTCGGGATCTAATGGTGACCGTCGACGTCTTATAGGTGGAGGTGCAGCCTCATCCTCGCTTTCGTCATCTGCGGCCTCAATTTCACTGGGTTCGGTGGGAAGCTTATCCCCAGGGTGAGCGCGCTGGTTGCAAAAATGGAAGAAACTTGTATTGTGTTAGTCCAATTACCAGTAGGTTGCAGTATAGCCCATACCTATGTTCCGCATGGTCGGCTTTGCTATCAACGACTTGCTGGATATCTTGATGGGCGAACAACTTGAGCACGAGCGGCAGGTAATTAGAATCCAGGAGTAGTTGAGTTAAATATTCGAATTTTAAGACGTCTAGAAGGGTTAGATGCTTCCATTGTGAGAAATGTCTTGGTAGTACTTACGAGATATCTTTAGCCATTTCAGGAGTAGAAGGATGATTGCAGTTGCTGCTTTACCTTCAATTTCCAAATTTCTCCCGGCGTATGCATCGTTTACATGTGCCGCTAGGTCCTGATTCACGGATCCATTGGTCCCTGAAGAACTATCGGCAGATCGATTCCAGACTGGCCTGCCGTTTTCGCGAGTGGCGGTCGCCACTGGTCCAGGCTGAGTGAATGGCCCAGCTGAGATATTTGCCGTCACCGAGGCTAGGAGGACTTTCATAAGCACAATTACCAATGATTGTAACTGAGGCAGAGACGCTTTCTGAAGATAGTTAGTATTCGAGTCTCTGCGTAGCCGCAAAATTCATAACTCACGTAGAACTCTTCCACAGCTTCAAGACGCCGCTGTATACCCGTTGAGACGCCTAGATTAGGGCCATAGTCAATCTTACACGCCTGCGCCTTTTCTTGTCGTTTATTGATGAAATCAAGAAGCTTATCTGAGTCAACGTGGTCATCATCAGCGCTTAGTGCATCAAGATCGAGGTCGGTGATCTCATCGCCCTCGTTATCAGGCGGTTCCCAACCCCTCTCAAATCTCTGAAACAACTGGCGTTGCTCCCAAAGCTGTCTTGTGGCGCGCGTCATACGCACTCTCTCTGAAAACAACTCACCCGCCTCAAGAATAGAAACAGGGACATCGCTACCTTCCCACTTCCGTCCAACCAGTGCTTGTTGAAAACCCGCAGCACCTTTGCCCCCGGCGCTGTTACTGGTTTCGTCTAATGGGGGGTACAGAAACGGAAAATTCTGGTTTGTCTGATAGTTTTGCTTCTTTCCCCCCTTTCCCCCGACAGTTGGGGAGGGTGGAGGAGAAGGTGCGGGGGTGGCGATGTGTACAGGTTGATGCAAAATTGAGGCACCACCATTCTGGATTCCCGGCGGGACAGGCAATATGCCGTTAGAACCATTATTTCTAGTTGGGTGGTTAGGCAAAGGTGGCAATAGCGAGATGTTATCTGCATCTAATGGTATTTTCGACTGGGGAGGCACGTATGCCGGATATTTGGAGGAGATTTCCTGCCTGAAGACATGATAATCTAAGGGTGAAGCGATGATCACATTCTTGTCTTTGTCATCAGAGCTGCTCTCCCTAAGTGCTCTCTTCGTCTCGTCGATTGCCTTGGTGCCTCCAAAAACGAGCAAAATTGATTTCCACAACATTAAGAGAACCTAGACACTAGTCAGCGAGTATCCCCCAAAGCATCATAGAACGACAAGACTAACTTGAACTTGAGGCACAACTACAGAGTCGTCCTTTGATTCGAGAAACCGAAATTTTGTTGTGGCCGTAAGCATGTACACTGGAATACACGGTTGCAATTTTACTGCCGATGTTTAGTTTTTTTTAAGTATTGTTTTGTTTAACGTGCAATACATACCGAGTTCTCCTCGCACCGACCCCATCCCTTCAGGATCGTCCAAGGCTACTTGCATAAACATGTACATGATCGTCATCAGGTTTACCAGTCCATCCTGAACTTCCTGCCTGCTCTGAGCCTGCGGCATGGGCACCTCATCAGATCTAAATTGCGATTAGCGACGCTTGAACATACGCGAAAAGCCAATAACGTACAGCACAGAATCAATGGCATGACGCAGAGCCTGCCAGATCACAGGGATCCCACCCAGCTGAGCGATAGCTTCCACGCCAGCCTTTATGGCAGCAAGTTGTCTGGGGGTTGCAAGCGTTCGCAGTTTAGATGTATCTCCGGTGTGAGATCCGGCGGTGTCTGCCCATCTACCTAGAGCGAGGTAAACCAGTCTTCCCGTGGCCGCATTACACACGGCGGAATCGTTGGACTGCGCCTCGTTCAGGGCTTGACGTATGAAGGTCGACTTGACGTCCTCAGCAGCCTCGTCCCATGTAACTTCCTCCTCCTTCGCAGCGAGATCATGTTCCCATTGTGATTCGTACGCTCTCTGGGCATTGACAAGGCGTACAAACTGCCAGAACTGGTAGGAAAACCACTCGTCTATCTCCTCAGCATGGGATGCCGTATCGGCGTATTCGAAGTCATAGGCAGCAGCCTCTGCTCTGGGGAATTCGGAAACGATACGCCTGAGCTGTGCCAGCGAGAGCGAGTCCGCTGGCTGCATATTCGGAGCAGCGGGGGGAGGTTGGCTGGGGGGGTTCAATGGGAGCTGGTTCCGCTGGAGGGAGGGCCTCGGGGGAGGGAGATTTGATGCTGTCCTTGCTAGTCCGGGGCCAATATCAGCAACTCCCGTGTCGGCAACACCAACAGGACCCTCCACAGGCTCCAAGCCGTCGTTGGCCGGCTTCGAGGACCACAAGGTATTCATGCTGCTTCACGATCCGGAACTAGAAGCGTTGAACCTGTCCAAGAGCTCGATCATAGCGAAGGATAGGGCAGCGCCATAGAGACATGGCCATGAAGATATGGAGTACTGAAAAGTGTCAGAGAGGGAAGCAGACAAAGACGAGGGGGGCAAGAAGCGCAAATATACCAAACAATGTATAACACACCACACGCTCTCGACTTCGACACAGGGAAAGAAAGGCACGAAGTGGGAGGCAGCGTCTAAGTGCGTAAGTAGGTAGATGGGCAGGTAGTCCAATGACTAATGCCGTACTAGGGAAGAAGGCAAGGCAAGGCAAGGCAAGGTAAGGTAAGGTTGAGAATCCCTACCGAGATAGGAACCTAAGGTATGACATACCTACGGCAGTGGGCTACCGCTGCTGTAGGTACCTTAGATAGGTACCTACCTAGGTAGGTAGTGGAGATAAGCGCACCAGCAGCACACTAGGATCACTATCGTGGTTGCCCTGTACCTACTACCTAAGTACCCGCGTAGCTTGTGCTTATGTAATAAGGTTGTACCCTCGTTCGTTCTGCACAAGGATCAATCAACCAACCTAACAGCCATGCACACCTCGTATTTCAAGTGTCTAGCCTACAGACGAGTATAGTATAACATATGCTGCTTTTGTCCTCGAATATCTATTGTCGGAAAAAGTTACACAAGTGAAACACTAGGAGACTTTGTGCGAGCCAGCGCGGCCAATTCCTATTATACAACGGAAAACAACACAATCAAGACGAAGCATTTCGTCATAAAATCGCTACGCATTGCTATTATCACATGCTCGTCTCTTAGGCCAAGACTTGAGACATGTCTTCTGTCAGCTTCTTTTCTTATCCCGCGCTTTCAACACATCCATCCTCTCATTCCATTTCTCCCAGCCAGCTTGGCAAAGATCCTCTTCTATGACAAGATCCCTGACCCTCAGCCATTTTGCTAAAGGTATGTCCACAGCCCATCCTACCCAGCCGGTCCGGCGTAGGACGCTTGTAATGGCGAACCAGGTGACGGCGATCACCGACCCAGCAGTGCATCCAACTAGCACTTGTTTCTCTGTATGATAGTTCAAATACACCCGGCTCCAGGCCACCGTAAACGCCCCTAGTAAGCCTACTACGCTCCAGAACGCACGCTCCAACATAGTCATAGGGGTATGGTTTCTCCTCTTATGCTCCGGGCCCGGTGGCTGATGTCGAAATAACAGAAAGAGGGCCATGGAGACGGCGAAGAAAGTGACGAATTGCGAATGACTACTAGGCATACCGTACCCATTCCCGTTCATGCGCGGCGGGCGCTCCTCTTTAATAAACCGCTTGAGCGCAAAGTTGAGAACCTCGCATACGAACTGGCCCGCGCCTAGAAGCACTATCTCTATCTCGCGCGTCGACCAAATCAGCGTTACGTACATGACGCAAAGACCCTGCGGGACGAGGGCAAGCCAGGCGCATAGGTACGATATTCGATCGGTGGGGTCCTACAAACGCAGAGCGAGAAGGTTAGGGAAGAGGTCTCGTTATGCCCGGACAGACGCCAGAAAGGTAAAAAGGCACGTTAGTTAGTAGACACGTACATAGTGAACATGGGTCAGCGAAAAAGACGTCAGAGGCGCGATGTCCCCCGACATGGCGACCCGCGTGAATGCCGATATGCTAGATTGGGACTCGTCTAGGGATGCATTACTTTCGGTAGACAGGGGCGAGGCGTGCGAAGCGTTTTGTGGCTAGGTTCACGCAAACTAGGGCTGCCACGAGGAATGCCACGTTTGTTGGTTCGCGGCGTTCTGTGCGATGGTGCCTCTTGACATGAACCCGACAACTGCTAACGACAAACAGACAGACAGCACAGAGTTTAGGGAGATTCTAAGCAAAAGTGGCAGGTTTCGTCATTAGAGCCGGGCAGCAGCTGCGCGAACGCTGTGGACAGCTGTCGGATGCTGTCGGATGCTGTCGGCAGAGACCCTGGTACCCTGCACTGTACAGTAGCGGCATACGGAATGCACCTCCGGGCAGGATCTGGCTGCCAGGCAACCCCTCCTCGGCACCGCAGCTAACAGTAACGCCGCGCCCTTGACCGGATGACTGGGTTCGGTAACCCACCTAGAAAGACATAGTCCAAATCAACGTCGCTCATCGAATCTGTAAAGGAAGTCTTTATTGTCGCTGTCTCTTTTTTTTTATAGGACCGTAACTGCACGTTTTATGGCGTCTTCTAGCACCACCTAGGTACTATGCAACTGTTTTCGATCTGCCCAAGAGACACAAACAATTAAGCTCTCAATAATAGAACTTACACATTTTTGATCGCCCAGCTTCCGAGAACAACGATCGGAAACCTCACTACATATTGACAAGAAAGTAATCGAGGCTCACAGTTTGGGTGTCTTTCAGACATGCACACAATCATCCTTATACGCTTGGGCACTCTCTATACGAGCCGGTAGCAGCCGATCACCATGGAGGAGGACGCTCGCGACCTTGAGCTATCAACGATATCGGCCATATATCCCGAGCTCCAACAAGACAACAACGACCCTCACAAAATATCCATCGAGCTTCCTGTGAGCTTATCAAAGCCACTCACCGTCCTCTTCCCAGCCGCAACGGGAACAGTACCTGCTCTGGTGCCATCACAGGGAGCAGCTCCCCTGACCACGGGCCCGGCAGAAGCGGATTCGCAGTCTCTACTCAACTTACCCGCTTTGCAGGTCAATATCACCCTTCCCGACGGTTATCCCCAAGATAAACCGCCGAAGGTCTCAATATCAACTTCACCTCAATGGCTATCTAACGACATACTGAGGAAACTCGAGACGGACGTCACTAGATTGTGGGAAGATATTGATCGCGATCAAGTCATCTTCACCTATATCGATGATCTCCAACGAGCCAGCGACGATGTGTTTGGCCTGGTTGACAGCAAAGGAACCCTTGAGGTTACCCCAGATCATAAAATTGCTCTTTTAGACTACGACATAAACGCCAAGCGCAAAGCTTTTGAAAGGGAAACTTTTGAATGTGGAATATGTTTGGGTGAGCTTCGTTCCCCATGTCCTTGAAACATTTGGGACTCTTCGCTAATTCAAGATTGTAGATCCCAAAAAAGGCACAGTTTGCCACCGGATGCTAGATTGTGGCCATGTCTTTTGCATTCAATGCTTGCAGGACTTCTACAACAATGCCATCGCGGAAGGCGACGTCGCTGCAGTCACATGTCTGACGCCAAACTGTGCAAAGGAACGGGAGACTAATTCCACAGAGAAAACAGCTCCAAACACACGAAAACTGAAGACATTTATCAGTCCTAGCGAACTATTACAACTTCCCTTAGACCAGGATACGGTCAAGCGCTATGTTATGCTCAAACACAAAAATAAACTTGAATCGGACAAGAACACTGTCTACTGTCCCCGATCTTGGTGCCAGGGTGCAGCTCGATCAAAAAGACATAAGAAACCAGAGGGTCTTGAACTCGTCGACTCAGATGAAGAAGAAGACGAGGACACGGGCCTCCTAGCTATTTGCGAAGATTGCGGGTTCGCGTTTTGCACCAGGTGTGGTCAGGGTTGGCATGGTGAATTCAATTACTGCCTTCCAAAGGAGAGAAAGGAGGCAATTTCAGAAGAGGAAAAGGCCTCACTCGAATATTTGAAACTACACTCAACTCTTTGTCCTACATGTGCGGCACCTTGTCAGAAATCACACGGGTGTAATCACATGCGGTGCTTTCGCTGCCAAACTCATTTCTGTTACCTATGTTCAGCATGGCTAGATCCCTCAAATCCATACAAGCATTTCAACACGGTGCCCGCAGACGGGGTAGTCGGTTGTTACATGAGGCTCTGGGAGCTAGAAGGCGGAGATGGTGATGACATTGGCATAGGCTACGAGGGGGGTGATGCTATGCGCAATGCCAATGTTGCTGCAGGCCGATACGGCGAGCATCTCGAGATTCTCCAACAGCCACGTGCTGCACACCAAGCTCACGAAGAACCGAGACGAGAAGAACCCAGGCGCGAAGTAGCGCAAGCGGCTCCAGTGCCTCGAGGCCCCCAGCCCCAGCCTCCCCCTGAAAGGAGGGCCGCCGTTGCTCGCGAAGGCCCGCTCGTTCTTCGAATCGAGGGTGATGTCCCCGTGGCGCGAAACAGAGCGGACGAAGGCCCTCGAGAGGCCGCTGTTGCACATGCTCGAGCACCGCCCGTCGCAAACCCAAGAGGTAACCTAGGCCGTCGAGGTGGCCGTGCAGGCAACAGACGAGGCAGGGGCGGTGCTGGGGCCAACCAGCATAACGGCCAAAATCGAGCCCAGGGGGCGGTTCGTGGCAATAACGTTGATGCCCGTATGCGCCAGGCTCAGCAAGCTGCTGGCATCCGTCGCAATGGTCAACAACATGTAGATCTGGATCCTCAGCAAGAGGCTTGGATCAGACAGTTTGTGCAGCTAGCTCTTAACGACGAGGAACATCTCGTTGACTTAGATAGCGATGATGATTGATGCATAGCCACCCAATCAATACATAGTTGGATTAATAATTAAATTTTATTGGATATAAGAATGATTTGCCATACTTCCTTAGGCGCATTACTCGATAGGACTAACCGCAACACAGCATGAAAGAAGCCTTAAGAGACACTGTAACAGATGACGGCAGTTGTCTGCTATATACATCCATGTTTTAACATACAACCTCGCAATATGTAGATAGAACAAACTGTCGTCCGAGCTCTCTGGCCCTTCTCTGCCTTTTGGCCTCCATTCTTTCGACCCTCTTCCCTGGAATTTAGGGGACCCAGCCGCGATGCCAACCAACGATGGGAGCACAAGGTCAAATTAAACGCCGAGCGCACGGTTACGCGGTAAGTATCAGCAACAGACGATGTCACATTCAACGGCGGCTCCGAGCAGCTGTCACGAGTGGCATGTTCCACTTACGTAGTAGATCACCTCTTACGTAGCTCCTTGTCCTGCACTCAATTCGTACCACGGTAGGCAGACAGAGCGGCCTGCGTCGTTCGCCTATCAGTATATGAGGCCAGGGGTCAACATTTGCGCTGCCCCCCCCCTTTACCCCTTTCCCCCAAATTTGACTGTTCGCAACTTTGTTGCTTGCTCCTGCTCGGGGCAAGTCTCGCTGCTTGTTGGGGTGTTGCATTCAATCTTAAGTTTATAAAAAGATAATGGCCCATGGAGATGCGAGACAGTCAATCATCCCTGGGCATTATAATAGTAGGATGCTAGGCGTCGCCGCCATTATTAGTCAATGATTACTAGCTAAGGCGGGAGAGAATTTTTCTCATTCGCTCTTCAGTGCAGCGTAGACAGGCGCGGATAGGCCCTATGTCTACACTTAAGGGTGACATCAATCTGCTCCCCCCTCCCAAAAAAAGGGGGTCACTCAGGGGCAGGAAAATGCAAGCCAAGATCAGAATACAAGTTTCGTTGTATTTCAGCTCCTGTGCCTTCTTTCCTGCGATGCTTATAGCATGGTGAGATATTCTGTAGGAACATATTCACCGAGATGTGTCCTGATCCACGTCACCTCTGTGAGGATGGCTTATGGCCTCTCGGCTGGGAGGATACTCATGTGCGGAAGTTCTAGGCGAGCCTGGCCATAGACCGATAAAAAATAATAATAAAGCCAGAAGCAATATATTCGCTGTTCGAAATACTATGGAGGGTTGCCCACGAATATTTACATTGTACATGCAGTCCCATCCGGCCGGATTACTAGATGATTCTCGTATTTGTTGGCTTCGACTTTCCCGAGTACATGTCAGCGACTCCGCCTATAATTCCCCGGGGATCTGCAGGGGCTATCTTATGGTCTGTCTCGTTTGTTCGTCTTGACTGCCACTCGAGATATCTCTTGCTGCTGCTTACTTGCCCACGGGGCAAGGCTAGGCCGCCTTGACATTGCGTCAGAAGGAATACAGTAGAGAGAGACTGATTGTGTAGCATTTCGCCTAGACCTATCGCTATGCGCGTCTGTTGGAGCTCTAGTAGTGGTGGTACTGCTGGAGGTTGCAACCAGAGCTACAGGAGGGAGATTAGAGTTACAGGTGGTTGAGGTTTCGGGACCACTTGCAGCACCCAGTCATGGCTGTGTCCCTATTGGTGCGCGCTATGCTACCGGCCATGCATGTCGTCAAACTCCTGTCCCTGTTGGATTTGTTGCGACGTACTGCGACCCGGAGCGTGTCATGGAGCTTGCCGTACCTTACGTTAGCGGAACTGGGTCGTGTAGTCATATCAAGATCTTTGGGTTAGGGCACTAGAAAGGGTTCGGTCGTGATATACGATCATAGCCAGCGAGGCGACTTGGCTAACACTCACCCAGGCGCCTGGAGCGGATCAGGACTTCTACTGTATACGGTGGGTTCTGGGAGTAACGTTGTAGGACCTCATAGGAAATTAAGAAGCCCTCAACATACACCATGACTGCTCCTCACATGGCCAGGCCAGGTAGGGCCTACGTCCACCACCGGGCGCAGTAGTAATAGAAATCAGGTTTCGGTCACATTTCAGCTATCTCTGATGCCTTCTAGCCTGCCGCTTCCAGCCTGCTTTAGCCATCATTATTCGTCACTGGGCACGTTTACGGAAGGATGGAGGATTCAGCTTCAAATCGCTCCTATCCAAGACGTCGGACAAATGTGTCATCTAAGCGCAATGTAACGCGTTCATAGCCACCGCAGAGGTCAGGTAGTGACGAACGGATGGCACACCGCTGGAGAACACCACATTCGCGCTTGCACGTGGATGAAAACAGACATATCTTCGGATTGCAACGGCAGTGGTAGTAGTATCACAACAGCAACGCCACTTGGTGTTGACAGCCCGAATTCTGGCGCTCGAAATGGTATGTAATGCACGTCCTCTGGTGACCGAGTGCCGACTGGGGTGGTGCGAATATGTACCGTGATCCCCTGCTGTGTCTATTTCTGTTTGGGACAAGATCGTTAGTGGACGGGGCAGGGATCAACTCGGCCATCTACCAGTCTAATGTCGACCACCTCCAGGTTGCTGACGAGAGCGGCGCTGGAGGCTGCGAGATACAGTATGCGTGGTCCTTTTCTTGTATGCCCTAGTCTAGTCTGGTCTGAGTCTAGTCGCTCGCTCTATCGTCCAGTCCCGTTGACAGAGCCTGCATGCGACTTGTCGTCGTTGCAATGGGCTGCTGTGGTGGTAGTAGACTGTGCTGTGTGCTGACAGCCACTCTCCTGCACGACATTCTCTACTGTAATGTACGTTCTTGGGTTCTTGGGGGTTAGGCATCTCAGATGACCGGGGGACTGGACTTTGCTGACTACCTAGGTACCTAGGCAGGACCCTGGCCAACCCAGTCCAACCCAGTCCACCTCGTCAAACCCGGTCGTAGACGTCGTCGTTGCTTTGTCTGGTCTGTGTCTATTCCTCTGCATATGCTTGCTGTTGGAGTGCGCAAGACGCATGGGAGTGTGTGCGGATGGGCAGTGGGGATTGGGCAGGATAATCTATCCAGCCTGCATTCGGCCCTTCCAGGCTAAAACGACGATGCAGGATAGCTAGTCGCCCTCGTCGACAAGCCCTTTCCTGTTCGGCAGGCTGCTCTGACCAGGCGTAATGTGTTTGTAAGCCAATATTGCCCAAAACGCGGGTTGTGGGGGCGGGTGAAAACGCCTTATGTCTTTTCGTGGATGCTCAGCTGTGTCGAGTCTGCCACGGCGCGCCTGGTTTCCATCAGGTATCTCGCCAGGACCGGCGTGAGAACTTGCTCCGGTGTGCAGCCGATTCTTCCGCGGCCGAGCTGCGTCGTGTTGTCCTGGGATTCCTTTGCCGTCCGAAATATCCCCGTCTCGAATCCGTAGGCTGCTCGGGTGACTGTACGCTAAGGTCGATTTGTCCGGTACGGCCAGTGTACTTACATCTCGCGCTCTCGCAACTGCGCCAGACTTGGAAAGCTAGCTAGCTTGACGCATCTCGCCTGTTGTATGCAGCCGTCGTAAGCCTCCAACATGCATGTGCGACACTGACCTCCTAAGACGGGAATCTCCGCGCATGGCGCTGGGTCAGCAGGCATCTATCTACATAGTACTCTCTGCAGTGGTGTACTGTAAGTAAGTGAGAGCCAACCTGCTCACAGGGCACGGGGGCTTGGTAGTCTGGTTTACGTTGCAATACGAGCTTCTGGAACACCGGATAAATGAATCGAAGCACTGGATAAAGGACCGCTCTCGCGAGCTAGCCTGAGCGAAGCGGTACCGCAACAGCCCAATCCAGCGAGACGGGAAAAGAATCTGGGGTTGAGTTACGACCTTCGCCACCTAGAGGGTAAGGCTGCGTCCGCTACTACCTAGTGAGGTGATGACCGATCTCCCGCTGCTACCACGGCATACTATGTAGAGATCGTTTACGGGCCTGTTTCTTTACTTAGAAGCGGGACAGAAAAGTCGGCCGGTGGCTAAGTCTTCCTGAGCATCGCGCCGGCTCCAACGAACGGCGCGCATGTGAGGGAGTAATGAGAACCCGCCTCCACTCAATATCGCTTCATGCGCAGGCTGCCTTGGTGACGGTCGTCGTAACACAACAGTCTCCTCCCACGTCCGCTCCCACGTCCCTTTGTCCCGTTCGGGGAAGCCATCCTCGTCATCGCGGGTCGATGGTGGCCGCGATCAGGAAGGATTGCCATGAAGCTTATCTCCTTCCAAAAACTCATGCGCTGCGGGAACACCCTTCTTTCGTCAACGTGATCTGCCGTGATGGGGGGTATGGAGAGGCCAAGGTGCCCGAAAGGGGGCCTGCTGTCCACCCTAGACCATGACTGTGTAGTCTACTAAGTACATTGCACTAGGCACGGCAGTTTGGAGATAGCAGCTAACGGCCTTCTCAACTCGGCGCTAGACTCTAGCCACAGGAAAAGTACCAGTTCTATCGAAGCCCGGGATGTGTGCCCAAGAGCATGTTCTCATCGATGGCGTGCGGCCCGTTCTCAATAGACTGCAAGCTAGTTATGCGTTAAAGTGTAATGCGCCCAGCACTGCTTTGCGTACCTACTCTGTAGGTATCCGTGCCGCAGCAGCCAGGGCTTATACAATATAGGAATTATGTTGCTTTTTCCGGTATGGTAATAGCCTCTTGACACTCACTCAAGGCTGGACCTTACCTGGCGAGTATTATACACCCCCCGCCTCTTTAGTCGATATAAGACGGCAGAAGTAGGTATTCGAGCCGAGATCCTTGCGGAGGCCGTGGGAGAGGATCAGCTAGACTATACCACTGTATGTATATCTACTGACTACCTACAGTGCCGTAGGAATGAGACATGGCCCGGGTGACTCGCGGAAAAGTACCATACAGAGAATACATAGTACATTGAAAGTTTTATTCGTTTCCGGTTAGATAGCGACACAGGACACCCTAGCTGGGTGACATGCATGGCCCCGTGTCGGCTCATCCTCCCATGGGCCGCCTCTTGGCCCCCTGATCCAGTATTGGATTATGGCCTGATTTGCAAGCGCTAGACTAGTAATATCTCTATATTTCTGCTTTTGGAGCATGCTGCTGCACTTGATAGCTGTCAGGCACAACCTGTCAACGTGCTAAAGTGCCATCAACGGCGCCTGATGAAAGACGCCTATACCATTGTATGTATCATCCCGAGTAAGGCTTGCGGCTGGCGATAATAAACTTGCACTTTCCTCGCTGGATCGCTACTCTGGCTTGACTGGGCAGGGCACGATCCCGATACGATACGTAGTATGCCCAGAAAGCGTTGGTTCCTTCGGAGCTGTACCGGCCACCAAGTTACAGTACCGGTGTTCGAGGCAGGTTTGTAGCGCGGGGGCGACGGCCCCTTACCTCACTCAGCCTGTCTTCTGTTCAGAATCTAGACCGCAGCTCAGACACGTCTTCCGGCCTCTCAGAGGGAGAAACGTAATTGACTTCACATCAACCACTTATGGTTGCTGGATCACCTTTATTGCTTCTTTTGCAGTATCGAGATCTTGCTTGGGATCACCCGTGGCCTCCTGGGAAATCCGTCAGGATCCCGTCCCTGCTGGGGGAATGCATGCTAGTACCATACATGCATGGTCAGCAACTTCGGTAGAACAGCCAAGGCTGATAGAGAGAGCCTGCGCGGACCCCTTATCGACACGGACAGGCGGATGCCTCTTTACCGCGGTACTGATACTGACGAGTTGCACGCCTCATTCGAACAGAAGCCGTGGTTATTCCTTGTAGTTCGCCCCGTCGAGCGAACTGAAGTCTGCCTGACCTACCTATACCGGACCTGTACCTAGCTACGCCATACCTGAGTTGCGTCATACTAATAGACTAGTGGTTTCTTACTAGTATATACTATACTTACATGAATGTGTGTGTGTGCAGCAGGCTGCGTACGGCTTTTGGATGGACATGTATTGTACGGCGCGAATACGGAAAGATCGTCTGGGTGTCTTGAGGCGGCACAGACAGACGGTGATGTACAAAAAATGGCGCGTCGTCTTCCGCTCTGATTCGATAGTAGCCCCTGTCTCCTTCGCGAATATCCCGGACGATGTTGGCCAGAACCAATGACAATTAAATTGCCAAACTCCATTCGCAACGCTAAAGACTTAACCTCTGCGAGGCTTGGCACATATGCCGACGCTGCTAACAAGGTTAGGAGGGGGGACAAGCATCATTAGATCGAGCCAAGCTTGAGACGGAGTCAGTGATCTTCATTCGGATGGGTCTACTAGCCGGCCAACATTGCTTGAAACGGGACAATACACGAAGGGGATATGCAAGTGTTGGGATAGATCTTTCACATCTATACTAATAATAAGTTAGTTACCGCATCTGGCATGTATACGGAACGGACTTCGGCACGAAACGAAACCATAGAGATGTGCTACGTACGATACAAGAACTGTGAGATGGTCAGGTTGTACATACCCACAAGTTGACAGAAAACACCCGATCGATTGAGACAAGGCTGCGCGAGAACCGTCTTGTGGCTCTTTGACTTGTCCGTCTGTCGCCTGACAACAGTACGTCGTCGCTAATCAATGACCGGAGTCGCTTGGCGGCCCTTGTACCGAGCCTCCCTGAGCCATGTAGTATACCTTATGTAGTGTAGTATAATTAATCTGCCGCGATCTTGTAGTATTGCCCCTCTATAGAGCCCGTGAGTCCCGTTACTGAGGATCCTTGGATCCTACCCAAACATTTGACAGGCCTAGTTTAAGGCGCAGGGTATTTTTAAGTTCGTTTTCACAGAGCCTTGTGCGACAAGCAAGAAAACGGACCGGAGCGGCAAGATCCTTCAACATGCGCAGCGCATACCAACGTTTCTGATGGCGCAGCGCGCGCAGACTTGCCGAACCCTTGTTCATGGATTTAGGTTACTTTCTCGCGTCTACCGCCCACTCGCATGGTCTCAATAGGGCATCCGCTTACTGGTCGCCTCGTGTCGATTCACTCGAACCTGCGCCAGGAGATCAAGTTGAAGGAGAAGTTCATGACTCATAAGTCATAACACGTAGCAGGGTCAGAGCTCGGCTCGTAAACGTTTCGCCACAGGGATTGGCGGCCTAGTTCGATATACCGATCATTGGATGTAGTCTTGCCTGAAACAAGCGTAGTACGGGTCAAAGCTAGGGCCGCAGCGGCTCAGATCTGTACGTATACTGATTGTAGTGTAGTCATGTTTCTTTGACCAAAGAGGTCACTAACATAAGTACAACGTACTTAGTATTTTACTCCATGGTACTCCGTAACTCCGTGACTAAAGTATACATATTGATACAGACGCGGATGGGCACACGGATCTTGTTGCCATCCCAAACAGAGAGTAGATATGGGAACGGGCTCAATACTATGTAATATTAGAAGAGTTGCTCATGATTTGCACGAGCATGCGCTCCGGGCCCAGGCGCAATGTATAATATTGCCCCCCCTCCCCCAATATCGAGGCCCCGGGGCTTTGACCTATAGTGATAAGAAACATAAAATCGGTGTCCACCTTTGGTGATCATGGTTTTGTTCTGGCTAGGGAACAAGATTCAATAATTTGCCCATGCAGCTGCGAATTTCAGGAACAGCATACCGACTGCAGGACCAAGCCTCCGACCAGGTACCACTCGATAATAGACCGGGGATACAGTACTAGAGGCTTGAGGTAACCAAGCCATGTGGTCTTTTCATTGTTTCGGAAGAGGGATACTGTCTTGTACACTAGATACGGTTATCCCAGACACTTTGGTTTCTCAGTTGGTTCGCGGTGGAGAGACACGCAGTACAACTGTATCCTTGCGAAGGTTTCTGCCCCGACTACGGCGACATACTTAGCATGTTTTACTAGGGCTGTTTTCTTTTCGTCTCGCTGCAACTGACGTTGAAACTGCCGTTAGTGCCGTGCAACAATACTTGACACGCCACAGACCCGGAAACAAAACGGTGTCACGATTATGTGGAGATGAAAGGTGTAGGCAACTGTTGCGCCGAGACTCGAAGCCCAGTGATGTCGCGACTTCACGTCTCCATCTGGATTCTCGGTTCTGCATCTCCAGTGTAACTATCTCCCAGTCTGGAGAGATGGGGGTGGCCTCATCACACCAGCCGGCAGCCACATTTAATATATTTTACTGCACGCTCTACCTGTTGGCGGCAGTGGGCTATCTATTTTGGTACCAGCTACGGGTCTCTACACTATTTAGCCCACGCAGGATGATGCTGCGGATGCCTGACCGACATCCGCGTCCCTCTAAGTATGCGCTGGGGACAGACGTTTCTGGGGGTCTGGTGGGAGAAGGTTTGAAGAGGACAGACGTTTTGCTGGTGCGCGCCTCGACGAAGAAGCTTAACTGCCCCCGTCGTTTGCGACGAACAGCGGAAAAGGTAAGCCGAGCCGTCCGTCACGAGGTGCGGCACGAAGCACCCTCCAGACATGGCGTAGCCAGTAACCCAGGGAGGTACCGTATACGCACCGGCGGCTCGAGGAGGGAGATCGAGTAAGCAACCTGCTGGCTACTGCTGCTGCTGCAAGTTATTCATTAGTATCGACATAAATAAGTGGACGCCATTCCAACAAATCAGGAGAATATTGATTCGTTTTACACGACCACGATTCCCTCCAATCAGACAGGTGACAAGAAACGGTCTTGCCAGAGAAGAGCGCGGCTGGTGCGTCGCCGGCTTGCCGGCCATTCTCATCATGCCCATCACGGCGCCATGCTGCCCTCCCTCCATACCCATACCCATACACTGCGGTGCGGTACGGTACGGTACGGCACGGCACAGCACAGCACAGTTCTGGACACAGCTCTGGGTACAGCATGTGCACGAGCATCTATCTCATCGAGCCCGGCTCCCTACCATGACATGTACCACTGTACGAGCCTGAGGAAACAACTGCGAACCTCTAGCTACTGCTGTGTTACCCTCCACCAAGGCCGACATGGTCCTGGATGGCTCTCCGAGATGGACGAGCCAGGGTCGTCAAGCAGCCGAGTGGATCACGGCCGCTCCTAAGTCGAGCGCTGGTCCTAATCGGGAATGTGGTGAATCAGAAAATGCGATGTGATCTGTAGTGTAGCCTCCGCATTTCGTCTCCATCAGGGACTCTCGTTTGTCCTGTCGTCTTTTCCCGCTGCCAATCTCAGCCAGACAGATCATGCATTCCGGACGGGTGATAAGCACGCGCAGCCTGTCTGGCACCACCCGATGTACCACGGTACAGTACCACACCAGGTAGTGGTACTTACACAACCGCCACCCTGCACGATCTCATCTGCTCTTGTGTCTCTTGCTGGGCTTGCTGGGCTTGTAGGCTTGTGCCCTCTGTTCGGCGTGGCAACCAGTCAGCGCCGGCGACCGAGCCCTGCGATACCTACCTAGTTGAGTTGCTATGACGGGACGCTTACCTCTTGGGCCTTTCCTGTGCCACCCACGTCTCTGTGCCGCCATAGTATGCGAGCATGTACATATAAGTACGTAAGTAGAGATTGAGCAGAGCAGTAGCGCCGCGCTCGTGCTCGGCGAGTCTGCGGGCCTCTAGTTGGAGCGAGGTTCCCTAGTGTCGTGCGTTCGACCATGACTTATGACTTATTAGGTAGAGACTTTCGGCGGGTAGCCGAGATGCCAAGCGTCAAAGCTTTGGGCATGTCGTCCGTCTCTTCGAACGTCAACTAACGCCAACTAACGCAGCACACTGCCTGTCATAAGTGAGCTGCTATACGCTGGCTCTCTCCCGCTCTTCCTCCCCTAATTCATGGAGCGCGTCTGTCTGTCTGTCTGTGTGCGTCTGCGTCTGCGTCTGTGTCTGTGTCTGTATCTGTATACGTACCGAGTTGGCAGACTAAGCAAGGAATTACTGTATGTACTGCAGTACCCATTCGCCCAGAACAGAGTCCATTGCCAGAAACAAGGGTTATTTGCATCGCAGGCTCAGGCTGGCTGCCTGCTTTTTCTGTGCGCGAAGCGAGCTTACTGGGGTCCCCGCCAGCCCCCGGTCTGGCAATCTCGTTGAACCGATTTTATGTCAAAGTACCCATGCCACCGCGCCTTTCCCTTCTTGCACCAATGTTGCGGACTTTGCCCAACGGCTCAAAGAGAATAGCGGGCCTCTCTATGCCTTCTCTAGTAAAGTCTTCGGAGGGTTTCCTAACTGATCGGGCTAGGCTCAGGCTTGTTCAAGATAGTCCCTGTTTGGGGGCCAGGGCGCGGAAAACACCACACACTACTGGCGTGAGGAGACGGGGAGACGAGACGAGACCAGGAGACTGAGCAAAGAGAACCGTAGAGGGGGGTACGGGTACCAGAGGTACTCCAAAGGCATCTAAATAGGTCCTTGCCTGATGCTGTCGCCGTTGATAGGTGACCCCCCCTTCTCGCGTGCCTCCATAGACATCCATGCCCTCCCTTACCTGCCTACTCTGTCCCCCTCCACCCACTCTACCTCTTCATCACTGCCCGGTCTACCGTCACCCTTATCCACAGTGACCAATGTATATATGTACTTACACACTAGAGAGTTGTGTCTTCGCGGGAACCATTGTGAACTACGTGATAGCGTCACTAATTAGTGCCGCAAGTGACATATTAGGGTCGGCAGACGAAGAAGGTTATTGTTAGTGTACGCGCCGATACAAGTAGAGACAATAGGTAGCTAAGCTCATGTACCCCATCTTCTCCTATTCCAGGTTGACTTCAATATTTTCCTTTTGTA
Source organism: Xylaria sp. BCC 1067 (assembly GCA_005188305.1). Lineage (NCBI taxonomy): Eukaryota > Fungi > Ascomycota > Sordariomycetes > Xylariales > Xylariaceae > Xylaria > Xylaria sp. BCC 1067. Next base: position 4,399,252 of record SSCS01000001.1, read on the forward strand.
AGGCTCTGGACGCACAAGAGTTGGTAGCCAGTTGCCAACAAGCACAACACTAAATTAGTCCTCCCTGCTCGCCCGTCTTCTTGTCAACTTAGGTTGACCCCGTCATAGGCCTGCGAGGGCGATAATCTGGGCGTGGGTTATAAGTCACAGGCCTGACAGTCCGTCCCGTAGCCACAACAAGTCCCGGCACAAATTTGTCGTTCAGGACTTCGCCCCCAGCAGATCTCCATTACCTCCGCCTCCTTCCCAGTCTGGCTGCATATACACTGTACTCGGCATGCAGATGGTGCTAAACCTCTGAACGCGGACCCCAAATTCGCTTGTCACTTTCTTTTGGATCTCGACCTGGACCTCGTCCCCTTGGCTTTGGCTTTTGGATCCGTAAAACGGTTTGACCACCCCTTGACGGTGGATCGTGCCGTTGTATCTGCACAAAATATCTCCCACCCAAGGCAACATCTACCGCGTGCGATTCCCATCTCATACAAGTACACATCGGCCTGCAACCTTGCCTTTTTCAAGCCCACACTCTATTCTAACCACACAAGGCTCTCTGCAGGACCCCTTTCTGTCCCACCTTGAAGGCAAATATCATTATCACCATCACCACTAAGAGACACTCTAATAAACATCCGTGGTCTTCCATATTAGAACATACTTTGCATGCTCAAGTCAATAGTCCTATTATTGACAACTGGAAAATAGAAAGGAACGGAAAGAGCAAGGACAATATTGGGATTCGGTCAGTGGCGGCGGCACGGCGCGCGTAACGAACACACGTGCAGGGAAAGACGAGAGTGGGAGATATGATCCCATGTCCACCACAACGACATTAACGGCGACCATGGCAGAGTTGAAGCCGGAGCCAGCGCATAGTAGTCTTTGGTCGGGCTACGGCGGTGGCCCCGTTTCTCTGTCAACTCGATTCCCTAACAGCATGGACTCAGCGGCGGCGGCGACGACGACAGCCTCGCAACACCCAGGACGGCCCCGGAGCAGCCACCCCACCATCGACCATCCGTACTCGTACCCGCGCTACTCCCAGGATGAATCCGACGCGTTTGATAGATATCCGCAGTCGCTAACACAGCACCACAGCTACCCAAACTTAAAGCGGCCACACCATGGCGGCGAATCCCAGGCAGGACCGCAACAACAGCCTCCTCCGCACCCGCCGTACCAGGAAATCGTCCAGGACCTGAGGGACGACGGGTCAAAGTTATCAGTAAACCACGACCACAAGCTGCTGTCATTCCGGCGGGTGCAGGACAAGCACACGCTGGTAGACCAGCATGGGCGCATGCAACAGCTGGAGCTATCGGCGCAGCTGCACGGCATGTTCTTCCTATCAGAGATGCCTACGAGCACAGGCGACGGCTCAATGATGCAGCCGGAACTAACTTGTTACCGGCGGAACTTGTTCCAGATCAGCGGGTCGCTCATTACACCCCGCGGTCAGTTGTCCGTGATCCTCGCTGAGACAGGCGAGAATGTGCCCGTAAGCAACACCGAGGTCACCATCTCCGCCATCGAGTCCGTCGACGGCCATCCCGTACGACTCATCGTAATCCCGTGGAAGACGCCACCACCGAACTCGCCAGAGCTGCCACAGACGCCAGACCAGGAGCCTCCATCACTCCCACTGATCCCATTCCCGGAGGATGGACAGGAGCCCGAGGGCGAGTATGCCGTGTATCCTATCGGCTGGCGGCGTCTGCAGTTTCGGATGTAGGTAACCTTTACCCTCTTACTTCGGAGACTCCCTAGGAGGGGGGAAGCCGGAAGAGTTAGGGGGAAAGTCGGGTTTCTGTGAGGTCATTGCTAACACCAGATGGGCAATAGAGCAACGGCCAACAACGGGAGACGGAAAGAACTGCAGCAACACTTCGTTCTGCACCTCAAGGTGATGGGATCCTTGGCAAATGGGTCGAAGGTAGCCCTAGCAGAATCAACCACAGCACCGATTGTAGTAAGGGGTCGCAGCCCGCGGAATTTCCAGGCGCGGAAAGAGATCCCGCTCTTGGGGTCGAGCGCGGGTTCACGCGGCCAGGCGCTCGTCGAGACGGGCTTGGGGATCGTAGCCGGGCCGTTAGCAGTGAAGCCCCAGGACCCAAAGCTTAGGGGGCTCGGTCTCGAGCTGCCCAGGACGGCGTTCACTTTCAATGCCTCGAAAATACCCGGCAGTCCCATGACCATGAGGTCCAAGTAAGCAACCCCTTTCTTTTTGGTTTCGGGGTGGTGAAAAGGGAAGAAAACGACAAGCGTTCAACCTACCCTCTATCCCTAAGGTAAACAATGATATGGAGTAGTGAGCGGAAAACTTGGGAAAAAAGCATGCAAATCGAGAATTTCATAGTAACAGATGATCTAGTTCATACCCTAGCTGGAACCCGCCCAGCCAGTTGCCCATGTCTGGGTTGCCAGCATCAGCGTCCGCCAGCTACCCATCGAGCACTATACCGGCGGACCCATACCAGAAAATCCCAGTGTCGGGGGCAACAGGCTATTCGCATGAACCGCCAGAGTTGCCGCTACAAACGTCGATGCCGTCTATGCAACTCTCCCTTGCAGCCACAGATCAGCCGCCACCACCGATTCGAACGCAGTACGCCTACGTTCCCGGGACATCTGCTCCCTCGCAAATGTCGGTGTCTACGCCGGCATTGGGTAGTTCGGGCGGCGGGGGCGCAGACCACAGCGCGCTCAGCGTGCCGCGATATGTTGACTCAAATCCACGACCGTCCAAGAGCCCGCGGCACGGGAGCCACCAGTCAGTGCCTAGCACCAGCTCGCTCAACAACAACGACGCCACGTCTGAATACAGGTATGGCCCACCACAGACGACGACATATGAAAACACAGCATCGACGTACGGTACCAGTGGCGCGGAGGCTACGAGCACAGCATCAACTGGCCCCGGTACTGGTTCTCTCGCGCCGCCCCGTGATTACTATCCGCCGCCGTCCTCCTCGTGGACTACGACAGCGGGGGAAACCAGCAGCTCGACTGTGCACGCGTACCACCACAGCGCGCCAAACATCAACGAGGGTAGGCCTTACACTTACCCAGACCAGTATAAGTCAAGCCACCCGATCTCGGTCAAGAGCGAACACCCAACCGCTCCCGGGACCTACGCGTCGACATTGAATAATTATTCGTGGAGCCCAACTTAGGCTTGAGGACGAAGTAACTAGTTAGGGGAGCATAGTTTCCAGTTCGCTACTGCAGGACCGGCAGTTAGGGGGCACTAGTCATGACCGTAAGGAATGTGAATGACAAAGAGAGGAGGCTTCTCCCCTGTCGTTTTTGACGACTCGATGGATATCTTATCTGTATAATACTCCTATAAGCGTTTTCTTTCTCGGTTTCTCAACATCTCGGAGGAGAAGAGACTATGAGGTTGGTCAAGAGGCCAGAGCACACAAGGCATTTTGCTAAACAATTCGGAGCAAAAAAGTAAGACAGGGAGGGCACAGGGATAATTGCTGGCTTCCTTTTCTGTCAACTGCAATTTCATCGGGTGGACGACTCGAATGAATGTATGGTGCAAATGAAACGACCGCTGGACGAACGGAGTGACGGAGTATCCACTGCGGTTGTGTAAAGGCTGCGAGTTAGGTTTGGATGTACTGTTTGGGGCATCTCTTGGATTTGAACGTGTCGGGGTGTTTGCTGGGAATTTTTTCTTCTTCTTGTCCTCGATACTCTCCCAGTGTTGTTGTGTCTTGTTATTTCCCTTAATCCCTTTCGGAAGACGGATTGTTGATTTTATTTTCTCATAAGCGCGCACAACAATCTACCAAGAAAGCAACGGGTCCAGATGGGTTTAGGGCATCGAGAAAGCATCCGGAGTTGGTTCTGTCATCTGGACGTTCGTCACATGTCGTCGTCGCCAGCGTCGTCATCTTGTCATTGCTGTCGTTTGTTCTTTGAGTCGCGGATCATCCTTCATCATTCGTTCGATATCCCCCGAGACCATTGTCATATTATTACTGCTCATTCGCGTTGCGCACGTCATGAATCGGCATGCCCGAGCTACGATACCCTGTTGTACTTGCGATGTTGTTCCAATGTAAACATAAAGATTCATATGTTGTTGACTGCTGTTGGCTTGTCAGCATCTTAGCATAATCGAATGATCAAAGAAGCAAACAGGATTTTGAGCAAGGCTTACCATGTCGTATTACGCACCTCCTCTTCCACCTCCAATAAGAAATGTCTCGTTCTTCTGGCCGGTGCACATTATATATTAGCTGGGCACCGGCGTGCAGGACGAGCTGATGTTTTATGTGTATCACATCAAACACGGCATGCGGCTGTCAAAGTGTTTTTATCCGATTCGGCCTAATATCTACAGGCCAAATGAAAGAGACGTTAGGGTAGGAAGATAGCGTAGTATGGCAGTATATAGGCGCGCAGTTGTCTATCAGACGAGAGGGAAGAAAACCGGTTTCCGAGCCACGCACGAAACGCAACCGCTTTAAAGCGAACAGCTCAGCTCAGCACAGCACATTGAAGTCCAAGACGGCCCTAATCGTCTACGGTGGGTTGCGGCTGAGTGTATCGCCATACCCGGCCCTCAAAGCAGTTTAGCTAGATCGTCGTGCTCGTCAAGCCCAGCGAGCTAGTTGGATACGCTAAGCACGCCATGTCACCATACTTACGTCGGACTGCCTTGACTCTTCCTCGCCATACCGTGTTAGTGCGTTGGGGGATACGTCTGGTGGACGGATTCTGCCCGAGGTAGTGAGTGTGTCGCTACGTTGTTTGTGTCGCCACTTGGCGATGCGAAGAGTTGGCTCGCAAACACATGGCACCAATGCAACCGATCGACAGATAGGCACTGGTGGAGAGTACAATTAGACAATGTCTCTTCCGTCCAGCCCTGGCCGGATCGTGGTGCGAATATCACAGTGAATCCGGATTGACCAGTCAAACAGCTTGGTTGATTGCCCAGGTGATGTTAGCGGATAAGCGATAAGCCTAAGGCAGCCGTTAGCGTCTTTATCAGCAGCCCATTTTACGGACCCGGCATGACCTTGCCAAGCCCATCATCCGTCAGCTCCAGCGCCAGTTTAAACTTTACTTTAGACATCGTATCTAGACGCAACCTGCCTGTGACAGAGTGTAATTGATGGCTCATGCGATATTGGCGTTGAAATCGCACACATTGCAATATACCGACTACTCATCCTCCTCGATATTCATCGTCTCTGATCAAAGCCTATCTGCAACCGCCTGAGAAAATGTTCGCACTTCCAGAAGCAAAACGGTATGAGGTACGCCGCTGTTCTCACCCTCGAAAAGCCCTCTGACATGAGGTTTAGCGTCCGTCGGAAGGATTTGGATGATTCAGCCTCGGATTCAGCCTCATCTAACGGGGAAGCGGGCTACGACTCGCAAGCCGACTCAGCGTTGCGCGCAAAACTCAACGCGCAGCTATCGAGCCTGCTAGACTTTAGCTTCACAGTCGAGCCTGGGACTCGGGAGCAGCAAGAGGGCCAGCCGAAGGCCCATTCACAATCTGAAGCTCCCGGCTCGGGCACCAATGCACAACAAGACGGTAACCACCCGGAGGAAGAGGTCTTCGCCTTCCGACTCTTTCGCGACGAAGCACCCACACACACCGTCGTGCTAACGAACGACAAGGACCCCGCGGCCTTAGGCGACGGCGGCTTCGTCGTTCCATCGCGCCCACGCTCGCACTACATCGCATCCCCGCCATCTCCGGGGAGGGTAGCGGAATACCGCAGCGTAGCTGTGAGCGCCGAGTACTTGTTAGCAGATGCGAAGAGGCGGCGGTGGGGTCTCGAGAAGCCGTGGCGGGTAATTCACGTTACGTCAAATTCAAACTCGGGATTGCCTGGGTCTATACCTAAACCTGTGCAGGAGGGGGGTTTGACGCAACAGAAGAGGCAGAAGCGGACGCGTCCGGGCAAGAAACACCGTATCCTATTGCGGATGCGGGAAAAGGCGTCACGGGAGCGCAAAGAGACCGCCGAAAAGCTGGCGCTGGAAAAAGAGCAGCATATTCAGGACAAAAAGAAACGTCTCAATCGGGAGCGGAAGCTCAAGCGGAGACAGAAAGAGCGCGAGAAGAAAGCTGAGCTACAGACGACCAATCATGATAACAGTAGGGCTGATGATGGCTCTGAGAAGGATGTCTGACGACAAGGTGATGAATTTCTAGTGACATATAGGAGCAATAATACTAGCTAAAGAAGTCAGGCAACATCTATAAAGAACCCGATTCCAATGAGTGTAATCATGTCACACTTGACCAAAATTTGATTCAAATGAAATGAGCAATACGCTCATAGATTCAATATTTACAAGCTGTTTCTGAATTGCGCATAGCAATGCGTCCTTTCTCGTCTCTTGCGAGTTTTCGTTCCTCGTTGCCAGATAGATAAATCTAACCCAAATCTCCTAATTTCTTCCTCATGATACATAACAACAATCCACCATACACGCAGGGCACGTGCGCACCGTTTTATTGGTGCCCGAGCCCCGCAAAAAAAAAGAAGCAAGGGTTGGCAACAACTTGTGGCTCCCCTTTCTGTTTGACGCCTAATCATGCTAAAACATGCCTATCTAAACGCCTCAAATATGAACGACGGTGTTGTAAGGGTAGGGTGACAAAGGTAATGAGAATAAATGTGGTAGTCGCCTGTCTACCCACGAGACGATTCGGTTGGTACTATAAGCGCGGCGACTAACTTGGTATCGGCCGACACTATACCAAGACCTCCAGGTCTCAGGTAAATGAGTGAATGAAAGTAAATAGGATGGGGAAAAATCAGTGTTGAAATCAAACACGCCGTGACGTATGGCTAGCTATTACCATACTATCCCACGACATAAACCGACGCCTAGGCATTCATATCCAATCGGGGCCGTTTCCGTCTCCAGCAAGAGAGTTTCCAGCAAGGCGAGAAACTGGAAAGCCCGCTCCTTGTGGGTCGACAGGTGTAGTGTTTATCCTTGTCGGCACATTAAAGCCCACCCCCTTGGGACTTGGAACTTTTCCTTTGGTAGGACTATTCGGGCTGTACACGGTTGGGTTGAGAATAGGAGCTTTCTCCACTCCCGGCTGAAACTCTTGAGGGACTGGTGGTAATGTTTTCATTGTAGCATCCAGCTGGCTCGCTTCTAAAGGCCGTTGTAGGCTTGGGGGAAATGAAACCGCGGTTTCTGCAGTTGAGAGAGGACTTGGTCTGCCTGTGTCTCCGAGTTTCAAGTTGTTAGGACAGCCCAGTTCATGCGTCTGCTCATCTCTTCCAAGGGTGTTGACAGCTATCGGCTGTACATCCTGGAAATTTGAAAGGCGCAAACCTATCTGTACTGTCGCAGACGAGGCCATTGAGGAGTCACGTCGATGACGAGAGCCCGGTGGCCGAATTGACGGCGGCGGCTGAAGCATGTTGCAACAGTCATTAGATAGCTGCTCGCTAGCATTTGGGGAATAAGTCATAGGAGGTAGTAGGATTTTCGACGCTGTATTTCCTTGGTTTTTGTTCGGGAAGAGTGTATACGATGATGACGACTTCCGAGTCCGTGTCGTTGATAAGGGTGCATATGTGTTATTTGCACTTTGTAGAACTGACGAATGCTTGAAGGCCATGCCTGGCCCTAGCGGATTCGAGTCACCTATACTGAGGAGCCTAAATTTGTGTTGTGACTCCCTGTAGTTGATTTCCTCTTGTGCTGATCGTTTCTCTGGGTGCTGGGTGTCCTGAGGTACTGTTACGGGTTTCAAGATATGGCTGTTGAAATCTGTATCATTGTCTTTATGCATTCCGATCTGGTATCCTGTTTGTTGGCGCTCGTATTCGTCGAGCTTGCTCTTCGGACCGATAGAAGAGTTGGTGCTAGATCGAAGGAATAGGTAGAGACCACCAGTCATGAGTCCAGTCACATTGGCCACAACTGTCGATACCATTGACAGTGTTAGTCCAGTGTCGCCGCCATTTTCGAACGGGTTGCCAAAAGACAGGTAGCCAAAGAAGGGAATCATCAAGGTCTGTTTGCGCGTTAGTTCGTGACTGAAAATTTGATACGCGCAATGTACACCTACATTTGGGATAATTGCGAGAGCAATATAATAGACCATTCTCGAAGCACCCACTCGCTCGTCATCTTCTATCATTGAATGCCGTGCGAGCTTGAGATATATTATTCCGGCGCATGCGCCCATGAAAACGACGATGCTTATTAGAAGTCCAAAGCCACCTTCTGCCCACTTCGCCACAAACCAGAAGAGCGAAGCGAAACACAGGTTCGGCGCGCGAATAAAAAAAGTGACCAGGCCAGTGGCCAGCAACGCAATTTTAACGATCGTCATGCAAATGGCTACGGTCCACTTGCTCCTCGGCGGAAACGGGCTTGATTTGAGGGCTCGTAATGTTGTCTCAATGGTAAAAACAAGCTGTATATAAGGTACGATAAAGATAGCTGTTGAATAGTTAGTTCGTCCGCGAAAGTGAAGAAAACGGAGAAGGGCGTGACATACCCGGCCACATGAATTGCGAAATCAAAGCGCATCCAGGTTTAAACAGACTATCCAAGCCTTGCGCTTGCGAGACAGCAAAGATGATGCCCTGAATTACAATTCCTAGAGAAAGGAAGAACGGATACACGTCAGGTCCCCGAATGCATGTGAAGATGTTGACTCTAAATCAACGTTTAGCTTTTATATCATGGTCCTTCTTAGAACGGATACATACCGGTCTCTTCGCTTAAGTGGTGATCTTTTTGCACTGAGATAGTTGTTGTAAAGAATCCCCGCCGCTGTTGCGGCTGCGGAGGCGACATTGAAGGAGGCGAGAATAATGGTTGACTGGCGTGACGATTTCGCGGCTTGGAACTTAAGTTCGGTGATCACGCCAAAGGTTGAGCTACCATTGTAGGCCGCCTGCGAGAAGCTACCTGAATGGCCTGGCCAACTCGAATTGCTCGACCACGGGTTGGCAGATTGGCTGAATGAATTAGAGTTCCCCGTCGATGAAAACATATTGAAGCCCGATTGTAGAGGAGGCTACGCGACGGCGTCGAGCCTCAAGTCTTTCGGCCGTGGTGGTCAAGTCATCTACGCGGTAGATATCGCAGGATCGCTAGCTACGGGTGGGTGGTAAAGTTGTCTGGAGAAGGCAAATTGAGGTATAATGAGGGACTATGGGTTGGAAGTGAACAAGAACCGTCGGCATATCAGGAGCCTGCCCAGAGCCAGACAAACAAGACCTGAACCAGCAGATTGAGAAGAGAAATTAGGTAGACAGAAACGAAAAGTGGCAATCCCGGCCACTCACAGCACCGGCAAACGAACGGTGGGAAAGAAACTTGCACTCGATAGCAGAGCTCCCGAATGAGAGAGCAAGATCAAGGAGGGCGCATGAATGACAGCCACGACAGAGGTGGTATCCTGGGAAACTTCTCGCCAGGGGCTTAGCGTACGTGTACGCCAACCCGCGCGGACGAGAGAGGGTCCGTCTTGGGCACAGGCAGAGAACATGGATGCATTCTTGGGACTACACTACATCGATGGTGCAGGGGAGTGGCGAGGTTGTGCTTGGACCGGCATCAGTCTCTCGAGCTCTCGGTGATGGGGGTGCAAATGCCTGGGGCTGGCTGGACTCGCCAACTGAGTGCCCATAGCTCCCTGTCGTAGCTCGTCGAGTTCACCAATGGAGACGAGCGATGGCGGGTTGGAGGTGCCCCTACGTCGGGAAGCATAGGTGGCGATGGAGATGAAGCACAGATGGAACAGCTCAAGGTTTCGTCATGTCAAGGAGTTCTCACGATAAGGCCCAGCAAATGCCAGCAGATGCCCGTAAATGCCTGACGCCACTGTCCAAGCCGCAGCTCTAGCATCGCCTCGCTAATCCAGAGAGGGCTTAGTTCCAGGGCGACAGGGCACTAGAATGTGGGGATCAAACGTGCCGAAGCTGGACGCCAAACAGACCCCTGCGCCAGCCCCCCCCGTCCAGAGACCCTCCCCCGTCACAGACTTCAACAGTCACGGGCTCGGCTGCAACGCTAACTCGGCCTTTGTAATTCAACGACCGTTGGCTACCGCAGCCGTGGCAAGCGAGCCTGAGATTTATAGTCCTGGCTACGCTAGCAGCATCTAGGCCTAGAAAAAAACAAGGAAATCCCAGGTATTCGATATTGCCTATCTTGGTTGTTCTGGGGGCATTGTCACAGGACTATCCGAACACACTAGACACTATCTAGATTATACCGTATGGGCTTGCGCGACTGAGCCAAAAGCACCTAGACGCTCGGCCACGTGCGGCCCAGAAAATTGCCGAATAAATGTTTCTTAGCAAGACTCGAGTATCATGAGTGACTAGATAGTCCCTACTGAAGGCTTGCTAGGTAATCTAATCTACTATTGCTTGTGCTATCTTAACTTGGTCGGTGGGTGCTGGGCTTGTGGTAAAACATACGTCTATAAGAAAAAGAAAAAGGCATTCTCAAACACGAGTTAGAATAGCTACGCATTGCTCAAGTCTGGTAGCTATGGTAAAAATGGAAAAATATTATATTACAAGAAAAGGAATCATCGAAGTTCTAGGCTGCCAAGATCGAGTTTACTACATATAGATAGCAGGAACTCAGCGCCTCTTTGCCGTGGCTGGCACGCTCACATTGTTTAAAGATGAGGTAACTGAGTGCTGATTATTTATGATGTATTTTCAACCATCCCGAGCGGTGACACAGATACCCGAGGCAGAGTTTGTATCATCACCCTAGTCTGCAAGGGGTAGACTAACATCATCTCGCGCTAGAAGCCGACGAATTGCGGTTAGGAGGCACGCTTCATGTAGTCATCAGAAGTCAAACTACTGTAAAACATAAGAAATACACGTCATGGGGCTGTGGGAAGAGAACTATCAACTGATATCGATAGCAGGTTATTTCCTAGATGAGTAGGAGATCTGTCGGCTGTTCGTCCCGACACAGCTGCATCCTGATATCTGGGCTTGCCCTGTGCTTACTTTAATTCAACAGCCAAAGGCGAAGGTGCTCTGGTGATCCTACCGGACTTTAATGCCTGCCAATAATACGCGACGGGCTTGTACGTAGGAACAAATTATACACTATCAAAGTCATTGGCGAGGCGAACATATACGATGTTTCCTCCCAATGTTGGCCGCGATAAGATAGGATTCAAGGAACCAAGTCGATCCGAAATGAACGGGTTCGGCACATGCAGAGCTGTTGATGATGGCCACGGGCACTGGAGCCAGCTGGCTAGAGGGGCCCTAATACGAAACATCTTTTGCAAATATGCCTGTGTTGGTGCCTTTGGAGTTGACAAGCTAACAAGTTCCAAACTGGATTTTAACTGGGTTGAGGGCGTCGAAAAGGGGATATCCTACCCTTCTAGTTGGGTAATGTGCCAAAGCCTACGGAACCTGAGGATTAGTAGTAACCTACTTGGCACGCTTGGAATGAGGATGCCTAAGAGGGGTTTCTTCTAATTGGAACAATGCCTATCAAGCTCTTAGACCACTTGTAACCTGCATACACTCGGACCTCCAGGCTTCAACTTCACTAGCTCGTATAAATGCATAACCCTTCTAGAGAGGTACCTGTCTAGGCACATGGGGCACCTACCTCTAAACCCATAACAGTGTTGCTTTACCGTACATGATAAATTGCGCACTGTAATTGTGTCCATCTTACCCTACCTGCCTACTTACCTAAAGACCTCGCCAGACTTGATCACCGCTTTCTTCTAACCCAACCAAATGCCCGCCTCAGCCGACACTCGACACCTACACCACCGATCCAGGTCATCGCGCGGATGTCACCAATTATTCCTGATCTCCCTGACTTCCGTTCTCTTTGTTGTATAGCCTAGACAATCTTAGAGACGGCTTTACATCGAGGGAGTGCTAGCTAAGTCGGGATTCCCGCCTCGGTTCCCATGTCCCGTCGTCCACCTTGCTTACCTCCGCCCCTCTACTCAATTCCGAGCCCCAGCGACTACATGACGAAGATGAAGCGCCCCGAAAGAAGACCAGCTCCTAGTTCTAGACGTCACAAAGATGTTGCGCCGACCGATATGGACTTGCGCATGCGTAAATGATGATAGGTCACCGAGCCTTGAGCGATTCCTCCCGGTAGATTATCACCCCCGTCTGCCCCACCACTGCGGTTCGAAATCGACGCCCATGTCCACCCAGCGATTATTCGTAAACAAATCTTCATCTTTGGGAAAAATCAACTCGGAGTCCTTTCCGTTTGAGGGTGCTGAAACAGCATGCTACTGACCATCTTGACAACTCTTGGGGCATATCGATGTCCTGACGCTGAAAGTAATCTCCTTCCTTGGGGCATCACCTCGCTCACAGTGAGGAGCCTTGCGAGCTTTTGATGCAGCGAGTTTCTTATCTCCTCGGCTACATCTTACCTAGTTTCATGAACTTCTCCTCGTCCCCGGCGATACTCATCCTAGGTCCTAGCAACCTTTCAAGTACTAACAAGGGTCGTCCAACGCCAATGGCTCTATTGAGAGTGTGTGGTTGAGTGGGCATTTCAAGCAAAACACAGATAACTATCTCATATCCTACTTGCATGCTAGAGGTGCTAGGCGACGGAATGACTAGAAGGACACATTATCTGCGGCTGGACCAGGGCGACATGTCAGTTCCTGATTTCGGCATCTACGGCGGGGCTAGTTCTATGAATTTCATCTGCAGTAGACTAGCTGGCACCTGAGTGTTAGTTGCAGCGTCGCCTATCCCAGCCGCCGCCGCCGCAGCCGACAGGTCTCCAGGCACTCGGTTCCTGGACTAGCTAATCTATAATGCACGGAAGCATTCCATGGAAGGTTACTGTGTTTGCTTGTGGTGGGTAACGAAGAGACTTTTTAGGCATTGGCCCCGAAAGTAAAGGTCGTGGACCAGGCCAGCTTATAGCTGGACGCAATAGCACCCAGGACATCATGAAGCATGGGTTGGGGAAGTCGGGAAATACCTTCAAAGACCATTGCGTTGGGAAAGGGCCATTATATGATAATTACGTGTTGGTGGAAGGCAACGGGATGCTGGCGGGAAGGTCTGGGCAAAGGTGAAGATGGTCCGTAGATAGTGATACTCGTGGTGTTCTGCACTACTGTCGCTTGCATCCTGACTTGTCTGGGTCAGAACCACGTCTAAGCGGTAAACGCCATCGACGAGAACGAGCCCAGAACGCTCGACACTTGCAGTTGGCTTGCGGCTTGCTTGCCAACCTGTCGGTCGGTCTGACCCGGTCTGCTCTCAGGACACAGTAGGACAGGATGACCAGTTGTTCTTGGGAGACAAGGCTTGGATTTGGAGTTGGTGCTGGTTCACTTCCCGCGCTTCAGCCAACCATCATCGTCTCTCTCCATTTATATTGCATCTTGACCAGCGAGCCACGCCTCAAACAGGGTAGGGAGCGCTGGTGCTATTGAAATTCGCAACCGGACGCCTACGCATAGGTAGGCCAGGCCTGTCGGGCGAGTCCCAATTCACAGTCGGCTCTTAGGGACGCACAGCTAGCCGGCCAACCCTGCGCCGCACTGACTGCCCAAGCTAGGCCGCGGACCAAGACAGACCAGGACAGAGGTACAGTGCCTACAGGCCATGCATGCTATGCTATGGCAGGCGGGCAGAGTCCATTTTTCTGTTTTTCTGTTTTAGATCAGAGCACAGCCAGCAGCTTCTGCCCAACATCACCTGCGCCCACAGTTCGCGCAGCTGACGGTGTGGACGGCTGACTGGGCCGTTTCTGGCAGCGACTTATTTGGCCTGCCTCGACTCAACTAATCCCCTGGTAATCCCCTGGTTCCTCCCAACCCGTCCCGCCTACAATCCCCTAGAGTGCACCTCTTATCTGCATTAACCTTACTCGACCATTAACCCGCGCTACACCACACATCGACATCGCTACCTCCTACAACCTTAGCGTGCAGCCCTGTCGCCCCCCAGGCTCTCAACCAGTGAGTGCACTGCACTGCCCTTCACGTACGGGCAAACTTTAGTGGACAGCAGCCCGCTGCGAAGGATACGCGCTGCTCGTTTCCGCTCTGCTTGGCTTCCCTTTCCCTTTGAATGTCGACGTTATTGGCATAGCAATGGAGAGCTAGCGGCGGCTTTCGTGATTTGACGATCGTTAATGGTTGTGTGCATGAGGCTGCCATCCACTCTGAGAGGTGGCCCAATCCATGTCTCGGCGACATAATTTTACCGAGTCGTTCACTGTGCTGCAACTCACTTACGACTACAATGAGCGATGCCGACCCGGACCCCGTCAGGCGTCTTGGCCCTGCTGATTCTGACGCCGACGCTATTTCTCCCTCGTTTACAGACTCAAACCGCCATCCCCGGACGAAGGCGCTTTCTCGAGGTGTTGCCATGAAACGCGACCGAAGCAGAGATAGTCGTGATGGCTCTCGAGGCCGGGTTAGGCCCGAGCCAACCCGTCGAGGCCCTGCTCCCAGTGCACAAACCCGGCTAAGGTCTTCGTCACCCGGCTCCCGTCCGTCTCAAGGCTATCGTGGCAGGGAGAAAAAGTACCACGGGGGCGAATCGTACCGTGACGATGGGGAGCGTCGAGCAACCGAGAGGCGTCGCAGTGAATCGCCCGACCACCGGGACCGGTATCATGATAGCACGCGTCGAGGAGAGACTTCGCCCGTTCGAGATTTTTACCCCAGCTCAGGCAAGCGATACGACGGGTCCTCATCACCGAGGCACCATTCTAGGCCTAGTAATTATTCGGAACACGTCCGTGATCGTTCATTTTCTCCGTCCTCGAGGAAGAGGCCCAGAAGCCGAAGTCCACTGCCGTTCCCTCCTTCTCGCTCTAAACGATCTAAACGTGAACGAGAACGCGACCGCCGCCGTCGTGCGGATAGAGAGGAGAGATTTGAACGAGATCATCTAAAGGGGCACGGATTGTCGAGACCCGATCGTACGCACTCTCCTTCGCGCAGACGTTCCATCTCCCCACAATACGATGCATCTCACCGTCGATATGTCGAACGAAGTGCTCATCCGAACAACCCTCGTCTCCGCCGCCGAAGTCGATCGCCAACTCGAGGGGTCAATTTAGATGATCGCATAGCCAAACCGCCCCGCCCTCGAGGCGACTCTAGAACTCGAGATCCTAGTCTTTCTCCACGGCCTAACTCCCGCCGCTCGTCGTTTTCACATACCCACTCTCCTTCTCGTTCAACCGGACGGTCAGCGGCCAGAGGTCCCGCAGAGGTTGGTGCTCATTCTCGCCGGTCGTCGCCTACCTTCGAACCACCAAGAGTTGAGTATCCTCGCTCCCCTAAGGACCGTGGTTCTCGTCGATCCCGAAAGAAGACCAAATACCGCGACGAGCCCGGGCCACCGTTAGGCGGACCACTTGCTTCCGGAGCCAACAGTATTGAAGTGAATACATTCCGGAGAACCGACCGACGAACTAGTTTCGAGGCATTAGAACCATCCAGAGACGCTGGCACAACCCGTCTTGACGATTTATCGCCGCGAGAAATATCCCCACGGATCAAACCAACCTCACCCCACTACCGTTCCTCGGCGTCACCTCAGCCTTATGCGACAGCTAGGCCAAATAAAGGTGGTGATCCTCACTATGCACACAGAAGGTATGGTAACGAAATTCATTTCAAAGGAATGAATTTTCTTTTAGCTAACTTGGAAAGTCAACAACAACCACGGGATCGGAATTTTTCTGGTCCCATGGGCGCTGCAGAACGTCAACGGCCTAGCCAATCTCCACCTCGCCCTCCAACGGGTCCTATGGCCCAAACCAATTCCCGCGGTCGTGGATTTTCTCGAGGTGGCTTCCGAGGTGGAATGACTCCCGCCCGTGGTGGCATTGTTGATCACGCGCCATCTAGACATAGCCAATGGTCTGCAGTGGCCAATTCCAATAGGGATGCGTTAAGTCCTCCCAGCCAAACTATACCTACCCGCCCCGAAACACCTAACGCTAGGGATGACGACGATAATGCAGAGAATATATCTCAGTCACCCCAAGATGACCAGGCTGAAGATCCTTCGAAAGACGAAAGAGCAGCGGCCGACCAAACGTCTTCATCCCGGCCGCCACCAACGGCACCTACTGGCCCAGCAAGCTCTAAATTTAGTTTTGCGTTTAAAACTTCGACAAAGAATCCAGTCGCTGCTCCGAAGCCAGAAATTTCCCAGAAGTTTAGTGCTGCCCCTAAGAAGGAAACACATCCTAGAGCCGATGATCGAGACCGGGATTTGCCAAGAGACACGCCTAGGGAACCCGCGTCTGCACGAGCCCGAGCGGATTATCATCACAACAGACCGCCGCCGCCGCCGCCGCCCGAACAACCAAAAACTCGTAAGGTAATGAAAACACGGAGAAAACTGAAGCCAAAACCTCCACTAGATCCCGAGCTTGCCAAATCCGTGTCCGTCTACTTCAGGAAACCGGGCAATGAATCAGTGGTCGGATCGGGCACCTACGGCAAAGTCTTCAAAGGGAAACATGTCTATACCGGGAAATTAGTTGCGTTGAAGAGAATTAGAATGGAAGGGGAAAGGGATGGTTTCCCTGTGACCGCCATGAGGGAGATCAAGCTTCTTCAATCCCTGAGACACGAAAATATCGTGGAATTACATGAAGTGATGATCGAGAAGAACGAGTGCTACATGGTCTTTGAGTATCTCTCGCATGACCTCACTGGACTGCTCAATCATCCAACGTATAAGCTTGATGCTGGGCAAAAGAAGCATCTGGCTATGCAACTTTTTCAAGGGTTGGACTATCTACACAAACGTGGAGTTCTACATCGTGATATCAAAGCTGCCAACATTCTTGTCAGCAGCGATGGTATTTTGAAACTTGCTGATTTCGGTCTCGCTCGTTTCTATGCAAAACGACACCAGCTAGATTATACTAATCGTGTCATCACTATATGGTATCGGTGCCCTGAACTTTTGTTGGGCGAGACACGGTACGATGCCGCGGTTGATATATGGAGCGCTGCTTGCGTGATGGTGGAAATATTCACTCGGCATGCCATTTTCCCAGGTGATGGCGGCGAAATCAGCCAACTTGAGAAGATTTGGAACATACTTGGTACTCCTAATCGGAGAGAGTGGCCTGGACTTGCGGATACTCCCTGGTTCGAACTGTTGCGGCCCGGTTATCGAAAGCCAAACGTCTTTGCGGAAAAATATAGAGAGCGATTGCCCGCTGCCGCCTTCGACCTTTTAGCTGACATGTTTCAGTTTGATCCAACCAGACGGCCTTCGGCTGCTGATGTTCTTGCACACCGTTATTTCACCATAGAGCAGCCTCCTCCTCGGCAAGCTGTTGAGTAAGTGATTGCCTTGTCTACTGAATGACTTCCCGTACTGACCACCCCTTAGACTAAAGGATATTAAGGGAGACTGGCACGAGTTTGAGTCCAAAGCACTTCGTCGTCAAAAAGAGAAGCAGGAAAAACAACAACAAAGAGATGCACGCCATGCTGCAGCAGCAGCAGCAGCAGCTAAAGAGGGTGGGCACGATAAAGAGAGAAAGCGTCCCCCGTCCGTCCCAAGCACACAGTCAGAACCCAAACGACAGCATCTCGACGGCCAGTCAGCCAGTCTCAATCGGGAACACAGCTCAATAGCGCTGCTGTTGCCTGAAAATCCAACCACGGAGACTGCACCGGAGTGAAAAACTGTTATACTCCGTTTTGGGAGAGCGATTCAATTGACATAATAGCGAGTGTGTTGATATTCTGGGTCAACTCGAGTTGCTGTATTAGCCATCTAATATGTAAATTCATATTCACGTTCCCGTGTGTTATGCGGTCCAAGTCGAAGAATTCTTATCAGTGTTACTGTCTATATTCCACGAAGCATGCAACTAGATTGGGCCCTAATTACTGACGCCATTACCGGCTTAGCAGTCGAAAAGATGTGTTGGGCCGAGGGTGTGAGGTTTCGGGCATAAACGGCGCCATCATTCGCATACCTACCTAGGTATGTATAGATGGTTACGAACTTACGAGTATCTGAGGCGCAACGGAAGCGAAGAGCATCAGCAACGTTGACAGTAATCGTATTGTTCCATCCTACTTGAGGGTCAGGGGGGAACTCCCCCGTCCACGGTTTCGAGATGTGCCTATTATTTATATCTATTGCGATCTAGTATTACATATGTGTCAATACCCCAGCCAATATGTATAGTCCGGAAAGGGCAACATTGTGTGAGTGAAGGCCGCTCCCGTAACAAACCACCAACAAGCCATCGGATTAGCATAATTAAGATCTCCAACGCCGAAGCATACCCCTATAATACATCATTGTCTCTTCATTTCGGCCATGCCTTCCCCATAGTACCTGCGTCGCCTTTCGCGTATTCGCCTGCATTGTTCGTGCCGAGATGCCTGCCCTTGAGGAACCAGATGAGAAGACTCCAAGGCTGCCACGAGCCAATTTGGCCGGTACCACGGTCGCGGCCAATGGTCAACGCCATCTGAGTCTTGTCGGAGTCGAAGGCGTATGGCTTGATCGGCTCGCCTCCGAAATACGAGTGGAGCTGCGTCATCAGATGCCGCGTTTGCGTGTCCGCATTGACGGCCTGCGGCGGCTGCAAGTCCCCCGCATCGCCCAGGACAAAGATGTTCGCGTACCCGGGCGCCCGCAAATCCGCACCCTGCTTCAGGGACCCCGAGGCGGTGTTGCGCATCGCCTCCGGCGCAAACGAGGTGTTGGGAATGACGCCGAAGGTCGGGATGACTACGTCCGCCGTCAGCGTCTCGGTTTTCCCGCTGGCGCGCGTGAGCGTGATCGTCTTCGCCGCCTTGGTGTCGTCCGGCGTCCCCGTCGTGATCTTGGCCCCGCCGACGTATCGGACGCCGAGCTTCTCGAGCTCGCGCTTGGCCGTCTGCCGCACGGCGCGCTTGAGGCCCTTGTAGAGGGGCAGCTCATCGGCGCCGACAAGCGTGATCTCCTTGTGCCCCGCTTTCCCGTACGCGGACCCTAACTCGCCTGCGAACTCGACGCCCGTGACGCCCGCGCCCGCGACTATGATCGACTTGGCGTCGCGGATGCTTGCCCGCAGCCGCGTGAGGCTCGCGCGCGTCTGCGCTGATGTCCCGACCTCTTTCCATGGCATGTCGTCCCGGTAACGTGATCCCGTTGCCACGACCAGCGTGTGGTATTCTATGCTCCGGAGCGCGTCGCCCACGCGCACGCCCACCGTGTTCTTCTCCGGGTCCAGCGTCTCGGCGGCGCCGATCACCAGCTCGAAGTGCCCCGCAGGATACGAGGCGAATTGCTCCGCTAGCGGAAACATGTACTTGTCCTCTGTCATCAGGTCCGGCAGCGCGAAGCGCACTGATGCGATCTTCCAGTAGAACGTGTCGTGGGGGGAAACGAGAATCACGCGGAGATCATCATGCTGTACCCGGGTTTTCTTGAGCAAGTAGTGGGCGATGGGCACTGTGACATCCAAAGTTAGTCATTATGCGTCGAGCGTGGTATCAGAGCTGGCCTTGTCTTCAAGGAGCACTATAATGATAAAATTCTTTGAAGGTTCACTGACAGCCAGCGAACCCGGCACCTAGCACGACGACTGTCCGGGTCATCGTGTTGGGATTAAATAGGAGGTGTGTGAGATATTTGGTAGGAGACTTTCGAGGTTCTTTGAGTGCCGAGTATGAGCGAGCCGCTTGAATGGGAAGTTCTCCTGTCTTGCTTGTAACATTTTAGTCGTGGTGTGGATGGTGTGCTGTTTATATGAACTTTGGATTACAAGCTATCGTCGTGATGGAAGTTTCCGAGCAACCAAGGGTTAAGCTGGCCGTAGTGGTCACAAATCAGACTCTATCTATTAGATAATCTAGTTGCTTTGCTTAATATACGTCCATTTGTAAGCGTCTTGGACTATTTGCAACCGTTTCGACGTAGATCCCGAACTGGTGATACAATATCACCATCTCCCATATACTAGCCAAATCAAACTATTCTAGAATATAACTAGGTGGTCTTTCTAGACCGCTGCGCGTATACAAGGGCGCGTTCCGGGATAATCAGGTCCCGATGGATGTCCATAAGTGGCCGAGCAATGCAAATGACCAGACTACGGTAATTAGTCTGTGTGGGAATTACCTGGCTTGGTGACATGAAAGATATAAGATGCTAGACTAGTGTAGCTAGTAGATAGATTCAGTCGTCATGTAAGTAGTTAGGCTCGGATACAATTATATTGAGATCAAGAACTCTTCGGCCGAAGCAACGGATAGTGAACAGAGAGCCAATGAGCTGCGATAACGCCGGCTCGACCCGCCGTAAAAGGAAAACGCTGATATAATACCCGCGCGGGACCCCTGAGCCTGTCTCTTGCCTTGTCCTACCCACCTTCGTCACCTAGCCTTGATAGCTGACTTTAAAATGCGACACAATCCTGCACATTATAGATCAAAGGATTGTCATCATGAAGTAAATTCTATATTCATTGATCCAGCTTCACTTAGCTGGACTGTTTGCTGGTTGAAGAAGGTCTAGTACCCCACAACCCCACCCTTTTTTCCCATTAGCCCCCCGTCCATGATCATGACCTCGTAAGCCAGGGTATAAGTAAAAGATGCAAAAAGCAGAAAGATACACGAGTCGGTGGTTGTTGTACGCAGAGGGCACGGGAGCACCACTCTATAAACACCTTTCGACTGTATGATTGTGACGTCAATCAAGATAGCAAAGAAGAAGAAAACCCGTAGGCCCATTAACGCCCATGGACCCATCGTCGAACCATAAATCAGCCCATCCGTATTTCCCTTATTCCCGGAGATGATAAGAACCCCAAAGATATAAATCCGTCATGCTCGTGGATCATGAGAAGGAGACTAAGAAAGATATGTCATCTCGCGCTTGGCCGAGATGCATTGGGCGGCCGTGTCAGCAACAAGAGAACGATACAACCCATCAACAACATGATGCCCAATAAAATGCCACTGCTTTCCGCTGTCTGTAGATTCTACTAAAACGCCTTGAAATAGCAAGCCAGCTTATAAAAAATGCAGTATTGATATCGGACGCGCAGGCTCACGCCATCACGATATCCTCAGGCGCGTCCATGCTGAAACTCGAGTTTGGACCCTCGATCTGGCTGAGCGCGACGAGCCCATTATCGCACACGTTCAGGCCCATTCCGGGGCCTACAGCAGCGCCCTCGCCGGGCGGGAACTGAAGCCACTGATCGAAGTCGATGTTCGGGGCCGAGATGGAATTCCAGTCGAACCCTTCAGGCTGACCGTCGGGAGCGGTCTCGAAGTCCACGCTGCCCATATCCATTTTATGGTCTGTCGAGGACGGCGACTCTGCAGACATCCCGCTCGATCCCGGCGTCATAATATCCGTCGACGGCGGCGAGTGAGCGTCAATCGCGGCGCCCGAGGCCCGGGCCGATGTTCCAAAGTTGATGTTGGCAAGGTTGTTCTTGCTTTGGATCTTGCCGTTAGCGAAGGTGGACATCATGGCATTTGAAGATGGCATGAATGTCTGCGTGACATCTGAACTTAGCGTCGGATCGGGCATCAAGACGGGGGCGTCTTCCGAGGCCGTCGAAAACAGTAAGGGCTCTGGCGGTGGTGTCGTCACGTTCTCGATACCGGTTGGCATACCGTAGTTACCGGAAGCGGTATACTGAGAAACCATGGCGGCTTTCAGTTCATCCATGGCCGTGGGCCCGTTGCTCCCGTTGCCGAAGGCTGATGGCCGTGTCTGGTCGACCTGCGCACCCTTGCGCATCGCGGCATTCACGAATGCGACAGCGTAGTCGGCCGCAGAGTAAGTGTCGCGCAGACGCTCCATGACGCGCATGCACTGTTGGAAACCCTTGTGCGCCGCAGTCTGGATAACCTGCGAAGGGTTTTTCATCTCAATCATGTGGATGATCATAGCCGGCAGCACGACGGTGACACCAGTGGTTGGTAGGTATCTGTCCAGACGCAAAGCGCTCAGTTCCGCTACCATGCGCGTAATCTGCATGGCCGAGTTACATACGCGCATCCGGGACATTTGTTGTCGGACTTGACTCGGAGTCTGCTGCAAACTCCTGGGCGATGAGGGGAGGAACAAGGGACGATGTAATGCTGACACTGTCGTGAAGTACACCATGTGCAATAGATTACGCTGCACAGCCAGGACACCACGCCCATTTTGGACGTCAAGAGGAGAGAGCGGTCGGTATTTGCAGGACTCTGGTAACGATTCGGCCCATTGCGTAAGTCCGTGGTCGCACTTGGCAATGGTCTCCATGTTGTCGAGCTGCTTGTTAGGGAGCAGCATCATGGTACTGTTAGTCATGTTCTCTGGGTGTGTTTTAGTGCAAATCAACACCGAGTATTGAGCCTTGAGCATCTGACTGATGCAAAGGCTGAGCTTCGTTTTCGCGATGCACATCTGAGCTAACTCCCGCTGCATCCCAACGTCACGCAGAAAGGTGCACTCCGGGCCCACGACCTGAACACTATCGGGCAACGCTCTGAGGTCGAAGTCGTCTTCCTCTAATATAGGCACATCGAAGTCTTCGTCTTTTATACGAGTTGGTCTACGCATGCCCAAGGCAATTAAGCGGTCGCGCATGAAGCAGGACCACCATATACGCTTCCATAGTTTACGTCTCTGGGGTGGCATATTCGTGTTTGCCGGATTTCGATGTAAGCCGATGGTGTGGCCCAACGAGATCGCAACCCCCATCCAATGCCATGTATCTTTTTGATCATCCGGGGTTTCGTACCAGTAGGTCATGAGAAGGAGTCCCTGGACGAGGAGTAGGCGATCATTCTCGTAGTCGAAATCATACAGGAGCTGTTTGTGTAAGCTTCCAAAACTGCCTAACATGACGGTATATGGTGCTTACCCTAGCCTTCGAGAAAAATGCTCTGCGAGCTGCTTTCCTAGAGGCGTAGCCCGCTTCCTTTAAGTCGTCGGTGCTTACAAAAGCAGTGGCGCAGAACATGACAGCTTGATAGAGGAACAAACTAGTCTGCCCACGGGAGCCATCGTTTGCATCGACGATGGTCAAGAAATCGTGCAGATCTAGGAGGGGCATATACGGGTGGACATATTCTGCGTAGGCGCGTAGCAGTGCCTTCTGGAGCGAGAAGCTAGGCACCGACAACGCGCCCTTGGCACGAAGGTAATCTACATCTTCAGGGGCAATTTTGGGTGGCAATGGTCGAAGAAACCTATACTTTTGAGAAAAGACATCGCCCTCATCCAATGGCTTTAGGAATTGCGGTGTATTCAAAATCTCATTACCAGCATCGGCCCCAGCAATCGTGCTAGAGTTCGTGTTCAAGCTCGGATTACTCTGTCGGGTAAGTGGCTGCGGGAATATGCTGGGGTATCTCGAGCCCTGGTTACTAAGTGGCAGGGTGGGTATCAAACTTGGACGTTGGCCTGAATTGACATGTGAGTATGATCGACAATTGAGCGCTTTGGGGTCCCACGAAACTTGGGGCAACAAATATTGACGTAGACATATACAGTATAGCGATTTTTGTGGGATGCAATCTTTGGAGCGCAGAGGCCGAGGCTAATCGTCCCTCCATTAAAAAATGATCAACTTACCCCTGAGATGAGATGGGTGACCGCTGACACTGTCATGATTACTTCCTGCTGACTTGCGTGCATCGACGCCGAGGCTCGAAATTTGCGACAAGTCGGTGGAAAGACGCTGGTGTTGAACGGATGCTACAGAAGCGATCGCTATCGGATTCGGTGTTGTCTTAGCCTTCAGTAAATGTGCCTCGGCATGCTGGTGATGTGGGGCGCAGGCGGTAATATGCGAGACCGTTGAATTGGGGTCGAAGAGCCCTTTCCTGTGAGAGAGAAAGCCAAGGATCTTAGTAAGTCCCCTGTCTAGCTGTTGGGAGTAGCGCACAAGGAGGAAGAAGGCCTGAAAGCTACTAGTGAATTGGAGATTCGGGGGACCGAATGGGGTAACTCTGTGCGTGCCGCAATTCGCGATAGAAAGTCTAGTTATGGATTTGGGGAAAAAGCGTCAAAAGATATCGCAAAGATAAACTTACTTGCGGCGGCGGCTCTCTTGTACAATGCATTCAACGCCGTCCCATCGGCAATTCCCACAAGGGGCGCCTTCGACGACATCACAACGGACCTTTCGAGCTCGGCAGGACACACAAGCTCGGGCAGCTCGTCTTTTAGTCACTTTAACCGTGCCATTAGGCTCCGTTGTTGTCGCGGATCGCTTTTTGGGCGGTGATGATGCCTTCTCCGTGGACTTGGGCGACGCCGTCTCTGCGATCGGTGGTGTCGGCGTACGTGCAGTGGTCGGCGTCATGGCGTCGTCAACGTGTGATTCGGGCGAACGGACCGAATCCGTATCTTCCGAAGAAGCCATCTTGCAACCAACCAACGAGGGGAAAAAACCTTTCCCGTAAATTAACAAGCTCCCGTCAATATAGAGACACTGGTCGATGTCTCTAATCCAAAGAGTAGGGTCGATGCCAAGCTTTCGAGGGGAATTGGAAAATCAGATCAAGTTGGACGTCCCCTCTTTAAGGTCCTAGTCGTGTCAAATATTTGGTAGTATAAGCTGTTGAACTGAACTAAGCTGTAGCGAAAGGAGCTTTCTCTGCGACGTCCCGAGGTTCTTCTTGTGTCTCTGCCATCCACACGGCACTTGAGGTACAAGAATTGGGACTCGACGGCATGGGAAAGCCTGAAAATATCCAGAAAAAACGGCAGCAATTCGAGATGGCTAAAATACACGGCTACCTCACCAGGGCATGCCTGGGGTCGAGTAGCTAATATATTTAACGACCATCCAAACACTCCGCCAAAGGAATGCTCCATACTTACTAACATACGCCTACACTAGTACGGTATGTGCATCCATAAAGACAACAGAGCCCCGTCCAAGGAATTAATGACCCACAAAGGATACTCATGTAGTTACTCGTTTTGTGTAGGCAGTTCCGACGTTACGTTCTGTAACTGATCGTGTATCTCCCACACGAACTAGGGTGGTAGGCCGCTCCATAAAAAGTAGAGGAGTGTACTTGTACTATGTATGATGACCTTGGCGAACCAGCTCGACAGGGGATCCTGTTAAGTAATGATGATGGAAAAAAGACGCTGCGGAAAAGTGTTTACTTCATCACATGCCTGCCACCTTGGTGTCAATGCTGTTATTTTTTTCTTGCAAGCCTTGTGACCACGAAATGCTGACGCTGACGGCGGCTGGCTTCGGTACCTTTTGAAGCCGCATTGGCCGCAAATTTCAACTCGGCGCAAAACGCTCAGGGTCCCATTGGGGTATCATGATACCGTTCTCTCCAGATTGACACTGAGCGAGTTTGGTTATTCCCACATATAAATCCGGGGACGTGCAGCTTGACCTCCGTCCCTTTATCGTGTAGCACAGGCGGCCCCAGACTTAGCACCGAAGCCGCGAGCTACTATACAGAAGTACGGAGTAGTGTAGGCACAATATTGATCGTGGAGGCTCCAGCAGAACTCCGGGTTAGGGTTGAATCGCCGATGCCAACGCCAGGGCGAAACGCCAGCTACTTGCGGAGTGGCCAATGAGAATCGCGGCAAGTATACCGTAGAGAGCACTGACTCCGCCCTGCGTCGTCGACGCCGCCAACAGGACTTGTACCAAGGAGGCGTAGCTGGCCGCGAAGGCGAGTCAGCTGCATGGGGTACACACACAGGCACCATACACATACAGGGCCTCTCCCTTTGTCCCGAAAAATCACATGTTCGAGACTCTTCGTTAGCTCGTCAGCAAAAATGTGGCGCCTTGTCCCTGCTCTGTCCCTGCTCTGTCCCTGTTAGGACGTGTCAACGGTGGAGTCTTGGAAAAAGCTAGTGTGGGCATATGACATGGCGGTCGCTTTCGCTCTCGCGAGACATCATGAATAACGAAAAACGTAGTGTCGCTCTCGCGTACTATAGATAGGGCCCGACCCCAAAAGCGCCGAGGTTTATCTCGAGAATCCTCGAGAACCGCCGGCACTTCGGCGTCTCTTTAAATTGCCTGCTCCGAAAGATAACAAAGGGCTATCTCGCCTCACGGGAAGTGGGAGCATGTGTGGCGGTCGGGGTGGTATCCCAACGAACGCGAATTGCATAGTGCCGTGCATAGCAAAGACAATATCGACGATCGAGTAGCGCGCAGTAGGGAGCTGGCTAGTGGAACGATCGAAGAACAAACGCGGTTAGCATGTCTGGAGGGCATCAATCGGGATTGCGTCAGTGGTCGCGAACGGAGACTGGACGGATAACCTGTTGGGGAGCGCTGCATGCCCAGAATACTATCGTGTGCCTGTGTGGATCTAGACGTCAAAAGTGACTAACTGAGATGGGGATGTTAGTCATCGCATTCCAGAAATACAAGGTGCCTGATTCGCCATCGGTGATCCCCCGAGCGAGTGTTCGGCGCGCGTCCGAAGAAACACAGCGCTGCGGCACGCCTCCGAGACAAGACCTCCCTTCTGTTGATCCTGTTGATCCGTAGGCCCGTCGACAATAACCGTGCTGCTCTGCCGCTGCTCTGCCGCTGCTATGCCTACTCTACACAAGCGCATTTGGCGAACCCTGACTCCAGCCCGTGCAGCTGGGCAAATCAACTTCCATCCATTGTTCGTAGACATGAAACTAATTCAGGAACGTCGAAGCACGCTATGTATCCCGCCATGCGGTGCTCGATGCTCGGTAGATCTGGGGAGAACGAGGGGCACCACGGGGAGAGAGAAAAAAACAGGGGAAACACACTAAACTAAACAAATCCACCTTCTTGGTCGTATTCCGGCCTAGTATACGGTAGTCCGAGTATCCCTTTGGGGACCCCCTCGGCACCGTGACTTAAAAGTGGAAAAGCGGGCTTATGCATATATCTATGTATACCCAATTAGATTTTTATTTAAGCATCTTATTCTACTCCGATTGGTGCATCTGGATATGTGCATAGCCCCGGTTTTCCACTTTTTAAGTCACGGTGCCGAGGGGGTCCCCAAAGGGATAGAAGTATCTATATAATCAATTCAAAGGTGGGTTACGAGATTGATCCCCGCTCCCTACCCAAAAACTCGTGGGGTCTTGTCTCAACCCTTCCTCTACTGTCGAGGCGGTCTGCTCGAGGTTAATTATCACGACAAGAGTCTTCGGCCGACGAAATCGAGGCCGTCTTCTGCAGTAAACAACCCACAACATTTCTCTCCCAAGTACCGACCGGCAACCGTTCACGGAAAATAAAAAACCCAAGCGAGCATGGTAAGGAATGGGACATACGATATAAACTCTTGGCCATCCAGGTATGTTACCTTTCAGCTGTGTGGCCTTCCAGGTAAGCGGAATTCCCATATTAGCGCAGGTACTCATTCTGATAGTTTACATAAAAGTGATTATGCTCATTATGAATGCCGGCGGATTTAGTACGTAATTATTTTTAATCGCTTCGTGTACCTCGTCACCATCGAAGTCGCCATCACGATCTGGCCTCTTCATATTCATTACATTCTTAACGAAGACCCCTTCAACCATCCGCGAGATACGTAATAGAGGTAGTGATCTTACTCTTGTACTTCGCCTCATGAAACCGTGGGGTAGCTTCAACTGTGTGGCAAAGTGGATTCATCAACTTAGCAGCTTGGCAGAGCGACGCTCAATTCCACCTACTTACATTACCGAGTACTACGTTAAGGAATCGTTGAGGTTTAGAGAGAATGTATATGTACAACGCGGCATAACACGGCTTGTCCTCAAAGGTTTACTCTATCTTTCTGCTGAAGATATATGTCTATGACGTGTGAAGAAGAAGGGCATTGTTAATCGTGCCGAAAACGTTGGCGAGGCCTCATGAAGGTCACTTTTGGATGAGATTATACCTTGACGTCAAGCTCGTCAACCAAGACTACCTTTGCTCATTGTATTAAAGCTAGGGTGGTTGTAGGTATCGAATACAATGGGCGAGGTCTTGATACCCCTAGTAATCGTAGAATCCCTTCCCACTCTTCTTTCCAAGCCAGCCAGCATCGACCATCTTGGCTAACAAGACGCTTGGACGATACTTCGAGTCGCCCGTTTCCTGGTGCAGGACCCTCATAATGGCAAGGCATGTGTCGAGTCCAATAAAGTCAGCTAACTGCAGTGGGCCCATCGGGACATTGGTGCCGTTCTTCATGATGGCATCGATTGAATCCCTATCACCGACGTTGGTCTCTAAGCAGATAATGGCCTCATTAATGTATGGCATCAGAATCCGATTGGCGAGGAAGCCGGGCGAGTCGGCTGATACCGAGGTGACTTTCCCCATGGCTTTGCAAAACGCTACGGCAGTATCGAGGGTCTCGGCACTCGTCTGTAACCCGCTAATAATCTCGACACCCTTCTGCACAGGAACCGGGTTCATAAAATGTGTCGAAACCACACGGGAGCTAGCAGACGTGTCCCTGGGGTTCTGTGTCGTCGCCGCAGCTATCTTGGTTATCGAGATAGAGGACGTATTTGTTGCTAGGATAGCATGCTTTGGGCAGACCTCGGCAAGCTTGGCGAATAAATCGAACTTAAGCTTGGGGATCTCAGGCACTGCCTCGATGACAAAGTCCACATCAGATAGTTGCTCAATTGAGGTCGTACTTGTCAGTTTCGAGCGAGCATCGTCTGCCTGTTCCTGTGTGATGCGTGATTTGGAGACATCTTTAGCTAGGAGCTTATCTGCAAAATCATTGTTGAGCAGGTGGTCTAGCAAGAGGTGGACTGCCGTGATGCGGCGTGGGCTCGCTCACCTGCAAATGCTAGTCCTTTATCCAAAGATGCCTGCGAGGTGTCTACCAATGTTACTGGAACACCGGCTTTCTGAGCAGCGACCAGCGCAATGCCCAAGCCCTATAAACTGTAATGAGAAGATGTTTTCAGAGACGATCACATGTCGAGAGCTTACCATTTGTCCAGCACCCACGACACCGAGTCGCTTCACCTCTGCTGCATTCCGAGCAGGGCTAGAGCTAAATGTCCTGAGCTGCGTTCTAAGCTGGAGGGCTTGTCGTCGCGCAAACACACTCGCCATTGTTTCGTCTTTCTGTTTTTTTGGTTTTTTTAAGAGTTGATAGTGCACAATTGACCATGAAGATGCTACCTACCTAGGTACTGAGGAATGACACTCTTTCACCGGGCCGGCCGCATAGCCTCGGTGGTCGGATAAATATGGGGCACACTGGATACAGTACGTACCTCCTACTGTGTAGATTCGACTCCAGCGTCCAGTCAACCGCAATGGGCCCTGCGTCAGCACGGGCCACTTCAAGTCAATTTAGCTCCCCGTCGCGCTTGATTGAACCAGCGCGTCAGACGCGTCGACTATTCGCTGCCCATGGGCTCACGCAGTCGCTCTACCGAATCGACTACATCACTTCAACCCACGGTTCGCCCAGGAGGCATCGGTCTCTCGCTGCCTGCCAATTGTCGACATGGAGGCACAAGACGAGTTCTCGGATGTTGTCCATCCTGAAGTTCGGGCGCACATCACCAGTCTTGTGTCCGCTGTAGGTTGCTCAACATAGTCTACCCCCGCCACGGAAACCCTCTGACTAACCTGGGTCGTCGACTAGCTTGGTGGCTTCGGCGCCGACGATGATGAGGGAAGATATGTGCTAGGAGATTCTGCGCTCGAGGTTCTACGGGACATAAAAAAATGGCTTCGCTTTTACGACGAGAAAACCAACCGTATGGACGTTGCGCGATGCCTAGCCGAGGCCAACCTCATCGATGGCGACCTGCTACATATACTCGCCGCTTGGCCTGAGAACGCTACTGAAAACAAACTCAAGGCTCGAGCTGCCCTTGCTTGTTTCGAGATCATGGTCCCCCTGACCTGGCCGTTGGAACGAGACCTTGAACAGATGACTGTCAACCACCACACACACATCCCCATGCTGCAACTCGCACAAGTCGGTTACAAGAGGGCTGTTATCAACTACGATGCGGCTCAGATATTACATACCGCCGTTCGCATTGCATTACCATCCATGGCGCTCTCGCGCGGCGATCGGAGCGTTCGTGATGAAGGCATTATTAAGCTTGTCCTCCTATTCTTACGAAACATTGCCATGATATCACCCCCGCCCAGTGCCAAATATGACGACGACGAGTCGCAAATCTCGCGGTCTGCCTTGATCGATGCGTTCTCCTACCAAGACATCCTCATCACCATTCTGACTATTGCTTCCAACATGGGCGAGGACTTCAACCAAGAAGGCGTTATACTCATGGAGATCATATTCCACCTTGTAAAGCGAGTTGATGTCACTAAGTTATTCATGGACGAGAAGCAATTGAGTAAGACTAAAGCGAATGAGCTCGCCGCTATGATGAGCAAGGAAGCAGCGATGCATAGACCATACAACCGCAAGGCACCCTCTCGGCATAATCGATGGGGGACTATGATCTGGGTGGATCGTGGCGATGGCAAGATGTCTACTGTCACCGGACAAGATGCACTGTTAGATGCCACGACCCGACAACAGAAAATGGATAACAGTAAAGTCTTTCGGCCGCCTCGGAGGCCGACAAAAGATGAAATGGAACCTAAGGATCTTGGCCCTCCTGTCACACTCAACACTCGAGCTCGGCAACAACTGAAGGATTTCGTGGAGGAGTTCCTAGATTCGGGTTTCAACCCTCTCTTTCAACACATACGGAAAAAGCTGGATGACAAAAAAGACTATATCTTCGAATATCATTCGCGGCAATTCTTCTATTTGGTAGCATGGTTTCTGGAAGCAGAAAGAGCCAGAAAGAAGGCAGACAAAAATAACCAATCGGCCAATCCCGCCGAAGTGGGGAGTTTCAATTTAGTAGCTGGCGTGCTTGACCAGAAGACGTTCATCCTCTTGAACCGGGCTATGGCTGATTCGATGAAAGACAAGCGCTGGCAAGAGCTATGCGCTACCATGAGGTGTTTCACACAAATCTTGTTGACAGTCCAAGAGATGCTCGATTCTGGCCACGAAGAGGATGAAGAAATTGCCGAGAACATACTGAGTCGTATTTTCTACGAAGAGGAGACGCATGACCGCGTAGCTAACATTGCTAAATGTTATAAGGACCAGGGATTCGAGTACCTTGACGCCTGTACCGAGTTGACACATACTTACCTTCGAGTTCTGGAGGCGTATTCCAAGCAGAATGTAGATATGCAAGTCCGGTCACGCCGCCGAGTAAGAAAAGGGAATGCCACAAGGAACGTTAATGAAAATGTGGATAACCCGATTGCAGAACAGGATGAGTCTGAACATGATGAGGAGAACGCGGAACAGATTTCACGAGAACGTAAGTTCGATTTCAAACGATTCGCCAATCGCTTCATTCCTCAAGGTGTGGTTGATACGTTCGTCGCCTTTACAAAGTATTATCAAGATTTGAATGATGTCCAACTGAAGCGGGCACATCGGTATTTCTATCGAATCGCCTTCAAACAGGATATGAGTGTGATGCTGTTTCGAGTCGACATTATACAGCTCTTTTACAGCATGGTCAAGGGCCAAGAGCCGTTGGACAAGAATCATAGCACATTCAAAGAATGGGAGGAGCTGGTGAAACAGATATTACGAAAATGCATCCGCAAGATCGAGGAACGGCCGCAGCTGATTATCGAGCTCCTGTTCTCGAAGATCGCTGCAACTGCTCACTATCTAGAGTTTGGCTACGAAAAACAAACACTCTCAACTACCCAACCTAGGCCTGGTGCAGAGCTTGAGTTTCGGCACATTGTGGAAAGAGATCAGCAAATCGCAATCGCAGTTGGCGTTTTGCTTGATAAAAGTCTAGCCCATCATGTCAAATGGGTCAAGGACCAGTTATCCAGTGCAATTGAGGAGAGGAAGGCATGGGAAAGTGCAGAAAAGGCAATATCATCAGTTGAGGTGTCAGAATCCGCAAAGCGTCGCGAAGACGATGCGATAGTGAAAGAGCCACCGTTAGTTTGTAAGTTACTGCACCATATGTTTTTTATATTCATAGCAGCCTAACATTCTTTAGCTGTACGACCGGATGATGATTCACGCCGCACAGCCATGTTTAAAAACTCCCACCTAAGACTACTCATGAAGTTGGTCGGGTTTGAACGACTTGCCCCCACGATAGACGAGACACCTGAATCTTCCTGGATAGTTCCAGCACAGCT
Organism: Xylaria sp. BCC 1067; assembly: GCA_005188305.1. Lineage (NCBI taxonomy): Eukaryota > Fungi > Ascomycota > Sordariomycetes > Xylariales > Xylariaceae > Xylaria > Xylaria sp. BCC 1067. The sequence goes on from SSCS01000001.1 coordinate 4,431,427, forward strand.
GTCTGCTGAACAACTGCAAGACTCGCTTGATCTAATCAACAAAGCTGAATTTGACCCACCGACATTTGAGGATGGCAAATTGGCTCAGGACCAACTGAGACGCAAAACAGCCCCGCGAAAGGCCGTCTTTGACGATGACGAAGAAGGCATTGATGATGATGACGACATCTTATTCCCCGCCGGCGGACCAACCAATAGAAAGGTTGCCGATGACTTCCTTGATAAGCCTAAAAAGATAAGACGCCGCCGCCGCAGTGACGCTGAGCCGTTGACCGATGAGCAGCTCGAAGAGAAGGAGCGCATTCGCCAAGAACGCGAGAGAGCGAAGGCGAGACGCTTCAAGAGTGAACTCTTCGTGCATGCGAGCGATGACGAGTCAGACGACGGCGAGCGATGGGCCGACTTCTACGCTAATGAGGAGCGAATTCGACAGAGGCAGAAAGCCGTTGCCCTTAGTGCCTCTAACAACACTGTGGATCATACTTCGGCCACAACAGCCGAGAAGCGAAAGGCCGAGACTCTCGACTCGGATGATGATGGCGATAATGACGATGATTTGCTTATGACACAGGATTCGGCGTCAAGAAGACTGAAAAACGGCGGAGCCGTGACCGACGACGACGAAGAGGACACGTCCGGGACGGAGGATACGCCACCCTCTTCAAATTCGAACGCCGGCCCGGCATCAGGCAAAAAGCGGAGAAGAGTGTCTAAGGAGCCAAGCCCAACAACGCCTCCCGCGAATGCGGACAAAGATCAAATCATGAATGATGCCGATGCCGACGACGATGACATCCCCGCAGCCAAGCCAACTCAGCGCCGGCGGCCGAGGGCTAGGGCAGGGTTTCTCTTAGATTCCAGTGACGAAGAGTAATGAATGGCTGGGAACGAGTGTTGCATAGGAACATGGCGTTTTTTTTTTTGGGTTAGGGCTCTCAACCCATGTCGTATTGTGTATATAAATTCAAACCACTTATGCCCTGTGAGCCTAATCACTGTCATAATTTCAGATGCCTAGCCAAGCAGGAATGGTAACAAATATTTGTCAACTTTTTTTTAAGTTCAACATCACATAGTGGCGTAGAGTTTAAGTCCTTCTTCGCAACGAAGCAGAAAATATGGCACATAACGAGCTGGAACATGAGCCCGCCCCAAGAGGTGTAAACGTATAACTACTTAGTAGCTTCTAAATCGGAGTATCGTCAGATGAAGTTTCGGCTAGGCAAGTCGTGTTGCAAATTTTAGACAGATATCATGAACACCACACTACTGTCTCGGTCGAGTAGCCCAACATCGTACACGTGTACGTGTAGGAGTCGTGAGGTAAGAAGAGTGTTGTAAAATAAAGGTAAGTACACGTAGAGATAAGAGCCCATGATATGAGCCATGCATACGGAATATGATGTCTCCAGTGTAACAGGAAGTAAGGATAAACATGAAGACATCAGCGATTTCACAACTCATAGAAATAACAACGCGATTCCTTGTTCTCGTTTCGAGATGCGATTGGTGGGGGTATTAGGTGCCGTGGTTTGAGCTGTGTCGGCTGCTATGATAGCCTACCTAGGTACCTAGGTATGTACAGGGGGTTGCTATTGTGACTGCTGGGTCCCTAGACTCTATAGACTATAGGGGTCCCTATAGCCGCCGCTCTTCGTGCATGAATGAAAAATGAATTCGACACTAACAGACCATGAACTTTTGTTTCTCGGCTTCCTCGCCGTCACGCATGCTACGTCCAATTCGGAGGGCCTGACCGCAATACTGCAATGCTCCAATCATGTCTATGATCTGCTGGCAGCTCAAACCCAAGGAGGCGTCGATCAAGCTCGTTTGAGCCGGGCGGGTACAACATTCGGACGAGGACGAGACACCGCCAAGAAACGCGCGCGCACTTGCACACCCACCTTGGACTTGCACTGAACAGTTTTGAGCACGATGAAGTTCGTCAAGTAGCTATCGATTGAGTTAAGGTGAAGAATAGCTGTTGGCGAGGATAGTATAATCGCTTTCTCTGCCGCGGCACGAGAACAGAACTCTGACTTCTGCTCGCTTGACCTGCAGCCCGGCACTCGCAACGTTGCCCTCGATAGGAAAATAAGGAGTTCCGGCTCGCCTAACGATCTCGGGGATGGCAGCTCCCGGACTGTTTGGTCGGGTGTTTTACTCCCACGTTTCAGCCAGCCAGTCTCCCAACAGTAGCCGGGAGCCCAGCACCAGCAGCAGCAGTAGTAGCATCACACGTAGGAGATCGACCGGCTATCTACACCGTGCTATACCAGATGCAGGCCCTTCTGATTCGCACGCGCTTTTCATGACAGAGGGTGTCGAATGTCAAACAGCCCTCCGGGGCCCAATGGAACCGGCCGTCCAGCTGAGCTGCCGACCAGTAGCTGTGCGCGTCGGGAGCCTCGTTTCCTGATGGAAGAAGTATGGGGCATCAGGATCGTCGTCTGTCATTGGGCTCGTTTGCAGAGCGCCTCCGTGTTCTGTAACCCGAATGGCTATTCTTGCTGTTTCCCTTTCCACTCGCTTTGCTGCTCCAATTTCCGCAATCTCTTGTTATTTTAGTTTGATTGTGCTCTTGTCCAGTATCATTGCTAGTTGGCAACAATCTATCTAGTCTTGCAGTTGCTGGTTTAACGTTCTTCGCCAATCCACCTCTACATTTCGTGCGTACAGACGGCGCCGGGTGTATCTCTGAGAAATCAAACTCGAATGCGACAATCAGCAAGGAGTAATGTGCTCTAAGTCACGGTAGCCTACTTGCCGGCCAGTCGGGTCATATCTCCCGGGACAACTCTCTTGTGAAATCCCGGCCGTGGCATTGGTTAATTCCATCATTATCGCTTCCCGATTGCTCGAAGAATATCGTTCCTATTTCACGAATGGTGCCGTCGGGGAATTTTTCTCGCAAGGATACTTGCGACCTTAGTGCTGCTGGCTCCTCAGCACTTACACCCTTTTTCATTCTAAGTTCCACCAACACTTTCGACCATGGATGTCTTACAGACTCAGCACCTCAATCTCAACGCAACAACGAATGACATATCATATTATTCACAGACGAGTAGCCGTTTTATTTACTATGTCGCAGTCGGCGCTATCGTCCTCTGTGCGTGGTTTTTTCAGTCACCAAAACGGGATCCTCGTGCCTCGTCCCCGTTTTATGAGGTATCAAGATGGAGATGGATGCTGAATGCAGACACATTAATCAAAGACAGCTATTGCAAGGTCGGTCTATTCTGACAGTGGGGCTATTTACCGAGCTGACAGCGGCTGTTGCAAAGTTCAAAGATAGAGCATATCAGATTAGATCTACTGAAGGTGTACGAACAATAATACCGACGACACTCGTTGGGGAACTCAAGAGCCTACCAGAGGATACTCTAAGCGCCAAGACAGCCGTCAGCGAGGTCAGTTGAGACGACCATATCATGTTCTCACTTCAGAGGCTCTTCTCTAATGCTTTTATTGAGTAGGCTATGCTGAGCGAGTACACACATTTATCTGCAGATGCTCACTCGGATATCTTAACGTTACTCTTGAAAACTAAAGCAACACAAAACCTGCAGCGGATGATCCCTACACTCAAGGATGAACTCCAGTACATCTTAGCTACGGAATTTCCGACTTGCGATGGTAAGACGCCGGGTGAACAATAGTTTGGTTCGGGATTGCTAATGAGTAAAGACTGGACGCCATTCAAGATTCAACCGTTCATGGTACGCACAGTCTCACGATTAAGCGGGCGAGCCTTCGTAGGATCTGCTTTAAGCCGATCAGAGGAATGGATGAACGTCAGCGTGAATTTCGCTATCACAGCCTTCATCGCAGTCACCAAACTGCAATTCTTTCCCCCGTGGATACGTCCCGTGGCGCAATATCTCGTTTCAGAGCTGAAGACGATCAGGAAAGATCTCGCCAAGGCACAGGCTATGTTGGAGCCTCTGATAAAGGAGCGGCTGAGCAATGCGGATACTCCGGGCTTCGAGAAACCCGACGATTTCATCCAGTGGTTTTCAGACGTTCTGCCAGAGGAAGAGAAGCGGGACTACTTCATACAGGCGAAAATGCAGCTTTTACTCAGTGCATCCTCGATACATACTACGAGTAACCTCACCACCGATTGTATATACGATCTTGCCGTCCATCAGGAGATGCAGGACATCCTGCGAGAGGAAGCTATTGAAGTGTTTGAAAGCGAAGAGAAAGAAAATGCCTGGGAACGGAAAGACAGCATAGCGAGGCTAAAGAAGATGGACAGCTTCATCAAGGAGTCGCAGCGGCTGTCTAGCAACGTTAGTAAGTGAAGATCCCAATGTGTTCCCGTCTCTTTCACTCTCTTGACTCTATGCACAAAACTATCGGAAGAAAGTTCTACGAAATGAAGCTGACTTGAACTACTCGTAGCCTCCTTCATTCGCAAAGTGATGAAGCCAATCAACCTATCAGACGGCACACATCTCCCATCAGGGACCAGCCTCCTAACACCACTAGCGGGAATCTCGCTAGACGAGCGGTATTTCCCCGACCCGGAGGTCTTCGACGGGCTACGGTTCTGGAAGCTACGGCAACAACCGGAATCACCAAAACCGTCACAATCCGCTACTACCACCGCCTCATCATCATCACCCCCAGCCTCACCGCGATCTTCCCCCCCCTTCCGCAACAGCAAATACCAATTCACCAGCATCGGGGACACGAGCCAGAACTTCGGACTGGGCAAGCACGCGTGTCCGGGGCGTTTCTTCGCCGCGCAGGAGATAAAGCTGATCCTGTCGTACCTGCTCCTGCATTACGAGATCAAGCTCCGCGACGGCGAGGCCCGTCCCGAACCCGTCGTCTTCATGATGACCAAGAGCCCGAGCCAGACCGCCGAGGTCCTATTCAGAAGGCGCAAGGTAGCGTGAAAGCGCCACCTTTTACGCACAGTATATATCACGTCCTGCAAGCCAGGATATATAAATAGCGAGGGAAGGAAAGGGAAACGTAGACAAGTATGTTTGGATATCATGATTACAGCTTAGGGGCCCGGAGCCTCCCGGGTCGAGCTATTCAAACGAAACTTGAAAAAAGAAGTGTGAAAAAATGGTTTTCTTATTTATAGGGGTGTCGAGGTTACATAAGCATATATACCAACTCATATACCATGGGTGCATACAAGAAACGGGCTGGTTATCAATCTTTATACGGATGGGTTTGTGTCGGTCGGTAGGCAGTACGAGACCACATTCTTCTTTTTCTCTCTAGCTGCGTGGCGTTGGTGGGCAGGTATAAGAGCTATACAGCCGCATGCATAAAACACAATCAAAGATGAATTAAAGAACTCGTTGTTTCATCATCCCAAATGATCGGGTATATCTTTTGCTAAACTGCAGTTATGTTCCGTATATTGCATATGATCGCAAAGTTCATGATTCCGGTGCTCGCTCGCTCGCTCGTGTGACCCAATCAGTAGTAAACAGCCCCATCATCATCAATCTCGTCATCATCGTCAACCGATCGGCGCCGTATCATGACTTCGTAACAAAACAATGAACTCCTCCCGTGTCGCAGTATGCGATGTCATGAAAAATCTAAATCTCCCCCAAACCGTGTTCAAAATCCAATATTCTGCTGCCAGAGCCCTCTACTGGCTTGTAAAATTAAGTCCATCGTCCGAGCGCGGGGGAGTGAAGCGAAGTAATATGTGAAAACTATTAAATGCGATGGGTTTAACAAACGGCAGCATTGTGAAGGCGGAGAGTATCCATAAGGAAGAACCACGTGGGCTTCCAAGGTTAAGGTTGAAAACCCTTAGATGCCCCTGCTGGCTTCTTAAATCCCTCGAACTAGAAGCATGAAGGAACCCCAATCGCTACCCTTGTGAACGGACCGTCCCGCAGTATCGTGTCTGCATATATGCACGTGTAGCTATGCTTAGTTAAAGAGGGGTGTGTAGTAAGACCGTGTGTATGCCGTAAAAAGACGTCCAAGGGACTTTGAATGTAACCTAGGGAAGGGAATCCCAAGGCTTGATGCAGCGCATTAGTATTGATGGCTATTACGGGTTGAAAGAAAAAAGCCCCTAGGTCGGTTGGTTCCCGCCGTCGAAATATGTGATATGCTGGACTCGCGCCCTAAAAATCTTCATGAGAAATTCTAGCGAACCCGTCTTTATGTCAAAACATGGCCGATACTCCAAAGAAGAGGAGATGCATAGTAAGCAAGGAGAGTAGTGGGACGTGTCGAGTTCAATGGCTATCTTAGTGTCGTCGGCCAAAAGATCCCACGTGCAGCCGCTTTTGGGGGTAATCAAATGCTCGCAATTCGCCCTTTGGCTTCAGGTATTCTTGCGTGGCATACCATCAGCTTTAAACTAGTGCCCCATTCTTCGCACTCAGTGAGCAAAGCTCGATCATGCCAAATGCTGCTGCTTACGCCTGTAGGAATCTCGTAGCATCTGTTATACCACCAGCGACCAACTTTTGAAACCATTTTCGTTATATTCTCGTCGCCGAGTTCAGTTTTGTCGCTCATCATTTCCGCTAGACTGCGCTCGTCTTTCGTCTTGTTTTTGTTCGATGCATGTGTAATTGAGCTAGCAACTGGGACGCCTACACGGCACGTCTTAATGTCAACGAAACGTTTCTGTCCTAGCAAACGCACGATGAGATCTGCGGTGCTACTTAGGTTGATATCGGGATTCTGAGCGCTGATATGTTCTTTCAGGCGTCGGGCAGCACGTCTAGTTCGGTTACCGACATTATTCAAATCAACATCGAGAACAGATAATTCGATGAATCCCCCAGGTTTCAGAACCCGTTGCGCTTCTGAGATGATATTACGATAGTGTGTCTCTGGCGCAGCCGATGGGAAACGGAAGACGAGAGCTGTGAAACTGTCCGGGCCGAATGGAAACTTATTCGCATGGGAGGTGAACTGAATTTGATGGTGGTTTGGTGGCGAAAGAGGGAAAGATGGTGAAGTCTTGTACTCTTGCGACACTGGGGCGCGAGGAGAAAGGTTGAAGAAGTTCACTGCAGGGTATGTTTCTGCAGCATAGAAAGACCAATCGTCATTTCCCAGCCCATCAATAACAAGTATTGACTGACGGTTGAGGGCCTTATCGTCATTGATGAGATCTTCTCTAATGGGACTAAAACAGACATGACCAAATGTGAGCCATTTGCTAACTGTCATGGAGCCCACACGCATGTTGACTTGTGAAAGTGGCGTCTCTTCGCTGAGCCTGCTACTTCCCGAAGTTCTCTTACTGCTTTGCGAGCTTCTCTTGCTACCGGCTGTAGCATTCTCCTCGTCGTGGGAAGATGAGTTCTCTGTGGGCGACTCCGCACGGTCTTGATTTGGTTCGATCGTAGTACTGTTGTGACCGTCATGGCTTGACGCCCCTGAAATAGAGAATGGTGTCACCGGCCTTTCAACATCGAATCGAAAAGCGGCATTTATCCGCGCCGTCATGTCAGCGCTTTGGTGACTAGATGTAGTAGTAGTGTGAGCTGTTGCAACAGAGATACGGGCATCTTGGATGGGTTCGGTCGAAATTGTCGGAGATTCAAGAGGCTTCGCTGGGCCTTTGACGAGCTTGGAATGATAAGTTTTGAGTGGGAATGGGTCGCCGCAGGATGACGTTGGGGATGGAGGGGAAGAACCCTGAAGTAGGTCGTTGTATTCATCCCAGACCTCGTCGTCTCCAAACGGTGCCAAGGGCTTCGGTTCTTGTGCCGTGTGGGATACAAAGCTCGGGTTATTAGAATAGCTCAACTCGGAATCCTCTCCGCTCTCCGAGTTCTCGCAAGGCGTAAATGCAAGGAATTCCTGGCCTGACTGTTCACAGATGGACGAATTGTCAATGCACGTCCCCTCTAGAGTTGAGAATGCTTGTGCTACTGTTTCCATCGGCGGGTTCGTGTGTGTGGTTGTTGGCATCTCCGAGTCTGATAATCCTGAGTCAGAAGGACTAGGACCTTTTGCTATAGAGTCTTGGTCAGGCTGAGTCAATTGGGACGGCGTTAGTTGAGTACTAATTCGATTGAACGGTCGTGAGAAACTTTTTGGAGACATATGTTCTGGACGGCTAGCCACGACCCTTGGAATTCTACCGACTTGGGGAAGCCTACTAGGACGACTTGCGGGAGGCTCAGTACTCTTCTGTTCAACCAGGCGGCCCCTCTGCCTCGTATCAAGTTGCCAAATTTGAGGTATCATATCACTTGGCTCCGCACTGATACCACTAATGTCGTTCCTGGGATTTGTATTAATCTCCTGGCTTATACCATTGTTGGTAGAGAGCGTTCGTTCAGGGCTCGGTTGTACGTCTGCGGCATTAAGGACTCCTGCTGCACGTAGTATAGTATATATGTCTTGCCCATCATCAGTGTCCTCCTGCTCGGGGGAGTCTATCATTGTGTAGAAAGCTGGTGTCTTCTTTTTGAAAGGCTGAACCACGGCAGATACCTTCTCCGCTTGCTTGTTAAAAGATGAGCTTGCATCACGCCGTCCAAAAAGATTCCATTTGCGAGGAGATTGAGATCTCTTAGTCAACTTTTTAGCGGGTGCATTGACTTGAGGGAGGCTATGGCTCTGTTCCGTTTGTATGTCTGGGGACGAATCGTCGGTATGGATGGTCGTAGCCATGCTCGCGGCCGACGGAGCTCGAGTGTTAATCGTCTTAGGAATGCTGAATGGTGCATTGTTCTGGGCACGAAACTCACGACTTTCCATCCGATATGCAAGCGTGGGTTTCATCATAACTTCATCTAAGGAGCTATTATCTGATGGACGCCGTGACTGAACCGTTTCAGAAAGAGAAGGGGATGGCCATAGGGCCTGATGGTTTCCAGTCCTGGTACTGGAGGGACCGTCTGAAAGGTTCTGAAACCCTAAACTTGGCCGGCCCGATGAAGCGCTCTGATTACTTTCAGTTCGAATCAAACCAGAACCAATATTCTGGTTTTCAACCACTTCCCCTCCAGCGATAATGACCGGACTCATACGTTCTAGGAGGAACGCATCGGTTGACAAGGTACTCACGAGACTCTCGGAAGATGGAACAGAGCTTGGGAGCCCTCGATGTAGAGTCGAGACTGCACTGCTCCGTCTTCTAACAGCGCCTACTCTGCCGTAACCTTCATGGCCTGTTCCAGCTGCGGGCCCTTTTCTAGGGATTTTATCTCTTTTCTTCTCGGCCTGGCTTGCTTCAGGGCGCACTTTTGTTCGCCGCCCAAAAATTGGGAATTTGGATCTAAATGTTGAAACACTAGGACTCGGTGGTCTATTCGTCTTTCCAGTGTCATTCTTACTGACCGGAAGGCTTGGCACAGTGCCCGCGCGTGGAGCTGGGGTAGATTCTCGGCTGAAGGAGGGCCGCGCCGTTGCCACGCGGTCCTGACTTGATCTCTGTGTTGTTTTCGGAAGCGAGCTTGGCTGCAGTTGTCCACTTTGGCGTCCTTCAGTGAGACTCGTAGAAGATAAGTTACTATGTATAACTGGGACTGGGCCGCCGAATTGAGAGTAAAGATCTGGCGTTCCATCTCTGCTCGGGCGAGATGGTGGCGTTGGTCTACGTTGAGGAGATAACGCAACACTAGGTGTCCTGTTATGGGTAGATCTTGCAAGCTTACTGGGAGAAGGAGATCTCATTACTGGCTGAGACGGGATGGAGGACGGCTTGGAAAATGACTGAATCTCAGTGGTGTCGTGATCCTTCCTGAACTTTTGTGATGATTTTCTGGGAGGCGGACTTGGAGCTAGCCGGGCAGCTTTTCGGCGGGCTATACCGGTCTTCTCTTCTGTACGCACCGTCGAGTTTGACGATGATGAAGTCAAAGCTTCTCTCACTGCAGCAAGCCCTTGGGGATCAGCACTAAAAGAGTCCCCTTCATTCGATACGCTGCCGGTTCTTCTTCGGGTCACGGGCGGCCTCGTCTCGGCTGGACTTGCTTGTCTTACTCTAGCAGTAGGAAGGCGTGTCGGTACGACAAGACCGGGAGATTGTGAGCACATTGATGTTGGTGTCGTGTCTCGGCTATATGGACCAGGGCCAGGTGACCCTGAAAACCTCGTGGAAGGGCTCGCGCTAAAACTGCTTAAGTGGCTATGGCTACTGGCCCCTGAGAACTGGGGAGTTGGTGGTGGTAGATCTTCTGTTGCGAGCCTGTAAAGAACATTTCTCCCAAGCGGATCCCTGGAAGGGGGCACTTGAATATCTCGGTACCGGTCTAGTTCTGGATATATTTGAATGGGTTGGGCTACCAGCGGATGAGTCTTAAGAGGTTGTGCAACGCGAGTTTCTCCTTGACTTCGCGTTACACTCTGATCGGGAAGATAGCTAGCCGGGCTTGGTTGTATTGGGAGGTCTGTGTTTGACGACGATGAGCCAATTCTCTCAGACTCTGAAGGAGGTTGGTTCAAAGGCTCCCTTAACATAGTTGACCGTTTCCGACGCAATACGTTCCTTGGCTGCTTGGGTGGCTCAACATGGCCGGTAGCTGTCGTTAAAGGTTTCGCCATCGAAGCTCCAAAGCGTGAGCTCATTGGCCAAAGCCGTGTTTCGTAAACCAGGGAAGAACCAGTGACATTTATATCAGCCCGTGCCGGTTCCTTATGGGTAGGCGGGCTCCGGGGTGTACGGCCCATCTGTGCCTGGGCCACTGGAGCCGGAGGCACGTTCATTTGCGGTTCTTTCCGCACATTTCGCCTCGCAACAGTCAAAGGAGGCGACCGGGAGAACTCTAGCAGTGTCCCTGTCCGCCTACTCCGAGACTTATCGCCGATATCGCGAGCTTTGGCAGTCGGTATACTAGAAGCCATGCTGCCTTTTCCTGAATCAACATTGGCCAGACATATGGTTGTCCAATCATGTTATGAGTCGAATAGCCTCTTCATAGTAGGTATATGTCTTTCCTATACGCTACTTATTAGCGATATTGATAGGTTTTGGCATCTGACTGAGTTAGACTGACTGTATGATGCTTAGAGCCCTGCTAAGCCTTGTCCTATTAATTGATCTTACTCATATAGGTGAGCGGAAGACCGACTGCCCGTTTAATTTTGCGACCCTTCGTTCAAGGTCCTATTCAACCCCGTCAGGTATTATTAATCCAAAGTAGCCGGCGGCGACTAATCTTGACAAGGTTATACCGTGAACACACTCAAAATTGTATATCAATAGAGAACTGGGGAAGTTTGGAGGTCTTTTGGATAGAAACGGGCAACTAAGGGGACTGCTGAAAAGTATCGAAGTGAATTGGAATTGGTGTATTAAAATATTCAGCCCCTGTTGGTGAGTGGGACAGTCCCTTGTGACAGCTAGGTTACTGAAGATCTTGGTGTGAAGGAGAATGCGAGCTAGGTGTGATGGGGGAGGGGTACGAAGGCGTCTAAAAGTGTGCTGGTGGCAACCCCCCCAAGCACCACACTGGGAAAAGGTTCTGTCTAGTATAATAAGGTCGACACCTCAGAAATGTTGAGGCCGGGTAATAATAAGTAAGGTTGGGAGTGTGGTATTTGATAGAACCAGCTAGCAAAATAAAGGAAACAATGATAATGGGGCAAAGCACCAATATTAAAAAGTAAACAAGAACAGTAGCATCGGAGGATTCAGGAGAGCGAGGTGACTCTTGGTATATAAAATACCTGGCCGAGTTACATGGATTAATCGAACCGTTTGTCAGTGAAGTAGTAGCACTGGCGCACCCCAGAGGGAAATGCTGAGCAAAGATATTATCTGCTTGTTGGTTGGTATGCTGAAGAGACCAGAGGATTCGCGTGGGTCACCGTGGCGTAGAAACCCCTGTCCATAGCCAAGAGGTGGCCATCTTGCTTCACTCAGGAATCGCCGGACAATGGGGTCTGGTTGGCAGCGGCCGCGGCGTATTCTGCGGAGTACCTAGCAGTAGCATGGGGGGCGATCAGCGAGCTAGGGTTCTCTTGTCCGCTACAGCATGTTGTCCTGCGTCTGCAACCTTGGGCTAGTGACGAAGAAAACCAAGAGAGCCAGGGACTGAGTCACACAAGGCGAGGCAGGCGAGGCAAGGACCAAAGCTACCTCGCCTCGTGCAGCTTCTGTGCTCTTCTGTCATTTTGAGGCTGCTCCAGAGGGTATCCCTAGACAGCGGCGGTAAGAAGAAGCCGAAGCTGAAGCTAGACAAAGCCCAGGCGATGGGCATCCGCCTCTCCCCAACTGAATGCTGAATGGCAGAAGCCAGATTCTCTTACACCTGGCCGATAGTAATGAGAACAAGGGTTGAGCAGGAGCAGGACGATACGCGCTGCCGCTGCAAGCAACGGCCAATCTGCTGGTACAGTGGACGCGGGTGATGCATACCCCGATATCCTATGAGAACGTTGCAATGGGTGCTGGAAGATGCGATTCGTCAGCGACCCTTCTGCCATTCTGGATCCGTCGGAGGAGCCCTCTCGATAGAGCCCGTCCTGGTTGGTAGAGACAGCAGCGCAGGGTCACCGGGGACTGGGCACATGTGGGCAACCCTGTCGACTTAGCATCCCATACACCACAGGCAGATGCTGCATGGGTTCGAGCGTGTTGTAAAATTTTACAGGCAGAGCGAGGAGTGCTTATCGTACTATGAAATGTGGAGGAATTGTGCGGAACTCGAACGACGGCGGATTGACCGCGACGATGAAGCAAGGACGGACGGAGAGGGCCGCGAGCCTCGAATACACTAACTCATTACCATGAGTATAGTGTCTTACTTAGGTACTATGTACATTACACGTGTGCACTGAGGGGGGGCAACCAACTACAATGTCTCTACTGCACTACAGGTCCCCAATACAGGTCCCCAATATAGGAGATCGGGCGAAGTTGTCTAGGTCGTCTAGGCTGTGGCTGACACCTGCCTGTAAGGACGGCTATTTGCGGGGCCCGGGGGGCGGTACTATGGGCTGTACTTGAGGTATAGTACCATGTTACAGCACCTACCGTGCCCTGCCAGAACCGTTGAAATCCCCTGGAGTTGACTATACCCGCCCGCGTTCGGGTCGCTTATCTTGTGCTCTTCAGCGAAATGCTTGGACAAAATCGCCCAATCCGGCCAAGCAAGGGCCTGGGCTGTGGCAGTGACCAGCCAGCGGTCAAGCGGCTCTTCCTTATAGCGCCCTCTTAAGCCCAAGTCCTCCCGTCATCCCGACACCGTCTCTTAAACATGAGTGGTGCAAATGCGTCCATGCAACTTAGATATTCCAAGGAAGCCCTATAGTACCTCACGAACCTGTTCTCGAGTCTGCCTTGCCGACAACGGCCGACAACGGCAAGTGCCTTGGCCAACAATCGTGGATAGAGAACACAGACCTCAGGGTTGGTAATAGCCGCGCCTACTGAAATACCCAAGGTAGCAAAGGGCACCATATACCATGTGTTTGTGATGTGGCATGTTGCCTACGTGTAGACTAAATACTACCTACTACCTCAGTATTTTGTTGCAGCAAAGGACAACCCCACTGCATCGTGGTGGCGTTCTGCATGTCTCACTGGGCTTACAGTAGTCCAGAACCCCATACACAACCAGAGTGCGCGTATCCATGGATCGCATAATCTGTCAAGTCCCGAATCGATCTAGTTGGGAGCCGATATTTACACATAGACCCAATGTTCTGCCCAATGCATCATAATCACATGTTCGTCGCTATAATTTGGATCCTTGAACAGGCATCGCTCGGCTTCGATTCTTGTCTAAGTGTAGTAGATACCTTGTAGTTTGTTAAGTATACTGTACATAGGTAAACAGGCGAATAGGGGTTGCAACACAGAAAGCTACTTAGGTAGTTAGTATACGAGTAAGTGTTGGGTATTAGGGACGGCTTTCCCGCCATATATTTAATAGGTAATATATACGTCAGAGTCACAAAAAGCCACCCCCTCGCCTCCGGGAACAGGGCCGAACACAACTGCGACAAGCCCGCAAGAAGCTGCCCTATTCCGGACACCAAGCATCATATATCATATATCAACCCGCGATCGCAATACACGGCTTGAGGAGTAGCGTTAGATAGTACACCAGGTTTACCGAATACTACCTTATGCAGGTGTAAAACGCTCAAGAAAACTCTACAACAACATGCACGCCAGATGCAGAAAGTAGTATCTAGGCTAATTTCTCGAAGCCCTTCCCTCCACGACTACAGGCGACCGTTATCGTATCCACAGGAGAACCCCAGGGTTCGATGTACTTTAGGGGACCTAGGCTAGTGTACACTGCTGCCGAGATTTCTTGGCCGGAACAGAAGAGACAAGGCCCTAAGACATTGAATTTTCTAATTGGGTACAGCTCTCGGATTTTGTTCCAATTGGAAATCCCAGGAGGCCGGCTGCTAAAGAAGCTATTATTATACGGGGCGTCTCTTCACTCATAATTACTAAAGAGCAGCTACCTAAGGAATTGGCTAACCAACGCTTGTCTCGTGACTACTTAGCAGCATCTAATGCTACCGCTCATAGGCTTATGAAAGCAGCTATTAATATAGTTTGAAGGCCACATGGCTGAATTGCAGTTGGTTCTATGCGAATAGCATTCTTCATCCCGGGTAATCCTACGATACAAACGCCCAATAGGACCAGTCTATGGCTCCCGGCCGGAGCATTTCCAGGGCTAACACAGCTATTATTGCATGGTGCTATTGCGCCCAAGCAGATCAGAGACAGTGGAACGAGCAAATTGCTAAAGCTGGCCATTGATAGATGAATGAGATTTGCAATGCTACCGTCTGCACAGGACCCTCTCTTAGGTATGTTCTCCCACTAAGAGAGGCCCCTCCTTTTTCCTGCAGTCGGCGGGGAACAGTGACGAGCTGAAAGTTGCATGATCGGGCAGCAGATCGGGTGAGCGACACACTAATAGGATCAAATGCGACTGAGCGCGATTTGCCGCAGTTTGTCTCAGATTAGCCTACACGAGGTTCCCAGCCAGTTGGGTATACCTATGAACGAATGTGGCAAGCGTTGGACCCGGCAGGCTGCACTTCGCCACCGTCGTATAGGTGTATAAGTGGTGTACGCGGAACCTTCTACTAAGCATTCTGGAGCAAATCTATACTCGGCTAGGTAAGATCCGCCCGTGGCTATGTCTATGTCTAGAAATGTGGCTAGTGACGTGGCATTTTCACCGACCACAAGCTGTCGTCAGAGAGGCGACTATCTAAGCCAAACCCGAGATCGTCGGTGTGGTTTCAATCTCCCCAAACGCGTCGTGACAATTCCTATCCAGTACAAGCAGTGTTAGGGTGCGCATCTACGGTGGTATTCCCAGGATAGGAAGACCGGGCCTTCTATAAGACGGCAACCGGGCAAGGATCAAAACCCGTTTAGCCGCCTAGCTTAGGACATACAGGGGTCTGCTCAGGTGGACAGGGGTCATTACCACGATCATTGGACAGTGACGTGTGCAGGGTTGAAACAAGTTGCTGGAGTGGTTAAGTAACGTGACCGGGAGATGGTGTGAAAGCATCGTCATCCTCCTCGTTGAGACTTCATGTTCATGTTGGTAACTTACAATGCGCGCCAATAGAGCCAACAGGCCCATGTTTAGCCCGCCGTGTTCTCCTTATAGGAACCAACAGAAGTCGAGCCTTGTTTCGATAAATCTTGCTCCTGTATGGCCTGTCAAGCCTCCTCGCGTATTCCATGTTTCCCTTGACTTCTATTTGCCTCTCGGTGCTGACAACTTCGTCGGCGCTGAAAATTTTGTCATTGTGTTTGAAAAGTAGTGTGACCTATACCACAATGTAGCCGATCTTAACAGCGGACTCACCTGAAAGCCGGTGAGAGAAACATGTGTCTCAGACACACCGGGTGAGACCTATAGTAGGCGTCCGTCTGAACTCCCTTAGCTCCCCCCCGATGATCTTGTTCCACTTACCATGCTCGACACAGACTAGAGAATTTCTCCACAAGCATGTTCTTTCAAATCATAAGTCTGTTCTATCATAAAAGTTATATACCTCTAGAGAGCAAATCCGTAATAGTCATCATCAGCCTGCTGACTCAATGTGACCACAGAGTGAATTCCTTTACGTATCTTCCAATAAGCGCGTATATCTTTGCAATGGCGCCTAGTGTTGGCGCCGCCGCATCTTTTAGAGTCCCGGGTCTCGACCTAGGCGAGACCATATGACTTGGCGTTTAGACCCCTTCGTTCCTGGACGTTTGGCTATGGGCAGTAGGTCTTAACAGCACATGCATCGAACATGATAAACCATACTAGTATTGTCTATTGTCGACCTATAGGCCTAAAGAGCAGCCCATGTTCAACCCACTTTCTGACTGTGACACTTAAAATAGGATTCTCGGCCCCGACCGCCCGGACCGTCCTCGAAGCCTGAGCTTCTACGCAGGGGTAAATACCACAAGACTTGATGCACGCGATCACTAAATCGGCGGCAGTTGCCATCAAATTACTTTCACCTTGCGTTAGTAACACCACGTAGTGCTCGGCCCTTTATAGCCTTTGGTTTTGGACTCAGGGGTTTTCAGCCCTTGGCACTCAAAATGAGAGCAAACATGTTTGCTTCCAAACGGCTTACAAAGTAAGCAGTTAATCGTTCCTATCTGGAACTTCGATCTATCTAAGATATGTACGATGCCTCCACGTTGGTAGAACCTCATCGTGAAATAGAAGATTTTGCCTCTCAGGGCCGGTTTTCATGCCCTGCATCCCACCTCTGAGACATTCCGGGCCACGTATGCCAGCCACCCAAGAATGAAACACCTATGTCCGAAAAAGCCTCGGTGATGAGGGTTGAGAGGCTACTACATAGACTGTAGCGATTACCCCTGACTTCAAGCAGGACATCTATTCGATTAGACTAGGTGAGCTGTAAACATACTGAGTATCAGTTGCAGTTATATTGACTAACTAAAGTCGCCACGGTCTTCCCCCGACTTGAGGTCAGGCCTGTCTAGGATGGGCCAATACCCATAAGCTCTTCGGCTACTACTGTCTTTAGCATGAGTGTTCTACCAATCCTGCTCGACATTTGAATTCTACGAGCTTCTTCCCCCTATCGATTATCAACTTGCAGGCTTATCGTCTGTTTCTGTGGAGCTGAGTTGACTAATCTCAGGAGTTGATTGCTCAAACTGTTCCATGACCAGCTGCCCTACATCTCCAGGGTGAGTGCGTGGAACATCCATACATCTGGTTTCGTACAAAAAGAAATCGGTATGCACTCTAGCCATGCCTAATACGTTATAGCCGCGATGCGCCTCTTTGCCGCTGCCGATGTGACGTGAAGGGCTCAAGAAATGTAAAGTGATCCGAGACATATCCAGTAGAGGCAGCCACATTTGTCTCATCGCAGTGGCGTGGGACTTATGTGTTCTTTGTAGTGCCAGGACAAAGCCTCGATGCCTTAATCGTTTACATGATTTTCATCGACACCATTACCACATGTAAGAACCGGCAATAGTAAAAAGACTCTTCTAGGGCGCTTGTTAATCGAAACTTGCTACCTATTAATCAATATTTTAACTGAAGTTGTTGCTATGATAGCTTGTTATGCTGATATTATTTGACTGACTTATAAGCCTGTCTGTCGTAAGCACCTTATCGTGTTTTGTGCTCTGTGCTCTGTGCTCTGTGCTCCGCGCGGATGAAAGAAAACCCCAGCGCTTGCGCCGCATTTGAAATGAAACACAACCTATGCTATGCTTATGTAATTCACATCGTACCTTGTTGGCATGAATGGACATCTTGGCGACGGGTCATCTCAAACCCGAAGAACTGTCGATCATTCGATGCCGGCTGCTGAGTTGTTCAGGCATAGTGCATTGCTTGCTGTAGCCGCAACAAATCAAAACAATAAGTGTATCGATTGTGGTTACGCCAGCCACCTAGTAGGCCGACGAGGAACAGCGAGCAGGCTAGGAAAACGATATACATTATTAATGGGATACTAATCCTTGGCGCGCATCGAAACTGTCAGATACGCGTTTCCGCCCTAGAAAGCCGGCGGGAACGCGAATTTGTCATGGGGAGACCACGATAGGAAGCAAGTATGGCCGAAGGAGTATACGTAAGAAAGGCTAGAGCGTTAAATTCCCGCTTCCGGCGAGCCAGCATAAACGGGCGACCATCACGCAAGAGCCAGCCAGGATTGCTTGTAATTTCGTGCGACTTCTCCCTTGTTTACTCGTAGCTTATAAATACCTATACCTACCTCGACTCCCTTGATCCTCCTCGGCTTCACATTGCTGGGCAATTTCTGCCGGAATAAAAGAACGAAACGTGGAACCTATATTTTATTTATCGAGATGTTGTCGAAATCCCTCATAGCGCTGGCGGTGTCGGCGTCGGGTGCGCTGGCTGCCACGCCTTCCGGGTTCGAACCGGGAAGCCGGACGGGTCTTCTAGTCACGTTCGGAAACGTCGAGGCGGCTGAAGGCGCAGTGGTTCCGAGAGAGTGTGAGTATCAGCATTGAATCGAACGCGTGCGAATCGCGACTGAAGATCGAATTAGCCACGCAAACGGCCCCCACGATTGCGACACAAAGCAAGCTTGATGGGACATCATTCGCGATTTTGGTGGTCGACATCGATATCCCGGCCGATTTTGCACCTCCACCCGGTAACAAGTTTTTGCACTGGCTGCAGACAGGCCTCACACAAAGCTCATCGGCTGTTTCCTTGAGCACCTCGAACGGTCCTACATCCGCGTTCGTGTTTTCAGTGCCAGAAGATGAGGCTGCATTTGCGCCATATCTGGGTCCGGCGCCACCCGCGAGGATCCCGCTGTCTCACCGATAGTCAGTAACTCCCTTAGTGTTTTCCGGTTTCAACCATTTCCGAGACGGCGCCAAGCCCTATTGTATACTCCCGAAACACCCGTGGATCACTGACACCAAGTTTCGTAGCACGGAGATCATAATTGACACATCAGACGTGTCTAAGGAAGGGTTGGCCGCTCTCGAGGCTGCGGCGGCGACACGCTTGGGATTCGATACTCTAAGCGTCTTAACATCGGCGGGGTTGGCGGACAAAGTGGTTGCGGGAAGCTTTTTCAATGTGACAAATCCTGGCCCTGTATCGAACTCGACAATGGGCGGCGGCAATGGCACCAACTCGAACCCTCCGCCATCACAAACCTCCGTCCCAATTGCTGCTGGCTCGCAGCTAGCAAGCGCGTCACTCCTAACCATCCTGATGGCTGGCGTCGCGTTCTTCGCCTTGTAATGTCTTACCATTGTCTTAACAACCTAAGTCGTCTCATCGCTCTGTACCTAGAACCGCAATCGATAGGCGTCTGAATTGTGAACCTATTGGGGTGTTTAGAGGCCACTACGTTGATCAATTGGTAACGAGTATCGTCCCAATGATTCAACATCATAATGAAAGCAATTCTTCAGATACAAGACTCACGATGAATTCCCAGCCCAGTAGGTGCCCGCTTTGTGGGGGCTCCTGTTTCGGAGCTGTACTATAAAATTGAAATCTGTGAATACTGACGACAACAAATACAATGGAGCTGCGTTGGGATTCGGCGTCTCGGAAACCCAAGCCATTTAGTCAAGAGCATCACGGCCCGCGCTCCACGTACCATCTCAAGTCGTATGATAGCCTACTAGCAGTTTCTCCAATTCCCAAGTCAAGGCACGCGGCGCGATGGATAGGATTGATATACTATCTTGCATCGTAAGGACGACCCCTCACCCTAACGCTGCTCCAGAAGCCTTGGCGCATGCAGCCTTCCAGCAACCGCCCCGACTTTTGACGCCAGCGGCAGATCGGTGGTACTCAGCTTATACTAGGGCTTTCCGGTATCTGTACACCTAGAAGAGTGAGTGTGTTTGTACGATCGGGTCCTGCATCCGATCCAGGGGATTGCGGTGCTAACAAAGAGAAGATTGGCCCAATGCATACGATGTAATAAGAGCCGCCAGCTCGCAGGTCAACGTCGTATACATTGTGCGTAGAGCAGTCTACCGTAGTCCAGGCACTCCAGTCTACCTATGATGCAACACTCAGCGAGGCGGAAAAGCCTCCCCACATGGTACGTTAGAAGTTTCCACTTCACCGACAACCGAAATGCATCCATTCAACTTACCTAATCGATCGTTCTGGTCCGGCTGGCGAACTAAGTGACCCGTATCGATGAGTGGTCGAGAACAGCCACTGCCGAGTAGCTAACGTTATCCCACTCGCTGCCTAGGCTGGACCTAGGTATGCAGAGGTGGGAGAGGGGAACTAGCCAGATCTGAGCAAGCCGTCCGGACGCGTGCATCTGACCGAACAATCATCGGCATAAGCTGCGCATCAGCTCCTACTACGAGACACCGAGCCATCCCCGAGCACTGCGGCGCGGGGCCGAAGGGGCTCGAGGAGCACCAAGCGACCCCAATCCAGCGCCAGAGCCTATACCTAGGTACCACGCGAGACGGCAGTGCGCTCCCAGGCGCGCACCCGCGGCTCTGTGAGCTGTATCTCGAGGAGTGATCGCTGTGTGAGAGCGGGGCGGGTTCACGTCCTCGTCGTAACACGAGTCGCTACCTGAGCTGCCGCTCCGGTCTCCCGCAGCGGCACTCGAAGCCAGGGGGAAGTTCGGCGAATAAGGGGCTATGTGCGAGTTGCAGATGACCGGTGAATCTATAGCTGATATTACCCGACACCGACAGTGCGATAGGTAGCCATTACCCCTCAATCGCGTGGCTCGATCTGTCTTGGTGCGTTGCGGTGCCAGTGTTGCACGTCCCAAGGGTCTTGTCCTGCTCCTTTGGTTATTAGATGCTTTGATCGTAGTCTTCGACCATAAATGGCCAGGCTCTCCCTCCTCTAGAACATCTCTGATCACTTCTCCTTGTCACAATCCATCATCATCATCGAGCCATCCTACCAGTGTCTCAACACACTTGCAGACTCTGAATAAGCTACTTAAGATCGGCTAGATCACCCTCTGTCGAATACTCTACACGTCATCCGCATTTGACTTTTCCACTAATTCTCGGTCAACGGCCGCCCCAAATTCAAAATGGTATTCCTCACCCGCTCACTTCCCCGTTGTACTCGTCCCATTTCAAGGAGTCTCCCTACCACATCAGCCGCTCGCTTTTCAAGCCATGCTCGCCCAGCAGCATCCCTGCGTGGCCTAAACTCGCGGGCAGCTTCGGCATCCTTGAGCAACACCTCGTTACTCTTTACCCCTCCTCCTACGGGTGCTCCCGCGTCGACCCGTTTGCTGACGACACAACGTGAAAAGGTCAAGGTTCTAGCTGTTCTATACGACGGTGGCGAGCACGCCAAACAGGTATGTAATCAAGCGAGATCCGTCTCCTTTTACCTGCCTGCAGACTGGTCAATGCCATCACCTCTCCTCTTGCAGCTTCCCTTCTACCATATAGATACCCAGCCAATGATATAAACTCTTGGCCCGGCACCACAAAGCGTGTTGCTTAAATAGGGGGAAGCGCCACGGCGAGTGTGTGCGGGGTAACAGAGACGATGTCACATCTCCAAGCTCCCCGCACGCAAGCCAGTTGTCTGATGCATATCAACTAACGGCTTGTTCAACCACAGCAACCCGACTTGCTGGGAACCACCGAGAATGAACTTGGCATTCGTAAGTGGTTGGAAGACCAAGGCCACACACTCGTGACCACATCCGACAAGGAGGGCGAGGACTCGACCTTCGACAAGGAGCTAGTGGATGCCGAAGTTATCATCACAACGCCGTATGTAACCCCCGGATTTCTTGGCCCTGCGCACTAGGACAACATTAGCATCATGCTGGGGCGGAACCACCGGAGACTGACCTTTGGTAGATTCCACCCCGGATACCTGACAGCCGAGCGTCTGGCTAAGGCTAAGAAGCTGAAGCTAGCCGTTACTGCTGGTATCGGCTCTGACCATGTCGACCTCAACGCTGCCAACACCACGAATGGCGGCATCACGGTCGCTGAGGTTACCGGGTCCAATGTCGTCTCCGTTGCCGAGCACGTCGTCATGACCATCCTCGTCCTAGTCCGTAACTTCGTCCCCGCACATGAGCAGATCCAGGCCGGCGACTGGGATGTCGCCGCCGCGGCCAAGAACGAGTATGATCTTGAGGACAAGGTCGTTGGCACCGTTGCCGTCGGTCGCATTGGCGAGCGCGTACTGCGCCGCCTGAAGGCTTTCGACTGCAAGGAGCTCTTGTACTTCGACTACCAGCCCCTAAAGCCCGAGGTTGAGAAGGAGATCGGCTGTCGTCGGGTAGAGAACCTCGAGGAGATGTTGGCGCAATGCGATGTTGTCACGATCAACTGCCCCTTGCACGAGAAGACCCGTGGTCTGTTCAACAAAGAACTTATCTCCAAGATGAAGCCTGGTAAGTCCCTTCGTGTCGTCGGTCATTAAGACGATTCCTTATTAATTTTCTTCACAAGGCTCCTGGCTCGTCAACACTGCTCGTGGAGCCATCGTCGTCAAGGAGGACGTCGCTGAGGCTCTGAAGTCCGGCCACCTCCGTGGTTACGGTGGTGACGTCTGGTTCCCGCAGCCCGCTCCTAAGGACCACCCTCTGCGCTACGCCAAGAACCCCTGGGGCGGCGGCAACGCCATGGTCCCTCACATGTCTGGTACCTCGATCGATGCGCAGAAGCGATACGCCAACGGCACCAAGGCTATTCTAGAAAGCTACCTCACCGGCAAGCACGACTACAAGCCTGAGGATCTCATTGTCCACCAGGGTGACTACGTAACAAAGGCGTACGGCCAGCGAAGCAAGGCCTAATTTTAAAGTCAATGAAACATTTTACGATCATAGCGGATTTTTTTTTAGGGAGATTCCATTTAATGAACCCCTCAATGTTGTTTCAAGCCGAGGGGATCTAGTTATTAGCAAAGTAGCGTCATATATCTCGGCATAATGAATAAAAAGAAAAATCAAAATTAATAGCCCGACTTCTATTATTTAATGTGCCCGCTTCAAATAGGCAACGTACCCTACTCACATTGTGCCGGTCACCCTAAATAGAGCGTATTGACTGTACTCCTTTATGTTGTGTATTGAAAACTTAAGCTTAACCAGTCCACAAAACTCTTACTTCGCCTGAACACCCGTAATCATAATATTGATGTTAGTTATTGAAGGGAAAGTTGTACCCCGCACTTGCCCTATATCGTAGGACGTTTGCCTCTCTCGTGATCCAATCGATTGTGCATTAAGTATAGCAAATACCTATCTAGTGAGAGCGGTAACCTTCATAGGCTCGAGTTCCGATTATCTGACGTAACAGACGTAGGTCGGTGACACAACCATGACCCCGTATTTCCGTCATATGTGACACGCTAGCCAACGCCTAGGCTGTGGTGATCCTCAATTGCCCAGTCTCATTGGCTTTTGTTAGGGATTACATCGGCGCTGACGGGTTTAGTCTATGAATTTGAGATTTTCTTTTCTGATTCTGTGGCATAGAGGGGAGGACAGAAGGAGGAGAAGACTTGGAGGAACGAGAACGATAGTTGGTTTAGTCTAGCTACCGGCCATCTAGACTAGCCATGAATATGGCTATAAATACGAGATCGAGGACCTTGCTGGTCAACTAGCCTTCGTTGACCATATTTCCTCTTCTGACACACACAACCAATCAGAGAACGACTATCTCGCAACATATTCAACTAGGTTGTGAGTTATACCCATCGTTGCCCTATTCGCGATGCCACTCTACTAACGAAAAGTAGAAACTCAAGATCAAGAGCAACCATGGGATGCAATTGCAACACCGACTCCCAGTCTTGCACTTGTGCCACGTCTGGTACTTGCAAGTGTGGCGAGAACTGTGGGTGCTCTGATTGCCCCGTAAGTCTTCATCTCGGCTTCTTCTATCACCGTCTCCTAATTAGGTTGCTTCTTTGCTAAAATTGCCGTGGCTGATCCTTGAATAGAAGAAATAATTGGCAACAGCTGTATAACAATTGTGTATTTGTGTAATTTTCAGCTGTAAATGGTGGCGCACTTTGGTTGTAATATGGTTAGGTGTGGGCAGGTTAGGTAGAAAGGAATTGGACACGAGCGGGTAGCCTGTTCAATTAATATCGCTCATTTACTCCCACACAAATCTACAGTGTTTTGGGTATCTAGAACCGAATGACCTACTTGAAAAATAATGTAGAGAAGGACAATCACCACGTACTAAAAACTTTGAATTCATTATGGTCCGAGCGTCTGCTCCGGTACGACCTGTGTAAACCTGCGTCGGACTTTCTACAACTCACCCATGAAAGATAAAATCTGACTGTACATATGAATTGATATGGTTTAATATTCCATAGTAAACTGAATATGGTAACAAGGTAAACCTGTATCGGTTGCGTTTAAAAGCCATCTTAGTATTATGACGATGTATACATTGGGTCTAGCACCTCCTCCTAAAACCAAGATAGAGAAGTGCAGGCAATTACATCATAGTATCCCAAACTGAGGGCGTGGATATATGAAACCGATCCTTGGTGCACTTGACTACAAAATTATCTCATCTCTTAGCTGAATCCCAATACCTAGGATCCTCAAGGTAACCGGGCTATGAACCCGTAACACGCGAGATTCCCATCTGAATGCTGGCAGCATACTAATACTAGAGAAGCAGTAAGATTACCTCATGTGCTACTGGGAAGGCACCAGGAAAACGCTGCGAGCATGGATAGAGTCTAGTGGTAATGGTTTGCAGACATTCACGCGCTGCGGCACACTACCTCGTATAAAGCAAAGCGACCCATCATCGGTATTTATCCGATAGCCCCAACGGCTTTATACTTGGCCATTCATGCCGCATTCCCGCAATTGGCGAAACAGCTTCACCGCCTCATCATTCTGAAGCTTGACATCAAAGTCATTGGTCAAGGCCGCCATCTGTGCGAAGAACTCCTTCATCCTGGCCGGATCCTCGTGCATCCCGTCCTCAGCAAAAGCGTACACGCGCCCGAATTTCCGCGCCAAGTCGACAACCGCCTGGCTCCTCGGCCGCCTTACCTCGCAGAACGCCCGCAGCGCGGCGGCGATCTCTTCGGTTCTCCCGACGTGGTTGAAGAGAGCATCCAGAACCGCCGCGTCCTCCAGCGCCTGCGCCGCCCCGTTCCCGGCAAAGGGGAGTGAGGCGTGCGCGGCGTCGCCGAAAATGGCCACGTTACCTCGCGCGTAGAACGGCGCGTGGTCGTGGTCGGCTGCGGCCCAGGACGCGCTCGTGTCTTTGGCCACCATCCGCACAATCTGCTGGGCTTCCTCGCTATAGTCTGCGTACAGGGCCGGATCTAGGGGCGCAGCGTGGCCAGTAGATGTGAACTTGGCTCCGCGAACGGCTACGCCTGCACTCAGGCGCGTGTTTTTGTTCAGTGGTATGCAATTGATATGGCCTTTCGGCCCCAGGAGGATAGGCACGGATGTCGTCCATTTCGGGTTGATTTGCTTTCTAGCTTCCTCTGCTGATACCATCGTCCGGTAAATCTGCCAGCCGTCGTGGTTTTTAGGAGGAGTGGCTGGATGATCGGGCCCCAATAGGTAGGCTCTGGTGATACTATGAATACCATCTGCACCGAGAAGGCAGTCAGCCGAGGCGCGCGTGTCGTCTTCAAAGGTGAGTCGGACCCGATGCCCCCCAGATGCCGGCAGCTCTTCAATAGAGCGCACTCGTTTTCCAAAGCTGATGTGGCTGGGCGGGATGAGCGCTCGGAATCCGTCCAGAAGATCAGCGCGACTCACGGTCTTTCTCCCCTTCGCTTTACCCAGCTCAGCAACCAATTCGCCGGCGTGCGGGCCCTGGGCTAAAATGACTTCAGTTGCCATCTCCTGATCCTCTTCACCCATAGTCAAAGCCTTATCGAAGTAAGCTTCCCGCACCTCGGGCCCGAGGAGAGCCATTGCCTTGATGGCGTTCAGGTGAAGCGCCAGGCCGGCCCCAACATCTGAATATTGGGCCACGGCCTCGTAAACGTGCACGCTGAGATGCGGCTTCTTTGTGAGGCCGGCAGCAAGTGCCAGTCCTGCAATGCCACCACCAGCGATTGCAATCTCAATCTTTGATACAGTCATCTTCCTATATGTATTGGAATGGGATAGATTGAGAAAATAGGACAATACGCAACAAAGAGCCTTGAAGTCATGGCGGCTTAAGTTTAGGTTTTGCCGACTCGAACAATAGAGTTGGAAGTGGCATCAACTACTCTCGTATAAGGAGTTGTTTTATCGGTGTTTAGATAGTCTCGTTCATGCTCAGGTCGATGGGAATGAGGATGAAGCATTAGTGGTCTAAGTAATTTTCATTTCCGGCCTGCTACACGTAGATAGGAGAATCAATATCATGATATACTCACCGGGCTTATCCCTTTCAATGTTTTGACTCTGTTGTTAAATTTCGGGGTTCTAACAGAAGATTAGAACATGTCTAACGATCTCCCTGAATACGAACTAAAGTTTCTTGGCAAAAGACGCTTCGATGGGGAATGTGAACGAGCGATCTGATACTTCAATTCAAAGGATGATGATAAGCGTGCTAGGCGTGTTATACTCCGTAGATTCTTACCTGACTCTATACTACATTGCTGTAAAACTTCCCAGCTATGATAGGAATACCCTTTACGATGTAGTAAGTAACAGGGGTTACGTCAGATAGAGTTACAGTAAATCAAAAGGTGGGCTTATCCTCTAAAAATGGCAAGCATGCAAGGCTAGCTTAGTATAATGCCGAAGACGAACAAGAAGGAAAGCGAAAAGAAGCCAAAAAAGAAATTAAATCAAATCATATCAGCCCGTAGTAAGTATCTAGACCTTACGGCGTGTCTGTTGGGCCTTAGCGAACGAAATCATGATTTTTGCGACAAAATTTTCAAGGCGAGCTACTGACCGTGTTTGCTTGTATTTGGCTCAGCCAAGGAAGATACATTTGCCGTACAGGGGATTGAATCCTGGATATAATGGCACCACGTAATTAGACAGGATGCTATGTTTTTGGTTAACAAAGGCCAAAATCATCCCACATGGCGTGAGTGGGTTTGCGCGTCCTGTCCTTATGTCAGGGCATTGTCAGGGTTTCAAATTGTATCGCAATTAGAGTCTAGTATTCGTAAAGTTTTATAATGTAAAAATTTTACAGGAGAGCTGAAGGATGGTGTTTAGCGCATTGCGAGGCTCGGAAAGGCTTGCCGAAGCTCGGGAGTCGTTACCGGTGCGACTTTTGCCTATTCAGGATATTGGATGCTGTACTTTTAAGTACTCACGTTGTTATCTGATCTTACTCAACTGCCCCAAGATGCGCTTGGCTGTTCCCGGCAACCCCGAGCTGAAATTGGACAGGCCGGTGTCGGAGATTAGATCAGATTGATAAAGATTGCGTGAATGAAAAGATTGATTGACTGATTGATAAGATTGCAGGAACAAAGGATGGTTGCACAATGCCGACAAGGATTGGGAAGATGAGAGATGATGTCAGCCGAGGATAGTTAGTGCGATTAAAATTTCTCTGACACTTCGTTCTGTTGATGCCGGGGATGCCAGACCAAAAAGCAACAATGACTGTTGCCCAATCCATACCCACCGGAGATGCTTAGTACTATTGTCAGTGTTGTCAGGCCTTAAACTAGTCCTCTAGGAAAATCTGATGTGAGCACGTGTTCGAGTATATATTCTGTAGCTGCATTCTTGGCTCACGAGCCGAGGTGATGTTGGTACTCCTATTAGTCTGCTCAGATGGAGCCCGGTAAATCACAGAAATTCATCCGCCCCATCCTCAACATTAGCGGAGACTAGTAGCAAGTGAATCCATCGTGGTGCATTTAAGGAGGAGCTCCCAATATGCCGGGTTCCAAGTGTTTCTGGGGAAGTTGGCCACTCGAGCCACTCGTGACGCACGCAATGACCCACCAAAAAGATGAAAGGTGTCCAGAGATCAGGGAATTCAACAAATGAAGCCGATCGGTTAGCGATTGGTTGTTGTTACTACGGAGAATGCAAGCCGTCTTAGATAAACATATTCACCTGTCTAGATGCCAAACTCTTGCTTGTTGCTTGCGCTTGCGGCGGGACATGACCATTGACCCCTAAGGCTCTGTTTACGAATACGAAATCTGCCGGTATCAGCTGAATATGATCTTATAGTGCTCTCTGGTGTCCACGCGAGTACACGCGCCGTGCCCCAGGGCCTACGTGGACTGTATCACACCCCTGTACAGTGTTCGGTGGGTTAGGGGATACTTGTGATTCATGATCGAGCAGTATTCGGGAGGACAATGCGACCTGGCGCTCTGCGTAGCCGGAGCAATGTATGGCACTGTTCTTTACTGTCGGACTAAGGTAATACCTAGGTACGCCCGAGTCAGCGAGGTCGGCGAAGACCGGATCTCAGAGAATCCAATACTTCCATTACTTACATGCACCTACCAAGGCCTGGCCCGCGGCACTGCCTGGGGACAGGGGACAGTAGCGCTGTAAGTACCAGTAACAACACGTTGTCCGGCTTATCAGATGGTCCCCACTCTGCACTGGCACGCCACATCTGATAGGGGCTTCCGTCAAACCGCCATCATAGCCGACGGCGGTCTAGAGTCCCTGCAGGCCGATCGTCTTAGTGGTTTTATTAATAATTGCCGCCCGGCCTCCCAGCCGGTTTTCGTGGTTCCAACAGTGTCTGCCTTTCCAGCCCGGTCTCTTGCTCGCCGTCGTTGATCGCCTTTGCTTTGCGAACATTGTGTTGCCCAACTATCCGCGGGCTGTTTTCTCGCTAATATCTGTTATTGAATATATTACAACACAAACCTGCCAATTGTTTGCCTTCCACACAAGCGGGGTTGACCGGTCCTTGGTGTGTTCATTGCGACGTCGGTTTCCCCCCAACACGACCGACCCCTGTCACCGCGGCTTTTCGCTAGGAATCTGGCGGCTTTGTGACGTCGAATACACGCCGATATTTCTTTTAGTCCTCACTGCTGTCGAGTTGACTTGCTTATCGCCCGGGAAACAACAACGTTTCCCAGTGGCTGCGGGAGATAATACAAGATCGACAAGGAGACAATTGAGCATTACAGAAACTGTGAAGTTCCAATGGCCACTGTACCCGACCAGGCACGTGCTGCTTCGGCAGCCGTGAGCATTACCGATGAACTAGGCTTACCCTTGGTCGCCCCGTCGCTCACTTATTCGGAAGACTCTGAGGACCAGGACGAACCCCGGCTCCCAGAAATACCGCGCAAACGGCGCGCATCTACCCGATTGATATCTCAGAGCGCCAGTGACATACAACGGATCACTGGCGAATCTACCCAGCAGCTAATCAACAGATGTTGTGGTGCGGGCTGCTGCATGAATTTTCAGAAGAAGAGACCGGATGTTGAATACGAAAACGTCCCCCTACCAGATAACGATGCTTTTCGCTCCTTGGGCCTCAACATCAAAGAGATTCCTACTGTGTTAACGGGTGTTGTCGAGCTCCCCGAACAATTCACATTCTTTGAGAAGCAGGTTCGGCGCCAGTCTCAGACAGCCTCACCTGCGGACTCGGCCATATCCGTTGGAGGCGACACCAATAGTGAGGGGGGAGAATCTGTGCCACTGGAACAAACCATCCAGAATCTTAAGCTGGAAGATCTTGACACCTCGATACAGCCTCCATCCTTCGTCCAGCCGCACCCCCCTTACCATGTCTATCCCGCCAAGATCCACAATACACGAGAGTTGACAGGGATCGGGGCTGAAAAGAGAACTTTCCATTTCGACCTCGATATTACCGGCTACCCGGAAGAGGACAATTTAGACTTCAAGGTCGGCGGCGCTATCGGAGTTTCGGCGCCCAACGATGCCGCCTCTGTGGAGCATGTTCTGGATTTATTGATGGTCCCTCGCTTCCTTCGTGACAAGCCAGTCTGCCTACGGACTACGAAGGGGCGATGGCCAACTGTTTGGGGCGACGAGAAAGCAAGGCAGCTTGTAACGACGCGGAGGGACCTGCTCACCTGGTGCTCCGATCTTCAATCCTATCCCCCGACGAAGCCTCTGTTGCGCGTGCTAGCCGAATACTGCGATGACTCTAACGAGAAGAAGGTCCTCAGGTTCTTGTGCTCAGGAGAGGGCCAAGGTGTCTTCTGCGATTTCCGCACCGGACCGCATATCTCCATCTCTCAGATCCTTAGCGCTTTCCCCTCAGCTAAGCCTCCCATGGACGTTCTGCTGTCTGTCCTTCAACCCCTGATGCCAAGGTTTTACTCTCTTTCGAACGATCCACACGAGTCGTACGAAATCCGAGATGGCAAGCAGCACCGCATCATTGAAATAGCTGTCACCGTTCATGAGACGGCTGACTGGCGTGGTGGGCGCCGCGCGGGTATCGGCTCTGGCTTCTTTCAGCGCCAAGCCCTCAACTTCTTCGACCTACAGGCCCTCGGTGAAAAGGCACCGCAACTCTACATTCCCATGTTCAAAGGTTTAATGGCCAACCCCCTGGCAAAACAGTTTGTTACAGACGGGCCAATGCTTCTAATCGGGGCTGGAGTGGGCATTGCGCCATTCCGAGGCTTTGTCCAGCGGCGTCTGAAAAACGCAAACTGTGCCAATAAGGTGTGGGTCCTTCAAGGTATCCGCGATTCCCTTGTCGACGAGCTGTATAGCGGCGAATGGGGTGTTCATGAAGATGAGGTGAAACGCGTGATTCAGAGCCGGCGCGGCGAGGGCCGCTACGTGCAAGAGGAGGTAGCCAACCAGGCAGACCTGGTTTGGTACATCATCAACTCGGTCGATGGACGGGTCTTCGTGTGCGGAAGCAGCAGGGGTATGGGCGAAGGGGTGGAGGAGGCTCTTATCAGGGTTGCGATGGCGAAGGGCAATCTGGAGCATGACGAGGCAAAGAAGTTCTGGGAGCTGAAGAAGGAAGTCGGCCAATACATTGCTGAGACATGGTAGTTTCTCGGGTCCACCCCGGGCGATCAGGATTTTACCTACGACATCATCAACGTGTGGCCCAATCTGAGGGCATCGGATTTCCATGATTATTTTTTACGCGTTAAAGGTTACAACATGGGGGTTTACAAAAGGGCAAACTAGAATCAAGAATAATGCGCAAGCCGGAAAAAAGAACCTATCTCACATCGTGGGCGCTCGCTGCTGCTGCGAGCCCCCGACACGAATGACCTTCGATGCGCACGATAAGGAGGTCATAGGTACCATGTGGGCTTGGGTTGATCATGAGTATATCATGACGTTTATTGCGCTACAAATATGTACTATACTGGAATAAAGCGACGCTTGAGACATTTTTTTGCCGTCCCGGGGCTGATTCGACCGAGTCATTTGCCTGCGCTCCTGTTGAACTAATTGTATTGGCTAGGAGTTGAATGACTTTATCATCGTTTACTTGCCAAATAGAAGATCAGGGACTGCAAGATAGCCTAAATTGTACCAAGATGGCAACAGTCACGAGCCAGATGTTAGCGCGAATTTATGGCGGCGTCTGGCAATTTACGCGGGTAACGCCCTCGGTGTTCTGGAGACCTCGTGCCTCGAATAGGCGCGATGAGGCTCTTTGGCCTATGGTTTTAATTCTACGCTACCTGGGGAATAGACGAGAATGCTACAATCCGCCCTACTCGATAAGGAGAGGATTCCCTATTCTGGTAACTACTTATGCACTGTGGCGTCGGCGAGTGCTGCCGATTGGCTTGGCCGTGATTGACGGCTCGAGGCAAAAGAGACGGCCAAAAGCTGCTGGAGGGGCGGAACTCGCTATGATAGGCACGGGATAGGCGTAGATAGATAGATGCCCAATGGAAATTACTCAGTAGGTCAGTCGCAAATGTTTGAATCGGGATTGCCCCCTTCAAAGGAGGGGCAGAATAGGCGCGTGGCGGGCAGGGGAGAGGGCGCGGTTGGGATGCCCCCATTCGGACAATAGATGAGCATTGAGCAACGATGTGCGCGGAATCCGAGGCGTGGCGCGCGAGAAGAAAAAAGGCCAAGATCGCAACAGCCGGGCAGGAGAGCAAGTGCCGGGGAGTCGATCGCCATGTAGGCTGTGGGCTGTGCGAGATATAATGATATAATAACGTGCGCAAGGCATGAGTAGTCCGGGTATTCATATGATCCGTCCGAAAGATACCACCCAGGCTCGGCGGGAGAGCCGCCATTGGAAACTGGGAAGTGTTCTTTGTTGATTACCCAGGCTTGTGTAAGCAGCGCACCCCCGCTTGCATTCGCAGGAACAACTCCACACTGTCGTGATAATACTTTGCGTGTGCTAAATAAGCTAAATAAGGGGAAGCAGAGAGAGAGAGAGACAGATTGATTTTTAAGCAACAGAGAGCGGAGTTGTCATGTCTCGGGCACTCGGGGACACAGGTGGTACCAGCAGGGCGGGCACACAAGACCGGCGCTGTTTTAGCGCGTGTTCTTCCGGGGATTCTAGCGTAGTTAGTGTAGTTAGTTGCAATTACTTAGGTACTTAGCATAGTGTACACGTACTGCTGTGAGTGTGTAGAGCAAGTAAGTACATGTCGATAATAGCGGTTGGAACCATGTCGTTCGTTTTTAGCCGCCCCCCGTCGAGTACGAGTACGTACAGTAGGTAGTAAACACCGGTCTAAAGATGCGTTTCTTATTTCTTGAGTAATCTATTACTGATGGACGTCTTGATTACCTCCTTCTTAGCTCGGAACCCTAGCTAGATGTGTCGTGTCACCTGTGTCTCACAACGCCGCGCCGCGTTGATTCCAAGTGCAGTATTGGGCGCATTGGGGGTTATTGGACCTGCCACCGGGCAAATGACGTGCAAATGGGCTGGTATCGTGAAAGGCCCGGTCTGACCCTCACATACCTCACAGACGCAACCCTCGCAACCCTCGCTCGGAGTCGTATCCACCGGCGGCTTCCCACCCCCTGGACGACTAGAGGCGACTGGAGCCTCTCGTCCGCTGGCCATCTCTCGCACACTCGTACAAAACACGCGCACGGTGACACTGGCGCCATTCAGGCTGCATTAATAATTTCTTACTGAACGTGTCGAACCCGTCGAACCCGTCGAACCAGTCGAAACCCCCCCCATCGCCTCCCCATCGCCTCCCCATCGCCTCACACCTCACCCACATGCATCTCGCGCTTACAGCTCGCACCACGCAGCCGAGCCAGCCCCCCCGTCTTCGATTGCCTTCTCCCCTCACGGCGCCCCTCTTCCTGCCCCTCTGCTGCCCCTCGTCGCCCACGCCCACGCCCACGCCTGCGTCAGACGAGACCAAGTAAGCTGGCTGCGCGTGTAAGTCACAGAGGGAGGGTATCCATCCGGCGTCTAAGCCGCGAGTCGATCTCGGTCTGGGTCCAGGGCGAGCGGAGCTGCATCTGGCTGCCGTAACATTGCACTCGACTCCTATAACTAACTAACTGGGAAGTTGGTGTTTGCTGGTACGGGCGTACGACGCACAGCTCCTCCCGGCGGTCCAGTCTACCAGTCTACCGGCGTGTATATATATATGCCCACCATGCGCCCCCCAACCCTGACGTCAACCCTTCTCTTCGCCTCCCGACTCTACACCACTACCACCGCTTCTTCTCCCTCTTCGACCTGTCGAGCAGCTCGCGCTCTTCTGCCCTCCACCCCTCTCAAGACCTGCGCCCCTACCACCACTAGACACTTCTCTACGAGCCTCGCGCGCAGCAAGCTCGTCAGCCCCCAAGCCGAGACAACTCAGTCAAAACAAGAAATCCGGATCCCCACGCCGTCCACACCCGTCGCCATGGCTGCCAACTCCGCCACGCTCCTCGAGGCCTTCAAAGCCCGCCGGACCTACTACCAGCTAAACAAGGAGCTCCCCATCTCCACCGACAAGATCACGTCGATCGTGCAGGAGAATCTGATCCAGATCCCCTCATCCTTCAACTCGCAGTCGAACCGGGTGCTGGTGCTGTATGGCGCCGAGCATGACAAGCTGTGGGACATCACCTCGGAGGTCCTGAAGCCCCTCGTGCCCGCCGAGAGCTGGGACGCCACGGCCCAGCGCAATGCTGGCTTCAAGGCCGGCGCTGGCACTGTCCTCTTCTTCATCGACACTACTGTCGTCTCTGGCATGCAGGAGAAGTTCGCCCTCTACAAGGACCGCTTCCCGACCTGGGCCGAGCACAGCAGCGGCATCCTGCAGTTCGCCTCCTGGACCACCCTCGAGGCCGAGGGCCTCGGCGCCAACCTTCAGCACTACAACCCCCTCATCGACGAGCGCGTCGCCTCTGAGTGGAACGTCCCCGCCCACTGGCAGCTGACGGCCCAGCTTGTCTTCGGCGGCCGCGCCGGCGAGCCTGGCCCCAAGGACCACCTTCCTCTCGAGGAGACCTTCAAGGTCGCTGGCGTCTAAATCTGAGAAGCTCCCTGTCCATAAGAACTCGACCGCGGATTTAGTGTTGCGTATGCGGAAGAACGAAAGAACACGTTACTGATTTTCGATTCTGATCGACGAGAGAAGCAAGAAGAAGCCTTGCTGCATAGCGCGGAGTTACATACATAACCTACATACCCTTCCCTAACAGTCCCTCGAACTTAACTTTACAACTCGAGCGAGCAAAGAGCTACCCCCCCCGATCTCAAACCTCAATTCATGAGGTGAAAATGGGCCGGCCACTAGAACATGAGCAATGATCAATGTTACCCGCTTCACCACTTGGGGCGTGTATAGACGGACTTTTATCTAGAGAATCCCTCAATTGAAGCCAATCAAATCAATGAATTCTTATATCTATATGCCCTAAGGCACTCGCGTTTTCATAAGAGTATTACATGATAGCTGTTTGCTGTAAGCCAATTGCTAGTGATGCCTTGAAGTTTAAGCGACCGTTTCCCGAACTCTCCTAACCGACTCCAAGCGAGACGGCTGCTGAAAAGTTCCGATTCTGGGGCCGACGTGCATATGCATAACATAGATGCCTACTTCGCTAACGAAATCCAGCAATCTAGTTGTGACTCTGCAGTACATTTACATAAATAGAATGACGCGGCCTAATCATCTCCAGATAAACTACGCGATATGCGCTAATGGATCAACTCCTCACAGGCTACTAATTGTCCAATAGAACGAGAGAGATTAGAGAGACTGCCGATCCAACTCCAATAGCAGAGCGACGCTTACTTGGCTGGAAACGTTGCTCGCCCGACGAGTTGGAGAGCAACCAAATCATCATGACCCAAGTTAAATGAACTTTGTACAGGATGTATCATCATCACCCAATCCGCATCCAGCTGTCATGCGTCACCTCGCGTCCAAAAATCTCCATCCATTCCCTTACTCTTCTTCCCACCATATCATACAAAAAAGGATTAGATATGTACTAATAACATAGCGCCGTAGGGAGCGTTATGCGTATATCATTAATAGAGTAAAAGAGCCACCAATAGAGAGGATAGTGCTTTGGTTCGTGATGTGGTAAGCGTCTTCGTATATGACGCGTCGCGGCAGAATATTACCATTCCAATACCTGTTCCATGTCTATCAAGCCTAGGCCGGTTATTTTCCAAAGAGACCACACATAAATGACCGAACTCCTTCGCTGTTCGCGTATTATCATTTTTATGGCTTCAATGTCCGCAAAGAAGGGCGAAAGCAGGTTCCAGGTGATTCTCAATATACGATGCTCGCGTCGAGCCGGGTCTGATTCAATGTTGGGTAGTCGGCGTAGTCGGCCCCAAAACAAAATTCAAGAGGCCACAGCAGCGTTAAGAATTGATCAAGTCGCCTCGGTATCTTGTACTGGTGGTTCTGGTGCGGGCATCACATTGCCACCTTCCACGATGATTTGTTGGTCGATACGCTTGTCCGTCTCACCGTATTCGAGTCGTTTATATGTTGTGATCCGTGCTGTATTCATATCGATATCAAAGACACGCACCGTGCGGGTATAGCCCTCGTAGTTTCCATAGCCGCCAAAACCAGCGCCGCCTCCGTAGCACATCCACAGCTCGGGTTTGCCCTTTTCTTCGTCCGCTGACAACATACAATACTCATTGGCATGGTCGCTAGCGCGGGTTAGTGTATATGGCTTTACTACGTTATGATGCTCACTCACTGTCCGCAGCTGACCATAACAACACCCTCCTCCACCAGGGCGTCGCGGAAATGTGTATTGTATACTGGCGCCGTAACTCCTTCTCGCCATTGGCCAACATAGCGATTTTCGGTGATTGCATATTCCGGAAGGGGAATATGAATGAAAGCAAGGTCCATGTGAATATGAGTATACTCCTTATGCTTCTTCTTAAGACCCGAAGCGGTTCGCTTGAACCATTCAATCTGGTTCGGCTTGATCCAGTCGTAGCCACTGTAGTGTCGTTCATCCGGGGAATAGGAGTGCGTGTCGAGAAGGTACAAGGTGAGGGCGGAATGCTTCGAGCTCCCTTGAGCTAGAACTTCCACGTAGTAGTTACCAACCCCATCGATATCATCGGGCCCGGCCCTTGACATTGAGAACGGTAATTGTTCAATGATGGCCATCTGCCCAGACCGTGGCAATGAGCCTTCATCGTCGTGGTTGCCAAAGATTGACACGTAAGGAATCTTGTGTTTGATGAGCAGATGCGCGTATTTGAATATGGCCTACCAAATTTAGGGTCAGTGACTAACGAACTATATCCTAGATGGGATTTGCGGTGTCCTACTGTTTGGGCATCTGGAGCAGTATCTCCGTTTACTTGATCACCACTTAAAACGACAAGATCCGGCTTCTCCTCCTCAAGAAGCCGGGACACAAAGTCAAGAGTGCGTGGGTCGGCTTCACACGGGCCACCCTCGTATTCATCTGGGACAGCGTCTCGGCAGCCCCCTACGCCGGTACTTAGGTGCAGGTCAGCCAACTGCATGATCTTGAACTTGCCATTGTCCCTGATTCGAGGCGTTGGTTTCTTAGGCTGCTCGTGCGCTCCGCGTCGAATGGTGATATGGGTGGATGGTATGTTTCGATTTGTATCGAGCAGCAGCGCAACCCCCCGGATTGCCCAACCGGGACGTACTTCATAAGCGTCATCCCCGAAGAGCACATCAACAGCGGTGACAGCCTCTTTCGAATCGCTCACATGTGGTTTGGAAGATCGCAATATCCATAGCCCTGCTGGCCTCGATTCCCACTTCGCATCAGGTGGTGGCTTTGTAGTAGTCGAGGGGTCCGTTGACCCGACTTTGACATCGATGATCACTCTGTCATCCCCAGTAAGGTCCTCCTCCTTCTTTCGCTGGACGTGGAGGTATGCGCTGGACGTCCACGTATTACCGAGGTACAAGTCCTTGTCAATGCGACGCCAGACGTTGGGATCGAGCTTGCACGAAGAGAAAAGATTGACCTTGCTGCATTTTGTTATGGTGATGTCGGTGACAACAAGGCCATGATTGTGCTGGGGCATGTATTCATGGACGGCATTGGGGAGGAGTCGAAAGTTGCGATCGAGTAGGAAGATGACAACGAAGGCGAGGAAAGAGGCGGCGGCGAGCTGAGAGATGGTGCGCACCTATCCAGTCAAGGGTCAGCGTCACGTCTACACAGGCTACGTTAATCGTTGATCACAGGCGCAACATGACGTACTATCCGTCGCGTCATGGCGGCGTGTGTTGCGAGTCCGGGTAGGGCTGATCAACGTCAACCAACCCTAAACCAACTTCACGTGAATGTATTGATGATCCAGGAATGTAGCGAAGGAGGATTCGTGCTACAATTCATTTTCAGCAGTTCAAATCATAGCTTGCGTGCCCGGGTGGGCTTGAATTCGGATCTGCAACAGGCTTAGGGAGACGGGGAGCTACAAGTTGTTCTAGATGGGTTTGATAAGGTAACCTAGGCGTTGGCTGTGTGGGAGGTTGAGTGAGGTCGAGGTAGTGTCGAGGTAGTGTCGAGGTAGTACTGTAGTAGCAGGAGTAGGTTCTGTAAGTTGCGACGCAGGAAAAAAAGATCATCGATCGTGGTGAGGGTTTGCGCCGGCGGCAACGTCCCCCGGCTCTTCCAGGCCTTGTTGAGCGCCAATCCATGCTATCCCCCCAAAGAGAATCTGGGGTAAGGTATTAAGGTCCAGCCATACAGAACTGGTACAGCAGTCCCTGACCGCCTAACCACCCGCCGTTAGGTACCTACATAGCCCCTGAATTCTCAGCTGACAGCTCCCTTCAGCACCTGACAGAGCTTGGATAGGTAGAGCTAAGTAGGTACTTACCCATGCTAATTTGGCTGTTCGCTTCTTTAGATTTGCCCGTCTAGATATTCCGTATATCCCTTTCAAAAGGAGAACCCTTAAAGTAACTGGTGCCGGGAAAATGCATACTTACTTAGTCATTTGAATTGTGCAATAAACCATAGCTAGCCTTCATGAGAATGGCGGGAATTTTCAGATTAGTGTTTGTTTTAAACACAACGAGATATCACATTTTGCTGTGTGTGTTATCATCTTTGCTTTACCACCTTTATAACTTGTGCTGTTGCTCGGATATGCTCGCCGGTCTGGTGTGCCGTATTTACAGTAGCTTTAGCTTATATGAATGTGCAGGCAGAGATAAACTAGGCTCATCCTCCTCTATATATGAGAGGAGCTGCACCATACACCACAGCGTTTCTTTGATCAATTGCTCGCGCACGATCCCCCGCATTGTTGTTTGCCAAGCATACTGGCCATAGCTGTCTGATGATTGATACGGATGGTCGACCGTCTTATGCTAAAGGAATTCTGTCCTCAATTTAGCATTGTCTCTTTCACTAGAACTTCGTATTGCTTGAATATTGCCGATCACTCGAGGTTTCGGAAGACACCCCATAGCTGTCTCATGATGTGTGTCTGGTACCGATGGTGTGCCAACCAACAAAAAAAGGCAACCAACCCAGTGCTCCCTCTTCCCAGGGGGAATATCAGGGGATACTTTTTTCCTGAGCTCTTCCACGGACACCTCACGATTCAGGCCGTTTCGCAGCGCGAAGTCGCGAGCCGTTCATTAGTAGCGAAGCCGACCGAAGGAACCGAATGCTTTACTACTTTTGGTCAATAGTGGCTGAGTAAGTTATACTTACATATAGAATATTATCCCTTACGAAAGGGGCATGATTATATGTGCTAGGATACGTAAACATACCAACACAAGATACTACCCCCCCAAACAGACCCAAACAAAGTACGAACTGAACCGCTTACAGATGGATAGGCC
Source organism: Xylaria sp. BCC 1067 (assembly GCA_005188305.1). Lineage (NCBI taxonomy): Eukaryota > Fungi > Ascomycota > Sordariomycetes > Xylariales > Xylariaceae > Xylaria > Xylaria sp. BCC 1067. The sequence goes on from SSCS01000001.1 coordinate 4,470,540, forward strand.
AATGCGTGTGTACATATATACTAATCGTGTGGGAGTTCTACGCCTGAATATCTCCGACAGGGAGACAGAAAGAAACTATTTCGGGAAAAGCAGATCACCCATGACTCACACATCCATCCACCCGTAACGCGTTCAATGAACTATTTTTTGCATTGACGGCTGCAGAATCCGAAGCTCAGACGGCCCTTGCCACGCAGCAACACTTGCAACTCTCCTTCTCAGGATGCAGAAGGATCGCCCCGCCCCTGGTTCTCTAAGTTGGTCGAATAAGATGTTGCTGAGTTCTGATCTTTGAAACTATTGAAGACGAATGTGGCAATTGATCAAAAGCCTGGGGCCGGCGAGGTCGCTGCGGATGCTTACGACGCCAAACACGTACACCTATCATCGTCGATCTGCCGGGGTATCAATACAACCGCAGTGTATATGGTGCACCAGGTGAATTACACCAGGTGCACCACACATCAGGGGTTGTGTGTTTGAGTACTACAAGTTCGCGATACTACCAGTATTACAGATAGTTCTAGAAAGGGAGGATCTTCACAGGGGCTATCCACGCAGCACTACCATAACAAGCACCGTGCATCATTCTTCTACCCTGACTCTGCCTGACCACGAGGTCCCTTCTTATGCTAGCGCCCTGGTTAGCTTAGCGTGTCAAACTTATACAGGGTCGGGTTTCTTCCCCGGCTGACCAAGACTGAGCCGAGTGCCTATCTCGGTAGCGGGACGGTCCATAAAGCTCGCGTCACGACCGAGTGACGTCGGAAGTATTCGAGTAAACACTCCGACATTTCAATTTGCTGACTGATGACAACAGAATGCCCCGAAACACAGCTAGACTAGATCTTGTTGCTCCCGGGGACTCATAAAACAGCCTACTAGCGGTTCGACTACACTACTAAAGAACAACGGGACTGCCTGTTGAATGAAGTCGAAGCGAGAAAAGCAAAGATGACTATCGCCGATACGCCCATGGCAAACGATATCGACGGGAGTAGCGGTATTTACTTCTGTAACTTGTGTAACAAGCCCATAAACAGTGGTAGGCACTTCAAATGCCCTCAACGGTTGCTACGCGTGTCTCGGGTATTGACCGCTTACAGAATCTGCCTTTAAGCGCCACGTGGTGTACTGTCGTCGGACGCTATGGAAGCCTAAGAAACGAAAAAGGTCGTGTAAGCAGTGCCATAATTCTAAAGCGAAGTGTAGCTTCGAGCCGCAAGTGAGTGTCGAACGCGATCATTTCAAAGAACGCCGAGAACAACATTCGTCGCTCTGGCCCGTTCTATTCCCGAGGCGATACACTATTCTCTGGGCACTTCCGAGCCCCCTTAATTATGAGAAAATAACTTGCTAACCCCGTACGTTTTAGTGTTCTCGCTGCGTGTCTAAAGGTTTCGTATGCCAGTACGAAAAGCCTATACAACCCTTGGCCAGCAATGAAATGAGCAGTGAGTTCCAGGAAGCGTGGACACCGGAACCGTCAATATCGGGGCCGTCAACATGGGGGCAGTCCACGCCGGAGCCGTCTGGAAGCAGCCCAAGTGACAGCATCGGTTCACCAGGCTACGTATTCCCAGAACTGCAAGGTTTCGAAATAGCTACGATGTTGTCCGAATGTCGTCCTCCGCGGCCAGTGACAGAGCTTCGCACGGACCCGAGACACCACGCAAGCGCCATGATTCTGCTAGAATATATTCGCGGGCTACCTTTCATGATGAGCAGACGAGAGACATTTCCTCTTTTCGTTCACGGGCAGTGGCACGAGCCCGATCTTCCGGAGACTTTTGCCAATTGTGTTCGCGTCTCACGGCTCTGGCTGACTAGTGCGCATCGCCCACCCTTTCGTTTACCCCCTTTTTTGGCAAAGTTTTTAAGCATGCCTGCTTTTATATATTCGCAGGAAATCCTAAAAACAAGTCAGGACTTCGCCATAAGCACTTGGGCCCTAACATTAGATTATTATAGGAAATGCGAGTCCGCAGGATCGAGAGCTCTTTGAATCTACTATAGAAGGAGAAAAGGAACGGCTCATCAACCAAATTTCAACCGCGACTCAACAGGAGCTTGTCGCTAGCCTCACAATGCAGAATATCTATACCCTATTTACCGTGCTTGAGAATGACGCGTCTCAAGGAACTTTTATGCCCGAACTAGAAGCGCGGATATGCGATATCGACCGGATGACCTACATTGCTCGCCAGTGTTTCGCATGCGATGCTTATGGCCCTTTTGACATTGATACAATTGGTAATCCGAACGAGACGTGGGAAGAGTTTATATACGCGGAATCGCGGCGCAGGTACGAATATTCCCTCGTTTATTAACATGAAACTCTTGACCTTAGATGGGCTTACTGAGGATTCTAGATGTGCCTTATTTTGGTTTATAGTTAGCCGGGTGGTAGGCCTCCATTACGGTGCGCAATGCCCTCCAATAGTTGGCTATCGCGGGCTGTCGCTGCCCGCACCAGAAACTCTTTGGAATGCGAGGACGGAGCAGAAATGGGAAGAGGCGCGAGCCGAAATACGTGAACGCTCTCAGCGGCCACTTCATAGCACTACGTTACGAACTGTGGGCGATCTAATCGATAGTCGCGCATGTACTTCCGATCCCGACCAGCGAGATGTTAGTAACTGGCTCGCGAGCTGTGACAAACTGGGCCTGATGCTTGTGGTCGCGTTAACTATGATCTGATGCGAGGATTTCAAACCCCAGCCTCAGATCCACCGTGAATGGCAGACAGACAGGTTCCAAACTAGCAACCCAAGAATGTCGCGCTGTATACTAGTGCGCAATCCACCATCCCCGTCGGCAAACTCGCTCCCCTGCTGGGCTGGAGGGAAAATGGTCAACATTATTACCTCTTGGCTATAAACTCAGTCGCCGGTTAATTTCGACAAAGTCTTCCTGTAGATAGACCACTATCATGGGCCCGACCTTTAAGGCCGTTTCACAGGGGCTAAACAAGATGATAAGCAGAACTCTACAATTTCAATAGGAATAAGGCAACACGGCGGGAAGACCGTTGTAAACCCCAGCACTTTCAACTTTTCCAAGAACACAACCGTTAGACTGGGTGGTTACCATCGATTACAGATAGAAAAAAGATAGACAGGGCGGACTTTATAGAGTCTCTAAAAGGCTCTAGAACTATTGTCTCCTTAGAAAAAACATAGAAAATATTTAGCAAAATGCTATAAAAAATGTACTTATGTGTGAATAATTGTATCGCCTAGTCTTTATCCTCAAACACACATCCTTCAGCACTGCATTGTGAATTGGTGTTCTGACTAAGCTATCAGTATAGTTCTAATCTAATATAATCCATTTTCATACCTAGGCCCAGTTGACTACTTGTATACAAGCACTCACATCACTATAACTCTCCCCTTATATACCACGAGCAACAGCACTACCACAGATCAAGAGTAATCACAATTCCAAGTCCTATCAGTTGCAAATTGACATTTTAATCTTTTTTTTTTCTTTTTTTCGTTTTATCTAACTAATCTATTTTTGGGCAATGGCACCACATCGGGCTCTCTGCCACACGGAAAGCTATACCGTACTATTGATTCCGACATAAAAAACACGCTATAAAGCGTTCAGTACTCGTCAACATCCAGCCCCATTTACACAAAGCCGAACGCCCCTACTTATGCACCCATCCCCCGAATAAGTCATGTTGCCCTCATTTTCATACATGCATACCATCATCATGCTCGAAATCAACCAGCTCGTGCGCCTCCCACACCTTGACCTGTCGGCGGGGTCTATCCACGTGTAGCTTATACTCCCCGACAGTGCCGATCCTGATCTCGTCCATGCCGTCATCGAAGACGGCGCTATCGCCGGGCCCGGCCTGCATTTTGCCCGCGAAGGCGCGTCGTATGCGGCTGTGGACCGCCTCCTGGCTCTCCGTGCGCACGAGGCGGGGAGTAGACCTATCATCATCTCTCCAGCCGGGCTCGTAAACGGGCGCGGACGAGGACGCCTCGTGGTCGTCGTTGACCCCGTCGTTCAGCGCCTGCGCCTGCACCCGCGAGCCGAACCGCTGGAACACAGCGACGCGGCGCTCGGCGGCCTCGGCACGCGTGCGCCACGTCTGGCACTCGCGGCGCGCGAGGCGCAGCTGCTCGCACAGCGTGCCGACGTCCATGTTCTCTTGGATCTCCAGTTTGCGGCGCAGCTGCGCGATCTCCTCGTCGCGCCCCTGCAGCTGTCGCTGGAGGCTGCGGACCTGCGCGTGCAGCAGCGAGTTCCCGGACACTTGTTGCGAGCCCGGGCGCTCGAGCTGCGGAGCCCAGTCGAGGCTCGCGCTCCGGCTTCGCGCCGGCGTGGCCGAGCTCGGCCGCACGAAGTACCCGACTGCCGGCTCTTCCTGGTGCGGTACTATGGTTCCTAGTCGTGGTGGCTGGCTGCGGTCGATATCGTAGGCTGTCGTGCTCGGTGATCCCTGGGGCTCCTTTCTCGCAGGCGAAAACGTCTTGACAGGCCTTAAACTGTTGCGCAAGGACCTCGTAGGTGTGCCCTCTATCGCTGCTCGATTAGGTCTCGTTTGAACGCTGCTCACATCTTTAGGGGTCGAGGAGCTCTTATCTACAATCAAGCTCCCAGTTGCTTTGTCTTGATACACATGGCCGCCTAAGCTTACTAAAGACCTCATCGATTCTAGAGAGTATCGTGGCGGAGTGGACTCGGTTAGTGTTTTGTCCGGGACAGTACGACTCGGGCCGCAACTAGACTCTATCTGGCTCGTACGCGCCCTCTCACTTGGGGCTGCTGCTGGCTTTCCTGGTGACTCTTTTGCGGCGTTGTTGAACAGAGCCGCCATAGCCTTGACAGCGCCCGGCATAGGCTTAGAAGCGGAGCGCTGTGAGTCTTCTCTACGAAGAGTATCTTTTGAATGCTTGTCTGGAGAGATCCACGTCGCACGGGGCTCAACTGTTGGGCGAGTAGACCGCGGCGTTTCCGTTGACATGTCCTTCTTTTCAGGCTGCACTATTGTCGGCTTCTCTTCGGATTTCCCTGTTTCTCGCATCAGTGGTTGCTTTTCTTCAGCGGTCGTAGAGTTAGGATCCGCGATCGTTAACGCCTGTCGGATTGGGCGAGGTGATGAACGGCCACGAGCACGCCTCATTCGTCTCTCTCTTGTTGATTTGGCTAGTGATTCGGTACTCGAGTTGCCCGATGCTATGAAATGTCTCCATTGTCCTACCGGACTCTTCGCTGATGCTTCGCCGTCACCATCAGTTTTATTCCGAGCTCTGGGAAGTGTATGGGCTAGGTCAACAGACCCCGATGGCGTAGAGCAGCCTGTCTCACATATCTGTGGATTTGTGGTTGATCTTGGGAGACATTCGACGGAGAGTTTTGGGAGTAAAGCTGATTTTTCGATCTCAAGACTTGTACTCGAATTCGTTTCGATAGTCGTTGGATTCACAGATTGTCCTGAGCCTGGGAGCGGTCTACCCATACGAGGCCTATGGGGCCTCATATTTCTCCGTACAAGTGATGGTAGCAGTGATGAGTTTTCAGACTTTTGTGGACCTGATGAGCGAAAAGGACTTAAGAGAGTCTCGTCGTTCGCGGTCAGCTTGTTTATTGTCGCTTCAAATCTGATAACGCTTCCATCGGGGCTACTGCCATGAACTCTATTTGGAGAAATAGGGTATGCTTCCTGGCTAAGATCACTACTATCAGTGACAGTTCTCTTATACCCATGACCAGTATTCGGCGCCTCGGAAAGATGAGAGGGGCTTTCTTCTATCATTGGAGATAACAGGTGCGGAGCAGCTTTCATTGAATGCTGCTGATGCGATGTTGGGATACCATCAGCAGGTACCATACGGAGCATTAGTGTTGGACTAGCTGTAGAGGGTGAACCGCTTCTTCGGCGAGCGTGATCCAAATAGGTTGGGTTTTGGAGGGAGGAATTCTCAGAGCCAGATGACGCGATGTTTGGAGCACCTCCGAGGCGCTGCGGGTTCGAGGTATTTCGCTTGGTTTTCACAGACCCTGTGCTCCGCATCTGGCGAACCACCTCTCTCCAGTGCACAATGAGCATCTCGGTGATGTTGTTTGTGATGTGGATCTTGTCCACTGTAAAGGGCGAGATCTCGCTTGGTTCGGGATCTTTCTCTTTGGTGTGCCTATGTCCGGACTCATGCTTGGATTTATGCTTACGCTTCTCCTCTCTCGACTGAGGCGCAATAGGTAGTAGAATTAAGCCAGCGGAAGGATCTGCCACTTTCATGCTGTAATCATTTATCGAATCCCCTATCAGGAGAGGCCCAAAGACAACGCCAAGAGCATTGTAGCCCATCAAGCTCGAAGTTGGGAGCGGACGACCATTCTCATCTTCTCGGGGTGCGGTTTTAGCGGCTCTTCCCACGAAACACAGGAGACCAAACACGGCGCAGATGAGCTCTCTTTGGAATTGAGATTTCACGGTCCCAATAGCGAGGGCAATAAGCCGGGCACGAAGTTTACTTTCTTTGGTCCAATAAAACTCCGCCTCTCCTTGGAACTGGCTGTATATGGCAACTAACGCATCAAATAGCGACAAGGAGCCCAAAATGCCGCCCGGTAAGCCTGCTAGAAACCGCTTGAAGGTGCTCGCAAGATCATGTGCATCAAACCTGATGTGCGATGGCAGCGTCGGACATCGTGTCGTGTTTGATATAACGTCGGTATTACCATCAGCGCAGTAATAGTCGTACAAGGCATCAACGACCCGTGCGGAGCCAGGCACTCGGAATAGACCTTCAGTACCCACTATCCAATTTGTTAATACCAGATATGAGGTAGCTTTATAAGGGCCTAGTGTCGGTAACTTACCATATTGAACAAGAGCCTGTGCGAGTGCCCGCAGACAGGTAGGCAAAGTCAAGGAGGAGGGCGCGTAGTCTTTAGGCAAGAAAAGGGGGCTTTTGCCACAAAGCCTGACCAGAGCTTTTAGGTCCTGGTTCTTCAGCTTGTCCTGCTTCTGGCTGGGTACAAAGCTTGAAGTATCACTAGGGTTTAGCTGATGCCGCATAGACGGTTTGTTGGGTTTCGTAGCAGCTTGCTCCGACTGTTCTAGGCCCTGTCGCAGCATCTTGGAAAACCAACTGCTTCGTCGATTTTGAAGCGAATCATTGGCATAGTCCTATAGAGATGAATTAGTATTGTACATTAGGTCGGATCGCAGTACTTACAGTCATGGTTGGAAAGTCCTCGGGGACGAGCGAACGGATTCCATGCTAATTCACCTGTTAGCTACGGGCGGACTCAATGCATCGAGAGGTTAGGAACATAATTACCCGTTGTGCGAGCCGGTTGTACTCTAGAATGAACAGCTCTCTGTCCTCCTTCCCGTCTTCAGAAGGTAAATCCGGATTCTCGCTGGAAGATGTCCACGTGTTACTGCTATCGTTGCCAGTGGGGTGCTTGCCCTCAGCAAGCAAGGTATTATTTGACGTCTGAAAATTGTCCTGTGCCGTCTGGGATTGTGTGAAAACTGATTGCGAGAGACTCGGCCTGCGTGATGGCCATGTCGCAACTACCAGCTCTTTCCCCTTCCCCTTCCCCTCGGAAGGGAGATGACGACCTTGCTGGTGATGATGAGGCGCCATGGGATGGTCTGGGCAAAGCGACGCCCAAGAAACACTACTTCGTGAACTGATAGTATGTTTTGAGTAACAAGAGACGTGATTTATTTGATGCACAGGATATTTATACCCTTGATTGGTGGCGAGGCGTGTTGGTTTGAACCGGCCTGCAAACTTTCTGCTTCTTTCTTCAGCCAAGCAGCAGCGCCTCCCTCGTGCACGCACATCATTAACTTCTTCATGGCCAGCATGTTGGCAGCCGCCGCCCAATACAATTACCAGGCTTAAGCAGCGTCTATGTTGCATTGTGTTTAGCAAACATCAGTGAATAAAGGTCCCAGTGGAGGAAAGGGGAGGCACGTGCGCTTCCACATGCTCAATAGGCAAACAAACATTTTGACAATAGGTAATGTTGGGCTTTATAGCCGCTAGCAAGATTGACTCATTAACTGTTCGCATTTTGTGTGGCATTATGTTTGTATGTGGTCGTGACATGAGATTGTCGTTCGATATACCAATTTCGAGACTGTAGTAGTTTCATCCGGGCATGGTTGCTTCCCCTGTTTCCTACCTATTGTGAAAACCAGAATGAGCCCATATGTCTGGGGATTTGCATGAGACGAACACTCCAACATAAGAAGGCAAAACTTTCTATAGAAAACCCACAGAGTTGGTCCGTCTTGTGAACTCCGTACACCATTGCAATGCCCCTCCCCCGCGCCCGAAACCAGAGTCACCTAAGTGCCTGTAACAAATCTCCCCATGGGTCTGTCCACATGTTCTTCTGATATTGCTAGGGTTCATGGCAAAACGTCGTATTGTTAAGACGTAGGGAAATAATTATCTTCATCACCGTGGAAGAGGACATATTTGAGTATGTCCGACAGGGAAATGACTCCCTTCAAATGCCAGTTGTCATCTATGACCACGAGCCTGTGTACCCGAGATTGGCGTAGCGTTATGAATATTGAATCCAAGCGATCGTCCTCCTGGCAAGTGAATATGCCACCGAACTCATCCCCTCTCTTGGATAATGCCTCTCCTACGTTTATCTCGAGCTCTTCGACAACACCAGTCTTGATTATTGGTATCACGTCGATAGCTTCGAAGACATTGAGTACGACATTGTTCTTGTCCACAATGGGAACGGCCGAGATATTGTTAGTAACCATGGCATTAATAATCTCTAGGACCGACTGTGTCATGGAGCCCGTCTGGAGATTTGTATATGTCCCCAAGCCAATTTCACGGACTGTTTTCTTGAGGAGCGACGTATGTTGTTCGGTGTTGACAGCGATGAACTTGAGAATACGATACTGGGTTATGACACTAACGACAGTCTCCCTGCCTGTTTCATCATCGATGTCGACCAAGGGTATACGGCGGGCTCGTGTCTTAAGCATGCGTCTACAGGCCTCGTATAATGGTTTCGATGGGTGGACGGAGACTGTTTCGATAGGGAGGACACCAATAGCTTTTTCGATATCTGGAATGGCAATGCAATCAGCCAACGGGATACTTAGTCATAATCGACTGGGCAAAGTCGCCTGTAAACTGGGTGCTGCCATACCACGAAGACTACTCAGACGAAACTTGTCAACATTGTCGATATGCTCAGGAAACTGGCAATAGTATTGTATTAGGTTGATGTAGTCCGTGGCTGTCAAAAGGCCGGCAAACTTGGCACGATGCGAATCCCAGAGCGGTGCCGATACGATGCCTACCATCGGGTTCGGTCAGCAGCGCGGAGCGTACTTGGGGCGCGAGGGGAGAAGACGTCATTGTACCATTCTGAATGAGGATGTTCAGGCTCTTCTTGATAAGCAAGTCGTTATCGAGGATGATGAGACGAAACGAGAGCGGCAAGACATCGTAGCTGGTTCTAACACGAAGAAAGTCGCGCAAGCCTTTCTAAAGCGCCGGTAATGAACGGTCAGTCTTGCTGACTTTTCCCGGCCATGGCGGGCCACGGCGTAGAAGCGTGATGGGGAGCTCAACGTTTTGGCTCAAGCTGGACAAGCCATTACAGGTGCAAGTGCTGGTTGCCGTGCATTCGGAGGAGAATGGGAAACGGGAAAGGTGATGTGGGAGACGGGCTTACCAGGCCTTGCATCTGCTCTTCGTCGATGGGACTCATTGGGGTGGCGACGGGGGGGATTGTGCGATTGCGAGAACTTGGCCGCAGGTACGAGGATGGCGCTACAAAGGGCAGCTCGTGACCGGCTCTGGCGGCGAGCGGCGGCAGTGTCTCGAAGGGAGAAGGCATTGAGGACGTGGCAGGACCTGGGCCTGGGCCTGAACCTGAACCTGAACCTGGGCGGACGCGGGGTCCTGGGGGACTGAGTGGCTCGCCAGCGCTCGCAATCGCGCTCGTGGCGTCAGCCGTGGTAGCGGTCACAGAAATGCTGGTACTGGCACTGGTGCTGGGCCTGGGCTTGGGCTTGGGCTTGATGGCCTCCAAGTCATCCATCGTGGCCTCCGCCTTCGCTGGCTGGCGACGGGCCTTGGCCTGGGACTGGCTGGACACACACCAAGCGGCAACGGTCTGTTGGTGGGAAGCCCCCTTTCCGGCAGCACGGCTTGCCTGTGCTGTGCTGAGCTTCACCGAGGCGTGCAAATGGCCCGGGTGTCAGGTGTGTGCTGGGGAAAAGAGGGTAGCTCGGTCTGGTCTATGCAGTGATGTGCGAGACGACTGGGTCGGAGGGTAGTCTGGATAGGTACTGGTGCAGAAGCTGGCGGCAGAGAGGGAGGGGGGGGAAGAGGGGGTGGGCCGACATCCAGGGCATGTTGTTGCGGGGAGGGCCTGTATTGCTACCTACCTCTGTACTGTATGTTAGGTATTATTACCTAGGTATAGATACCTATCTTGTTAGCGCACTCAGGTTTAGAAGGCCGGTATCCAGCCAGAATACAACTTGGAAGGTATGTACGATAAGACTTCCATATAGGTACCAACCTAAGATAAAGCGTGAGTTTGGATTTTAGCCCTCTGCCCACAGCACTGCAACACGGGCCGCCGTGGGCGCAACCGGAAAGCTGATCCAAACCTAGGTACAGTACCTAATACTTGAGCAATCTAATCTACTACCTAACCTACCTAGCTAGTATGCAGTATCAGTATACTTACCTATACAATTAGGTGTCTAAGGTATTCCGTACACGTACGTAATCCTCGACCAGGGACCTTCTTTGGTCGTCTCCATCCGCCCAAACGACAACCATGGATGTTTCAGGCTCGCACTCCATCCCCATCCGTGGCATGTTTACGTATACTGCAGCCAAACCCTGAATGGGCAGTTTTTAGGTTCATCGGCGTATCTTTGCAGCACTCTATTCGCTACCGCACATGCTCATGTCGGATGGAACCATATCTGCATGTTCTCCGGCCAATCATTTCTCTGTCCATCATTGCATGCATATAGCACTCAACCAACCAGTTGGCAGCGGAGGACCCCTATCTGAGGCTATCTGCCTCGCAACCGCGGCGTTGGTCTCTCTTACGAGTTAGTGGGGGAATCAGACCTATATAGCCGTTTTCCGCGATGCACGCCCTACGTTCGAAGCTTATCCGCAAGCCCTCGGAGAACCGTGGGATCTAAGGGACCCAGCCTTGCGAGGTCTGCAACCCGCCGAGAGATATTTGCCTCGGCAGTTAAGGGGCTCTCGTCCCGTCCACCATCGTGGAGAGAAGCAGCATTCCCCGTATGTCCCTCGACGCTCAATGAGTGCGCCGGTAGGAAGACCGCGAATAGCCTGACCAAAACGACGACAAACTCTTTCGCGTCTTCGCTCTCACATAGCTCCTCGAACCGCTCTGCCCAGAATTGCGCATCGCTAGAGTCATTGTGATACGTGAAATTCGCATCGTCTTTTCGAATGAAATGTCAACAACGGATGTGAGGCTTCGGATCTCATTCACTAAGAAACCTCGAATCCTCAGCGTACCATCTTCGATCAATTCTATCTCTTCTTCACTGTTAAGCGTCGCCTGGTAACCGAGTGCAAGGTCAATTGACTCGAAATCAGACCGATCTGGCGTCATTATATTGATACCAATGCTATAGCCGCTCCACGATTGGACATGGTAGGAAGGCGAAGATTCGTTAAGAATCAGGAGGTCATCTTGGTGAGTCTTACTTTCCCCTTCAGCGCGTTTTCTACGCATATTTGCAGTCTAATCTGGCACTCGGGGCGGCAATTCTTGTAATTGTCGGCAATACCCTACACCTGCAAACGCAAGGGCAAAGAGTTTTCTTGAAGCGCCTTCAACCGTAAATAAGCATACGGCAGTGTCCTTATAGACTTAAATTTCGTTCTTGTTATAGTCAGGCTACATGAGGGGATGAGCGATGCTGCGAACCAACCCCAGGAGGCCAAACACCTTGTCGCGAGGTCCTTGCACTTGAAACTGCGGTAATTGCGGAATCGGAGGGCCAAACTATACGAAATATCCCTCGAAACGGAGGCTCTTGCGGCAAAGATAGAAGTTGCATGGTGCAGGTAGTCTTGATTGCACACGACTACCCGCGTTTCTTTGGTACGCTGAAGAGTCCCAGATACATCTAGGTCGTGGTTCACAATCTCATAGCTCACCCCCTGACCGCGCTCAAGAGATCTGCCTAAGATCTATAGCCCTAGCGCATAGCTTAATATTGCCTAATACATTATACCAACCATTAGGCTGACGTCACTTAAATAGACGCTCTGAGCTATCCACTACTAAGAAAGCTGTCTTGGGTAGGATCGGTCAATAGAGCCCAGAGCCAAGTATGTTATCATGTTGAAAACTCCACCGCGGACCGAGCCGCTGTAATCAATGTTAAGGTCTCCTGTAGCCAAGACCAAAATAAAACGCTCTCGCGTACTTTATAGAAGATCTATAAGCTGTCAGATTAAGAAATTTACCTTGTTTATCATGGCCGATTCCTTTAGGTCCATCATGATACCGACATCGTGCTGATAACTGTATCACTTGACTCTGTGAACGTTATTACTAAACGCGCTTTAAAAGAGTGCTGTCCCCTAATACCTTGTAAGATAGGTTCGTGTACTGGAAGTATCCCTAAATGAAAGTTTATAATAACGAAGTGAAATACTATTTACATGGAGGTCGTAATGGATTTCTCCACAGCAGACATAAAATCACAAGCTTAGCAGTAGGAGAATATAGCTAGTCATATAGGACAAGTGAGGTTTTAGTTTATAAAGGGGACATCAGTCCTTTTCCTCTTTGTCAGTTCCTGGTAAGCCAATATTTTTACGCAAATCTGAACTAGCAACCAACACGAGTCGAGCTAACAACCACGTCATCGTACCAGAAGGTGTTAGAGTCACCACCATACGACTCCCAGCCGAAGTAAACAGCTGTGATCTTAGGGACGATGCTGCTCCTTGTCCACTGGCCAGCGTTGGGGTTGGTGGTGCCTTTCTTCACAGTAACACCAGCGACGGTGTTATTGTTCAGCCATGTCTCAATGGAGCCGTCCTTGCCCAAGTGGTACTCGAAGCATTGCCACGAGCCGGTAGGGATAGCGGTGGAAGTGGCGATGCCCTTGTTATAACACCAAAGTCAGTAAATTTTATTCGTGTTGATAATTATTTAGATTGTCGTGAGCTTGCAAGTGCAGAAGGACCAGAAATTGCCAATTGAGGAAAAATTCAGGCGCTCTTGACTGACCTGCGGAGAGAGATCTGGGAGCGTAGCATCATCGGATTCGCGGTTGTACATCAGAATCTTGCTCTGTCCGCCAATACGAAGGTGCTTCTTGCTGCCTTGTGCCGAGTCTGGCATTGTGATGAAGCTGACGTGGGAGTCGGTGAAGGCCTTGGAGGTTTTTCTGACAAAGGGGAGGATATTAGTATTGTCTCTCGGTAGCCTAGCTTAACCTCTAGGGCTGTTTTTTCTCTATTGTTAATACTCACAAGTATGTCCTGACATAAACATCACCGCTAGGAACTTTCGTCGTGCCAAAGAAAATATGACCGCAATAACCACCTGCACCGTCGACTCTAATTGAGTTCTTGCCACTGTGAGCGGTGGTGCTGTCGAGTGAAACTTTGCCACCTTGGCTGCAGTCGAGCGCGTAGGTCGGCCATGCCGATTGATCCCATCCACTCTCAAAGTCCGAAGAGACCTGTGCGAGGGATAAGGGGAGGAGTGCGAGAGCGAGGACAGCGGTTTGGCCGAACATTTTTGCAGGTCGGTTTTCTTTAACTGGCAGGTAAAGAGATAAGTACCATAACATCGTAAGCTTTGACGAAGCGAGTTTAACGACATTTAAGTACCTTAATTCGGAGCCCAAGCTTCCGTGGTAAATGATCGTTTCTCCATCTCTTCCTCCGCGCCCCCAGTTAATACTCCAAAAATTCGGAGTTTCTGCCCTCATTCCCCTAACTTTACGAGCCTCTTTCGCAACGCACGCATGTGCACGTATTCAAGCTGTTAGAGACGCCACCCGGTCAATTTCATCAATCATAGGACCCTGCTGTCACGTGCAAACCTAATATTTCAATTTGGATTGCGGATATTTCAGTTCCCATATACGTACCTAACCACTTTCTGCAGGATCACCGGATAAATGCACCGAAAGTCCCACCTCGCATAGCGGCATATCAAAGTAAAATTTCCCGAAACCATCAATTTCTGTGTTAACTAATGACAATAATTTCATTACATATAAGTATAATGTAAAATCATTTTGTAGCGAGGGGATCTGGGCTTTAAATAATGATGATGTTAACTCTAGCGCTATAGCCACAAAGTGCTTGAAGTAGCACTTTGTGGCAACAATAAGTATAACAATTCTTACAATAATAAGTAAAGAAATTATCCGATTCATAAAATCTGACAACAGGCACTATTATGGATATGCTGATTGCGAGTACAATAACTAAAACGAGGTAATTGAAAACGCAGCTCCTCCAAGCCATGGCTGTAAAGCCGCTAGCCCAACTGAAGATCGCTTCACATTTTCAACCACATGTCTTAGGTGGCCTCCAGTTCGGCCTGTTGGCTACCGGCAAGGCCGTCGTTTTCCTCAAAGCCAACTCCCGCGATGTTCGGGGAAGCGCCGTGTGAAAAATACCTCCGAACACCTGGCTTATCACTATGTGCGGCTATAGAAGGGGAAGGAAACGACCGACATTGTGTACGCTGGCGACGCCGGGGCACTGACGACTATTCTCATCGGCTACGGCTATCTCGATGAAGGAAGGTAGAGAGATCGGAAACTGAGGTATTACGCAGAAGCAAAGACTAATATTACATTAGGACCCTAGGAGACCCTATTCTTCTCGAGTCGGTGCCAGTCCGTAGGGGCAAGCAAATCCAATACCTCACAGGGGCTAATAAGAGCATATTAATAACTGGCGTCGTTAACATTCGAGCTAATCGTGCGATTGATGATTTAGTCGGGGCACGAACATTCGGATCTCGTGAAACGGTGACACGATCTTGCCGTAAAGAGTGAGCTACCCTGTATTATGCGCAGCTCTGCGAATAAGCACCCACGCATACGTATAGTGATCATCTTTAGCTATATATGATCTGGTACTATATCACACATCGATTTCGAAAAAGATTGGCGGGGAGGTAGCAGAGCTGGAATCACGAGTAGATTTATTTCCGACTAAAAACAAAACTGCGAGTAGGAAAACTGGTTGCGTTTATTTACATAGTAAATATCTTCTTCTCTATTCCTTACGAGAGGCGTATAAAAATTTGGTTTATCTGTTTCTTTACCTTAAAAGCAAGCAGAGTTGGTGTTCGTTATAACTATCTATCAGCGATCGGATGGGGGCTGTGCGAACTCTGCCATCTAAACTAGAGGCCTGAAAAAGGAAAGTAGAATGATCCAGAGTGAGTTAAACAACCCATAAACAGCACCGGCACCGGCACCAGGGCCTGGGCTGAACACTTCGTTTCCTAGTGGCATATTAGATCTGCTTTATAGCGGCCGTCAAATAGATCGCGAAACGAGAAGTGAAAAACTATGTACCTAGGCCGCGAGCCACTAGCGCGAATGCAGAGACAGCCAATATATCGAATGCTGACACTAAGGACACGGGCAAGATGAGTGCGATACCCGGCGGTGGCCGAACGATCATGATGTAAATAGACACTATGCATTCGATACTTAGCGGAAGGGCTGCCACGGCGGCTGCAGCGACAAGAGTCCGTGGGTCTGGCGTGCGTTAGAAAGAAACGGTTGCAGAGGTTTATAAAGAATAGGGACCTAAAGTCTCACCAGGATTCGAAACCCTCACAGCAGCGTAGTAAGTTACAGCCAAAGCTCTCGCATAACTAACCAGAATAGCATATCCTAATAGGGAAAGCCAGGAACGCGTAGTGTGTGCCTTGATGCCCGGTAAGGTCGACATTATCGAGTTGGCTAAAGGCCATGAGAACGTCAGCACTGCCGAGGTTGTTCCTGCCTCGCTGGAGATTCTCATAATCTCCGCATTGGCTGGC
This sequence comes from Xylaria sp. BCC 1067, assembly GCA_005188305.1. Taxonomy (NCBI): domain Eukaryota; kingdom Fungi; phylum Ascomycota; class Sordariomycetes; order Xylariales; family Xylariaceae; genus Xylaria; species Xylaria sp. BCC 1067. Next base: position 4,486,608 of record SSCS01000001.1, read on the forward strand.
ATGCCCTCTAAAGCTTGGACAGAGAGCACTCCTAGAGTGGAGGCTAAAACACTAGAAACTAAGAGCATGGCGGGTGGCTGGGTTGGGTCGCTGACGATGCCGGAAACATCGTGAATGGTTGGTTGCTCCAATAAAGGGAGGCCTGGTTGTAAGGTGATCGCTCTTCTCAGCCATTTGCTGATAACAGTACATTTCGTCCTGTATATGTACCTAGGTAATCTCATGCGATAAATCCTCTTAATAATGTGACGAGTACGATATACTTTACAGCTCAAGAAGCCAGCGCTTCCGTCAAAGCGAGCCAGCTAGCTTGTATTAAAGTATTCTCTCTACATAGGGCTCACTCACATGGATTAACAAAAACAATGCCGTCATGGTCCTTTAGTCTTCTAATGTAATGGTTTTACTACTCATAACGCAGTCGCATGGGTGTAGGCCGATCGCCAAGAGATTTGCTTCGCCCGACCGTACAAATGTTTGGCTTCGAGTGTGGAATAAAGAACGAGAATACAAGCCACAAGGATTTACCACTGTGCCCAGACAGTGGAGTGCGTGAATGTGTTTGGATATATGTAGGTACCTAGGTACCTAGTGCCCGGCAGATCACTAGATAAGATAAGCGGTATGGCTTAGCAATATTGTGGCTAGTGACCCGTGGCGAAGCGACTAAGAGAAGATTGTCAGAATAAGCGAGCCATATCATTGGAGGAGTCAATCATATCTATATATTATGTGGGTGTGTATGGGGTTCGGGGGTTGCATGTCAAGTTTGTGTTAGGTGACCTGATCCAATAGGGGTCGGTGACTCTACCCGAAAGCTAATCCCGCACTTTGTAATAGAACATTATTCCCCCCTTTGGTCAAGTTACGAACAGGAGACCTAGGGTAAGTAACACCGAAAGTGGCAGACCGAGACATCGTGGCTCCTTGGGGAAAGGATTAGCGACCCCAGGGAAGCATTACATCGGGTGCAATAAAAAAAGAAGCTTTATCGTGACTCCAGGCCGCACACTCCCTTCATTGCTACACGGATTTCGTTGGTACCGCACCCCAACAACTCTCGGTGGCTAAGCGCTAGAGAGCTGGACGAGTCTACGACTTCCGAACTTGGGGTCCGTTTAACAGCACCGCGATGGCTTTCATACGGTACGCCACCGCGTAGTATCATATGGAGTAGCTGATGCCCCCAATCTTCACGCCTGCGCATTCGCCTATCATTAATTTCGGAATCCTTATTCTTATTGCCGGGCGCCGCAATGCAAATGTGCTCTGTATCGAGGTGTTCTGCTTTCAAATAGTATTGCTGTTTGTTATAGGCTACACGGACTTGATTGCTGTCTAAAGATGAGGTAATACAAGAAAGCGATGCGATTGCCTTATGAGAAATCATGTACTCTGTCGTGCTTATCTGTGGTCTCGATGCGTGTTACCTGTAGACTGTTACATTGTCACGGTGTTACGATACTACTTCTAAGAATAGCGCACAAGTAAAAAATAAAGAAAGGGGTAGGATACAACCGTGACTAAGCCACGTCGTGTGACGACGATTGTCCTAACCTGCCATTACTGTTGGCTTCTTTACGGGAGTCCAACGCACAGCATCGCCGTCTTACAATCGCAGTAGAACCTTCACAAATAGCGCGATGACATATTTTCTCATATCACAGGGTTTCATCTCCCTAATAGGTAATTGGAAGTTGTGGTTTCTGTAGATGTGCATATACGATTGCAACGAACTAGAGTCTAGCATTCTACGATAGTTGCCGACCCAACTATCCAGCTCGAATGTTTGGTTGTTGCTAGACTCCTCAACATCGTGGTTTGCGTAAGCAAACAAGTTGCGGTTATGCATAGAAAGAGAAGCTTAATACAAGATGTTTTACTTTATAATATAATATCTTAGGCTAATAATATTACCTCTCAGACTTGCTCCCTATTATGTTGGCTTCGAGATAACTAAGCCTAGAACCGTGATGTCGTCGACATCGCCTTCATGGCACGAGCACCTTACAAGCTACGTCTAAATGCCTTGTCAGCCCCCATTCCCTAATGGTCGTGGAGTGATCAGGGGTCAAGTAGATCCCCCAAAGCTTTTGGCCCCTTCCCGTTTGATTTTGGGGATATCTCGCATGTCGATTGGTATGGGAATTGCTTCAACATGCTTGGCGGTACTTCCAGTCTCTTATTGGCATTTTATTCTCTAATTTTCAAACATGAAACATGGTACTGATACGTCCGTATTTTTAGTTCAACGTGCTCTGTTAAGACTTGACACATTCTTAATATTGCCTCATAATATGTTTCCTACATCGTTATTAGGCAGACTTCTGCTCACCTTGGTACACTTATCTTTCTACGGATTCCCTATCGTATAGCTTTCTTTCTCTCTCTTCTCCATGTGAGAACGTGTCACTTTATTAACTTCAATCAGTTCCTGTCATAGGCTTATCGCCGTAGCGAGACTAGAGACTTTCTGCTGCATTCCCGATGGCACATATAATGTCTAACGTCATACCCGTTCCTTCACTGGCGACTTCGGTTACTTCCGGCTCACTATCGCCTGATATGCATTTTCCAACCTCCAGTATTATACCAACTGAGGGTTCAACGAATGGCAACATAATTCATGCTACCGTTGCCGAGTCCTCAAACGTCGCGGTGCCACAGAATACTATGAGTGGTCCTCGAGAGTCCGGACTAGGCCCTCCTGAAAAGTTCGACAAATCAAAGGAGTCAGCGCAGCCTCTTTCTCCGAGACCTTGGACACCAGCCTACCTGGAGAAGCGCCGACTGGTCGTTTTTCCAATCTTGTTTTTAAGCTCTATTATCGCGATCCAGGTTCTCATCCACATATCCCAATCCAACGACGGCTTAGCAACGCCTAATGGCAATCTACACTATCTCTGGACATTTGGACCGATGGCGGTTTTGACAATACTCGCGGCATTCTGGGCGCGTGTGGAGTTCCAGATCAAATCCGTTGCGGCGTGGGCTCATATGGTTGAAGGAGGCCCGTCTGGCAAAACCCTGCTCTTGGACTATCTATCCATGCTTCAGCCGGTTGTTATTGTGAAAGCTGTCAAATTTCGAGACTGGCCCGTTGCGACTGCATCGTTGTGCAGTATTGTCCTGCGAGTCGCTATTATCCTCTCAACTGCCCTCATTGCTCTAAACACAACTGAGGTCCAGGATGCCAATGTCCCAGTTGCCACTCGCTCTAGCTTCGTAGACAGTGCTACCAAGCTTTCGGAGATTGCTCCGAGATTAGGAACCGTACCTTATTATAGTAGTAAGTAAAGTTCCCCACAGCCCGCCTTCTGCCTCCCACAACACACATTTATTCCGCACCTCTCAGTCAATGTGCGGCTTCCCGCTCAAACATACAATATGTAGAGCGGTGTTTATGACACTGCTCATGCCAGCCTAGCTCTTCCTCAAGGTCATCTAGTAAATTCATCCTAACACAATCGTGTAGTGCGTGGGTTATCTGAGAGAAACATCTCTTTCCCAGATGGTACATGGAACAATTACGCCTATCAGCAATTTGAACCAACTGATGTTCCTGACGCACAATTGAAAATCACAGTGGAGGGCTTCACGTCTGGTTTATCCTGCGAGCCCGCTTCCTTGAACACTAGCTACAGCCGTTGCGACGATATAGATACGGCAGGTTATTGCTGGGCTTTAGAAACCGATCACTGCCAGTTTCCTATTCAGCGCATACTGGTTGGTCAAGGCATAGGAAAAAGTAGTGATCGCCCTCCGTCTTACTATGGAGAGGTAGCCCTCTCAGGATGTAATAATTCGACGGATGTCGAGGACGTTGTCATCTATATGATCTTAGGGAAATTCGAGTCAAACAACGCAACGGGGCCTACGGGTTCTAGTACTATCTCGCATTCTGCCCAGATCGTATGTCGAGCCTCTTATACGATTGACCAGATTGACGTGATCAGCAAACACACCGGAGTGGTTAGCGTTTCCAACTCGACGATAGGTCCGTCACGGCAGATCGACGATTTGAAGGGAGGAACAATGCTTGATGTCTACCTCCAATCGTCCGAGACTGCAACCAGCACTAGATACATGCGTGTGACCTACCCTATTTTAGGAGAGACTGGAGAAACTGAGGATGCGGATTTGGACCTGCACTTTACGGACGCGCTTGTGTTTTCTCGGGCCACCAATTTATCGGTATCCAGCCTATTGAATGAATCTTTTCTAGAAGAAATCCTCAGTCACCATTATCAACAAAGCACCGTGTTCATCGCAAAGTCGGTGCTCTCAATTCAAACTACTCGGAATATCACTGGTACCCTACTCTTAAAGAGGGTACGACTCCTCGTCAGTGCAGCAAGCGGCCATGCTATAACCGCCTTGCTCTCCGTCGCCACACTTCTGAGCATTTCGGTTATCTTAACTAAGCCAAGTTTAACGAGTCTGCCCAAGAATCCCAATAGTATAGTTGAGACTGCACAGCTGTTAGCCAACAGTAAAGAGGCTCTCAATCTACTGTTAGGTGGTGGGCCAGCATCCCTTAGCACAATAAAAAATCGGGTTCGCGATTTTCAATTCAAGTTAACTACTTTTGACTCTCAGTCTTCAACGGAATTGCTTCAAATACATGCCTCATCAGCCCAGGAACCCCACGAGCTACACTATCTCAACGCCCCAGCGAAAACCATGAAGGCGCCATTGATTCTTAACCCACTTTCCATAGTCGGTGTACAATGCCTCATTGTCGGGGCCATCGTCGCTTTAGAGATAATTCTGCGAATTTCCGGAGAAGAGCACGATTTCGTCGATGTGTCAGATCAGCAATATCTACATTTCGCATGGACTATTTTGCCCGCTTTACTGATGTCCCTAATATCGATTTATTTTGCCGCAGTTGATTCGGAAATTCGTTCTCTAACTCCCTATTCTAAATTGAGTAAAGGAAGCTCTCTAGCACATATGATAAATCTAGATCTTCTTGACGCGTTGACACCACGTCTACTCTGGCGAGAGTATCGTTCTGAGTCACCAGCCGCATTGTCGACCACACTCTGCATGCTTACCGCCTCGTTTTTAACAATATCTGTGGGCTCGCTCTACAATGTTGTGGCTTTACCTATTGATACCCCCATTCAATTACAGACTGTGTCGTCTTTCAACATCACAAGAGATGTGGCAAGCGATTCGGGAGTTACCGACTTGGGACAGCTCGCGGACTTCTCGTCGCTTACAAGTACGCTCATACTTGAGAGTAATTTGTCGTACCCTGCTTTTACGTATGAATCGCTTGCATTTCCGGAATTTTCGATCATCGACACGCCTCAAAACCTTGGTATCTCGGCATCTGACATCATAAATACGACCGTGCCAGCGCTTAGATCCAAAATGTCCTGCACGCGATACAGTTCGTTCGAGATTCAAATGGAAGTTATATCGAGCCGAACACCTGGCGTCCCACTAAGTCGTGGAGCTACCCGAGAGACGCTGGCGATCAACATCGACGGCGAGGAAAATATGTCCCGTACGATACCGAATGGCCTAACTCATAACGTGATGATCCCTCTGGATCAAAGACCCGATGCCGACTGGATATTTGGTTTTGGGGACACCTGTAAAGGCACCGTCGAACCAATTTGGTGCACTAGCGACTTTCTCTATGTCTGGGGCCACAAGACAAACTCAACGAATCAAGCCGGAAATCCCGTCGCTGCCCTGGTCTGCAATGAGACCATCGAGGCAGTCGACGTATTCACGACGTTTCTAGGGCCCCAACTAAGCATTGACTCTTTGTCCCCCCCGCGCCCTATAAATGATTCCGCCAGGAGGTCAACGGTAATTGCGCACGCCAGTGAGCCGCGTGGGCAAGATAACTGGTACAGTCCCTACGCTTACCTAGCAGAAGGGGTTATAGCGCGAGGAACCTATCTGTCGCCGTTCTTCGACGCGCTGGTTACATCACGGTACGCCATTTCCCTGGCCGACCTAGACGATCCGCAACGAGACGAGGCGGTTGCGCGAGCAATCGTGGCACAGCACGCCATCCTCCGCGCGCAGGTCCTAAACGAGGGATTCCGGGGCCCCGCCAACACGACGAACGCAACGCTCGTGAACCCGCCTGCCAGCACGGAGACGGCCAATGATGCGATCGTGTACGACGGCACGCTGCGCAGCACCGTCGGCCGCAGGCGGCTCGCGCAGGACCCGGCGACGACGCGCGTGCTCGAGGCGCTGCTCGTCGCGACGCTCGTGCTGTCTGCGGCCGGACGACTGCTCATGCGCAACACAAAGCTGCTCCCGCGCAGCCCGACTAGCATCGCAAACGTGGCAGCGCTTGTGATGGACGGAAACATCCTGTCAACGCTTCCTGAGAATGCCCAGCTTCTATCAGACGGGGAGATATTGAAGGCTGTTGGGGGCGGGCATATATTGCGCCTGGGTTGGTGGACTAGCAAACCCGGGGATGCTTCTTCTCAGCGCTTTGGCATATTCGTGGTCAAGACTAGCAAGGAGTCCGTTTTTGATTATTGACAAACCAAGCAGGGATTCGTATCATACTTGGAATGAGTGCTAAGAATGCGTGCTATTTATACAAACCCCGATGCTCCTTAAAGTCGGATTATTGTGTTGTATATGCTGCCTGTTTTCCACTCCAGTTGGCTGGGTAGAAATCCTGCAACATTAGAAAAACAAGGCGCCCACATATTTACAGGGACGAACTGGTTGGTGGTTCCGGGGAGGTATTTCTGCTAGTCGTTAAATATAAGGGATATGGTTGTTTATATGCATATTATATGGATTACATGGATTACCCACATCATAGACACAAAGGCCCTCATCCGAATTTTGTAGTAGGCAGGGGGTTACCGAGACGGAAAATTGTCTCTTCAAAATTGCTCGTATCCTAACTAGCCGTGGGCTGTTGCCGAAGGGTATCTAGTTAAAATAAGGTCTCAGCCTTAGTCCCTTCGACGGAACAATGACTGCCGAGGCACATCTACCTATATATATTCTCAGCCCTCCAAGTTCCTCCGACTGCTATACCCGTTTCGAATCTTGAAGTTTCACAACTTTAGTCAAGTCTGATGTTATTCCTTCTGCGGCGCTTCGGCAATGCTCGGCCTGCCCATGGGGCCTCGCCCTTGGAACGTAATTGGTGTCTTGACGTTGGTACAACTCTCAGTCGAGTTGGTATCTGTTCTTCTTCAATCATATCATTAAAATTTTGTGTGTCTTTCCCCCTTTTTTGATTGGCAATATCTTTGCCTTCTTTGTCCAAGTATTGCAATATTTTATGAGGCTCAGTCCAAGATGACCCAAAATCCGTGAGTCGGAAACCAATAAAGTTGTTTGCCTTGATATCCATGTTATATATCTTGAGAGAATTATTGAGTAAGCGGACACTTTCCCAGGCTCTCCCAATGTTTCTTGCATGAAGGGGTTCGGAGCTTTCATCGAGGCGTTTCACAATAGCTCGGACCCGCGTGTCCCCTTCTAAGGCTTCACGCACCTCGCTGTCAAGGAGGTCGGCTTCCAAATCATGGCCCTGGTTGATCAGCCAGCGCTCGTCTCTGTCACCCAGTAACAAGTATCCATAGCATTCCACCGCTGTTTGTTGCCTGATACGCGGCGACTTAGACTGTCTGTCGACCCTTCCATCCTCGATTCTCCCGTATGCTCGGCATTCGGCATAGAAGGGATCAGTGTAGAATATGGCCTTCTTCATGGGTAACTCATTTTGCAATCTCGTACCCCAGTAGAAAGGGTTGGACTTTGGGTTTGAAAACTTGAACTAAAAGATTAAAGTTAATAGAGCAACTCTGACAGTACCACAATTTCTTTACTCACGACCTTGAGAGCATACTCTTGAGATGCGATTCTCACTCGATAGATGAACGCTTGATTGCCCTCACGGTCTTCATCATCAAGTCTTTTGATCCATTTGATTGGCGCGTCTGGATATCTGAATTCGTGAAGATTTGGTCCATCACCTGGAGGAAGTGGCCCCTTACTTGGGTGATGAGAATTTCCTCGGGCTTTGGGCATACTGAATCAGCGTAACGCGAGTAGGCAACAATGAGTCTGTGAACAAAGTGAACTTGTGGTATGACTAATTGATAGGTGCACATACGGCTAGAGTAAATATAGTAGTATTGATAATGAAGAAGGATTGACAGGAAGCCCCAGCTGTCTACAGAATATGTAGGCGTGTGGGCGTGGCCAGTTATAATAGGCCCGTATTGCCAAGGCAACCCGACACAACAGCTACTAGCGTGTTGTGCCATACGCCCTTGTGGGGTTGTTATGGCATGTTAATCTGGGCGATGTCGTTACCCGGGGTGGCTAGCCGAAAACGATCTCGAGATGTCTCACCTCTACAGCAAGTTCACCACCACAACTCAGTGGATAGCTGCAGCAACTTGCAGCGACTTGCAGCGCCTCAGGCACTAAGAAAAGGAAGGAAATCTCATTTCCATATTAACGTCACGTACATATTGTATCACTCATTCTCCAACACTTTCGTATCAACACATAAGTATGCATTGTGCCCCCAATAAAAAGGTATCTCATGACCACGATATGCACTGCAGGATGGATTATATGCTGTGGAAGGAGATTAAATTGAGAGAAAGAGGGGCTTGAGCCAATCGGCTACTTGGAGGCTATCTAGAAGGACCAGAAGGGTCACGCCACTGGAATCGATTGTAGGTTTACTTGATGGATAGGTGGCGCCGTTGCACCTAGCCAATGGGCATGCATTTATGAGTCGCTACGGGTTGTGGCGATTTTATAAGATAAGTGATGGTAGCGAGTCTACATATAAGAGATTCGCAGGATCTACTGGTACGGCCAATTACGGCTCTTATAACGCCAAGCTACGGAGAACTTATGGGTTACGATATCTCACCCACCTTCTTTTTTTTCTGCTATTTTTTTTACCTTGGTGATCATGACGCCTAAGCGGAGAAGGGCACAATCTATTCTTGAGTATCTTACTTCAAAAAATCCAACAATTACACCTGTGAGTAACCGGAAGACGACGAACACGGTGCACCCGTCGTATCTTATGCCGGTAGAACTGAGGCCATGGAAAGAATTTAACTACACAACCTTGGAGACAATTTTTGGAGGCGAGTTGCTGAAAGAAGCTCAGAAAAGACAACCACGTGATGGCCTTCCTCACTACCCACATATGGATCGATCTGCCACCTCGCTTGCCAAAGGCCATTCTAGTACAGTGGATATTTTGAACAAGTGGAATAATCCCATAGTGGTGGCAGCCTTGAGAGCAGTCGAAGACTTTCACCCGTGTATCTGGGTATCAGATTTTGGAAGAGATCTCTCTAAACAAGGAGCGTCGTTGACGGATACTGGAGCCGGACTTGATAAGGGAAACGAGAGTGTTCACGGCGCGGAGAAACCCAAGAAGGGACGAAAAAAGCAACCCGATGGAGGAGCCGTTTCTCTGGAAGAAGAAGAAATAAGGCAAGAGAAAGGTGTATTTGAAGAATTTTTCCCTAAAGAAGTCAAAACACCTTTTAATTGGAACAGCCAGAACCTACGTGATGGGCTATATACGGATGAAGAGACAGGTAAGTGGGTCGGAACCGCGGGGGAGAAAAACGAAAATGCGCCGATTCGACAAGCCTATACTTATTGCGTAAACTACCGGTGCCGATACGGTTGCATCCTTACTACGGAGGAGGCCTTTATTTTTCGGATTAAACCAAGGGGCACTCTCCTAGGTGAAGAACATTTCGTCTCGAAAATGTGGCCAAACGTTTCTAACATGGTTTAGCGTCCTCTGCAGACGACCTTGCTCTCGTTGAAAGGGTAAAAGTTGATGGGCTGATGGAATTTGTCTCGGTACCTTGGGAGAACGGCTGCGACAGCAACCACCACGAATATAGGCGGTGGACTGTGAATCTGGCTCTCTGGTTTACACATATACTTGCCGGTAATAATCATAGACTGGGCTGGGATTGGGGGCTCTGCGAGGAGGAGTTCGTTAAGAGAGTACGACAGGAAAGACGCATACGTGGCCCCAAAAGACGACTGTCACATTCACAGACGTCCACAGTGAGAAAATGCAGCCATCCTAAGCAGACTAGAGAACAAGCGCAAGACCAGGAAATCCCTGATCTCCCGACTTGGTCTTTCTCTGAGAACTTAGTACCGCCGCCAAATGTGAACTCTATCTCACTTCTTTGTTCCATGAACAAAACTGCTAATAATTGCTTGCTTATAGATGTTTCTCGGTCGATATGCTGAGAGTTCTGATGACGAGAATGAGTCAAATACCGACGAACATCTAGAGTTACCACCACCAAAGAGAAGGCTCGTATCTGCTTTTGGCTCGGCCTATGAGAGGCAAGGACGACCCTCGAACTCCAGATTGAGATCTCAATCCTCCTAGGCTATGATTTACGCAGAAACAAGACGCATCATATACATCAGTCCATACTGTATCGACCTGTCAGATGTGCCGGAACTATTCGTCAATAACTAGAAATTCCCTGTAACACCGGGAGGCAAATCGGTGATGAAGCCGTTTGCTACCTATAGGTATTTGGACTATGTTTATCTATCACATTTTATAGAGAGAAAACGCTTTTTCTGGGGACTTCATCTATCATCTGAGAAGTGCTTTACTACCCGTCTAGTCACGCAAGATTGACGAGCCAGATACTCGAAGAGGTATCGATGAGGTCTGGAGCCCCATAATGCTAGCGGCGATGGATAATTTGCCAGGAGCCACCTCTGTGATAAGAGAGAGGGATGACTTCCCTGGGGGCTGCGATTATGCTAACCGTCAACCTCGCAATTCAAGCCTATTTGGGCGCTTCAAGTCATAGTAGCATACTACTCAGAAATTAGAGAGAAAATCGGCAAGTATATAGCCGCGCTAGGTAGTGATTCGCTAACATCCGGACGACGTTTGGGCATGTGGGTAACCGCAAAGTAGGCTGTAGTTTTTTGTGAATGCTAAAGGCGGTGTCTGGAAGAACTTGCAGACATCCTACCTTCCCATTTAGGAAATACTTGCGATTGGGGACAATAATAAAACTTGATACACCGCGCTAGTTGTGATACTTGGGACAATCTATCATGGGTCTAGAATAGCCCCTTGGAGGTAGCATTTGCCACCCTTGTAAAGAAGTACACTACCTTGGGAGGTTAACAAGGGATGCTCTTAGGCGGTGCATGCGCCTTACAATTCTCCAAGACGGAGGGCGTCCGCGCGCCGGGGTGGTCCGCCTAGGTACTTAGTTACTAGTTATCTGCCATCGCACTATCACGCGGCTTAATCCCTTTATTATGTGTAAGATTTAAAAGTAAAACTGCGTCCTAGTTAACTGGGTTAGATAAATAATAATCTTTCTAGGCTCTCAAAAGTCCATAACCTTCAAAATAGTCTGTATCCATCGAGACCTCAGGCTTCCCATTTCTACGCGATTAATAGAGGTATTTCCTCACATTCCAGCTCCTTCGATACGAGGTCATATATCGTATGTCTTAGTCTGTAGGCGCCCGGAGACCTCGTGGGCCCATAAGGTCTATCCGATATATTAACGGCTGAGGAGGAGAGAGGCCCCCGGCTTCTCATTGGTCCGTAGACCTTTACCGAGTCGGTGACTCAAAGTGACACCTTTATACTGTGTGGCAGCAACATCAAAATTGAATATCATACCGCTGTACACGAAGGCAAACTGAGACGCCGCATAATGTCAGGTTTGAAATTAAAGGGATTTTCCGACAGGAGGGGCCTCATCAGAGAAGGGATATACAGCGTTACATTTCCGATCGTAACAAAAATTTCCAAAAGGGCACAGAGATTCGAAACCGCTTTTGACAGAACTGCGCCTGTTCTGAATCGCATAGTGAATAACATAGTACACGATACAATGAATAAGCGATTTTATGAAGTCAGTGCAGATTGGAAGTCCCTTTTATCGCCCCAGAAATTAAAACAACCTGGAAATTAAAGTGTACGATGACGTTAGCTGGCGTTTCTTGTCACATGGTAAAGGTATCACCATTGGTCACCGAGTAGGTAAGGGTCAACGGGCCAATCAGAGGCTAGGGATCTCTCACCCTTTTAGCTGTAATATATCGAATTGACCTTATAGGTCCACGAAGCCGCTAAATCGCCTACAGGCTGAGACATACACGATATGGCCTCATATCGGCGAAATAGAACGTGAGGGAATATCTCAATAGTCGTGTAAAAATGAGAAGCCTGAGGTCTCGATGGATACAGACTATTTTGAAGGTTATGGGCCTTTGAGAGCCTAGAAAGATTATTATCTAATACAGTCATTGAGCTAAGCCCTGGATAACTAGCCCTTGTTGCATTTTTAGTGGTGTGAAAGCCAGAGAAGGGCTGGGCGCGATAAAGGTCGTATTAGGTCCAGTCCTCGAAGGAACGGGAACGCTATTTCATAGTAGAATACAGTTTCCTAGCCTAGGATCTCCTCATTCTCTAAATCATGCTGCTCACAAGATGTTTCTCCAAATACTGAACTTGCAATATAATCAAACGTAATGGGTCTTCTTGTACCCAGCTTATGAGGCAACAGCGTACTGTATAGAACTTGAAAACTTTCCATAATCTAGATGGGCTGCCTTCAAAGATCGTTGATTCTGATTGTATTGCTTGCAAAAGCTTCCGGATTTATTAGCTTCCCTATACTAGTTATTTAACAACATCCACGAACCAGCAGCCACTCCAAGTAAATTACGGGAAAGCACTTTCTCATTATTTGGTATAGCTGTCTACATGTCTTTCACGATACGATCCGTAGCGAAACGGTCGCAAGAGCATAGGTTGCTTTCCACCGAAGAACACTCGATGCGAGCCCACGGATTCAAAAAACCAGATTGCCTAGGATTTTCTGCATGCCCTTAAAGTGTCATTTTACCTACATAACGCAAGAGGGAGGGAAACAAGAGACTCCCCCGTCTGACTGTCCGAGATTACCTATTGAAGATGACTTTGAAAATATTGTGAGAGTTCGGGATCCCTCCACTCTCTCTTGTCGGATCCAACCAATAAGACTTCACTGAATCTAAGCATGCTATTATAAAGCCCAGGCCCAGCAACTACCAGACATTAGTAGGTTTATTACATTCTAGTCCATTCCCGAAGTATGCACGGCATACTATATTTACGCGAGTAAGGCCACTATGGCGTGGTAGTTTTCAGCCTCGATTGCACTAGCAGTGTACCGAATGGCAAATCAGAGAACTGGGTTTACTAAAATTGGCGGGCATAGCTGCGAAAGAACGCGTCAGCGGGAGAACCCACCTCCCACATCCCGACGCTAAGCATTGAGGCTCATTCTAAATCTGCACCCTGAAACGCGGGTAGGGCCTTGAAATATAGAAGTTAGTATTTCAACATCCATGTCTATTTCGGCGGGTTAACTAGATTTGAGGCAGTACTGATCGTGGCGTGGGTCGCTGACGACTCAAGTGCCTGTTTATAGTGCTATGCGATTCGCGCTCATTGGTGGCTTGGGAAAACATCGTCATCAACGAAAATGGCGGGTGCTCTGCACAGGGTAGAGGCATTCCTCATTCTACGTAGACGATGATGTGTCTTCCGGTATTCACATCTATGTCCACGACGCTAAGGGGCTTAGAGCAATGGAGACTACGAAGATAATGACGGATGTGTTAGTAGTGCTATCGAGTGACAGCCAACGGTAACATATAAAAATGAATGGCCGACCATCCATTCAATCGTCTCACTCTATCCTAAATCATAACTTGCATTCAGTGTGATTTCATTCAATTCCAAGTGTCATTCTTCACCAATCTACCTATACGCCTTATTCAACTGAGCAAAATGGTTGCTTTTCCTTTCTGGGCCCTTGCTTCGGTATCTCTCCTGGCCGGCCACGCTACCGCGCACCCTGGAGAGTCTCACGATGCTACTCACATGAAGCGGGAGCTCATTGCTCGAGACAATGCTGCGTCTATCGGTGCTCGCTCCCTTGGAGCATGTTCAAACTCGGCCGCGTCACAGGCTCTGAAGGCCCGATCAATCAAGCGCCGTGCTGAAAAGGTGCAACAAATCCGCAAGAAACGTGGTATCGCGGCTCGTAAGTAGCCCTCATTAAGTTTAAACTATAGTAAAAAATAAGTTTAGAGAAGAGACCATTTTCGCTAACTTCATCATTAGCGGCAAAGAAAGGCAAGCGGACGCTCGAGAACCTACAGGCCTACGAAGCTATCAACCACAACATGACCGGTCAACTTTCGTACAATATGTTCACGCCCCTAGAAGAAGTCTTCAGCGCCAACACCAGCTGCATTCTCGCACCTTATATCACGGATGGGCCTTACTATGTCGTAGGAGAGAAGATGAGATCCAACGTCAAGGAGTGCAAGTACAGCGCTGGCGTTGACGTGTTCCTGGAGGTGCAATATATCGATGTCAACACTTGTGAAGCCCTACCTTCGGTTGCAGTCGACATCTGGAACTGCAACGCGACAGGTGTCTACTCCGGTGTTGAGTCAGGTCAGGGTGGACTGAATTCGACCTTCCTCAGAGGCATTCAATTGACAGACTACGAGGGTGTTGCCAGCTTCGAGACCATCGTAAGATACTCGATAACTGCCAAACTCATTCCGAGCTAACAGCGTATCTAGTTCCCAGGACACTACACCGGCCGTGCACCACACACTCATTTACTTGCACACACCAACGCGAGCGTGCAGTCAAACGGCACGATCTCGGTCTGGGGCGCTCCCGTGTCGCACATCGGACAACTCTTCTGGCCCGATGACCTGCGTGCAGAGGTGGAGGCTACGGCCCCGTACAACGAAAACACACAGGAGCTGACGACCAACGACGAGGACATGTGGTCAATCTTACAGGCCGACGAGAATTTCGACCCGATCCCGCAATTCGTTTATCTCGGCGACAGTATTGAGGATGGCCTGTTCGCCTGGATCCAGATTGGTATCAACGGCTCGGCCGATTACACAACCGACGACTACTACGGCATCGCTGCTTATTACGCTGAGGATGGTGGCCACTCTACGGGATCCGGCGTGGGCGGTAGCCCTGGTGGTGGCTCCGGGGGTCCTGGCAATGGTACTTTCCCCAGCGGCGTGCCCAGTGGTTCCATTCCCGGCTCGGCGCCTACTTCCAGTGCCTAAAGAGGGCTTTTCGTGTTGTGTACAAGAGCATGATGAGTCAGTTTTGGTCTTCTGTGTAAACCCTGGAGGGAAAGAGGATGACTTAGTCTTCTGTTATAGACGTATTTTTGTATTGTTATTCTTATATCATCTATCACGAAGCTGCTCTCCATTGATGCCATTTGAGGTCCATGAACATTCTCTGCAAGTCTATTGCACGCGACATAAAATCTCACCACTAGGTAGGACGAAGAATGCGCCCTTGACCCCACCCCATTCTCGCCAGGATTCCGATACGTGATTTAAATCCTCCTGTGTTGCGATTCCTTTCTCGAGTGAAGTACTCGCGTATGATGAGTTCAAACTACGGTCAGCCCAAGAATTGGCCCAGACAACCGCCTCGTCATCCTGATAATTCCACAAGCCCCATGTGAACGTAATGTCCTCCGGCACAAAACCGGTCTCCATCGCCCAGGCCTTCACATATCTCCCGGCTCTCGGCTGGGAACCGTTCGCCTTGAAAACCGCCATGTGGACGTCTTCCCACTTGTTCAGTCCCGGAAGCTCGGGGTACCATGCCAACGACCCATAGTCGACCTCGCGTGCGGCAACGAGACCTCCTTTCCGCGCCACACGGGTCATTTCTTTTAAGATGGCTACTGGGTCGTGGACATGGTGCAGGACCTGATGGCAAAATACAATGTCGAACTCGCCATCGTCAAACGGTAGTTCATTCGCATCGCATCGTTGAAATTCCAGGTTCCCCTCGACGCCGCGCTCAGAAGCCAGGTCCCGCGCCTGTTGTAAAACTTTTTCTACGGAATCGACGCCTATTACCGAGCCCTGTGGTACAAGTTGCGCCACTGCAATACTCCGAATCAGTTATGGCCAATTTGAGCATGGTTTGTGAGTATTTTGAAAACATGGGAAGCTCCTAGCATAAAACACCCGCATAGCAAGGAGTCCTAATTCTCCTAGTGTAGCTGAAATAGGATCGTTGTATTGAGAGCCACTTACGGTCTACCGTGATTGAACCCGGCCCACACCCAACATCAAGAATTCTGAAGTGCGGTTTAATGTGTGGAATTAGGAATGCAGCCGAGTTTTGCGCTGTGCGGCGCGCATGCGACTTCACAACCGAGGCGTGGTGGCCGTGAGTATAAACAGCTCTGAAGGATTATTCAAGAGTTAGAAATTACCATCCATTTAGAGCCAATGGTAGGCTTATTCACAGAGCTTTAGCCAGTACGCTAAAGCGTATACTAGAAAAAGCAGAGGTGGAATGACATAGGGAATAAGGAGGTTCGGGATGCGTACTGCTCCGGCATGGTTTTCTTCGTGCGACTGGCAATGAGCGGTAAGTTAAGGGGTCAATAGCGGAAAACTGTGCGCATCCCACTCTATAAACGTATCCGAATTGAAAGAAGATAAAGAATAACTTATTGGGGTCGAAGCTCAAGTACTTATACTCGACCGTTTGTATGGCAGTGTTGCAGTCTTACAGAATAGCATTATCCTAGTATTCGGGGTGGCCCACAATTGAAAGAACCGATATCGCAGCAACAAGCAACTTCGCAGAGTTCCCCCGTTAAGGGACTCTGATTATAATCATAATTAGTATTTGCATATAGCCAGATGTTTTCTACAGTGTCGGGTGTTGCTCAAATAGGGGCGAGGGATAAGAAGCTGAAGAAGAATAAAAAAAATTAGGGACTGCAATATAAACACATCTTCAAACACCTCAGTAGCTGAGCCAAAATACGCCCAGATATGGGATAATCCTATTGTGGCGTTGGGGGAGTGGCTGATACAGCTAGTGGCGCAAATAAGTGGAGAATCCTTGTACTCTATTAATTACCCGACTGGAGGGATAGATTTGGACCCTCTTTCTTCCTTTTTCAATCCGTTCAGGTCTACCTGGTGCTATCACTATCTGTCATTCACATTGATCTGGCGGATTTTTACTGCGTATCCGGGAATATGCATTTATGCATTATCTGAGTATTGCATATATCGAAGTAGCGTATTTATGAGAGGCGAGAGAAATCATTGAGGTACCTAGGTACCTCTAGGTAGCATCTCAAACAAGGACATAGGAATATCACAGCTCTACTGTCTCACTCATATTGGCTGGCATCAATGGCATCATGTTGCATTGCAGCGCTGTTACCAGCAGGCCCCTGGCGACCATATCCATGACCCCTACTAGTGACGAAGGGATCTGGCCCGGGCGACACCTGGGAACCTCCTGGGTGAAGCGCACGGCAAGGAGGCGGCGTCTGCTAAGCACTTCCAGCCGTGCCCGGACCGATACCATGTTGAAAGGTGTTGCTAATCCCGGCGCCAGTTCCGAAGTTCATAGGTCCCGGCTGGGCATTTGGAAACTGGATTCCTGAAACACCAGCAGAGCACTGGTCAGAGTAGTATTCCTGAGAAACCGCTTCTCCGTACTGCGAGCCATCTGCCGCTTCGGCTTCTGCGAACTGCGAGGGTGGCTGGTATGAAGAAGGCCCGCCGCCGACACCCAGGCCAAACTTCGGGGTCTGCCCAAAGTCGACATCGTTATAACCCTTGGTGTGCTTCGTATACCGCTCGAACTCTACCGTTGCACGTTCTACTTTCTCGAATTGACTCTTGTCCAAGACTGGGACCGGCTCCGTTGCGTTCTTATCGCTATCTAGCGCTTTCTCATATTCAAGGAGAGAGTCGTACCTAGCGAGCGATGAGGCGATTTCAAAGGCATTCCGAATCTGCCTCCCGTTCCAGCGTCCGCCTTCATTCTTGGTCTTCTGGCAGTGTGTATCGGCAAAGCTCTCGATATCGCTGCTCCTGACGTCCATCGCCGGTTTGTTCGTCAGGTCGCTGCGCTCCTTCTCAATATCAATCACCCTATTTATATTCATGATAAAGATCTGCTTAACTTGAGGTTCGTCCAACGGTGGGTAGTAGAGGCTCATGTGAATCCGGGACTTAAAGGCCTCGTCGAGCACACCAACGCGGTTGGTGGTTAGAAAGAGAACCCCGTTGTAATATTCAAGAATCCGAAGAAAGGCTGAAAACAACATATTGTTAATACATTATCTCACCAGTTTTTGCAAGGGGCTGGCTCAAAATTTGTACTCACCAGATACCAGAGCATTCCTCTTCAAGTCAAACCTCGATCGCTGCGTAAGGAAAACGTCAGCTTCGTCAAGAAGCAAAACGCAGTCCCATAGATGTGCCAAGCGGAAGCTCTCTGTCAAAGACTCCTCTACCTCCCTAGGCGTGAGTCCAAGGTCGCCGCAACTGATCACGAACAGCGGCTTTTGATACTCCAGCGCAACAGCTTCTGCAGTTGCGGTTTTCCCCACACCCGGCACACCATGTAACAGGATCACCAGGCCACTGCCCCTCCCTTGTATAATACCCTGGCTTCGACTCGCATTTAAACTACGAAAAAACTCTTGTTCCAGCCTCCTCTTGATGAAGTGGCTAGCCACAAGCCCTTTAACAATGTCTTTGTAGTCTTTCCTGATCTTAAGGTTGTTAAATACGTCCTTCTGCTCTTGAACCGGCGCGAGGTATTGCAGGTCAACAGCTACGAACTTGCGATATCGCAGCACATACGCAAACAGCCGCCGTGGTAGCAGCATAATATCCTCATCGGTGAGCTTAAGTTCCGAGCCCCTTGCTTGCCCGTGCTGCCGCTTTTTATATGTCTGAAGAAATGTGTCTTTTGCAAGCCCCTCGCGACGCTGCCACATATCGACTCCGTCAGCTGTCTGGACTATCTCGTTATCCCACTGATACACAAGCTTTGTGCGCTGCCTGTTGGCCCACTGCTTGATGGGGAAAGCATCGATGGTCTCGGCCCAATCATCCGAGTACACCAATGGGTGATGAAACGCAGGTTTCCTGTCCGGGACTTCGTGGCAAGCCTCGGCAAAGTCGACAATAACGTGGCTATCGATATATTCCGGATGTAGTGGCCGTTGTTCACCGGTACTATCCACCCTTGGCAAAGCCCTACCATCGGGATTTGTAGCCAGCGTCCAGCCGTTGCACTCGAAATGTCTCTTTTCTATGCACATCTGGAACTTTTCACCCTGTTTCTTTAACTCCTGAAGGTGATCATCACAGTGTTTCATGAACCTGATGGGGAAGCACGGCAGATTGGCAATGTCTTTTTCGCCTTCATAGCGTTGAATACTGAATTCATGTTTAACAGCCCCGTATGAGTCGCCGTCATGGTCGATGTAGTATGCCCACACTTTAAAATAGTTGGTAGGCGCCTCGGAATTTTCACCGTCTTCGTCTGTATCGTTACTGGCTCTACTTGGCTTAAACTCGGCATGTAGGGTCGGGTACTGGAATGGCTTTGTTGGGTTGTTGAGTGTATATACCCTCCATAGCTGCTGGTACATGGTTGCATGTTTCGGCTCTGGGGGGAGGTAGGGGTTAGGACTAACAGTACTATCAAGATTTAGCGGGTGCGTTATACTCACTGGAACTTGGCATCACAGGAGCAGATGCTTCGGATGCAAACACGGATTCTCCGACCCGGAATAGGAGCCAGAGGTCATCGAACCGGATCTTAGTACGAGCGGTGCCTTCGAACTGTTTGTACAAAGGCGTAATATCATCATCCACGAAATTCACGTAGCAACGCATATCCCGTAGCGCCTCGACGCTATTTGCAATGGCCTCAGCGCTGTAGTCTTCGAAATCTTCTTCTGCAGCTGATTTCATTTCGTTCTGGTCAGTTCTGGCATTCTCCTGAGGTTGGGTTTCCGACTCCTCCCCTCTTTCCATTTTTCGATGCCCGTCTTCACCCCATTTTCTTTCTAGTTCGACGAGGGCCTCTTTCATTTTTGAATGAAAGTAGATGAATACTGAGAAGGGCCTGTAGAACGTGCGCGAAATGTGGAACGGCCAGGTCTCTCCCACCACCTTCGCCAGGTGTATGAGAACGGGTTGGGACTGGATGCGAACACGTTGGATCCAGCCTCCATCTTCAGGCTTTAGAGTATCACCGGCGTTTTCAGTCGAGGTTTTCATCATCGGGGCTGCCTGGAACGGCCTCCCACGATACCTTCCTTTGGCTAAGCTCTGTTGGTACTCCTCCCTCATCAGCATCTCCTGGCGAATGTCGTGGTTAATATTAGCCCCCGCAACAAGAACCTCGATAGCACAGTAACACTCTTCCTCTGAAAACCTATTTTTAAAGCCCTCGAAGTTGACTTTCCTGACGATCGGCTGCGTTGGTCGGCGTTTGGGGACGGAAAGATACATGTCAAAATCTACGTTTGGCCCAGAGTAGCCCCTCAAGACGGAATTCTCTCTTTCTAGCACGACATCGGCTTCAGGCTGTCTACCCCCATCATTTGTATTTGGGTTTGGAACTTCTTCCTCCCCTACTGCAGTTTCCAGGGACGCAGTGTCCATATTTAACCCAGGGGCGAGACCTGCGACTATGGAAAGCAGGTCAGGTCAACGACGGATACGTACGCACCTGAAGACGTATGGAATTCAACTTACCAGTGTAACCTAATCCTGACTAATCGTAGGTGGCCGAATTGTAGGCTTCTACGGGGCGGCGTGGTGTAGAAGGGCGTAAGAAGAAAAGAAGATTTTGAGATCGACCCAGGCCGGAAGCCACAACGAACATTTAAAACGAAATTTAGATTCAACTATGCTTATTGGAAAGGTACATCCGGTGGAGTGTGGTGCTCGCGCAGAGAGCTGACATGGCAATACCTATTAGACTCCATTGCATATGCGCTTATGCCGAGATCAGGTATATATGCAAAGAGCATTTCCTTTCGATGACCCAAGTGGCTCATGATCGGTGGGGGCCAGTCAGCTTACAGATAATGGATTAATATTGCAGTACCTAGGTATGCTTGTGCTAGTTGATGACCAATTAGATTGCTTCATCGTACCTAGGCAGCCATGGGATCTTCTACGCCATTTAAACACAAGCAGTTAGGGTTGTAGCTATGACTACGCCAGATAACCCAACACACCGATTGTCCTCAACCACAACCAGCGCAGCAAACCAACTACCGCTCTATCGGACCGTGGAGTCATGTCCAAAATGAGTATTGACCAGAAAGAAAGGGATATTGGGCGAACTTGAGGTCTAAGATCTTGATGCGTCAAAAAATGTAACGGCTGAGCTTGGGCAGGTTTTCTTTCGTTATATGGAACTTAAGATTGACCTGCTTCTCGAAGTCGATGTTGAGAATTGTACCTGGGATGACGTTTTCCAATATATGGTGAAAGCGCAGGAGGAGTATGAGCGGAAAGCGACAACATGGAGAGGCTTGGGGCATCGTTTTTTCCGAAAAACGGGTGATGTGGCTGACGATGCTGAGTATGGCCTCGGCATTCTTCGTGCGGGCTTGTCGATAATCTCCATTGTGAGTGGCTACCGCACAAACCTTCGTACGAGGGGGTAGAATCCTCGGAGAGAAACAGTTATGATTAGTAGTGCGACTCATAGCTAGCTAAGAATGCCGGCTTAAATCGAACCAAGATTCTTGAGGCATTTGAAGAGATCCCTACGATTGTTGTGGCACTGTAGTCGAAGAGGAATATTTACCCCGACAACAAGAATCTGAAAAACTCTAAGCGAAAAACCCAACTTGGCAATCCTAATTTCAATATCAAAGCTGATGGGATGCCTATTCCCAGAGAAGCACGGTTTGTGTTTTGAATTGCCACTAGATTCAATCGGGCAAACGCTGAGTTTGAGGTAGCAAAGCAGGTCTGGTACTATTGGTACAAAGGGAAAATCACGGCCGATTTTGTCGATTCAGTTTTGGGCAAGTTGAGACGCGACGCCGATGCAATAACGAGAGAGGCGACCGAGTCGCTGCATGGTAGGGTTGAAGAAATCGAAAACTTAGCACTAAGCGCCAATGGGAGCCTGAATCAACTGCATTCAAAGGCGGACAAGATCAACGGCAGTTTACAATAATAAACGACGAACTTACTGAAGACCGTAGAAAGTGCCAGGAAGCATATGACAGACTATTTGAAGAAGGACTAAAAACCAAAAGCGCGACGGAACCATACCCCAAAGACGCCATACTGGAGAAGCAGAGACCGAGTAGGGAAAACAAGCGAAAAGGTAACAACTAACAGAAAAACTGCAGCTTATAGGGTAGTCACTTATCATCCTATGTAGATGAGGAGACCAGCGCTTTGCGTTATAAGCTTTCCGCAGTAGAGCACTCGCACTGCACGGATAATTCACCTGCAACAGGATTCGGGAATCGTATATCGAGCGTCTCAAATTCTACGAGAGAACTTCTGCATGTAAAATGTATGGAATCATACACAAGATTGAGTGGTAGAGTATAGAATTGCCATCTAGTGCTCCTCGAAATCGTATAAATCACATCACGGCGCCATCAACACAATGTTGCCAGTCGTTGTCGAACCTCTGCCATCCACCCTCTGGCGCCTCGCTCATCTGTAGATTGTGCACAACCATATCGTACGCACCGGCCTGAGGCGTCTTCCCCTGGCACACATTCCCGCCCATCGCTATGTTAAGCAAAACAGTCCAGTCCTCGATGGGCCTAGTTCCGGGGGGCATCAGATTCTTCATAACTGGCCGTCCATCAATGTACCACATGAGCCTTCCACCCCCCTCAGACTTCCCATCCCCTCGGACTCCGGTCCTACTACACTGCCACACGAAGTCGTAGCGGATAGCTCGGTGCGGCATATCTGGAATCTTAGTGCCACGGACCAGATGCTTCTGGGCATCTTCTGCATTGTAAAATCCCCAGTGCAGGCAGGAATGGTTTTCACAGTCGCCATTCCAACTCTCGGCGATGTCGACCTCGCCTTCATGGGGCCACACGAAAGGTTCCCGCGGCAATAGCCAGAAGGCGGGCCAGATGCCGTGGGCACAAGGGAGACTCAACCAAGCCGTCAAACAGCCGTCGCGACGACCCAGTGTTGCCCTGCTCACGAGCCGAGCTGAGGTGTACCTCGCCTCCGGGTCCGGGTGTTGAGGCTGTGAGATAGCGCGTAGAACTAGCTTGCTGTCGTGCGTATAGAAGCTGTTTGAGCTGTCTGATGTGTAGTTCTCGAGTTCACTGTTGCCCCAACCCCATGGGTCGCCGTGGCCCTGCTTTTGATCGAATTCCTGGGATACCGGAATACCCGGGCTGAAGTTTGGGCGCCAGTAGACTCTCGGACCACTTGACTCAGCTGACGGCGTCGCAGGTGGTCTTGAGTGAGAAGGGATGGGAGGCGGCCCTCCCGGACGAGTGCTGTAGTTTGGCTGGGGAGGAGGTGGTTGCTGCCAGTGCTGCCCCTGAGAGGGTGGTGGGGATTGCCACTGTCCCGGAGGTGGTTGCTGCCAGTGCTGCCCCTGAGAGGGTGGTGGGGATTGCCACTGTCCCGGAGGTGGTTGCTGCCATTGGCCTTGGGGTTGAGATGGATGCGGCTGCTGTCCGGGGTAATACTGTTGTTGGTAGTGCGGCTGGGGATGAGCTCCGTAGCCTTGCTGTTGCTGTGGTGCGTTCTGGCCGAAGGGTAAAAGGTTGTGCTTCCTATTTAGCTCTTCGGCCTTTCCTTTTAGTTGGTTGAAGAAAGACATTATATGGCGAGAGAGGCGTCTGTGCTTTTGATCCGATGAGCCAAACAGGGTCAACGGAACGAGCCGTGATGCTCAGTTGCAATGAATGTGCTCTTAGTCTTTTAAACAAGTGAAATTCGTTGTGGAATCCAGCAGTTGACAGGTGTTTTGGTTATTGGATTCTCACATTGAAAGCCAAGTCATCATCGATAGCCTATAGGTAAATACCTGGGTACGTAGAGGAGGGGTCCGTTATCCCACATACAGTACTTACAGTAGGTACGTACAGTGTATTCTATACGGTCTTGTCGAGCAATCGATGTCCTACACCATCTAAAACAGGCGGAAAAGAACAACGGCAACAGTGCAGGCTGCCAATTCAGCGCCCGTGTTCCGCTTCGTGTATCACCTATCTACCTAGGTATACTAATAAGGAGGAGCTGGACTTTCATTTCAAAGGAATGACCGTCTACGTCGGCGTTATGCTTACACGGTACCGGGCCAATTCATAGAACTACCTTGATGCACTATTGACTAGACTTGGTGAAGGTGCTCGCTCGCCTTGGCAGTACGTTAATGATTTCATATCCCCATTTATACATACTAACCTCAATGATGTGCGGTTGAGACACCAGGTCTCTCGGGAAGTTCCAGATTCATTTTCCGCAACTTTTTAAATCCCCTTAGGATCCTAGTTGTGGTAATATTAACAACGTGAAAGGGGCTGCACGGCGGATTACCTACCTAGGTAGGTATTGAGCGTTGTCACTGAACTGAGACCCGATATCGAATTACGCCCCAACAAAATAGCACCCAAATTTAGGAAAACGTCTCTCAACTTTGTGTGTAATATGTTTCACTACATCTGTCCCGTATCTCAAGGTGGTGGGGAGCAACAACATGAGTGGGAATATGTACGATGTGCAGACTAACGTCAAAAGGGTGCGCTCCATGTGTATCATGTGCAACCTTGGCTCCATGACTGCCTGATTGAGGTTGATGGTGGTACTGAAACGACCACATATATTATTTGTCAAGATAGGCGTTTGATCGGGCTTCCGACTAATAACCATTCACCAGTAGGATTGTCACTTTGCTGCGTCGCGGACTGAAGACACGCCTTTTCTGCGCCAAAGCCGAGAGACACACGCTCCTGAACATGCGGTTGAACAAAAGAGCATTGATCGGAATGTGTCAAGCACAGGTCCCACCCATCGGTTGTTGGTCTTGTACGAAATAGGTAGACACTGACTGTATGTGTGCCAAGTGTATACTGGTAGGTTGGGATGTTGGTCGCATGCTCGTGAGAGACGAGAAGCTGTGATCATATGATATGATAGTTGACGGCCGTTTTTGGAAGGGGGGTTTGGAGGCTATGGTAGATGAAAGATCAAAGTGCACTCAATCCGTCAAAGCGCCAATGAACTACCTAGGCGGAGGACTATACGAGTGTTGGATTCTCGGGGCCCGGCTGCAAACATGGAATGAATGGTATGAGAGCATGGCTGCTTGCGAACAATGAAGTATCTAGATGAAGTATGCGAAGTTAGATAGTGAAATCTCGATGTAAGTAAGGTGTCGCTATTGGATGTGTGGCTGAGAATGTGGAGGTCTCCTGAAGCTCCGTGGTGGTTGGATGCTGATAACGAATCAGAGCCCTGATAATAGGCATACCTCAACCCCACCCTTGGCCCGGCAACGCGGCAGCTGATGATGCAGGCAAGGAAGCGTGCCGGCGTCGTGACAGGAGGGAGTGGATCCGTACACTAGTCTACCTGATACATGGCGTTAGCAGTCGACGCGGTACCTACCTCCTGTACTCACATATAACCGTGTACATAGACCAAACACTACCTAGGTACCTACAGTAGCGGCGCTACAGTAGGTAAATGGCCCTAAGACATACCTAAGCCGACAGCAGTCTACCCCCCTGGCCCCCTCTTGCTAAACTGCTAAACTCCCGCCGTCTCTCCAATAGCTTCATGCTACAGAGCTGCAGAGCTGCAGAGCTACAGAGCTACAGATACAGATAGATACTTACCCGGGTACACGCTACCTTCAACAACCCAACGAGGTGCTGCGAGCTCATGAGCCCGTGACTTGCGATTCGGCAGCCAACAGGGAACAATAAATCGCTCCTTCTGCCCACCTCTCATCGTCTGTTCCGGCTCGCCAGCGTCCCACCTGCTCGTCCCCGACTCGCTGAGTTCTAGCCTGCAGACTTTAGGTAGTAGGTAGATGTACATAGACCGGACCTGCCTACCTCGGGGCGCCAGCTTAAGTATACATATACACTACATACCTAGTAGTCCTGCACTACCTATAGGGAGGTTATTATAGTGTACCTAGGTAGTGCTACCCTGTTGTAGTCCCCATCCCCGTCTCCATCCTCGTTCACATCCAAGTCGAGCTTCCTTCGGCCTGGAAATCAGGTGGTCCAGCCTTCCACCACCCGCATCGCCCTGCCCTGCCCATTGACCTCGTCCATCTACACCGGGCTCGTAGCCAGATCGTGAACAGGTAGGGTAGCAGGTGATGCTCGTGTCCAGCCGCCACCGTCAAAACTGTCGTCGCTACTGCCATTGCCGGACCCAGCACCTCCCGCAGCCCAGTCCGAAGCTCCAGTTTCCGACCAGCTCCTGACGCGGAATCAACCGCGACACCCGCCCGCCATACGCTGCTGCAAGCTCCACCCGCTTGCCTAAGTACTAAGAAGTAGATAGCGTTGCTCATCAATAGCATCACGATCGACCCTTCCCGCTTCCCGCGTCGACGCCAATATATTCCATCATTCCACCTTCGCCCCCGTCCGATCTTGTCCCTTGCCACAACCGACCGACCGACTTCCATCCTTCTCCAACATCACCGCTCAGCAATCCGGCCCCGTCCTCCATTCGTTCCGTTCGGGTCTGTGATCATAAACTGTCTAGGAGCCAGTCACATTCGAGGCCAGCTTCCCCCTTCGCCATCGCCTGTGACCGTATCAATCGGACAGCCAGGTGCCCGTGTTCATTGACTGTAGTCCGAATACCAACACGTAATCATGGGTGCTTGCCAGTCGTGTTGCGGAGGTACATATATGCATTTCGTAGCTAGATGGCAAATGCTAAGTCTAACCAGGCAAGTCCCGCGATTCGTTGTATGAACCGCTTTTGGCCGACAGCGAGCGAGAAGCTGTTGCGGACTTGCTCCAGTATCTCGAGAATGTGAGTGTGCAGCTCCAACAACCTAACCCCAGACGATATGACATGCGATGACTGACTACGTGCTAGCGCGGAGAAACCGATTTTTTCTCTGGTGAGCCCCTCAGGGCTTTGAGCACGCTCGTATTTTCGGAAAACATCGACCTACAACGGAGTGCTAGCCTCACGTTCGCAGAGATCACCGAAAGAGGTCAGTTCATCGCGAGAGATTGGCGTGGACGTGAACCGCCCGTCACATGGGCCTTGCTGGCCTTGCTGCCTATTCGCGCATCGTGCCCCGGGTTAGGAACAGGCAGCTGACAAGTCTCAAGATGTCCGCCAGGTTGATAGGGAGACCCTCGAACCAATTCTATTCCTCCTCCAGAGCCCCGATATCGAGGTACAGCGGGCTGCGAGTGCTGCTTTAGGAAACCTAGCCGTTAATAGTATGTGCAAGCTCTAGTTTTTCTTTAAACGTCCTCACTAACCAAGACATAAAGCCGAGAACAAGGTTCTTATTGTTGCGCTTGGCGGCCTAACGCCCCTTATCCGACAAATGCTCTCGCAAAACGTTGAGGTACAGTGTAATGCTGTTGGATGCATTACAAACTTAGCAACGCACGAAGACAACAAAGCGAAGATTGCAAGATCTGGGGCGCTTGGTCCACTGACGCGGCTCGCCAAGTCGCGAGACATGAGAGTTCAGCGTAATGCTACCGGCGCGCTGCTCAATATGACCCATTCAGGTACGAAGCCTCGTCTATTTTGAATACAAATGACCTAACTTGATGGAAGATGAGAATCGTATACAACTCGTCAACGCTGGGTCGATCCCGGTACTTGTGCAGCTTCTCTCCTCTACCGATGTTGACGTGCAGTACTACTGCACTACAGCTCTGAGTAATATCGCGGTAGACGGCAACAATAGAAGGAAGCTGGCTGCTACCGAGCCAAGATTGGTTCAATCTCTGGTCGAGCTGATGGACTCTTCATCCCCCAAGGTGCAGTGCCAGGCGGCTTTGGCATTGCGAAATCTGGCATCAGATGAAAAGTATCAGCTCGACATTGTCAAAGCTCACGGTCTCAACCCTCTTTTACGCTTGCTTCAATCATCGTATCTTCCCCTGATACTGTCAGCTGTCGCATGCATCCGAAACATATCTATTCACCCTATGAATGAGTCACCCATTATTGAGGCTGGATTTTTGAAACCCCTGGTAAACCTCCTCGGATCAACAGAACATGAAGAGATCCAATGCCACGCCATATCAACACTTCGAAATCTGGCCGCTAGTTCAGATAGAAACAAAGCTTTAGTGCTGGAAGCAGGTGCCGTCCAGAAATGCAAGCAACTTGTTTTGGATGTCCCAATCACCGTCCAATCCGAGATGACTGCGGCTATTGCAGTATTGGCATTATCTGACGAACTGAAAGCACATCTTTTGAATCTAGGGGTATTTGATGTGTTGATTCCTCTAACGCATTCCCCGAGCATTGAGGTGCAAGGAAACAGTGCCGCAGCCCTAGGCAACCTTTCGTCCAAAGGTAATCCCTTTCGCAAGTTATTAGAGAGTCTAGCAAGCTAACAGACCACGTAGTCGGAAACTATGCGATTTTCATCCAATACTGGACAGAACCTAATGGTGGTATCCATGGCTATCTTAGTCGATTCCTTGCCAGTGGTGACGCTACATTCCAGCATATCGCCATCTGGACGCTCCTCCAATTACTCGAGTCAGAGGATAAAGCTCTAATTAGTCTGATCGGCAAGTCAGAAGAGGTTGTTGATATGATCAAGCAAATTTCAAATCGACAAATTGAATCGGACAACGAGTTCGAAGAAGACGACGAGGGCGAGGTTATCAACCTCGCCCAACGCTGCTTGGAACTTCTTGGCCAGAGCATGTCCAAGGCACATATTGAGGGATAAAAAGAGTCAATTCCCTATCACGGCCGTCTACAATCTCCCAAATTTTCTGCGTCGTTATATCTAGGTTTCCTCACAGCATCCCCGGCGGACATGGCGGGTGGGCATGGCGTTAGAGGCGTAGTATATATACTTACCAGCGTGTGTACCCTAGGCGAAAGCTACATGTACATGGCATATGGCTTTGTGGGTCGAGTCTAGGGTTCCTTGCGAGGCTGCATATCTGCATTGGGTGGCCCACATTGCGCGTTTGGCGTTTTGTTCAAGAATTCTGCGGACGAGTACCTGTGTAGGTGCTGAGCCTACGATGGCTTAATAAATATGTTGGCGAGAACCTCGTTTTCAAGAGTGTTGATAGAATCCCCGCCGGAGGGGCTTTACTCGCAAGGTATCAAGTTTCTCATCCAAGTACTTTACAGTTTTGTAATTAGATACCAATTTCTAAAAATAATATCCAGAAATCCGTGACGTTTTGGCCTCTAGTGCCGCGTATCAATGCGACGGCTCATCTATATTTGTAGAACAAGTAGTATTACACAGATTATCACCCGGCTCTCGTTTAGCCTGTGTGCATATGCTGCTAGGCCTTTCGGGCGGTAGTGCTCGATTCTCTTACGTCGGCTGTGTCCTGTAGCCCATTTTCCACTTTGATGAACCAGTTCATAGGATTCAAGCCGGAGAGTGACCCCTTAGCGATGACCTTGCCTTTGATGAGAGCTAGGGGTATGGGGCCGAAGTCACGACTATCGCGCGACCAAGGCAGGTTGTCACCTACAATATAGCAGTGGCCTTTGGGGACCTGCACGTGGGATTAATATGTCAGCCTTTCTTTTCCTATTCTTAGATTCTTGCATTCTTGCAATGATAGCCATCCATTTCAACTCTCTGATCAGCGGTAAGGGGTTGAGCAGAAGCAGACAGACTTACTTGTATCATATTCTCGCTCCCAATACCACGTCCCACTCTGTCAACGCCGACGCCGCCTCCTAAGCTCTCTGCGGGTCCATCATGCGCAGCCCGCATGGCGCTCGACGGCGGCGAGTTCAGCAGGACATAGTCCCCCGGCATGCCCATGACGCGCTTGAGGCCCTCCTCGCCGGACTCGACGGGGATCGAGTACACGACGCAGTCGCCGACCTGCACGCCGCGGCCCCGGCGGTACCGCTTGTCGGTCACGAACCACTCGTTGGTGGCGAGGAACGTCGGCAGCATCGATGGGCCGAAGCCAAAGCCGATGCTCATCCCGTAGGCCCATACGACGTGCGCGAGCGCGAAGGTCTGCGCCGTTGCGAATAGCACGCGAAAGGGGTGCCCTAAAAAGGGCATGTTGAGAGGTGAGGTGTGATGGTGTGTGAGTTGGTGAGGTCAGTGATGATGAGTTGATGGCCCGGTGTTGGTAAGCCGGATGGGGTTGGTATTAGTAGAGTGCCCAGGCTATTTCACCAATAGTCGACAACGGGAGATGGGTACATATTTGGGCCGTTGAGGCGAATGTTTAGTCTAGAGCGAGCACCGCTCGCTGTTTATGAGAGGCTTGAATATCAAACCCGCATCGAAGACGAGAAGACGGAAGCGACGACGAGCAATTATTGGCTGAGTCTACAGTAGTGGTGGTTAGCCGTTGAGGCAAAGCTTACAGGTGGTGCCGTGCCGGTACTCCATAGGGCCTTGGTCTTGGCATCCCTCTAGGCTGTCCGCTGCAACGTGATTGGCTCCCAGGCTTGAGCTAGCTTCAGCTCCACGAAACGCCCCAAAATTCCGAGCGAAGTATCCTGGGCAGACCAGACCAGCTGTTGGTTACCCTTCACCTCACATACATTAAATTACAAAAGAAGCACGGCAGCCTCGCCGCTGGACGGACGGCATAACACTACGTACCTTTACATAATCGAAGAGGGAATTTTCAAATTAGAGGGCAGGATGGTAACCGCCGTGCGGGCTCTACATCGCCTACTCTTCCTCGAGTTTTGGGGCACAGCAACGAAGTCCGACAGCATCTCCTCGACAGCCCTCTCGTCCACATCCGCCTTACGGAACCGTATATCGCCGCCACGATCGAAGCACACACGCACGCCAGATGTCACTAGGTCGCCATGTTACTGTACCCGCGCCTTCGCAACTACACCCCTAGCGGCGGCGCAGCGGACGACGAAGACGAGGCACTTGCGCGACGAAGCCATTCCCTACCAATGGGTGCAAGTCGCCAATAAATCCGGGACCCTATTAACTCCGCAGCGCAAGACCGATGTTATCGCCCGCCTGCCTAAAGGCCACAGCCTCATAATGGTGGCGCCTCCGCCCCCGACACCGCCCGGCCACTCCGTCGCTCCGAACCTCGCCTGGGTCAGCGCGGCCATCTGCCGCGTCGTCGACGTGGCGGCGCAGAAGGAGGCTGCAGAGCTGGCGGCGGCAGAGTCCAAGAAGATGGCGCAGCAGACCAAGACGCTCGAGCTGAACTGGGCCATCGCGGCCGGCGACCTCGCGCATAGGATGAGGCGGCTCGCGGACTTCTTATACAAGGGCATGCGCGTCGAGATCGTGCTTGCGCGGAAGAGGGGCACCCGTCGCGCCACGATCGAGGAAGGGGAGGAGCTCGTCAGACGCATACAGGCCACGGCCCAGGACATCGCCGGGGTTACTGAATATAAAAGGATGGATGGCAATGTCGGGGCCGTGTTGAGGATGTTCTTTGAGGGCCGGAAGAAGAGGGATGTTAAGACTAAGAAGAACCAAAACGATCAAGAATAAATGAACATTTAAATCCACCTCTTGAATCCAAGCATTTATGAATGCTCGGATGGAGGTTTCTGGGGTGGACCAAGTGGGATGATATTTGGGCCCGGCGGGAATGCCTACCCGGGACGAGGCTCGAAGGGTTCTATAAGGCTGCCATTTGGCCAGTGGCAAGCAGTAATTCGAGCATAAACTCGGATGTATACACCATCCATAGCATCTAGTTCACTGTATACCAATGTACAAAATAGAAGAACTGTATATGCTGATATTTGAATGAATTTTTTCCATTAACATTTTTGGTCAAGAATATCAGATAGTCGAGTGGTGACTTTAGTCTACCACGTTCGAAACCATGTACTAGAATGCAGCTTTCAAAGTGGTCCATATCCAGAACGCCGAGTCATGCACCATTCCTGCGCCGCTGTATCCAGCCCGTGTATACTATGTCATGAGTAACCCAATGTAAGCATCCCATATCTCATACCCAGAAAAATGACCTCTTTAAAACCTGAACATAATAAATTGTAGTTTAACTAATCTTTGATCACAAAGAAGCTGCCACCTAATATGCTAAATAGAAGGGCGGTGGTCGCGAAACCAGCCGCCACGCGCTCGCCAAGGGTTATCGAAGGCAGCTCAGGGAGCTTCGAGGCCGTCGACGCGCCAGCATTCACATTCCCTACCGACGTGCCTCCGGTGACGGCAGTCAGGGGCGCCTTGGCAACCTCGGCTTTCTTGACTAAGGTATACTGTATGGCGGAGAGGGCGCTCATCTGCTGTCCCACGCCGACGAGCCCGTCGAACTTGCCCCCCGCGGTCCACTTGAAGCCGCACGCGGTGCCGGGGTCGCCGCGGAACTCGCGGGCGGGCGGGGAGCCGGAGCACGCCAGGGCGGCGGCGGCGGCGCTGGAGCGGACGAGCGGCATGAGGGTGTCGAAGGTGAAGGGGGCCATGCGCGCGGTGGCGGCCATCCAGCGCATCAGGTAGCCCTTGAAGCTCAGCTGGTCCGTGTCGCAGGAGAGGAAGGGCTCGCAGGGGTGCTCGACGGGGACGGCGCCGTCGACGAAGAAGTGCGCGACGGTGCGCGTGACGAGACCCCGCGTGCGCTGCGCCCAGGCCTCGCTCTCCGTCACGTTGTACATGACGGCCGCCCCGTGCAGCATGATGCCCGCGTTGTACGTCCACTGCGCCCGGCTGAGCGTCCGGCAGCCGTCCTCGACGCCCGCCCCGTCGTACACGTTGAAGTCGCCGTCGATGAACTGCACGTCGATCATCCAGTCCCACACCCTCTCCGCCCAGTCCGCATACGTCGTGTTCCCCGTGTACCGCGTCAGCCGCGCCGCGATGTTGAAAAAGCACCCGTTCGAGATCGTGTTCTTGTAGTTGTACCCGCTGTTGAATGTGAAGACTTGCCACCGCAGCCCACCGCCGCATGTTTCTGTGTCCCATCGGTCCACTGTGATGTCGCGAGTTAGCTCGTCTACTTTTTTTTTTTTTCGCAGTTTTGGACTGAGGATCTCAGTGGCCTCCTCCCCGTTCATCGATATGAACACGTTTAAGTATGCCCCTTCGGGTAGCCCAGGCAGGAAATCATGACTGTAGGTTTTACTAACCATATTCGTTGAACACTGCTTGCACCAATGCTAACCATTGGGGTTGATCGGGGGGTGGGTTAGCAAAGCCGTTCTCTGCCGCCGACATAGCTGCCATCGCCCAGAACCCTTGGTCATCGTTTCCCATCGTTCGTGTTTGGTTCGTGGGCATGTAATCCTTGTCGTCGCCGACTTGGTGAATCATCGCTTGGGCCGTCACATCCACGTAAGACTCGTCGCCCGTGTAAAACCAGTAATCAATCATCGTCCCAAACATTGCACCGGCTTCCCACCCTGAAATAATTGTAAGTCGTTGAAGCAGCCACATAGTTGAGGTTACATACAGAAATACGGATCCGGTAGATTGCCAGGTGTATCGCCTGTGTTGTTACCAGTGTAGTATTTCAACAGGCCATATGCCACTGTGCTCGCTGCTTGTTTGATTGAATCTAGCACCCGTTAGCTTCTCTTCATGCAAGTCATCTAGGCTAGGCTTGCTCACCGTCACTGGAGAAATCGACCTGTAAGCCATTCGCGGCGGCAGCTAGCAAGGTGACTATGCCTGCCGCCTTCATTATCCGTCCCATCTGCAAGAAACTTGTAGTAGAGTTCCAGAACCCAAAAGAGTAATTCCCCAGCCGTCGATAGAGGCGACACCGAAGCGGCAGAAAGAAGCGAAGCGGTCGAGATTAACGGTATCTATGACAATGTATTGTTTTGAATGTCTAACTTAAGCGTCGGTCGCAAAAAGGCCACACATCTACGCTCGGAACCTGACTTTTTGTGTGAAAAATAAAATTCTTAAGTATCGGACGTGAATTAAAGCGAGTGTCACCTGGACGAAATGAGAGTATAACAAAGTACGACTCGGCCAGGAGCAAAAGAAGAGAATGAGGAAATCAGAGGAACCCCGTTTTCGCACCAGCGACAATAAGGAAAAGAAAGGAACAGAGAAACCGGAGTATTCGGATGAAGCCTCGATCCAGAAGCAACAAGAGAATGACTAGGAGAGAAACAGAAAATATGGGAGACTTAGAAACATATTGATGTTCATCCCATATCTGGCCTACGTATAGATACACAGCACCGTAAGGACGCGCTGTAAGGAGGAGCCGTATCCATTGGCCAAGGGACTCTAGGTCCCAGCCAAGGAGTTATCGTCCACCCTGCAGCAACACGTCACAACGGAGCGTACCGAGGTCCTTGTCAGGATGGCGGCGTGCAGCTAGATCTTGGATTCCATCCAGTCCCAGCAATTCATTCTGCGGGCTGCATGTGCGGCAGGGCGGGCGCTACGAGGCTGTGCAGTTTGTGGTTGGGGGGATGAAACTCGCCCGGTATCAGACGCGGTCTCAAACTAGCACCCGGTTTGGTGACAGCGCCCGTCGCACGCCTCTAATTTTAAGATAACCGGTCGAAAAACAGGATAGTCGGATCGCCCTCCGATCTGATGAGTTCGTAGATCGAAGGGAATCTTCAGCTCATAGCACCTTAGTAAGCTCTATATTATTGTAGCTTTTAGTAGCTTTACTGCTGAGGAGGCGAGAGTTGGAGGTTGTGGGGTGAGAAAAGTGAAAGGTAAATTCGGGGGGATGGATCCATTATTTATTTATTGTCCCTGCAGTTAACACCCCCTACGTGCATGGGATAGGGGCGCCTAAGTATGGCGCCTCTCGGCACCAAGCAATTACGCTGTATTTGATCATGAATTCAGCTTGTCGCTCCTCTAAACAGGATGCACTGATGGTGCAGGATTTACTTGAGAAACATTCGAAACATTCGTGGCTTTTTGATTGGGCGCTGGCCAAGGCGGAAATCACCGTGAAACTTTCGGTGGGAATTGGTATCGAGCAAAATAGTCATCTGGTGGAAACACACATCTTTCTACCTCTGCGCTATGTACCGCCGTGCGCACGCAAACCGTTATCGAAGCATTTATGCCTTCAGCTTCTTCAGAGGGGGCGCTTCCTCGTCATCCTCACCATCCTCATCGTCTTCACCTTCGTTCATTTCCTCGTCGTCCTCCTCAAAGTCAAGGTCGCTAATTGTATCCATCTCTTGTGCTTGTGCTTTAGGGCCAGTTAGCATATAATCCATGTGTGTACGTGTCAAGAAATGTCGGGCCACTCACTGAAGTATGTGATAGCGCTCCCCCATAGATCTTCACTAAACGCGACAGCTAGATCATCGCCGTCTGGGAAGATTTCGAGAGCTAGAGGGTCTTCCTCCTCCTCGTCATCGTCGCCTTCCTCGGCCTCGTTGTCTTCGTTATCTTCGTTGTCTTTGCCCGCGGCTCTCTCAGCCCGTCTCTTTTTGTCTTCCTCAACTGCGATGGCACTCTCCTCGGCGGAAATATCCAAACCGCGGTAACCGAACCAGCAGAAGAACGACACGCCTCCAAGACCGAAAGTGTCGATCTTCTCCCGAAGAGCCTTTTGGTCGGCTGACCACTCTTCGCGCTTAGTCTTCTTGTCCTTGCTAGCTCCATTAGTTTGGCCCTGCTTCTTATCTTGCTCCCAGATCTTGACCGTTAGGTCCAGCAGCCCTTGCGTCAAGTCCTTGCCAGCCTTCCACTTGATGGGGACAGGCTCGCTCACAAGCCCTACGTGGCCATCCTTGGCGCGGCGCCACCAGAACTTCTTCTCAAGGACTTTGTCCTCGAAGTGCTCGTTCTCGGCGAATTCCAATTTGATAGCGATGCTGCGGGGATCGCCCTTGCCACCATTATCGAGCTCAAAGCGAGAAACTGAGACAGATTTCAAGGACGACAGGAGCACGTTTGAGTCGCTAGGCTGGATGTATTGGTCGACATCCGGTGGAGCCTGCTCAATGACCAAGGGCCAGAAGTTGGGGATCTTAGCAATAAATTTTGCTCTCTTCTCATAGAGCGGCTTGGTGAGAGCATATTGTTGGCGCACTGGGAACGTGTTAGTGAAAAGCAGACGCAAGGCGATCGCAGTATTGACTCTAGGAAAATTCAATGTGACCGGTGGCGCACTTGGCGGAGATCAGGAGGCGAAGACTCACTAATTTCGGTCTCGACATCGTCAAACTCTCTCTCAAGTTCCGCCAGCCCTTCGTAGGTAGTATTGATCTCGTCAAGAACAGAAGTCATGATTGCGATTGGCAAGACGACTGAGGGGCTTAAAGAAAATGAAATATTGGATAAGGCTACGGTTCTAGAAATGGAACGAAGGGGAAAAGAAGGCAACCAGCCGGCTCTATCAGAAAGATTTACAAGTGGTAAGATGCACAAAAAAAGCAGGCAATAGCTATGGTGGAGCTGAGGGATGGGTACCTACGTAGGTGCCGCCTAGTCCAGGTCCTACGTAGAGCCTAGATTTTTTATCTGCCGTTACCTGGGTAATTGGACTTTGCCATTGGTCAAGGCCCCGAAGTTCGTTATGCAACCCTTTAAACCACCCGAACTGTCACCGCCCTAGTGACGTGATGTTGTTCTTGGCAAGGGGGCTCGGGAGATCAATCCCACTTATCTTTTGTGTCCATCCCTATGTACCATACCGATTCCAACCACAATTTACTCGGTTCGAACTCAGCCTAGCACAACCGATTCAGCACCATGCGCTGTTACAAAGTATATCTCGGGGGCGATAATGAAAATTCGACCAGGCCCCATGAATCGCCCAATGTAGAACACAACTCGCTGAAGCTCGTTCTAGCTCAAACACATTGCGCGGTGCCGAGCTAGCGGCTACCTGACTCTTCAGAAGATACTTACCTAGATAGGTATCGCCCTTTTCGGGGTTTCCCATTCCCATGGTCCCCAAATACACTAATGCGGATAGGGCTAAGCGTAAATAGATAGGTGGGTCAGCCTTCCCATGGGCCCCCTGGCACTGCGCCAATGATTAGGCGGTCGCAGTGGGCAGAATGGAAAAAGATTATCATACCAATTCTTATCGCATTGGCCATGCGATAGCAATCCGAATGTCGCAACCACCCCATCCAATACCATCGCCATCCCGCACACGATCTATACATCATCACCGCACAACATGAACAACTTACCAGGGATGAATGTCCCCACGGGGACATACGACCAAAATGACCCCAACGTCAAGGCGGTTCGTTCCCCTTCCCTGGCATCACGGTCGACGCTTGCTGATTCGGTTTCTAGATCAACAAGATGATGGAGTCTTGCTTTGGCAAATCAGCGATATCCGGCGTTATGGGTTTTGGTATGGGAGGCCTTTTTGGAATGTTTATGGCATCCGTACGTTCTCCCCCGGTCATCCATAGTTGAGCGCATCCCCTAGCCCATCCCATAAACAACATTGTTCGTTCGCGCAATGGTGCCTCGTGCCGCCCATGTAGGAATCCTATGCTCACACCTCTTCTAGATGTCCTACGACACGCCGTTCCACACACCCGGCGCACCAGGCGCAGCCGCGAAACCAATTGCCGAACTCCCGATGCGCGAGCAATTAAAAATCGGCTTCAGAGATATGGGCTCGCGATCCTACAGCACGGCTAAGAACTTCGGCAAGGTCGGCCTTATGTTCAGCGGAATAGAATGCGGTATCGAGGGCTTCCGAGCAAAGAACGATCTCGCAAACGGCGCTGCGGCCGGGTGTCTCACTGGCGGTATACTGGCCCGAAGCGGGGGGCCGACCGCTGTTGTCGGAGGCTGCGCTGCTTTTGCGGCCTTCAGCACCGCCATCGACGTCTGGATGCGACAACCGAAAGACGAATAAACCGAAGAACTACACAATAGAGGGTATATAATTATTAGACGAGAGGGTTGTACAATTATCGGCCTTGTATCACCTGGCGCATTGGGATTTTGCATAGCATTACGGCGTTCTTGGGGATGACTCTGTATATTGAGGATATAACGACATCTCCACTTGGGATTTTGAAGGCGTGGTCGATACCTGGCTAAACTCACTCCCCAAGCTTTGGGGGGGTTAGACTGCCCCTAATACGGATTATAGAGAAAGCTATACCCGAGGCTTACACAACATAGATAATTCTAGACTCGTTCTGTATGCTTAGCTGGGCGTTTTCACGCTCCCTCAACTATCGATTAACGAACTCAACGCAACATCACACTTAGTCCACTAAATAACAACTGATTAGACGGTACATGTCACTACACCGCCCATCCACATCTCGTCAAATCGTTCGGTATTCTATGCCGGGGAATGAGGTGTTAAGAACCCTCGGCATTAAACTTGGGGATCTACCTAGATCCCCGGCCCGGGGTACTGTACGATCCATCGGCATTAAGTTCACAGAAGTGCTTTTCAACGATCGGCACACAGTAACCGTACGGTCCGTACCGTGCTAGGATCAAAATTGCTCGCCCATGGCCTTCGGGATTGGAACATGCTCGTGTCGAGAAGCACCCCGCAAGGACACGCCCGATCGAATCGCAAAGTCCCTTCTACCGAGCGCAATCTCAATGCAACACCTTCCAGGTATAAATTCTCCAGCGCTTACTGTCGGCCCCGGAAATCACGAGTTTACTAGATTTCTTAGTTTAGTGCGGAGAGTTTAGTCGCACGACTTCGATTGTTCTTCAACAAGCTAAAAAAAAAGATTGATCCCAACTTTTTTTTTTAAGAAAAAAAAAAACCCCCCCCTCGACGGTGTACCACGTAGGCAACTAGGTACGTAGTCAGGACCGGCCATATACCCCCGGAAATGTACCTGATAGAACAAGCGTAGGAAACGACATTTGAACCAAATAAATAGACGAACCCGGGAACGATTGTCGGGAGCTAGCCTTAGCTTGATTCATGTTTTGTTTTGCGACTTTTTTTTCCCACCCTCCTGTCTTACTCATTTTTTTCTTGTCCCGGAGTTTTAGCACGAGTCATGATCCGGATAACAGAACGCCCTATATGAGACAATGAACAGAGAGAGGTCTCGCTTTCACTAGTAGATCGTATCAAGGATATCTAATCATGTATAGTTATCATACTACTTCTGCTAATCGTAGTACCAATCCACCTCGAGCAAGATTTGAATAATGTAAGCAGGCTAGAGAGATCGCTATCATAAGATCGAGATGCGTCGAATGAAGATCCACTCAATCTTCGCATAAATGAGTATACATACAGACATAACACATATTAAGGTCTATATAATCCTTCTCCGTTCCGTATCCGTTGACCGCTGGGACTCGCTGGCAGACTTTCTGAAAATTCCTCGCACTATGAATCAACTCTGACTCCTTACTCCAGTATCGGTCCAGAATGCCGCCCACACTAATCATCGCCATCTCAAGCCAATTTTTTAGTTGGCCGGGGTGCCATTAGGGTAACTTTTTAAATTTTGTTGTGTTTTATCGTGTCTTGTTCGCCGAATCGATTACAATGACCGACGCGTGGTCAATTACGTAGGTATGAGACGACGCCTATCTCGCCTGATAAACTTCGAAAGCTCCAAATTCCCAGAAGGCGTTCTGAAACGCGTTCGGATTATTCGCAACATAGTCGGTACAGTTGCTGGGGCCTACACAAACCGACGGTCAGCATCTTCCTACCCAAGGTTTTGCGGTTCATCTAAGAATCGAGCGGGTACTTACAACCACTTTGCGCGTAAACACCTCCAGCATATTGTCCGCAAAGATCGATATTAGCGATGATACTCTGGTTGCGAAAGTGCGACGCGATGTTGCAGCCGGTGTTCGGGAAATCCGCAGCAGCCTGTCCCCAGGAGCTAGGGTCAGGTTGCTTAGCGGTGATATCGGCAGGAACAAGATCTCGGCCAAACTGCCAAACACGGATGCCCTGATCACGCCACTCCATTGCTACAATGCCACCCTGAAGATTGTTGTAGTCTGCCCCGAACGAGTTGGCAGGGCCGCTAACACCGCAGCCGGCGTTGTCGTCTGTGCCGTTGTAACAGTTGGTGTTCAATGACGAGCCGGACATTATTCGCTTGACACCGCCCACTGAGCAGCCATCTGTTGTATGCAGTGTCATTTGGTTGCCATCCGTAGCTTGGTTCACTGCCTCCATTATATCAATTTCGCCATTGTTTGGCCAGTTATTCGGGTCAGAGAGCCACAGTGCGGGCCATGTGCCACAGCCATAGGGTGTATGCTTTACGTCGAAAACGAAGAGGCCGTTGTTGTACTGTTTTTTGGACTCAACGCGCACCGAAAAGCGACCTGTTGATGCATCAGGCTGTGAACCGGGCCCAACGCTTGTATCCACTCTTAATACGGCCGTGCTCGCGGAGGCGTAAGTGAGGTTCTAATAAGCACGCGTTAATAGTGTTCGACGATGACACAGAGAATAATAGAAAGGCAATTTCATACCAGCTGTGCGGCCTGTTCTCTAGGAACGTAGTGAACGAACCCTTGGGCGGGATCATACCCCACGAAGTAATCAAACTTGTCAAAAAAGGTAGATCCAGAGTCTGCGCTACTCGTCAGCCGAGTTTCGAAGCAATGCGCCGGATCAATCGTGAATAGACCCAAGACTTACATTCGTCGGCTAATGCATAATTGAGTTTGGAATAATTGGGATACCGGTTCGCCTCGGCCACCTTCACGGGCACCACAACAACGATGACGATGATGATGGCAACAACCACACCAACAATAGCCCACGTCCTCTTCCGCCAATACTTAGGCTTCCACCATGGTTGGTACTCTGCGTAGCCCATAGTCGGCCGCGATCCGTATCTCGTCTGGTAATGGGATGCCGATCTGGTTCTCGATTCGGCAAAACTGCTGTCCCCGACTTGAAAAGTGCCCAGACCAGCTCGGTCCTGATAAGGCGCGGGGTCTTCCCAACCCATGGTATTTGTAGTTCGCTCTCGCCAACCACGATCGGGGGCCTTTGCAGAGCAAGCCGAGCGCACCAACAGGGTTAACCTAGGAACGGGGCCAGGAGCGGGGCCGGGGCCGGGTAGACAGGCGACAAGGTCGTAATACTAAGTAAGTAAGAAAGTAGTATGAGATCCTTCAATCAGGCCAGGATTGTGCTCAAACAGGATGGTGTTGCGGTTCCTGGACTGTATCTGCGCCGTATCTGTGGACCCTGCGGCTCAAACAAGTGAAAATGGCACGCTTCTGCCTAGTCCAAGAGTCGAACGACCGCGCCGTATAGCTCACTACCCTAGTGTTGTTGGTGCTCATGCATATTTTTATTGGGGTCGAGTGCGGCCCAGACAACAGTCCCCTGCTAGAGAGAAGGGAGAATATCCGGGAGAATCTTCGGGAGGGGATGAGGAGAATACGAGGTTGGCTCGAGTAAGATTTCACCACTTGTTGCTGCGCCCTTGACCAACTACACTACAGTACACTATTTCGGACAAGGTTTCTACAGTACAGTATGGACCGCCCAGTAACAGAAATGTGGTGCTTGGTATCGGCCTGGTTGGCTGGGGTGCCGGGTGATTGGGCAGGGTGATTGAGCGGGTGATTGGGTGTCGTGGAAGAAGTCTTGAGACAGTTTATCTACACTAAGAGAAGCGACAACCTTTTCCTGAAACAGTTGATGCTGAAGAAGCAACCACCGGCCCGCAACGAGACGGTAGTCCCTGGCCTGGTACTGAGTAGGTAGGTAGAAGTAGATACTCGGTTATACGTATATATAAAATACCTATACGTAGAATAGCACCTATTGGATGTGATAACACATCCTACAGACGATGCCACCCAGACCTTAGTATCAACAGATAGGTATACTACAGACACTTGCCCCTGGCACTAATGGGCTGTCGCGCGTGAGACCGTCCATAAACTACCTTACCTAGGGCATTCTGAGTGGCGTAGTATGATGCATCATGTATCTGCGCAACGTATTAAGTACATGTTCATGTTCGCGCAAATGTAATTAGTGTCAGGTCCAGTGATCTGTTTCGGAGGAGCGGCGATGTTCGTGTCAAGAAAACATATACGAAGTATGCTTCAAGTAGTTAGACACATGTGTACCTGAAGTATGCCATCTACCGGGAATGCGGGCCGCATGCATTTGAAGTTACTTATCTGTAATGCAGATACCCCTTGTGTAAGTTTTCCATCTGAGCTCGGGTCGGAAGGCATCAAGTACTGACTACCTAGGTAAGTATCCGAGTTTCGAAGTGGGGGACTACCACGCGTCTTCGCAACACAGCCACTCGACCCCACTATCTGCGTCAACGACAGGGCACCGAATCTAGGGCAGAACAACCCGTCGGGAACCAATCAGTGTCGCCCTACTAGGTAAGCTTCAAGGTCCCTACTTACAGTAAGTCTCTACCTAGGTAGGTAAGTACGTACTCATACTGCGATATGCGCTGGGGCTTGGCGACGGTGCTCCATTAGGACATTTACCGACAAAACGAAAATTTCAAAATTCAAGGAAATCTGGTACTCGAACTTTCCACACCACCGCCGCACTACCACCTACTGCAACCTTAAAATCTATTAAATTTAATGAAATATAAATAATAGAATAGAATTTATATTATTTAAGCTTTATAGAGGCGCATAAGTAGTATTGCTACGTTTTGTTAGTTAATATTTTAATAGAGCACTAAAAGGTGCTTTATTAAAACATTAACCAATAAAACAAAATAAAAAAAATATACTAGCTATAATATACGCACTTTTATAGTACAACTTATATAAAAGCTATTATAATATAGCTTTTATTTTTATAATAGCTTATTAAACGTTTTTAAAGCTTTTAATTATTTGTTGTATAGCTTATTGCTAAGGGCAAAAATTGAATTTTTGTTTTGTCGGTAAATGTCCTAATGGACCTCTTTACTTGGCGCTCTAATCTTTTTAGTATCGATCATGAAGTGATTAAAAGAGCATGATTCGCTCTAACATAGTTGTTGAGCATGATGAATTATCAATTATTCATTTTATGATCGAGAAACGCGTGGATGCTCGTCCTTACACAGCTCTCACACAACCATTTTAAGGAATTGAACCTGGCCTAGTATGGTATTATTTAATTGAACGGAAGGCTCTTCTTCCCTTGTACATTTCATTCCGAGCCCGAATGAATTTTACGGAGTTTGGTGTGCAGAAGACTGCTCGGTATGTATGGCTACGGTGACCAAGACACCTTGAGCATGGCCTGTTCAGCTCACACCGCCGCAACCGACACACACGACTACTCATATCTTAAGGTCCCTCAGT
Source organism: Xylaria sp. BCC 1067 (assembly GCA_005188305.1). Classification (NCBI taxonomy): domain Eukaryota; kingdom Fungi; phylum Ascomycota; class Sordariomycetes; order Xylariales; family Xylariaceae; genus Xylaria; species Xylaria sp. BCC 1067. The sequence goes on from SSCS01000001.1 coordinate 4,529,881, forward strand.
CTTCATCCTCTTCTATTCTTGCGCGTTTGGGTTCGCTCGATTCGCCATCCTGTAAACCGTACCCTCTCTTGGATGAAGAACTCTGGTCCACTTCAGCCATGAACTTGTCCATTTGGAACGGGTCGTTTCCGCCGCCATCACGCTCGAACTGCACCGGACCTTCCCGAGCCTAGTTGGTTATCATGTTAGTAAGGATCGTATGTACCGTCATAAAAGAGCTTACCTCCGCATCTGCCGTTCCTTTAAATGTGCCGCGGCCCAAGGCTTCGCCGAAGCGGCTGGTTTTTTGTATCTTGGCCATTTCTCTATCACCAGCAGCCTCGTCGTCAAAGTCCTCCATATTTTGGTTGGGGCGGTAGATGCTGTTGATCGCATCCTGGGCCGCGTAGAGGGGTTTGTCGTAGGGGTTGTCCTCGTTAAAACCACTATCAAATCCGCTTGATTGGTTGAATAGCCGTGAGTCGTACATCGATTCCGCCTGTGCCGTGGGCTTGGCTAAACCAAGCGCAATCTTCTCCGAGATATCGCGGTTTTGCTCTCGCGCCATGACTTGTATCCGTCTCTCCGTGCCCATTCGTGACTGCCGTAACTTCCGCTCTTCTTCTCGACGTCTTTCTGCACGTGCTTTTTCTCTCTCTCGGACCTCGGAGTCGTCACTCTCGGAGCCAGAATCCGAGCGGCTGAAGCTTCGCGAACGAGACCGTGAATCACGCGAATCACGCGAATCCTGAGAATTTCTTCGTCTTGAGGTGCTAGCACGTTCTTCCCGGGCTTTTTGGGCCAACATTCGTAAGCTATCTTCTTTCTGGGCCTTTTCTTTTTCGGCGAGTCGTTGCTGCATAAGAGCGCGTTGTCTAACCTCCTCGCGAGCATGTCGATCGGCCATGAACAATGCCTCGGAAAACTGTGCGAACTTGTCATTAATAGTAACATCTTGCAGGCCTCTTCCATCTGCAGCCAGTCGCTTGTCCAGTGGCACCGTGAAACCCTTGGGGTTCTTCCAATTTGACACAGGGGGCGGGATCTTCCACGCCTCTTGGTCCTCAGCCGTCAGTTTTCGAGGCGGTGACCGTAGTACGGGAGGCGGAGGACTCGGGGGCCCCTAGATAACTGTCAGTTGATTGATAAGGATAACACTCCAAGGTGTACTCACGCGAGGAATCTTTTTATGTTTAAACTTTGGTGGTTCCATTGGGTCCTTTTGTCGCTCGACTATCTTCATGATGCGGTCCTGTTTCTTCGAATTATCTCCCATTTGATTTGCTGGCGTATACCGAACATACGTCGCCTCTCTATTTGTATTTGTGTTGAGATTCTTCGGTTTCTGGGCGGCGACGGCAGAACCGACGAGCGCAGCTAGAGCGGCCTTCGTTTTCTCTGTGGTTTCGGCGATTTGATCCTCACTAGGCCGAGCTAAGCTTATTTCTCCCGCGTCTGCCCGTTGTCGTAATGGAATAAGGTCCTTGAAAGATGCGTGAACTATACGACCGTCGGCATGTCCCTAGTGTTTTTTCCATCAGTATAGCGCGCATAAATACGCAGCCTAATAGGCGCGGCGTACCTGTCTCGCGATGGCGTCATATTTAACCTTGCCCTCAGCATCAACCTGTATCGCAAGCGCATTGCTTGTTTCCGACCCTTTCTTTCCCATCTGCAGAGGATATTGGGCAACAGGTATCTCGGGGAAAGCACCTCCATCGCCGAAGTCCTCCTCGGCTCTAGGTCGCCAGCCAGAACGTTGGCCATAGGGAGGCGGTCCGCTTCGCCGCAGAACAATCTGGGATTCGTCTATCTGGCCCGGTCCGAGAATACGCGGCCCTCGCTGCTGTGCGTAAACGGGTATTTCCTCATCTTCGCCAGTATATCGGGGTTTAGGTAAGGCTGCCGCGAGTGATGCAGCCATCACGTTGACAAGGTGTTGTGCCGCTGCGAAATGATGAGGATGGTGGATATAGTGGTCGCGCGGAAATTGTCGCGTATCCAAGAGCTCGATATACGCTATTTACTATTTGTCGTCGAGAGATACGGCACGAAGAGTGAGTCTGCCGGCGCGTTTCGTTGCGAGTTGTTCGTAGGAGAATTTCTGGTTGAAGCTCTTTGATCAGATGCATGCTGGAGGTGGGTCTTGGCTGTTAAAGAGACAAGCACTGTGGCTGACAGCACCAACTGCGCCACGAGCATGCGCATGCCCGTGTTAGGTAACTTAGTAGACAAGGTTGTCTACTATCACCATTTACAAGAGGTATCGAACCAACTACCAGTTTAATCATCTCTCTATGCTTTTAGAAATTCATCTCTCGTAGTGATTAAGCTAGACATCGTGATGAATCTATGCGGTAGCGGTACAAATTTGTCAAATTTCATATCTAGGTCCCTTGCCCTATCTAGTCATCGACTTCATCTGTACACCAAGGGTTCCGGTCCTTTTCGACGCCTATGATACAACACAACACCCCAATTGTCGGCCCGTATCCGCTCGTGCGCCTCAAAACATGCCTACTCATTATACAAGCTACTACTCCGTTTCAGACATAGCCCTTCCTTGCGCCCTAAATTCAATTGTTAGTGGGCGTCCGTAGGCTAATTTTGGGTTGGGTGTTGTGATAACGCACCTGGAAGAAGAACCTAACAATGAATACTTGAAGTCCGCCCATGGCAATGACCATGACAATTTGAATCAAACTGAAGTTCACAATTCTTGACTCAGTGCTGCGAACAGTACTGAAGTTTCGGTTCTCTCGGGTGCGGAAGTATTTCTGGTTTCGGGTAATGGTAGAAAGTTGGCCGGAAATTTTGTAAATTGATTCCTCGAGAGCACTGGTTTGTTCTGGAGAAGATCCTTGCTTGGCAGGAAGCTGTGCGCGCACTTCATCCTCCACCTATAGTGACGTCCTGTTAGCCATCTCCTCGTATTTAATCTGGCGAAGGGGAACGAACCGCAATCTCGAAGTCAACAAACTTGTCTGAGTACGTGCTCATCGCATTGTTGAAGCAGAATTTATAGTCGCCTAGCTCATTGGCCGTGAAGACAAAGTCTCCCTGTCGTTCCTTCTCGCCATTCAGGATAACTTTGTCGGATGGGCCCGTTACTTCGTAGTCGACATCAAATGATCCTCCGGATTGCACCTGCAGGGAGTATTCTCAGTCAGTCAGTCCAGCCCGCAAGATATTTAGCCGTCCATAACGCACAGCGAAATAAAATGCTATCTTTTGCCCTAGCTTGTGAGGAGTCGTAAAGAAGCAGGCCCGTTCGTTGGCTTGTAATTTGTATGTCAAAGCAGTTGCCGACGCTAAGGAGATCAGCCAGGCAAGAAACCCGACTGATAATAATGTCGTCTTCATTGTGCGTTGCGTGGGTGGCGGATTGTCGAGTCACCACCGGAGTCTACCAGGGAACAGCTTGTCGCGAACACTCCTGTGGACTTGGGCGCTTGGTTACCAGATCTCCAAACTGCCACCCTGGCGTAATGCGGCGGATTATTCCAAGATCCGATTAGGAAGAAGGTCACCGTACTGTACGGTACTGTAGGGGCACCGTGGAGTGGGGACCACTGGCTTATCGATAACCATTGGCATGCTGGAGGTACCCAGGTACAGAATAAGTACCTAAGTACAACGGTTGAGTGGGTAAGGTTCAGATGGCGGGGTGGGAGGTGTCCACTTTTCTCCAAGGCAAGATACAGTAGTAACTACCTAGGTACAGTACTGGGAACCAGTGAGGAGAGGGGTTTTGGCATCTGTAGCTACAGAGCTTCCCCAGTGGGAACTTTATTTACAGTGGTGTCGTCACAGGCAGTTCACTTCTCGTTTTGCCATGTCAAACATGAGTCTCCCAGACAGCCATCTTCCGAGAAGTCTGCACAAAAGCGGCTCAGATGTTCTACATTAGACTTGAACGTTTATTCTCGTCTTTTCACTCCTAACGAGCTTGTCGTTTGGTAATTTGAACTTTAAGTAACCCATAAACGGGACGCGCTGTTGCTGGACAACCGCGCAGAACCACGTCTTGTCTCGCTGCTGTCTCATCCAACGCCCCACCGATATGGCGCCACGAAGTAGAAGCGTGGCTGCTCTAGCATCAGGCGGCCTCCGGCTTGCATCTTATTTCTTTCTTCGATGGGTATGATCTTGATATCCCAGGTGTAATATGACTTGCCAATGCTAACACCACTCGGCAGGCCGCGATCCCTGTAAGCTGACGAACCCGCCCTTGGCATCATCACTGTCGGCCACACAACAGTCAGTTGCTAATTTCAGAAGCCCCTCTTACCGGCGATTTATACCTTATTCGCCGTCTATGTGACGGCCTTCGTCTCGAACTACTTCACCGAGTCGAAATACGAGGTCGTGGATAAGGTCGATGTAGCAGTGAGAGAAGACGTCCTCAACCAGGATGCGCTCGACGAGGGGGAAACGGAGGAGGCGGTAGTGGAGGAGAAGGTTGCTATTGAGGAGACAATCGCTATTACAGAGAAACCGCCAAATCGCTTAAAGACCATTCTCACCGGTGCCCCGAGCCCTAACAGTCTTCTTTCCACGATGGTTACATTCCTCGTGAACGTTGCCTGCTTGGCCATGGTCACTGATTTCGTGTACTCGCCAAAATGGTACCACCCCAGCCACGACTTATCCTTCGCTAGGATTGGTTATGTTTCCGACTCTGAAGCAAGGCTGTTGGTCAGAGAGCCTGACCAAGCGAAGATGCCTATTACGGTGCAGCTTCACGTCAAGGATACCCAACTGCCGTCCGACAGCCCACCGTGGCTAGAGGTTGGACACGTCGAGCTGACCACAGAAGACACAGACTACACTGCAGTTGTTACACTTCCGCTCGTCAATTCTAAACAGCGAGCATACGAGTGGACTACTTCAAACAACCATTCCGGGGAGTTTACCGCCGCTCCAAAGCCAGGCGTCATGCCAGAACTCTTTGGCGGTAAATTCACTTTCCTCTCGACGTCTTGTATTGTTCCACGACTACCAGTAAGTCAGCGACTCTTGGCGGCATTTTCTGTCTGTTTTGGCAATCTCTTGAGCATTGAGTTCCTTTTTCGGGCCAGCACTATGTCTTTCTCCTAAATCACGTCTAAACGAGCAATAACTGACCTCGTTTTCCTAGTACAATCCGTTAGACCACCCACTGGCTTTCCCCGGCATGAAGCATCTTGCAAAGGTTCTACCAAGACTTGGCGCTCAATTTATGCTTTTCCTAGGAGACTTTATCTACATCGAAGTACCGCAACAATTTGGACAGAAAGTCGAAAATTACAGGCAGAAGTATCGACAAGTATATGCATCCCCTGATTGGCCTGCCATTGGGCAAAACCTCAGCTGGATTCATGTTCTCGATGACCACGAAATCTCAAATGACTGGGATCAACGATCCACGGGAGTATACGCAACTGCAGTCGACCCCTGGCACCATTATCAAACCGCAGTGAACCCTCCGGAAGCAAAGAGGGCTGGGAGCGCCGCTCTTCTTCCCCGTAATGGAGCTACCTACTTCTCATTTACTCAGGGTCCTGCATCGTTTTTCATGCTCGATACTCGAACATACCGCTCTAGGAACTCCGAGCCGTTTGTTAGTATGAATAAAACAATGTTGGGAGAGACCCAGCTTGAGGATTTCATCACCTGGCTACGCCGACCTGAACCCAGGGGAGTGAAATGGAAGATTGTGGCTAGCTCCGTGCCGTTCACCAAGAACTGGAGAGTCAACACCAAGGATACATGGGGTGGCTTTCTAGCTGAGCGTAGAAAGATACTCGAAGCCATGTGGGATACTGGGAATCTCGGAATTGGTGTAGTTGTTTTGTCTGGTGACCGTCATGAATTTGGTGCAACGGCGTTCCCTCCGCCACAAGACAGCAAATGGCCAGAAACCGTCACTGTTCACGAATTCTCAGTGAGCCCGCTGAATCAATTCTTTTCGCCCATTCCTACCTATATGCAAACAGATGACGAAGATGTGAAGCTTAAGTGAGTTTATAGAAATCGCAGTTGTGCCATATGAACCAGCAACTAACGGGCTTAGATATATCAATTTTGGAAACTCGAAATTTGGCGCCATCACAATCGAAAAGCTCTCAGATGAGCAAAGCAGTTTGAAGTACTCGGCGTACATTGACGGAGAAAACAAATGGAACTTGACAATTCTATCGCCAGCTACGGCTTATGCTACTCGGGCTAGAGGTTCCCTGTGGGACAGATTGAGAGGGATTTAATGTCTCAATCCACGGCGTCAGGTTCAAGATGGCTCGGTCACTGAGTATTAGGGCGTTCAATAGACGGGTTATCACGGATGATGTGGGTACATGTTTCTCAATATAAAACATGTTTTGATAGAATGCAATACAGTCGCAGAGAATACTTCCTTTAAACCGTTTGGAACAGCGAATTCGTGAATCACTATTACTCTGGCAAATGATTGCTCGCCGCTCTGCCATCTCTGTATTGATTCTATATTGAAATCTTCACGATTATATACTTCACTCCCGGGCCCTTACGTGCGAGCCGCGACTTGTGTTCGGGATTCCCCCTCTGAAGGTTTGACTGCTACCCCGCCTTGAAACTTGTGAGCGATGTCGGTCGTCACCACTTAGTCCATGTATCTGCCCCCGACGCGTTTTTTCTTCGCAGTTCCCTTTTTCGCTCTCGCAAGTAGGTGGTCGATACAGAGTTTGAGACGGCTGCAGCCTGGTGATAAGCGGTGCTGGAGCCTCAAGCTTTAACACATGGTCATTGAACTCATGGCTCTCGCCCCCGGGTTGGCTCCTATTTGGCAGCCTAAGCGGTGCCGGGGCCGCAGCTAGGTATCGATGAATTGGTTCCTGATTATTCTTGAGTGTAGAAAATGTTCGGGATTCGTTCTGGTGAGTGTTATCTAGCGGATTGGTTGTTCCAAAGGGCGAACTTCCCCCCCGGGTGCGCGATTTATTATTACTTGGGTAACTTGGTCCCCGTTCCGCTCTTCGTGCCAAGTGATCGTAGCCCCCATTCGATACGGTGGCCTTTGCGGGACGTAAAATCTCTCTTGTGTTTATGAATAGTGGACTGAACCCTGCTTCTTGTTGTTGCTTGCGCTCTTTGGGCTGTGGTAGAGCTCGGGGTGTGCTCGGGGATTCAGTTATGTTGTGTTCCAGATAAGCAGACGGCTGGTTGTTCCTAGTCTTCCCTGCCTCAGCCTCTGAGCTTTCACTGGCAGGAATACCAACCCGTCCATTCAAGGGACGTGGCCCCAATGGCCCATCAGGCTTGCCTAGGATGAACAGTGTCAGAATACCCATAGGACCTGGCCACATCTTGTAAAGATTCACGCGCAGCTTGCATACCCATCTTCTGAGACTTAGCTGGGGGAGCATGGGACAACGGTGAAATGCCGTCCGGGCGATCGCGTCGGCGCTGCTTTCCACTTCGCCCCTGCATTTTTGGTGCCGCCGTAGTCTCGGAAAGGGTATCGGGTTTCTGGCGTTGCAGTGGCGGTGGTCCCATCCTCACCGGGCCAGGCGGATTCCCTCGAGCAGTGCGAGTATTATAAGTAGAAGAAGGCGGCTTTGTGGGAGTTTTGGGTGCAATATCCGCTGGTTTAGGCCCATCATGAACTCCGCCCGCGACGGATTCATCGGCCTCTGGCCTGCCCTGTCGCACTGGATTCAACGGCTGAGGGCGACGGTCTTCACTATTATGGCGCTCGTTTTGCCTGGGCACATAGTTGCGTTTGACTTGAGCCGAACCCTCTAGCTCATAAAGGGTATTCTGCCCTCGGAGGTTATTTTGTCCCTCTTCGGTTCCCCTTCCGTAAGTATTAGGACTAGGTGCTGGGTTTCGACGCGCGTCCGTAAGGATTAAGCCGCCCTGAGCATCTTGTGGTACAGCAAGGCTAGTCTTGTCGCTTTGGCGCATAAACTGGGGAAAGAAACTCTCGAACCAGTGAGCTACACTGTTGAGGTATCCTCTCGGGTGGTGGCTAGAGTGGTTTGTCTGTCGTGCGCGGCCCGTATTAATAGAACGCTTGCTAACATGAGGCCAGAATCTCCTGTAGCGTAAGTACGCGAAGCCAGCGCAAAATAGCAAGAATAAGGATAGTAGTAAACTTGATATCACTAAAGTTCCTTGATGTGGTATGGGCTTGTTGAAGGCGAAGGTCGACACAAAGATGGCACCGACTGAGAAGACAACAAGGAGAAAACTGCAGAAAGGGATCATCTTATATGTGACATCTCGGACAAATCTCGTGCTACTGCTGGTATCGCGCTGCAGTCTTTCCCCTACGTTTTCTATCTCCAAGTCGCCTCCAGACGCGCCGGAGTTGGAGTGAGTTGCCATTTTTGAACTGCTTGTTCGAAAAGGCGGACATTGTTCCTAGTGCTGTCGACGAAATGTGCGACCTCGAACTTGTCGTATACTTCTTATACGTAGAGAACAAAGAAAGACAGGGACGCTTTAGATCATGCCGCATGTTCTACAAGAAGCTGGTTGACAGTGTTGTTGAACCAGATACTGGGTCGCTCCTCTAACAACAATTATTAGTGCTCATATAGCTGATTAACTAATAAATCATTAACCGCTACAATTTTGCAACAACCAAATGTTGAGAGAAAAAGCTATCATTTATTAGAATCTGTAAAGTATCTAACAATACTAGAAAGTGCCGTTACAGGTGGGTGGGATCCTAAGCTCATGGTATGCCTAATTATAGGTCTTAGCGAATACCGTCGTCGTTGCACGAAAGGCCCCTAAAGTACATCTGTTAGCTACTATTAACTATACCTTTACAATAACCTCCTTTCTTCCAGACTTCGCAGATCTAAAGGACGGCATTAACATAGAACTTTAAGTATCCAAATCGTATAGTTATTGAATAAGGTATCGGCTAATATCTAACCGAGAGAATTGTAGCCACCGTATAATATACTAGGTCACTTAAATACTCCGATAAGTTAAAATACGACCTTTTGTGAACAATTGTTGCGATTGTAAGGCTGTTTGCTTAGGTTAAACTAGTATAGTATTTACTGTTTGCGATATATTATATATAACTATCTAAAAGGTTAAGGTAATTTTTAGCTTTTTGCTTATATAAACTAGGTAATAAAAAGTTTTAGCAATTTTATTTAGGTTTTAAGCTATTATAGCTTTTATTAATTGTTATAACATTTTTTTGTTATAGTTTTAAGCTATTAAAAGCTATATAAATAAGCTATTTATATTTTTATATTTAAGCGTATAATTATAATTAGCTTTAAAAGCTAATATTTTTTTTAGCTATAAATATAGTTTTAATTTAAAAATTGCTTTTATTAATATTTAAATTTATATTTAATTTAATTAGTACTTTTTTTTATTTTTAATTATATATTTATTATATTAAATATTTATTTATAATTGTTATTTTTTTTTAAAAAATTTTTAGTTATAGCTTTATTTTTTTTAAATTATAGCTTTTATTAAAAATTGTTATTATTATAAAATAAATATAATTATTATTTAATTATTAATTATTAAAATATTTATTATAAACTTTATTACTAGCAAAAAATATATAAGTTAAAATAACATTTAAATTTATTACTAATAATTAGTAATATTTTATTTAAAGTATTAATAAGTAATATTTATTTAAAACTTTTTAAAACTTAAAACTAAAAACTAAACTAAACTTTTTTTATTTTTTTATTATTTATATTTAATTAAACTTTTAATATAAAAAATAATATATAAATAATTTTAAAATAAATAATAATACTTAAAAGCTATTAAAAAATAAAAATTTTTAAAAAAAATAAACTATAATAAGTTTTAAATAATTAGTACTTTTTTTTTTACTATTTAGTTAATAAATATATACTTTAATATAATTAACTATTTAATTATAAAAAATTATAATAAAGCTTAGTTTTTTTTTTTTTGTTATTTTAGTTTAACTAAATTTTATTTTGTTAAGTTTTAGTATTATAATAAAAGTTTAATATTTTGTTTTTTTTAAAAGCTTAGTTAGTTTATTTATAAAATTATTTTTTAACTTTATATAAATAAAAGTAATAAATTTTGTTTTTATTTTTTAATTAATATAATAATATATTATTTAAATATATTATTTTTGTTTATTTATAGCGTTAATTTATAACTAACTAATAATATTTATATTATTATATAAAAAAATAATTAATTTTTTAAATATAAAGTTTAACTTTATTAAAAAGTTATAAATTTAAATAAAATTGCTATAAGCTTTATTTATAGCAATATATTTACTTTTTATTAAATTTTTTATAATAATATTTTATAACTTAAAATATTATAAAATTAAATTATTATATATAAATATAATATATTTTATAAATAATTTAATGCTTTTTTAATTAAAAAAAAATAATATTTATAATAGTAAATAATTTAAAATTATTATATTACTAATAAAAGTAATTTATTATTAACTTTTTATAATAAAAGTATAGTTTTAGCGTTTTAGCTATATATTTTGCTAACTATTTTATTTTTTTAAAATATTTTAGTAATAAGTTATTTATAAATTTTATTTATATTAAATATATATAGCTAATATTTAGTTTAATAATTTATATTAAAAAAGCTAATTTTTTTAGCAAAAAAGTATATTTAAAAACTTTATTTTTTAAAGTTGGTTTTTTTTTATATTTTATTATAAAAGCTAAACTTTTTAAATTTATTAAAGTTAAATATTTTTTTATATTTATAAATTTAAATAATTTTAATACTTTTAAAATATATTATAACTAATTAAAAATAATATTATTATTATATATATTTTATAAAATTTTTATATTAAAAAATTAATTTATATATTTAAAATTATTTATTAAAATTTATTTTTTAATTTTTATTATTACTTTTTTAAAATAGTTAAAATTAAAGCTATATATTAAAAAGTTATTTATATATAAAGCTATTGCTTTTTTAGTTTTTAAATTTATATAAATAATATTATTTGCTATAAAAAGTTTAAATTTAACTATTGCTATAATTTTTTTTACTTTAGTTTATTATTTATAACTAGCTTGCTTTAAACTATATAAAAAGTTTATTAACTAAATAATTTTTTTAAAAATTTATTTATATTTTAATGCTTTGTTTAAATAAGCTTTAAAATATTTTTTAAATATTTTAAATTATTTTATATAAATTTTTTTATATAGTTTATTACTAAAATAAATTATAATAAAGTTTATTTAAATTATATATTAGTTATTATATATTATTAAAACTATTAAAATTTTTTAAAAAGCTATTTTTATAGTTAATATAATAGTTTTATTATAATTATTTTTTTTTGCTAAAAAAAGTTTTTAGTATAAATATATTTTTTAAACTTATTAATTTTTTTATTATTAAATATTTTTTTTTAATACTTAAATAATATTAATAAAATATTTTTAAATAGCTTTTTTATAGTTAATAAAGCAAAATATATTTTTATTTAAATTGTTATAAATTTTTTTAAATATAGCTTTAAGCTATTTTAATTATTTAAAGTTTATTAATATATTTTTTAAGCTAAATTTATTAAAAATAAATACTTTTATATTAAATATATTAATTTTTATTAATAATTTTAGTTAGTTTATATATAATAAATAAATTTTTTTATATTTTTTAAGCTAGTTAAAAACTTTATTTAAAATTTTATATTTTTTAATTTTATTTAAATATTTATTTATATTTTATATTATTTAAACTTATAAATTATAAAAATTTTTAAACTTATTTTTTTTGTTTATTTTTTTAAAATTATACTTTTTTTAGCTTAATATTATTTTTAATATATAAACTATATTTAAGTATTTTTTAAAAATAATTAATATATAGCTATTTTTATTAAAAATATTTATAATTTTAAAAAGTTATATTTTATATAGCTATTTTTATTTTAGTTTATTTTTATATTATAAATTATTTTTTAAAATAATATTATTATTTTTATTATAAATTTTAATATAAATAGCTTTATTATTATAGTATTATAATTTATATTATATTTTTAGTAGTAATAAATAAATAATATTTTTAAAATTAAAGTTTTTAAATAAGTTATTTAAATATTTATAAAAAATAATATATAAAGTTTAAAGTTTTTGTTTTTTATTTATAAGCTATATAATATAATTATTTATATTTTTATATTTAATAAATATAATATTAATAATATATTTTTTTATTTTTTTAGCTTTTATATATATTAATTTATTAATATAAACTAAATAATATAAACTAAAAATTTTTAAATTTAATAAGTTTAAAATATATTGCTTTTTTAAATTTATACTATTTATTTATTATTTATAAAAAGTTATTTTTTTTATAATAAACTATATTATTTAATTAATAATATATATAAAAATAGCTAAAGCATAGTTTTAAAAAACTATTAATATATATATTTATAAAATTATAACTTTAGTTTTACTTTAAATAAACTTAATAAATTATTTAATAATATTATTTTAATACTAATTTATAAAAGTAAATAAAATTAATATAATTTTTTTATTTATATAATATTTTTTAAATATACTTATATTAAATTTATAACTTTTATTAATTTTTAAAATAATAAGTTTTTATTATATTAATTTATTTATAATAAAAAGTAAACTTTAAAGTTTATAAATTATTTTTTTTAAATTAAAAATAATTGTTTTACTAATGTTATTTTTAGTTTTATATATTTTATAAGTTTTATATTAGTTATTATTATTAATAATTAAAAAATAATATTTATTACTATTAATTAAAATAAGTTTTAAAACGTTTAAATTTATTTAAGTTATTTTTTTTAAATATTTTGCTTTTTTAATAAGTTTATATAAAATAATTTTGTTTAATTTTGCTTAATTATATATATAATAAAAAAAAATTTTATTTTTTTATATTTAAATTAATATTTATAAAAAGTTTAATAGTTTTTATAAACTTTTTAGTACTAAAATAAAATAAACGTTTATATTAAAAAATAAGTTTATTTTTTAATTTAATAATTATTAAAAAGCTATTATTTATATTTAAATTAATTAGCAAATTTTTTAATGTTTGTTTATTTATATTTAGTATATATTTTTATTAGTTTTATTTTTAAAAAATAAAAGTTATTAGCTTAGCTTTATTATATTTTTAAAAATAAAATTTTTATTTAAAAATATTAATATTTATAATAGTAATACTATAGCAATTTTTAAAAATATATTTGTTTAAAAATTTTTTACTTTAATAAATTTTTTTTTAATATAATATTTAAAAAAAAGCTTAAAATATATAATATATATTTAATTAATAAATTAAACTTTTTATTACTAAAAATTTTTAAACTATAAATAATAGTGCTAATTTTATTTATATAAACTAGTTTTTTATTAATATTTATAGCATATTTTTTAGATTTAGTAATAAAGTTTATTATAGTATTTTTTAAAAAAGTACTTTTATTATTAATAATTTTAATATTTATATTTATATTAAATAAAAAATTGCTTTATTAATTATTTATAAAATAAATATTTAATAATAAATATTATTTTAAATAAACTATATTTTTAAGTTTAGTTTAAATATATTTAAAAAGCTTTATTTATTTTAAAATAATTTTTTAATTATAAAGTTTTATTAATTTTTATAAATTAAAAAAAACTATTATAGCAAAATAAATATTAGTAAATTTTACTAGTAGTTTTTAATTTTTAATAAGTTTGCTTTAAATATTATAGTTTTAACTTTTTTTAAAGTTAGTTTTATTTTATTTATTTTTATTTAAGCAGTTTTTTATAATATAGCTTTGTTTGCTATATTTTTAATATTTAAGTTTTTTTTTTATTAAATTTTTTATTTTTATAGCTATAGCTTATATTAAATTTATTATTATTATAAAAATTTTTATTTTTTAGCTTTTTTATTATTAAAATATAGCTAATACATATAAAGAAAAGGTTGTGTTAATTTTTACTATAGCGTAGTTTGCGCTATAGCTTTATATAAGTTTTAGCTATTAAGTAATATATATAATAGCTAAAAAATATTATATAGCAATAAAACTATATATATATATATTTATTTTTGCTATTTATACTACTTATATAAATAAAAAAAACAACATAAATTATTAAAATATAGTTATTATATTATTTTATTTATATTTTTTTTTATATATATAAAATTTATTTAATACTAATTAATAGTTGTTAGTATAATTATAAATTAGCAAAAATAAAAATAAAGTTTTATTTTTAAAACGTTTTGCTTTAAAACTTTATATAAAAAGCTTTAACTTTACCTAGCGCTTTATAAGCAAAAAAAAAAAAATTAATATTTTTACTATATATATAATACTTTATAATTTAAATATAACTTTATATTTTATAGTTAAACTAAAAATATAAGCTTATATAACTAAAAAAATTTAACTATAAGCAAATTTATAATAATTACTATAGTAAATTAAAATATAAAACTTTAGCTAATTTTAAACAAAAAAAATATAAATTAGTTAAAAAACAAATAGCTAATTAAACTTTAAACTTATTTATAAACTTAAAAAAATATATAGTTTTAAAAAATATACTGCTTTTATTATTTATATATATATTTTAAAACTTATTGCTTAAATAAACTTTATTATTATTTAAAAACATATAGTTTTTTTAATAAAAATATATATTTTTAGTATATAATAATAAAAAAAAATATAATAATAACTAAAATAATACTTATAAATTTATAATTAAAAACTTTATATAAAAAAGTATAGTTTTATATAAATTTTAAAAAAGCTTTATTATATATAATATATATAATATTATTTTTATAAAATATATAAACAAATAAAAAATTATTTATTATTTTAAATAATACTTTTTATATATTAATAAAAGCTTATATATTTAAAAACTAAATTTTATTTGTATATTTTAAGCAAAATTTTATAAATAAATAAAAAAAACTTTTAAAAAAGTTAACTTATATTTTTATATAAAAATATATAATATATTTATTTAGTAAAGTATTTATTTTTTATTATATAAACTATATATAGCTTTTTTATATATATATTTAAAAATAAAAAAATTAACTAAATTTATAAAAGCTAATAAATATAGCTTAGCTTAATAAAAAACTAATAAATTGCTTATAGCTTAACAAAAAACTAATTAACTGCTTAAAACTAAACAATAAACTATATATAACGTATAAAAATTTAATCTTTAGTAGCAATTTATTTAAAAAATATTTTAATTTTTATATTAAAATTTGCTTTAATAAATAAATATTATAATATATAATAACTTTAAATAAGCAAATAAAATATATAATACTTTTTAATATATAAATATAATATATAATATTTTGCTTTAAATAAATATAATATATAATAATAAACCTAATATATAAACGCTTTAAAATAATAATATAATAAAATTTTTATTTTTATATAATAATATAATAGTATGCTTAATATAATAAAAACATAATAAAAATACTAAATATTTTTATTAATATAGTATAAAATATTAAAAATAAATTACTTAATAAAAATATAAACATTTTTATATAATTTAATAGTTATAAATTTTTTTATATAACTTTTTAAATAAAAAACCTATTATTAATATACTAAATTTTAAATAAAACAATTAACTTATAAAAATATATAACTTTTTAAAAAGTTTAGCAAAAAAATTAGTACTATTTAAAAAAACTATATAATATTTTTTTTAATAAAATATAATTATTTATTAATATATATAAAAAACTAAAAATTATAAAAAATTAATATTATATAATATTTCTTTTAGTACTAATAAAACATATAAATAAATTTTATATATATTATATAAAACTAAATAAATATTAAAATAAAATTTATATTATTTTAAACTAATACTTTAATTTATATATAAACTATATATTATATTAAGCAAACTAAACTATAATAAACTTTTTATATATATAAAAAAAAAACTTAAAGCTATTTTTATTAAATATACTAAAAAAGCTATTAAATAAATTATAGCTTATATAAAAAGTATTAAATATTAAATATTAAAAAAAAAGCTAACTATAAATAGTAGTTATATAAGTATATTTAAATATATAAAAATTAAAATTAAAAATAATTATTTAAAAGTTTACGTTTAAAGCGCTATTTATAAAATTATATATAATAATTTAAATAATATTTAACTAAAATAAAAATATTTAATATTTATTATATAAAAAAAAAAACTATATATATTATATAAACTAAAAATATATATTTAATATATATATAAAAAATTTTTAAAAATGCTAAAGCTTATATAAGTTATATAAAAAATGCTTAAATTTAGCTAAAAGTAGTAATAAATAGTACTAAACTATTTTATAGTTTAAACAATTTTAAAAAAAGCTATATATAAAATAATATTTTATATATAAAAAAAATAAATGCTAGTTTATAAATTATATATTATAAAAGTAATTTTATATAAAGATTTATTATTTAATAAAAATATTTATAAAATTAAAGCTTTTAAAAAAAAGTTTATAGCTTTTATACTAAAGTATAAAAAAAAGCTAGCTATATAAAAAATAGCTTTAAAAAGTAGTTTAAAGTATAAATTAAATATTAATAATAATACTTTATATAATAGTTTATAATATATAAGCTAGCAAGCAATAAGTTTATTTTTTTATTTTATAACTAGCTAAAATATTTATTGCTAAAAAAGTAATAAATATATTAAATAGTTTATATTATAAAACTAATATAATATAACTTACTAAAAAATTATTTAAAATATAAAAGTAGCTAAAATATTAATAGTAAACAAACTATAAATTAAAGCTTATATATAAAAAAATCTAAATATAAAAATTAATTAAACTAAAAGCTTAATAATTATATAGTTTAAAAATATAAAAAGTATAAAAATAATTAATATAATAAAAATTAATATAAATATTAAATATATATAATTTTATATTATAAAAGCAAATATATTATTTTTTTTATTGCTTTATAATACTAATAAATATAAAAAATATTTTAATAATATATAAAATATTATTATATAAAATAATAAATTAATAATTTTAGTTGTTTAAAAATAAAAATATTTATTTTTTTATACTAAATTATATAAAGCTATAGTTTTTTTTATAAAAAAAAAGCTTTAATATTTATATTAGTAATTTAGCTATTTTTATATAAAAAAGCTATATAAGCTATTATAAAATACTAGCTATTTAAATATAAATAAAAAAATATTTTATATAATTTAAAAAGTATACTATTACTACTAAATATATAACTTATTATTTTAAAAATTTAAATTTTTATTAAAAAATAAATATAATTTTAATTATAAAGTTATTATAAATATTATATAAATTAATAAAAAAAACATACTATATATAATTAATATAAATATATTATTTTAAGCAGCAATATTTTTAAAATTGCTATTTATATAAAATATTTAAAATATATTATATTAGTACTAAATATATATATATTAAAGCTTTTTAAACTATATTATATATAACTTTAAAATAAATTTTATATTAAAAAAATTTTAAAATTTAATATATATTATTAGCGTAGCTTATATAAAAATACTAATAAAAGTATATTAAATAATTAACAAAATTAAATAAGCGTACGTTTTATTTTATTATATATATAATATTTTATATAAAAAAATTAGCTATTATATAAATAATAAAACAATTTTACAAATAGCAATTAAAGCATTAAATAATATAGCTAATTTAAATAAACTAGTACTAATGCTATTTATATTTAAAATATATTTATATATTAATAATAACTTATTTTTATTATTTAATATTATTATATAAATAAATATTATTTAAGCAACAACTAAAATATTATATGTAATAAAAACTAAAATTAATATTAACTATATAATTAATATATATAATAAACTAAATATATATAATATATTTAATTTATTATTAAATAGTTAAGTTATAGTTTAAAAAAAAAGCTATAAATAAACTAAGCTATATAAACTTATAGCAATTAAAAAATATACTATTATAATAGCAATAATAAATAGCTTAACAAAGTTTTGCTATATATAAATTAAAAAATATTATAGCAACTAAAATATAAAACAAATAAAGCTATATAATATATTATTAGCGCTTATTTAAATTAAATAGCTATAAAAATATAGCTAGCTAAAAAAAACAATATTTTTAAAACTAAAAATAGTATATACTATATATATAATAGTTAGTAAATATTTAAATAAATAATAAATAATATAAAAAAAAAAAGTAATTATAATTTAGTACTATAATTATAATAAAACAGTATTATTAATATTTTAGGCGCTTTATTTAAAAAATTAAACGCTATAAAAATTAATTAGCTTATTATATAAAGCATATTTAATACTATATAGTTTAACCTAAAAAAATATAATAAAAGCTAAATTTTTAAGTTTAGATTTATTTAAAAAATAAAAAACAAAACAACTAAGCTATATAAAAAGTTAAAATATATTGTTTAAAAATATAATAATAAAAAAAAAAGCATAATATTTATTTAATTATTTATAATTTAAAAAATAAGCTAATAGCTAGTACTAGTATTAAAACTATTATTTATTTAATTATATAATATATATAACAAAATATATAATATTATATAAGTATATATATAATTTATTAATAATTTAATATATATAATTTATATAAGCTTTTTAAAAAAAATTATATATAAATATTTGCTAAAAATACTTTTTTAAATTATATAGCTACTATATAAATTAGTAAAATTAAAGCTTTATTAGTTTAAAATATATTAAATATATTATAAAAAAAAGCTAAAAATATAAATTTTAATATATAACTTATATTTACTATATATAAAAAATAAAAGTAAAATATTTAGCATTATAACGTTATAAATAAACAATATATTTAGCTTTATAATACTAATATTTTTTTAAATAAAACAAAAAAAGCTAAATAAAGCAAGCTTTTATATAAAACTAAAAAGTACTTTAGTACTAAAGCAGCTTTTAAAATTTAATAAAAAAAAAATTTAATAATTAGCTAATAGCAATAAAATATTTATTTAAAAAAGCTAAACAAAACAACTTTATATAATTAACTTAAAAATTATTAATATAGCATAAAAATATATTGCTTAATAAACGTATAATATATATATTATATTTATTTACTAACTAAAAGTAACGTACAACTTATTTATAGCTGCTTAAATTAAAAAACTAATAATAAAAAATATTAAAAAACTAAACATATAGCTTAAATAGCAAATTTAAAACTTAAATTAAAAACTTAACTATATTTTATTAAATTTTATATATATAAAGCTATTTATATTTATAAATAGTTTGTTTATAAATAATAAAAATATAACTTTATAGCTAAGCTTTATTATTATATTAACTATAAAGTTTTATATAAATAGCTAGTTTATAATTTAAAAAAATATTATATATTAAAGTTTAATAAAATATAAATAAATTATATAAAATATACTAATAAATAAGTTATATAAAATAATAGCTAAATTTAATTTAGCTATTATATTAAGCACTATAATATAAAAAATATTTAAATAACTAAATATATTACTAGTACTAGTTATAATATATTTTAATTTAAAATTACTATATAAATATTTTATTAAGCTAAATATAATATAAAAAAAACAGTTAATAATTAATATTATATTTATATATAAAGCATATAAAAACTATAAAATATTTAAAATTTATTAAGTTAACAAATAAAATAACCTAGCAAATATATATATAAAAAAATCGCTAAATATAACGTTTAAAAAGCTAATTTTAACAAATAAATTAACTATATATATAAAAGTATATATTAAAAAAAAAGTTAGCTTACTTTAGTATTATATATAAAATAAATAAACACTATAATATTATTATAACTTAAATAAATATTATAAAAAAAAAACAACAATTTTTATTATATTATTAAAACAAATATAAATATACAAGCTATATAAAGCTTAATTTTCTTTAGTAAAAAGCAATATAAAATATAACGCAAAAAACTACTTTATATTTTTTTATTAGCATACTATAATATTTTAATTATTATTTTTATTTAAAAAGATTATAATAAAGCAATTAAATATATAATAAATAATACTACTAGATTTAATAGCATTTTTTTTTTTTAACTTTATTGTTTTTTTTGTTTTTTTTATTTTTTTTATTTTTATCGCTTAAATTATTTTTTTGCTTTTTTTTTTCTTCCTTTTTTTCTTTTTTTTTTTTTTCTTTTTAAAGGTTTTGTTTTTATTGTTTAAAAATATAAAAAAAGCAGTACAATTTATATAATAAAAGTAATATATTATATATAATATATATAAGCATAATAAATATATATTATTAAAATAGCTACTAAAGGTATAGCAGCTAGTAAAAAGCAAAAAGCTACTATTTATATAGCTATATTTATTTATATACTTGCTTTTAAAATAAAAATAGTTATAACTATAAATAAAAACTATATAAAAGTAACTTTTATAATATACTAAGCAAATAAGCATATAATAGCATTAAATATATATAACTTAAATAATAAT
The DNA here is from genome assembly GCA_005188305.1 of Xylaria sp. BCC 1067. Taxonomy (NCBI): domain Eukaryota; kingdom Fungi; phylum Ascomycota; class Sordariomycetes; order Xylariales; family Xylariaceae; genus Xylaria; species Xylaria sp. BCC 1067. The sequence goes on from SSCS01000001.1 coordinate 4,550,507, forward strand.
ATTATAATTTAATATATTAATAATATAACGCTTTTTATTTTATTACTAAGTTAACATAGTATATATTTTATAAATAACCTAAAATATATATAAATATATATAAAGTATAAAAGCTATTTTAAACTTAATTAATAAGCAAACATATTTAATTATATAACTTATTATAAAGTATAATTTAAACAATACTTTAAAAAAAGTATATAAACGTTTTAAACATAAATAAAAAAACATTTAATATAATAATAGCAATAATAACAATTTATATATTAAATATAAATATTAATTTAAATATATAATATAAATTAAAGTATAAATAAATATAAATAAAATATAGTATATATAAAATATAAAAATAAAAGCAAAAATATAAATATAAATATAAATATAAATAGCAATAATAATAGTATAAAGCAAACAATATAAATATAATAACTGCTATATAATAGTTAAATAACTTTTATATAATAGTTATTACTTTTATATATATATAAAAGGAGCAAGCAAACAAATAAAGCAGTAGTAGCAAGCTATTATTATTGTTAAAAAAAAAAAAAAAAAAAAGCTTATAAATAAAAAGTACTTATTTATATTTATATAGCTTGCAAAAAGCTAAAAAACCTTTTATAACTACTAGTATAAATCGTTTAAAATATATATACTTTTTATAAAAAAGTTAAAACGTTATATATAAAAAAGCAGCACTAGTAGTATAGTTTTATATTATAAACTAACTTAATAAGCTAGCATAAAACTATATACTAGCTTTAATAGCCGGCCTTTTTTGCTTAAAAAATTGCACCTTTTATATAGCTTTATTAAAATACTAACTAACCTATACTATTTTATAATAGCACTAAATATTAAACATTATATTATATATATAATAGCAATCTATTTTTTAAGCTATAAAAAATAGCAAAAACAAAAAAAAAAAAACTACTAGTATTAAAATATAGCTAGTATATATAAAAAAAGGGTTGTATTAATTTTTACTATAGCATAGTTTATATTATAGCTTTATATAGGTTTTAGCTACTAAGTAATATATATAATAGCTAAAAAATATTATATAGCAATAAAACTATATATATATATATTTATTTTTGTTATTTATACTACTTATATAAATAAAAAAACAACATAAGTTATTAAAATATAGTTATTATATTATTTTGTTTATATTTCCTTTTATATATATAAAATCCATTTAATATTTATATTTTTTTTAAAATATAATTAATATTATTATTACTTTTTTTTTAATATAACTTTTAAAATTATTATTAAATTTTTTAATAAGTTTTTATATAGTATACTATTTTTATTTTATAACTTTTATAGTTATATTATATTATATAAATGCTTTAGTTTTAATAGCTATTAAAAATAAAATAATTTTTTAGTTTAAGCTAATTTATTTATTAATTATTTTATATTAATATATAAAGCTAAAAAATTTTAATATAAATATAATAAAATTTTTTTTATTATATATATATATTGTTAAATTTTTTTATAGGTTTTTTTAATAAATTTGTTTTGTTATTTTATATATTTTTTTAAAAATTTTTAATATTTTTATATTATTTTTAATATTTTTAAATAAATCTAAAAGCTTTTTTTTATATATATTAATAATAGTTTATATTATTATAATTTTATTAAATTTACTAATTTATATTTTTTTTTATAACTAATAAATTTTATTATAAAATATAAATTATATTTATAGTTTAGCTAGTTTTAATACTTTTTAAAATAAATATTTTTATTAAAAATAAATTTAAACTTTTATTATTTTAGTTTAAAATAGTTATTATTATTTAAATTATTTTTTAAATTTTTTAATTAATTTTAATATTTAGTTTTTTTTTTTTTATAGCAGTAATAAAACTTTATATTAAAGTTTTTAAAACTAAAAAAAAAAACTACTAAAGTTATTTTTTTTTAATTTATTATATTTTAGTTTAAATAAAAGTTTAGTAAAGTTAAATAGTTTATTTAGCTTTAGTATAAGTTTATTTTTGCTTTTGTTTTTATTTTTAAGTATTTTTAATATATTTAGCAATTTTAAATTATTATTTTTTAATTTATTGTTATTTTTTAAAAAAATATTAAATATTTTGCTTTTTTAATTTTTTAATAAGTTGTTTTAATTTAATAATAAAAATATTTTTAAGTTTATTAGTAAATAATATAGTTTTTTTATTTTATAAATAGTTTATAATTTTTTTTTAAAGTATTTTTTAAATTAACTAATATTTTTTTAGTAAAACTTTTTAAAGTTTTTAATTAGTTATTTTTATTGTTTAAACTAATTTATTATATAGTTATATTTTTTTTTGCTATAAAGTTTTATTATAACAAATTTATTTTATAAAGTTTTTATAAATTTATTAATATTAATTTAGTTTAAAACTATTTTATTTAATAGTTTTTTTTTTTAATAGCTATTAAAAGTTATTTATAACTATTTTTTATTTTTTTAAAAAACTGCTTATTAATAAAGCTTATTATTAAGTTTAATAAAACTAATAAATAAATGCTTTTTTTTTAATTTTTTTATATATATATAAATATATATATATATATAGTTAATTTTATAATAGCTATATTAGCTATTATATAAACAATTATTATAATTATAAAGCTATTTATTTAAATTAAACTAATATAATATTTACTATTTATAATATATTATATATAACTATTTAAAAGGTTAAAATAATTTTTAGCTTTTTGCTTATATAAACTAAATAATAGAAAGTTTTAGTAATTTTATATAAGTTTTAGGCTGCTATAGCCTTTATTAATTGCTGTGGTACCCCTTTGTTACGGTTTTAAGCTACTAAAAGCCACACGAACGAGCCACTCGCACCCCTGCGCTTGGGCGCACGGTCGCAATTAGCCTTGGAGGCCAACACCTTTAAAGCTTAAAACGAGACAATTTGAGGATCGTTCTCTGTTGGCTGATTGGCACCTGACTCTTGTATTAGAGCCAACTTCTGGGGCGGACTGCACACCTACGATCTATCGCCTAGCTAGACCGATTACTCTCCAGCCTCGATTTCCGGTTCAAATACACTATCGGTGAAAGATATTTAAGTTGGGTAAAAGTATTGAATGGAAAATTTTCGACGCGCTTTTTCCCTCTGCGGTGTTCCAAGGATACTTCATGAGTGATCAATGCGTTTACTTGATCCATGATCATAGACTACGGTCTGTAGTACTCTGTTGATAATCTAACCCCAGATCACTAAACTTACAGGATATATTTGCTCTTTTACTCTTTTACTTTGGTAATGGTTAGATATGATTTGGCTTTTAAAAGGCGTCGGTCATTAGCACCAAAACTGAATTGGGGTGGCCTGTAGGGCCCGGGATGGGCATCGTGCACAGACTCTGGGGTCCCCGGATGCATCGCTCACCGAAAGAGAGCTTTCTTTATATATGCACTACCGTATATGCTTTGAGATTTCTCATTTTAGTCGTCTATAAAGTCTCAAAACTCGTCTGCCTTAGCGTGTTGTGGATTCGCAATGGCTAGGTAGTATGAAAACATGTGGCCGGGTACTAGGTAGTCCTGTAGATAGACCATGACGAAACGGGATGTAACACTGGGCACGGCAATCATTGTTACCTTCTATAATGAGACGTCAGACAACTTGGCTGAGCAGAATGGCTATCCGACCCAGGGCAGCGTTACCGCATATCACTCTCCAAGGAGCTAAGCTTATTGTTGCATACTGTAGTTGTTTGGTGTTCAACGCTTTGACATCTTGGCATGCAGCTGAGCAACATACTACTCCCCATCCGTCTAGACCAATCTACTACGTACGCTGTTGGCGAGCTAAGGTACCATACCCTATGCGGAGTTAGAGTCATGGTTTGGCACGATGCTCACTAGACTCTTTAAAGGTGGAAGAACAAGGATGGTCTAGAATCAATCGGTGTCTTATTCTTGTAAGTATAAGCAGAGCCGGGGAGTATTCACGGTATATGTGCGCTACTATCGTAAAATTAATAGCTTCTGTATACGGTATCGCTTGACTCATCAGAACATCTCCTTACTTATCTAGACAACAAAACTGCACTAGTGGCTTCGCTAATTTTGAGTGTTCGTTCCCGAGAAACCAAAACGCCCTAAGCTTCTACATAAGACAGCTTAGTGCTTACCTAGTTATACACTATGACGAGTTTGTTATCTCCTTTGACACTAATTGTTACCATGGTAAATTACACTAGAAACCCATTTCCCAAATTACTTCGGTTTGCGCGGTTCGTTGACTCGATAGCTGGTAAGCTAATAGGCCCCCTCCCCCAACTACATGCTATAGAGAGAGAGGAACTAGTCAGTAAAGGTGATATCTATTTATATCTTTCAGTCTGTCGCAGAAACAGTAGTGCATTATTGAGTTGGAGCGTTATCTCATAGATTCCGTATGAACGTACACAGCGCAGCAGGTATAACGACACTCTATAGTAGGGTACGAATACATAAAACAATTGGATTGCATTGGACATACATAGTGAGCCGTTAAATCAAATGAATGCATTGATATTGTAATAAGAACTAGAGCATTGGAGATCGGTCCAGACTATTTTAACCGAAGTGACTTCGCAAAAGATCCTAAAATAATTGGATACTTCGGGGACCATGTTTGAACACTGTAGCGTAATTCGGCCATTTCCACGACCTCCCTTAGATAGTGTGCACTGTACATCATCCCCTCACTACTATATAATGTGTGTTAATCGGGTTTTAAGTATAATTTTATAGTATACTACACTACTACCTCTTCAGGAGATTCCTCAGTAGCATTGTTACGGCCTATCTAATATACAATACAGTGCCTGTACTTCAGAACATACGGTAAGTGGTGTGAATATACCAAGCGTCTGTCGACGGGGATGCCGCCTTCGACCGGGGCAGGAGCCGGGGCAGTTCTGCCGGGGGACGCAAACTGCAGCAAGCAACCTGGACTAAGTCGAGTTCTATCCTGAAGACGCCCTAGTATGCTTGGATCTTGTCGTCGATCATTGTACTATTTGAGGTATGGCGTTGAATACCAACCGTCTGTATCTGGGGAAGGGTTTCCGCGGAATATCAACATGGGGAACCCTAAGAAATTTCCCAGCTAGGTAGGCGTCCTTCCTCAGCCTCAGAAACCGGTGGGCTGGCACCTTGACTTTCATAATAATATCTTGTAGATCTTCGATCACAGTAGAGAGAAGACCTCAATCAATCCTCGTTTCATTCCACTACCTTCGCTCACCGGAGAACGCCGACACATACTTGACAGAACCAGCCCAATCTATTTCTCACCAACCTTCAACTTCGACCTGCTCTCAGCCAACGAGTCCTTGTCATGGAATGACCAAGTGCCCTTAATCATGGCGGCCACAGACACCATGGCGCCTGTCCTACAGGGCGTAGCGTGGACTATTGCGGCATTGACCATGTTGTTCTTCAGTCTGAGAATATACATAAAGTGGAAATATCGTGGGAAACTGTGGTATGATGACTATACACTTGCAGCTTCGATGGTAAGTAGCATTGAATATCCTGCTAGTATATACGTTCACTCCTGACCTTTCATGGAAGGCATTGCTCCTGGTGAATGCTGGCCTGGTGCAGAAAACTGTTGCCATGGGGTATGGCAAGCATGTTGAAGAAATCATCGCCACGATGCCACAAGAGCTCCGCTGGATTATCACGTATCTACAGATTCTTTCAAGCATTGTTAGGTTGTCGACCAACCTCGCGCGAGTTAGCTTCGCGATCACGCTGCTCCAATTGTCAAACGACAGAGAGAAGCTCATTGTTTGGCTTGCAATCACGACGCTGTTGGCTGTAACAACGCCAGCTGCCATTTTGCCTTTCGTATCGTGTATACCCTACGACAAGATCTTCGATCCATCCATTCCGGGCACATGTATAGGCAGAAATGTGAGCCTCGGGTATTTTATCTTCGAAGGAGGTTCGTGAGACCCGTACAAATGATAGGTATTCTAGCTAATACCGCCACCACAGCATACACCGCTCTGATTGATTTCTCGTTAGTATTTCTGCCTTGGAAAATTTTGTCAAGACTGCAGGTATGGGTCCCATTACCGATTTCCCCGTTTTAAGCTATTGACGAACTGTTGTAGATCCGGCGCGTTGAAAAGCTAGGAGCAAGTCTTGCTATGAGCCTTGGCATTTTGTGAGTGCAGCCTTCTCACGTTGCGGTTCACCTACTAATCCTACTAGGTCTGGCGTTGTCACGATCGTGAAGGTTGCATACATAAACCAAATTACGGATTATGATTTTACTTGTATGTTAATGAAATTCTGCTATGATAAGTTTGGCGCGGGGCCTGAATGCTCACTTTTCTGGTTGAAGTCTCCAGTATAGACCTTACGATTTGGAACATGGTCGAACCAGCATCTGTCATCATTGCGGCATCCCTCCCCAACCTCCGCGTCTTTATTGCAAAGAGTACGGCGAGCCTCAAAGCTACCCTTAGATTAGGGTCCAACACACGACTAGGCACCGGAAGAGGTACCCGGAAAACCGACGACGTCGACCTGGACAAGGTGCAGGACACGATGAAGACAATCAAGGCGATTTCGGCGGGCACAGACAGGAGACGAGGAGAGGCTACGGCGTGGATAACGGCGAGGGCAACAGACAACAACGAGAGTCAGGAAAGCATTCTCCGTGGAGTCAGGGCTCTCCCCAACTCAGGTATCGTACATACTAGCACGTTCGCCATCGAATATCCGGAAGAAACGCACCCAGCACCGCCTTGTAAAGGTCGGTAGCTTTGGGGACTTGCTTAATCAACTGATACCAACTATGACGCTCCCCTTCGCCCCTAGACGTGAAATGTAGTGTAGTGTGCTACTATCAGAGGCATAGTCTAGGTGACATAGGTTGCCTGAGGTCTGAAAAGAGGCATCAGATACCTACCTCATGGTCAGTGTGAATCCGTTGTTAGACTCTAGGTACTTATCTGGGGAGGCAGGAGATAATCTAGACACTGCAACGCTCATTTGCACAGGAATTGTCGGTACCTAGGTAGGTACAGTACTGTGACAGGGGTGGCTGATGGAAGAGTGGCTCTGAGATGTCTGGTAGATTAAGCGTGGAGGTAACCTTAGAAGAAGGATGAAAGATTCACTACCTACCTAGGGAGATACCAAAGACTGTGTGAGATACTTATTTACTTCAGCGCTGCGCACTGCGTACACGGACCACACGAAGTACCTAAGTAGGTTACTTGAAGAAGCTTCCACTGGCAACGCACTGGCAGGATACTGGCAGCGAGTGTCGTAGCGAGCGGTAGACTTAGACTCCGCCCCCGCTGTGGGCCCAGGTGCCTACCGAGCGGGGTAAAGGTACCTACCAAGCGGGGTAAATCTGCATGCACGACATTCGACACCATCCAGGACATTGGAACGAGCGGGTTTTCTGAGTTGCATCACTTCAATTAATCGACTCTTGTGGCCGGATCTACATGCAATACGCCTTGGAGTAGTAACGTGAGAATAAATACGAAACAACATCGAGCCTACAAGCGTCATAGTTTGTTTACGCCATGGCATCTGCGATCCGCTGCTTTCGACCCAAACTCGCTGGGTGTCTCAGATTGAGCCTTTCACGAACGACTCGGTTCACCGTGCCTACAAACAATTTTTGGTGAGTGAATAGCAAATGAGGACCATATTAGCCTATGGTAGTGTGACTTGAGTCCTCATGCGTCTCAATAGCCAGTCTATCAGACATATGTCGGCCGGGAAAAAAACGCCGCAATTTGCTAAAGACGCTGGCATCTGGACTTCGGCGAAGGGAGCGCCCGTAGCTATAGACCGGGCAATAAACCAGGCAGACAAGTCTAGGGGACTCACCTTCGCCATTACGAATGAGAAACCTTATCAGTGGGGAGAGGTCCTGTAAGTATATGCTTAGGTAGTAGAGTAGGGGAAGCCCGACGCTCACAGCGCTAATGATATACTATGTACAGCCCTTACTTCTGGCTTAGGTTTGCTTTGTCTTAACAGCTTAATGCGTTCTATGTCGCTCATATTCTAAAGGGACAACTGCCGCTGTGGCACTTGCATCAACCAAGATACGAGACAGCGGAATTTCGATACTTTCAAGGTGAATATCCACATCGCTGCGGCACGCTATCAGCGCTAATACCAAGTACACAAGCTACCTGAAGATATTGAACCAGTTCGGATGACAACCAACGAAGCGGGGCTTGAGATTGAGTGTTGGTATAGTCCTACCGCCCGAGGCTGCAATCTTTCTAATATGCCCCAGGGTCCCATGGTTCACACATGAGCTTCTATCGCTGGGATTTTCTTGAGTCTTACATGAAGGGGGCTAGACCCGAACCTGACGACGTCCCGTGAGCACATCACCTCCCTTCTGTTTGCTGTAATCCAGCTGACCAAGAAATTCATGAGATTCGAATATTTTGGGTCCAAAGGACATGCCAACTCGAGCGTAGAGATAGAGTATGGCGAATTCTCAAAAGATGAGACACGTGCTGTTGGGCGCTTGACAGATATAATAGTATGCATACGATATTTCGCTTTTCTAGAACGCCAAATTCCCTTCTGACATATTAAATAGAGGCGGAAAGGGTACGCTGTGGTTAACGGAGTGCCAACCGAGTCAGCTAAAGCGACCGAAGACCTACTCCGGAAGATTGCCCATATACGTGTAACGCACTATGGTGGCTTTTACGATTTCACCGCAGATATGGAGTACGCAGACACTGCATATACCAATATATCCTTACCTTTACAGTACGCCTGACGCCTTCCATTGTCCCTTTGTGACAGGTTTATGTCCCGCCGCTCCCCCATAACCCCAAACCCCTCCAGAGAGCCTTACTACTTATGGGAATCGCTCACTCTTAATATGGGACAGCACGGATAATGCCTATTTTACCGACCCTTCTGGATTGCAAGCCTTTCATCTTCTTTCCCACACGGTCGCTGGCTCGGTGAAAGGTTTCGGATCAGACTTAGGAGGACAGTCCTCGCTTCTAGATGGTTTCTATGCTGCGCATATTATGAAAGAGGAAGCGCCAGATTTGTTCGAAATATTGGCTAACGTCGGCGTTCCCTACCATGCAAGTGGCAATAAAGGGATCGCCATATCTCCTGACAAGCTGTATCCGGTGCTCGAGTACAACACGGAAAGGAACATAATGCATCGCATCCGGTGGAATAACGACGACCGCGGGGTGGTCTTCCCAGGGGGCCAATATTCTATAATGCAGTGGTATAAGGCCGCGGCGAAATGGCGGGAGATTCTGGCACGCAAGGAACTCGTGTACTGGTTTCAGCTCAAGCCTGGCAGTCTTCTACGTAAGTATATACGTAGAAACCTAATGGTTTCAATGCTAACTCTCCGGGAAAGTCTTCAATAACTATCGATTATTGCACGGGAGGAGCGCCTTCGTAGGAATAAGAAGAATATGTGGTGGTTATAGTAAGTGCTATTACTCCTTACGCACGCATTTGAGTTTATCGTGTACAGATGCGCTAACCGCTCACTGCTATTCAGTCAACTATGACGATTTCATTTCGCGATGGCGTAACACGAACTACCCTAGGGACCAAGTTTTGAGGCAGGTAACTGGCTAGCATGGCCGAGGGATACGCAAACGAACTTCGGGGCGGTTCCCGTACCTACCACGGCTATGCATGAATGGGTAGAAAGTTTGGGTTTGTCGTCTCTAGCTAGATATTATTGGATTGCGCCTGCTTTTAAGTTCTCAAGCGCCACCCAACGAAAATTTGTTTCAGTGTATCATGTCTGCTAGCGCGTAGCGCATTCCCCTTATGCCCGTCTTCCATCTCCAATTGGCGGCCTCCGACGAAATCTGTCTTGAGAAGTGAAGCAGGTCTGTCATATCATGCGTGGCAACTAGATCTTACATGCCGCCAACTGTTTGCACATGGTCATGCCGGTAGGTATTATGGAGTCTGATTATCTACCAACCACTCATATTGTTAGATCTTCTCCTGGTTTCCAGCTCGGTTTGGCTCTTTATCTTCCTACGTGCCGCTGATCTGCTTCACCTTCGTTGCCCGAGCAGCTCTCCTAACTTCACTTGTTTTCCATTTCTCCAATATTTACGGCTACGTAGATTATAAAACGAGTATCCAAGATGGCTGACTCCAAAACTGGCCGTTTCCCTCGTAATAACATGCCGACCCCTCAGTCGGACCTTGTCATGCCCCTCTTTTCGCTCAAAGGCAGGACGGCCATCGTGTCTGGAGCTGGTGGCGGCATCGGTCTAGCGATCGCCCACGGGTTTGCCGAAGCCGGCGCGAACGTCGCCATCTGGTATAATTCGAACAAGAAAGCGCTAGAAGAGGCGGCCAATATCGAAGCGAAGTTTGGGGTGAAGTGTAAATATCACTATCTCTTCTCGCCCTTCAAGTAGACCGTGATGGAGCAGACCTATCCTACTAAGATGACCGTCCGTGCAGGCAAGGCCTACCAGGTAAATGTCAGCAGCTACGAGCTCGTAAAAGAAGCCGTGGACGAGATCGTGCGGGACTTCAACGGGCGACTAGATGTGTTCGTTGCGAATTCGGGCATTGCATGGGAGGAAGGACCGCTCATTGACGGGGCAATGGACACTATGTCCAAAGTGTTCAAAGTGAACCTCGAAGGGACCTTTTATTGCGCCAAGGCGGCCGCGCTGCAGTGAGTGTATTTGGAGTCACTTCTTCTTGCCCTGGCAATTTTCAGAAGATCAACCCGCCTTTACGAGCTAAGGTTGTGACCGGAAGCTTTCGAGAACGTCGTGAATCTCGATTAAAACAGAGTGATAACTGACTTCAAGTTATTAGCTGGCGGCGGCAGCGTCAGGAGGGCACAACGGCTGACGGTAAACCGCTGGAGAACTACCTCTCAGGCAGCTTTATCTGCACAGCAAGCATAGCCGCTCATACTACTACTAGCATCCAGGCGGCTGTGGTGCGTGATTCCCGGGGCTATTTGTTGTTGTCGTCTTGACTTCTTCAAGAGTATACTAGCACCTTAGCAACAACTGACATTGGTCGTCGTAGTATAATGCCTCGAAGGCTGCGGTTGTTCAGGCTTGTACGTCCTATCCTACCGGAGCGGAAGTTGTGATATGACGAATCGCATGCGCTGATGAGTATACTATAGGCAAATCCCTTGCGGTTGAATGGACGGGGCTTGCTCGCGCCAATACCGTTTCACCTGGCTATATTGAAACAGAGATCTTGGATTTCATTCCCGAGGAGGCGAGGAACTTGAACAAAGACAGGACCCCGATGGGGTAAGTTCTCTACACAAATTCTCTACACAAATCACGTCCCCTCTGGTGTTTAAGAGAAGCTGGCTCATTATGTGACTCTAGGCGGGAAGGAGAAACCGGAGAGCTCAAGGGGGCGTATCTGTATTTGGCATCAGACGCGTCGTCTTACGTAACTGGTATCGACATTCTTGTGGACGGAGGATATTGTGCGCTATAGATGATAAACCGGCATGAGAAGCTTTGGGAGATTGAGGTTGGCAGCATCATAGGTAGAGTTAAGTCCTCGAGTTAGTGTCCGCAGGCCAAGTCCTATAACGATATGTACGTGACTTTAATATGGAAATGAGATTTCCTTCCTTTTATTAGTGCATGAGGCGCTGCAAGGCGCTGCAAGTTGCTACAGCTATCCACTGAGTTGTGGTGGTGAACTTGCTGTAGAGGTGAGACATCTCGAGATTGTTTTCGGCTAGCTACTCCGGGTAACAACATCGCCCAGATTAACATGCCATAACAGCTGCACTATGACATCCACACGATCTAAACTGCCTTAGCCGGGTTAATTAATATTCCTACGCCGTGTAATGGGAATGTTCATGAACGAAGCGCAGCCTTGTGCCATCGGCTGCCTCAATTCTAGGTGCAACCTGAGCCAAAGCTACACTGTCTGTCTGTCTACCCCTCCTCACCTTAGTAAATGGTGAAGTGTAGAAAAACTTCAGAATTAGAGCTCAAGAGTATAGATCTGGCATCACTCAATATTGTAGAACGGAGCAAGCGGGGAGTTAATTTAAGTCTTTCAGGTCAAATTCGTGATCTTCAAAAGATACTCAACATGACGTATATTGTACACCTGCCTGTACAGTATGTTGTAAGGTATCTTCGGGTACCTTACCTACGACATCATGTAGGTTAGATCAAGCGCTGTCCTGTTACCTAGGCAGAAGCCTACCTAGGTACTGTAGGTACTCATCGGGGGCCTAAATAATGCCCGATCAACACCTACCTAAGAGATACGCTAGAGATAGCGTAGGTACCGCGACTAATCGTTCTGAAAATAGGCGACCCCACACTGATCGGTACCTAGGTAGGGAGTGGAATGTGCCATAGAACACAGACTATGGGCACTCCTTGCACCGAGTGTTGTCCCCCCTTGCTGGTTCGCCGCCCGATAATCAGGTAATAGGTACCGGTACTACGCCCCCCCGCCTTAATCACACTTATCGCCGCTTCAAGCCCTCTCACTGTCCAGCCCTCGTGCTATCCTTGTCATCCTCGCTTTTCCCACTCGAACAGCCCTTTACCTCTGAAGCTAATACCGTTACACTTTCGCGACGACACAAAATCCATCTATATATCCTTACATCCAGGATCCCGGCCAGCCGAGCTATTCTCACCCACGATCCTCTCGGACACCGGAAGGGTGAGCGAACCAGACGTCGTCCTGCAAAGGCGCAGCCCACCGCCCAACATGGACGCTGGAGGCGAGCAAGTCTCCCCCCCCTCGATGACCAGCAGGCGCAACAGCAGCAGCAGCGCAATGCCCACGTCGACAATGCGATTCGCGCAATCCGCCAGAAGAAGCCGCTGCCTGAGATCGACTTCACCATCCATACTATGGAGGATGGCACCCAGGTCAACACCACCGAGCGGGTTTGCAAAGGTACCTAATCACTGATCCAGCCCATCGCCCGCCTGTATACCCCGCCGCCACTACCCGCACATGCACATCAGCGTGCGCAGGAACTGGCCGAGGCGGGTGGTGATGATGATGATGATGATGATGATGACGACGACGACGAATAATGATTTGACACTTTGTCTATAGATGTCCAAGCGCCAGCCACGTTCAAACCTACCGACGAGCAGTTCTTCGAAGACGAGTCTCATACCAAGCCCGACATTACCTTCTTGAAGCAACACTTCTACCGTGAGGGGCGGCTGACCGACGAGCAAGCCTTGTGGATCATCAAGGCGGGCACCGAACTTCTGCGCCAAGAACCAAACCTCCTTGAGATGGACGCTCCCATCACGGTATGCGGTGATGTGCACGGCCAGTACTATGATCTCATGAAATTATTCGAGGTTGGCGGCGATCCAGCCGAGACTAGGTATCTATTTTTGGGCGACTATGTCGACCGAGGCTATTTCAGCATCGAATGTGTCCTTTACCTATGGTCCCTCAAGATACACTACCCCCAAACCCTATGGCTGCTGCGTGGAAACCACGAATGCCGCCATTTGACCGATTATTTCACATTTAAGCTAGAGTGCAAGCACAAATATTCTGAGGCCATCTACGAGGCCTGCATGGAGTCCTTCTGCAGCCTCCCGCTTGCGGCTGTCATGAACAAGCAGTTCCTGTGTATTCACGGGGGCCTTAGCCCGGAACTGCACACCCTCGATGATTTGCGCAATGTTAGTCACCTGCATATTTCTATCGCGTTCGGTTGAATCATAGCCCTCGTTTGCTCATGCTAATTCTTCTCTAGGTCGATCGTTTCCGTGAACCGCCTACCCAAGGCCTGATGTGTGACATCCTCTGGGCGGACCCCCTCGAAGACTTTGGCCAAGAGAAAACAAACGAGTATTTTATGCATAATCACGTACGAGGGTGTTCCTACTTCTTTTCATATCACGCCGCTTGCAATTTCTTGGAAAAGAACAACCTCCTGTCCATCATCCGAGCTCACGAAGCCCAAGACGCTGGCTATCGAATGTATCGCAAAACGCGGACCACGGGATTCCCTAGTGTTATGACTATATTCTCCGCACCCAACTATCTCGACGTCTACAACAACAAGGCAGCGGTATTGAAGTACGAGAATAACGTTATGAACATTCGCCAATTCAACTGCACGCCACACCCTTACTGGCTACCCAACTTCATGGACGTCTTTACCTGGTCATTACCCTTCGTGGGAGAGAAAATAACCGACATGCTTATTGCCATACTCAGCACTTGCTCTGAAGAGGAACTCCAACAGGATACGCCTTCCTCTGCAGCAGGCCCGCATTCCCCTCCTCTCCCAAGCCCGGCAGATGCATCACTGGAGGCCAGGAAACGCGCCGTCAAGAATAAAATCCTGGCAATCGGCCGCATGTCCCGCGTTTTCAATGTTCTCCGTGAGGAATCAGAGAGAGTTACTGAGCTCAAGACTGTTACTGGAGGACGATTACCTGCAGGTACCTTGATGCTTGGTGCTGAAGGAATTAAGAACGCTATCACAAGCTTCGAAGATGCCAGGAAGGTTGATATCCAAAACGAGAGACTTCCACCGAGCCACGAAGAGGTCGTGAAGACCCAAGAGGAAGAACGTCAGCAAGCTCTAGAACGAGCCTCTCGGGAGGCCGAGAATGACACGAAGCTACACACACTTTCCAGAAGACTCAGCACGTAAGCAGGCGCCCATCAATTAATATGTCCGTTTCTTTATTCTAACCATTATACAGGGATCGCAAGCGAGCATAAAATGCCGTGTTTGTATACTAGCTAGCGCCCATGCGAGGAACGTTGATGGATTAGATGATTTAGTTTATACCACTCTGTTGGTTGGCCTTTTATAAATGTGATTCCCCTAGCAGCATATAAAGGGTGACGCGTCCCCACCACTGGCTTGGCAATACCTGAAGTTCGATTTGGTATTTTTCCAAATGCTCAACATGGAGTAAAAGAGACTCGCAAAAACGGAGGCTAACTCTTCGATACGACTTACGACTTTGGACTGGAATGGAAGTGCAAGCAGCGATCAACTGGAAGGGTGCTTTCGATCAGGGCAAAAAAATGAAATAATCAGGACGACCACATTAAATAATACCGGCTTCGCCGACCTGTCTACCTTACTGATAGTGAGGCTGTCTGCTGAATACTGCTCCTTGAACAATGTGCTATGTTTCTAGTAAGAGAGACGAGTAGACGATCATTCATACGACAGGAGAACGAATCGACTCAGATGATACTGCTATAGCTAACAAAGGCTGATTGTGCGCTGTCCCATTTCATCATCAATCAGCCCCCGGTGGATCGGCTCCGTGGATCGGAGCTGGTGATAGAATTCCGCTGTGTCGCCGTTTACTCCACAGGCGGTGTTGTCGCTGGCTATTGTTCCGCGGCGCGAGATGGTGGGTGGGTAAACCGAGTCGCACTCGCGTCCTGATAACTACTTACCTAAGTACTACCTAAACTAGATCACCGAACATTCGCTCATATTATTACACGACGGCATGCTTCTCCTCACTTCGCTCCACTGCCGATGCGGGGCAACATCGCCATGTCTAATGACGTTTGGGGCAGCAGGGTGCGGAAATACCATTTAAATATTGCTGGCGGTGCTCTATATTCCCCCCAGTGAGACATACAATATTGTGTTTCTGTATCTACAAGTGCCGGCCTGAGGTAGGTATCTTGTGCTGCGTCGGAAACTGAATATTAGCATCGACTTCAAAAAGCGGTACGCCTACCTTGCCTATTCTCATTTCATCGTGTACATAAGATGACACATACACAGAGTCAATCATATAAGTTCAGCGAGGACAATACGAAAATGGCGCCGCCCGTGTCAGGATTCAAGTTAAACGCGAACGGTGTGCCGGATTTCGACGCTCTCCCTCTTCGCGAGGGGAATCCTCGTCGCGCCGCCTGGGGCCTATACGGCGATAAGGACGAGCTCGGCTTCCTAAACCGGCTGACGGACGAGAGAGTCGCGGCGGCTGCGCGGGGGGAGATCCAGTCCGGAAAGCGGTTGGTGTTCACTAACAAGCTTCTATCCATCTTTCTACATATATGCCTACCTCTCCTACTGACGATCGAAGTGCCTGGAACTAACGAGACCTTGCCCACATCGTGTAGAATCTCTCTCAATTGGCCTCTCAACGCACAGACACGTGACAAAGCGTTCTTCCAGCGCGAGACATTCCACCAGAAGCTCATAAACAAGGCTCCACAGATTATCAATGACGACGGTAAGCAATTCGGAAGTCACCTTCTTGGCCAAGTTGCCTAAGAACAAAGGCCCTCCTTGTGGGCTGGAATAACGCCATGGAGGAGCTCGCTGTTCTCAAGGCTGGTGTAGATCGCCCTCAAAATAGGGATAGCTGACCCCGAGTCCTCGCAGTATGGACTTTCAATTCGCAAGTCTCCACGCAATGGGATGGCTTGCGGCATTTCGCCTACCAGGATGCCGAGCTCTTCTACAACGGCGTCTCGCAGCGCGACATCCATGACGTTGATGAAGGCACGGGTAAAAGGAGTACTTTTTTGGGAATTCACGGTACGTTGTCTTATTTTCTTAGTCCCTAGTGGAATTCTGTTGTCGAAGAGTGGAAATGTCAGCACCTAGATCTAGGAAACTTCCCTCTCGAAGAACATGCGTATCGGTGCTGTAGTTGGAAAGGGGGAGAAGCGGTAGGCAATCTGGCTAATTGCGATTACAGCCTGGAGCGAACAAGGCATCGTAGGCCGCGGGGTATTGATAGACTACCATGGCTGGCGGACGTCGCCCGAAGGACAGGCGCAGTCCAAAGTCAAGGACTATGATTCCTTCGAGTCCATCTCAATCCCCCTAGAGGACTTACAGGCGTGTCTCAAGGCGCAAGGGACGGAGCTGAAGTTCGGCGACATTTTATTCATTCGCTCTGGTAAGTGGGCCATTCCGACATCCTCCTTACTCCAGCCCCCCTAAGTCGCTTTGTCGGCGGACTTCTTCGAAAATGGTGTCGCGGATCAACGACGTAAAGAAGGGTCCAATAGCCTAATACCAGATTATACGCACTCTCCTAGTTCTGACAGATCTATGCATCGTAGGCTTCATGGCGTCTCTAGCGACCAAAACCGACGAAGAGCTCGCGGCATGCCGAACCGTTGTCCCGCACCACTTCGGCGGCGTGGAGCAGTCGGAGGACATGCTACGATGGGTCTGGGACCACTTCGCGGCCGTCGCGGGCGATCAGCCGGCCTTTGAGTGCTGGCCGTCGAAGGAATCCTGGAGATTGCACGAGGTGCTCCTCGCCGGCTGGGGCTGCCCTATCGGCGAACTCTTCGACCTCGAGAAACTGGCCGAGCATTGCCGAGAGCAGGGCCGCTGGTCTTTCTTCGTCAGCAGTGAGCCGTGTAATGTGCCCGGTGGCGTTGCAAGCCCGCCGAATGTGTTGGCTATTTTCTAGGTCGATGAGGGTAGGAAAAGGGGGTGTGTGCTGAGTTCGGAATATGCGTGTATTTGATCACCACGGACCTCTAAAATTAGGTGAGTGTGATGGACCTCGTCGTGGTATTGTGTGGACCAGATAGCAAGTCCTAGAAAAGTCTCATAATTTTGCATACAAATGTTGAAGTGTTGGTATAGAAGCCTCCAAAACTGGAGTCTCAGACATTCACTTGAAGGTTACCCCACGAGATTTGGTCGAGATTATTAATTGAGACCATTTATGCAACATACACCGTATAATTAACATAATAGAAATGCAAGTCCAAATGGTATACTTAATTCAATTCTATTAATACTAATATCTTTATATATTAATCCCTTTAAATTAAAAAACAGAATATAATTTAAGTAGTTATTATTAATAGAAACTAATAACTATAGCGCGTGGTAAAGCATAGAGAATCATAAAGTGATATTAATATTAAAGAAAAAGGATCGGGGGCAATATGTTAAGGGCTAAATAACCACTAACCCTTAGAGGTGGTTATATAGTAGATCTAGGTCTATATAAAAGGGCTAAAGGCTTTTTAGAACCTTCGAAAGTTTAGGAATTAATTGATTTTTTATTAAGCTTTATACTACTACACTGCTTTTATGCTATAACTAAGCTTCTATTTATTCTAAAACTAAACCTTATAATATATTAATTTCTTTTTTTATCTTGGACCGTTTAAAAACTTGGTTATAATAACTTAGCTATAAAGCAGCAAAAATAACAAAGCAACCTAGCTACAAAATAGCAGAAGCTATAAAGTTACAAAGCAGCAAATTAACAAAGCAGCAAATTAACAAAGCAGCAAATTAACAAAGCAGCAAATTAACAAAGCAGCAAATTAACAAAGCAGCAAATTAACAAAGCAACAAAATAATAAAGCAACAAAGCAATTAAATAGCGTAACACTAGCAACCTTTTTAACAAAAAAACGGCTAAAACAACTTTAATAGCTTGCAAACAACGTAAAAAACCTGCAGCTTTATATTTATAAATTTATAAAGCTTTTAAAAGCTTTTAAAAGCTTTTATAAAAGCTAGCGTAGCTTAAATAAAACACCTGCAACTTTATAGCAAGTACTTTTCCCTAATAACTTTACGCAACAATTTTTAATTCTTTAAGCTTTAGTGCTTATATAAAGCGTATAATTAAAATAATTACCTAATTAGCAATTAAGTTAAAAGGTAGCAGCTTAGCTTTAGCTTAGCTTTTAAAAAGCGTTAGCTTAGCTTTTTAAGCTAGCTTAACTTTTAAAGGCCTAGTTTAACTAAAAAGTATTATACTTTATTTAATAAGTTATTAAAGCTTTTATGTACTAAAACTAACTAGCAAACAAATTAAGCTTTTAGCTTTAGCTTAACATAAAAAAAACAAACTAAAAATAGCAAGTTAGCTACTTAGTAATAGTAACTTTAAAAAATATATAAAGTTGGTTTTTTATAGCATTGCTATAGTATATATAAAAGTTTTTATAAACTAGCTAGCAGCTTTAAAAATATTAAATTTTCTTTATTTAAAACGTTACTTTAAAAACTTTGCTTTTTATAGCATAAAGTAGTTAGCTTGCTAATAAAACACTTAAAATACGCTATAAAAAGCGCTAGTATTTAGCAGCCTAAATATAATAAAGCGTATAAAATAGTGAGCTAAAAATTACTAGCTACCGCTAAAAAGCAAAAAGCTACCTATAACTTTTTAAACTGTTTATAGTTAACAAACAATATTAGGCCCTTAAATAAAATACTAAACGTTAGAACTTATATAATAAAAGTAGCCTTTAAAAAAAAATTAATTTAAAGCATAAGTTAAAAAGATAGCTTTTAATAGCAGCTTACTTATAACTTACTTTTAAAAACCTAAAAACTTAAAAACCTAAAAACCTAAAAACCTAAATATACTTTAAAAAAGCTTAAAAGCTTCTATATAGCAAAACTTTAAAAAAGCATTAGTAAAATAGCTATAAAGCAAATGTTTTAATTATAACCAAAAGGCTATTTTAAAAATTATTAAAAGCAATATTTTTACTTTTAAGCAAATAGCTTAAAAGTATAGTAGCTAATATAACTATTTTTTAAAATAATAATAAAGCAGCAGCTATAAAGCTAAACCTTTAAAGCAGCTATTAAAATATATTAAAATAGCCGTATCGAAGTGTTTTAAATAACAAAAGCAAACCTATTATATATATGTATTTAAAAAGCAGCAACCTACTTACAGCCTATTTAATAATACTAAAACCTTTAGCTTAATAACGCTAGGTTTTAACCTTTTAAAACTAGCAGCCTATATTTTACTTAAGTAGCTTATAGTTTACTGTTAAACCTTTAAAAGTTTGAAAAATACCCAAAAACTTAAAAGTTTAAAAGATATTTAAAGCCTTTAAAAAATTAAAAGCTTAGCTATAGCTATAAAGTAGCTACCTAAAAAAAAAGCATAAGTTTAAAAAGTAAAAAAGCAACAAAAGCTAGCTAAAAACTAAAATAAAACGCAATTTTTAAGCAACTAAAAAAACAACAAAGCTATTAAAGTAAACTATAACACTAAAAGCAAAGCACCTTTTATAAAAACTATTTAGTAAAGCTATAGCAAAGCATTAGCAAAGCTATAAAAAAATAAACAAAAGCTTGCAGTAAAAATATAAAAAGCTAAACAAAATATTATAACAAAAAAGTTAAAAAAAAACCTATAACAAAGCTATAAAAAAGCAAATAAAAGCTTGCAGTAAAAATATAAAAAACTAAACAAAAAGCTATAGCAAAGCACTAATAAAGCTTTAAAAAATCAAAAGAAGGCCTATAGCTATAATACTTTAAAAATAAAGCATAAAAAAAAAGTATTTTATTAAGGGCTAAATAACTACTAACCCTTAGAAATGGTTATATAATAGATCTAGGTCTATATAAAAAGGCCAAAGGCCTTTTAGAACCTTCGAAAGTTCAAAAATTAATTAATCTTCTATTAAGCCCTATACTACTACACTGCTTCTACGCTATGACTAAGCCTCTATTCACTCTGGGACCAAACCTCATGACACAATATGAGTGTTTCTATATGCTCGTCAATGTCAACTTGTTGTGTAAAATAATACAGGTAAGCAGCTAGCTCTGAATTTCGATCTACACTCAATAAAGGGAAATCGTGTTAGTCACCGACTCAGGCCTTTCATTATTTCCTGCAGTCTTTCCTTTGTTCCTCCAAGTATGTAGTTGCCCCCATCACGCCTCCTGCTAAGAGATGGCATTGAATCTAATAGCTGTTTACACTTAACTGATAGTAATACCCTCGAAACCCGGGTGAGCTCGATTTGAGAAACAATCTGATATTTTCCAAATGCACTAGTCTCGGTGTAGATTGGTGGGAGTCGTCACTATCGAACGCCGGTACGACAATGAAAGACACACCAAACATTGCGGCGAGGTGTTCACGAATCCCGGGAATGCCGCCTACCCGTACGTAGAACTGACAAGCAGCAACACGGAACCTCCCGAGTTTGTCAAGCATTTGATGGTGGATGGGTGATCTTTGCAATATTGTACCTACTTAGTTATGGGCTAAACAGGCCACGAGGCGCAATGGTAGCTGTCAACTGGCAACAGTATGAAACGATTTGCCCGTATCATTATTCAAGCTGGGATCGGCGTCGTTTACGTTCATAACTGCCGATTGCGGGGGGCGCCGGGCGGTATTGCATCTTCTCCCTACACATGTAGCTTTACGTAGGCGGTAGGGTGTATCTCGCATTCCACGTGGCTGTACTCGCCCAGGCTGATTACCGTCTGCTAAACAACAATTGATTTCAATAAATCCGATATCGTACTCGGACAAAAACGTAACACGTGGAAAAACTAACAATGCGCCACTTGCCGCGGGCATGTCCCAAATGAGGAGAAATGGAGACAACAGGAAAGGGTTCTTCTCGGCCTCGATTGAGTCACGTGAGACAGAGAGTCCGAAGTCCCGAGTGCCTGAGATGGAGAGGGTTGGAAAGTACTCCCATTTGGTACTTCTGATAGAGTCTATTGGGATACTGGAATCGAACTGGTGTTTCTATGGAACCCTCGCAAGTTAGGTAAAAGCGTTGTGTTAAGAAGAAATCTATTTAAGTAAGCCGCAACATCCGCCCGCGACTTGCCTCAACGGGCTTACTTAGTCATGGACCCAGTACGGCTGGTCCGTCACAGTATTTAATTTGGCTGAAAGCCTTGTGAGGCGGTTGTACCTAATCTTTCCTTTCCAATATCATGTCAACGGCCAGACCAAAATTGAGAGCAAACGCTGACGGAATGACACTTTCGTACTTCAACCCGCTAGTGACGACTACAGCCGATCTGCGGCGCATGCTGGACTCCCAACAGATCACCAGTGTCCAGATCGTCGAACAATATCTCGAGCAAATTGACCGCTATGAACCCGTCCTCAATGCTCTAGCGTCCATTGCTCCGCGCGATAGTTTACGCCGCATTGCCGAGTCCCTGGACGACGAACGTCGAGGTGGGCGTGTGCGGAGCCCCCTCCACGGCATTCCAATTGTGCTCAAGGTGCTCTGCCCTATCTCCCCGGTGACGAAGACTCATCCTAGACCATATGCTAACTGTCTTGGAATTTTAGGATGCATTTATCACAGCATCCGATCTTGGCATGCCGACTTGTGCTGGAGCGGCCGTGTTTGCGGGTGCAAAGGCGTCCAAGAATGGCGCCATCGTGCAAAGGCTGGTTGACGCCGGGCTTATCATTCTAGCCAAAGGAAATATGACAGTGAGTAAAACCTGGTCCTCGTGTCAAGTTTAGTTCCCGGTCGTTAATGTCATGATATAGGAGTATGCGGGCATGAAGACCGAGGAGATGATGCCGGGGTGGTCTGCATATGGTGGTCAGACGATCTCACCATATGTAGGGCCCATCAAGAGGAACGAGAAGGTCCTGGGCCATTCGGTACGTACGACGAGTTCATGATCGAACATCTTGCTAATGAAGACACCGTACCAGGCCCCGGGAGGCTCTTCCAGTGGTCCGGCTGTGGCCGTAGCTGCTGGCTTCAGCCCATTGGCCATGGGTACCGAGACAATCGGGTCGATCGTGACCCCCTCTGTCCGTGCAGCACTTTACGCGCTCAAACCAACCCACGGTCTCCAGGAAGTGGCTGGCATGTATAGAATGACAGACTTTTTTGATGTTCCCGGACCCATGGGGTTTGTTGCCCTATACTACTTCTTTGTCTTCCTTTCCTTTTCGATCTTGATCCTTTCACCCGAGCAGAATTTCTTGCCCAACAAATTATTGATTGAGAACCTCTGGGTTGCAGAAAATGCACCGCAGACATAACCAGCTTGTCGAGTGTATTGCTAGGACGACCCTTCGACAATGCCGATGTGGGAAAATGGGAGGGACTCGCTGTTGCGTCTCTTGATCCTAAAGTTTGGCAGTTGGCGACAGCGATATGTGATCAAATCGACGGTACCGAGGTGCAAATGGTTAGTCTCACATTCTTGATTGAAGAATTCAAAGCTAAGACGTTGTAGATAGACGAATACAAGGCTGCGATGCTTCGAATTGGACAACTAGGATGCACTGTCAAATACCCAGTGGACATCCTGGATCTATCAGAACTTAATATTGATGGCAAGGACGCAATAATGCCGATTGCTTGTATGTCAATACGTGGGATCGCTATTTGGTGGCGCTAATTTTCTTCGCAGTCTGGGATTTCAAACACATTGGCATTCCGACTTTCATTGAAGGGTTCAGTGACGCCCCCGTTGCTAGTCTAGAGGAGATCGTCAGGTTCAACGAGCAAAATCAGAGCTTGACAATGCCAGAGCGTATGAAGAGTGTACTTTCCCTCTATGTTGCCGGTTTCTAACTCATTGCCAGCTTTCACCAAGCAAGATCAACTTCTCCGAGCTCTGGACATCGCCGGGACCTCCGAGGAGATTGCACAGTTGAAACGAAGGCTTCGCGAAACGGGGAAGTCTATAATCAATCGAGTTCTTGATGCAGAAAATGTCAATTGTATCGCCGCTCCAGCCGACTCTGCGATATGTATCTATACAGCCGCGGCCGGTGAGTCATTTGCCTCACGCTTCGTATATACGTCACGATTCTCACTGCCTTTAGGATATCCCCATATCACGATCCCCCTCGGAAAGCTCAATTACAACGGTCGGCCCTTTGGAATTTGTGTTATGGCGAGAGAAAACGATGAGGCGGTACTATTGCGGTTCATGGCCGCTTATGAGTCTATGACAGCGCCCCGTCCAGTGCCTTCTATTGTATTTTAGCCCTTAAAGACCGAGATGAATACCCGTCTGAGCACGGATGGATTTCTAGACAATGTGCTGGATTTCCAAGGGTGACGACGACGACTGCAGATATATTCCTATACAGAATTCGAAAGGCAAAGTCATTAGTGCGCCATATACACAATATACTGTCAGGCAATTTTCAAACTATCCTACTATTATGGAGTGACCAGTGACAAGTAACAAGCAAGCCTGTGCCTTTGAAATCGGAAAGCAAAGGGGAGTCAAGTGTTTTTCATCGCCGGGCATGCGGCCTGCGTCCCAATATCGTAGCCTGCGAGATCCGTCATTCAAATGGCCCAATATATCTTGACTTAACGACTCGAGTCATGCCTTCCACAGCGCCTGAGACGAACTAGTCACTATGTAGATAAAGTTCTTCGAACTTTTCAGGCCCGTCTATATGCACAGGCCAATTGACAGGCAAGGTATGCTTGACGAACTCGGGCGGAATGAGACTCTCGGCCTCGAACCCTATGTAGCTCATGCTTCGGATATCGGGCCTTTGAAGAACTTCACCACAATGTTCTGTACGGCCCTCGTTGTTGTAGCGGTCTCTGAGCCGGACACCGGTCTTGACGGAGCGTTGAAGCTTCCGCCAATAGTAAAAAAAGTGTGCCTTGTGCCAGCGTGGAGTGGTATAATAGATGATTTCGCCATAATGGTTGCCCAGCCCCTTGATCTCGTCCATTGACATCTCCATTGTATATTGGGGATCTGCGTACCACTGCTATCGGCCGTCCAGTCCCTCACCTCTTCGCTCAAACTCTTCCAGCAGCTCGTAGTCGATGCAGTGATCCTATTTTAACAGCTTAGAAGTTGCTCTAATATTTTCATAGATCATCAAAGTAGTGACTAACAGGTAGCCAAGCAGTCGCAGCCAGATCAAAACCACAACCCATAGCTCGAGCCTCAGCTGTTGAATCACCGCATATGCACGGAGCGTCGTTGATTATGCTCTTGACCGAAGCCTCTTGGTGCTGTGGGCTATGTATAGATCTCTGTCTCCAAACAGAGATCGTGATGAGTGCTAGTATTAATGAAGCTATGTTGTTCACGCCAGAGAGAATGGCGCGCGAGTTGCCAAAAATCCGGAGTCGGGCGCGTGATCCGCCGACTTGCATGTCATGATTTAGCGCTACGGCCTCGATGTCCTCCTCATTATCGAAGCTGCCAGGGTTCCGATTTAAGTGATATAATAATTGCGCAGATTCGGGGTTTGAAGACTTACTCGTTGCGAAGAGAATCGTTCTCGCTGTCGTCCTGGCGACGAGACATTGGTGCCTACTTGAACGATTTTGGCCGCTCATAATACGCGTGATATTCGTCTTGGAGTAGTTTGATTTTAGGTCACATTAATCTAGGCGATGTTATTACCCGGAGTAGCTAGCCAAAAACGATCTCGAGATATCTCACCTCTACAGCAAGTTCACCACCACAGCTCAATAGATATCTATAGCAACTTGCAGCAACTTGCAGCGCCTCAAGCACTAAGAAAAGGAAGGAAATCTCACTTCCAGATTAAAGTAGAGTACATATTATTATAAAACCGTCCAGTTGACGAGAGTGGCGTGCCTTATTTGGCTACCTACTTAAGTGTATGTACTTAGACAGGTCTGCGAGTCATTACGTGACGAGGGGCGAAAAGTCTGGGGAACTTCTATTCCATACACCGAATACATGTGTATTGCATGCAGCTGGAGTGGTTCTGTAAGTCATGTACTCCGTCAATATTGCTTTTCGCAGTGGCTCGGATCTCAAAATATGCTCACAAATATCTGCAACGAACTCCTGAGAAAGAACCAAACTTAGGTATCAAGATATCCTCAGCTCTTATCAGCTATATGCGACCACTTAAATAGCCGCCTGGCGCGTTGTGAACTGATTTATGCCCATACTTTGAGGCTATCCTAAGGCATCAGCCTAATAATGGGATGTCGTTGTCCCCGCTAGCCTTGAGATCGCATCACGATCGTTGCCTCGGGTGTCATTCCCCTACACGGGAGACGGGTCTAACAATGATTCTCGAGCAGGCGCCCTACGCGGTAAAGGCTCTAGCGACCTAGGTAAACGGATTAGAAAGCTGTACTACTTGCTAGCTAGTGAGATGGTCCAGATACCCAATAGAGGCTATCTTTTCCCCCATTAGGTAACGGACCTGTGCTGCCTCATACACATAGACTGCATGGGAAATAATTCGATGAGAGGTACCACAATAGAATTGATCGAAAGAAGGATGATAAGTACCTAGACGGGTAAAGTAGTGCTGTTGGTTTGGTTGGATCTTTCCTTTTATCTTAGGTTCAATACTTCTTCTCCCGCGCTGGTAGCAAGTAAAGCAAGCAACACTGAATAGGAAATTCCATCAACGCATCTAGATGAGTGGGAACTTGGCCAATTGTAATAGCTCCGCCGTATTGGAGATCGTATTGCTTCGTGCTTTTTTATCTATCACTTGGCGCCGTAGCTCCTTAGCATGGTCATAATCGTTCATTTTACCTTCGTGCCAATAGTAGCTCTTGCAGCTGTAAACATTGTTAGAAACTATATAGTTAAGTTTAGTAGCATCCGTACAGGAATTTGTGAGCGACGTTGTCCGGCGTGGACTGTTTGTTGCCGGCATTATTAGCATCCATGCGCAGCTAGCCATCGAAGTTGAGCAACAAGAGAGACTGGGGCATGAACAGGCAATGGGCCGGCACTTGGTGCCAGGTTCACGCCAACTCGGTGGTACTGTGCATCTCTGTAAAAGAACACGCGGAAGTGGAGTAGTTGATCGAGGGGTCGCTGGTGCCAGGTACCATACTTCTAGGCGAGAACGCCACCTGCTCAACGTCGCCGTGGAAATTTCTGGGTTCGTATTGAGCACAAGGCGACTGAATCGTGCATAGGGAATTGATCACGCGAAGACACCTTAGCGACATCGAAAGGGCCAGGGCCGAGAATGTCGAGATCAGTTTGTTCGGGCTTCATAATCTGGACTTTGGTAATCTACTCGACCTGCTCGCCGCCCTCGATTGTGTACCACAGGTCACGCTTTGAGTAGTCCGGATTGACACTTGACCACTCGGTAGCCTCAGCCCGATCAAACTGCTTCTGTCCGTGTTTGGCGATGAAATGGTACTTGATGTAGATCCACTTGAGCGTGTGACAGCCGTAGCTGCGATCAAACCTCCAGCCTGCTGGCGTACCACGATCACCGAAGAGCATCAACCCAAAGTGGTTAGCCTCGGGCGTATTAACAAGCAGATCAAAAGTTGCATCATAATCAAGCAGAAAGCTCTCCGGAGAGCGGAATTGCGAGCGGATAACATCAGGCCCGTGGATCGGATTCCGGCAGAAGAAAACAGGAAGTTCAAGCCGATAAGGTCATAATTGCCTTCTTTGCTGTAAAACTTGATGGCGAATCCTCGAGGGTTTCTTGCTCTGTCGGGAAATTCTCTCCCAAGGGTAACGGTAGAGAAGCGCACGAAACCAGGCGTTTTTTCTCCGGTCTTCTGCAAGAAGGTTGCCTCCTAGCTCATGGTGGTCTTGCCCGGCGATCTGGCGGCAATATCAAGTTATGAGCTTACGGTCGGCGACGCAGCATATCTCGTGTACTCAAAGTATCACGAATGCAACACTTCCACAAGGGTGAACCATGCCTACAATGGGTAAATAAGGCGCTCGGACAGTATCATATCATGACTGATGTTCAAGGTTTTTGGATTGCTTGAAGTGCTGTTGTTTCTAGAACAAGAACACATCACTAACCGTGGGAATTCCACTAATGGCCTTGCTGCGACAACTTTGGTCGTTTAGCGTGGGGTTGGGGATTTGCCAGAAGGAACCTATGGGTCTAGAAATAGGATACCCTCGTCGTTAGTGAAGTAAGGACCATCGTTAGTTCGCTTACCACTAGATACGGTACCAGAGGCCTTTACGGTGACATCGGCAGGGTCTTCATTCGAGCTCATCCCATGACTCAGGCAATTGCCTTGCTGCTCTAATGAAGTCGCACTCCGAATTCTCTAAGCAAGGCTCTCTAGCGAGTGCTGAAAGATGCTCCATTTGTTGCTATTTGAAGTACCATCAATAGGACTTGTGGCCATTTTGAAGAAAGATTTGAAGCAATATTTGAGACCGTGTTTATATGGTATATGCGGAGAAGAACGAGGATAGGAATTTTACAATATCTATGAAAAAGACAGCGGCGAGATCGAGTTGTATACAGGGATGCAGAGTCCCGGCCCCGAATCGGAGTTTCTCGAATTGTCGTGATGTATCGGTGGCGCTTCAAACGCGTATAATTGATGCCGACCGGGTCTTCACATGTGAAAGAAAAGTCTCAACGCCATCGAATAAAGGATCGCGACAATAGAAAAGGTACAGAATTTGACCAACGTAACATGCCCTCCAAGGTAGCGAGACGTCGTGGAGATATAAGGCACAATTGGGACCTCGGGGGCATGTGATAGATGTCATTTTGGCTCAAACGACGCAGCCGCCTGTAGCTTAGCAATATAGGACGTGACCCTTAAGCATACCCGTGAGAACTAAGCGACCTGACGTCCCTTTTTTCCTTCTTTTTTATTGTCTATTTTTTTTTTAAAAAAAAGAAGGAATAATGGCCAGAGTAAAACCACCGATTCTAGATACCACTTTGTTTCGCTGGAAAACCTGTAGCCCAAATAGGATAAACAACATACACTTCGGTTAGGTCGGGTAGAAATCCCTGCGTACAGGAGAACCAGTCAGCCGTGCGACGGGGATAGCTTAGGTAGAGCCCAAGGGTTCTGCTAGGGTGTTTGTCTACTAAAGTGTCTATATCAAGCGCTTCAATTGTGAAATAGACTAGCACGTAGGTAGGAAGAGAGTCTCAACTCGTATGAATCTCATTGCAGAAAATATCTAGCTGGGATATGCCTCCTGGAACTAACTCTCTTTGATCCTCAAGCGGAGTAAGCCATTATGATTAAGAGAGAGCGCGACTCCCAACGTTCTCAGCCTCGAGGTACTTTAGATATCCTGATAGTAAGGGATATCTGGTTCCCTAGCTTGTGTAGCAAAACTAATGGCGCAGTGGTCGAGATTAGGGAGGCAAGAAGGGCGAGCGGAGCGAAAGCTTTCATATGGCAACATTAGAGCTTTATTATCTATACGGATTCTGTTCTATGGGTGGGTGATCAAGTTGAACTGCCGAACGCACGAGGGTAAAATATTGAACAGAAGGGGAGATTGCGTTGACGGATCACTTAGCATACCTCGGCTTAGGAGGCGTGTTGAGACTTCCGACCTTCTCCCCAGACTCGACTGACGGCCCGTAGAATACCAGAAGGTACAGCCCCGGCGTCTAGAGCTTAGTGAACCCCCACGAATCAATGTAATCACCGCGTTAATGCCGTTGATCGCATTACGTTTCACTGTGACGGCAAGGTACCGCAGTTGGCTACCTGCATGGTTCTCGATGACAGCGACAAACCAAGGCCCCAGTAGGCCCCCATGCCATGGTTTTTGGTTGAATGCCCATCCTTGAACGTGGTTAGGCTAGGTGTATGGGCCAACAACTCTGATGTTCCTACAGCACACATGCAAAAAATGCACGAATTCGATGGTTTGCAGACTGGATGTCAGAGCTAGTCAGCCTACTTGACTTCTTGGTGGAAGTTAATAGCTCCCAAACTATTCGCATACAGCTCTTCTAGTTCCTGTGGGATAAATAGTGGAAGAAGAAATTGTAAACATTGATGAATATTATAGTCGGGGACTAGCATATATGTAAGTTGGTTGAGCTTTCTCAAGGCTCTATGATTATGCGTAGATCGCTTTCCTGTACGATCACATTCAGCACCAGTTCGTATTGATTGGTTGCTCAATGGCGATCGTGGTAGGGTATACTTCCTGCTGAGGAAGATGGCAATGTGATATTTGTGAGATTTGGGAAGAGGATAAGTTAGAATACACCAAAGAATAAGTTATGCGCCGAGTAGCTGTCAGCATCACCCAAGTGTGGTGTGTGTCGAGGTCGAAGGTACGAGACGACGCAAAACAGTGCAGCTGATCCACTAATACCGTTACCAAAAAGACTAGACTATGTTACTTAGTTTGTCCTAGCACATAGTATGGAGAGCCTTCGTGGCTGGCTTTCACCTGCCCACGGGACCCTTGTCCTAGCTACATACTAAGTAGGCAGGAGCATTTTCTTTACAGATCAGTAGAAAATCAGAATGGCAGCACTTTGGTGTTTTCGTTAGGATTAACCAACCGATCTTCCTGGTATGTATGATACTAGCAGAAAATCAGAGGCTAAGCGGCTAACATGTGCCCGGATAGTCTTACCTAGTCTAAGGGAAGGGTATAGTGTACAAAGCCCTGAATGTGAATGAGTTATTGCTACGCTTTAAGGCTGGAAGTGGCCGTATCTGCTGCTTGTGGTTTTTTCTCCCCTTTTTGGAAAATAAAACTACGAGAAAATAGACGCTTCTGAAAAATAATAGCAATTAGGCTTCACAGTGGCAAAGGAAACCGCTATCAATGACTCGAAGAGGAAATTAAGCCAAGCGAGGAAAAGAGAAAAAAAAGTGATAGAATACTACTCCATAATGGTTGTTTAAAAGCTTGGGGCTTCATTTTCGTCCCTGCTCCTCAGACATGAGGGAAACGCATCGGCCGCAGCACATATGGGCGGCAGTGCTCTTCGTAACAGCAGAGGTGAACGTTGCCCAGACACATTCCGACTTCATCATATGATGTCAGGCGTCGGGCGGCGCTGAGATTGAGCGGGCCAACAATAGGGCCCACCTATAGTTGCGCATTGTAGCGCAGAATAGCTGTGAGTAAACCAGTGGGCGAGATGCTGCTGGATTATGTGCGCAAGAATAGATAGCGTGAGACTGTCCAGGTCTCTAGGTATTGACAAAACAGAAGTAAATTCTAAGGCCTGGAACATGGGAAAGGTCAATTATATAGATATTTGTTGAGTCAAGAGTACTTGACCGTACTGGGTTCAAGGCGCTTTAATGCATTCAACGAACGCAAGTGGGAGATTTATGCGAGGCGACGCCAAAAGGGTTAAAAATAAGAAAGTCCCAAGGATAGCCCTCACTACAATATCAAGCACTAGGATCTGGGCCAACGTAATAATAAAAACAAAACTTCTTTCGTGCGTAAAGATGTAAAATTAGTGGAGGAAAACCTAATTAACGATGATTATGATTAAGTGTATTATGCAATGAATCTATCTTAATAGTCTTCGAAATATGAAGCCTATTAAATTTATCTGGGACTACTGGTATAATGAAAGAATTAGCAACATGTTGCCGCGATCTACTGTATCGGAGAATTAGGCCATGCGACCAAGTGCCGTACCATCGCCTTGCTTATATTCTGTAGCTGAGGTGCTAATCTTGTATGTTCTCCTTTTTAGAGCTGAGCTGCTGGTATTGTTGCTGCTAGCTTTTTCGTGCTCTCGCTGGGGCCAAATCAATGCTCCTCAATTCCAGCAAAAGAAATGATACATCGAGAATACCTAATGTAGCTTAGATTACAACATTTGTCGAAGTTCCCCTATTATCTTCAAGTATAGAGAGCTGAAGGTAATTTACAGCCTGCTGCACCATATTGGCACGTTACATAGAAGCGACGTTTGTAGAGCATTCCTAGAGCCAACTCTTTAGGGAATTTCACGTCTGCTACAACAAGAGGGGCCCTTATAGCGAATCTACTCTCTTCAAGCTCAGCGAATGTGCTGCAGATAATTTATGAGAGAAAAATTTCTAGGACCTAGTGTTTTTTTCTCTATCGTTGTTTTACTATCTATCTAAGAGTTGAAGATAACTATAGGCATGACTACGACCTTGGTGGCGAAGAGCTGGCCACGGGCCATTGTCAGATGTTGTTGGTTGCATCGTGAAGGCCCGATGCCAAGGGCTGCATCGGAGCATCAGCAGCTTCGAGGCAGGAAGCCAAGACATTTAGACCCACTAAACAACACCGATCGTAAATAAATGACCATCAAGGTACTTAAAAGGTCCTCAAGATGGCAGGCGAAGATAATATTCCTTTCCAATCGCAGCAGTAGCGTGCTGGACCACACAAGCTCAGCATTCGCCCCCATTTACAGCTTGTCCTAAGGGAGTACTTGGCATGAACCTTGATGGCCAACTACAACACGAGCTTGTGGAGAGTGTCTTGATTTAGACCCAATGGTTCTGTTGCAATTGGCGTAAAAACAAGTTGACCGTTGTTGAATCCCTTGTGCCAAGCGCATCGCTCAATACTAAGGCGTCGATGGTGGTTTTTTGGGATTTAGTTTGTAAGGCTACCTGTATGCCTAGAAGTGAAGATATTGCTACGGTAGAGGCTATAAAACATCCACCCCTCGCCTGTTTTCACGGCTCGCATCTTGAATTCTGATATTTCGAGTGTGCTTTCACCGAGAACCATCGAACTCCACTACTCTCTCTTCAGGGTTATTCTCGACAAAATGCATCACACTAGCTCCGCCCTCGTTGCTCTGTTCGCCTTGTCTTCAGCCTTGGCCCAGACGCTGCCCCCATCCCCAACCGCATCTGTTGGCTGTGAACCTCACGGCGATCACTGGTAGGACAGAATCATTCTCCCACTTCATAATTATGTCTGACACGAGATATAAAAATAGGCATTGTGATGGGCCTGCTACCGTCACATCTTCGGGAGTACTGCCTCCCTCCCCAACTGCGTCTGTCGGCTGTGAGCCCCATGGCGATCACTGGTAAGGCAGTCTCTTTCTTCAACTCGTTTTATACGAGGGCTAGAAACGAAGTTGGAACTGACATATGAATAGGCATTGTGACGGGCCTGTTGCTGCTACCACCTCAGCAGCAGCTTCATCTTCCAGCCACGAGGACCACGAAGAAAGTGGGACTTTGCCCCCGAGCCCGACCGAGTCAGTAGGCTGCGAGCCCCATGGTGATCATTGGCATTGCGATGGCCCGGCATCTACAACTTCTGCTGCAGCAGCAACTGAAACAACTCATGATCACGACCACGAAGACGACCATTCAGCGAGCACTGGGACTCTACCACCTAGCCCGACCGCGTCAGTCGGCTGCGAACCTCACGGCGACCACTGGCATTGCGATGGCCCTAGAGTTACATCCTCAAGCACCACTGCGGCATCCGCGTCAGCCTCGGTTTCCACCACTACTTCGCCCATACCTACAGCCGGTGTTGGTAAAATGTTGACTAATGGGGCTGCCCTAGTGGGAGGCCTAGTATTGGCTCTTGGTATGTAATATAGCTTCAGAGTCGTTGTCATGTATAATTCTATATAATATGGTTTTTCCGCAATGGAGGGAAACTGGAAATTTTATATGATATTTCACTTTCGATTTTGTATAAATACTAAACAACACAACACACGATGCTCCTCTTGACGGTGTCTCGCCTAGTTTTCTACGCATTAAAAATTCACCTCGATCTTTCTGGTCGTTTATGACAACCTGCCGTTCAACACATTTCTCCAAATTTAGATACCCTATGTCTACGCAACTCTCAAGATGACAATATTGGAAATGCGAATTGCTAGGTGAGTCTCATGTTTATGCATTGTGGATATGCCAAGAGCAAGCCAAGGAAGCCCAGTACCCAACGACCCGTAAAGATGATGCCAAGAAGGCTAGACTACGACTCCGCAGAACCTTGATGGCCAAATCCACCACAGCACTGCTGAGGCCTACTAGTTACACGCCTCTAAGATCCAAGTAAATTATATGATGCAAGATGCTACCCAACTCCTTGGACGCTGTGGCTTTGGTTTTGTCAATTCTGCCGTCAAGGCCAACAGAAAACAACACAACATATTTCTATATCTATTTCATTTTAGACGAAACACATACGTGTAGAGAACAAGAAGCTAACACAGTTGCTTTAGACCCGTTCGTCCAACAACGACAATGTCTATCCACCGTATGTTGACCATTCGACGAATTTCAAGGCGAAAACCCCTTTTTCCTCCGCAGTTACTAGGCGTTATCATACATAACAGTCAGAGCTCACAATTGTATTCCTCCGACTAGCTGCCCTGTTCTTCGTTCGTTTCTTGGCTGGCGAGCCCGTGTGGCGCGTTTCGGAGAAAGAGAAGACACCAGCGATAACTACCACACTAACCTAGCTTCCCAAGCATCACGCAAGAGCCGATATAGCCATATTATCGTGGCGTATGTTATGTGAACTCTAGTCGCAGAGAAAGGATCAAAGTCTACATGAACTAGGTTGCGTCTTTACAACTGCAAGAACGTTGGGTCATCGTGCCGCCACCAACGACGAAATTCTCCCAACAATTGTTTTCTGTACCCCACGTGGCCATACCGCGAGCGCCTACCCCCACTGCCACCCGACCAACTTAAACAATACAGATGCCGCATCGGGTCTGGAGGCCTGGATGCTGACGTGTTGGAGACGTAGGGGGTGGGGAGGATAGTAACTGACCGCCGCAACTAAGAAGGCAAGGAGTTGGGATCTGATAGCTAACAGAACTGTCAGCTTGATACGAAAGTTAAGTAAGTCGATATAACCCCTTGGGCCTAGCAATAGTTGCCTAATCGTCAATCAACAGATAGTGCAATCGCCGGACGCAACGAAAAAGCGAATTACCATGCTCGTAACGTAATCGAGACAGCGATCCTCTCCATAGAATCGATATTCCTCTCATAATGCGCTTCACTGGTTCGGTTCGTAGGTCTACCTTAGCGCCTAATACATTGATAAAACAGGGGAACTAGCGGGGAGTTTACGCGCCAATCTCCTTGTATTCTTCGAGCCAGTACGTCGGGGTGATTTGGATTACGTCGCTGTTCCCGAGTGGTTTAGGACATCTGTCAGTACTCTATCCCTTTTATACATGTGGGCTCCTACGCAAAAATCGAAATAGATAATTACAACACGCTAACTACGCGATTGCAGTTCAGCTCCACAGGTTCAAATGCTCCATATTAAACATTAAGCGCCGGGCCGAGCTCAATTAAAGACCAGACGACAATTTCCAGCCTTCCACTAGACGGTTCATTACATTCCTCGTCGATCACATCGCCCTATCTCCCGAAAACCGAAAACAAGCCCACACATGTAGGCACAGTACCAAACAATATCGTTCATGGAGTGGGCACCATAATCTGTTCGTTTCATACGCCACCGTTCGAAGGCGCAAGTTGTCGTCCGCCGCGTCATTTCTATTATTGGCGATTTTAAGACAAAGCGGTACCAGGTGAGCCGTTGATGCAGCTTTACTGGCTCTTGACAAATCCCTCCTTTAGCAGCCTGGGCCTCCGCGGGTGGCTTTGGATGTCTTAGACGTCACACGGTAAAAGGTGTCGCTTTTGGTCACCGAGTCGGCGTAGGTCAATAAACCAATCAGGGGCCTTAGGGCCTTTCTCCCTTTCAGCTATTAATAGATCGTATAGACCTTATAGGTCCACGAGGTTAGAGTCGCCTACAGACTAAGACATACGAGATATGGTCCTGTATCGAAGAGACCGGAATGTGAGGAAATACCTTAATTGTTGTATATAAATAGGAGGCCTAAAGTCTTGATAGACACAGACTTTTGAGAGCCTTGAAAGATTGTTATCTAGTACAGCCTTTAAGCCAAGCCCTAGAACACCATACTAGCCCTTGTTACATTAGATCTGTATCCCTTCGTATGTCTATTTCTACATAGAGATAGTACAACAGCTGAAATAGCTAAAGCGATCTTCTGACCCAGTTCACCAAGTGTTTATGTCACATTAATCTGGGCGATGTCGTTACCCGGAGTAGCTAGCTAAAAACGATCTCGAGATATCTTACCTCTATAGTAAGATCACCACTATAGCTTAGTGGATAGCTGCAGCAACTTGCAGCGCCTCAGGCACTAAGAAAAAGAAGGAAGTTTCGCTGCTAGATTAAAGTAGAGTACATATTGTTATTATAGGTGGAATTACCGTATGACATGGCCATTGTTCGCCTACTGTTTAATAATATCGTTCCGGAGTGCTGCCAGACACATAATTATCTTTCCTACAACGTCAATAACAACATGTATACTGCTTTAATATAGGAATGAGATTTCTTTCCTTTTCTTAGTGCCTAAGGTGCTGCAAGTTACCGCAAGTTGCTGCAGCTATCTACTGAGTTGTAGTAGTGAACTTGCTGTAGAGGTGAGACATTTCGAGATCGATTCGGGTACCTACTCTGGGTAACAACATTACCCAGATTCTCGTTCTATAACTACTAGCGACAGCACCAATATCTGTGGCGGCAAGGCAAGTGTTTATGTTTACAGTTTCGCAAATATATATTCCAGAATCTGGCTATATATCTTGAATTCATTGGCCACAACAACAGGGAGGCTTCGTCAGCTTGACGCCGCCAATATTAAATACACCAGTGCTACTTTATTTATCCACCTGGCAACTTGTTCGTTCCTTCACCACATCGTAGGCAGATTTTCAGTAGGATGAAATTGTTGCTGTGAACGCCACTCTAACCGAGAACATTAGACAGGCCCATTGAGTTGCCGGTATGCCCCGAGGAATTCGAAAAGCGATACGCCGAAACCACACCAACCCATGGTTCCATCTAAAGGTAGCACTGCCATCGTTCAATACGCGACTCGCACCCCACGGCCTAGATAACTGCTAACGACGTCGGCGAAACCCGATTTTACGTACTGGTTTTGTTTTGGCAACGGATCCCGCGGGCTTATTCCACTTCCTTCCGGCTACCTAAAACTTACCAATTATTGATATAAAGATGTAAACCACTACGACCATTTTACGTGCTTACAACTACATACTAAACGAATTAAATATTTGCTCCTTCGTCGTGAAAAACAACACTATTGATAAAGCTCAGAGCTAGTCGACTAGAGGCTACGATGCATGTGATATGTGCCCCCAACACGCTTGCTGTTCGTGGTAGCCCCGCACAAACCATCCCCAGTGGATGAGGATGGAGATGGCTGGCAATGTACCATCAAGGTTCTCATTTATCCACGAAAGAATGAACTAGCTCCACCGATTCTTACCTCGGTGCCTGAATAATAGCATGACAATGCTCGTGTGTTCATTTGGTGAAACAAAAACTTTTTGCATCCACACCTGCTAAAGAGCACAACTTTGCGACTGTGTTGTATCGTCGAGAAACCAATGAGATAGCGTTGAAAGGTCAGTAAGTATAATTGGTATTCGTAAAGTTTAGCAACCCTTCCCACAAATATATCGCTAACACGAACTCCGCTAGTACTTGTCGCCTTCCTGACAAACTAGGACAAGTTCCTCAGCACAAGCACCGGCTTGCTAATTCGTAAGTCAGTTACCATTTCGTCTCCATATTTCGTAATACGTAAACATCACGGGACATCGGAGTTACGCGTGGAATGTCACAAGCAGTGATGCTCACGCTCCCCTGGTCGATAATCAGTACTTTCCCTATGGTATAGAACTTAGTTCTGTCCCCCCACGGCCTTCAACACCCCTGCACACCTTTTAGTGACAACCATAACCTCATCTTTTGCCCTTAGCTCGGCGCTTTACCTCGCTCAACCTCGTGCCCTTGTCTAAATAAGGGTTTTTTGCCGCGTTTTTCGCGAAGCCTAGTCGTCGGTGATCGTCGCTACCTTCCCGATGGAACACCCGTAGTCATTGGGGAACACGACCCCATAGAACTACGCCGTCAATCACACCACATCGGCTGAGCCATGGCCGGACGAGGCCCCCGAGGTGCGCGATTTCTTTCGAAATAGTACTCCCACTCGTCGAATAGACTAAGCAAGGTCGACTCCTCAGCCGCAAGCCATAGTAGCGTATGTATTACTTTCTCGTTGGTCTCGGCTGCAGCCTAATTGCCCTTGATGTTAGTCACGGTTTTGGAGGATCGTTTGTCACCAACCAATCCTAGCCTCCTTCATTCCTTGGCCGACCGCGTCCACATGGGGGATCCCGAGGTAGCCCGGATCAGATGGTTATCGCTGGCCAACAGCAGTTGTGCTATAGGTCGGAAGGTGCACTACACCACCAACAGGCCCGGATCCTGGCATCGGTGTGGTGTGAAGGGGTCAGGACCGGTCGCGAATCCTAAACGATTCGAGCCATTCAGAGCGAGATAACGGACTGGATGGCGTGAGGGGGGGAGCAGCCACGGGATGACCAAGGACCAGTGTCCCCCGCACTCTCTGCGCCATGTCTGACAAGCGCCGGAAGCGTTACCTATCGTCTCCTCTCGCCTCCTCTCGGCCGTGCGTGAATGCACATGCGCGTGGCCGCGGTGGGTAGGTGGGTGTCGAGCTGCGCATGGATCGAGAAGCAAGGGAAATTGGATAGGTAGTGGGTAAAGAGATTCATGCCGACCTGCTCGGGGCCTCTCAGGTATAAATAAGGGAGGCTTCCCCCGTCTGCCAAAGAGGTTCTCATTCTTCTCATCACCCAAGCTAAGCATCTACAATCACCCCAATCAAGAACACTGCCAATCAACACCACCAAGAGCCCAGCTCAACACACACACCTCAACTATCATCATGGCTCCCTGTTCCTGCAGCACCTGCTCTTGCAGCGACTGGTAAGCCCAGGCCGCCACTTTCACACCTCTTAGAGACCTCCAGACTGACTTCGTTGGTGTAGCTCGTCCTGCTCCTGCTGCGTAAGCAACGCCTCGACTACATGGGACCCCCCTACTCAAGTACTAACCCATACCATATAGAGCCACTAAGCAAGCCCATATCCGATATGGCGCCTCAGTTCCTTCGCCGATTGTGAGAAGAACATGCAAGCAAGTCAAGGGTGCGGTACACTTCGGGCGGATTGATTTATCAGATAAGGATGGCCACGATTCATCAGGAGATATGTTACTAGCTGCTGTTGAATGACAACTTGTTACCACCACACACAACGATTACCCCTGGGTGCGACTACATGCACTCCAGTATCACATGTGAATGCTATTTCCTATCATGGCCGCCTATCTCTGCCTCTTATCTCTTCAGCTGTCTGACGTCATTTGAGACGGCGGGGATAGTGGCGCTAGAAAGATACTCTCACCATCCTGTCAGTGCTTAGATTGATAAGGTAAGCTGATGGGATTCGGATTTCAATCGCTGCTACATCCGTTATCTACAAATGCGA
The DNA here is from genome assembly GCA_005188305.1 of Xylaria sp. BCC 1067. NCBI lineage: Eukaryota > Fungi > Ascomycota > Sordariomycetes > Xylariales > Xylariaceae > Xylaria > Xylaria sp. BCC 1067. The sequence goes on from SSCS01000001.1 coordinate 4,589,415, forward strand.
CCATAAAAAAGCAACATTGAACTCTTAACGTTGTGGGATACAGAGATCGTGTTGTGTTGCACGATCGGGGCCCAGTGCTAGTGCAGGTGGATGGATTCGAATCTGTGGCTTAGTTCCGGGAGTGGCTTATATTCTAGACGTGGCGGCCCGATCAGAAAGTTGTCGATTAGATTAGATTAGATAAACATGATAAGCAATTACAGGTAAGATTGCAAGTATGCGGGAAAATGTATCTAATCTCAAATATCCGTAAAGAGGGTTCGTGTCAAGGTGAGAGGGTGAGGACAAGATATCATATCGTCCCATTATGCATGTCAGAATCACAGTCCCCTGCATTCTGGTACGATGTCTAAAGTATGCTGTGTAAGCCCGAAACACTTATTGTTGCGTGGAGGGGTCTCAAACTCATTCGTAAGCCATTTACGATTGCATATGCAGCCTTTTGCCCCGTAAACGCAGCATCGAGGGTCTTGTATAATGAGGCTTGAATACAAGCACGTCGTTGCGTTCACAGAGCCTAAACCCATGCAGGTGATCTACTGCTACCAGCTGTGCGGAACGATTCCTTCGTTCTAGATGACGACAGCCGGATACGACGCCCCAGGAAGGGATCACATTCCTTGAGGGTGACGGCGTTACATGACATGTAGTGTAGCATCGCAAGTGGTATCATAACCGGGTGTGCCCTGAATGCTTTTTTATGTGCGAAGGATCCTACAGCTAGTATACTTGCAAATTTAATTCGAATGCCGAGTAGCGGTTTATCTTTGCAGGAGACAGGATGGAAGCAGCTTGTTTTTCTTCTCTAGAAACATCTTACGGCAATTTCCCCGGCTAGTATCTTGCCAATGGGGCGTATGGAAGTCAAAGCATAGGGATGGCGTCAGTACTCGTTGTTGCGTGAGAACCGTAGAACACTCAGCGGAATGTCTGTTATCTTATAGAAACTAGTGGCGTATTATTTGGGATCTCAATATCTTTCAAACGCAGTTTGTAAACTTCATTATAGTAGTTATCGGCGTTACATTATCAATACATTCGTAGCCAGCTGTTAGTACTTGTTGTACATGTTTTGTTCGTTCGTTGCGTTCCTTTCCAGTTGTTGTCAATAAGGTGAGCTTGTCAGCCGGTCATAGCGACATGTTTGGCCATCAACGCTCTCTTTTTTCCGAATCACCGCGGGTGATGGAAACCGTTAACTCTCTCCGTATCCCATGCGTACCCTCTCCTTGCTGAGCTCCAGGTTCGGGGCTTATCTTGTAGTCGTACGTTCTTTGAACTGGTGGGCAATCGTCGGTATTTATGTAAGGGTAACCGTCGGACTCTCTCAGTAGCTCGAAGTCACCTTCACTATTTGCAGTCCCTTCCGCTTTCTTAAGCTTCCGCGAGTGGAATGTGTTCATTACAACGTCTGCGGATGGTCCGGATCCGTTGGCCGACATGCTCTTCAAGGGCTTGATGATGGGTGACAGGGTCGGGATTGAAACTGCGATGAGGACAAGATTCACTTCCGTGCTATATCCGTCGTTAGCTACATTCAATAGAAGACTTCCCGGCCGAACCTGAATAGCATCAGACACGGCTCTCAAGGTATACTTACGTCCACCATAGTGCAGTTTGCGCCAGGGCAACTATCGATCGCCGTCCTCGTCAGTCTTGATCATTGTCTTTCTGTGTTATCGAAACTTACAGGTAAAATCTTGTGTTTCCGTGAACGCTTTGAGGTTGATGGTCTTCGCAATAGACGAAACGCTAGCACTATCGTGGCCCTTGAATAAGTAACCGTCTCATGTTGTGGATAAAGGGAGAACCTACATTATACCTAATCCCATGATGCAACTCAAGTACCATTTTTGCTCCCATTTCATATTCAAGTTCCAGAACAATGAGGCCGGGTATATGGCTAGGATAACATCAACCGCCGAGCAGATAGCTTCGATTCGTTAGTTTAGACTTTCTAGAGCTGTCTTCGGATCCTTACAGCCTTGAGTGAAGCCGGTATACTGCTGAATGGTGGGCATCCAACAGTTACCTGGGACCCTCGGATCCCAATACGCCTCCAGTGGTTGGCATTGTGCGTAAGTAACAATCACTGCCGCAATGTCGGCAATGAATTGGAGGGCAATAATGGACCAGAGGAAAGTGCGTTTCCCCCTTGCCGGCGGAGTGATGCTCAGGAGGAGGATCGCGAACGAAATGCGAGCGAACCCGGATGCGAGAATGGCTGGTCCTTCGGCCAGGAACGCCCACTTGATGGAATACACAATACTCTGCGGCATATCGACCAGAGTATTTTGATGCTTTCCCAAGCCCCAATGCGCCGCAATGGTGACCATGATACTGTTGACGATACCCAATGCCTGCAATAGTCGAACTATAAGCTTCGAAAGGCTGACGAAAGTTAAAACTACTTACGTAAGTAATGAGGACAATAAAATCGTCGAGGTTTAATCCTCTCTTTTGTCGAACATAGAGCCGTACCCATAGTCGTAGACCTACGACAACGGTTGAGGCCGTAGTCAAAATCCACGCCAGCGCGATGATACCCGGACTTAGATCTTCAGCCATCTTTGCCTCTTTCTCAAGCAAAGAGCGAAGACGGGATGCGGAAACGGTGGCGCAATTCTGTGATTGCTTGCAGGTGGAAACAAGCCGAGATCGTTTGGTAAGTGTCCTGCCTCACTGCGAGTTCTCGCCTCTATAATAAATGCATATCAACCCCTGATTATCGCGCTGTAAGCCAGAACGGTGGGAGTGGAAGACATAGATCAATGGTGAACAGATACAGATACCGATGACCCTTGAACGGTTACGGCACGACCGTTGAGCGGGAAGGATTGCGTGCACTGCTGTTACAAATCTAGAACCCTCAGGGATTATTCACGCAAAATTCTAACCCTTGCGATAGCATGTCAAGGACCCCCAGCGTACCCCAGTTGGTTTTCGTACTGTGATCCGTTCCAGAAATGAACTGCACATCACCCGACTAATGTAGGCCGTAATCTCGCCTCAAACACCTAAGTACGCTCTTGACCAGTTTGTACAAGATAGACGTTGTACTCCTTGACTGTATTGTATTCCGAGGGCTATAGCGATGTGATCTCACAGCATGCTTGCATACAATATCGACATATCCGTGCAGCATCCGTGGCATCCGAAAGCAGCCCATGTTTCCTCCCAGCCATCTCAAAAGGGGATAAACACGAAAAAACCATGTCTTGATCGTGAATCGAGAGTTGTAAATTGCGCACGTTGCTCACTGAGCAGTATAAGATAGTACTATACATCGCTTAGATAACTTAACCCAATGAATTTGTAAGTTGCTCAGGTACCTTCACAGAGACCTCCTAATGTGAGACGAATGCGGACTAGACCAGTCAGTGTTCGACCTTGCTGTTTTAGAGGCACGCGAGCAGATTCTTTCCTATCCAAGTAAACCTCGCATTGGCATGATACAAACCCCGTTCTAGGACTTATCTGCAAATGGCGAGAATGGCGAGGTCTCTAGGCAACAGGGACTCTAGCAGGCTCTCCATTTTAGGTATTCATCGTACAATGCTCATCTACTCTAGGTATCTCTAGTGTGGCATAGCTGTCACAGCTCTATTCTTTGACAACTGCCTCTACAAGACCACCGGCACCTTCCTCTGGAGGCGTCCAGACCTTGACGACTTTCAGACCAACTCTCCCCAGCAATTCCTCCCATTGTCGCGCAGTACGCTCCAATCCCGCGTTAAAGCACATCATGGTGAGATCAAGCATAGCTACGTATGCGGAAGCTTTCGTCTCCGGGACTATCATCTCGTGGATATACAGCTTGGAGTATCCTGGCTTCATCGCCTCTTTTACCTTGCTCAGGATCTCTTCACACTTATAATCAGACCAATCATGCAGAATATGATGGTAAAAATATGCTCGAGCACCTGCGGGTTTAATTAGTAATTCGGTAGGTAAGTGTCTTTGTCGAAATTTCACGGTTACCTTTTACAGGCTGCTCGGAAAAGAAATCGTAACCCATTCCTTCGACTCCGGGGGGAAGGGCACGGCAATCTTTGATCACATCAGGCAAGTCTTGCAGTATTAACTTGCCCCTATTAGGGTACTTGTTGTGAAATGCGATGATATCGTGGCCCCAGCCTCCTCCAATGTCGACTAGCAGTGCAGGGTCGTTTAGAGGATCCGACCCACGAATGAGACGCTCCTCCATAGGGTACCAATCCAACCAGATCTGCCTCGCGCCCATAGAACTGCCCATGAAGCTATTGAAGTCTTTCATGACCCAAGGAATCGAATGGAAGAGGTCAAAGCTCGATAGCTTTGTTTGGAAAGCGTATTGCATGAATCCATCGTTCGGATTGGTCGGGCAGCGATAGCCGTTCTCTCTGAGATACTTGGGAGCTTTGATTGCGGCGCCCATAACCATCTCCTCACTATCATAAGTGTAAGTTGGTTGAGTCAAGGCGAGCATTAAGACGAGACGGGTAACTCACATCATCCTGAAACCGGCGGCAACACCTTCGACGGCCATTGCGTGCGTTACCGGTGTAGCTTGCCACGTCCTGTCGCCAACATCGGCCAAGAGGCCAACCGAGGCAAGCGCCCGAAGCATGCGCGCTTCAGCAGAACGTTAGCGATACAAGATTCCAGAGTCCAAGTTGGGGACGGATTGTATATACTAATAAGTAGCTCTTCAGCGCCGGACTTCTCGGCTAGTTCGTCCGATGTGATGGCACTGTCATGCTCAACTAGGAGCTCAATGAGTTTCATTTCCACAGCGATTTTAGCAGCGATCGGGATAAATGGCTATTGCTTATATGAGCTGGTTGCAAACAATGGCTGAGATAGAACTACTGACTGAAAAGATCAACTCGGCGGCCACATCCTCAGGCCGTGAGAGGCTCGCGGTGAGCTGTCTTGCCAGAAGAAGCGCTTCATTCTGGGTAGTGACGCTGGCGCCCTGCCCAAGTTCAGAGCTCAGGGACTTGAGTTTGTCGATGATGCCAACGGCGGCTGGTGCTGGAGTTGACGACATCTGAACAATCGGTTATGTCTTACGACAAGGCGCCTATTCTGTGGTTCGGAGAGGGGCAACACGTGGGAGCAGAAGAGTCACACGTGCAAGACAATCGCTTATGCCGAGTGTCCGTCGCATATGTAGATTACAGCGAGCTCTGCTATGGTGCGGCGTATACTCAGGCTGACCGGATCGCGATTGTATATACACACTGTGTTCGCCATGACTGGCGCGATCTCTCTAGATACACTATGCCAGTATAGTATAGATTATGAAGCTGAAGCCTTGTTGGGTTTAGACGAGTCGCCATTGGAAGGAAGCAAATTGCTGCATGGAACCAACTGGTAGAAATCCGTGCGATATGATTGGGGGAGAAGCACGAAACCTGGGTTTCTTATCAAACGGACGTCGAGTGCACTTACACGACAACGAGCGTTGTAGGGTTATACCCCTGATCGAACCCTTCTGGGCATCTGACATACGGGGTCTGCAGTCCCTAGCGAACACTAGCGATGCGTACCTCGGTGGTGGACAGGCAGTGAAACTGGTGATCATTGAAGAAGCAGGAGTGGGGGCGACGATGGTCGGAGCACATTGCGCGGTTTGAATGAACGAGCAGGAGAACAAGGGTGAAACATATTTAGTGCTCCTTCAATACCATCTAATAGTCTTCAACGCCTACATGGATATATTCTGGCACCATGGGCTTAACCACGCTGGGTCCCGGTAGTCCGCAAGGGAGTCTGCAAACTGCCAATTAGTGTAGACCTGCCACATGTGGAAAGGAAGACCCTTACCTGTCAGGGCGACGGTACTACTTATACGTACATATGCAAAAGCGAGTCACGGAGCACACCGCTTCCCTCCGAGGCCGTGACGTTGACTCGCGCTTCGACGTTGACCCAAGCAACGCAGGGTTGTGCCCGAGCAGTATTGCCCGAGGCTAAAGTTCTGGGGAGAGTTCTGACTATCTAGCGAGTCTGCGGTTGTGTTCCGGAATACCTATGCTTTACTAATCACGTGATCTCGATTAGTAGCGCCGGGCTAACACAGTACGTGTAGATCACCATACCTAGGTAGGTACACTATGTGTAGGCACCTAGGTATTCTTCGCCTAAGGCCGTTCGGCCCGTCTTTTAGCGTGACTTAGCATCAACTTAGTATCAACTTAGCAGTGTCTTAGCAGTGTCTTAGCAGTAGATAGTAAAACCTTAGTAGTAGCGCAGCCGCTCTTGCATGCGATGACAGGTCACTAGTGCGCCTAGAAACTGGCCCAGACACTGCCCAGACAGTCGCCTAATAGTGTGCGCGTATAGAGAGGGAAGGATAACGCTGGGGTACCTTAGTCTACCGTAGGTAGGGAATATAAACGAACATGTGCGTCTATACTAGTCTAGGCACATATGTACAGAAACTGCATGACGCCACACTGGACATGCACCGCACCGCAGACCAGAACAGCCCACTGGTCCTTTGATCCTTGACCCTTGATGAGGCTATATCTATGATACTGGTACTATATTTTATAAGTTGAAGGTCCGGTGCACTTCAACACGACCAAACCACGTGCTGCCGAAATAGTATAATTCCCAAGACCCTGTACTGTACTCTACATAGCATAAATAGATATCATCCTGGGTGTCTATACAATACCCATAGTATAGGTACTTAAGTAATTACCTATTATGTGATGCACCGAGAGACACCTCCAGTAATTGTATAGCGAGGGCCAGATAGGACAAACCCTCTACATCCAACTCGCAACATCAATAAGTTAATAAACACACCACACACGACGACACCAGATTGTGTGTCACAACTAACAACCTACTATATCTAAATCACTTACTTACACAACCTGAACAACTCGCATAACTCCCTACAACAGTATCACTAAACTGGGTCATATGTGTAGAGGGCTTTTGCTCGTCCCCTGTCTCCCTACTCCCTTTCTGCTCCCTGAGCTGGGGTTCTGATGCACATCACCAGTCACAGGGATTGTTGGCAAGGGAACATCAAGGGCCAGCATAGATAGGAGGCAATGAAGGTGGCAAACATTGAAGTACCGGTATCTACTGTACAGTATACTACACAACCCACTGTATCACAGTGGCTTGGTCCATTGTCTACCAACCTTTGCGATACGGCACATTGCCAAGACGACAGTCGACGCAGCAAGAAGCACGCCCGAGAAAACTATCAGTCCTACCCAGTTACTGTTATCGCCAACGATGGCCCCGGCTATTGGGTAGCTGATCAGAGCGCCGATCCCCACAAACAGCAGGGTCATCCCAATCCGCGTGCCAATCTTACTGGGATCGTCCGACATCCTGACGATGCTGGCGACGGGCAGTCCCAAGAACGCACCTGACGAAATCCCGAAGAGCACGGCCACCACCACTAGCGCCGCTGGTGTATGAGCTGCTAGCAACGAGAAGGTCAGGATAGTAGCCACCAGAGCGACGGCCGTTTGCATGTTGACAGAGCCTGTCTTGTCGGCTAGATAGCCAAGAATCACCCTGCCCACCAAGGACCCCGCATTGATGATGATCAGGAGATTGTCGGCTAAACTAGCTGATATACTGGAACTGCTAAGCGCATAGAGCTGGAAATACGTCGTGATGATATAGAGACCCATGAAGCCAAAGACGAGACCCAGGTTCAGTAACATAAACGGTAGGTCGGTGAAGGCCGCCCAGTCAATCACGCTTCGCGACGCCGTAGGGTTTGTCTTGGACTTCATCAGTACGACCGGTAGTGATGTGGCCAAAAGAACGAAGGCTATTATTCGGGTCGCCCACCCAAACCCAAGTCTAGATAAGACTTGGGTGAATATAACTGGGTAGATGATGCCCCCTATTATTCCTGTGTAAGTGTTTGTTTTTTGATCACGACATTACCACCATCGTGATCAGCAGTCGCGTCAGTGAGGGGATACTAAGATATCAGAACCTACCGACGGCGCTTCCAACTGACGCGATACTCACTGCAAGCCCAAGACGCGCATTGAAGTGCTGGGCGACGACGGCAGGCGCTGGTAGAAACAAGCACCCCTCGCCAATACCAACCAGTACGCTCTGGGTTAGTAAAACTTGGTAGAACTGATTTGTTATGCTCAAAAGAAACATTCCGACCACTATGAACGCCGTGCCGACCCACATCAGTGATCGAAAGTAACCCAAATCGAACATAGGTCCAACAATGATGGACACAGCAAAGAACAGGGCACCTTGAGTTGATCCGATCCAGCCAATGGTGGATGTGGACTGCGAGCTCAAGAAGTCGAGCTTGTAGTATGTCTGGAACACTCCATACGAGTTGAGTAAACCCCTGTAAGAGAACACAATAGTTAGACAGAGTTGCATCAACGCACGAAGGCTAGCAGAGGCGCGTGGCTGACCATGTATTAAGGTAAACACAAAATGCACCCAGTACTTGGAGCCATGCAAAGAGCCCTTCTTCCTTGGGCGCCTCAGCATCCGGCACGCCATCTTCGCTTGGGGTTGTGGCGTCGGCAGTTGGCGCGCTTTCGTCGGACTTTTCACCAGGATCCATTGCTGGTTTCACGATGAACAAAAAGACTAGGTTTTCTGCAAACTAACTCAGTGGGAAGGCGGAGGAAAGCTGAAGCTAGACGTCAAGATGGCACAGTTAAGACGGAGACCCCAGCAATTTACCAACATCGAGTTGGCTGCCAAGAGAAAATAGGGGGGTTGTTGGATGTATGGCACTCTGCCCGCGCCACTAGATTAGCGTATTGGGCGGATGTCACGGACCGTTTCCGGGGGTTCGGCTTAGGGTATAACGAATGATACCTACAGGTAGTGCAGTACAGGGTAGATATCATCGGACGATTGATTACATACAGGCTTACCAGGGGCCATGCAGGGCAAAATGCCTCATACTGAGCCTAGTCCTTGCAATGTCCTTGCTCGCGTGTTCGTTTTGCGTGAACGTATGTGCGGAAATGGCAAACGCCAACTCAAATCCCTGTATCAGAGTCGTATTCTAGCTAGCCGGATATGTAGACTTGAGCTACTGTGGGGGTCAAAACTACTATACGCCGTCCTCTGGTAAGTATACATGTATAGCACAAGTAGGACTGATCGTCAGTCAACACAACTAAACACAGAAACTCACATCATGTGCTCGTTCGAGTACATAGTATGAATGCTACAGTTCCTGTTAGGATTTCGGTCCCGAGAATTACAGAAACAAAACGAGATCTACCGGGGATCGCGTTATTAGAGTCTTTATCTTAATAGATATAGGTAAGCAGATCAAGGTTCTTATATTACTACAGAACTCACGCAGTTATAACATAGCACATAAGCCATGTTGCTTACATAGCAAGTGGTCTCTTTTGTCCTCAGTAGTATACGGCGAGGATTTGCCCATTTATTTCGCTTGCAATGGCTTCGCTTAATAATCGTTTGGATTCATTGAAGTCGAATTAACTGAAACACGGTGTGTCAGGTACCTGAGTGAGTGTGATACCGCAAGTGGCGATCTTATGCGGGGTAGATAGACAACCCAGACCCGGGTCCCGAGCCCGGGTAACATTGTGGCGTTTTTAACCCACAAACTCCCATTATACTAGGACTAATCCATTTTAACACTATTGGATGGAGCCCAGCGCTCTTGGCCAAGTGGAGTTCTGACTTGTTGTATCTCATTACTATTGCTCTTGCCACAATACCTGGTCTACTGTAGATAACTGTGTATCTCAACGCTGATCCCAACTCGGTAACGTCGCCATCGTTTACTCAGTTGGCCAGAGAACCCGCCCATCGGGGCACGACTTGAACCTATCGGCCATGGGACCCGCGACTCCATCCGCCTTCTTGAAGCAGGCCGTACGCTCTGTAGCCCACTGCTCCAGCTTCTCCCAGCTTCTGCACATCCGAACCTGATTGAAGCCTGTGCCGTCTTGGTTCGGCCAAGAATATCGCGGCGTGTCGTCCGCATTGCAAACTACGTCCTGGCGCAGCTGGTCGAGGCAATGCAGCGCGTGGCTGGCCGCGATCCTTGTCGGCTGGCCTGTTTCTGTGTAATTGATGTAGCGAAAGAGCGTTCTCTATACCGCGAGAATAAGTCCCCGTTATCAAACGACGGTAAAACGGGTGGCCTTTTACGTACCAAGCAGTGAAGATTGTGATAGGCCTGCAAAAAGTAAACGCCTTTATCCTCATCCCAGGGAAACGGTAATGCCGGATGCAGATTCTTCTCCTTCACAAAGTCTGATGGCAATGCTACTACCCCGGGATCCCCGAGTAGCTTATCCCATGATAATGATACTGCGGTCAAGTTATCTAAGGTGTATTCCGTCTTCGGGATGATTCTTGTAGGAACATCGCGCTTCAGACCAGCTGTATTCTGTCAGAAAAGAAGCCAAGATCGAGCGTGCCTGAGCAACTTGCCGTAAAATGAAGGGCAATCTGACTCGGTGAGTCTGGGTTGTGTGGCACTCTTGAGGCCGATAATTACATTGGATGCGATGGAGATGGCAAGAAGAATGGCAAATACAGTCGTCCAGTTCCATAAAGCGAAACGACGATGTTGGGAAGGAGGCCTGGGGGTTTCTGCACTCCATTCGTCGACCGACCCTCTCGGGAGGGCATCATATTCTTTCATACCCGACGCCATATCATAATGAATGGGAGAAAAAGGTAAGGAAGACCAATCCAAACCAGATACAAGCTCGACGTGGGCTAATGGAGGTCGGTGCTCGTTCACAACCTACCAGAAATAGCTAAGAGCGTCTTCTCCGCCGAAACCACAACGTGTTACTACCACTTTTGGATACGGCGGCAAAGTGATGAATTGCAGAGATAGAAGAAAGACTATCACGTATCCACTGGGCTGCATATGCCTGCCTATGTTGGGTTCGCCGTACCGTCAAAGCATCGGCCCAAAGCGACGACACGGACTCTGTCATGCATGATCCTTTCATGCTACATCACACATTCACTTCGGAAAGACGATCAAGCATACGGAATTGCCACTTAGGATTAAGTTCATTCTTGCTAAACTACTACGCATCATACCACCCCGCTATAATTCATGCAAGTTCGATCCATTCCTGCCCGCCTTCTGCAAACCCCTGGGGAAATTATTTTAATTTTTTTCTTACTTCGAGTCGACCCAGGATTGGTCAACCTCGGCAGGATAAACCACCGCTTCGTCTGAGTCGACTGTTGGCACGGTTAGAAAGATTTACGGCGAATACCACCTAGAATGGGCTCACCTTCGCGAGTGTCGATCCATGACTGGTCGACCTCGGCGGGATAAACTACAGCTTCATCCGAGTCAACTGTTCATGTGATTAGAGAAATTGCAGGGAATCTCAAATGAGGTGGTCATACCATCGCGGGAGTCAATCCATGACTGGTCAACTTCAGCAGGATAAACTACAGCTTCATCGGAGTCAACTGTTGACTTGGTCAGAAAAGCCCAGAGGAACTCTCAAGATATTAGTACCTGCGCGGGAGTCGATCCATGATTGGTCGACCTCAGCAGGATAAACAACGGCCTCATCGGAGTCAACTGTCAAGCTGGTCAGAATACGCAATGAAAAGGGCTTTCGGCGGTAATTATTACCATCACGAGAATCGATCCAAGACTGGTCAACCTCGGCGGGGTAAACGATCGCCTCGTCAGAGTCTAGATTCACAGTTGGCGATGGTAAACATGGCGATCTCATCAATATAACATACCAACTGCGCGAGGGATCGCAGCAGCAGCGGCGAGTCCGGTGAAGGCGAGGATAAGTGTGAACTTCATGGTGACAGGATATAAACGAGGAGTCAACTTGAGAAACACGCTATTCACGTTGCTGGGTGACAAGTCGAACGATCAAGCATCATTAGGCGGTGCTAGCTCGAGCTCCTCGTTGTTTTATATACGCACATCTAGCTAGAACATCATCGCCCACTTTGCTCCATTAGTAAAGCGACTCCAAATAGCAAACAGATCGTTAAGGTCAACGTCCGACTAGTTACATGAGGGATGTCACATTTTACCAAGACCAACTACCCCTCACCTACTATCCGGGTACCGATAACCCTTTGTCGAGTGACTCTAAGATGAGCCACCGTGTCTGTGAGTCTCGTGTGCTTGGCGGAAGCCTCTGAGGTTGTTCGTTCGATGATCCTCCGCCCATGCCGTCAACTCGCCGAAGTCTCTGCAGACATGGGTCCCGTTCCAGCCGGTAACCCCACCCAGCACCAGATCGACCGGTTCCAGGGTGTCGTCTGCCGAACAAATAAGCGCTTGCCGAATGTAGTCGAAGCAGTGCCTGATGTGGGGAAAGTCCTGCATGCCGACTTCTCCTGAGTCCGCGTGTAAGGCAGTGTAGAAACTTTGATGGATCGACCACTGGAGATTCGGAATGAAAGTCGGTGAGCTTTCTGGCTAGTTTCTCGACAAAAGTTGCTTTGCAGATCATGAGATAGGACACAACCTACCAAGCAATGTAGCTGGTGCATGACAGATAAGGTGTACACCTCAGGGCCGTCCGAGAGTCGGACCGTCCCTTGGCCCACTGGAAGAAGCTCCGATCAGTCTGGCTGAAGCGTGAGTAGCGAGCTAATGACCTTACGAGGTACTATTGAGTCCCAGGCATCGTTTGTATGTTCATTCTCGCTGGGATCGGCACCAAATGTCCGATTGTAGGAGAACGTTCGCGTAACATGGCCGAAGGCTAGGGCTTTGCCAGGAGCTGGCACGGCGCCGGACTGTTGTGACAACTGCGCTGCGTATGGGGTAATAGGACGTAGCACTAAGGCTCCTATCGTGATGCCGGCGCAGAATGACAACACAACTACGAGAGGCCAGAGGAATCGGCGGCAAGCGGGACTTGGCCAGACCAGGCTCCTTTTGGTAGGGAGGGCGCCGTTCTCGTCAGGGACTAGCGAGTAACCCGATACATCATCTTGAACGGTCCTCATTGTATACTGTGGTCGTGTGTGTTGTATCTGAAGAAACTGACCAGGCCATTCCCGCACCGAGTGAGAGCACTGGTTTAAGAAGACGTAAGGAGGAGGTCTGTACCGACGTTACATGGTCACTCATGGAAAGCCCACTCTCGAGACAAAGCTTATGCATGAACTAGATGCTGAATGGAAAGCGATTGTAGGGAATGTCTGCATCACGGCTCGTGTAAATGGTTCCCCCTGCATCCAAGCCCGGAGATCATCCCATTTCATCACAAGCGCTGCAAGTCATTCTCCATGTAACCTTGACAGCAGACAGCAGACATCTGCGGGTCAGAAGTATAGTTCATCGGCATATGCATTTCCTGTAGTATGGTCTTTCGATTCGCCGTTAGATCAGCGTGTTGATCGGACCATCATTATCAAGCTTTCGAGAAGAGTTTCTCTTGTGACTCACACGACGTCCTAGGCGGTTCCAAGTCTGGGTTGAACCACCCTTCTTCTTCCATTATTGCTTCTACAATTATGGCAGAAACAATTCTCTAAATCAGAAAACTTACAGAATTCCAACAGACCCTACGGGTTTTTGGAATACCATTAATATGTTTTACTGGGAGAAGAGAAGTGTCGAACACGACCCTGAGTCGAGCGAGTCAGGCGACCGTCTTCTGAGCGATACCAGTAGCCACCACTCACTGGGCGGTGATAGACCAAGAAGGTGGAGTTCCGTGCTCTGGTCCGGCCGCTATCTTCATGGCGCCTTCATTCTTCTATATACAGTTGTATATCTCATATTGTTGAGCACAATCCCCAAGCCGTCGTGTTCTACGTCAGAAACTACACGTTCACATCTACCATGTAAGATATCCCAGATCGAAATAACATACCCTCCTTGTTCTGTACCAAATGGCTAATACTATCGGTTAAAGTGCCTGCCCGAGAAGGCTTGCAATGGGAAGAACGAAAGTTTCCTACCAATATAGTTGATAACCCATTTACGGGAAACCCTCGTGACGAGCTCGACGAGGCGTGGCATAAGCTTCTTGAGAGTAATTCATAGTCCTTTGGCGTTATTACATGAAACCACGCTCACATAAACACCCTAGACGATAATATTCGCGTACCAAAAGATTATCTCGACGAACGCAACTTGAGATCGGTCTACACCAAGGATGGTACAGAGGGAATTGCTTCACTTAGTGTCTTCCATTCTTTACACTGCCTGGTAGGTTGGAGTGACAGCGTCATCTCAGAATCAGCGGCTAAGCCTCACTATAGAAAAAGGTGAAGAAGATGCTTTTCAAGGAGTATTATCACGCAGGAAAATTGGGGGACGCCATGGCCCGTGAGGAGAAACACGTTGGTAGGTAATCCATCTACCTCACGACTAGGATTCTGTTAGCTAATTTGAGTGAATATATTAAGATCACTGCGTGGAGTATATTCGAGAGTCATTGATGTGCCAGCCGGACCTATCTATGGTTACATTCCGTTGGATAAACAATACGGCTCAGCATGAGGATAAGTCGGCCTTCTACCCTACAAACTTTGACGTGGATATGCACAGATGTGCAAACTGGGAGCATTTAAATTCTTGGGCTGGCAAGCGCATGTTCAACTTATTCGAGGTTGATTTGTTGGAGAGACCGGAACCCAGCATGTGAGATGGATCTAATAATCTCAAAAACGGCACCTAGGCGTCGCTCGCTCGAAATAGTACACACGTAGTTACATTGTAGATAGCTATTGCATAACCCGTAATGCAAGTCCATATTTCATCTAGGAAGCTATGTACTGTATGGAGGACTGGAACTGGTGAGAGGTGGTATAACTTCGGTCTTAGGTTATGCCAAACTCCTATAACCGAATAAGATCACAATTTTGCCTCTTTAAGTCAATATTGCCCTTTAAGACCCTGTCATTCTACCCTAGACCGATTAAGAAATGATCTTCTACGGAAGGCGTTTAACAGTCAATGTGACCCGTGCTATCAGATCTCCAAGCCTAAAGAGGTGGCGTCAAAACAGAGCGCGGGTGAAACCCGCGAATACGTACAGTAAGTTGCTGCGAACACCCCGTCATGCACGTTGGTGGCGTCCGGCCCCAGCAACATGGTCTTGGTCCGGCATAGGTTCAGACGGAGGTTTATTTGGAATGCGCTATAGACATGGGGTAAGGGAACTAGATAACACTAAAATCAAGACGTCTGAGCGGCCCCCTCCGCCGTAACTTCCGACTAGTTCCCCCCCGGCCGTGGATGTCGAGATAGGACTCCGGGCTTACGATAATGTAACCCAAGCGCCGTCGGTTCACCTTGGGTAGCGTACTTCGTTTGCTGCCATGGGCAGTGCCTGTGCTCAGTGTCAAGGTGACATCGAAGGAAGAGACTCCCGGACTTGGCGCTGCAAGGGATTCGGGCATTCCGAATGGCACAGACCTCCCTTAGTTTCTAATCTTGACGACATTTTGCGCCACAAGACTGCAGGTCGCATGAGTCTTGAACGTGCCTCACCGCCAATACCGTAGATAGACCAGGCTGGGCAAGCCTTTCGAATAAATGTGTGGTGGCCATTAAGATTCACCGTACGATGATATAGAATAACAGAGAGTTAGCTGATAGGCTGATAGACTAATATGCACATGGGCAAAAGTACAGTACTTCTTAGATCCCCGGAAAGCACAGTACTTTTTAGTATATGGTAGATGTAACAAGGGCTAGTGTTCTAGGGCTTGGCTCAATTGGCTGTATTATATAATAATCAATCTAGGCTCTCAAAGGTCCTTAACCCTCAAGATCGATTGAATCTACAGAGGCCGAAGGCCTCCTTTTTATATACAGAATATTGAGGCATTTCCTCGCAATCAGTAACCTCTGATACGAGGCTGTCTCGGTCAATAGGCGAGTTGCAGGCTCATGGCCTGATAAATATATTGCAGCTGAAAAGGTGAGTCAAGGTGACCAAAAGTGGCAATATTAACCGTGTGACAGTAGATCATAGCAATATGAGGAACTCGGCACGAGAGTCTGTGCTGACTCATCATGCGGGTCGTGGCGGTGCGGTCCACCTCGTAGCCGCCTGGGATATTCGGAAACGAAGTTTTGACTATCCAGAGATGAACCCAAACCTGTTCCGGTAATTGCTGGGGCGGCCCCTCTCAAATCTCCACCTCTAACCTAATTTGTATAGGGTCAGCAATGGACTCTACTCTTTTAGCTATAGAGCACTTAACGCCACAATAGCGCTGTATAGCATTAAACTCCATATAAAAATAATGAATTATATTACGAAAGGGCCGGCTGGGGCGAGGACCGGACCGTAAGGGACGGCGGCCGAGTTCCTAGAGGTCCAACCTTCCCGGGCGGAGCCCCTCTGGTTCTGGTTATATATGTGGCGCTGTTGTAGCGTTAAGTACTCTCTTGGAGCGACTTATATAAATTGGGTTAGAAAGGGAGCATTGAGAGGGGCGTGTGGAGCAATTACCGGAATAGGCTTACTTTCATCTCTGGATAGTCAAAACCTCGTTTCCGAATATCCGCGGCGCCTCGTAGCCGCCGGGCTGTTAGATTTTGAGTGTGTGATCTCCTTACGTTGCTGTGAGGAGTGTTGTATTGTTTTGTGTTCTGTGTGTGTGTGTGCATATTGTGTACATTTATCTCTTATATAAATGTGTAGTAGGTCCGATGTTTTTACTTTGCAACTAATTATTTAATCTTTTTATTTATATTATAAAAACTTTCATTTTTAGTATAGCGTTAAATTTAATCTAAAAACAACTAATTTATTAAAAGCTATATTTTAAATTATATAAGTAGCTATACTTATATATATATAAGTAGTTTATATAGCTATGTTATATAGATATTGTTGAGAAGCCGCATGTTCTGGAGGTGCAGATAAGTACTCGCAACGGGTGCAAGTGAGGAAGGTGCGTGGGGGGATATATATAGGAGGAGGGGCAGTGGGAGGAGGTAGTATGTTAAAACCTGCCCTGTGCCGTGCTGAGGTGTCTCTGGGTTACGTGGGTAGGTAGGTGGCTGTAGAGCAGCTACGTCAGCGCGTTTCCGGCCCATTGACATAGTAGCAAGATGGTCTTGGAGACACGATACCGAGTGTATGGTTATCTGTGGACTAGATGCCATGCTCGTTTGGTGTAGAGTTCGACCTGAGCACCTTGCACCCTTCAGAAAAGGAGAAGTCTATAATAATTATATTCAGGAAGAGAAAGTCTCATTTGTCGCCCATTGGCTCAGACAATTTTTCTATCATAGAGGGTGAAGAAACGCGCCTTTTAACAATAGACTAGCTGAGATGAAAAGATGAATCCCCGAGTTGCCGGCCACCTCATCACAGGCTACCCTACTTTATCCACCACCCACTAACTAAATAGTGGGCGACTGGATCTAGTTACTCGCTCATTGCTATGACGGACGTGATGTGGCCGGTTAACTTGACGTTTTATCGCGGCTTGGGACGCGCTACCTGGCACCTCACATCACACACCTGACCTATTAGGTAGTGAGATTGGTGAGCACATGACAGTCGCTTCCAATTAACTCGATCAAGTCGCAGACGAAAGGGCAGACCTGAAGCCGATAGCCACAGGACCGTGAGCTAGCCCCTCACATCTCCTGTAAGAGGTACGGCTTTGGCCTCGTGATTTGTCAGCTAACTCTGGGATCAGTTATATTGAATCTTTAATGTATCGACACACTGCTAGCTGTATTTCCCTTTGTATTTCCCTTAAATGTTGGTGTATTTATGCCTAGACAGGTGGCAGTAGGCTTTTTGCCCAACGTGGAACAGTGACTATAGGTACTTCGAACAGCGATTAAGAAAGCGACAATATTTCTCGCCAACATATTGGCGAACCTGGTCCCCAACACAAAACCTGCCCTCAGGTATTCCTTTTCGTTCTTAGATAACATCTTCTCGTGATCTATCCTTCTGGATTGCCTGAGGGAGTCGGAAAGTTGTGCTCGTCATAAAACATGGCTATCCCAGATCTCACCGCCTATCCCCGTCGAACATCCAGACTCGGCCAGGTAAAATACAAAGATCATTGCTACTAACCTAGCTATCCTTGGGAAAGGGATGCCCTCTTCTGCTTTCTCTCCCTGATTGTCATCTCAACCTCGCAGTCTACGGCTATGCAACACGTCACATGGACAGAGAGCAGTTGGCCGGTACGGGCGACCCTAGCGATAGCCTGCTGATCGGTGCGCGCTATCATCGGAACGTCGAATAGCACTACATGATTGGCTCGCTGGAGCCTGATTCCCACCCCGATAAGAGCAGGTGTGCTGACCAAGACCACCGACTTGTCGTTGTCCCATGACCGCATCCCTTCCAGGACATGCGCCCGCTCCGCCATCTTCATATTTCGGTGGATGAAAAGCGGATCGATTCGATCTGATCAGTTTGCCTACAACCAGCAATACAGAAGATAGGTAGTAGTAGGCACTTCAGCGAAGACGATCATGTTCTTCGGCAGTCTTCTGCGACCGGGATGCTCATCATGATCATCGAGTAGTGACAGGAGGCATTTTCGAAGTACTAGGATCTTAGGACTATGTTTAGTGATTTCATCGATGTACTGGTAATAGGGGGAATCCTGCAGTGACTCTTTGCCTTGGCCGTTCGTTTTCAGGTGGTATTGATCAACCTCAACAGACTCAATGGATAGCTTATCCGCGACCGCGCCTAGAATTCCCGGGAACGCTACCGGGATACGCATCTTGCGCAGCAACGTGGCTGCGCGTTGCGTCTTCACAAAGTGCTGTTTCGCCGTTGCTAAGTTAGGTTGTGGCCTAGCTCGGCCATTCACCTCCCATTGCTCACGTAATTTCTGGAGCGTCTTCGCTACAAGGCGGGCCAAACTCGTCCTCATCGACAGTTAATAGATGGTTATGTGCAGTGGGAAATGGACATTCGATCTCTCGAACTTGCGGAAGGCGGAAGACGGCTAGACTTGAGCCTTGGAAAGTGCCATCGCCTGACCGAGCTATTATAAGTCGGCCTATGAATTCGTCTCTCGTGCTGCAGGAGGATTCCCACACCTCGCGGGAATCATTATGTAGTTCTTCCAGGGTCTTGTTCGCTCCGGCATTGTAAGCAGCTTGGGAACCATCCATGCCGGGGTCGCGGTCCGGAGGTCTAGCCCGGCTGTTCCGCTGCACGTATTGAATGTGCTCGACGGTGGCTTTGACATCTCTGGGTCCGGATTCCATCGGTGTCCCCGAAACGCCCAGGCAGAAGCTCGGAACCGAGAAACCAGAGCATCGCGCCATTCTTCAGCGATACGCAATGGCTGTGAAGGTTTTTTAGATGATCCGTGATACTGATGGCACTCGTCTGCAGCAATGAAACTGATGGCCACATTTGATACGGAACATTCGGCTTTCCGGTAGCGCTCGTTGCGGAGGAATAGTTATTGTATGCCTCGTAAAACGTACGATGAAGTGGAGAGGATGATCGTCTTGCTCTGCCCTGGTCGACCCTTCACGGAAATCTCACTATGATCTGGAACATGCTCGCCCTTTTTCTGCCTCCACTTCACCTCCCCGGTGACCTCCGCGAGAAGATAGCCGTTGTTCGATCGTGAGAGCAACATGCTCTGCTGCTCGCCGGGGAGGCTATCGGCCGCGGCGATAACCTTAAGTTGAAAGCCCGCCGTGTTCCCGTCTGGCCCGAGAGTTTCCTCGAACTTAGTTATCCATTCACGCAAGATGCTAGGCGGGCAGATGATGACCTGTGGCCCTTCCAGGACGACGCGGAGTAGCGACCGCGACACACCGCCTTCGCATGAACAGCGAATACCACACGCATACGGGCGCGGACACTCACGGCCGGGCATGCAATGGGATGCAGGGTGGTGATGGACGTGGGAGATGTTCATCAGCAGCGCCAATCTCGTCGCCATGACACCGAAAACAATGTACGACTTTCCGAGACCTGGGTCGTCGGCCAAGAAGGCACCCAACACATCGCGTCTAGGCTGGGTCAAGATCCAGTATACGGCATACAACTGGAAGAGCTTCAGCAAAAGACAGGTGTCCTTGAAGCGGTACCAGTGTGAGCTCTCCTCGGTCGAGACTTTGGCTTAGTCATGACCGAAGAACTTGCAACAGTCTCGCCATCGCCGTGGGTCTTCCTAAGGAGAATCTGTCTCGTCGATCCGGTGTTCGTCATCGTCGCTGCCGCCATTTCCCTTGGTGCCATGGTCATGGCTGACTTGTTCCTCGGACACGGGCACAAGCGCAACAGAGGTAGGTGCAAGTGCAGGCGCAGAAGTGACAGTAGCGTGCGCTGGTTTGATTGAATATCGAGGTTGTGGGATCGACGTGTTCTCCTGGTCAAGGTACTGCTAATACAGCTTGCTTCGTTGGCGGCGTTCGCGTCGCGCATACAGGAAGGTATTTTTCTGCTTCAGAGTTGTGATATCCAGGCTTTTTAAGAGGTCCGTATCGTCATCGTATGTGAGAAGGGTGTGACCATCGATTCTTTGCTCGCGCAGGCACGCCTCGAGTTGTTCCGCGGGTGGAAGCTCTGGCGACAGGGTCCAAGTTAGATGATCTGGGAAGCAGAGTTCTCGTACGACATTGTCAACGTCCCAATTGAAAGGATCCTCGAGATCGGCCATCTTGTGAGGCCATCTTGTGAGGAGCCTAGGGCAAGGCGCATTCGAACGTGGCGATCAGTGAGGTAGATCGATTTCGAGCAAGGTGTCGCACGCATATACGACGAAGGGAAACCGCTAAAAAGGCGAGGGTAAGGTATACAATGTGTGTACTAATGGCCAATCAAGTAAGTAACTCGCAAGACAATCAACCCAGAGGACTGTGAAGACCGACGTGCGGATGATTAAGGACGGTGTCAGGAACCCGTTACTTCTGCACGATCTTGCTGGGGGCTATTGTCCTGCAGGTCGGTGATAATGTGCGTGAAGGTGGTAACTAAGGCGTGGATGGTTTGTATTATGCCTGCAGCGAGGGCCAAGACATGCTAGCTATGAGGATAATGAATATGTAGAAGAGATACGGAATAGAGGGTTACGGCCATAGGCCCCAGGGGTGAGATCCCTTATATAGTGCCCTGATTGGTGGGTTGCACCTCCCACACCCACAGTACCTAGGTACCTAGGTACCTGAAGCTATCCTAGCCCCTTTATCGCCCTGAGCCCCCGAGTTGTATTTACTGTAGGTATGGTCATCTCACCCCACTTCAGTAGTGGCTACCTGAAGAGCCAGAGTGATGTCTGGTCCAGGCATAACCTTGGAATGATCGTACATATAAAAGTAAATATAAAAGTGAATATTATCTGCGAATGTCTTAGACGACATACACAATAGCGGTAGTGTGGCAACGAATGACTGTATTGGGTGAGATGGAAAAACTAAGTATAACTTGTGCTCATTAGATCCCCAAGCACAAAGGAGATGTTATCATCATCGTGACGTGACAGTCAACCTTTAAAGTTCCTTAATCAACGGAGGGAGACCTTCATGCTCCTGACTCAACGTTCCAAGCCTAGACCTGAGCGCCGAATTCGCCAGAGTAGTGACCTCGGAGTCAACGGCAGAGCTAGCCCCTGAGAGGCTCCTGAACCCGACAAGCTCTGCCGCACTGGCGTCGTAAATATCAATCTCTTTCATCTTACCAGCTTGGATCTTTGCTCTGACGCGCCCCAGGAACTGCCTCGCCGAAGCCTTTACACGTGGCGACGTTTCGCGATACTGCGCCTTTACCTTATCTAGCGCATACGTCTTAAAAATCACTCCCCCACCGAAGCCCACGAGCATGGAAGTGCCGACCTTCAGCGGGTTGATCGGCTCGCCCATAAGGACCGGCCTAACGATAGCCTGCGTGCCGCTATTCACAGCTCCCGTGATTCCGTTCATCAGCGCCTCCTGCGCGAGCGGCGTCAACGCTTTCCCGCCGTACTTGGCGCCGGCCGCGAACGCTTTGGCCGCGGGTTCGATCAGCTTGCCCGCGGAGCCGCCCGCGGCACCCGTCAACGCATCGACGAGGGCGTCCGTGCCGCTGTAGCTATGGCCTTGGATGGCGGCGGTGACGTAGCCCCCGGCAACATTGCCAGCCGCGCCCCCAATCGCGGCCGAGGCGACCCCGATCACGGACGATGCCGTGGCGGCGGCCACCTCGCTGAGCCCGAGCGCGCCGACAGCGGCGCCAAGGCCCGCTTCGAGAGCCAGCCCTACGCCGGCGGTAACTGCGATGCCTACGAGAGCGCCAACGACGAAGGCAGTGATCCCGAGCGCGCTCTCCCACGACTCACCCAGAGGGTCGAAGTTGTTGACCGGGTCGCCCTCGCAATACGCGTAGCGATTCTCCTGGTGGTTACGATCCATGGTGATGAACCCCATGTTCTTGGGACTGTAGTATCTGGAGCGCAGATACACCAGCCCGCTCGCTGTGTCGGAGAACTCCTGCCCGAAGCCGAAGCTTGACCGCGTGTCGACGGCAGACGAGGCGGTCGGCTTTCCGTACGCATCATAGGTGATGGATGTATTGCGCTCTTTGCCCATGAGCAGCGAGGTGGAGTTTACCGAGTCGAAAAAGTAGTCGGGTGGCTTGTCGTCCGTGTAGTTTGCCACGATTGCCTTGGAGCCGGTGAAGATACTCGTCCTCTCGGCTGACCCACCCCCCTTCGTGACGGTTAGTGAGTTGACCTTGCCGCTGTTGTAGTACATCTCAACGGTGTCGGAGGCGCCCTTGCGACGGGCTAGATAGTCGTCCGGCCGGTATTCGAAACCCGACGTCGCGCTCTTAGTCTGCACTGAGAACAAACGGTCCCGGTCATCAAATTTGTACACAGTGCCCTCGCTGTCCGTGGATAGCCGTCCCAACGTATCATATTTGAAGCCAGAATCTGTACGCTGGTCGATGGCATTATACGACATGGCAGTCGTCTTGCCATCGACGACAGTGGAAAGAACGTTGGAGTTGCCATCGTATGTATACTTAGTAGCTGCGGGGGCTGCCGAAGGATGGCTATCGGATGTGACTTGGCCGAGCCCATCGTAGACGAGGGTGCGATCTATGTTCAGGTCCGAAACAACAGCCGAACTGGTTTTAATATTTGTGACTTTCCCCTTTCCATCGATGGTGTAAGTGGAGTCAAGCAGGACCTTGTTACTAGTATCCTTAGCGGTCGTGCCCTTCAGACGGTTAAAACCATCGTAATTAATCGTATTATTATAGGGACGCCCGCCGGTGAGGTCGAAACCGACACATTGGCCGTTGCTATGGTTGACGGTATCATACTTGTAGGTCACGGTGTCCTGCTTGCATGACCGGCTCGCTACCTCTCCAAACGAACCATATTTGGTGGTATGACTGACGCCAAAAACGTCTGTCTGCGTTGTAAGTCGACTGTACTTGTCGAGGGTATTGACCTGGGTGAGACCGTTACTGTAGGTGGTCTTCGCAAGGGTCCCATCCAAGGTAATGTCATACTTGATGACGTCGGCCCCCTCTTTCACTTGAGCGATATGCCCATCGGAGTCATAGCCAGTCTCTATAGCTCCAGAAGAATAAGTCGTCCTGACGAATTGTCCAATGTTATCGCAAGTCAGCTTGACTTCTGAGCCATCATACCGCACGGTTTTGCTAAGCCAACCATTGGCATCATAGGTGTTCTGCTCTTTCTGACCAAGCTGGTTGGTCGTCACGGCAAGTCGATTGTTCTTGTCGTATATGTTAATGGGTCCCTTGACCTGGTACTTTTTACCATCGACATATTGGGTATCCTTGAGCCAAGTATACGTGTTACCAAAAAGGTCGTACGTGAACTGACGTTTGACAACGTCCATCCCCCCAGTAGCCGATCCTGCGATAGTACGCGAGGCCACAAGAGACTGCGTACCGTATTCGACGTCAATCTTTTCAAGTGTAGTGCTTGGCCCCGAGGACTTAGGTTTCTGAACTAGAGTCGTGCTCACAGGTCTTTTGTTACCATCGTATACTGTGGTAGTCTCAAGGAGGTACGTAGCGAGCGGATCACTCGAATCCGGGTAAGTAGTGACTTTGATTGCCTCTGTGCGCCCGTTTAGTTGAGTAACGGAGCGAACATCTCCATTGAGATCTTGGGTTATTGTGATGTTCACATCGTCGTATTTGGACCTGAGGACGTTCTGTCTTGGGTCGGTGACGGTGAGTGGGCGGGATAATGCATCGTAAGTGTACTTAGTCACAAGACCCAGATTGTCCGTTGACTCTTTAACCTGTGAAAGGAAGTCGTATGTTTGGCGCTTGAGAAGCCTAGTGGCTTTGGAAGAAGTGGGTTGCGTTGGATCCCCATTATCAAGAAATTCGGACTGACGGCCCAAGATGTCATATTTCATAAGTTTGACGTAGCCCCCAGGCGAGGTCACAGTTTCCGAACCGCCGTTTGGCCCAACTGTGTAGGTATTCGTAGTGATATGGCCCAGGGCATCGGTGTGTTTAGTCAGTCTGCAGATATTGTCATATTCAAAAGATTCGGTCTGCCCTCGAGGTAACGCCTTGCTTATCATCGGTCCTGCGTACTTGCGCATGTCGTATTTGATAACTGTAGCGTTCTTGTCTGCATCGAAGGCCGTCTGGGTGAGCGTGCCGTGTTCGAAAGAGTAAGCAATCGTATTCGTTACCGTTGTTACGCTCCCATCAGGCACTGACGCGCCTGGCGCCCAAGCCAGCGTATCTGTGGTGGTTCTACCCTGACTGTCATATCCATATATATGCTTGGTCCATGGTTTAGGCTGCTGGCCAGCTCCGGGGACGAATGAGTATGTGGTTGTGGCCACGGCTCTTCCGTCGTCGGTTACTGTGTTCACTGTCCGTTCCTCAGACTTTGTGATCTCATCCCGTTGAGTAGATGTGCGTACAAGCTGAATATTTTGGGAAGTCGTGGTGTATTCATTCGCCGTAGTTGACTGCTTGATGGGTGTATCAACAGAGACGTTGAGCTCTGATATTTTGCTAAGCATGTTACCGTACTCATTGTAGCTGTCGGTGGACCTTGTAAGCCAATGCCAGTTCGGGTCTCCAGTAGGGTTCGTGTTGTTATATGTTGTTGTGATCTTTGGATAACTGTACGCGGTGGTTCGGGCTCTTACGTCGATCGAGATGTCATATTCATATACAACCTGGTAGGCTTCTACAAAATTGCCCAGATTGTCAAGAGAATATTTGATTTTTTGGATAGGCAGGTGATAGTTGTTGAAATATGTAGTTGTCCTGGCTATTTCATTATCGTCATTGTCGTTGCTTGTCTTTGTCACGTCATACCTTTACAAAATGAGCAGGTGCCTCGTAAACGTAAAGATCAAGGTTCATATGCTTACGTGTATGACAATGCCTTCCCATCTCCATCCATCAGGGTATCGGTAGCCCCAGCCATTTTCAGGCCGATGGCAGCGCCAGTATACGTGTTACCGCCGCTGAAGCCCCCCAAGTCGTACAACGTGGTGCTGTATATCTTCTCTTCAGAGTCGATTTGGTAATGTGTATTGACTTTGGGCATATATCTAGTGGACCCATTCCCATCCAGAAATTGGACGGTTCCCCAGTCGTACCTCGACGATAGTCCTGTGGGATATGTAATCGTCGACAAAACCTTCGAGTTCGGATTGCCAGGAGAGGGTTCATAGTCGAATGTTGTAGTAAGATCCGCGGGATCCTGCATAGAAAGTATACCATCTTCTGAGAAGATGATAGTTGCGTATGAGCCTGTCGGGAGAGTCATCCTCCACTCTTGAGACTCCTGATACTCGAAGGCGATCCTCTGCCCCCAAGAATCTTGGATGAAATCTAGGAGCACGTTTTGGGAGCCTACACCACCGTCGGCTCCCTGGATGTAGCTGTAGTAAATGAAGTTGCCGTAGATATCAGATCTCTGTAAGGGCTTGCCTTTAACATCGAAGTACACCTGGGACCCATCGACTTGGCTAAGTTGATAACCATATTGGCCAGGAAGCCCTGATGGCAAATCCTGGGGAGGGATAATCTCCTGGAACTTAATGCCATGATTGTTCATGTACTTCAGACCAGAGGCATATCCAGTCTCGTCAGACCATTCATAGTCGATGGCATAAGTATGTCCGTTGGCAGTAACGCTTTTGCCATTGAGAACATAAGGGAGGTCGAGACTCCAATTAGGTGGCAGGCCGAAAGTCCCCGTCGTACCGTAGCTATAAAACGCGTTCAGACTCAAGTCAATGCTCGGTCTGACGCCCCGGAGTTGTAGCAACTGTGCTTGGTAGTTCAATGATCCTGTGTTGGGGTTCACGGACTCGCTTTCTTGAGGTACCATATGACTGAAGGCCTGTGAGCCTTGATACTGTCCTGCATCACCCATCTTGCTTCTTTGACTAGCGGAGGTAGCCTTATATAGCGGGAGTTAAGATGCAGTAGGACTTCAACAAAATCATTGAGGATACAAGTATGGTTAATTCTCAGAATTATGAGAAAACTCACGGAAACTACAACAGCTTTATCATCAAGAGCAGTGTGGCATCTGAAACGCCTTAGATACGCATGAACCCGCCGAGAGTCTATCAGATGGCAGCTACCCACATGAACAGCAGCGGTATTTGGCCTAGTCACGAACTATTCGAAATGTGCATGCCATCGATTGGTGTGTCTGTCAGGTTCGCTTAACGTACGATAGCAATGTGATCCGACGGCAGGGACGAGAGGCAAAGTAGCTAAAGTACTCTTGATGTAGATGACAGGTTCCGAGAAGTCTACAGGCACGACATAACTAGTCACAGAGGATGTACCGGCATGTAATTATTGGATCCTGCATAAAGTGAGGCTACTACATGCACGCCCATACACACTATTCAGAGTAGAACGTGATCCTTGACATACCTAGGTAGGTTAGATTCATATACACTACCCCTTTCTCTTTCAAATACACTCTAGACGAGCATCTGACGTGTTCTTCCAAGACGCCAAACAGTCAGCCATATCCGTTTACGGTAGATAGGCACCTTGCCATAATCCATCTCCATTCCGGACAAAATCGCCTTGCATCACGTGCGGCATTCGTCACAAGGCTTATTTAAAGAACTGGTCCGGCCACTTCAGTCCCTCTGAACTATCTATTCACCGCTCCAAAGAAGCTAGAACCCGATTCTCCGCCCTAAGACCCCGTGGACTCCAGCCATTACTCTTCTCTCGTTTTCACAATGCGCGCTAAAGCCAACTGTCTTGTTGCTGCATTCGTAACCTTCAGTGGTTTCGCAGCCGCAGAGAAAGGCGGTTAGTTTTATTCACTTTTAATTCTCAGTGCTTATAAAGCCACTGACAACGCTGTATAGCTGCACAAGTCCACGGATGTGTCTGGCACAACACGAAGCCGGTGAAGCCGTACAAGGTAGACTGGCATCCTGGATCTACGAGCGACCGGTGCATGCGACTTACGGGTTCTGCTGCGTCCATGACAGTCTCTGCCCAAGGGCTTACCTGCCAAGATCTGGGCAAAGTCGCTGTTGACTCGAGTTGGCTTTGCGCCATCGAAGAAAGCTGGTGGGGAGCGTCATATACAGCCGACGTCGCCTACTCCGGCTCAACCAATAGCCGGTGGACCACAGGACCTGCCAACTCGGATATCACTCTCCATGATCAAAGTTCCGGCACCAGTGTCTGCTCTAGCCAGGCACATTGTACAAGCACTTTCATCGAGTGGGGTAACGATAACAATGCTAATCTATATGTAATTTTACTATCCTCCCTAACTTGCTTTCTCGTAACTAAACCATGTGATTATAGCTCGTGTTTGAACCCGGCGCGGGTGGCGATCCGGGTAAGCCTCGCGACCCTGACGATCTTGCCAAGGGTGAATTCGGGTCGGAAGATGGGGAAACTGTGAAGTTGAATGTGCAGCCGCTAGAAATAAAGGTCTAAGATGAGCATCTATGTCTTCGGTAGAAAGATGGGGAGTTTACCCATATGAACGTAGCTTATGGTGATGGTCAGCTGGAAGCAGAAGTTGAATATCAATGATTCGTTTTTTCGTATGCTTTACAATTCGTTATTAGTGGACAACTTCGAATTCGAGTGTCTCAATTCCTCTCTACTGGGCATGTAGTAAGTATTTAGGTGATGTTACTCGCTCCCCAAATTTTATCCCTCCTTCACCTCGATAATATGATTCGAGTTGTTGCTGTCACACTTCCTTGTAGCCTGCCGGTGCCGAGAGACACAATCATTGATCCCCGTTTATAGACACCCACGCGTAACGAGGGACTTAGGGGCATGCCAACGCCAACAAAAGTCTGTGCCCACGGGATTTGAGGGGGGGTTACAACATCACGAGCAATAGGTGATAGGCCTGGATTGAATAGATCGGGGTGTGCTTCGGGAGGCGCCCTCCTAGACGAGTAATCAAGACAAAGGATGAGATGAAAGGCCGAGATAGCCTACTGAGATATATCCAAGATACTTCATGACGAATGAATCAAAATAGCCGAGACCGCCAAGAGAGGTCTCATTGCCATCCAACTTGTAAACAGAGTAGTGGGGTTTCATTACTTACCGCCCACGGCGGCGCAAATGGGTTGGGTGGTGCGTGTGGTGAAACATTTTAATAGGATGAAAAGAAATGTAAACGTAACGTAAAAATTATCTTATAAAACTATTAAATTCATGTATATAAATTAAAACATTAAACGACTATAGATAATTTTGGTATAAAATAATGTAAACGTACTTCAATAGTAGTTATATGCTTATAATATTATATAGAACTATATAAAATTAATACTTGGAGTATATTTATTTACTTAAAAACTATGCGAGCACGTAACTATTACTGCCTCGGCCATCCCTATTATGTGCATCGCAGTAATAAGAGGTAATTCAGGTGGCTTGGACGGCTACTTCAAGATTAAGCTGAATCGCTGCCTGTTGAGAACATACACCCACACTACCATACGCCTCTAATAAACTAATTTTTTAATGTAGTTCAATTTTGCGCTATGCATGTCCTTCTTCCTTGGGTCATAGGCTATGCTGTCATCATGGGATAGTAATACTGTCTTAGTCGGACAAGCGACGGTGTAATACCGTAGAGCCGTGTAGTTCCCCGAGCCAATCATCGTAGGCCACCACGAACGCGACGAGGTAGTGTTAAGATCATATGCTACAATTCGTCACAATATGTACTCTACTTTAATCTAGCCGTGAGATTTCCTTCCTCTTTTTAGTGCCTAAAGCGCTACAAGTTGCTGCAAGTTGCTAATGCCATAACAGCTTAAACCATATGAGTAATAATGTTCTTATTGTGGACTGGACCAGAGAAAACATCGGATGTCACGATTTGCCCCTCTCCAAAGTGTCTCACCATATTGCTACGGTGATAGCAGCTGAATTTATCGTTACGTTAGCTGAAATGCACAGTTTGGCCAGCATTTGGGACAGTCAGGGTGTCATGTGGTCGGTCGGGAGATTCTCTAAACATCTGTCCCCCCGGCCCAACCCCTCTTTTCTTTTCCTTTTTATTCTTTTTTCTCCGGTCGAGAGTCGGGAAACCTGATAAACGCGGTCTTTCTCTTCAATTGATACTGTGGCCAATAAGCTTCTATCCTTGTGCAGGGTCGCTGAAGTATTCCGGCACTTTTTTTATCACTTGTTTGTCACACTTTGATCCAACATGGATTCTCACGGCACAGAACACGCCGCGGGTGACGAGAATATTATTGACTTCTCGTGCTATATCACCATCAACAACCTTTCAGACGAAGATTTCGGCCTTAGTGACTTTGGCGTGAATGGGCGCTATGGCGTGTGGCCTGATGGTATGCCTCTCAACACAATTGACGCTCATACAAGCCCGGAAATACAGCTCGAAGACCCCAATAGTAAGTTCACCTGAAGCGCAGTATTCAGTGACGTGTTAGCTGACTGATCACAAGTATATGGTGGTTCAGAGGGCTGGGTAGAGTATGAACTTCTGACTGGGGGCTCTCCTCCAAGTTTTAGGTTGGAGTTCGCTTGCCCGGAAACACCATGGGACAAGAACTATTTGAAGGCAACTACTAACAACCCTGATGTGTTCAATCTAAGTGTCAAGCCATACAAAGAATCTGGCCATCCATTCTACGGTATGAGAGCTAAGTATACATTTATTGAACTATACATACTGACATAAGGTAGGACAAGTCGACGTTAAAGTGACGGGGCCGAAAAGCCGAGGCAAGGTGAAGCAGAAGCTTGTACTTGATGGCACTTCAGAGAAGACTGCCACGACCAAATATCGCCAAGCAAACGACTCATTCCAAGTCAAGTATGATATCGGGTTTGACGGCGCCGAACCTTTGGTTACCAAGGAGCCCGTACACGAGACAATTGCCATTGCCGCTTTCATTCTATCCAAAAAGCCCTTGCCTCAAGGCACAACATATCACAATCTAAATGACAAGCAATGGGAGTATTTCCGCGGCACAGTGTGGAATGACGATCCGTCTTGTTATTTATTTGAGGACTATAGCCAAAAGAACCACCAATTCAGCAACGGTATTAGGTGGTACGAGGACTTCGAATTTGGGCCTCCTTCGTGCATGATTCAGCGTTCTCACTTCGGTGACCTTCAATTTCTTCACGCCATGGGCGGCACGGTTGGTGAAGCGCCAGCAGAGACCCAGAGAAAGCTGCTCAAGTGGTTCGAGATCATGTACAAGCTCGCTTGCAGCAACCAGGGGGTATCCGACACGGATCGACTTGGGCAGGTCCTAGGTGAATGGTTCAACCCTAGCACCACGCCCACCGATCAAGATTCACTTCGAGACCTTATCTTGGCTAGTACGCCTCACTACAATCTGACCAATATTCAATGGCGGGCACTCGGTATCTGTCTACACATCATCACGGACTCCTACGCAGTTGGGCATACTCAGCGCCGACTGAAGAACCCCACCTCTTACCGTGGCCGCGATAGCGACGGTTACATGGTCTTCGAGCCTGGTACATGGGGTGACTGGGGTGCTGTCATCAACTTTCACTGTTACAAGGGGCAGGATAGCGACCTTCACTCGCACTACGACGGCCTTGAAGGTGCACCTCTACCTGTACCCAAGAACCTAGATTCATTCAACTCTATCATTGGTGCCCGAAATGCCATCGAGGACTGCACGAAGTTGATCAATTTCTGGGTAGAAGCGACGAAATGGGAAGATGGTGTCGAGACGCTCTTGCAAACAGAAATCTTTGCGATTGACAAAGACGCAAGCCCCTCCAACAGCGAGGTTGATCAATCCGGGCCGATCTCGTTGTCGTGTTGTCGTTTTACTGGTGGGAGAATGGATATTCAATATCAAGCCAACGTTCAGCGTAAGCTGACAAACCTGGATACTCGCTTCTTGACCACCGACAATAACCCTGTCAAGATATGCCAATACCCTACATGGAGAGCAGCCGTATTCACTGTTCTAGTGTTAATGCTTGGGGCCATCTCGGTCTTCCTTACCCTTCGGGTTTATCGAAACTAGGCGGATATATTCGAAGATAGTTATTCAGGGGTCAAATTCATAGCCTATTGTTTTGTTTCCTTAAGTGGTTCTACAGGCCTGCAGGGCTCCACCGTATAACTTATTATCTATAATACACCTTTGCAGCATATTTATATTATAAAACGTTTGTTTTTTAGTACTTAGAATAACATTTAGTAATTATAGTTATAATTAACCTTTAAACCTTTTTTTTTATAAATAGCTTAATATTATATTTTATTTATTTTTAGTAAAATAATATTAGCGTTTTTAACTAAAAAAAAAAAACTTTTATAAAAATTTTATATAAAATTTCTTTAAATTAATTTAAAGTATAAAAAACTTTTAAGCTAGCTTATTAATATAGCTTTATTTAATTATTAAAAGTATAAAAAATTAAAAAATATTATTTTAAATTTATTAGTTTTTATAAATTTATAAAATATATTAAAACTATTTAAAAAAAAGGTATAAACTAATATAGCAAAAATATTTTTTTTATTAAAAAAAATAGCTTATAAAAAACTAGCTTTATAAATTAAACGTTTTTTAAAAAAAAGCAAAAAAAAATTATTTAATATTAAAAGCTTATAATTATTTTATAAATAAATTAAATATAATAACTTTAAATATTAGTTATAAGTTTTAAAAAGTTTATAAATATTTTTTTATTATTATTAAATGTTATACTAGGTATATATATAAAGGTAAAAGCTTTAAAAAATACCGTGTTATATTGTAAATCTACGATAAAAAGGGAAAAGGAAAGGAAAAAGCTATTTTAGCAGGCACGCAGGGTATTTGTGTGCGGGTGTGTGTGTGTTTGTGTGTTTACGCGAGGTGCGCTCTGATTGGTGGGAGTGGGTCTCCACTGCTGCATGCCCCCCCACGTGCAATAAAAATTACGGTGTGTGGCTAAAGTGGGGCGCAGGCTCCACCAGCCACCCAGCCGTAACTTTAAAGCATTATAAAGTTTTTAAAAATTAATTTTAAATATATATTTATAATATATAAAAATAAGTTTAATTTAATAAATTTAATTAAACTTTAAATAAAAAGCTATATTAATTAAGCTAGTTATATTATAATAATAGCTTTAATAAAAAAAATAAATATATATAAATTAAATATTAGCTTATAAATATATTGCTTTATAATTTATATAATAATTTATAGCTTTTTTTTTAAATAATATTTATATATAATTTATATAATAAATAATTTTATTTAAAAAATATTTAAACTAATAACTATATATAAAGTTTATTTTATAATTAATTTTATAATAAATTAAATAAAAATATATAATATTATTTTTTATAATATTTAAATATAATTAAAAAAAAGTTTAAACTAAAAATTAGCTTTTTTATGTTTAATAATTTATAAAGTAATAAAAATATTATAAATAAATTACTTTAATAGTTTAAATTTAAAAAATAAAAATATTAAAAAGTATTAAATTTATTTAAAATAAAATAATTTAAACAATTTTAAAAATATAAGCTTATTTAAATATATTTATTAATATATATATAATAAAATATAAATAACTATAAAATATTAATATATTTAATATAATTATAAAAAAAATATAGTTATTTTTAGTTTAAATAATAGCTAAATAAAAAAAATAACTTATTTAAATTTGCTTTAATAAAAAATACCTAAAATTATTTTAATAGTTTAAAAGTATTTTTTATTATTTTTAAAATTAATAATAAATATATTTTTAGTTTTTTAAGCTTTTAATAAAAATAATTATTTATTAGTTAATTTTTTATTTTTTTTATAAATATTAATTTAACGCTAAATATTTTATAACTATTTATATAAACTAAATAATATATTATATAAAATATTAATATATAAAATATATTTAAATTATAGTTTAACTTTTTTTTTAAATATTTTTTTAAACTTAAAATTAATAAATAAAAACTATAATATAATTAAAAATTAAATTTATATAAATTTAGCTTAAAAATAAATTTTTGTTGTTTTAAATAATTTTTAGTTATTAAGCTTATTATTAAGCTTAATATTTAAAAATAATAAAAGCTAATATTATATATATTATTTATTTATTTTTAAAAATAAATTAATAAATAATTATATTTTAAGTAAATATAATATATTAAAATATTTAATAATTTAAAATATATTTAAAAAATTAAAAAAAGCAATATATATATATATATATTATTAAAAAAAACTTAAAAAATATTTTTTATTTTATTTTTATAATATATTTATAATAATAGCTATTTAGTTTTATATAAAAATTATAGCATTTTTATAAAAACTATTTATTTTTTAGTTTAAAAATAGCTTTATATTTATTTAACTTATTTATAAAAAGTTTTTATTAAATATTTAACATATTAATAGCAAAAATATTAATTATATATTATTTAAATAATTTTATTTTTATTTTAATACTTTAAAATATAAATAAAATATATAATTAAATTATAAAATTTTTTAAATTAGTTTAAAATGCTAAAAAAAAACAAAAATATATATTTTAAAATATTAAATATTAAAATAAATATAGTTTAAATAAAAGTTTATTTATTAATTATAAAGCTTTAAAAAATAAGCTATTTAATTATTAAAATATTTTTTAAACTAGTTTTTATTTATTATAAAATTAAATAATTAATAAGCTATTTAAACTTTTTTTTAACTATAATATTAATAAACTAAGCTTTTTTAATAAACTTATAAAAGATTTTAATAAAGTTTAAATTAAACTTATTTAAGTTATTTTTAAAAAATATAATATTAAATTTTAAATAATAATAAAAGTTTTTATTAAAGTTTAATAGTATATATTTTTTAAAAAATATAAACTAGCTATTTTTTTATTTATTTATAAATATTTTTAATAAAAGCTTTAGTAGCTTTTAATATAAAGCTAGTTTAATATATAATAACTAGCGCTAAAACTTTTTTATTTTAAAAAACTAAATATTTAGCTAATATTAAATAATATTTAAAGCATTAATAAATATTAATATAATTAAAATTATAATAATTTAAATTGCGTTTTAGTTTTAATATTTAAGCTAGTTATTTAAAATAATAGTTATTTATATTAATAATATAATAACTAAATTAAGCTTATTAAATATATTTATAAAAAATTTATTATTATTTAAAGCTTTTTATTATATTTTTTTAATAATAATAAACTAAAATATTTATTTTTAAATTTATTAAATTTTTTTAGCTAAAAATAATTTTATTAATATTTTTTTTTATTTTAATATTAAATTAATAGCTAACTTATAGTTTTATTAATAAAACTTTATATAAAATATTTAATAAAATATTTTTTTTAATAAATAGCTTAAATTTTAAAAAATATAAATTATATTTATTTATTTTAAACTAAAATAATAAAATTAACTAATAAAAGCTATAAATTTATAATTTTTAAATATAAAACATAATATAAAAAATATAATATTAGTATTATAACCTATTTTAAATAAAGCATATTTAATTTAAAATAGTTATATTATTATTAAAACTATATGTTTTAAAGTTTTATTTATTAAAAAATAAAGCTAAATATTAATAGTTAAATATAATATTTATAAATATTATAAATATATATATATTAAATAGTTAATTTTAAAAAATAACTATAAGTTTAAATTAATAAATAAAATAAAAAATAACTAGTTATATAAAAAATTTTTTATAAATATAATAATTTTTTTTTATATATTTTATTATAATTATTTAATTATTTTAATTATTTATTAATAATTACTTTTTATATTTTTAAATTATTTTAATTATTTTAAGTAATTTTATTTTTATAAATAATTTATTATATAACTATAGCTTTTTTTTTAAATATTTTTTAGTTATACTTTTTTTTATATTTATATTTATTTTTATATTTTATATTTAGTTTTTTAATAAGCTAGTTTTTATTAGTTTATAATATTTTTTTTTTTTTAAAGTTATTATTTTTAATAAATAGTAAGTTTTTTTATTATATTTTTAAAATTTTTTATTTTTTTTTGTTTTTAACTTTTTTTATTATTATAGCTAATTTTTTATTTATAAATATTTATAATGTTTTTTTAAAACATTTTTATTTATTTTTTTATATATTTAAATTTAGTATTTTTATTAATTTTTACGTTTATTATATTTTATTTAAATTTAAATATTTTAAATTTTTTAATATTAATTATTATATTTTATATATTAAATATAGTTAATTATATAAAATATTAATATATTTTATAAATTTAGTTTAAATTATTTATAAATATTATAAGCTTAAAAATAAATATTAATAAATATATACTAAATTATATATATTATATATTTTTTTAAAAAAAACTTTAATAAAGTTAAATTGTTTAAAAAAATAAAATAAAATGTTAAAAAAATATAATATTAAGTTTTTTTATTATAAGTTTAAATTTTTAAAAAAAATAAAAACTATTAATTATAAGCAAAAATAATAATAAATATTTTAGTAGTTTTTTATTATTATTAACTTTTTTAATTTTAATTAAAATATTATTAATAAAATAAATTTATTATTTATATAACATTTTATAAATATTTTTTAAATTTTTATATATTTTTTATATATAAATATTTTTTTTATTTTATTAAATATTTAATTGTTTTATTATTTTAATATAAATTTAATATAAATTTAATATTATATATATTTTAATTTAGTTTTATTTTTAGTTATATTATTAGTTTAATATTTTTAGTGCTTTTTTTAATAAAAAAATATAAAATATTAAATATATTTTTATTTTTTAAAATAGCAATAATTAATAATTAGTTTTTAAAATAACTTTTTTAATTTTAAATAGTTTTAATAGTTTAAAATTAAGTTTATTATTTAATTTTTTTATTTTAATATTTTATTAATAAAAATAAACTTTATTTTTTTTTTATAAATTAGCTTTAATAATTTTATTTTATTATAATAAATTTTTATATATATTTAAATAAATATAAATTTTTTTTATAGTTTTTATTATAGTTTAATAAATTTATTAGCTTTTATTTTTATTTTTAATATTATAATTTTTTAAATTATATTTATAGTTTACTTTAAATAATAATATTTTTATTATTTTATTTTTTAAACTATTATATATATATTTTATTATTAGTAATAATTTAATTTAATTATTTTATTTTTTATTTAAAGAATATTTTAAATATTATTTTAATATTTAATTAAATTTTTAATTTATTTATTTATTTATAAATAATAAATAGTTAATATTTTATATTTAATTTTTAATATTTTTATTAAAAATTACTAAAATTTTAATACTATAATATTTTTTTTATTTATAATAATTTATTTTAATATATTATATTTATTAAATATATATTTTATAATTATATAAGCTAGCTTTTTTGCTATATTTAATTTTATATATAATATAAAATATTTATATTTTATTAATTTATTTATTAATATAAAAATAAAATTATATTTTATTTTTATTATTAGTTTTTTTAATTTTAATAGTTTAATAATAAAATTAAAAGCTATAATTTTTTAAACTTTATTTAAAATATTAATTAGTTATAATAGCTTATATAATTTATATTTAATTATTTTTATTTTTTTATAAATATTATAATTTTTTATTACTTTTTATATTTTTTTATACTATTAAATTAATAATATTTTTTAATTTTTTTTAATGTTTTAAATATTTTTTAATATTTTAATATTAAATATTTATATTTTATTTTAATTAATTTATACTATAACTTTTATTATTTTAATTTAATTAGTATTTTATTATATTATTAAATTTATTTATTATATATTATTATTTTTTTATTTTTATTTAGTAATATTTATTATATTTTAATTAAATATTTATTATTTAATAGTAATTTTTAAATTTTTTTTATTTATATATTATAATTAAATTATATAATTATAATTATTATTATTTTATTTAAATTTATTTTTAATAACTTTTGTTTTTTTTTTTATATATTATAATAATTTAATTTTTAATTAAAAATATTTGCTTTAATATTTTTTTTACTTTTAATATATATAATTTTAAAATTAAACTATAATAAAAATTTTGCTTATTTTATTTATTGTTTATTTAATATTTTTATTATTATAAATATAATAAAATTTTTATAATTTAAATAAACTTTTATTAATTTAATATTTTTTATTAAATAATATTTTTATTTTTAAAATATTTAAATTATTATTATTAGTTTTTTATTTAATTTTAAATAGTTTATTTATAATTTTAAACACTTTTTTAAAAAAAATATTATTAAATATAATTTTTTGTTTTTATTTTATTGTTTTAGTTATTTATTTATAATATAAATATTAATATTAATTTTAATTTTATACTTTTTTTTTAAATTTAGTAATTATAATACTAAATTATTTAATATTTTTTTTTAATTTTTTTAAATATTAACTATTTTTTTTTATTTATAAAAATTTTTTTTTTTTTTATTAAGTTTATAAATAATATTGCTATTTTTTTAAATTTATATATAAAAAATTAAATATAGTTTATAAATTTTAAAAATTTTTTTATATTTTTAATACTTTTAAATATTAGCTAGTTTTTTATTGCTAATATTTTAAAGTTTTAAATTTTTATTTATTTTAATATAATTATAAATTTAAAAAAATTTACTTTTTTTTATAAAATTTATTTTTTTATAAATATATTTTTAGTTTAACATTTTATAATATATTTAATATTATTTATATATATTATATATATTTAATATATTTTTTTAAATATATTAATATATTATTTAAATATATTATTATAAATTTATTAATAAAATTATATAGTATATTTATAATTATAAATTAAAAATTTATTAATATATTTATAAGTTTAAATAATATAATTAAATATTTATATAATTTATATAATATTTTAAATATTATTTTTTATTTTTTTTAATATAATTTTTATTTAATAATATATATTTAATAAATTAAATACTATAAACTATTTTATTTTATATAATTAGTTTTTTAAATTTATAATTTTTAGTAAAAATTTTATTAATTTTTTTATTATAAAGTTAAAATATTAATAATTTATATATAATTTTTAATATATTTTTTTTTATTTGTTTAGTTTTTTTAATATTTATAAAATTAATAATTTTATTAATAATTTTAAATTTTATATAAATTTTTTAATAAAATTTTTTTTTAAATATTTATTTAATTTTATAAATTAATTTTTATTTATATAATAAAAAAAAAATACTTTAATTTTTTTTTTTTTTTAAAATATTTTATAATTTTATTTATTATATTTTAATACTTTTATTATTATTTTATATTGTTTATTAAATAAATTATTATACTTTTTATATTTTTTAAATAATTTTTTATAAAGTTTTAACTTTAATTTTTTTAATATTAAATATATTATAAATATTTATATAAATTTTTTTAATATAGCTTTTTTAGCTAATTAATTAATAAATAAATCTTTTTTTAATAAATTTTATAAAAAATAACTAGTTTTTTATTTTATTATAAAATTGCTTACTTATAATTAAAATATTTTTAAAATAATATTAAATTTTAATATTTTTATAATATTAAATATAAGTTTTTTTTTATATTTTTAAATATTAAAAAAAAGTTTTATAGTTTTTTTTTAATAATTTTATAGTTATAAAAAATTAAACTATTATTAATAATTATTAATAAATAAAAATTATTTTTAAATTTTATTAATATTTATAAACTTTTAATAATTTTTAATAAAATAAAGCTTTTTTAAGCTTTTATATTAATAAATATTTAAAGTTTTTTATTTTAATATTTTAATTTAATTATACTTAAAACTTTTATATTTTATTTTTAAATTAATTATTAGTTTATTATAACTATTTTTTATTATTTTTTATTTATAATATAAATTATTAATTTTTTTTAATGTTTAATTATATATTTTTTTTAAATTATTATATTAATAATATTTATATTAATATATTATTTAGTTATTATTTTATATTTTGCTTTTTTTTAAAAAAAATTAAACGTTTTTATTTTATTTTATTAGTTTATTATTATATTTTGTTTTAATACTATATTTTATATAATATATATATTTAATAATATATTTTATAATATTGTTTTTTTAATATTTTTTTTAATATATATTTTTATAAATAGTTAATATTTTATATAAATATAATATATTTTTTAAAATTTTAATAAACTAGTATTATTTAGCTAATAATTTTTTTTTATATAGTTATAAAAGTAGCTATTTATTTACTTTTTATAAAAACTATATATATATATTTTTTTTTTTTTATATATTATAAATACTAATATATTATATAAAAAATTTATAATATTTTATTATATTTTTTTAATTTTAAGTTTAGTTTTTATTTTTTTTAATAATATTATACTATTATATATTTAACTTTTTATTATTATTTTTATATTTTACTTTAAGTTATTTAAAATATTTATTATTATTTTAACTATTAAAATTATATTTAAAATTATTTATATTTAATATATTTAATATTTTAATTTATTATTTAATTTTTTATTAAGTTTAGTTTTATTTATAAATTAAATTTATTTTTATTTTTATTTTTTTTATTTTTAAATATAAAATGCTATATTTTTATATTATATTAATTTTGCTATAAAGTTTATTATTTATTTTTAATATATTTAATATTAATATATTTTAAATTTATAATTATTAAATTTTTTTAAATATTTTTTTTTTTTAGCTAGTTATTATTTTTATATAGCTTATATATTTTAATATTAATATAATAAATATATTTATTTTTTTAAGCTATTTTTAATTTAATAATATATAAATATTTAAAATAAACTTTATTTTGTTTATAACTATAATATTTTACTATTAAATATATATTTTATTATTTTTTATTAATATAATATATATTTTTTTTTAATAAAGCAATTATAAAATTATTTATTTTATTTATTTTATATATTTTATATAGCTTATTTTTTATATATATTTAATATTTATTTTTGTTTTATTTTAATATATTATAGTTAAACTTATATTTTTTACTTTTTATATTTTTTTATTAATTTAACTTATTATTAGTAATTATTATTAAATTATTTATATAAATAATTTTATAATATTTTTTAAATATTAATAAGTTATTATTAATAAATTTTTATTATTTTATTTTTATAAATTATTATATAAAAAAATAAACTATATATATTTTTTATTTGTTTTTATATAATTTATAGTTTAAAATAAACTTTATTTTTTTTTATTATTTTTTTATTTATATATTATTAATTTTTAATATTATAACTATTATTATTATTGCTTGCTTTAAGTTATTATTTATTATTAATATATTTTTTTTATTTTAAACTTTAATTTTTTATATTTTTTTATATTATTATATTATATAACTATATTTATTATAATTAAAGCATTTAATTTTAAAATAATTTTTTATAAATTTTTTTTTATTATTATATTAAGTTTTATTAGTTTTATATAAGTTTTTATAGCTATTAACTATTATATTTATTTTTTGTTTATATTTATTAATATTATAAACTTTTATATAATTTTTTTATTATTATTATTTAAATTAATAATTATTAATTTTAATAGCTTTATTAATATATTTATTTAATTATTTAAGCTTATTTATTTAATATAATTTATTTTAAACTTTATTTTTAAATTTATTATAAAAAATAATTATTAATATTTTTTTATTATTTTATAAAATATAAAAAAGTATTTACTTAAATATAACTATAAAAGCTATTATTAAGCTTATTTGTTATAATTTTAATATTTTTTTTTATTTGTTTTTTTTTTTAAAATTATTAAATATATTTATAAATTATTATATAAAGTTATTAAATAAGCTAAAGGTTTTATTTAGTTTAATTATAATTAATTTTAAATTATTTATTAAATATATTTTTATTTATAGTTTAAACTATTTTAGTATATT
This sequence comes from Xylaria sp. BCC 1067, assembly GCA_005188305.1. NCBI lineage: Eukaryota > Fungi > Ascomycota > Sordariomycetes > Xylariales > Xylariaceae > Xylaria > Xylaria sp. BCC 1067. The sequence continues at coordinate 4,630,885 of SSCS01000001.1, forward strand.
ATTTATAAAAAATCTTTTTATATTATATTTTTTATTTTATTTTAATATATATAAAAAGCTTTAAAAATAAACTTTTAAGCTAGTTAAAAATTTTTAAATATTGTTAAATTTTTTATTAAAATAAACTAGTTTTAATAGTTTATAATTTAAACTATATAAAGTTTTTAATTTTTAATTTAGTTTGTTTATTAATTAGTTTTTAAATTATTTATTATTTATTTTAAATTATTTTAATTATATTTAAAATATAATAAAAGTTTACTAAACTAATATAAATATTATTATTATTTTTAACTATTAATATATTAAATATTATTAAATAATAATTTATTAAAATATTATAACTTATTTTAAATAAAGCGTATTTAATTTAAAATAGCTATATTATTATTAAAATTATATATTTTAAAATTTTATTTATTAAAAAGTAAAACTAAATATTAATAGTTAAATATAATATTTATAAATATTATAAATATATATATATTAAATAGCTAATTTTAAAAAATATTTATAAGCTTAAGTTAATAAATAAAATAAAAAATAATTAATTATATAAAATTTTTTTTTTAAATATAGTAATTCTTTTTTTTATATATTTTACTATAATTATTTAATTACTTTAATTATTTACTAATAATTATTTTTTTATATTTTTAAATTATTTTAATTACTTTAAGTAATTTTATTTTTATAAATAATTTATTATATAATTATAGCTTTTTTTTTAAGCTTTTTTTAGTTATGCTTTTTTTTATATTTATATTTATTTTTATATTTTATGTTTAGTTTTTTAATAAGCTAGTTTTTATTAGTTTATAATAAAAATATATTAAAATAATATTTATAAATAAACTTATTAAAAACATAAACTATTTTTTATTTATAGCTTAAATATATAATTTTATAAATAAAAATAAAATTATTATAAATATTATAATATTATAATATATTAAACTAAAATAATAAATTATTAATATATTATAAATATATTATAAAAAATTTATTTTAAATTTATTAAAATAGTTTAATTTATAAAAATATAACTATTATTTTTATAGCTTTTATAATTTTTAATATATTAAATATATTTTTATAAAGCTAAAAAAATATTATAAAAATAATATTAATTAAAGCCTTATAATTTATTAATATATTATAAAAATAATATTAAAAATTTATTAAACTTATTAGCTGGCTAAAAAAGTATTATATTGTACGTTTTTAAAAAGGGTGAAATAAATAACTATATTATCGATTTAAGGTTTAAGTTTAAAGTAAGGCAAAGCTTTGCACGAAGAATTTTCTTATAGTAAAAAATTCTGCGTGCGAACACCGCCTTTTTAATTAAAAAAAGTAATTAGCTAAACAGCCGTACAACTAACGTTATATATAGTTAACGCTAATATTTTAACAAAACTTATTTAAATAATTTAATTAAAATAGTTTTTATATATAATTTTTAACTTTTTATAATAATTAAAATTTTATTTTATAAATTATTAATATATTATTAAAAATTTATTAAAATAAATTTTTTTTATTTTTATTTTTAAAAATTTTTTTAAAAAATATTATAAATATAATTTTTATAATTTATTAATATATTATTATAATTTTAAGTTTAATTTATAAAACTTAATTATTTTATATATTTTAATTAATTTTAATAAAATAAAAAAATAATAATAATATAATATAATATTAATTAAAAAAAAAGCAAGCTATAAAATATTAATAAATTATTATTATTTTATAAAAATTTATATATTTATTAAAATAATTATAAAAAAAATTTAAATTATTAAAATAAATAAAAATATTTATATTTAAAAAATAAATAAAAAAGTTTAATAAAATTGCTTTATTATTTTTTTATTATAATAAATATTTAATAATTTATTATTTATTTTATTATAATAATTTTAATTAAATATAAATTTAAATAGTTTTAAGCTAATTATTATAATATTATTAATTTATTAATTAAATTATTTATTTTATTAATAAAATATTAATAAATTTATTATTATTTATATTTTTTTAATATAAATATTATATTATATATATATATTTTAAAATATATTATAAATAAATAATTTTATAAGTTTATAAAACTTTATTATATAATTTATTATTTATAATATATTTTTATAATATATTTATATTATAAAATATTTGTTTTTTATTTGTTTTTTATTTATATTTTATTAATTAAAAAATAATAATAAAAAAAATTAGTTAATTATTTATTTAGTTTTAATTTTTGTTTTGTTTTTTTTAGTTTAGGTAGTTTTAAGCTAGCTGCTATAGCGCTATTAACTTGCTAATTAAACTATTTACTTTATTAGCAAGGCGTTAGCAAGCCTGTTACTGCTTACGCTCCCCCAATACAAGTACTACACTATATGCATTTGCCCTAAAGTGTGCTGTAGATAGTTAGTTACCGGCCAGGCGCAGCTCTGTTAATAATAAGCATTAAGCCACCGATACTGGAATCAACTCATTTCCTTCCGTAGACATTCGATATACAAATCTCGCAGATGTGAGTGGGTCGCGAGACATCCTTGAGCACGATGCTTATGGCCAGCTGGCTGAAGGCTAGTTGGTTCCCGATCAACATCACCCATTCCGGGTAATCCTAAACCATTTGTGACTCTACCAGATAATCGCTGTAGCCATGAACACCAATCATACTATCGACAGTGTTGACAGTGTACTAATACTACTAAAGTTGTGCGGGTAGTGTAAACAAACTCACCTGCCCAATTCAGTGCCAACCAGAGCTCAGATGCTGCATAAGCTAATACAGCTGGACTACAAGTATTACTAAAGTGTGGTGCATATACATCGAATCCTCCGAATGATTGGTCAACGGGTATTTGCATAGGGGGGCGCTCTAACATGAGGAGGTGATAGGTTTTATGCAGCTTTTTAGCATTTTCCCTTTTTAAGCCTAGGTTATTGCCGCTTTTTTTTCGGTTAGTATTAGTTAGCACAGTAAAAATTATGCCATATAACTAAATTTTATTTATTATTTATTAGGTTTAGTATATATTAATGCATTTTATAATTGTTAGTTAATACTTTATATTATTATAATATATAGCTGCTTAAAACTTAAAAAGGATTATTACTTTTATTATACTATATATATTAAAATAAACTGCTTAAAAAAAGTAAAATTTAGCTATACGCTTTTAATAGTAATAAATTTTATATAAATTACTAAAAAAGCTTTTAATTAAAAGTAATATAAATAAATTTTACTAAAAAAAAGTAACAAAAAGCTGTTATAATAATGTTTAATTATATACTATAAAATTTTAAAAGCTTTAAAAAATGTTTAGGTAATTTAAGCTTATAATATTATACTACTTATTTTAAAAAAATAGCATAAGTATTTAGCTTAAAAGTTTATTTATAATTTTTTTATGTTGTTTTTAGTTTTGCTATGCTTTTTTTTGCTTTTTAATAAATAATTTTATAAGCTAATTAAACTTTTAGCTTAATTTTTTAATATTATTGTTATTATTTGTTTATATATAAGCTTTTTTTAAGTTATAATTTAATTGCTTTAGCAGTAAATAAATAAGTTATAAATATTTAAAATTGTTTGCTAGGTTTATAAAAAAGCTTAAAGCTATTTATTTAAAAGTAATACTTTTATTAACTAACTAAAAATTAATATATTTATTTATTAAACTTGCTTTTATTTATTAGTACAATATTGTTTATATTATAATATTTAGCTTTTTAAAATTTAAATTTATAAGTGTTTTAACTTAAATATAAATAGTTAATAGCTAACTAAAGCTAAAACTTTTTAATATTTATATAATATTAATAATATTAATAAAGTTTATAAGCGCTATTATAATATACTTTATAGTATTTTTTTAATATTATTATATTTAAAAAGCTAGTAATATATTAATATAGCTATATTGCTAACTTTATTATTTAATATAATTTAAATTAAATTTATACTATTAACTTTTATAAAAAATTTAAAGCTAATAATAATAGTTTTTTTTGTTATAATTTTGCTTTAATATTAAATAAAAAAATAGCTTAAAATTAAATTTTTAAAAATTATAAAACTAAAATATAAACGCTAAAGTTAAATTTACCTGCTATTATTTTAGTAATAGGTATTTTTAGCTTTTTTGTTTATATTTTTTATTTTAACGTTTTTATTTTTAAAGATTTGCTTTTTTTTAAATATATTAAACGCTTTTAGCTTTTAATATAAAAGCTTTATAAATAACTAAGTTTAAATAGCTAGCTATTTATAAAGCTTTTATTAATATATTTTTATAAAGTAATTTTAAAGCTATAATGTTTTTTTTATACTTTTATAATATTAAATAGTTCTATTTTAAATTTTATTAAAATTTTTTGCTATATATATTAAAAAAAAAAAAACTTTTATTATAGAACTTTATATATTAAAAAAATTAATGTTAGCTATTGCTATAAATATTATTGTTTTAAATATTTATTAGTTAAAATAGCTTTTTTATAATAATAGTTTTTTTTTTAATTTAGCTATTAATTTAATTAATAATATTTAGCAAAAAAAAATTAATAGCTTTTTTAAAATTGTTAAAAAAGGCTTTAATATATAAAATAATTTTAGTATATAATTTTTATATATATTTGTTTAGTAAAAAATAATTTTTTTTATTGTTGCTTTTGTTATTTTTTTTGTTATTTTTTTTGTTATTATTATTGCTATTTTTATTAAATATATTATTAGCAAATTTTTTATTAAAAGTTTAAGCTTAAGCTATAAGCATTAAAAAATTGTTTATTATAAAATTGTTATATATTTTTTACTTTTTAATATTTATTAAAATATTTTTAATAGTATTAATAGCTAAACTATTAGCTTTAGCTTATAATTGTTTTAACTTAATAATATTATATACTTTAAGTATATTTTTAAGCTACTTTGTTTTTATTTTTATTTAAATAAAAGCTTTTAATAGTTTTTTTTTAAGCAGTATAAATTTTTTTTTATTAGTATTAAGTATTATATTAAACAATTTATATAATATAGCTTTTTATTAAATTAGCTTTAAAATATAGTTTATTTTTTTATATTATATTTAAAAGCTTATATTAACAGCTTTTTTAGTTTATTATTAAATTACTTTTAAAGTATTATTTTTATTATTATTATTAGCGTTAAAAATAGTAAACTATTACTTTAATTATACTAAGTTAATTAATATAGTTACTAATATTATTAAAACAATAGAAAACTTTAAAAAATTTAAAAAACTTAGGTTAATATTATATATTTAATAAACCAAATAGTTTAAAAATATTATACTATTATAATAGCTATAATAAAACAATATTATATTTTATATAAACTGTTTAATTATATACTAATAAATATAATATAATTATATATTAATAGTATTTTTGTTAAACTTATTAATAATATATTTATATTTATTTTATATTTTAGTTTAAAACTATTACTATATAGTATTTAGTTATTTAATTATATACTAATAGTTTAATAGTAGTATTTAGTTATTTAATTAAGTACTAAATAGTAATGTTTAATTATATACTAATAAATATAAAATAAATAGCTTATTATAGTTAAAAAGTATATAATAAACAATTTTAAAGCAAAAGTATAAAAGGAAAAAATATTATATTAAGCTATTAGTAAAGCTAAACAATTTAAAAACTATATAAGCTAAACTATATTAAGCTATACTTTATTAAAAGTATTTATTGCTTTATTAATAACGTTAAATATAAATTTAAAAGCGATATATTATAGTATTTTATTATTATAAATTAACTATAAGTTAATATATAATATTTATTATAGTATATCCTTTATAATATTTAGTACTAGCTAATAAAATATTGCTTATTATAACAATTTAGTTATAGTTTTTTAATATTAAATAAACTACTTAAAATTATTATTACTATAAGCTTTATAGTAGCAAAAAAAAAATATATATATATTTTTACTAGTATAATAGCTACTCCGCTTATATTAGCAGGTTTTTAGCTAAAAATAGCATTATTTTATTCTTTTTTTACTACTAAAAACCTATTTCTATTTAAAAAGCATAAACTTATTAATAATAGCTAAGCTTTTTTAAATAATAATAATAATATTAATAACTATAATAATAACTATAATATATTTATAATATTATAGTAGCTAATTTTTTAAAATAAACCTTAGCTAAATTTTTAATATTAATAACGTTTAAAAAAATAAAATAAAAAAAATAATAATAAAAAAAAACTAAAATAAATAAGATTTAATTTTAATTTAACTTTAAAACGTTTAAATATTTAGCTATTAACTTTTAGATTTTTATAACCTATATATAATATTATAACAATTTTATTTATTAATATAAATAAAATAAAATAGTTAGCTAGTTTAATAAAAATAGTTTAAAATTTTAAGCTTTTTAAAAAACTTGTATACTACTAACTATTTAATTATTTAAATGTTTAAAAACTTTTATAAAATGTTAATAAGCTATATAAACAACTATTTAATATTAATATATTTAAAATAAGCATTTACTTTTTTAAAGTAAAAAATTATATTTTTGCTTTGTTTAGTTTTTTTACTTTAAATAACTTTTAAAAAGTTTACTAGCTATAAATATTGCTATAGCTATAAATATTTACTATTAATAACTATGCTAATTTTACTAATAGTTGTTTTAATTTTGCTATTAATAGTTTAATAAAAATAAAGTTTAAAAAATTAAAAAAGATTAAAAATAAAGCTAAAATATATTTTAAAATAAAGTATATTAAGTTAATATAAAATACTTTTATATATATACTTGTTTTAAAGCTTACTTTTAAAAGCTATTATTATAAAAATTGCAATTTAACTTTTTTTATAATATTTTTAAACTTTTATAATAATATTAAAATTGTACTTTTATTTATTTTTAAGCTTTTAAAATATTGTTTTAAAAAAAGCTTTGCTATTAACTAGTTAGCTTTTAAAATAGTTAATATTATTATTGGTTTTTTTTTTAACTTAAATATAGCAAACAATAATACTTTTAATATATAAAAAAAAGCTAATAAATATTAAATATTAAAGCTTAATACTAGTAATAGTTTTAATTAAAAACTGCTATTGCTTAAGCTTAAAAATAATAAAGCGAAAAAACTTTATTTTGCTATTAAAAAAGTAATTAAAGCATAACTTATAAATTAGAACTTTATTAATTAAATATGCTATTTACTTTTAATTTATATTTTAATAGCTATTTTAATTAAAACTAAAGTTGTTTTAACTACTATAAAAAATAGTAAAATTTAATTAAGCATATAAATAATAGCTTAATATAAATATTTAAAAAAATTAATAAAACTAAGCAGTAAACTTATTATTATATTTTTATTGCTACTAGTTATTAATTATAATTAAAAGCTTTTTTTTGTTTATAATAAAAGAAATAACATTATAAGTTTTTTTTCTTTAATATTTTATTACTATATTATTTTTTATTTATTTTTTAATATTAATTATATTTGTTTAAAACTAATTATTATTATATTTACTAGAAGATTTTTAATAATTTAAACATTAGTAATACTAATATGCTTACTAGTTTATATATATTGCTTATAATAATTTATTTGTTAGCTAACTAAATTAAAAAAAAGTATATAAATTAAATAACAACTATTTTTTTTATAGGTTTTTATATGTTTAAAAGTAAACATTTTTAATATTAAGCTTTATTTATTAGTATTTAATAACTATTAAAGCTTTGCTAATATTTTTAAAAGTTATATATAGTTCTATAAAAAAAGTACTTATATAGCATTTTATTATATATTGCTATAAATCTTTTATATATATAATTAACTAGTTTAGTTAGTATTATTTTTAGCTATTTAAATTTTAGTATTAGTATTAATATTAGTTTTAAGTTATATAAAAATTTTAACATTTTAGTTTTAATATTTAAAAATAATATTTTTAAGCTTTTTAAAAACTTTTATTTAAGTTTTATTTTATTATAAATTCTTATTCTGCTAATTTTATATATATATTTGCTTATAACATTTTTTATTAAATTAGCTATTATAAAGCTTTTTTTTTTAGTTAGCAGCTTACTAAAAGTAGCTATTTTTAAATACTTATTATATATAATAAACTATAAATTGTAGTTTTTAATATATTTAGTTTGCTTAAAAAAAGTATTTAAAAACGCTTTATAAATTTTAGTTTTATATAAAACAAAAAACTTAAAGCTTATTAAATAGCAAAAGCAAATAGTATTTAATAAAAGTTCTAAGAAATATTTAATATATATTATAAATTTAGTTAATAATTGCTAGTATTAGCTAAAAATAAAGCGTTTTAGTTTTAATAAACTTTAAATTTTTAATTACTAAAGTTTTTTATTATTATAGCATTTTTTATTTTAAAGTATAAATTTTTAACGTTTTATTTATTTAATATTAAGCTTATAATACTATTATTTAACCTTTTAATTTAAAGTTCTAGTAGCTAAATAGCTTTAATTTAGTTTTGTTTATATATATTTTATAACTTTAAGCAAGCTTATAACTATATGCCTAAGTTTAACCACTTTAGTACTAAGTTTATAAACTTAATATTATTTATATTAATAAATAATTACGTTTTTATATATTTATTATATATTTTAATTATTATATTTTTAGCACTTTTATATTTATATATAAGCAGTTTAAAAAGCTTATTAAGTTTAAGCTAAACATAAACAAAATTAATATTTTTAAGCGTTTTAAATAAGCTATATATAAAGCATTTAAAGCTAATAACTAAAGCTATTATATACTTGCTAACTATAAAGCTTATATAATAAGTATATACTAAATAAATCTAGTAATATAATATAAATTAATATATATATAATAAAAAAGTAAATAAACCTAACCTAATTATTTATTATAAATATAAATATAATATTTATTAAGTTAATATTTAGCTTTTTATATATAAAAGTAAAAATAAAATTAAAAAAAAATATATTTAAATTTTTATATAAAATTATATTGCTTAAAATAATTAAATATATAACTATAACAAATATAAAAAAAGTAAAATGCTTATAATAAATAGGCCTTTTTATAAACAAAATATTAAAAGTAAAAACAAGGTTAAAATATAAACTTAGTTATATTAAAGCGTTTTTTTTTTTATAATTTTTGCTAAACTTTTTGCTATAGTTTTTTTTTATATACTTATAGTTGTTTGCTTTTATTATATTAAGTATATTTTTAATTATATATATTTTTTTATTTATACTTATAATTTATTTTATGCTTTTAAATAAATAGTTATTTATTTTTTAGAATATATTTATATTTATAACAACCTTAAAAAATAAAAGAATTTTATAAAATTACAACTATATTAACTTATATTAAAACTTTTAACTATATAAGCAAAATTTATATGTTATTATCTTAAATAAGCATATTTTAAACTTTAGATTTTAACATTTTTTTTTAAATGCTATATTATTAAATATTAGCATACTTATATACTTATACCTAATATATACTATATATTATAACCTGCTTTTAAATGTTTGCTTTATTTTAATATTAACTTAAATATATATATAATTTTATTTATAAGCTATTTTTTTTTAATATATATTTAAGCATAATATATTATTATATTTTTACTTTTAAACGTAGCTATATTATATATATATTAAATCTACGTTTTTATTTTTATATAAATAATATTAAATATTTATATTATATTTTTATATATTGTTAAGTATAACCTATATATATAAAGATTATAATAATCTATTAAAAATATTTGCTTTAAATATATTATTAAATTTATTAGTTATTTTAATAACTATACTATTATAAATCCTATGCTTAGTAAAAGCGTATATATATAAATTATATTACTATTTATAAAATTTACGCTTTAAGCTTTTTATTATAACTATATTTGTTAGTTTAATATTATTTTTTTTATATATATACGTTAAAATGTTTAGCTTATTTAAAATTTTAACTTTATTAATAATTTTAAATAAGTTAAACATTATAATTATATTGCTATAGCTGTTTATTTTATTTTTTATATATTTTAGCATATTTTTTAAATTGTTTATATTAATATATACTATGCTTACTAATATTTATTATACTTTAACTTTTATTTTTTAATATTAAAATATATAAACAATTATAAAATTATAATATATATTACTAGGTTAAACTAGTATATTATAAAAAAGTTATAGTAATTTTTAGCTTTTTGCTTATATAAACTAAGTAGCAAAATATTTTAGCAGTTTTTTTTTTAATAGTAGTGTTTAGTTATTTAATTAAGTACTAATAGTAATATTTTATTATATACTAATAATTTATTGTTTAATTAAGCACTAATAGTAATAGTTTATTATATATTAATAGTTTATTGTTTAATTAAGTATTAATAATAATAGCTTATTATAGCTAAAAAATATATAATAAACAATTCTAAAATAGTAGTTAAATAATAAAAAAATATTATATTAAGTTATTAGCAATATTAAATAAATAGTTTAATAGCTAAACTAAACTATAAGCTATACTTTATTAATAGCTAAAGTATTAATTGTTTTATTAACAACGCTAAATATAAATTTATACTAAAGCAATATACTATAGTACTAAATTAACTAAATTAATATATAACATTATAGTATACTTTTTATAATATTTATACTAGCTAATAAAATATTATATATTATAGTAATTTAGTTATAGCTATTTGCTATTAAGCAAGCTACTATTATTAAATAAATTACCTAAAGCTAATATTTTTATAACTTTTATAGTAGCAAAAAAAAAAAAAATATATACTTAAGTTACTACTACTAATGTAATAGCTAGTTAGTTTATATTAGCTAGTTTTAATTTAACTATATTAAATAGCTTTTAATTAAAAGTAATATTGTTTTATTTTCTTTTTAGTACTAAAGATTTATTTTTAGCAAAAAAGCATAAATATATTAGTAGCTAAAATAATATATTTATTATATTATAGCAGCTAGCTTTTTAAAACAATTAACTATTGCTAAAAGAATAAAAAAGTAATAAAAAAAAACAAAAATAAAAGTAATTTAATTTTAATTTAACTTTAAACTTTTTGCTTTTTTTGTTGCTATTTTTTAAAATTTCGCTAGGTTTAATTTATACCTTGCTAGTATTGTTTGCTAATATAAATATAACAATAAAACAACTTTTTAGTTTTATAAAAGTAGTTTAAAGTTTTAAACTTTTTTAAAAACTTGTATAATATTTTTTTATGCTTATAAGCAAATTTATTAAGCAATTTTTATTAAACGTTTATTAATTATATTTTTAATTATGCTATATTATTTTATATATACGCGTTTACTTTTTTAAAATAAAAAAGTATATAGTTAATTTAATTAATACTATTTTAATAAAGTATAGTTAAAAGGCCTATAAATTATAAGCACTATTAAAGTTATAAATACCTATTATTATTAAATGTTTTATAAAAACAAAATTAAGCGCGCTAAAAAAAAATAGAATATAAAGCTAATAAATATATAAAAAAAGGTTGTTTTAAAGCTATATAAAATGCTTTTATATATATATATATTTTTTTAGAGCTTGCTTTTAAAAGCTATTGCTATAAAAGTTGCAATTTATTTTTTTTTATAATATTTTTAAAACTTTGTACTACTGCTAGAATTGTAGCTTTGTTTATTTCTATAGCTTAAAAATAAATAAAAAGTTTAAAAATTAAAGCTGCTATTAACTAGCTAGCTTTTAAAATAGTTAATATTATTTTTAGGCTTTATTTTAGTTTAGTTTAGTAAAATAATAAGCAAAATAATATATTTACTTTTATACTTTTTAGTTAAGCACTTAAAAATAATATATTTGCTTTTATACCTTTTAGCTAAATATTTAAAAATAATATATTTGCTTTTATATCCTTTAGCTAAGTACCTAGGATTAATTTATTACTTAAGCTTAAAAAAATTAACGTATTAAATTTTAGAAAAGCTATTTGTTTATATATTAACTTATAACAAATTTTTTAGAATTTTATTAATTAAACGTGCTATACTTTTTTAACTTATATTTTAATAGCTATTATAATTAAAACTAAAACTTTTATAAGTTTTAAAAAAAAAAATAAGATTTAATTAAACGTTTAAATAGTAGCCTAATATAATTATTAGTTATATATAGTAAATAAAAAATCTATTATTATATTTTTGCTACTACTAGTTATTAGTTATAATTAAAAGCTTTATTTTGCTTGCAATAAAAAAAAACATTATAAGTTTTTTTTTGGGTTTTTTTTTTTTTTAAAATATTATATTAATTTTATTTATTTAGAACTAACTATTACTATATATACTAGAAAATTTATAGCTTAATACTAGTTAGTAGTATTATTTTGCTTTTTAGCATATATTAATTGCTTATAACAGTTTGTTTATTAGCTAAATAGGTTAAAAAAGAATTTATAAATTAAATCGCAAATATTTTTATTAAATAAGCTTAAAAGCTTTACTAGTATTTTTTTTATATAGTTTAGTATTTTTATTTATTTGTTAGACTGCTTTATAGCAAATAGTATAGCTATAGTATTTAATAAAAGCTTATTATATTAAAGTTTTTTACTATATTTATAATAGCTTTTTTAATTATATTTATTAAATTATATATTATTTTAATTTATATTTTTAGGTTAATTTTAGTAATAATATTTATATTAATAGTTATTTTTAAATATATATTTTTTTAGTTATTTATTAATAAAATTATTACTTTAAATTACTAGCATATAAAATGCTATTTATAAATATAAAGTTAATAGTTAATATTTTTAAGCGTATAGTTCTATACTAGTTATTATTATTATTTGGTTTTTTTTATATAGTATAGTTTTTTTATTTTTACTATATTAAGCATTTTTATAACTATAACGTTTAGTTTTTTATTATAGGTTATATAATAAAACTATAGCTAGCAAACTAAATAATTTAAACTATATTATATACTAATAAAATACTTATATAAAAAATTTTTACTACTAAAAATACTTTTTTACTTTATTATAAACATAATATATACTATTATTTAAAGCTTTAACCTTTTTATATTTTTAGCTAATACTAGTTTATATATTAAAACTAAGTTAAAACTAGCTTTAGCTTAAGTTTATAAATTAATAAAAAGTAATAAAACAGTATAATAAATATAGTTACTTTATAAAATACTTAAGTATTAAATAAAAGTTATAAACTAAAGTATAAATAAATAACAAAATATTTATATTGCTATTAATATATATACTAAATAGTTAGCTAGCTACTTTTTTACTTTTGTTTTTATTAATAATAAATTTTATTAATATATTTGTTACTTTTTATAATTAATAAGTTCTTTAAGTATTAATTTTAATTGCTAGCTTATTAAAAACGTTATATTATATATGCAATTTTTATTACTATTTAGTAGCTTTTTTGCTTATTTAAAGGTAGCTAAATAAAGTACCTTTAGTTAATTTATATGTTCGAGCAAGTCTGTTAATTATATATACTAAAATACTAATAATATAAGCTAATAGGCACCTTTAAAGCTATTTAAATAACTACTTTAGTACTATAATAGTAATAGCCTAATTGTATGCGTATATATAATAGTTAATTATTATTTTTTATATATAATATAACAAATAAACCAAAAGTAACTTTATAATTTAATTATAGTTAAATTAAATTATAATAAGTTATAAAGTAGCGCTAGCTAAAATAAAACACTAGTAGTTCTTTAAATTAAAAACAATATAAATATTTTTGTTATTTATAATAAAAATAAAAAAAGTTATAATTAGTTAGCAATAATTTTTATAATTATTCTTTTGTTATTAATATTTTTATATTTAAATATTTATATTTTGTTTAGTTTTTTATATAATATGCTATAGCAAAAAATAATATTATATTTTATTTTTTATTTTTTATATTAAAGATATACTATATAGTATAGCTAAAATAAGCTAGCAATTAAATACTTTTTATTTAATAATTTATTTTAAAATATTTTAAATTTGCTATTATAATTAATAAAAACTTTTATATTATAGTAAAGTATTATACTAAGTTTTGCTAAGCTTTTTTTTAAGCAGCTTAGTAGTTATTAGTTTTATAGATTTATTTTATTAAGTTAAGCATACTTTAGTTAACTTATTATTTAAAAGTAAAAGCTTTAAATTGCTTAGCTTTAATACTAACAATTAAATATAAAAAATTAGTATTTAAATATAAAATTAAACCTTTTTTAAAAATTTTCTATAAATAAAATTAGTTATAACGTAAAATTTATACTACTAAACTTTTGAAATTATTTATTACTTTATATTATTTAACCTGCTGCTATATAATTAAACAGTTATAAATAGGCCGTAAAATTTTATATATATATATACGCGCTTTTAAATATAATATATAACTTTTAAATATATTGCCTATTTGTTAATAAGCTTATTGCTATAATTTAATATTATAATTTTAAAATTTTATTTATTGCTTTATATATTAGTATGTAGTATACTAGGCAGTTTTAATACCTTAAATTAAAATATTAGCTTTTTTACCTATTATAGTTCTAACTAAAGTTTAAACGTTTTGCTAAGCTTTATATTTTTTTTTTGTTAGTTTTAACAATAACTTTATAGCTAATATAAAATATATTAAAGTGTTATATAAACATAAGTTACCTATTAAAAGCTATATTTAATTTAAGTTTAAAAGTTTTATAAAATTTTGCTTAGTAAAAAAGAAATTTTTATTAAGCTTTATTTAAAATAGTTTATATTTTCTAGTAATTTTATTTTAAGTAATAAAAGCAATTTTTAGGTTAAAAAGGCTAGTATATTTAGCTATTTTACTTTATAAAATCTATTTATATTTTTTATACTAAACTTTAAGTTTACTATATATTTTAAATTAATTTCTTTTATTTATAATTTTAGTAATAAAAAGCTTAAATAAATAATAAAATAAATAATCTGCTATATATTTAACAAGTAATTAATAGCAAAATTATATACGCTTTTATATACTTAAAGTAATATAAAAATTAGCATAATATATAAACAATATATTATAATAAAATATAGTAAAATATCTTTTGCTTACTTAAATAATACTATAAGTAATTCTAGCACTTATTATAATAGCTTACTAAAATAAATCTATATATATTTTAGCTTAAATATATTTATTTAAAGCAAGCTAATAAGTTAACTAATTAAAACATAAAAGCTATATTTATAAGCTTTTTTATAAGTATTATTTTTTATTTTAACTAGTAAAAAACATTAGTACGCTATGTAATAAAATTACTTTTTGCTTATTTTTTAAAACAGTTAGCAAAAAAATTAAAAAAAACACTTTTATAAAATAATTAGCTTATAAAAAGTTATACTTTAAATATTTTAATTAACTTTATTTACAATATTAAATATAAGCTAATCTATTAAAAATATATTTAATTTTAAATTTTTTTTAAACTTTAAAACAAATAAAAACGCTTAAAACTTTTATACTAACTTTAATTTTCTAAACTTAATTGTGTTTTTTTAGAACATTTAGCAGAATATTTATTAAAATATTTTTTGGAATATTTATTAAAAAATTTATTAAAACGTTTATTAGAACGCTTATTAAAACATTTATTAGAATATTTATTAAAACGTTTATTAAAACGTTTATTAAAACGTTTATTAAAACATTTATTAAAACTTTTATTAAAACCTTTATTGTAACTTTTATTATAACCTTTATTATAACCTTTGTTATAACCTTTATTATAACTTTTATTATAACCTTTATTATAACTTTTATTATAACTTTTATTATAATATTAACTTTAGCATATTTTAGCAAAAAGCAGATTTTTAACTATTTAATCTTTTTATACTTAATATTATTATTAGTATACTAGCTAAAAATAATAATATATTTAACCTAACCTTTTTAAGCAACCTATTATTTTTTAACGCCTAACTAGTTAATTTATTTCTGCTTTTATATTTATAACTGTTAACTTTTTAAATTTAATTATTTAATATTAATTACTAATCTTTTAAAAAAGCTTTAAATATTTAAATTTAAGCTTTAAAAATATATTAATAATAATATAACAATATAATTAAAAGCTTAATAAAATAATTTAATAAAATAAAAAAGTACTGCTAATAAATATTAAGCATTATATTAAAACTATATAATATAATTTAAAGTATTTTTTTTAAAAACAACTAATAGCTAAGTTAAATAAAATTAAATATAAATAAACAATTGGTTTTTATTTTAAAGTATAAACTAAAAAAAAAATATATTATATATAGTTTAATAGCGTTTTTAAAAATAATTAGCTTTAAAAACTTTTATATAACAATAAATATATATTACTATATTAAATATAAAGCATTTAGTTTTAAAAAGCATTTAGTTTTAAAAAGCATTTATAGCTAAAATAAGTTTATTGCTATAGCTATTATATTTTTTATTTTTAAAGCTTTTATAATTTTTTTTATATAATATTAAAAATATTTTAAAGCCTGCTTATAACTAACTTTAGTTTAAAAATGCTATAAAAATATTTTATAATTATACTATAAAAATAAGCCTTTTTTTAAGTTATAGCTTATAGCTTTTTTTATAAATATTTAAATCTTTTATAAGCTAGCTATAATTTTTTATTAGTATTTAATTATAGTTTAATTTTTATTTCTAGCTAAAACTTTATAACCTATAGCTATTTAAAAAGGTTATTGTTTTAAGCCTATAGCTTATTAAAATAAATAATAAAGCTTTTAAGTTTAGCAAAAGCAATAGCTTAATATAAATTAAAAACAACCTATTTTATAATAATATAATATAAACTTATAAAAATGCTTTGCTTTAAATAATTAAAAAGTAATTTTAATACTATTTAAGCCGCTTAAAAAGTAACTTTTATATATTTATATAACTTTTTATATATTTATATAAAATAATTGCTAAAATTTTTATAAAATAAATACTATATTTTTAATAGCATTTTTTATATATATTTATTTTTATAAATATTTATTAATTTAATTTATAACAAAAAAAGTTTAATTTTTAGCTTTATTTTTAGTAATAAAATTAATATTAATTTAACTTAAAAATAAAATATAAATTAATTTTATAAATATATTTAGTAAATACTTTATAAAATTTATTGTTTTATTTTTTACGTTTAAAGTTAGCTAGCTTTTATAACTTATTTATAATTTTATTTATAATTATTAGTTAAGTTTTATAAATTAGTAAAAATAGTAAATGTTTTTTTACTTTAGCTATTTTAATAAAATAAGTAGTATAGCTATATAATATAAAAATATATTAACTTTATTTAAACTTTTAAGTTTATTTAATTAATAGTAAATATATTGCTATTTATACTAATTAAGTAAACTTTTAACTGCTAATTTTAGCTAGGTAATAAAACTAGGTTTATATTAAAGTTAATATAGCAGCTTTTTTGCAAGGTTTATTTTGCTTTTTTTATATTTTAGGCTAAATAGCGCTTTATAGCATTTTACAAAAAATATACTTAGTAGCAAAACTAGCTATAGTTTATTTTTATTATTAACTTAGTTTATTTATATAGTTTTAAATATATTAGTAATTAGTATAAAATAAAGCAAAAAAATGCTATAACTAATTCTTTTTATATTTGCTTTTTATTATATATAAAGCTTAATTAAATATAATAAGCTTAAGCTTTTTAAAAAAATTTTAAACTTTAACTTTTTTTTTTTTTATTTTAGAATTTTAATTATAGCTAAGTATTTAATTTATAATAGCATTAAAAAAAAATAAGCTATAAAAAAGCTTTAAAAAGCAAAACTATATAAAAAAGCAAATTAGTTTAAAAATTAATATTAGTATTATAAATAATAAACTTATGCTTAAAAATATAAAACTATATATATAAATAAATTATATTTATTAGCTTTAAAACTAAAATAACTTATAAGTTTTAAACATAAGTTTTATTTTTTATTATAACTTTAATAAGCTATAGCATTATTGCTTATAAGCTATAGTTTATTAACTTTTTAAAAAATCTAAAAAAATTTATATATTATTTTAAGCTTATAATAAAAGCTAAAAAAAAACTTTATAAAATTTTTGCTATAAATAAATTTAGATTATACTAAAAGAAATTTACTACTAAATATTAAAAAAAATAAAGCTTAATTTTAATAAATTATATAATTATAATTATTTATGTTTGTTTTTTGTTTAATTGCTATTTACTAAGTAATTATTAACTTTATTTTTTTTGTTATAGCTAATAAAACTAAAAAAAGCAATAAAAATAGTTTTAAATTTTGTTTTAAATTTAAAACTTAAAAAATATACCGCTATAGCTATTTTAGTTTAAATAAAAAAGTTTTTTTAAAGTTTAAATTAAAAAATTTTTACTTATTTATAAATTTATATAAATTTTTAAGCAGTTTTTTTTTTATAGTATATATATTTGCTTATATTTTAAATTATATTAAATTTAAAGCTTAATATAAAATAAATATTAGCTTTTATTATAAAGTATAACTTTTAATAAAGCTATTAATAAAAGCTAGCTTATAAATTATTAAAATACTATTTTTATTATATTTAATAATAAGCATAGCAAATTAAAATTTATGTTATAATTAACTAAGTTTTTAAAAAAATAGTACTATTTATTTAATAAGCTATATATAATATAAACTTTAATTTTTATTAAAAAATAGTACTTAAGCTATTATATTTAAAGTATACTAACTTTAATATTTTTAAGCTAACTTTATATATTTATAAAAGTAACACTTTTAATTATTAACTGCTTTATATAAACTTTATATTATTTTTTATAGCTATTTTTTATTTAAAAAGTGCTTTATAAAACTATTATAAAATTAAAAGCTTTTATTAGTTTTTAAACCTTAAAGTTAAAATAAAAAAGCCTAAAATTTTTATTTACTAAAATTAAAGCATTTTAAATTAACTTATTTTTTTTAGTGCTAGCAAATAAATGCTTATAGCGCGTATATTTAGTATAAAGCTATAGTTAGTATAAATTAAAGCAAGCTTTTTAAACTTCTTTAGTTTTTATTGCTTTTAAGCTAAAAAACTTACTAATATTAGTATATTTTTTATTATATAATATTAACTTTTAAAAAAGCTTTTGCTAACTAGCTAGCTTAAATTATAATATATTATATTTAAATATTTAAAAATAAAAGCTTGCAAGCTATAAAAATTCTTAAATTTATTAGCAATACTATTTAAGCTAAAACTTAAGTATTAATAGCTAAGCTTTATATTTAAGCTTATAAACTTATAAAATTAATATTAGTACTTTTTTTATAACTTAAAAGTTTAATAAAAACTAATACTATAATAATTTTTACTAGCTATAAAGCAATAAAAGCTAAAATAAATAAAAGCTTACTAAAATAAACTAGCTTAAATTTTTGCTATAAAAACTACTAAATTTAATTATAAGCTTAAAGTAATATTAGCTATTATATTATTTAACTTTAAAAAGTAAAACTTATTTTTAAATAAATTTAATAATGTTTTTTACTTATATTAAAAGTTAAAAAAAAACTTAAAAATAATAAAACAAAAAGCTTTTAAAAATTTCTAAAACAAAACAATAAAGCAAACTTAAGTTATATTTTATATATATATTTATAAAAAAATAAACTATTTATTTTTTTATTTATAGCTAATTTTACTATTATAGCAATATTTAGTAAATATTTTTTTTATAAACATATTTTTTAAAAGTTTAGCTAATAAAAAAGCATTAGCTATATTAATAAATTTTTATAATAGTATAACTAAAGTATATTACTTTAAACTTAATTAAAGTAATTATTTATACTATAAAATTAAATTATAAATTTATATATTTATTATATATAATTTTACTAATATATAATTATAAGTTATAGCTATATATTTATAACTATAAAAAAAAGCTTTTTGTTTATAAAGTTTTGCTTTTTTTATAACAAATAGTTTTTAAACTTTAAAGCTTAAAAAAAATACTATTATTACTATTTATAATATAACAACCTTTTTATTAAGCTAGTATAATAAAAATATAAAAGTATAATTTTACTAAAATATTATTTTTTTTATTTATAAAATTTATATTTTCTAGCTATAATATATTTATATTAATTTTTTTAATATAAATAAATAGGTTATATTTATATTTATAATATTATTTAGCTATTATAATACTTAAATAACTGTTATACTAAAGCATATAGTAATAAAAACAAACAGTTATTTAGTTATTATATATATAATATTTATTATATTTTACTAAAGCTTTTTAAAAAAGCTAAAAAAAAAACAAGCATAGTACTTAAAAGCAGCAACTTTTTAAAAAAAGCAAAAATAGCAAGCTAAAACAAAAAATTTAAATTTATTTATAAATATTGTAAACTTTTTGCTACCTAGTTTATAAAAGCAAAAAGCTAAAAATTACTTTAACTTTTCTTATAGTTATACGCTATTAGCTACCTATACGCACTAATATATATAGCTCGTTTATATAGCTTTTAAATATATATAAACTTAAAATATATTTAAATAAGCTTTACTATAAACTAACTTTTACTATACTATACTATATTAACTATAGTTATTATATTTTATTCTAGCTTTATAAACATTATTACCTAGCTCGATAGCATTATTATAAGTTATAATAAAAACAATATAAACAATTATAGTAATCTATAAATTAATTATAAGCTATTTACAACGTATATCCTATAATAAAAACTAACACATTTATAAAATAATTAAAAAATTTATAAACGTATTAATATTTATGCCTACATAAGTACCTAATAAATAAACTTCTTATATTAATTTAGTTCTCCCTTAGGTAGAAATAGAGCTAAAAGCGGCATAATTAATATAATTGGTTACATTTTAACAGGGGCTGTTAAAACCTAGCAGTTCTTAAACTGTCGGCTTGGCACATCAAAAGGATAGGGCTTTTAGGTCTAGAACAAAGCCACGGAGTCTTCTCATTCGGTTCGTTCTGTCACATCGCCTGTGTCATTTATCTGATACAAAAAGTGGATATCGACGCCTGGAGGAGGTCTGGTTAATAATTGCAGCGGCATGAGTTCACCGAGATGGATGCAGGAATGCAGAAATCGTCGGTCTTAATGCCTCCCCGCAGGCATTATCTCACCGGGGCCACTTCGCCCACTATAAGCATGTCGCCCTAGTACCAAATAGTGAGGCCAATTACGCGTAATTGTCAGATTTCGAGTATGTGAGTGATTGATCTCCTCGTGCGTGACCGTTGAGATCTTTGCGAGTGTTGTCTTGCTCTACAACCAATCATTCAATCTCTCCATCTGTGCTCCAAAAGCTCCCATTTAGGATAGCACCAAATCCGACAGTAATGCCTCCTACTATTAAAGTTTATAATTAATAAACTACAGTACACAAGAAAAAGTGGATATCGACCTTGCGTTTCCCGATTCTAGGGTTGCTAACAGCAGCGGGCGCCCGGTGTATTAGCTTTAGAATGATGCATTACGCGATATCTATCCCGGAGCTGCACGCGCGAGCGCGTTGTCTTACACTATCTGTCGCCCGCATTTTTAGTACTTTACAAACAAGTACCAATCCTGGAGGCTGCCTGGTTACCGAACTTGATGATACTCTAAGCGGATACTTACAACTCTTGGTACGCTTGCGCATGATGACACACAGCGGTTTCTACCCTGCGTATAATACGCCTCGATCACTTTGTGGATGGAGCAACACCCTGTCTCTTAGACTAATGCATTTGTCGTAAACTTGAAAAGGCGCTCGAATCCGTTCATATCCCGAGACAATTCAGTCATACCTGAAACCCCAGACCACCAATAGTTCAAGTGAGATAGCCTATATCCCTAGCAGGGAATAAGAACGCGCGACGATTCTCTTCTATCTAAATATCCAGCCAGCCACATTGTGACAATTCCAACCCGAATGCTTGAGATCGTCAGGATACGATCTCGCCTTTAGTTGGCAGCATGCGTAGAGCTTGTAATTACGTGTGTCCACGACTCGGTTGGGTGTATCTCATTTGTAACTTCTCCGGGGCTCGATGTACCCCTAATAACTCATTCCTGTACCTCTGCAGGTATATGTCTTTATGATCAAGCCCACCCCCTTCCCCCCACCCCCCAAAGACCAGATTAGATTTTGGATTCCGTAAATAATCTCATAAGTTTAGGGATGGACGCCCCTCCTGTACAAAATTAAAAAAGAAAACAAAGATGGTCTTTAGTGCCCTAAACCGAACCGAATCTACTGCGAAACAATGTTTACATTCCGGGTCCCGTTCGGCAATGTTCTAACGGATGGCAGATTAAATTTATGAGCGCGGTGGCTGCTAATACTGCTTAGGAGTTAGAAACGTCAGTGAAGACGTACCGAATGGCCTCTCTGTGGCGTTTTGTATATGCGGTAGTATAACTCGCCAAAATTTAGCAGGTATCATGAAACATGTATGTAGGTTGCTCTATGACTGGTTGAAGACTCGACGGGCCATCAACATGAGTTGCGGATTTGAACTACAGATGACCTATGCTGGTGATGTAATGTAGCCGAGGGTGCGCAAACCATGTCGCGTCAGCCGCACTTCTGTCAATCTTGATAGTCATTCGAAGCATGCAACAACTAGCGAAAAGCTATGTATGGCTTATTACCGATATAATCCATATGGATATGAGCGAATTTGACACGTGAGTATCGCTACCAGCATACACAAGTCCTCCGGTCATCGAGGGGTGCAATGGTCTCTCCGTGTGAATCGTTGGTGGGAAGGTTTGGATCTTCAATATCATGCATATTCAGCTCTGAATTTGGTTATTCTCCTCAGCCACCGCATCATCGATGTAGGTTGGCAGAAACGTCCTGGCTGCCTGAGAACACTCAACTAGCGGCAAACCCGGAGCCGAACCATACGATCAAGCGCACGGTGTTATAGGACTAATCCTTCCGGCAAAACTCGGAAAATACTTACAGCCCGATATGACGACAAGCTTGCGGCCGGAAAGATATTGCTGTCACTCTAGGAAAGGGTGAGGCGGTGTGAAAAAGACCAGTAGTACATGGCTCTGATCATTGATGTCGCTTGGCATGTAAGTTCACTGAGCTTAAACAAGCTTAGTTCCATTGGGGGATTAGGCAGCCACAGCCAACCCATAGTGATACTGTGGCTGGCTTAGACAATTCAGTCAGAAACAACAACACATGACCCTACATAGTATATTGGGCGATAATCTTCGCATACGCACCTCCGGCACTAGCTGAGAAGGCTTTTTAACAATGCGGCCATTCCGTATACATGCTTAGAGACTAAAACGAAAGAATGAAATTCAGCGCTAGAGACCGCTTTTTAGGGCCTAAGTCAGTTTGTGTATCTCGACAGTTTATGGCTGAGCAAGTTTACTAAGGTTTTAGGTACATATATGCTAAATTAAGCTGATATATATAACCGATATAGCAACTTATGTACTCACCTACACTATGGGGATTTGGCTGTCGCGAAACGCTTCGCAAGCATTTTGCTGAGTAACTTTAGGTAACTACATACTAATAGTAAGAACAAATAATTTATTATGTAAATAATAATAGTACGAATGGCTAAAATAGTAGTTGAGTGCGTGTGTAAAACAATGGGAAATGAGAGTAGCCTCTATGTATCGATGTTAACCGAGGTGATACTTCGCCATGTAGTACCTGCGTAACTAACTCGCCACGTTAGCTTAATGTTGTTCTTGGTTAACGCGATGTTTCTGGAATAAAGGAATATGGAAGATAGATATGCTAAGGCAAGTAATGCAGAAACCATCAAGTAGGGATCCCATTGTTATATAATATCACTTGCAGACCATATATGTTGGGCGGTAGCTGGAATAACTGTTTAGCTCTAGTCATCGTTAGGGATATAATAAAGTTTAATTATTACCGGTTAAGATACATAGATAAAAATAAATAATAAGTGGCTCCTTTATAGGTATTAGGAGGGTTAGGGATCAATTAACCACCCTATTGAGTGGTACCTCCCTTAATAGATTAATTAGAGGTTACAGTCTTTTTATTTATAATTGTCACGAGATTAATATTGCCACTTTTGGTCACCTTGACTCACCTTTTCAGCTGCAATACATTCATCAGGTCATGAACCTGCAATTCGCCTACAGACCGAGACATACCGTCTCGTATCGAAAGCGATTGTGAGGAAATACCTCAATATTCTATATATAAATAGGAGGCCTTCGGCCTCGATAGATTCAGTCTATTTTGAAGGTTACGGACCTTTGAGAGCCTAGATTGATTATTATCTAATACAGCCAATTTGAGCCAAGCCCTAGAATTCTAGCCCTTGTTACAATAATGCCGCAAACCCCTCCGACAAATAACACGAGAATTGTTCAAGCAACGTATACAGGTTCGCCAATAATATTAGATAGATTTAAAAGCAGTGGGTTTATAACTATGAGATCCAACCGTCGAGACGACGGCGCCAGCATTACGGTAGAGGTGGTATATTTGCTTCGGCATCACGGACTATTAATGCAGAACAAGAATTCGGAGATGAAGCAAGCCTTAGCTTAGAGAAGAGATAAATAACTCAAAACCAAGATTCATGACATTAATAGTTGATTGGAGACAAAATTCCGGCTGAAGTAGCCTTTGACGGACGACCTCAGTAACATAATTGAATATTTGAGGCCCTTCCGCCAATTAGTATAATTGTTGAACTATCAAACAAGAGATTTCTCAGACGCTGTGTGGAGGTATGCAATAGTATAAAAAGGACACACGCGTTAGTATAGTGGTAATGAGGGTAAAATACACCTTACATGTAGGGTGTCTAGCTCCTCAAGTCGTGAATTTGTTAATGTCTAGTTGTAAATACGCTCGATAGTTGGCTCCAACAAGAGCCATCCGGCCCTGAACGCGTGGTATTATGGCTCTCGTAACCGCCACCAAGTTGAACTATAATAGACGGTACAATACAATTTAGTGTCTTAAATGGCACTCTTGACGGACGACGAGCTCTACTCTATACACGCGCACTAACATCGGATACTAAGGTCAACAGTTAAGGAAGGAAGTTGAAAATTTTCACATATATTCGATACCCCACGGCGATTTCAACCTCTTTCAGTTCATTATCAGTATTGAACTGACCTCATCTTCCTCAGTGGTCTGCCAGTTACTCTCGATACCTTTAATCGGCTCAGGTATAGCGTACTAAATGTGGAAGCGCTAAAGATAAGAACAGATGATCTACATCAGGAGGGGAAAGCATTGCCCTCGCCTAAAATGCTTGTCCACAGGAACTGGAGTCCAGGCATCCGTGGTTGGACACTGCGCCAGGCTTTGCCCATGGCGGCGTTTAGCAACAGCGCCATAAGAACGAGGGCTAGCTTGGCCCCTAAAGTCTTCATGATGAACTACAATGAAGGGTTAATGACATTGGGTTGGGTTTCGCTGGGTAGCGGCTTTACCCTATTTTAAACTTGGAGATAAGAAATAATTAGAAGCGGACAATAAAAAGTTAAGTGCAAAGTTACATCAATCAATACTTAGGGTTCAGCCACTTCTGAGTCAATTAGGAGCCATGCGGCATATAAGCTTTGACTTTAGAACAATGCTAGTTATAAATTGACGAGTTGAAGTCAAAATCACCATCTTATTCTTATGCTAAAGAGAGTGTACGGTAGGATGATAG
Organism: Xylaria sp. BCC 1067; assembly: GCA_005188305.1. Lineage (NCBI taxonomy): Eukaryota > Fungi > Ascomycota > Sordariomycetes > Xylariales > Xylariaceae > Xylaria > Xylaria sp. BCC 1067. Next base: position 4,656,772 of record SSCS01000001.1, read on the forward strand.
TAGGAAGAACTCAATACGTTTACAGAGTTGACCTAAACCTTATTTCGCATTCCATTTTCTTATAGGCCCGAGTCACAGGCCTAGCCAAGTATATATATCTCCAAAGCAGTGTTTTGTATAGAGTATAACTGCGTCGACAAGGTTCGCAGAATAGATAGCCGGCGAACCCCTCGTTGCGGGGTTCTTAAATAGAATGAGCGGTGGAGGCTTCGAGAAGTGAATGCTATTACCCCAAGATAGACTGCCCTGGGAATATCTCAGTGTCTGCAACCTTTCGACGTTCGCTCGCATGACATGGAAACTTACCCCTTTATTGCCCTTCCGCTCTTTGATTAAAACAAGATGAGAAGCTCCTTTCTCTGCAAAAGCTTATTCCTAGTTTTACAGCCTCAATCAAGCCCAGCCTTCAAACCCGTGGATTGCATTGCTCGGACTGCTAAAGCACATGTTAATGGCCACCCTAGCGTCCCCGATTCTGTATGCGAGTGGTTGGGGATCCCTTACACGTCTCCCCCAACTGGCCAACGTAGGTTTGCATTACCGGCGAAGGTTGACCTCGAGGGTTTCATAAACGCGGATAACTACGTACGTGCACTCGGCCTCTCAATATTCAGCACTCATAAGTTGGTAGGGTTTCGACTGTCCGCAAACTGCCCCCAGCACGTTTGGGTACCCCAATGTCACATCGCAGTATCCGAGGATATATGCCAACTTCATCAATCAGCTCAACAACACCCAGAGCGAGTATTACCTTACGCTGAATGTCTGGTCAAGAACAGCCAAACCCTAGCGTATATTGAGGCCGGTTATTGTGTGGATTTATGGGGGCCGCTTCTCTGCTGGTTCGAGCCATACACTGTTCTACCATGGCGGGCGCCTCGCGGGGACATAGGACGTCGTCGTAGTTACGCTCAATTTCCGCATGAACATCTTTGGATTCCCGGGCTCACCTGAGGCAACACGGAACCTCGGCTTTCTCGACCACTACGCTGCCGTTGAATGGATCTACGAGAATATCGCGGCATTTGGTGGTGACCCGGGCCGCATTACCATCATCGGGCAGTCGTCGGGTGCGGTGGCAGTCAGCAACTGGGCCTACGCTTTCAAAGACAACTCCATCGTCGCGGGAATGATGTCCCATTCGGGCAGCATATTCTCGTTTCCTATTCTCGACGCCGACTCAGCTGCTAAGAACTGGAATCATGTCGCCTCAACGCTGGGCCGCGGGGCTTCCGACTCGGTGCTCTCATGCATGCGATCCGAGAATATCTCTTTCCAATCGATACTAAACGCCGCTAAGACCGTGCCATCATCGCCCAGGAACTCCCCCACGCGCTCGGTGCCTCCATTTCAAGCCACTGTAGATAACGTTGCCTTTTTCTCAGTATTCAAGTACGTTTCGCGACTGAAATCCGCCACGTTTGCTCACTACCTCATTTACACGGGGATCACGACTCTGGTTTCTACAGGATCTCGGCTTTAGCGCAAGGAAGGTCGCTGCCGGAAAGCGACTGGGAAGAGTTCGAGCTCGAATCATTCACATGCGCCACGGCTGCCGAAACAATGCCTCGCGGAAACAATCCCGGTTGATTGCAATGACATATCGGCCTGCTAGACTAAGGTGTTAAAAACTAATCCAGCACTTGAGGTGCCTTGACCATGGCCTCAACCAAGCCAGCAGCAGTGCCCTCCGGACCTGGCCATATTCGTACGACTTCTAGACCTGCAGCTTCAACCAACTGTTGCCACTGCTGGGCCGTCCGCTCTTTGCCTCCATTGAAGCACATCATGGCAATATCCAGCATCGCATGTGTTAGAGTCGCGCCAACCTCAGGCACAACCATTTCGTGAATGAGTAATTTGGAATAACCGGGTGTCATAACTTGTACGGTCTGTTTAAGAATCTCCAGTGACTTATCGTCCGACCAGTCGTGGAAGATGTGATGAAAGAAATAGGCTCGTGCTCCTGTAGAAGATGGTCAATCCCATTTCTTCGGGGTTGAAGGGGGAGGTTCACCTTTCACTGGCTGCGCTGTGAAAAAATCATATGGCATTTTTTCGATCTGGTTAGGGAGATCTAGGGAGCTGGCAAGTACGGGAGCCAAATCTTGAAGGACGAGATGCCCTGAGTTGGGATGGAGCTCATGAAATCTCAACGTGTCGTGACCTTTGCCGCCGCCAACATCGACGAGGAGGGGTGCATCTTTCCTCGCGCCTTGTATGAGCCTCCCGGGGACATCGTACCACTCGAGCCACTTCTTTCGGGCACCCACGGTCCTTCCCATAAAGGCGTTAAAATCTCTGAACGTATCAGGCATCGTGCTGATCAACTCGAACGTGGAAAGCTCGGTTTGAAAAGCGTATTGTACGAAGCCGGCCTTCGGATCAGTTGGGCAATGGTATCCATTTTCTCGGAGATACTTAGAGCCCATCTGCGCGCCAGTCATCAATATCTCTCCGCTATCATAGTAGTACATTAGAATCGTTTATAGGATCGTCGTTTATTCGAAAACGACTCACACCATTCTGTGCCCGGCGGCAATGCCTTCAGATGCCATGGCGATAGTCACTGGTGTTGCTTGCCACGTTTTCTCGCCGACCTCGTCTAGTAAGCCCACTGGAGTTAAGGTTCTTAACAGCCGGACTATTTGTGTCTTAGTATTGAGATCTTGGTAGTTATGATATGAACTCACCGATAAGCTCTTCCTCCCCGCTGGTCAACGATGCTAGTTCATGTGAAGTTATCAGTCCACCTTTCTCGGAGATGTGCTGGAATAGGTTCATCTCGACAGCGATTCTTGCGGCAATGGGGATGAAAGGCTGTATTTAAGAAAATCATGAGTATTGCCTCAATACGGTGCGTTTTATTGGATTACGCTACCGAGTATATCATGTCCGCTGCTATTTGTTCCGGCTTCTCAAGATGTTGGAGAAGCTTCTTGCTAAGTAGTATCGCTTCATCTCTCGCTTTAGCGTCATTCTCTATACTGCCTCGTGATTTTAGGGCGCCGAGTTGATCAATTAAGTCGCCAATGATCTTGGAATTATTGGAGGCCATTATACCAAAACGGATGTGCTTCGTGGCTGGAGGAGATCTGGGTACATGGAAGGATTAAAGAGAGGATTTGTAGGCTCGGGCGGTAGCAGTGAAAGAAAGAGAAAGAGGGGAGGGGAGCGGTAGAAGTGGGGATTTGGACGCCCGGAAGGGCCCGATTTCAGGGAAGCGGGTGCGCTGATGCTCAGCCTGCTCCCATTTGAAGTGCTCTCTCGGATACATATCTCTGTTTAATTGTGAGTCCCGCTGCTGTTGGAGGACTTGGAGATTCGTATCGTCGGCAAATTGATGGAACATGGAGGCGGGCGGCCATGTTTCTCTAGCGCCATGCGTCGGGCACTTATTAAGTAATCGGCTACGACTAGGAAAGACAGTCTGTGAAAGTAGCAGAGGCGTTCGTCTGCGACAGGATTCCGGGAAGATTCCGGGTTGGGCGAACTGAAGGGTGGACAGCCGTCGGAGGCCGCAGGTGATCGGAGAATTTATACTCGCTGTAGCTAAGTCCGGGAGAGTTGATTCGTCCCCGACGTACCTAAGCAACTAACTGGATAATCCGATATACCGGAGACGGACGCGCGTGTATGACTCCACCCGGTAACAAACCGTACTATTACCGATAAGCTACTTCACCAGATCAAGTACAAAAATAGACATACCATCAACTCTCAACTATCCAACAGTGAACTGTCTCATTATCTACAACTATAGTTTCGGGCTCCGATTTGAGCAGTAGACGCAATGTCGGTCACGAAACTCGAGCTTCGCACAGCGCTTGGTCCGGTATATCGAGATGTTCTTCCGTATGAACCCCGGGACTGTACGCCGGATGAAATTCCGGTCATCGACCTCGAGCTCATGTTTTCAAGCGAATTGTCTGACCGCAAGAAAGTAAGTTCGGCTATCAGGGCTGCCGCAGTCAACAATGGGTTTTTTTACATAAAGAACCACGGCATTCCGTCGCAAACCATTGAGCGGTGCAAAGGCCAGATCCTCAACTTCATGCGACAGCCCCTAGAGATGAAAGACCGCATAAGGTCACACAAATACAGCAAATACTACAACGGCTACTTAGGTAGGCGGAAGGCCCAAATATCGCCCACCGAGACAGCCGATGTGCGTGAGTCGTTCACGTTTCGCTACTCGCCGGAACTTGATCCCGACCACCCCAAAGACATATCGGAAGTACCTGAGGAAATTCGACGCTGGATTCGAGGCGAGGATTTCGTATGGGAGGGTACCGAACATCTCCCCGACTTCAAGAGAGACTGCGTGGAGTACTGGAGTAGCTGTCTGAGACTGGCCAGAAAATTGGTCAGAATATTTGCGCTCTCGCTTGACCTTGACGAGGACTACTGGGATGAGAAGGTGACGTATCCTGGAGCTGAGTACGCATTCCTTCACTCGCACAGCCCATTTGTCTCGAGTGGATCACTGATTTACAACCTTGTATAGCGGCGTCTTTAACTACTACCCTACTAGAACCCAAGAAGAGATTGAGCAGAAGTTCGTCGGCCTGGGGAGCCACACGGATCTGCAACTTTTCACACTGCTCTGGCAGGATAGCGTAGGAGGACTGCAAGTTTTAACCCGAGAAGGCCAATGGATCAGAGTGAGTTGCCGAGATCGCCAAAAATACCAAAGCTGACCGTATCAGGCCCCTCCAATTGATGGGACGCTGGTTGTAAACATTGGTGACTACAGTAAGTAATTCGCGGCGTCATTTTCTTCCCCCTTTGGCATCTTGTGGAGCGTTAGGTTTCTCTTCCGGGCCGAGCCTGTACCCAGAAGCCTCCAAATGCCCCATACGTCGCGCCTAAGATGGCAATAACTGACCCCGAGTTTCCCAGTGATGCGTCTTTGTAACGACATCTATAAGTCCACAGTCCACCGTGTCACCAATGAGTCTACTCAAGAACGAGTGTCGATGCCTTTCTTTTTTGGTGAGCCCTTAGATCCCCCAGTTTAATGTTCCTACAACTGATAGACCCAAGGCTTGAATTTTAACTGTGTCGAGGGTGTCGTGCCCTCGTGTACCTCGGACTTGAACCCAGCCAGATATGAGCCAATCTCTTGCGGTGATTGTATGGGAAATCCTCGATCCTTCAAACACTGCCAATTGCTAATGTCCAGCAGGGTGTCAAATGCGGTTCAAGATGGAAAACGAGGCTTTTAAACAAAAAGAGGCGCAGAAATTGATGGCACCTAGTGCAGTGGTTATCGCCGGGTGATACCGGTCTCGCCCTCGAGTTCGCGGACTGTATCTAGTCGTTACAATACTTTTTGCACAAGTTCAAGCACGTCAAAAAAAGCTTCCCTATCTGGCCGGAGCTTCTGTACGCCTAGGCCGACAACTAGGGTACGGCGCTCGTCGGTGTTGCGTCTCGCAATATAGCTGGCGATCTGCACAGCGTATAGTTGAGCCAATGACTCGCGCTCTTCACCACCGCCGCCAAGTAATGTTTTGGGAGTGAGATGGGACATAGGCAGTAAACTGTCATTCGCAAGGGCCATGTCTACGGCTGCCGAGGACGGCGCAGATAAGGGCACTTGGATCTGGAGCTTCTAGTTAGCAGGTGTCGCCTGTAAAGCTCTGTTTAACTCTGTCTGGGGAAGCCAACCCATTGTGAAAGCCTGCCTTCCTGGCACAAAGTCAAGAGAATTCGATCGGCGAAGAACAGGACGGTGGCTTCAGTGGGAACGCCATCGATTTGACCAGTTGCGCAGTTTGATGCGGCGGGAAAGGGCTCCTCGATGACTTGATCCGACTCCATGCTGCTGTGTTGATGTCTCGACCGATTGGAGTATGACTAGTATCAGATCTTGGATGCAGTTGCTGGTGGCTGTGATGGATTGGAGCTAGGCACTCACTGACCTGGGTGGGAGACACTCACTACCTGGGTACTTAGGTACTTCCGTAGCGCACAGAGTACCTACCTAGATAGCGGGGTCAACAGTGGAGTAAACGGAGCTAACTGCCCCGCGCTAAGCCGATCACAGCGCCCTCTGAGGAATTCTGCCAGGCGGTCAAAATTTCCTACTGAATCTTGGATCTGCTGCTCTTCTTATACAACTCGATAACTCCGAATACACTTGTGTAGAATATTTTAACAAAACCGCCCTCTCTACGTTTATTTCCATGACTGGGGAATTCTTGGCAGGTTGTCCCTGAGTGACTATTCCTTTCGCTCCCAGCATTAATCAGCATGGCAAAGAAGTTTGTTCCTCGTCAGAGGAAACACAAAGTTCTTGCGCGGGAGGCTCGAGAAGCCCAGCAGGCTGCTGTTGAAGATGGCGTCGTCACCCAAGCTCAGAACGATAGCAACGCTGTGGAAATTATACCAGATGCGAAAAGAGCAGCTGATGCGGCCAAAAAGGCTCAGTTGAAGGCTGACTTAAAAGGCGATGCGAAAATGAGTAGCAAGAAAGCCAAACGCCTTGAGAAGTACATCGACAAAAAGCTTGCGAAGGATGAGAACCGGGCGCTTTTGGCACAATTAGCTGCTAATAAGATTGATACGAGTCTTTTCGCGAGCAGTCGTCATCTGGGAGCTGCCAAAGAGACGAAACGTGAGATGATGAGTCGAGCGCTTCGAGAACGGGCTGCTGGTATTGTCCAGAATGACGAGGCCATATTATTCGAGCCTAGATTCGTGCCGGCGGATGGTTCGGAAGATGAGGATTCCCGAAGCGAAACCCCCTTGGAAGGAGAGACTCGATTGGTCTTACAGAATGGGGAAGCGCCGAACTCCGAGGAAATCCATACACCAAAACCCCTGACTCCATCCGTTGTGGCTGGCTCCGGATTGAAGCGCGCTTTGGAATTAGATGATGAAGGGAAACCTGTTTTACAAAAAAGGCAGAAACGAGGCGGTGTGAAGTCAAAGATATCAGGAAAGCCACAATTCACACTAGGCATTCCCTCAAATCCGCCAAGTGGCCATGGCGAAGGAGAGATCGAAATAGATGGATCGGGGAAAGAAGACGAATGGAACGGCTTTAGCTCTGATGAAGCGACAGGTGCCGACCCTGAAGAGAACTCGGAAAATGAATCTGCGGGCACGCCAATGAATGAAGACACGAGTGAAGACGACGCCTCATCGTCCGGGTATGGAGAGGAGGAGGATGACGATGATGATGATGATGATGAAGATGAAGATGACGGAAATACTGCAAAAAGGCGTTCATCGGCATTCAAGGCATGGGCCCATGAGCAGAGAAACACGGCTCTTGGCTATGAGCCTACCAGTAGTGGTAATGCTATTCTCGATATTCCAATACCTCAGAACTTCAAACCGAGGCCTATTGAGCAAGAACCTCTGCCTTTGGAGCTACAGCCAACGAAGGATACTGGGCGAAAAGCCTTTAGCGTCGTGGTTGAACGGAAACCTGACATACAAGAGGCGAGGTTGAAGCTCCCTGTGGTAGCAGAGGAGCAAAGAATCATGGAGGCAATTCATAACAATAATGTTGTCATTATCTGCGGCGCCACAGGATCTGGAAAGAGTACGCAAGTCCCCCAAATGCTTTTTGAGGCAGGATATGGCTCTGCAGCCTCCCCAACACCGGGCCAGATTGTCGTTACACAGCCGAGAAAAGTTGCAGCAGGTATGTTGACGTCGATATCCAATGCCGTCGAGCGATATATAGCGTTACTAACTCGCTCGGAAAAGTCTCGGTGAGCCAACGAGTGTCGACAGAACTGGGCGATCATTCCGACACAGTTGCATATCAAATCCGTTTTGAGGGCACCGCCAGCGAGAAGACTAGACTGAAGTTCGTAACCGATGGTGTATTGCTTAGAGAAATTGGTAACGACATCGCTTTGAGGAATTACTCTGCCGTGATTATCGACGAAGCCCATGAGAGGAGCTTGAACACAGATATTTTGATCGGAATGCTAAGCCGGACAGTTCAGCTAAGGGAAGAGATGGCAAATGAAGATCCCAAAATATCCCCCTTGAAACTAATCAGTAAGTACATTAATACGTATGTTTCAGAGTAATTACTGACTGGGTTTTGAAGTCATGTCTGCAACACTTCGAATAAGCGACGTAACTAATTCCACGCTATTTCCCTCTCCCCCGCCAGTTCTCAACGTCGAAGGCCGGCAGTATCCTGTTACGATGCATTTCTCTAGGAGGACACAGCCTGATTATGTCGACGAAGCTTTCAAGAAAATAATTCGCGGACACCGCAAACTTCCTCCCGGAAGTATGCTCGTCTTTCTCACCAGTCATAATGAAATTTCTAGATTAAGCCAAAAGTTGAAGCTCCATTCGACTGGGCTGAAGTCTGCTTCCTATCCGAAAGTTCGTTTCTCGGCGAATGACGGGCCACTGGAGGTTGAAGACATCGAATTTGGACAAACGGATGATGTCACGGGCACTGAACTCGACGAATTACAAATCATCGGAGATGAACAGGACTTTGACGAGGAAGAGGAGGCCGAGTTTGATGTGCCTAATGAGACCGGTAAAGCGGCACCCCTGCAAATGCATATATTGCCTTTATACTCTCTCCTGCCTACCAGAGAGCAGATGAGGGTTTTTGAAGATCCGCCTGAAGGAGCGCGCTCTATTATCCTTGCTACCAACGTAGCAGAAACATCCCTCACAATCCCCGGAGTGAAATACGTTATCGACTGGTAAGTTCAAGCACTATTATCTCCTCAGTGGATGCTATTTCGATTTCTTTGGGCTAATGTTAGCAGTGGGAGATCGAAGGAGCGTGTTTTTGATCCTGACACTGGGGTTCAACGTTACGAAATTGGCTTCATAAGTAAGGCAAGTGCGAACCAAAGATCTGGAAGAGCAGGACGTACCGGCCCAGGGCATACCTGGCGACTTTATTCGTCTGCCGTTTACGAAAGAGACTTCCAAGAATTTGCGGACCCCGAAATCTTGAAGATGCCGATAGAAGGAGTCGTTCTTCAGCTCAAGGCCATGAATTTAAAGCATGTGGTGAACTTCCCCTTCCCAACTTCACCCGAAAGACAAAGTCTAGCCAAGGCAGAGAAACTTCTCCAGTATCTCTCAGCGATCACCTCAGAGGGTCACGTAACTCAGATCGGAAAAACGATGAGCAAACTTCCCCTCCCGCCCCGGTTCGCTCGTATTTTGTTGGTTGGTCATCTCCATGACTGCCTTCCTTATACAGTCGCTCTAGTCGCAGGCCTGTCGGTGGCGGAAATTTTCCTCCCAGAATCTCAGGCAATCCCTTCCCAAGAAGATGACGACCAGCATGATTTCAGAACAAACGAGGACCTGGCGGCGGAAAATGCTCGTGCTCAAGCCCGGCGGAAATTTAACGAAGTACATCGAAATTTTCGTTCCCTTGATGATGCCTCTGATGCTATCAAACTACTACAAGCCGTAGGCGAGTTCGCACACTCGCCCTCGGAGAGCTGGTGTACTTCACGATTCCTACGTTTTAAAGCTCTACAAGAGACACAAAAGCTACGGAAACAGATCACAACGCTTCTACAGAAAGACATCCCAGCATTCGCGAACCTGACATTCCAAGAGCAATTGGACCGACCAAGCGCAAAACAGGTTACAGCACTCAAGCAAATGGTTGCAGCGGGGTTTGTTGACCAAGTAGCAATCCGCGGTGACCTAGCGCCTGTACCGCCAGAGATGCACCGCAAGCCCCGGCGAGCAATTGATGTGCCGTATCTACCACTCCAGCCGCTCCAAACCTCTGGCACCGCCACCAGTGACGAGGAAGCAGTGAACAGAGCTGTATTCATCCACCCCTCAAGTAATCTTGCACACTACAGCCCACAAGAACTACCGGAATACGTTGTCTATAGCGGCTTACAACGTTCGTCAGCATCTGGCCCTATTGACGGCTCCAAGAAGCCTAAGACGAGGATGTTGGCGCTCACCGACATCACAGGAGCCCAGCTATCTGCATTAGCCAAAGGTACGCCGCTCATAACGTATGGGAAACCCATCAAGGAGGCCCAGGCTGCGGCTGGTGCCTCGACGCGGGAGTGTTGGGTTGTGCCCTATCTTAGAGCTGAGAGCACTGGTGGCCAGGGCTGGCCACTGCCTGTTAAGAAGGTGACGCAGAAGAAGGTCCCGGGAAAGGGATGGGTTACGGAATAATGTAGGCAGCATGGGCATAGCTTCAGGATACGTTCAAACACCGGATTCGGTAGTAGGCGATGGCTGGACATAGACAAGTATATTTGTATATAATATAGATACCACAAAAGTGTTGGAATGGAATGATCACGAATTAAGTTGCACAGCTTAGCAAACCATGTCAGACGTGCTTAGACACATTAACAGGTAAGGGGAGACTCTATTATCTTTGCTAAGTCTATGTTCTCACTATCCGGAACATCCATTCTAAATGTAATCTAACATGTACAAACCCTGGATTTCGCGTAAAACAATGCACCGGCTTCGTATCCTGTAATCAATGCACCAGAGTTCTCGATGATGTAGGACTAAAAAGGTAAAGCAAAAAAAAAAAAAAAAAAAAGATTTTCCACGCAAGTGCGAATGCGTGGGAGTGGCAAAAACACGCTCTCACTCTCTTAATGCTCTCGGTACGGGGGCGGGGCATCTGCTGGTACTGAAGTTGTGGTGTTGCGTCCCTGGGGTATCAAGGGCGCCTGCAACCCAGGTGGCATCGGAGGGTCAGCACTGACCACTGTAACCGCTGGAGTCAGTAATTACTCTTTTTGGTAGCTTTATTGCTCTCGCTGAGTTCTACTCCCGAGACATGCATGGCGGGAGCCCTCAAATTACTACAAGGGGAAGAAAATGACTCCAGGGGTTACTCACGGGATGTGGCTTTCACCATCATCTTCGGGAAGTATTGTTGGATGAAAGACTCCCTACAATTTTGTCAGTTATTCGGCACAATAATCACTAGATAGCAAAGTAAATCAAGACACTGCTTACGTATAATAGCTGTGATCTGCGTTATGTGGATGGATGATGTTATGTGCAAGCTCATGAGCTAGCACAACCCACCACCACACAGCGGCCGAAGCCTTGTCCTCGCCACTCCTCTGGTCTGCGTGCAACTGGATGTAAAAGCGTAAGTTACAGAAGATGCTGCCGTCGCGGTTGAAAGCAATAGTGTTGCCGCCTTCGTCATAGAAGATGTGTAAAACATTTTTAGGGATCTGATAGACGTCACCAACGTCTTTGAGAAGGGCTGCAAAGGAGTTAATCGCAGCGTGATTCGAAGATAGGAATACCCCCGTCTCATGATGAGGTATGTTGGAAGATACAAATATTCGCATGCCATTGGAGGAATCAGCGAGCAAGGTGAGATCTTTAGCAGCTGTGTCGTCGCAGTAGGTAGCCTGTTCTTTAACCTCTCGGGTCGTTGGCGGAGAGTACAACAGTGATGAGTCATACGCTCGCGTTGACTTAATAGCATTCAGCAAATTTTGTTGAATAACCGCCGGGTTGGTCACTTTCCCGTCTTGCGCATTCTTCCCAGACTTTGAGCCAGAAGATGGTTCAGCGGGTGGAAGGGTTTCTTGATTAGGGGCCGAGCCAACGAAGTTCTTAAGTTTTTCGTCAGTCTCGTTATTATAATCAAAGCCAAATCTCTTGGATAGATTAGAGAAGAGCCCTCTTCCCTTATTGCTTTGTGAAGGTTCAGGCAATACAGATGAAGATGGATTGTCGTGGTCCTCCGGAGAATGAAAGCCACCGGGCATACGGGGAGGGGGGGTTCTGTTTTGTTCTCGGTCGATAACTGCCGCAGCAGTAGCTGCTTGGTTTTGCCTTACGAAATCTTGTTCCCGTTCTCGAATTCGTGCTTGCTCTGCATCCAAGGCCCTTCGCCGTTCTTCTTCCGCAATTCTAGCTTCTGCTGCTTTCGCTCGGAGGATACGGTCAACATTGTATCCACGCGCTCTCAAGTCCAGAAGATCCAATTTGAGGAATGGTTCGAAGAATAGATATGCCTGCTGGCTCGGACGGTTTAACATGAGTTGGCATATGGCCTGACCAACCTGATACATATCCGGACGGGAAGATTCCGAGGCTACGTAAAGTACCCAGCCCGCCTTTGTTTGGCTACTCGCCGCCGACCTCTTCTCTGTGTGGAATTGACTAGAAATGCGAAGTGATCGCCGAAGCGCAACAGACCGTACAACCGCTACCGTCAAGTTCTTCTCTAGCCACTTGGCATCATGTTTTATGGCATCCCGTGTATACCTGGCGTACTCATGAATGAAGAGCTTTGATCGCTCGAGAACATGGTTTCGTAGCCAAAGTGCGCCATCCTGCTTCTCACTATATGGACCGACCCTCAAGTCCTCTTGAACTGTAGACGAGAGAGTCGGGGAGCCAAGCGCTTGGTAAAACGTCTCCAGTAAATCCTCTTCGGGAGCACATTTTAAATGATCTTTAAAGAGTCTATAGCTAATGATATCGTCTAAAATGACGATATCTGAAGGCGCTGCGAGCTGATACGTTCGAACAGCCTCGTCGTCCTCTTCTTGCTCAGTTTCTTTGCCTTTCGAGGAGTTTGTGATCTCTTTGAAGGCTAGAAGAAAGGGGGCAGCTTTCATCTTTCTCCATAAATCTTTATCTCTTCTTAGAATTGGCATGTCCCCTGCTAGTGATCGGAGTAAGTTCAAATACTTGTCAGGGCTTCCGAGCACGCTGAGCAGTCGCGCTGGCTCCGATGCCGCAAGTTGAGCGATTTCTAGTTTAGTAGGTTCGTTGTTTGAACCACAAGCAGAGAGGAACGAATTGGCGGATTGACCAAAGTCAACAAAATCGAATATATCTCCGTATATAGTTGAACTTCCAAGATAGCAGTGACGGGGGCTCAAGTGAACGGTGGGACCTGCTTTGTCATCAGAAATTCCTGAAGAAAAAATCCCCGATGCCCGAGTTCTTCGTGTCACTGGTACAATCTGAGAATCGCCAAGACTTTTCGCCGCTGTGCTGCTGAGCTCGTTGAGGCGGCTTGAAAAATACTGAAAAACAGGAATTGCATCTCGCTGCGAATTAGGCGGGTTTTTTATTAGGCGTTGAACACAGTCATGAATCGGCGGATCTCTCGACACCCCAAATTTTGGTGCTTCTTTATGAAGTTCCTTTTTCAAAATGCTAAAGCCCAGAACAGCAGCCGCTTCGTTGGTAAAGCATCCGGATGGCGGCACAAGCCTCTTAGAGTCTCCTTGGAGCGGGAGAAATGCTCGAGTACTCGTTGTGAGGTTAAAGGTACCGTAACTATGGTTGTAATAATAGGTGACGAAATACGCCCGGGCATTATCGCGCAGCTGCTGCTCTGAGGAAGACATCATTTCCACGAGTTCAGGAGCAGAGGGATGTACCCTTAGGCCAAGATCAGTAAAGAACCTCCCCTCTTGCGATCCACGACTTAGACCGCCGCCAGGCCACTGAAGAATCTTCAGCTGTAAGGGTCGGAGTTGCTGATTGGGTTCAAAAAGTTCGGAAACCTTGTACAACTGCGAGCTCGCCTGAGACGACTCCCTGCCCACGGGACCAGCCTCAGCAGGACAGATCCGAGATTCCCTCAGCTTCAATAGATCATCAGCCGGTATGTCCGCGCGAACCGATGCTAAGTACTTTATCAGTTCGACATGGCTCCATTTTGCTTGCCCCGATCCGTCTTTTTCTGAAGATGGGCTTAATAAACGCGTGAAGATGGTCTCGAGATCGACTGTTTTCCTGACGCGAAGCGCAGATAAGAACTTCTCTTTTAATTGTGTGCATTCAATAATCGGAAGATCGTCGAATAGTTTCACAGACGGAAAGAAGGATTCTGTTGGTTTCCTCATCCCTAATTTCGTAGGCATAACTGTGTGTGCTCGTAACAATGACACAATTTTATCTTTCGAGAATTGGGCTTGGTTTTCCCAACCCTTCGATACCACAGATAGGACACGGGTCGCAAACTCTGGCGATTTAGTCATGTCTTGGTCTGGAGACCTGTTAGACCGAGTTTCAATCAGGTAATTAAGCCATGGGAAAAGATCCAAAGGTTCCCAGTGAAGAGCCCGCAGCTCTGCAACGGTGCAACCTTTCGTGAAGTCGAATGGTATGGTTGTTGGGGGAAGCGGTAAACCTAGCGGAATCTTTTGTGTCCCAATGAAATTCTGAATACTCCCAAGCGCAATAATTTCGCCATGGCCGTGATCATCATTCCTATTCACTATAGCAACTGCAACATCGAGCAGCCGATCGCGGTTCGACGGATCTAGATCGCCTTGCAGGGCCTTCTTCGCCACCCACTGAATAAAGTTGGGAAGTTGAGCTTCTGTGAGCGGTTTTCCTGAAAGCTCTTCACGTACGTCGTCTACCGTGATTTGTGAGAGGAGGTCAAAGTCAATCAACTTCTGCACAAAGCCAATCTTTTCCAACTCGGGTGGGACCACAGCAATGCCTTCAACAAATTTCTCTAATTCCTGAGATCCAAGCCGGACTCTGCTTGTCGGAAGTACACCTCGGGTGCTATATATTTCCACATATGGCTTTTTATACGCTGTCCAGAAAGCTTCCTCGATTGTTTGAGAAACGAGCCCGCTGGGGGTAGAGTCACTGAAAGTGAACGCTTTAAGAACATGCAAAGCTTCAGGTATGAGGACGGCTGTCTCTTTCGAAGTTATACTAGTGCCCGCCGCTTTTTGCAGCTTGGTTTGGAGCTCATTCATTTCATGTGTGAAAGCTAGCCGTGTCATAACACCAGCCGCTCGTAGCATTTCGAAATTCCACGTCCGAACCCATCTCGCATTCAAGTCAATAGCCTCACGCTCGACAGTTGGAATAAGAGAAGGAGCTGAAATGTGCATACCGCCACCGGTTGTCTGGGTGGTTGGGAATCCAATGAATATACGCCCACCCTTCTTACTTGGGAGAACCGAGGCGAAAACATCAGTGGCTGCAGATATTGCGCCCGACTCTTGGGAATTTTCGGATGCTTGTGTCTCGTCATATGAAGATGTTAGAATAGACAGCTTCGCAAGTTTCGGTGGAGGCTTCTTGGTGGCCCTTTCCAATTCAGATGCAAAGCTCGCACTGACGGACGTCGTAATAGAACCCGTGGTAACTCGAAGAAAGATACTCGACGTCGATAACGCAGTGATGTCCTCAGAAATAGTGGCTTGCGCAGCCCTCTCTTCCCTAGCTGCCTTCGAGGCCTTCGTAGAGACTGCTGTAAGCCTAGAGAAAAAACTTCGTAGTGATGGCATCTCAGAAGTCCCTAAGCCATACGCCTCACTTTTGGCTATGGGTACGGGAGGTTTCCATCCTATGGCATTCATATAGGAAGCATCAATTTGCGCGCTAGAGCGGTCAACGCTCCGGACCGTCATGAGGCGTTCCCTAGTGACCATATCCATATCTCTTGGGATGGTCACATCCACGCTAGGGCTGGCTTTCTTCTGCAAGGAAAGGATCTTATAGTCGTCTATCCAGAATTCAATGTTTTGTAGTGCTACGAATGTCAAGCTTGTAGCTAAGAATTGGCTGACGGAGAGAAGGTTGGGCAACGTAGTCGTTGCGTTCCGGTAATCGAGAACGAAGGCCGTATCAGGACTGCACTGGCCATTGGAGAGCTGCAGTTTTCTAGTAAATAGCGCGTTCCCTTTCCAGTAAAATGCCATGGCCTCGCTGCCTGAACTGACGAAGGGCTCCTCGCAATCGGCAAACACGCTATAGAAGCCGACACCAAACGCACCGATTTTGGTCTCGTCTGGGTTTCCTTCGGCTATTCTCTTAAGCCTACCCCAATCTGTCTTTGTGAAAGGCTGGCCATTATTCTGGACTATGAGACGACGCAGTGTGTGATGCGAAATTATATGTTTTAGTATGTCGGATCGATCGGCCATCGTCGGAAGAGGCACTTGGGTCGAGGGGAGAGTCTCCCACTTGATCGTTACGGTGGTCGCTTGAGCATCGGCTGCATTTTGGATGAGTTCTCGCAGGGTTGTCCATTCTCCTGAGTATCGTGCAAGTACTTTGTCTATCAATGCTCTGGTATCGACAGTGACAGCCTCCTCGTCTTCGCCGTCTTGGAGGGCGGCAGCCCGAAGTCGTCCGTAGTCCATCCTAAGTGATTTACTAAGGTGTCGGCCGATTCATCAGGTCGGTCATCAAGGCTGTGGGAGGCACGAGGCTAGGGAAGAAAAACCTATTCTGGGAAATAAATAACCGCCCAGGAGTCCTCTATCGTCGCGTAGGCTTCGCGGGGGGATGATGAGACCTGGATCCGGAAGTATCTCGCTATCGTCGGCATTCCACGGCACTTGACAGCAGAGCAGCAACAACACCTGGATTATTCAGGGCAGTGCTAGAACATAGCTAAGCAGACACAACAGAGTGTCAGAAATGGAGCAATTCTAAAGTCAGAAGCAAGAGCTGTGATGAGGAAATGACAAAGGCGGCGACACGTGATTATCTCTGGTAGGTACTGTTGTCTCAGTCCGAACTCGAGTCTTAGTTTAGTGACGACGATGCAATAGCTCGCCGAGAGCCTCCCTAAAATAGGTACCCAAAGTTCACTACACCCCCACCAAGACTTGTGGGGAGCAATACCTACCTGTACCTTACCTTAGGCTAGCTTAGGTACTTACTTAATCAACGATTAAGTACCTCCATCAAATGCATTCACTTCACAAGAGGTTCCTCACTTGTGCAGCATGTAGCAACAAATTCGTGCTTTTCTTACTTGGTAAGCTTTTTCTACCAAGGGATTTCTAGAATGCTCTCTAACATTCTACTGATTCATAAATTCGAAACCCCAATATTTTCAAGTGTCGGGGACGAAAATAGACAATGTTCACTCTTTTCCTAGACTCCTTCGCCGATAGCGCTGCGGACTCTTACTTCTCTCCCCGCCTCTTGACGTTGATCCGTAACCGTCCCTGTGAGCCCACCTGCGTTCGGGCCTTTCTATACTTCGGCTTCTGTCTCTGTTCTTCCTATACGACTTTCCCGGTCTAGGCGCCTCCCTGTCGCGACTATGACTCCTCCGCCTATGATGACTGCGTCTAGCGTCTCCGTCGTCTCTTGAGTGAGTGTGGTGCGTCTTATACCTCTCCTCTGGCGACCTATCGCGACGCCTATCCCCGTCTCGACCGCGGTCCTTGTGGCGGTGTCCTCTCCGGTCTGGATCTCGATCTCGGCTCTGGCTTCGACTTCTATGCCTCCGCCTGTGCCGCCTCTCCGCGCCTCCATCATGTCTAGATGCCCGCGGGCGGCTCTCGTCGGGCTTGGGGCCTTCGGTCTCGGGCGCATCGTCGTTTCTTTGACTAATACGAGATTGGCCGACATCCACTGTATTTGCTCCAGTTACATTTCGCGGCGCCACAGGAAGTCCTAGGGCGCGGGCCAATGCATCCTCCTCAGCTTCTTTAATCGCCTTCAGCTCCTCCTTGCGCTCGCGAGCAGCTTTCTCTTCTGCGGTCTCGTTTGAAGAAGAGTCGGTCGCATCTCCCTTAGCATACCAGGAAAGGTCCCGGCCCTTCTGCCAGCGGCCGACGGGGGCTTTCAAGCTGTGGCCAAGATAGTTTTCGCGATGGGCAGAGGTTGTAACGTCCTCCCAATTGAAATTGACACCGCCACGCGACCCTGTTTTGCGGATACTCGCGACAAGATCCATGATCGCCGAACCAGTATCGCAAAATATATTCGTAGAGTAGGTTGGTTTGGGCGTATGTATATAATCAGTTGTTTGGCGAGAGCAGGGTGTGATAGTTGAAGGAGCGTTGTAGCAACAGAGAGCGCGGTGGCAGAGAACAAAGTTGGTGGCTCTGCCAGACACCTGATGAGGTAGCTAACCTAGATCCAGTACAGCGCATGTGCAGTACCTAGTGACCCAGGCGGCGTTCAGCCTGTAGTGTACTTAGTATGCCTCTACAGGTACCTAAAGATACACTGCTGTAGCGCCCCCCGCTAAATCACTAGGTACGTAGTGCATGGGTATCCCTGCCCTGTCAAGTTACGCTTGCTCCACTGCGACCTCAACATCAACATCATCGAAAAGTCTAGCCTTCGTCTTAACTTAACCCCAATCGTGACGCGACATCATCGGCCCATCAAGGCATCAAAGCCACCACGCCTAGAAACCCCTTACCGATTGTGGCCTTAAGATTCTCGTCGTCGTGTTAGAGGGCATGGCTGCTGCTAACGAGCCGCCTCTGGACGAGATCCAGTGGCGCCATCCGCAGTCGGTACAGCAGATGCAAGGAATCCACAGCAACTCGGTGCTTTTCTACTTTGCCCAGTCGCCCTTCTTCGATCCGACCTCAAACAATGCCGTGTTAGCTAACCAAGCCATGTTCAACCCCGCCATGTTTCACCTCATTCAGACCCGCGAGGCATTTGAAGGCCGTCTACGAGAGATGTCCGGTCTTGAATTCATCGTTGCCCAAGAACCTGCTGAAACTGCCCCCGGGACTGGTACTGGCGTCTGGGTCATCCGCAAGCAGACTCGGCGGAAGCGTGATCCGGAGGACGAGATAGTTATACATGCTACCTACTACATAGTAGGGGAAAACATCTACATGGCCCCTACGCTAGCCCAGGTTCTGAGCTTTCGAATGGTAAGTTTCACTACACCCAGCTCCTCGCTACAGGCAAAACTAGCAAGACGAGACATGCTAACGCTGTTTGACTAGACAACCATTTCTTCGGCCCTAACCAAGTGCTTCCCGGCGGCGGACGAGGCCCGCGTTTGGTCACCCTCTCAGGGACATGTATACAAGGTCGCGCAGGCCACCGCTAATCCTCGTCCACGGAATGCAACAGAATCCAAAGAAACGACGCCGAGGCTCGATGGGAAAGTCGTTTCCAATAAGTCTATGGGCGCCCCCGAGCCGAAGAGACCAGACCCAATCCTGTCAACTTTTGACCTGGTACGACACGCTGAACACTCAATGTTAGTGCACATGCAATCTGGGGGTGATTATGAAGACGAGAACCCCATCACAGGAAAACCGGGAGCTTTCAACCTCAGCAAAACGGGGCGAACAGACAAGCTCCAAGTACCTGGAATTACAGCGCTAGATATGTCGTTCAAGAGCACATCCATTCTAGATTTAGGCGGCAAAAAAACAAAAGACGGAAGCACCAAAAGCGGCGACAAAACTCCCAAAACTCCTACTAGTGGCACATCCAAACTCAAGCGCAAAAAGAGCAAAAGTGGCCAGACACCAACCTCGTAAGACGGCAAGGATGGCCAGCCTCATTATCCAGTTTGAGTGAAGACTTACAATCATGCATTGGCGGCGCGGCGGCTGGGCATACGGCGTTTAGGGGTTCGGGACCACCAGAGGAGCAGCATTTGATACCCATGTTTCGAATATGTCAAGATTGAGCTTATCAGCACGTCTACATACAGTAGACAGCATCGCCGTGAATGTACACACTATTCGCACGAAGCGATATCATAGTAAAGGTACCAGCCACTCATAGGCCCACGATTTGTCAGCTATCAAACTTCATTAAGATTCATCTATAAGTGTTTCAGCTAATGCGAAGTTGTTACGTCGCGCGTCAGTCAAGGCAGAACTCAACTGCATGAATCAACGATGCACTGACTAATGGCTACGCCAAGTCATAGATTCTCATCCTACCCAGCAATTCGATTCTAAGGTACGACTCCGCTAACATCATGAAGATGCACGTGCTTTTATGTACTATACAACCACACCACGACGTGTGAATGTTGAAATGTCATGTTCAGGACATTCAGGACATTGTTGACCTACAACTAACCGAAAAGAACCCTGGTATTTCTCCCCTCATGTTTAAGCCCCCTTGAGCGCGGGGAGCAACCCGGAGAAGGCAGGGAACAGAATCATAATTACCTTCGCCAAAGGATCAGGCTCCTTCCATTAGCCCGCGGGCCAGCCACAAGGTGAGGCATCTAGCACTATGCGCGCCGCTCGGTCAAGCTGCGTATGCTATACGGGCCGCAGCTAGGTAGAACTCTCGCTTTGATCCTTTCAGCTGCAATTTGGTGTCGATTTGCATGCATATATCGCGCGGGAACGGCTCAATGAGGCGCCGCTAATCCCATCGTCGACTTACCGAAAAACGAAAAACGCTGCGCCACATGGGCCCGATATCCAGATCCGGGACCACAACCCGGCCGCATGAACCGCTTTGTCCCCCACCGTGTCATATAGACGAAAAAGGCCTCAGGGAACGCAGGCCTTTTTTTTTCCCTTCCGAGGCAAGTAGGATTGAATCGATAAAACTGCGCATGAGTAAAGCTGTTCCTTTTCTTCTGTGCACTCACCGAGAACGCACACGCGACCGCCCACCTAGTCCCTAAACCTGACCGACCTGCATAGAGCGAGGCCGGCCCTACCCAGCATTCCGCGTTCCAGTTCTAGACGAGAGCCGGGTGGGATCGTCCTTGAAACATTGCATGCGTCCTTGATTCCAGCGTGTATCGTGACTGCCTAGTTTCCTAGGCAAAATCAAAATCAAAATCAAAATCAAAATTAATTAAAATGCCTAGCTTCGTTCGCATGCGTAGAAAGTCGCATGCGTAAGTAGAAAGACGCCTGCGCGGGAATGAAACGTTGTTTCGCGTAACCTGGCCGGTATATTGGGCCACGTCGCGCTGAATATTCTCGGTTAAGAGGCAGTGATGCCTGAACTCGCTGCACATCGGATCAGCTCACGTCGTGTAACTCGGGACGCCTTTTTCTTCCCAATTCAACTCTGATTCGGCAAACGTGCCGGCGTATTACCCAAGAATGTCTCGAAACCCAATTCACAATGAAACTGCGCGGCGCAGTTCCGCTGGCGTTCTCCCTCCGCGATAGAGGCTTGTGGCAGTACGCAATCCGAGGAGGGCCCAAGACGGGAAAAAGAGGCGAGTGGGATTCGGGAGCAGGCGCACAGATGGCTATGATGCGACAGTAGTATGGACAAGAGGTAGGACTAGCAAGGCTCAGGCAGAGCAGGGTGGAGATCGCCGGCGCTCAGCGCAGGGACGTCAAGGACGCAATGGTCCTTGAGATGTCTCTGCCCAACACGATGTTTTGGCGATATCGGGGAAGGGGGTCAAGAGAATTGCGGGAGGAAAAAGAGCCTGCCTAGACTACGCGTAGACTGCGTATAGACTACAGACTGACTACAGACTGACTAGATACTATCTAAGCCCGGCCGGGAGGGGCTGTGGCGATTGTCGTCTTCTTCGGAACTAGGTACTTCCCACTTCCATATGTCCAAGAGATGTCCAAGAGAAACAAACACCCCTCTGGTCTCCAATCGGGCAGCGAGAGACACGTTACCTAATCTCACCTATCACGATGGCTTCACGGCGAGACAGTCATCGTAACAAAACCGCCAGAAAACCTATGACGCCACAAGAGGTAACGTAGTAGCTACGAAAGGGAGAAATATCGTGATGCGATCGGGTCGCTTTACAGTATCTCGAAAGCACACGAAAGCACACGAGAAGCGCTGGGGTCGCATCGGCGCAGGCCGAGGGCGGCGATGGCACAGCTGCAACTTGGGTTGACGAGTAGCCTATTGCCGTAGCTATATCGGGTCTAGATTCCCGGCAGCGGTGAACGGCGGCCAGTCGACTAATCTCGGCTAAGGAAGTAAGTAAGTAAGTACTAAGTAGATACGCCAAGTTAGCGAGGGAGGTGTAGGCTATAGCTACCGCAAGCTATAGCGAGATGGCTTAGGTAATATCTACGGACGTGCAGCGCCGAGAAATGCTTGTTGGATAGGCGTGTCCGGTCGAAGCTCTAGGGATTCCAACCCAGAAGTCAACAGAGCACGTCCGCATACGAGGGAGATGGCAGCTAGACTACATGGTTTGGTTTGGGACGTTGTGGGCGAAGTGGCATGACCACCGACGGTCTCGTGTGCCAGAAACTGCTCCCTTCGTATAGCGGTATGGTCGGTTCCCTCGCATCGTCCTGGCGGCGTTCAC
This sequence comes from Xylaria sp. BCC 1067, assembly GCA_005188305.1. Lineage (NCBI taxonomy): Eukaryota > Fungi > Ascomycota > Sordariomycetes > Xylariales > Xylariaceae > Xylaria > Xylaria sp. BCC 1067. The sequence continues at coordinate 4,678,739 of SSCS01000001.1, forward strand.
GAAGGAAATCCATTTTACGTATACTGCCTAAGGTATACCTGCCTTACCTACGAAGTACTTACTTACCTACTTAGTTGGGTAGATAGATACCACGTGCGAAGACCTACATGGTTTGGACCATGCAGCTCGCCTTTAGGCACTTGTAAGTTGTAGTGAAGGGCACGAGATATGCCCTATACTTGGTGCCTTGCGCTGTATCCACACGGATTCCTTGGTGTAGTGTACAGTAGTTGGGTTGCAGGTAGTCCCTAGGCAGGCGACGGATAGGCATGCTGGGGGGCCTGTATCCACCCACACCCTCCCGACTTACAGCGCACAATACCCTCGTCACACGCACGCTCATCGGACACAAGTACCCTACGCGCAGTGTTAGCACTGCAACCTTGGGTTGTGTACCTACATATGCACAGATGTAGGTCTTTACCAAGCCTTCGGTAAACGCAAGGCGTGGCCCCAATCTTCAGCGTAAGAAATCAGGCCAGCTTTCGGGCCTAGACTTCCCCCCCAAAGATAAACGGCGCCGTAATAAGCTTCGGCAAATGATGTCAATTCCATGGACAGCTGAACCAGCGCGCTGCCAGAAATGGTACGGAATATAATGAAACCGGCCCCCAATCAGACGAAGAGGCACAACAATACCTGCCACTCTTCCCCGCTCGTATATGTATAGGACAAGGCAAACGGCGCGTCATGGGGGCCTTGCAACATGCGGGCCGACTAGGTATTTTCGACGTCTTTACGATATCGAGCCGAAAGCGAAGTAAGAAGATATCAAGGGCGCAAAGGGCGCACAGCTTGCATGCGAAGTAAATGGATAGATACACGCCTTGCCTGGTGATCTAAATAAACAAATAAAAAAAAAGCATTGGAAGCTTATAGGATTTCAGCTGAGAAGTACAACGAATATTACGGTTGGCTCCTTGTCTGGTAGAACTCGGTTATGACCTCATGTGCAAGGTATCGACGTATGGAAGCAAAGTGTATGTATGCACAGGACTTTGACAATGGCATCCCCACGGAAAGGAAGAATACACGATGCCACACAAGAAAACATACACGCAAAAAACCAAAAAAGACACAGAATATGCGGTGTAGATAGCAGGCAAGGGGGCAAGTCAAATGAGAGAAAGGGGAAGCGTCATCACAATATCATCTCGAGTCAGAGCTCCAAGCACCAATTATCCGAGGTACACACGACAGCCTCAGCTTAAGCCTCAGCACCGTTACGTCGCAGTGAAACACACCGAGGGGTCCAAAAAGGAACAAAAAAATAAAATGAAATGAAATGAAATATGGGAAAGGAACCGAAACCCAGAACCGAAGCATGGTCCTTTTTTTTCCCCATGGCAAGACAAATGCGACCCTCGACTGTAGCTCAGCGTCACATCGTTCGTTGTCTCGGGGCTACGTGCCCAAAACTTCGGCACCGCGCACGTGGGGTACACAAGACCAGGACGCCGTGGCTTGAATCTCAACCTCGACGTGCAACAACAGCAGCAGCAAAATCGCGTGAAAAAGAATATTGCCTGATTTTCTTCGCCTTTGTGTGACCGGGCGTTCGACGCTCTCGAAGGGCATGGGATTGTCCCAGAATCTTTTTTTTTTCTAACTCGCTCAAGACCAGTAATTGCCCGTGAAACTTGCAGGCGAGTAGGCATGTGATGTCTCAAAGCCAAACATTCAAACATCACCCTGAGAATCCATCGTACGAATCTGAAAAATAAATTTGTAGACCACATGATAGATACTAGCGAATGGGTGTGAGCCAATTGTGTTCTTGTCCATTGAATTCGGCTTCCTGCCCGACTTCCGGGTTCCAATTGATCTTCATTGCAATCCTACTTTCCGCCTTCTGGGTCTTTAGATTGGTTTATGGTCCGCGGCCATATTGGGCGCGAGCTACCATACTGACACATGAGTTCCTTTCCTTGTCTCAGTTATCGGACGTAAAGCACGTCCATACTAAATCCGCAACGGCTCATGAATGCGGCTACTTTTCGGGACCGTTATCAGAGACGGTTGAAAGTTCCACCATGACTCCACAAAGAATGCAACTTCAACAGAGTTGGACCAGGGTGGCTACGTATACCTATTTCAAGTCGTTTAGCGATCCACGCAACTCTTCACGCGAGGCGCAACGGACCCATGTAGCGAAACAAAAGAAATTAGGGGGACCTAACTAATCACCTTGCATGTCCTGATTTCCGGAGCACGGTTTCTACACATACCGTGTCTGCTTAGTCAAATAGGAGACTGGCGAGAAAAAAAACATCGCAAACAACAGGCGTGAATATATGCAGGAGTAAAAGGTGAGTAGGTACTTACCAGCGCCGAAATAGAGTTAGGGTATGAGCCAAGCCAGGCACACAGCCCTAAGGTTAGGTAAATAGAATAGATAGTAGCATCGGGGGGCTTGGCGTTGGCATCGTTGTATTCTAAGAGTTTCTATCTGGCGAAAAAGTAATAAGTTGAGTTTGTGACATAATAATCGTCTCCGAATGTCTCGTTATCGGCATGTTTATGAGCCGAACCACCCTTTTTCATTTCAAATCTAAAGATGCCGTTATACGCCCGAAAGAATACTTTGTATACCTTAGTAACGAATTGGAGACGCCGAATAGTATACTAATCTCCATCTGCGAGGCTGCTTACGCTCGCGAACACTAGATAGATATAGCTTCAAAGAATTAACGTCTGTCACCAACACGAGTGGTCATGCCGCCTGCGCCGTCAACTGCTCACCTAAGAGTTTATAATCAGAACCGTGGTATCTCTAGCTCCTATTCCCCACGCTGCGGAAGGGTGGATAGAGCGGTTATAGACGGAAGCCAACGATGAGAAAGTTGGGAGTTGATTGATTACATATACAGTAGCACGTTGAAACAACGGACCCAGGTTGTGTGTGTGGTTGCGTAGTGTAGTGTTGGTAGTTAGTGAGATGTAGCTGATTCAGGGTGCAGACAGTTTTTGTACCGTGCGCAGAGGCGGTGCCGGTACCACAGTAGTGGACCGGCAAGCCATTGGCTCTAAATTCGGCGGCAGGAGCCGGGAAAGACCAAAAAAAAGGACGAATTTACAAAAATAGTCACAGCCGTTGACGTTTTGACGGGTAGCCAAGACGACCAAGGGAGTGCTGACGGACCCCAATTTGGGCGATGGGACATGGGACATGGGAAAGCAGGCGAGTGGGGGGGTGGTTGATCGACAACTCGTGGCAACCCTGCAACGATGAAGCGTGCGGTTGCTTGAATCATAATGGTTATTGGTGTTTCAACTGTGGCTGCGCGCGACCCTAGAACTGTAGTGCAACTACCCACAACGCAAGATGCCTGCGGAATCTGACATATTATTCACTGCTGCTCCATGCTCCATGCTCCCCGACCGCACCGCAGGATGCGGGTGCGCTTGTTGTGGCAGCCGGACCATGTACCACGGCTCACGGCTTTCCTTTCGTACGCTAGCGTATGGCTCGAAACACCAATGTCTTGCTCTCGCCATGATTGGATCTATTGCTTGCCTGTAGGTTGGGGTATCCGGATCACCTGAAGGGTTGTTGTGCAGATGTTTTTCAGTCTGGCCATGTGGCTTTTGAATCGCTACCACGAGGCCGGAGCCTGCAATACCCACTGTGCCGGATCTGGCGGGACGGGGTGGTGCAATTCGACGTGATTATCCCCGTCGAATCGTTGCGTGACTCATTACAGTAACGAAATGACGAAGGGGGATTCGGAGCAGCGGCGTTGAGGCAGGTTTGGGGCAGGTTTGGGGCAGGTGAGCGACACAGAGACTCGTCGTTCTGCTCCCGGTTGGCTGCTTGCGAGTGCGAAGGGAGTCAAAGGGAGTCACTCGTGCGTGTGATTACAATTCACTTGCAGCACAGCACCTCGGTGTTGACCGAGTATTCCACTCGGTCTGGCGCTAGCTGTGGCTCTGGGGTCTCTCCTGTGAACGGGAGGACTTGGGGACGCTGGCCTGGGTAGATGTTTGAAACAAGCCGATCACATCGTCCCGTGGTCAGAAAGGTGCTATGGCCGCCGCGATTCGCACAGACAGAATAGTAAAATAGTAACCGGCCCGTTAAGGGCGTTGGTGCCTTAGGGTTGCGGAGCCTTGGTGGTATACCTCCGCTACATGCACGACGGGGTGAGATATATAGGTATTTCGAGCATCGGGTGAGAACCCGGCCAGTAGCGTGCGTAGTGTACAGCAGGGCAGGGTAACAAGACATCCGGGCACTGGACGAGTTAGCGTAGCCGGCTGGTGAAACAGCAGTCAATACCCTTCTGAAGAGGGCACTGATTGGTGAATGCCATAGACAGGTACCCAAGTACAGCAGGTAGCGGAGGGATCTCGTGTCGACGCGCAGTACCTAAGTATACGTAGGCTAGTATATGTATGGAAAAGCCGGAAGGCGACTAGGTACAACTGCCCGGGTATAGTATACTGGATGCGTCAGCGTTAAGGGCGAGAATGGACGAATGAAAATTCGGAAATGAAGCCATTACTATTGCTGCTACCATACATAGACATAACACAGACATGGTATTTCTGATTGAGCAGAATCCGCGGCAGAGTCCGAGTGTTGAACGAGTCATCGCCGAAGTTGCATCAACGATAAAAAGTGGGCTCATGCGAGCCTATCGTCGCCACGTACCCACGTCGTACCTGCTGGGCCATCCTCCTACCGTATGCTACATACGCTCACACAATCGTGTACTTCGCCCCTGCGACATGCAATCTGGCCGCTGCAGGTGTCTGGTATCATTGGTATGGTACATATGCGGAGATGCGCCGGCGGAGATGTCGCTGTCGCTGTTGCTTGTTGCTTGTTGCTGAAGGCGAGGTGGTAGGCTACCCGGGTCGATGCCACCGAGCACGAACCCGCCGAAGAGGCTATACCCTCCCGCTCGGCGGCATTCACTTACGTTACCATACCACGTCCCGATCATCATACATCATGATGAGTAGCAGAGCCGTATTAGTCGGCGATATACGTCCTGAAGGGCAGTGTACCGTAGGGAATGCCGAACGCTGGGCCTGCATGTAGCTAAAGTAAGGTGCAGCGATTTCAGCACTGAATGTCTTTCGCTAAGCCCTATGGATTATGGAGCACCACCACACGTTCTCGCGCCTAGCACACTAGAGTAGGTACATCTAGCCACTAAGACACACTCTATCTACAGTACCTACTCAGTATGCAGTATGCAGTGCGGCCCCCAAAATAGGACTGACTAACCCAGTGTGGCCGACCTGGTGGCCGACCTGGCGCCCTGGTAGGGGTCCCACGCCGTCAAGCGGCACGACTGGCATACCGGGACATGCACCTCGAGGTTCGGTACATGTTCTATACTGGTTCCATGCATCGATACACCCACCACACCCTCCCGGTTCCTTCTCACACACCTCTCCTTTTTTATCGTGCTCTAGTCTACTTTTGTTGCGGCACGACCGTATTGCCCGCCAATGCTGCATCGTCTCCTGTGCTTATTACCAAAATTGGACTGAGCCCATGGCAGCCACCACGTATACTTACTTTGGTAATTTCGCTGACGGCCTTGTTGCCTTGCCGAAGCCAGTCTGGCTGCGTATACCCCCCCGGGACGTTGGATGTAGCAAGACGCCCTAGGCGTCTAAACTTTCTCGGTCACGATCCTAGGGGCTACGAGGTTGACTTGAAGTACTTGAGGCTGATGAATGATCCACCGCTTGGCGTGAACCGCAGCAACGGCCTAAGATGTCATTACTATCTTCTCTCAGGGGGGCCAGGCTTTCGTTGCCGGACCCATCCCTTCGAACAGTGCACCATAGTGGTGGTGGTGACATGGATCTGGGTTTGATAGAACAGAGTCTATACGTGATAACCCAGAGATCTATATAAGTCCGGGAGACATCCGGCCTTGGAAGTCAACATCATCATCATCACCACCACCATCAAGACAACCAACACAACCAACAACACAACAACTACACAACCAACACCACCAACAACACACCAACAACACACCAACTACTTGAACATCACACCATCATCACTACTACTCACATCTTCTCTTGCCCTGCTCAAGACAAACACTACCAGTCATTACTATACAATATAAGTACTTGTCCATCAACCACAACAATATTCACAATGGCTGCCTTTGCTCTCTCTTCTTGCCCCGAGACCCTCAGCTTCGGCCGGAGTGGCTACAACAAGGACGGTGACAACGAGGATGGCAAGCACTGCTTTGGCCGCAGCGGCTATAACAAAGATGGAGACGACGACGACAAGCGCTGCTTCGGTCGCTCGGGTTACAACAAGGATGGTGATGACGAAAGCAACCAGGGCCGCAGCGGATACAACTAGATTCCTGCTGTCGCCGGGTTGAGGCCGGCTCCTCCCGCAGAGGAACCGCGCGTCATCACTTGACTCCTGTTCTCAATATTGTACCAACACCAACACCAACACACTCCTTTTTTGGTTTCCTATGTCTGCATCGCCGGGGGCGCTGGAACATCATTCGAGCATTTGCAATGGCTGGACGAACACGACTGTACGAGTATTGGGGTGAAACATTAGAATACATTATGATCCGGCAACGGACAACTTATGCAGTTTGCATTACATTGGGTATAGGCATAGACATTGGGTTTGGGAGGCAGGGAGTTCGTCGTAAAGGTCATGGGGTTTATTGTACAGATATTCAGACATTTGGATCCAATTGATCATTTTCCCACACAAAACCTATTCACTTGTTAGATGCGCCGATGTGAACTGAAAGGACGACTTACTTTTCGAAGATAACACCAAGGATCTCCTCCACATCGCCAGCCTCACCACGGCCCGTGATCCGCCCAAGACAACTTGCTGCATAGCGAAGATGTTCGGCGGCCATAGTGAGGTCGATATCGTGAGCAGCTTCCTCGTTTTGCCCAGTTTCCTCGTCGACGCCCCCCGTAACCTCGGCGTATTCCTCTAGGCTATTTCGGCATTGCACAAGAAGCTGTCGTTGGCGTTCCGTGACACCATGAAGGTCTTGCAGGCTAGCAGGCAGCGAAGTCATATTTTGGAACGCCAAGACTAACTGGTCCGCCACGAGGCGTACTCCACCAGGATCTCGCGGGTCAGAACCTTGATTTCGAGCCTCTTTACAGGAGATGAGCGTAGGGATAACATCGTCCAAGCCGGGTATTTTCTTCAGAACTTTTTCTGTAAACTCGCGGACGAGATGAGTAACGTCCGTTTTGGGAGCCGCGTCAATCTTGTTTATTAACACAAGACGTTGTTGGCAGGCGGCTGCCAGTTTGAGAGTCTCAAGATCGTAACGGATCTCATAGCCCCCAGTCGTATGTTCCTCCACAGAGGCGAGAACGATGATGACATCAGATTGTATTGCCCTGGCCCTTGCTCGTCTGATCCCCTCTTCTTCCACGGCCCCAATCCTCGTCTCAAGCTGAGTGGCGCTGGTGGTGCTACTCATGGTGGAGGCTCTGAAGCCAGCTGTGTCAGCAAAGGTACACAGGTAACCTCGTATGTCAAGATTGGCTTCAATAATATCTCGCGTGGTGCCAGATTCTCCCGAGACGATTGAGGCTTCCCGGCCAACGACTTGGTTCATTAATGAACTTTTGCCTGCGTTTGGGGGCCCAAGAAGGGCCACTTGGATGCCGTTGCGAAGAAGCTCGGTCCGTTGACTGGCCATCTCATGAACCTTGATACTTTTTAAAATATCTCTGACTTGGTGGCTTACACTGCCAACCAGCGAAGCAGGAGACTCATCAAAGTGCTGATCTTCCTGGAAATCGATAAGCGCTTCCATCTCGGCTCGCGCTTGCAGTAATCTGCGCCGCCAATCTTCGTATGTGCGACCCAAAGAACCTGAGCTACCTCGGACAGCAGCTCGCCGTTGTTGCTCCGTCTCAGCCGCAAGCATGTCGCTTAGCGCCTCGACCTGCGCCAGATCGAGCCTGTCATTCGTGAACGCCCGTTTCGTGAATTCCCCGGGTTCCGCGTAGCGAATATGCCCCTCGCTGGCGCACTTGGATATCGCCGACAATACAGCCTTGACGGTAGCACTGCCCCCGTGTACATGCAACTCTAACACATCTTCACCTGTGACTGTTTGCGGCCCTGGAAAATAAAGCACCAGCGCAGCGGAATCTAGAACCTCCAACCCTTCTGTGCCCGGAAGAAACAGTTTCCTGACCGTGGCATACCGAGGTTTTGGCGTCTGTTTGCGAGGACACAGCGTTTGATAAATCTCAAAAGCAGGTTTAGCCGAAGAGCTGTTGGACAAGGACAATTAATGCTTACCTGTATACACGAGGGGCCAGAAATACGGATTACAGCTATGCCAGCTTTCCCATCAGCCGAAGATAGAGCGTATATCGTGTCATGATGGAATCCGAATGTGGAGGGGTACTGCGACGGCGTGTGGTACATTCGCCATCCCCGAGGAGTCGAGAATGGCACTTTCAAGGACCTAGGCCCTGGCGCTATACAAGCCACCACTTTTCCTCCAACAGCCTTCCGACGGCTAATGGACAGTGTTTGGGCGAGCGCACGCCTAGTAGCAATGCGTTGCATAGATCCGCAGATACGACTACCGACGGAAACGATCGTTCAAGATGGATTGTAAAAAAATAAAAAAGGGTTGTGAGCACAGAAACACAGCTAGAAAAGTAGAAAGATAGATAGTTCAATGTTGGCCTGCAGTGTTGAGTGATCGAAGTAGTAAAGTACATAGGTAAAGGATCACGGTTGATTGGCTAAGCTGCAAAACTAGAGCGCGGGAACGCCCCACATCTGCCACTCTCTATCCAATCAAAAGCGCACTATCCTGGCTTTATGGGGCCCGGAACTTTTTGGCGTATCTGGACTAATTTTTTTTCGAGGTTGCAGACCTCCAGAGCAATCTTCCATATCTTGTGGCAATCATTCTGGTTTCCTTCAGGCTACTGCTCTTCTTCACGAAGCGCACCCGGTCTTGACCACGGAGCTCCTGATAACGCTCCCGATTCGGCGACCCTTTTACACAATACACGACGCCTATATTTGACCGACGTGTTGAGCATCGGCCGCATGGTGCATCACCCTCCACCGCTCTCACAGCCTTTCTTCATCTCATCAATTCCCATCATCCACCGTCACGATGAGCGACGAAATCATCTGGCAAGTCATGTGAGTTCTCGAGTTCTCACGACTTTGTCTGCCTCTCTTTCCCTTCTCTTCGGATATTCGAGGTTACTTGCAGACATCACTATCAGTCACGAGCGAAGCTCTTCTGAATTACTTGAGTGTGAGAATTTGCTAACCCAACTATTCAGTGATAAGCAGTTCTGCTCCTACAAGGTTAAAGCGACCCGTGAGAGAACGTTCTGTCGAAATGAGTGAGCTGCCTTCTCTAGAGCTGTCATGACGACACCATCTGACAACAGTAGGATGAACATATCTGGATTATGTAGTAGGACTAGCTGCCCCCTTGCCAATAGGTAGAGTCCCTTCCGTCTGCTACTACCCATCCTTGCAGAATGGAACGACAATTGCTAACTTGGCGCAGTCGTTACGCTACTATACGCCCACACCCAGATCCCCTAAAGGCGGTCAATTACTTGTACATCAAGACTCCGGAACGAGCGTGAGTAACATCTAAAGCCATTTCTTCGTTTCCTCGTATTTTTACGAGCACCTGTCTCTTCGAATCTTCGGGTGCCCAAAGAGCGTTACATATTCGAAGCCAATGCAAATTCTTTTTCACGGGGGCTGATTCTCAATTGCTGCAGACATCTGCCCTCAAAACTATGGCAGAAAATCAAGCTTTCACAGAACTATCAAGAGGCCCTGTCGCAAATCGAAGAACACCTTAAATACTGGCCACAGTATATGATTCATAGGTATGCATGCTAATTTTTTCGTTCTCATGACATGTATTTGCCTCTGGAAGCAAAGTCGGGTTCTACTATGAGTACGGCACACAGGCACTCTATGGTTTGAATACCAGTCGAGATGACCAATGGTAGCCTAGCTCATCGAGCAATGGGTTTTCACTACGACTTTATCATTGTTCAATGGGAAACAGTTCTGGGCAGATACTTCCTTTGAACCTGAGTTTCGTTGATTTATTTCATGGGTCTAGTTACTAACTTTCTGATAGGGCCAAGCAACGTCTCACTCGGCTACAGCAAGTCAGTATTCGCATGAGACGGCTAGCTAAAGAAGAGGCTAGACTTGGCGAGAAGCTTGTTCCCAAGCTAGCCCCTAAGGTCCGTAGGCGTGAAGAGACCAGGGAGAGAAAGGCAGAGGCTGCGGCTAAGCTAGAACGCGCCATCGAGAGGGAGCTTCTTGGGCGACTACGCGAAGGCGCATACGGTGACCAACCCTTGAATGTCAGTGAGCAGATTTGGAAGAAGGTGTTGAATGCTATGGAGCGCGAAGGAGAAGCGACTAGGGACAAAGATCTCGACACTGGTATCGAAGAAGAGGATGAGGAAGAGGACGAGAGAGAAGAGGAATACGAGATGGAGGATGACGAGGAAGACGGCGCCGTGGAGTACGTTTCCGACTTCGAGGAAAGCGAAGATGATCTAGACGACCTCGAAGACTGGCTAGGAAGCGATGCATCTGAGGAGGAAGAATCTGAGACTGATGAGAGCGAAGAGAGCGAGGATGAATCAGCGAAGAAGAAAACAGTCGCGACAGGCGACAAGAGGAAGAGGGCGCAGGCTGCCCGACCCAAGCCGAAGAAAGCACTCCGGCGTGGACGGGAGATTGAGCATGAACATGAGCTTGAGCACCAAAGGCCTGAGCTTGCTTTCTAACATTCCTTTCCTGGAACCGATGGCTGCCACGGCTCGATTCTTCTTGATACCCCTTGAACACACACTGAGGCAGCTTAGAGCTGGAGATCATAGCTTATGCATCCGAAATGGGCGCATTGATCTGGTCCCATCCGTAGAAAACAATACACTACTAATGAAACGATCATGATACCTGTGCTTATATGCTAAATCCCAGCTCCCCTCGCAGCCCTATTTTTACTATGTGCTGTAGATAACCATCGCTAGACCCCACCTACCCCAAATGGTTCATCGATGAGATGTACCCCACTTCGAGAGATGTTATCGCCCTAGCTAAGTCTTAGGTGCGTCTGTAGTGCTGTAGTACGGGTGGGCACTGTCAGTTCCCTAACCCAACTGCTCTATCTACCTACAGTAGGTACTTAAGTAACCAGTCATATTCCACCCCAATCACCCCCAACCCCCACCAATAGTCGGGCCATCATAATGTACACCTTTTCCCTGCTAAAGTCTCCAATCCCTTGAATTGTCCGAACCACCACTACTTAGATGCACCGTGAGGTAAACCGTAACCTTAATTCACACGCACTCGACCAGTGATCACCACCTAACGAACCTCCGTACGACAGGTTACCGTTCTATTTACCTAGCGAGTGGCGGCACGATGTCTGGCTGGTACAGTAACATCGTGGGTGCTACCACGTCCAAAATATCCAACCTCCAACGATCATATTTCGGTGGCGAAGCCGATGGTGACACCGAGGACGATACACATGTCTGCAGAGTTCTTCGTTCGTATTACACCGAGAAGGGCAAACCGTTTCCCGGATGGTTACCGCCGGATCCCAAGGCACCGCCGCCCGCCGCCGCCGTTTACTCGCAACCATCGCAAGTAGGCTCACGATATGGGGGGCTTGGTCAACAACAACAACAAGGCGGCAGTCTGAGTTCACTTTGGGATAACAACCAGGCCGCGCAACCACAACAAGAAACACAGAGTCTACGGAGGGGTAGAGGGGCACCTCCTATGCGAAATAGCGATGGCAGGGACAGTCCGTTTTCAGCGCGTAATCCAGATTCCATGGCAGGACCTGGGCGTGATGATGCACAAGCGCGGCCGTTGCCATCACAACGAGCCGGGAGCTACCAGAATCAGGGGGGTTTCAGCAATGCTCCAACACCACCATCAGGCTCGGGCGGAGGCTCAGCGCAAGACCGACTGAAACAAAGACTGTTTGGAGGCTCGAGGACAGCAAGCCCAGCAGCTGGCGGCCCTTTCAACCCACCGCCACAGAGGGGCGGTGGCGGCGGTTCGGGTGATTACGAAGACAGATTTGCACCTGGTGGCATGTATGATGCTAGGTCCAGCCGAGGTGGAGGCGGAGGCGGAGGCGATAGGCCCCAAATGAGCGCCAACTCTCCTTGGTCAAGTAACGGATCCGACTTTTCAAGTTCTGGCGGTGGAGGACAACCGGGCGGCAGACGGCCGGGCGGTCTCCCAAGCGGTCCCCGAATGCGGTGACCATCTGGACATGAACTGACGGGTTACAAATACCTAAAGCCTTTGTATGCGTTGCAACCTATGAACTAGGGAGATGGGGCAAGCGGGAGTCTCTTAATTAACAATACCCCTGAGAATCAAAGCAATTTGGGGAGGAGCAGAGGGTAAACACCGGGTCTTCTGAATCATTATTGAGCAAGCCAGTGGTACCACATCCATTCATCGACAGGAGTAGATAGAAGGCTCAATGCGCCAACTGATATAGTCGAAGCACTACCTAGTCTTCAGGATGTTGGACCTTTACCCAGAAACCTCTCCATAGCTATCGCCATTGCCAAGGCTACAATTAATTACTGAACACGCTCAGGCCCCAGTCTCAATAGTAGCCATTCGTTTGGGCGCTGCCTAATCTGTATTGCGCGTCTTGTGCTGGGATTATGGGTTGAACAGCCCTTTCTGTCAGTGACGACGCGCAAGCCATGGTGTCGATGGCTCGCCACATGATCTTGTGGACTGATCAGTGATAGGTGCGCCTGGCCTTATTCAGCGCCCCTCCTGATACCTAGTGTAGTGTAGGTAGCTCTTTGGACGTGCTGGGACCAACATAGTACGGCGCTAATAACCCCTACATCTAGGCTACCAATGTACCTAGGAGGTACCTTGTTACCTAGCTTAAATCTTCAGTAGGACACAGTATTTTGGGGCTTTGAGCATAAGAGGTCCCTCACCTAGTACTTAGGTACCTAGATACTTACCTACCTACTGTACCTAGGTCTCTGCTAACATCAGAACAGTGGAAGTCATGCTCACCCGACATGCAGCTTCCTGCTGTCCACAGGGCATGTTCCCGCATATATCTCTGGTTAGCTTCACCTGACCGATCCAGAATCTGGTAGGACAGAGTCTCCTCGACGCCGTCTTCCCGACGTTCACGCATTGTGATCGGATCCTATCATCCCGGGGCGCTCGTCTCTAAACCCTCAGCGCAATCATAACCACCCCGCCCCCACCATGACATCAGATCCTCCAAGAGGGCGAGCGGGCTCTCCAACCGGCAGCTTCTACGCCATGAGCGACGACGAAGAGGGCGAATACAACACCATTACGCACACTGAGACGGGCCGTGGGGTTAAGCTGTTGTACTCTAAAAGCAAGGTGTATATCCACCCGACGCCGTCCGCCAAGGACAACATTCCCGGTTACATTGCCCTATTGCAACAGAAGGGTGCCCCCGGCGAGCGACCTACCTCTTCCTCGTCGAGAATCTCCAACTCGCCGGCATCCTCGGACCTTTTACTAGCCTGGCTACCCGAGTCTTCCCTGGGCGATGCGGCTGGCATCTATGTCAAAGTCGACCTGACCGACGGCGACTCTCCTCCAAAACAGACCTTTCTAGTGCCGTCCCCTCCTACCGTTACGACTCATCGGGGTTCTATCGGCCACTATGCATTCGCGATACCTGTGAGCGCCATATATTCTCTGCTCGTACGACCTCCAAGCGTTGGGTGGTGGTTCGGCTCTCTGGTGATAAATACAAGAGCAGGAGATAGCTTTCCGGCACTATTCTTCCATGACAGCGAATGTCAGTCCACCATATTGCAAAAAAAGAAATTAGCTAGGGAGAGCTTCGACCCTTTTGGCGAGAATGGACAGGTATTTTGGGGAGGCGATGAAGTGCTGCGTTGGCTGAGGCGTTATATCCGTATTGAGAGGAGCGGAGCGGAGCCAAACATTTATCTTGTCGAACCTAGTAAGGAAGATAGTGAAGGGTTTGGTGGGAAGGCGAGCTCTAGTGCCCCAAATCAGGTCGGCCGGAGCAACAGTTCGCGCGGCATTTCCGTGCGAGGCGCCGCAGGAGCTTCACCCGCAGGGTCAAGTGCCACACATGATGGTGGTATGGATCCGGTTATGAAGTTTGTCAAGGAGACAGGCTGGAACATCATGGAGAAGTTTAGTAAAGTGACAACATTTACCCGAAAGACAGCGCAGGACATAATGGATAACCCGAAAATCCCACCGCAGGTTCGAAGATTGATGGGCAACCCCGAAGTACAGACCATCCAGAATGAGTTCGACAGTGCTAGGATCTATCTAGCACGATGGGCTATGGGAATCGCAGAACAGAGCGAGAGAGATCGAACGCAGAGAATATGGACGGCAAGGGATGTAATGGAAATGGAGGACACAGATGTGGGTGAATTTGAATTGCTGGAAACAAGCTCCATGTCTCTTGAAGACAGGAGGAATCGCGTAACTCTTAAAGAATGGAATAGCTTCTTCGACCGTCGTACGGGAAGATTGTCAATGACAATCGACGAAGTCAAGGAGCGCATATTTCACGGTGGTTTAGATCCAGACGACGGTGTTCGTAAAGAAGCCTGGCTCTTCCTTCTGGGCGTTTATGACTGGTACAGCACGTCAGAAGAGCGAAGGGCTCAGCTAGCATCACTGAGAGATGAATACGTGAAATTGAAGGCATCGTGGTGGGAGAGACTAGTCGATCTTGGCGGCGATGGCGAAGAAGGAGAGTGGTGGAGGGAACAGAAAGGGAGAATTGGTAAGTTTGAATTGCCGCCTAATACATGTTACGGCACTTCAGTATGCTTACTCTCATTTGTAGAGAAGGACGTGCATAGAACTGATCGTACGGTACCTATCTTTGCCGGCGAAGACACCCCTCACCCAGATCCGAATTCCCCCTTTGCTTCCGTGGGGACCAATGTCCACATGGAACAGTTGAAAGATATGCTCCTCACATACAATGAGTATAATAAAGATCTAGGCTATGTCCAGGGTATGTCTGACCTCCTTGCTCCGATATATGCCGTCATGCAGGACGATGCTGTTGCGTTTTGGGGGTTCCAACGTTTTATGGACCGCATGGAAAGAAATTTCCTTCGAGATCAATCTGGCATGCGAAATCAACTTCTCACCCTCGACCACCTGGTGCGATTCATGGATCCGAGACTTCACGCTCATCTCGAGAAAGCTGATAGCACAAACTTTTTCTTTTTCTTTCGCATGCTTCTCGTATGGTACAAACGAGAGTTCAAATGGATGGACACCCTGCACTTGTGGGAAGTCCTCTGGACCGACTACCTGAGTAGCAGTTTTCACCTTTTTATTGCCCTGGCGATTCTAGACAAACACCGGGATGTAATTATGGCCCATCTGCAGCATTTCGATGAAGTGCTGAAGTATAGTAAGTCCCGGCACTTGTCATTTCGTTTCTTATCAGACGGTTATGGCTCACATGCTCCTAGTGAACGAACTCTCTGAAACGATTGATCTTGAATCTACTTTGATCCGTGCTGAGTATTTGTTTCGTCGATTTCAACGTCTCATCGAAGCCATTGACAAGAAGCAAAACTTTCCGGCGCCACGAACGCGCCCGAACTTGAGTCAAACCACAAGGCCGGGTTCCAGTTCTCCGCCTCAACAAGCGAATGGGAAAGCGCCAGAGCAAGCAAATAAGACCATCAGCCCTGAGCTTAGGAAACTCTTGAGTCGAAACGTTGAAATCCTCCCCCGGAAAGTAGTCCATAAGCGCGGCGATGGCTTTGCTTCTTAGTCAAAGCCCTTATTTTGGCTGGCGTGTATGCTACGAGTTAACAATGTTGACGTGAACTCATTGTTAGGCTGAATTGTGGGGTACTGTGTCTGCTGCCTAAAAATAGGGATGAAAGATGACAGCGAAAGGCGTCTGGGGTTATGTAATTAAGACAATGAACCAATTTAGGTGTGCATTTTCATAGAGCTATTATGATATAGATCAATAACTATTACTGAGGACTGTTTGTGTTTTCTTTAAATCACGAAATACCGAGGGTTATGATCACATCACCCACAGGAGGGGCCTCGGTATAAATTCACGTGGTAAGACGAGGTTGTAGGAAGTAGGCTGAGGGTGTGTGATGTGTACGATGGTACATTTTGCCGACTTTCTAACCTCAATGTACTGGTTGTGAGCACACGATATACACGAGAATTTGAGGCAAATTAGGACGGATAGCTTAGAAAGGACGAATGTAGGGTATATGAAAAAGTATGAAGATGGGCAAGTAATGGGCTTCCAAACTGACTAGCTAGATTCCCGATAGGTTTCCAGACACCGCGAAATCATATATTCGACGCGTAAATAGGAATTCTAAGATATTGAATTCGAAATTGACATTCGCCTCGTGTAAGTTCCCGTAGCATGCAAGATATGGTACATGGTAACAGACTGCCTGGTCTCGATTACATACGCCCGAGCCCAATTACCGCACAAGCCCAACCGCAACCCAAGGAAAAAGTAACCGCAGAGTAGCCTCGCCGCTCCTAAACAAGGGCCCCTTCCATTCCTAGACTATTAAAATTCTTGCTCGTCCTGGAAGGACATCCCGAAGCTGATGATGGTCCCGTAGATTAGCAGGCCCCCAACGATGCACATGACCATTGCTGGCACTTCGATTATATTTGAATGTGCGAGGACGACGGGTAGAGCTGCCGCGATGCAAGCGTTAGCAAACGTCAAAGCAAGCGAGTTAAGTGTGAGTGTCTCATGTGTCCATCCGGCCAGCCTTGCTGCCTTTGCTGCCATTTAATCCCTCCCCACCGCAGCAAGCTGCGCGCATTCACCTCTGCCTTCCAAGCGCCTCGACGCCGAAATAAAACAGGTCCCATCGGCCCGGGGTAATCGCGGTGCAAACACGGGGTGAGAGGGTGGAAAATACGTACCGATTCCCATGACGACCAAGAAGCCCGTGCAGAACCGGCCGAGGTCGAGGACGGCGTTGCCGGAGCTCTCGACGAAGTCGTCCGGGTTGGACCAGCGGCCGCAGATCCAGTTGGGCAGCGGCGCCAGCACGTAGGTGGCGACGACCAGCAGCGGGTAGTACTCCTTGTACAGCGCGCACGACAGGATCACGAGCAGGAAGCCGACGGCCAGCACGAACGACAGCGCGATGATGGTCTTGAGCCCCGCGTTCGGCATCGTGGCGTGGGCGGCGCGGCGCGGGGTGTGTTATGTCTCGGACTTCGGGATCAAAAGGCCGGGGGCGCCGGATTATGTATGTTGATGGGTATGGGATGTGCCGGGTGCGCTGCTCGGCGGCGCGACGGTCTGGTAGTCTGGCGCTGGGCAGAGCGGGCGACGAGGTTGACGGGCGGTTGGGGGCGAAGTCAGAGACGTAGTGAGGGAGGTTAGTGCTCGAGAGCGAACCGCCGGAGTAGAGAAATAGTGGGATGTTGAGATGCGGCTGTAGGGAAAGAGGGCGGGTTAATCGGCCGTGGTTCAGGTGTCGCAGGCAGCGTGTTCCGAAGACTGTCGTCAGCCGGCCGTGATGCAATACCGGCGCTCAGATAATGGATCGACAAGGCTTGGCGAAGGAAGAGAGAGAGCTTGCGCCACAGCAGCCCGAGATTCGAATTGTGGCTTGTGAACTAGGGGTGTACCATTATGTGGCTTAGCTAAGGTCTCTAGACTCCAGGCTTTACCACTTCTATTGGAAGTTTAGCGTCGTCAGTCACGTCACTGAGCAACTGCTTTGTTCATGTATAAATTACCTAATACATAAGTAATCGATTCTCAAAACGGTTGGTTTAACGGTAGCGTAAGCTCGAAGGTTTACGGAAACGTTACGATTGAACATACTCACCTAGGGACTATCTGCCTGATCTGTCATTCAATCTCGATAATGCTCTAGACTGTTCGATCTATAACCTGCTTAAGCACTACCAATCCTACCTTATATATGCCCATGAATGTTGTTCTAATTCAAAGGCAACCTAGACCGATTTTAGTGAGCGATTGCCATTGTAATTACGTGGCAAGTTTCGCCAAAACCTACATACAAACACCTGTAGAATCCGTACGCATCATGACATTACTGTAACCGAAGGTAAAAAATAATATATGTTAATGTCCTCTTCGTTTTACTTTAGTCGTATCACCTCATGACACAAAAATGAGGATATGGCTTGGTGCTACTGCTGGGGAATAGCCGGTGCACTAGTTACTAAGTATGGTTATGAACGCATTAAGATATCGCTTCTAAAAGCCTTATGGCAATACACTCGCATATCTGTTACCCTATTTAATCTAGATTTAATTTTCATGACTCTTACCGTAGTGATATTACTGTCCTACCACGATCCAACCCACCGCCCCTATCTGGCGCAAAGGCAGTTTGCTTAGTTGTTAGGTCCCCCCATCCCCACCAGTGGATACCATTAATCTACTTACCTTCCGCATACATTAGTAGATATACCGGCCTCTAGTAATTCCCTTTCCCTTCCGAGCGATCAAGAAACTACTGTTGGTTCTATCTTGCATGTTTGATGTGACGTAGTGTAACAAGGGCTAGTGTTCTAGGGCTTGGCTCAAGGCTGTATTATATAATAATCAATCTAGGCTCTCAAAGGTCCGTAGCCTTCAAGATCGATCGAATCTATCGAGGCCGAAGGCCTCCTATTTATATATACAGAATATTGAGGTATTTCCTCGCAATCGCTCTCGGTACGAGGTGTCTCGGCCTGTAGGCGAATTGCAGGTTCATGGCCTGATAAATATTATGATAAATATATTGCAGCTGAAAAGGTGAGTCAAGGTGACCAGAAGTGGCAATATTAACCGTGTGACACGTAGGGCCCTCGTAGCCCTCACTTCTTCCAGTAGTATCTAGTTTTCTTATTCCCATGGCGCGTAACCCCGCCGGCATATCCGACAGCCTCATGTGTGCTTAGACAACTGGACCAACATATGCAGTAGTTTGGTCGTATCACCTGCTGAGCAACCTAACATCTAGCCTCTAGGCCGCTGCTTGTTGGTTTAGTGAGTATTCCACGCCCAATCAGAGACAATGAGAGCTAGCATACCATAGATTCTGCCTTGAGCAGAGAGTGTATCACAATAGTACGGTCTGAAAACAGCCCATGTTGGGAGGCTCTTGAACACCTTGAAGCATGTTGGCCCGCCTTCACGTCTGAAAATGGCACGGGGTGAGTCTTGGAGGTTACAGTGGGTTAAGCTGGATAACTGCATATAGAATCACTGTATAGTACGATGATGGGGTCCACAATATATAGTATAAGCAAATAGTATTTAATAATCCAGATTAATTTAATACAGTAAATCTATTAATAGTGGTGGAGGGAATTCTAATAAGTGGAAAATTCACACTATTGAGTTAGTATAAGGTTCACTAAACGTGGCCCTATAAGGTTAATAGTGGAGCACTAATAAACCTTATAACTCACAGTGAGAACCTGTTTCTCTACAGACTAACCGCCTAGTCGATCAAGAGCTTCTCAGTCTTTTCGATGTGGGCAAATGACTTGCTTGTGCCGGCCATTTGCTATAGGGCCAACTAGGTTTTAAGTGAGAACCTGATGGTCGACGCCCCCGATGGCTTCCTATATAAACGTCGCACGTTCCCAGCTAAACATACCATCCCTGGCATCTCACTAAAATACAGCTTCTACGTATATCATCCAAAATATTATTCTGAATTTTCTCATACCCTCGATAACTACTCGACGCACTTGAAACAAGATGCCTACTTCTCAAGAAGAACTCAATCGCATAAAAGAAGCGGCCAAAGAGTCACAAAATAAGAGACGAGAGAACAAGGAAAGAAAGGAAGCAGAAGACCGCGTGAATTCGGCCGGAAAGATAGCGCAGGAGCGAAGGAAGGAGTGGTGAGTAACGTACCAATGTATTCCGATCTCGAAATAATTCTGATTTTCTGAAAGAGGACCTAACAATACTACTTATTAGACGCCAATATGCTGCTTGCTATATGCAATGTGAACAATCTTTCGTCTTTCTGGTGACGGGTTTGGCTATCGCATTGGGGATGCCGATTACTTCTGGAACAGGTCTTTGCTACCAGGCTCATTCAGAAGCTGAAAACACTCATTTACACATTGCATAATATGCAACACATACACTCATTATTAGATATTAAATCCCACCAAGTTCTATGCGAACTACGAGCTCACTTTCGATTTATGTCAAACAACTCCGTTGTATTCGTCCCGGATCTAGCATCACCATAGAGTCTCTGAAGCAGAGTCGCATTATTCAAGTGAGTTATATATCTTTATATTTTTGTCTCGGCGGAGTGTCTAAAAGCTATGTGAAGATTTCTACTGCAACTAAAACATCACTCGCAAGAATGCTTTTAAGAAATTGTTTGAAGAATATGCCAATATGATATGTACGTTTTTGCCAGTAATGTACGAATTAGTTTCTTTGGTCGCAACCTAGTGTAAGTTCCTGACGTGTATAATAGAATCGGTTTCCAACTCTGTACAAACTTTAGTATTACGTAGTGGAAAAAGTGCTCCTAAGAATCTATTAATGGCAGTCACCGCCCCGGCTGCCTAACGGGAGATCTATTGTCCCAAGCGGCATGGCCTTACACCTGGTGAAAGAGGGATATTATCTAGCAGTACCAGTACGATACTTGTCTCACGTCATAGCGAAGTGGCTCATTTGACAACAGGGGTCAAGAAATGCCCGGCAGCGTAGGTGCCTAGCGTTACGCTAAAATGGAGATCCGCCCACTGTGATGCGCCGTGGTTGTAGCGGGTCGCCGGCAGGTTGCAACCCGGTTGGCAGGCCTTTGAACCTAGAGATCTGCAGTTGGTTCCAATCCGACACGGTCGGCCCAAATCCGTGTACTAGATTCACGTATATCAGGCACTTCCACCTCCGCCACCCAGGCCATTGTAATCCCCAGATTCTCAGCTCTAGCACGCACCACTTTCTTCCAATTACCTAAGCACACCCTTTTATTTACGCCCAATGGACTGGGATGAGCGTGCCATCCTAGACAACAATATTTCATTCCTCTTATGGATAAGGAAGTATGATAGGGCACGCGAGGAACAGCTGACGGACTGGGTTTCGACTCTTCACAGGGATCATCTACCTTGCAAACTCGCTACACATAAGCTTGACGATAGCCGCGGAGCTTACAATATCAATTGCAAGGTGGTATTCAGCAATGGGGAGAAATGGATGGTCCGCTTTCCTATGGTGGGGAAGGTTATGAATGCCGACGAGAAAGTCGAGATCGAAGTAGCCGCAATGAAACTTATCCGTCAGCAAACCAACATACCCATCCCCGATATTAAAGCATGGGGATTAGCCGTTGACAACCCGCTTGGGATTGGTCCCTTTATCATGACGGCGTTTATCGAAGGTGTTGGTGTCGATGAAATTCTTCAGAATACCGATGCTAGGATTATGAAAGAAGATGTTAGCGAGCATGTAGTTGAAACCATCTTCCGGCAAACGATTGGCTTTCAACTGCAACTCCAAACGCTGAACTTCCCATACATCGGCAGCATGGCCTCGGCCTCGACCTCCACGACCAACGAACCTAGTTTTGCTGCAACAATTAATTCACGACCGCTTACCCAAAAGGCTCACGACATCCTTAAAAATGGTGGAGTTGACGTTCTTGGTTTGTAGCCGTCGCTTTACATTATTTGATTCGTCTATATATCCTAATATATTTTGCAGGCCCTCGGGATAAAACATACCTATCAACAGGTGAATACTTCGACCACGTTGTCGACCAAGACCTACAACATCTCCATACGCAGCCTAATTCAGTCGACGATGCTGAAGACGCAAGGGATAAGTTTGTCTGCTGGAATGTCATGAAAGCCTTAATAGCACGTCACGTCTTGCCCGGGCGCGACAAAGGCCCTTTTAAATTCATGTGCGACGACTTTCAGCCTGCAAATATGATTGTCAACAATGAGCAAGACCTAAAAATCATTGCAGTAATTGACTGGGAGTGGTCGTATGCAGCACCAGCCCAGTTAGTGCATTCCACGCCATCGTGGCTGCTTATAGAGTCACCCAATGCTTGGTCATCCGTCGATGAAAGGCTTGCCAGGTTCAATAAACACTTGGAGTTATACACCCGGATTCTCGAGGAGGAAGAACAAAAATTTCTAGGTGATGATGTCCCTGAGAACGAGAAGCCTTCGGCATTGCTAAGGGAATGCCAAAAACAAGGGCGCCAGTGGTTCCACTTCATCTTGCTGCGTGGTTTCAACGGGCCCAGCTGTGTTCCTTTCCTTAAGCTCAGAGAAGAGACTCCGGATTGGGATGAGCTTGTTTCGGCTATACCAGAGGACAAAATCAAGTCTTTTGTTCAGAAAAAAGTGGCGGAGTTGCAAAAATACGAGACGCAACTAGCTGAAACACAGGAAAGATACGAAGAGTTATTGGTTGGGGAGTCGGAAGACATGGTGGCCTATCTCGAGGAGAGTGTCAAGAATCTTGGTATTGATAGGCAGCGGCGTCAATGGCTGTCATGGAAGTGTTTTGACAAATAAACTTGGACTAAGATCTATGGTGCAAGTATCTCTTGTGGTCATGGTGCTATCCTGTAATTGCGCTAATTTTTTTGTTTCCGAATCCTAATGAAAGATGTTAAGTTCACTCTTAACAATATTTTACCTAGTTTACCCCATGGATAAGATCACGTTACCTCCGTTATGATTAGTTAATATTCTATCTTCGGCAAACAGACAGCATACCGTAAATTTAACATAATATTTATCTCGTTTTGGGACTCCGAAAATGGTGGGTCTGTGCTGCCATATCGGAACGCCCAATTCCGACACGGGAACTTCGAGTGTAATGCCTTCACATAATCCACCAACGTCAAAATTAATCACGGCTTTCTTACTACCAGAAATTTCCTCTTAGCGGGTGGTCGCACTATACCTCTGTTTCCCGGCTCACCAAAGACACGCCGTCGTCAGCAAGTTGTCGCAACACCTTAGTACTCTGTCGCATGCCACTGATCTCCATCATCAAGATGATTCTACAAACAACAGTAGACAAGAAATACCGAAAAACCACCAGAATCGCGTCCTCGGTGCCGACAAAGAGGGTCCCTGAAAAGAGCAGGGTGCCATATATAATATGCACAATCGTGCCAATCGATGTAAACCAGGAGAATAGATAAAACATGGGAATCTCTTTCCTGATACGCAATATTGCACCTGGCCGGTTGCAGCTAAGCATGAATTCGCTGCCCGCTTTTGCCCACACGATCGAGATGAATGACTGCTGTCCCCATTCAATCTTCTCTGGCGAGGAACCCGCGTCAGATTCAAGCCTCACACGAAGATGCACGGCAATAGTTCCGAATACATGGATAATAAGAGCGAAAAGAGACCAAAGAAGAGGCTGATACGGGTTATCACTGCAGAAGCTGATGACAGCCTGGGTTCCGAGGGTCCAGCTAACTTGGATGAGGTTCGCAGTGGCCCCTATCACCACAACGTACTGTAGAATGGACAAGGTTATGGCCCAGGGCTCACTGAGCTTGAACATGGCTGTGAATCCGGCGCCCCCGTCTCGCAGCATGTGGATTGGCTCTCGATAATCGAACGCCCGAATGGGCGACACGGCGGGCGCCCCTGTAGAGAGGAATAATGCCAAAATAGGCCGTCTCAACGCGAGAAGCCCTATCTCCGCTGTGCTAGAGCCGGCGAGAGATAAAGTGGTGGGCAGGAGGCCAAGGACTACGGCGGCAGCGGCTATATTGGCTTTGATATCTTCGGTCGTGTGTTCGAGTAGACAAGCGATAACCCCTGCCGAGGCGCACTGTTCTTGGGTAAGAGTATCCTCGCAGCTGGACCTGAAACCTGGTGGATTGCCTTTCTGATATTTCTGGATGTCGGCGCTGCAGGCGCTGCGTGCTATATTAGCGAAATAGCTGGAATATTGGGGATACCAGTGATGGTAATGTGAGCGATCTGCATTGACCGAGTAAGCGCATGCCATAATCAATAAGGTCAAGACACGTAGGAGGGGTTGGAAAGGGGCCATCTTTTAATTGCTTCCATACGCGAGGCGGGGACTGGGGTGAAGGTTATCATGAATGACCAGCTATGAGTAAAGGTGATGGATGATGTCGCCACGCAAGGAACTCCTTCTTTGGATAGCCCTAGACTATATACTGCTGTAGCGCCATGATAGGGCGAGACACAGGGCATGTAGAACAAGACATTGCAAAGTTCTGGGCATATTAGGATGCTTGACCGAAGCAGAATAAATTTTGGTCGACCCCAGGTTGCAAATGCCGCTATAGACGTAGGCGCAGATACACACGGCACAGGTTTCAGATTGAGTTTCGGTACAATGAGTGATGGGGAAAATGTGGAATTAGAAAAAAAAATAGAGGAAAAGAAAATAAAACACACAAAAACGTAAGCCGCCTAGCTAAAAGAACACCCAGTTAACAGCAAGGCAAACGATACTTACTCAATATAAAGCCTAGATTAGTAGGTACATGAGGCCATAAGCTGATGCTATTATGTGTCTTGCCGTCAGCTTGTTCCTACATCGTGGCATAGCTGTAGGAAGTCCGGCCATTTCGGGGTGTACAGACATGGCAGTGCTCTAGGACGGTTTAATCCGAAAGGGAGACATGCCCTAGTGCGCAACAAATATCTGTTTGAAATAGTGTGGGCATTCTTATATGTACTGTCACGTAACTGAGCTGGAGTGTTAAACCACAACACCATAAAAAGATAGGATGTAGTAAAGCCGCCTGCATCTAATTATACACCCGTACCGTAACGTTAATCTATCCAGGTTGCAGCAGGCACGATGAGGCCGCAGCGAATCATAATTAACTGGGCTTTCTGGTTCCTTAGGGTTACACCATTTCGTACATACAACGCACCGCCCAGTCTAAGTGATATGCAGCTCGTCTTGTTAGAAAGGTGAAAGTCAACCTCGGTGCTAACAGACGTGGTGTACGAAGGACAACGGCTTCGCACACGACTAGTCCCGGATTAAGCCTTTTCCCGATTGATTAGTTGAAGCTGTCGAATTCAACATAGAGTCTAGGAGTCTTACATTGCGGTCATCGTGGCCCCCAACAAACGCGCGGTTCTCGTTTGGCCGTGCGGATCGTGGCTAGGGGGCCAGCTTATTCTCCTCGTAAATACTTTCGTCCTAACACTCCTTGCTCATCCGATAAAGAAGTACGAGTGGTGCCAACCATAAAGTAGTAAACACGCTATTTTTATTCAACATGACAAATGGGACATGTGTGAGAGAGTCGGAGCTTGGCATTCTTTAATACTTCCTCAATAAACGGTAGAATTCGGGGTTATTCCATATGGGTTTATTACAGTTTCGAGTTTTACCAACCTCAGACTTGTGCAGAATCCGGGGCAGTTCAGGCCGGAGGTACCTAGGTACTTTAGGTAGGTACTTAGGTACTGCTCAGGTACGGTAGGGATCCCTTTTGTGGTAAAACCTGTCTATTGTGGGATATGCGTCCCGCACGCATGATGGCACGGCGCTAAACCCGTTAGGGAGGAGCAACGAAGCTTAGAGCTGCCTTGCGATTGCACCAAGCCAGCACCAGCCAGCTCCAGCCTTGTATCTCTCATCAACCTCACTCAAACACGACACGAACCACTTCACGCCGACTTCTCTTCCTCTCGCAAAGCCCTCACATATACCTGTCCTGTACCACCGAAATCTCCATCTACACACATCACAGCTGGCACAATGTTCAGAAACAACTACGACAACGATTCCGTCACATTGTATGCTCCCCTCCAAGCTATGTTGCTTGCACGTATACTGACAGCTCCCAGCTCCCCCCAAGGAAGAATATTCCAGGTCGAATATGCCGCCGAGGCCGTGAAGCAAGGCTCAGTAGTCGTTGGTATAGTTAGCAAGACACACGCCGTGCTGGTAGCCATCAAGGTACGGAACCTATCCGCTTTGAAACCTGGGGTAGCCAGCAAACGTCATGGAACCGAGTCGCCCAGCTAACGTGTGCCTTCCCTCACTTTCAGAGAAACGCCGAAGAACTGTCGTCCTACCAGAAGAAGTTATTCGCAGTCGATGAGCATGTAGGCCTAGCGATCGCAGGCCTGACGTCCGACGCCCGCGTCCTTTCCAACTTCATGAAGCAGCAGTGTCTCTCCCAACGACTGACGTACGACCGCGCGATGCCCCTCGAGACGCTAGTATCGCTCATCAGCGACAAGGCCCAGATGAACACACAGAACTACGGCAAGCGGCCGTACGGCGTAGGGCTGCTAGTGGCCGGGGTGGACGACAGCGGACCGCACCTGTTCGAGTTCCAGCCCTCCGGGTTGACGCAAGAGATGCTGGCGTGTGCTATCGGCGCCCGATCCCAGATGGCGCGCACATACCTTGAGAAGAACCTAGACAAGTTCCCTGACTGCGGCCGAGACGAGTTGATACGTCATGGTCTGAGGGCCCTCAAGGAGACCCTAGTTCAGGACCGGGAGCTTACAGTGGAGAATACGAGCGTGGGCGTCGTGGGACCCAAGGAGCCTGGCCAGCGGCCTCTGGAGGCCTTCAAGGTCCACGACGGCGCTGAAGTCAAGGACTGGATCAATAGCATAGCGGATGATGCCGAGGCCGGCGGCGAAGGCATGCAGGTCGATGAGTAAGTAATAATAGGTGGCATAGCAACTCGGGAAAAAACATGCAACTCCGCCTGTGGATCGGATGGGATAATCGGGCATCAATAGACGGGCTGAGGCGCTTTCGCTCTTCTAAAGTGAACGAGATTAGGGGCTAGCGCTCTGAATTCGGAGATGCCGCACACGTGTGCGGGGTTTCCACCAAAGCAAGCATATATGGCTGTATAATAGCTACCGCCGACCTAGAATATGACGAGAATCGATGTCTGGTGGGGGGGATCTGTCTACTCCTTGTTTCGCGTGCCCGGTGACTTTTATGTCTATATCTCGTCCTCTTCCTCGTCAAAGTCGTCCTCCCGCCCCATATCGTACAAGATGCGCCCGCCCTCGCCGGCGCCAATGTCCGTCTGCGCGTCGAAGTACGGCAATACAATGCCCTCCCGGTCACGCCTCTGTTTCTCCGTCAGCCCCAGATCGAAGGTGGATTCCGGCCCGTCCTCTCCGCCCGCCTCGCGCGCCGACTCGGCCTCGGGATCCCGGAATGCGGGGTGGTCGGAGAGGAGGTAGAGCTTCGACGGCGAGATTTCCAGCCTCCCTATCTGCCCCCGCACCTTCTGCATCTCCGAAAGCGAGCCCGCGGCCGCTGCAGAGGGAGATTTGGCGCTCGGGCGGGCGCTGGGGACGAGCACAAACGTCTCGGCCACGGCCCGTCCGCTGCGTCGTCGGAGCTCCATCTCGAGCACCAGGCCCTGCGTCGCGCCCGCGCCGTCGCCGGCCAACTGCGCCGCCGCCGTCTTCCCGGTGCGCAGCCCCAGCCCCACGAGCACGCCCTCCCTCCCCTCGTCCAGCCCGAACTCGGGCTCCCGCTGGCTGCGGTTCCGCGCGCGCCGCCGCTCGACGGCGTGGTGCAGGTTGGAGGCGCGCAGGACGGCGGTCGCGAGGTGGGAGAGCACCGTCAGCGGGTGCGGGAGGTAGGACGCGCTGAAGGAGGCGGGGAGCGAGAGGGGCACGTCGGTGTGGTAGAGCCCCACGAGCGAGAGCCCCGGGCTGGTGATGAGGCTCGAGAGGAAGAGGGCTAGGTCTGTGGGGATGGAGCTTGAGAGGGGGTTCAGCTCGTCGATTATGAGGAGCGTTTCTACGGCGCTGGTTAGTGTTTATGGCATAATGGGGAGGTGGTGGAGGTTGTTGGTGTTGCTCACTGTGCGTGTGTCCTGACGGGTAGTGGGAGACGATCTCTGAACGGAGAGACTCTGCTGTTTTGCCTCGCGCGCGGATGAATACGTCCACGCCTGCTGGCTTTCTGGGAGTGGCGAAGGAGACGTATATGATCTTAGCTTTTGATATCTGATATTGGTGTTAATTATATGTCGAACTCGTCTTGTTGGATATGCAGGGGGTCATCTCTAACCTGTGCTCGGCTCATGAATTCACGTAGGATGGGCTTCCCGCTCTGCTCGAGTGTATCGAGAACTAGAGTCAACGGGCTCGCGCTATCGCGCAGATTGAGTAGCTTTTGAAGCAATAGCAGCGCATGTGAGCGGGCATGCGACTGCGTCGTGGATGACGGCATCTTTGTTAGGTAGTCTCCACTCAATGAGACGGCTATATCTCTCCTGATATGCCTATGGGAGTTATATGAATCTCGAAAATCCTAGGATTATTCCTTCTAAGATTGTTATTAATTTTATATTAGTTGGCCTCACAAGTGAAATCTGCGTTAGGATGATGAGTGGTCAGTAAAGCTTGTTCTGGTTCTGAGTAGTTGGGCTGGCCATCCAGGGCCCGATCCAACTGGACGGGCGTTCCCCACACTGACCCATAGCGTCAACTACCTAGTACTACTTCACTACAGTAGGTAAAGTACTGTGCCCACTCTTGTGACAGCAGGCTTCAGACGATGTAGTTAGGAGGTAGACAGAGTCCAATCCTAGGTATAATACGACGTAAAACGTTGCTGTCGCATTGCTATTAAACAGCAATGTCTGTTCAGAGTGAATCACGCGAAAGAAGCCTTAACTCAGACCAACCCCTGGGGCGATTTTGGCGTAGTCTATACACTATACACTACAAACCAGCTTTCTTCCAATCATTGTCTAAACTTATACCTAACCTTTCCCTTTCTCGTCTACCATGTACTGAATTCGTATTGAAAGGCAAGCAAAATGAGGGGAAAACGTCAGCACAACTCTGCTGAACCGCCTACCCACAAACCTTGTCAATGTTCCCATCATAATCATATGGGCGCCGTGCCGGAGATCTCTCTTCCCTCATGAAGACTAAACTATCGTGCTGGAATGTCACCGCTCCTACTGCTGGTTGATCCTGTAAATTAGTTTGTTATGTCACATTAATATAGGCGATGTTGTTACCCGGAGTAGCTAGCCGAAAACGATCTCGAAATATCTCACCTCTACAGCAAGTTTACTAATACAACTCAGTGGATAGCTGAAGCAACCTGCAGCGACTTGCAGCGCCTCAGGCACTAAGAAAAGGAAGGAAATATCATTCCCATATTAAAGTAGAGTGCATGTTGTAATTGCGCGAGGAAGAAGCTTTAACTATCCTATCACAGTTTACGAAGCCTTCTATATACCCTGGGTTCTTGTTCTGTACCTTTGGGGCCTGTTTTTCCTCAGTTTAGTTCCGTAATACAAAACATGAAATATGGCGTTTCGAGTACATACATAACGAACGCCTGATATATAGGTTAAGTAGGTATACATTTGGGCAGTAAGGCAGCAATTCAGCTCGTCATGTGCCTCTAGCTGATGCAAATAATTATTCGTAGAGTTCTCGTTGCCTGGAAATAGATTTACGCCACACATCACTACATCCTCTCAACTTCATATCTCGCAACTATATCGAGCACACCACGGAGCGGCCGATTACCAGATGAGCTCCGAAAGCATCACATGCTGGACGGATGTCCGTGGTGTTAGCGAGACCTACACAATCGCACGCAGCGATTTCAAGTGCATTGATCATTATCTAAAGTGTGACTGCCCGTCGCTTGAGGCAGATCAAGATGTGGCAGGCGTTGGAGTATTTATCCCAATGATCCCAACAACGCGGCGACCCGAACGAACGACAAAACTAACAGGAGCTATAGGTAATTGCTGCATTCTCCGTATCAGCCTCGTTGACCCTAGCCCTAACGTTGCTGTGTCTACTATTGGTTCGTTCGGGTGACAACGACACGTCTAACGCGTTAGACCGTTATCTGAGGAAAAGGGTTTGTGATCGCTTTCGGTTCTGGCTAGGCCACGAGCGCGCAGATCGATGGCGCGACATCATCCACGACATGGTCATTTCCCTCAGCGACCAACAGCTTGTGACGGGAACCGCCCTTCTTATAGCAGCTCTCACCTTACTCGACCTCGAGAGTATCACTGTTTATCATTTCGCTATAGCAACAGACTTAGTCTGGTTCAGCTCCAATGTGCATATCCTATCTCTAATCATCATACGCTCGTTCAACGAGAGAATTGAGCTAAAAGACTCCCTGGAGCCGCCAGTGTCGTTGCGTGGGCAGTCTCATTCACGAGACAAGCGTCGGCGATCGATGCAGATGTACCCAACACTTTTCAGATCCCTACTTATGTGCATAACTGCTGCGCTTCTTGTCTCCGTTTTCTTAATTTCTGGTTATAAAAACTGGTATGACGAATTCGAATGCCCAGCAAAGTGCACGGTGCCGTATGAGAAGGGAGGTGAACCTTTGGTCTGGGCTATCCTCAGCATTACTTTCACTGTCTATGAATACACCTATGAGCTTTCCCTGCTTTGGAACTTTGAATGGACATATATATATCGCCTGTGGAATTGCTTGATAAACAACAAGGTCGTCAAGCTGGCTAGGGATCTACTTTCCGGGATCCGAGACCGACACCAGAATCTGGATAGGGGTCTCGGGTTTCTGAGCAGATTGTTTCAGTTGTTCTGGTGCTTTTGGGCCTCAGAGACTTGGAGTATCATGACGCAAATCATAGCGCATTGGTTCGGATACAACTCGTGGTTGTCCGACCGAGCCAAGGGACAGGACCTCATGACGGAGGAACAAGTCGATAAGGAGAACGAGCTCAGCTTTGGGCAGCTTGTGCCGCTCTTGTTACTGTTGCTGTTGTTGATGCAGTTCTTAGAGTCTGCAGCAGAGCATGAGGCCGACTCGCGAAATACAAAGCGAGTGAAGACGTATTGACTTTTTAGAAATCAGAGAGGCTGGTAGATTCCTTCGTCCATATAGACTTTAAGACCACTTTGGGCCCTCTCGGTTATTTTCGTTCCTTTAATCACTTCCATGACATATGGCCATCATACTTCACTCGCCCCTTATGTACAAGCCTAAAAGGTGACTATTGCTTGGCGCGCCCTACAAAAATAGGCCACTCTCCTGCTTATTATGGCCTGGCTAATACTAAGGTGGCTCTGACGCAGAGAAGTGCAGTGTTGTATATACATTCTGCGAGGAGAACTTCTATCCAATTTGATGGCGTTCGCAAGAGGAATACACGTTTGTTGTGATGATCCCTGAGTCTGGTCTTGCTAGGCTTTCGCCACGACCGAGCTGAGTAACATGAATGCAGTTCTAGGTGAACATAATCAACTACTCCTAGCCCATGATCATCGCGCTAATGCTGGCTACTCGTTACAGAAAACTGCCACACTCGCTGGAAGACGCAACGGACCCCCGTCCAACATGATCGGGGGCTCGAACGTTTACCTAGTGGCAGAGACACACCGAAAAGCGTAGACGCTAAATCTTGGGATACTGAGTATGTGGTAGATTATCTAGCGTCTGCTATGCTGAGTTCGCCGCGATAAAATGGGGGAAGCGTCGTGGAACCAAAAAGACATTGAACAGTAACAAGCAAAATGGAAATGGACCATGGCAGTCCTTTGTGCAGAGGGAGATCACGGTAAGAAACAACGGGAATCTGGCCCAACCCTAGAGTCCAAAGCCAATAACCGAGTGTCCTTTGCAGTCTTGGTCACAGCATCCGGCCTGATAGCGCGGCACTGACATTGCGAATTACTTTGATGAGCTTTTCTTTTTCCGCCCTTAATTTCATCTTCTCTTCGTTGGTAGTTTGGAGTGCACTTTCGAAAGCCTGCTGTGCTGCGGCCTTGTTTTCTATGGCCGTTTGCCGAATCCTTCGGTACTTTATTTTAATCTTAAAGTTCTCCTTATGAAGCCTTTTATTCTCTTTCCGGAGCATCTCGTTCTCCTCCTGAAGCTTCGTGTTCTCCTCCCGAAGCTCACTGTAAAAGGCCGAAGCTGGGAAGCTTTTGTAGGGGTTATGCAGCTTCTCCGAGCGAAGCCTCCTGAGCATCATTTGAGTTTCGGAATCGCCGACAGGAGGCGCTTGACCGTTTTTCACGTCTGGGGATGCAGTCTTCTTACCGCTCGACTGCTGCGCAGTCTTGGTAAAAGGCTCGCTACTTTGCTAGCCCACGGATATTCATTAGGGAAACGATAAACTTGTGGCAAGCGGAGGAGAGATGAAACTTACCGACATAAAATAATCCATAGGATTATAATTACGATCAGCTAGTTGATGCATAGAAACCTGATGGTTTGGTGAAGACATCGCAATGATCTTTGAAACTGGAATAAGTGCGATACCCTGACTGTCTGAAGATAGCCTTGGTGGAAGAATATGTTGAGGATACAAGACGAGGAGAGAGTTCGATTCACCTCCAAGTATTTAAGCTCACTGTGAGATGTTAAGAAAGACCGATGCTCTGGCGAAAACCTAAACGACGCAGCCAAAGAGCCTAAGGGTGAGTCAATTGAATAAAGCCAGCCAAAAAAGGGTTTCCGCTGAGGCGCAAGGTAACTTAATTTGATGCCATCGTAACTTTACCGAACTGCCTACGCGTGCATATGTAGGTAGCTTTAGTAGCCGGGGTCATACATAGTATACTTGTTACTAGTACTTTTCAAACGGGAGTTACAATGTCCGGTCAAACTTACCGGTGGCCGCGCGTCTATTAACGTAGTCTTAGAAATAAGTTTGCGGACATGGGAACTGGTCTCACTTCACCTAACCCTATCAGGGCCTGAACGGTTGCCAAGCTAAGAATAATGATGGGCACAGGCTCTAACATTATAACAATACGATAGACTGAGCCGGCGGGAGAAAAATGCGTCTAAGGCTATCGGCCTGGGCTAAGAGGCCTGTTGAAGCCTCCAACACGGTTCATATACTGACGATATTCGGTTTTCTTCGCCTTGTAGACGGCTCCCGAATTGTTGCCAGCGACTTTTTGGCCTTTTGTAGAGCCGAAGCCGCCGAAGCCCATCATGGCCTGCATAGCACTCATCTCATCATCTTCGACTTCAGGGTCGTCGTCTTCATCCATGGCATCCTCTCCGCTTTCGTCCCCACGGTTCGGCCTTCTCCCCCGCCTTTCTTCATCTCTCGGGCTATCTATCGTGTTATTTTTCTTGCTTCGTTTGTCACTTCGGCTTACGTCATCGTCGTCCGGATCCCCTCTGGTCGATGAAGGCCCTGAGCCTTTCTCTGTGTTCTTAGATCGTGTCGGAAGAGGTGAATATGGATCATGAATCGCGCGTCCTCCTTTCCCTGATGGACTCCGTTGCGGCGAATGAGAGCGTCGCGGGTCACCACGCCGGGCTGGACCTTCGAAAAAGTTAGGAATAATCATACTAGGATAGATGACGCGCTGTACCTTTAGGTCTTGTGTGCTCCTCGCGAGTATCATCGCGTCGGCGCCCGCCCCTTTCCCTTTCCCTGTCTGTTTCCCTCTCTCTCTCATGGTGGCGGCCGTCCGCCTTGTCCCGCCCGCCGTCATAGCCTCGCCGCCTGTCTCTGTCTCTGTCTCTATCGTAGTCTCGATCCCGGTCTCTGCGGTCGCGCGAGCGCGAGCGATGCCGTTCGCGTCGTCCACCCACAGGGGATCGCGATCTGGATCGTCGTCGACGGTCGTGGCTGCGAGGTGCCTCATCCTGATATCGATCACGGTTGTCTCTGTCGTCTCGTGCGCTTCGACCATGGTGGCTCCGGCGATCGGATTCGTCCCACATCGCTCTGCTGTCCGGTCGGTTTCGACCTCGGCGAGGCAGGTCTGCCATGGCGCGAAATATTTGGATCAGAGGTTCGGTTAGAAGGAGCTATGTGCCGTGTATGCGAATGAAAGAGTTGAGGAAAGTGTATGTAATAGATGGTGTAAAGCGAAGACGTGAAGCTGATCTGGAGTTCGGGGACAAACGCTCTAGGTACCTAAGCTAGGCAAAGGTACGTGCGGATTGGTAGGAGACGAAATATTTACAGTGGGGCTTAGCTAGGCCGTTAGTGGCACGTGGAGTGGGTATATCAGCCTCAGCACTGGTACCAGTCTAGCGCAGCGCGGGGCAGATCAGCCATTGAGCCAAGATAGGGCGGCTGCAGGGGTTGTTTAAGGTGCCCAAAGCTAGTGGCCCTGACGTCAATTTTAATCGATAAGAGCTCTCGGCCCCATAATAACAGGTACCAGTACCAGTACCAGCAGCCCCAGAACAACTGTTCCAGGGTGTCACCGCCAATCTAAAACCGTGTTCAGTATTATGCACGTAGATTAGACCTTGGGAGCTTAGAGATTCGAGACGCCACAGTTAAATACCTAAACCCTCTTCCCTTTTTTCGCACTCCCTCTTCCTGATTGCGATTGAGGACCGGCTTCGTCCTTCGATTCAATGTTGTCATGGGGATCGTAAGCCAATTGACAGCTTGGCTGTCTTTCTCCCTTCTCGCTTCTGCGACCGCAGCGCACAACGAAGGGGTCCTTCATAGTGAGATCGGCCGCTTGAATAACCAAAGTCTTTTATGGGGTCCCTACCGTCCTAACCTTTACTTCGGCGTTCGCCCGAGGGTGCCGAGTGGCGTAGCAGCCGCCTTGTCATGGGTTAAGGTCGACAACTACGTCGATGTGCAGGGCAGTACGTGGCCCTCATTCCCTCCCATGCAGACGCAGGCAGAATCCCCGCGCTGACTTCGTTTGTCCAGACGTCCGGTATACCTGCGAGCAGAATGAAGACATGGCGGGCTATGGCTGGGAAGAGTATGACACTCGGAAGGGCGGTGTGCAAACCATCCATGACGCCAAAAACCAGATCGACATAACAACGACGTTTGTTAAGATTCCTGGGGGCACGCATGGAGGAAGCTGGGCAGCAAGAATCAAGGGCGAGCCTCGCGACGATGCGCCGGCAGATCTCAAGACTACTGTTGTCTTCTACCTCACTACCGAAGTCTTGGACGAGACCATCAACATCGCCGAGGGCACTCCGACTGGTTTCGAGGGGGATGTGACTTTCACAGGCACGTCTAAGCACTTGGGCGGGTACAAATTCGTGGTAACAAAAGGAAAGGGTGCCCATCCAACAAGCGATCATCCCGCCTCACTACAAAGAGACTTGGAAAAGACAGTTGTGCACTCGGATACTGTACCCCTGCATCATCTTTGGCAGGCCAAGATGCTCCTCTTCCAAGCGCTCCAGGCTGGCGTGAATGACATCGTCAAAGAGTATGGCCCAGATACTGCACCGCCTCCGTGGCAGGTGTATCAGCTGCCACACAAGGCCGGGTCGGGGAACATACAGATTGTCCAAAAGGTATTTGAAGGTCCATTTGAGTTCGACGTGCTATTTTCCAGCGAGTCCGCTGGCAAGGACGTAACAAGTGAGGATCTGGCACGGGAGATTGAATCAACTACGGGGTCTTTCAACGACCGATTCAATGAGATATTTACTCCGAAAGCGCCGTTTCATATGGAAAAGTATAAGAGATTTGGAAAGAGCATGTTGTCAAATTTGGCTGGGGGTATTGGCTATTTCTATGGAAAGCATTTGGTTGACCGGTCTGACGCCCCTGAGTACGAAGAGGAAAACGAAGGGTTCTGGGAAGGGACCGCAGAAGCACGAGGCCGCAAGCAGGAACAAGCAGAGGGCCCGTATGAGCTGTTCACAAGCATCCCTTCCCGACCCTTTTTCCCGCGGGGTTTTCTTTGGGACGAAGGATTCCACCTACTTCCTATTGTCGACTGGGACATAGATCTCGCGCTAGAAATCGTGAAGAGTTGGTACAATTTGATGGACGAAGATGGCTGGATTGCAAGGGAACAGATACTTGGCGATGAGGCTCGAAGCAAGGTGCCTGCGGAGTTTCAGGTCCAGTACCCCCATTACGCCAACCCACCCACGCTATATCTCGTTCTAGAAGCTTTCTTGGACAAACTTCAAAAGTCCAACGGCAGCCAAGACACAGGCAGGGAGCGGCTGTCCAACGGCGATTTTCTCCAGACTAGCCACATCGACAATCCCGAGTTGGGATTGGAGTACCTCCGGAACCTGTACCCTCTGCTTCGTCGCCAGTATTCATGGTTCAAAAAAACTCAATTCGGTGACATCAAAGGATACGATCGAGAGGCATACTCAACCAAAGAAGCTTATCGATGGCGAGGGCGCTCTATTCAGCACTGCTTAACAAGCGGCCTAGACGATTATCCCCGACCCCAACCGCCTCACCCTGGCGAGCTTCACGTTGATCTGCTGTCTTGGATGGGTATGATGACCCGGACATTGGCTAAGGTAGCCGATATAGTCGGGCTGCCAGAAGATGTCCAAGAGTATAAAAAGGCTCTAGATGGTATTTCCCACAATCTGGTAGATCTGCACTGGTCAGAAACCGATGGCTGCTTCTGCGATGCCACTATCGATGACTTTGAGGAGCATGCTCTAGTTTGTCACAAAGGCTACATCTCACTATTCCCCTTCTTGCTGGGTCTTCTGGAGTCTGGCGACGCCAAGCTTGGCAAGGTTCTTGACCTTCTAGGCGATGAAGAGGAACTCTTCAGCTCACACGGTATCCGAAGCTTGAGCAAGAATTCGAGATTTTACGGAACGGAGGAGAACTATTGGAGGAGCCCCGTGTGGATTAATATCAACTATCTTGCTCTTGTGCAACTTCGGGTAGGTTCCATGTCATCACATATGAACTTTCCAATATACGCTAACATATGAGTAGAATTACGCCCTTCAACCCGGTCCTTATGCAGCGAAAGCCACGGGCTTATACAACCGTCTCCGCCAGAATCTTGTACACACGATATACAATAGCTGGGAGGAAACAGGATTTGCTTGGGAACAGTACAATCCAGAGACCGGCGCGGGCCAGCGAACGCAGCACTTCACTGGGTGGACGAGTCTGGTCGTGAAAATCATGGCCATGGATGAATTAGCCGACGGTAGCAGCAGTCATGTTAGAGATGAGCTGTAAAGTTGCTATCTACGATTTGGGTATACCAACATCCATGTATACCGCAAGAAAGCGTGATGAATAGATGAGCGCTCAATTCAATAGAGCAGCGTTTTGCTGAAGTATTATATTCTGTTCATACTGGCAACTAATCTTAGGTGAACATTCGCGACATTATAGATACCGAAGTCGATGTTATCAAGCACCATCGGCTAGTACATAGCATTACTATCAACAATGGGCATCCCGGTACTAGACCACGGAGCGAGCACTTTTGCAGAGTCCATAATATCAATTGTGCAAAGGGGCCGGTTAGGAGAAACACGAGATATTGTCATAGTATATTAACTAGACCTTCGAAATCCACAATCCCAATACCTAAAAAGCCCGCGTCAAAACTACCTATTTCGCGTTGTTGAACAGGTGCCCCTATAAATGTTGAACTCCTTTACCACGCCCAGTCCTTTACAGCCAACCTTCCGAACGGACCATGCTTGTTGAACAAATGTAACCTTTACATCCTAACCCGCGATATGTTGAACCCCCATAATCAACCCCTGCCA
The DNA here is from genome assembly GCA_005188305.1 of Xylaria sp. BCC 1067. Taxonomy (NCBI): domain Eukaryota; kingdom Fungi; phylum Ascomycota; class Sordariomycetes; order Xylariales; family Xylariaceae; genus Xylaria; species Xylaria sp. BCC 1067. The sequence continues at coordinate 4,716,274 of SSCS01000001.1, forward strand.
CCCCTGCCGAATCAATAGATCACTAAGTAGATAGCCGCCTTGAAGAAAAGAGGACGGCGATTATGCTTCCTCGAATATGCCCACCGAACCCTTGAGCTTTATGAACATCTCATCCCTTTCGCCTTCGGGCGTGCTCAGTGCTGTAACGGCTCCCCCAGCACCGAGATGCCAGGTCTCCGTCTCCCCCGCGCTCGTCGCGCCATCGAGCGTAGAAGAGGGGACAGTCTCGTCGTCCCACCGAAACAGACTCCGGATCGTCACGCTCCAGTCGCCGCGCCCCGCGACATCCATATACCCCACGACGCCAGAATACAAGCTGCGCTCGCGGGCGCGCGGGCCCTCGAGGCCCAGCAAGATCTCGCAGCTGCGCTTCTTGGGGGCGCCGGTCATGCTTCCGGGGGGGAGGCTAGCAGCGAGGACGTCGAGGGCGGTGACGCGGGGTTCGCCAACGCCGCGGGGCGCGGGCAAGCGGCCCTCGACGACGCTGATCATCTGGAAGACGCTGGCGTACTCCTCGACCTTGAGCAGGTGGGGGACGGCGACGTTGCCGGGCCCGCAGACGGCGTGCAGGTCGTGGCGCACGAGGTCGACGATCATGAGGTTCTCGGCCTCCTCCTTGGGCACGTGCAGGATGCGCCCGGCGGCCGCGAGCGTGGACACGGCGGGCGACTTGCGCACCGTGCCCTTCATCGGCCGCATCGAGCACAGCCCCGGGCGGCGGCCGCCGCCGGCGACCGCCACGAACCGCTCCGGCGAGCTGCTCACGAGCGTCGCGGCCCCCAGCCGCACGTACGACCCGAACGGCGCCGGCTGCCGCGTCCGCAGCGCCCGGTACAGCTGCCACGACGATGGCGAGGAGGAGGTTGGCGCCGGCTGCTGCTCGTGCGTCTGCAGGGACCCCTCGTGCCGGCTCCGCGGCCGCGTCACGAGCGTCTGGTCCGTGAGACACAGCTCGTACGAGTCGCCGGCCGCGATGGAGTCCTGGCACGCGCGCACCTTGGCCTCGTACTCGGCGGCGTCCGGCACGCGGATCTTGGGCGCCACGTGGCCCGACGCCGGCGTGTGGGGCGGCGTGAGCTCGGTGCTGTGGTGCGCTTGTGCTTTGCCGAAGTTGGCCTGGATGGCGTTTGACCAGATCGGGGAGCGCACGAGCTGGTCGGCGGTCGACTGGAGCCATTTCCGGCCCTCGAGCTCGGCGCTTGAGAGGGTCTGGATGCGCAGGCTGCCCTCGAGGTGGTCGATCACGATGCTCCTCGTTACCCAGGCGAAGCAGAGGTCTGGCCGGGCGTGGCGCCGTTCTTCGTATAGCTCAACGTTGATCCCCTCGAGGCCGAGCTCGTACGTCGTGTAGCCCATGAAACCACCGACGAAAGGGTCGGGCGTTTCATGGCTTGAGATTTGACGTCTCGTCCAGAAGTCGGCCAAGAACTGCCAGATGGTTTGCCCTGGATTAAGTTCCACTTTCTCGGTCGTGTGTTGTGCTACTCCAGGGGTTGAAGGGCAACGTGCGGTGACGTGTCTTTCCCCCGTCTTGTACTCTAGTTTCAATACCTCGTCAACGTTGAGCGCGATGATGCTATATCGTCCGCGCACATCTAGCCCAGTCCTCCTTATCTTTGCGCTTGCCGAGTCAAGCACGATGAACTCGTTTTGGCCATCTTGTAGTATCTCGACTACGTCTGGAACTTCGATATGCAGCGGAATGTCAAGAGACCAAGAGTAATAATTCGCATTCAGGCCGAATGAATCCAAGGTACCGTTATTCTGCAATAATGACGACGGGCCACTGGCGGCACTGACATCTGTCAAAATGGGTGTCTCCTGTTTCGGAGCAACTTGAGATTCGAGGGATACAGACTCAGGTTCTCGGCCGGTAGCACGATTCCACGCCATCGCTTCATGAAACCAGTTCGAGATGACCTGATGGCCCGTTGACTCGGTGCAGACTGACTCCGGGTGGTACTGCAAGCCCCAGAACGGTTTGGTCTGGTGCCTGACACCCATCAGGATGCGCTCGACCATATTGCCCCGGTCTTCGTAGGTCCAGGCTAGTGGCACGATATCTGGGGAAAGGGGTGGGGACGCCCATTTCGCATTTTGCCACTCGGTCGCAGAAACTGACTCTTGGCCGATGTCTGCGTGTAGGCTGTGGTACAGCGTCGCCTTGAACGTTGGTACGTTGGCGAAGATGTTCCCGTCGTGCGCCGCCGCTTGATGGTCGATTTCCCGAATCATGCCGTGTAAACCAGTCTGCAGTCTTTTCACGACCGCGCCACAACTCACGACCAGGCTTTGGAAGCCGAGGCATATTCCCAGCACCGGCACTAGATCTTGCTCCTCAAGATCCCAGATGTGTTTCATGATGCCGACGTCCTTATCGACATCGGGTGCCCCCGGTCCCGGACCGCAGACGACGGCATGATACGGCAATACTTGTTTTCTCAGCGCATCTTTGAAACCCGGCCTCTTCGGATCGAGGTGAGGCGGGTCGATATGCAGAACATCAACGTCCGCCCCTAGAACGGTCGTCAGCAATGAGATGATGTTGTTGCTGAAGGAGTCGTAGGCGTCGATGAACAGTATGCGCGGACGACCCATTGCCACGCCAGGGCGGCAGAGCGCTGAAGTCCCTGTGTATCGCGGCCTTTGCAGGACGTTAGCTCAGTGCATCCAATCAATCGAATGTTCGGGATTTAGAAAGACGTTGATACGTAGGCGCAATGCGGAGCCGAGTATGATTTGGTATGGTTATCGACGCAGGTGACAGAAGAATTATTTCCCCCCAGTCTTAGTCGAGATTTCAAGGATCCGATTGATCGGTTTACTTACATCGGGAAAAGCGGGTCACTGAGGCGTTCGCTCTGTAGTGCTCCCATGATACTGTACTTGTAAGTGTACCTGTAAGTGTACTTGTAAGTGTGTACTTGTAAGACTATATGTAAGAGATATATATGTATGATATTGATTGTGTGCAAGATAATCAATCATCTAAGTGCACTACACCTTTGACGACGTAATCTGCTCCTAGTCTTCAATACATACACACACACACACATATATATATATATTTATTCCTCTATCAACGAACCTTTTCACTTCCCATTTTCCCTATCCCCTTTCGAGATTGATTGGTACATATGCTCGGTATTACTGAGGCTCGGGTTGCGTCGGATCGGTCCGTACGTGCAACGGCTTGTAGACCCTTGTCCCACGTCTCTTACCCTGAATCTATCAGCATTTCATAGCATCTCGCCCGCGTACGTTACCCCGATTCATTGCAAGGACTGCCCGCGGGAGCTATAGCAATCGCTGATTCGGCTGCCTTGTTGCGCGAATTGTCATCTTGTATACCATCGTTGCCATCCCTCCGTCTCGACTCCGCTTGCTCATCACTGCTCCCCATGCGGCATCGGACGACCCCGGGGGACTTCATAGGCCCGGTAAAGCCACACTTGTTTGTGAAAAACTTGATAATCCGCGCATGAAAATTTTCGGGGAGCACATCAACAGCATCCGAAATTCATACCGACGTGTGTCGTCCTCCTCCAGTCATCGTTCCTCGTTCTAGCCCCAAGTAGAGTGCCTCTGCAACGGTAGGTAGTACGTGTGGCTCGGCCCCTGTGTCCTCGCTCTTCCGGTCATGCAATACATGATAGGACGCTTTATTGCCTCAATTGTACGATGCTACCAGTGTCAGATTTCTCTGGGCCCCATTACCCCAGTTGAAACGGAATGCGGGGTGCAGTGTCCAGAGGAGCGCGAGCATGCGAGGGCCAACCTACGGTGTCTATCCACTGAGATACGTAATATATATGATGCGCGCAAGGCGTTCCAATCACCGCGCACAAGACAGAAAAGAGAGCCAAAGACATCACGGGTCCGCAGTAGAGAGCTCCCTGCTTCGTCTCCCAACTTCAGCAAACTGCTCCCCTCATTGGCCGAGCCTTAAACTCAGTGGCGGCCTGCCAACAGCCTCAGAATTCCAAAGATCTAGGCATTATTTACAGTGCACTTGTCTGGCATCGTAAATATAGTCATTCGGCCTTGTAATTAGTAGAGAAAGCGGTTCTGGAGGTCTCATGTTCGCCCTGCTTCTTCGCATCCTCGTGGTCAATCGAGGGAGGAGGTAGCCAAAACTTCAACACATGACCTAATGTCAGGTGTTTAGCTTCGGTTTTACCTAACTGCCAGTTTGCCCGCCTTTTGCAGGATCAAAGGCAATAGAGTCATCTACAGGAGAGAATAGGCCCTCTCCCACTGCTCGCGGGTCTTCTTAAGGAACAATCACCCCTTGCCAAGCCATGTTGAGCAGGGAGTTTTTGGTAATGTAGGCAGTCAATAGAGATATCTAGAAATACCTAGTGGAAATCAAAACATCAAGGGATCCCAGCAGCCCAATTATAGTTTAGAAGGGACCAGCTTAGTGCCTAGATACCACACTCGTGAGCGTGATACATACATCGTCCCTTTCGGCCCGATGACTTCGTGGTCCAATAGTCTACACCTCATTCGATTCAGTGAGGCACCACATTGAAACGATTCCGGGTCCGTGGGCTTGGCTCACTAATTCGATTGCCGGCATGGCCTGCTTCAGTGAGACCCAGTACGGGGAAGGGAGCAGCCAGGTATAACAATCATACCAGCAAGACGCAAACTGTAGGGCAAGTTACAGCCTCTATACACGAAAACATGTACGTACAACAGCAGTGTCCAACTTGAGGGCCTGAGCCTGGTCTAGCTCGCTCCGTCGTGGCGAGAAAGTCTCAGTATCGTAACTAGAAGGAGTAGATATAGCACGAAAGAGCTAGGCTGTACTGAGCTCAAGCCGACGACATAGTGCTTCGCGATAGATGACTTAATGTCGTCTTTGCTGTTATTGCTGCCATAGCATCTTATTGTACAAGTACACGACCACCTATTGTTGACTCCAGTCTAGCCCGTACCGTGCATCCGAGACTTTATAATTTTGCAATGCCTCTATCGCTCCCTCGGCGTGAGTAGCCGTAACTATAATCCCAGCGTTGCCGGGCTTAAGGAACTGCTCCTCGACGGCCTTACGGATCCAGTCCAGCAGGCCGTCATAGAAGCCATCAATGTTAAGCACGCATACGCCTCTGCTGTGGATACCAAGCTGGTTCCAGGTCGCGGTTTCAAGCAGCTCTTCCATAGTGCCGAAGCCGCCGCTCAGGGCAATGAAGCCGGAGCCCGGGCCACCTTCCAGCACCTCCTGCGCCATCATACGCTTGCGTGTGTGCATGTCCTTAACCACTGTTGTGCGTCCGTATACGCTCTCTTCGGGAACATGATATCCGTTGGCATCCTTCTTTGCTGCGTAGGTGTCATCGCGCTCCCATTTGACAAGGGCCTCCGGGATAATGCCGTGGACGGCACTGGGGCCGTTTATTGAGACAATAGTCTTGGCCACCTCGCCCATGAGTCCTACAGTTCCGCCGCCGTATACTGAAAAAAGAAGCCATAAATGTTAGCGCAGTGAACAGGGTGGCATATTACAGGATGCGCGGGCAACATACCTAATTCGATGTCTTTCTCCGCCATAGCCCTTCCCAGGGCCTGGGCAGCCTCAATGTGCTTGAGACTCTTACCCGCAGCGGAGCCACAGTAAACGCAGATCTTAGTCCGCGGTGGAGTTGGGTCTTGGCCTCCCACGGAGGTCGTGGATGATCGGGGTGTAGCAACAGAAGAAGGCATAGGGGATGCGCCACCTGACTCCATGGTGTCTGTCGAAGGTTGTAGAGAATTTCCGTAGTTCGTAAGCTCGTACTAAAGAAATAGAAAAGGAAAAGAGAAAGTGGAGGGTTTTTCTATCGTCGAGAAGACAATTGGGCCACTGTCCGAGAAGCTGAACCGGGGGGGGACCGTATTGTCTGAGACTCTGGGAAGTCAATGTGAACACAACGGGGACAGACAGATCAGATCAGACGAGCATGGAAGAGTGGCCAGTGGCACGCATCAGAAACACGATAGATATGATATTCTAAGATCACAGAGGAGGTGGGGACAGTGAGATGGACAGTGAGATGGACAGTGAGATGGACAGTGAGATGGACAGTGAGAGGGACAGCGAGAGCAATAATTGAACAAAAATAGAAGAAGAGGACTAATGAATAATATGTATAAATATATAAATATCGAAGTCAGATGTCCGGCAAAGGACCCATGCCAGGACACGGGATACGGGGGACACGGGGGACCACGGTGCTGGTACTGGTACTAGCGGTACCGGTAGTTGAGCTGAGTCACAGCACAGACGAGGCAAGGGAGCGAGACCTGGGTCGGCGGTAGACTTCTGGTAGACTACCTAGTAAGGAGGTATCTCGTGTAGTGTAGCTCTCCCATTATTCCCATTAGGTAGGTAGGCAGGCTTGGTAAGGGAAGGGAAGGGATTGTTAGCTTCAGGTACCAGAGCAGTGCCAGAGGAGATTGGGCGGGACGACTCGAAGTCCTAGTCGACTGAATGACGTCGCCGGCTTGAGACAAGCAAATAGATCGTCAGCTCGGATTTGTACGCGGCCCACCACCGCAGCGACTCGGACGATGCCATTAGTAGAGCACCCGCCATTGCAGCATTCACGTGGTGTCTTGTGTTGGGCGTGGCGCCCAGTCGGTACTGCGATGTGGGGGGATGTTGGGCTATTGACGATGCCAGCGAGTCATCACCATGGCCATCACAGCGCCAAGGACGGAAGAGCAAGCTGGTTGTGATGTGCGATGTGTGCGATGTGTGCGATGCGGGATACGGGTTTGAAGGAGGGGCTGGTTATCCGTCTGGAGGCTCTATCTGGGGGTTCTGTTTGGGGGGTCTACACTAGGAGGGGCTCAGCTGGGTGCCTTGCTGTGGGAGCCTCTGCTGTAGGTACCTTGGGGAATAAAATGCCTCTCTAGCGATGCCATAGGGAGGGAGGGCAAGGCAGCCAAGCGTGGATTGCCGTGGATAGGCTACCTAACCCCTAACCACCATGCTGTAGAATATGGTACGCTAGGCTACTGGTAGCTACCCTGCCAGCCCGATGCCAGCCGCAGGGCGAATCGCAATTGCTCAACACCACAGCCCGACGCTAGATTGGATAGCCGCCCTTATCGGGAAATCCACGTCCTCCCGTCGCATTCAATTTTACCAAGACAGAATCCCAACTGGACACATATCGGCATCAGTACTGCTAGAGACCCAACCCTTCGCTTCTATTCGCCCTTCCATCCCGTCTCGTCAAATCCCGACTTCCTGCGACAAGTCGAGCCCGGCGCGTCCCCCAACGACAGCCGCATCCGCCGCATCTCCACGATGCCGGAATCAAACGGCCCCCCGGCTGCCGATGCCGCCGGCAAGGAGCAAGGCGTACGTCGTGCAATCGCCCCGATCTCTGTATCGCGTCAGGAGTCGAGGCTCCAAGCTGACCCTCTTTCCACCGCCTGCAGTCATCCATCTTTTCCAAGATCGCACAGGGTGTCCTGATCTGGTTCGGCATCCAAATGCTCACGAAGCAGTTCGCTGGTGGTGGCAGCCAGCCGCGGACGGCCACGACGAAAGACGCCGACGGGAACATCGTGCAGATACCCGCTAACACCGGTGATATCCCTGCATTCCAGCTGCGGCCGCCTACACTAGACCCAGGCGCTACTTACAACCGCATCCCCCAGCGCCTGGCTCCCATCTGGCCTACCGACAGTGCCATTGATATCGTTGTCACCCTGTCTTCCAGCTTCGTTCCTACCGAAATCGCAAAAGTGCCCAAGGAATTGGTTGCTTTGAGAGAGACTGGTTTCAAGCTCGGCAATTTCAGCGACAAGCGGTCTGCCGAGACTCTCTTTGACGTGCCCGCCTCTGTCCAGAACAATGGGACCCTTTGGGGGCACTTCTATTTTGGTCTCACCGGCTCCAAGCTGGACCCCAAGGAACCTGGGTTCGACCCGGCCACAGCTGTCCACTTCACCTATCCCCTGACTCAATACCTCCCCAAAAAGAAGGTAGCTAAAACACGCAATTTGCTAGAGGGTCAGGCGGAGGTCGTGGAAGAGCCGGAAGAGGAGGTAGCTGGCCCCATTATCGCCAATTATTATCACCCAAACACAAGTCTCTCATTCATACCCGATACTGGAGTAATGAATTTTCCCCAATTACCAGCGGCGGTTCAGCAGTTCCTAATGCTCGAGGTAGGATCCCCGAAACTGTAGACATTGTTCACCACACTAATCAAGTACAGTCGACGGGAGCTCGGGACGGCTCTGGACAGAATTCATGGTACTGTAAGTTTTCAGAGCCCCTCGCCCATACTGGCTCCCCTCTAGAATCTAATGCTCTAATACTTGTGTAAGATCCGGTTTTGTTTGTCAACCAGTTTTGGCAGATGAAGACTCATATGATTCTCCTGAACGACACTGTCAAGACGCTTCCTCTACGCCTTGACCTTGGTAACTTGAAGAACTGGCAATTCAACCTCATGGCAACAATGGATCTCAATACCAAACAGCAGGCCCGGCAGGCCGCCTTTGGCGGCTCTCTACCCGGTGGTAGTGATGGTAGCGAAATTGAGCTCATCAAGGAAATTTTCCTGGATACCAACCCCTGGCTCCTTGGCGTTACTATTGTTGTCAGCATTGCACACTTGATCCTCGAAACACTCGCTTTCGGCTCTGACATTGCCCATTACCGGAAGAAGAAGGATAATGTCGGCATTTCTGTGCGGTCTATTCTAGCAAATGTCTTCATGCAAGGTGTCATCTTCCTTTACTTGGTCGACAACTCTCAAAATACGAGTTGGATGATATTGGGATCCCAGGGCATTGGTATAGTCATCGAATTCTGGAAAATCACGACTATAGTGAATGTGAGAGTACGCCCTGCGCCACCGGGCTCTTTCATTCCGTATCGTATTGCGTTTGAAGACAAATACAAGCTCAGCGAGACCGAGGAAAAGACCAAGGAGTACGACGAGATCGCCTTCAAATACATGTACATCGCCGGTGTGCCTCTGCTGATCGGCTATGCGATCTACTCTCTATACTACGAATCGCATAAGTCGTGGTATTCCTACATCATCACTACCCTGGTTGGCTCTGTCTATGCTTATGGTTTCCTGATGATGGTTCCTTCGCTTTACATCAACTACCGTCTCAAGAGTGTAGCCCACATGCCCGGCAAGGCGATGATGTACAAGTTCCTAAACACCTTCATCGACGACCTATTCGCTTTCACTATTAAAATGCCCTTCCTTCATCGTCTAGCTACCCTACGAGATGACGTGATCTTTTTCATCTACCTGTACCAACGCTGGGCATACAAGGTTGACTACACTCGTGTCAACGAGTTCGGTCAGGGTGGTGAGGACGAGGAGCCACCGAAGGAGGCTAAGGCGGAGCCCAAGTCGTTACCCAAGGCCGATCAGGTGGTATCTGAAAACGTCGTGAGCGAAGCTAAAACGACTGGCAGAAACACAGGTGATGCAAAGAAGAGGAAGTAGACTATGACTAGAACACAGTCATTAGATGAAGCATTAGATATATAGAGCAAACAAGCACTGCTTTGTATAGACAGGCAGACATTTGAACATGTACATAAACTGTCATCTGTGAATCTAATCGACTTGTGTGTAGGCGATTCCAACTCGAAGTATTACAAAAGTTCAAGGGCTAGAAAGCAACATGATCCTCTTCCCAAGTGCTGAACGCCGCAGAACAAAATGGGTAGCTAATAGCAAAACGGTTTGACAACAAAGGACCAAAATTGAATGCCGGTTCATACAAAATATATGCTGAACTTCCAAGTCTTATAATGGATGAGTTATTAACTTAGTTGTTGCTGTAGAAAGATGTTCCCTGACATAAAACCCGCTGCCGTCGGTGAGCGGAAGCTTTTATTGCTGCCTGTTATTAGACAAAGGAGTTGCTCTACGTGTAGGTGGTCGGTACTTCGTTGAGAAGATAGATACTCTTTTCATTACTTTCCATTATTTTTTCATGAAGTCGCAAGTTCTATTCCACTGAGTCCTTCTCGCCCGGGGAATATCCCAGAGAATTGAAATTCTATTATTGACAAGTTTAAATAGATGTGTTTTGTTTCATAACGTCAACACCTCTTTCCAGAAGATCGTTGATGAAACTTGAGTTAGTTAAGAGGCATACTTAGTTACCACAGTGGGCGTTTCAGCTATGCTGTTACAAACTTAGTTACCAGCGTCTACGTGGTCAAACTGACTTGTGGTCATGAAAATCGGCCCAGTATGCTAAACCTTGACAGATAGTTTGACTCGTCCCAGATTCGGGATAAGTTATCGCAACTTTAATTCGAGGCTTCCTCTGTTGGGAAGGCTTAAGCGCTACTATAGTTATGAATCCTGGCAAAATCTTAATATCTACTACACCTACACCCCCACGGGCGGACCAGCTGCAGGTATCTTCCCAGTTGCTCCCCATATCCAAAGCTTCTAGACCAAGCGGCTCCATTTAAGTCTATTTGCGTGAAGGTTTGCTTGTACATATGCAGGCAACGCTGCTTGAAACGCATGGCGCGAGACTTGCATCCGCTGGGTTATCAACGGGCATGAGGTAATCGCAGTTAACTTTCGTTGTTGCATGATAGCTTTGAAAACCTTGCTATCAGCTGGTATGGACGGGATGGACTTGTACACCTTTCCGGCTACGACGACAGTCAACTTTCGGTGCTGCGAGGAAACATCTGGAGTCTTCACTTTTAGCCGACGCCTAACATGGAGCCTTCGCCTCGTTTCTGGGATGTTCTCGCCTTCCGGCCAAGGGAACCCGCCCAAGGAGACGTCAGCCGGATGTACTTGACAACGGAGGAGGCAACGGGCCCGGTCCGAAGAACAGCACGCCGAGCCACCGGGATAGGGGCGGCTTCGGAATCACTCACTTCCGTCATGACAGACGGCGATATCCATGCCATTATACGCTCCCAAAGGTCTTCGAAGGCGGACGGCGAACGGGCTCCACGTGGCCGTTGTCACCCCGTTCCGGGGCCGACGAGATCAAACCTTATGCATTAGGAACTTCCGTAATTTGGTGGCGAAAGAAACTTAAGTTCAGGAGAGATTCACCCGTCATGTATCACATGCCAGCCAAGCCAAAACACACCTCATTCACTATGCACACATCAAGGCCAGTCCACCTTAAACAGCCAAGCAAGACTTAACACAGCACTCATGGATCTTGCGTCCAGTTGAGAGGACGCCGACTACAAGACCGGGCGAATGGAAATGTCTACGCGCAGGTTTCTCGCCGACTCCCGATGAGTAATGGAATCTCAACACCATGTCGCCATTACGCAAATCGGCGTACCGGGGTAACTTCGTGTCATCACCAGAGACAGGCACGATTTGACATCGGGCAATAAGCACCGCGTGGTATCATAGCATAGTTATTAATGCGTGTCGTGTCGGTGGGCACAGCCGAATTCATTTCTAATAGGTTCCCGGCGGCGCGATGGTGTCTAGTGTAGCGCAGCCCCGAAATGCGCGGTCTCGCCGTTGTGCATTGTTTACCTAAGGTACCGTGAGTACACTAGGTAGTCGAGGTTGCTTTTTGGCCACCGTACGATATTTGCCTCCCCGTCGCCGGCCACGCCCGTTGCTCTTGAACGGTTCATCGCCTTTGAAATATGTATATCGCTTTTGGAAGCCCGAGGTGCGGCGCGTCGTGGTCCGTTGTTTCTGTCGCTCGTGGCTTGCGCCTCCCCATGACCGCACGAACATCCCGTGAGGATGAGTAATCGATGGATGGGATGTTTGCCGCTCCCCAAGCTACGCGCTACCTACAATAGCTATGCTGCCGAGGTGGTGCCAGTGCAGTGTAATGCGTTGGAAATGCTCCGTCTTACACGTGGAGTTGCCTAGGTACTGCCTAGGTACCCTGAGGGAGGCGCTGTAAGTAGTGTTAGTTCGGCGAAAGAGTGGGGAAAGTCATGCACTGGAACTGGGCAGAGGCCAGGATTGTTGTTGACATGCAGCAGAGGAGCCTAGGTTAGGTACGGTACACTGTTTACCTGGAGCCTTAAGTACCTCGAGAGGTACCTACCTAATCGACAGCACTTGAGCCCCTGGACAGAACAGAACAGAACAGAACCCTGTAGTTTACAGCGCTGTACCTTGAGTACCGTGGGTAGGAAAAAGACAACCTCGCAGCGCCACCTATCGGAACCCTCGGTATCATACTACTGGTTTGGTTTGGTGCACTTACACTACTTACTTAGATTACATGGTCTGGTATCAGTACGGTAGGACTGCAGCATGGCATGGGATACGTCGTGTTCTGGTCGTCCCAGTCAGTCGTCGTGTCTCTCTCTCTCTTTCTCTCTCAAAACGAAATTATTGATGCTTTGCATGGGGCTGTGCCGGCAAATCCAGGCCGCCCCAGGTCACGTAGCATCCCATCAGCGCCACCGGGGCCATCGCTGGTCCACCGCAATTGCACAGGGCTGAAAGGGCTGGGAGTTGGCGTGCGTTGAGACCGTCTCATTTGCTGCCCACGTCAGACAATTCCACCGAGCTCGGTCGTTCTACGCAGCAGCAACGCGCGTGCTACTTACAGCAAGTCCGCGCCGTTCCTGGTCCTTCCCATCTCGCTCGCTTATGCCGGCAGCTGCTGAATAGTGTCGCTAGTGTAGTGTACTTCTTCTTCTTCTACTGTACATACTGGAAACTATGAATAGATTGGGTGGCACCTGGGCATAGAACCGCGGTCTGTCAGACGAGCGGCCCGCGCCCCCGATCCGGTCATTCTCCCCGAGTGCGCGTCGGATTCCGGGACTATGCACATAGAGGGGCTCGCAGAAGATTTCCATCGACGTTGGGCTACTTCGCCTTTGTATCCAATGTACTTAGGCCGCAGGTACCTCTGCGCTACGGTGTGACGATCTATAGAAGAGCTAGCTGTAAATGGCCACAAGTTTACATATGCGCCCTGCCAGCGGTTTCGAGCTGATGCTAGTTGAATCCTGCGCTCCAGTATTAGCCGCACAGGCATAGAAAACCCGTCGGTGAGGTCATCGTGGACTGTCATGCATATGCACTACATACGCTAGACTCCGTGTGCATGAAACCGTCGGTGCCTGGGGTATTCTCAAGCAAAACTTCATAGGAAAGATACGGGGAGAAGATATTTAGCATAGCATTGACAGACTTAGCATTAGTACTTAGAGCCGGCTGCACTAGACTACCCCTCCGCTACTCAGTTTTTTTTTTTTTTCCGACCGACACTAATCGGGTTGGCCGGAAGGCTGATCCCCTTTGCGGGGCCGCGCCGGTCGACGCGCCATCGATCCCCTAATTCTGCTCTAAGTCGGTCCGCGTCCTTTTTATTACTATTTCGAGACCGGAATATCTCTGGGAATATATGTCCCTTGAACTAGAGAGTAGATCAAAACTTACTAGAGCACCCCGCAGCAGTCAAAAACGACGGCCTAGCAAGTTATAACTATTTATCGGATAAGTCATGGTCACCTCGAAACACGCTAGGGTTTAAAAGGTGGAACAATGAAAAAAAAAGGAGACAAATACGACGGGGAAAAGACCGTTAGTTCGATTGTAGGAAGGGTTCAAAATCAGTAAAACTATTAAGGTTCGTACGTAGAGTACCGTTGGTTACGCGAATATAATTATTGGTATCAAACATGTTCTCAACAGATAACAGAAGGCACCAGTACGGTCTTGTTATATTGCTGATACAACACAACAAGGTTCATATTCACGTCTAGCATGTGATAGAAGGCTACATATATAAACACTATGTAATTCGGAAACTCCCTTACAGTATTAGAAAAATGATTCATGATTCTCTACACCACTCTCTCCGAAATTTTGTGTTTACAAAAATTCTCTCGTCCAATTAGATGGTAATGCCAACGGGGCTGTATCTTCCGCCACTTCGGTAAATAAACATCCCGAGTCAGTGGTAGATGACGATCAGCAGCGTGATACTTTGTCTTCTCCTTCGAGTCATGTTTAATGAAGATGGTGAGACTTTTAACCGGATAGAGATTTTGGACTAGTGCCATTCACGGAACTGTAGAGCATCCAACAGAAACTTCAATATAGCTTATCTAGTATTCGATAATCTGCAAAACACGAGTATACTCTAGATTAGCGATGCGTTATTCTTATTCATAAATATTTTGGGGGAAAAAATCATGGCAGTTTCTTGAACAGTGTCAAACGATTGAGTACGTATGCTAATTTCTTACACGTACACCGCTTGAAATAATAAAGCATCACACGGAGGACATATTGATTAAACTTCTTATCCTTTTATGATATTTTTTTTTTCACTCGCCGTGTCAGCCTGAGAAAACTAAGTACCTTTTACGTGATAAAAACGGTACCTAGGTACACTGTGTTAGGACTCTGATTTAACCTATGAAGAGTATGCAATAGGCCTGCTCTAGATAGGCGTATGCTTGATAAGAAATCATATTTATCGATAGCAAGTTGCTATGTAAGTTCGAACTTAATGCCACTACTGCTCTACCGGGTAGAACAAGCGCGAACAGCGACATTTACATAGCTTACATCATGAGTAAGTAACTATTCCGAGGCACGTTATTCCTCGGTGACGGTCGTACGAATAGGACGCATCTCTATGTGACGCCGGAAAATCCCTAGCCCGTAGGTAATAGGGCCGACGTCGTTTGTTGAACGTCTCTCTGCCGTCGGCGGCGTGTCGGCGGCTTTTCTCACGAGAGCAATATCCGCCCTATTCTGATATGACGAAGGAAACGTTACGGAACGCAGTATCTGCCCAATAGGAGCGACGACAATGCTGTGGCGGTGCGTCTGTGCCGTGCAGCCGCCCCCGCTACTGGCTGATGACTGCTTACTTATGTGGTGCGATGCTGTGCCACCGGGGAAGCATATGCAGCGAACATCTGCAGCAGATTCAGCAAGGCTCGACTGGTCGTCGACCAGCGACCAACTGTAAGCGACTGCATAAGTCTATCATTTCACACACCGCCGGAAAAGATGGGGGATGTGATCTTGTGTGCCCCGGAACGCGTTGTCTCACTTACTAACGTGTGAATAGAATACCTAGGCACTTTCTACGGGTGTTATACAAAACCATACCGGGGATTCCAAATAACGGATTGTGGCCAGCGATTTGCGCAAAAGTTCCGTCGGCTGCGAAGAACGCTGCGCTGAATAAGCCAATCAGATAAGTGATATCGCAACCGCGTCTTTTTTTTTTTTTTTTTTTAACGTTTTGCCGAAAAGACATCTCGGGCCTCCCGGGGTCCGGAGCTCGGAGCTTGCTCGCTCGTCGCCAATACCCGAACGTTGCTTTGCAGCTTGGAAGCACAGAAATCAGCCCATTCGAAAGATAGAGATTCCATGGTTTTCGGTGGCACGAAATCAACGTTACGCTTGCTGGCTGCACCGGCAGGAAAAAAATGGCGGGCTGCGATGTCCTGCATGGGCGAGCAGGCAGTCCGTTGTCCAGCATCCGAGCTGTGTCCAGAACCGCTCGGGGTTCTGTTCTTCCTGGGGACAGGGCGGATAAACGCGGGCCTTCCGGGCTCTCTTCCCTCTGGGCTTTGGGCAAGTAAGTACCGAAGGTTGGACCAGTGGCCAGAGTGGCGCGATGGGGAATGAGATCGCAGAGCCCGAATTTTCCGAATCGGACTCCTCGCCTCGCCTTGCACGGCATACAGCGCGATGTTGGGGCACACCGTTGCGACTTGGCTTACTGGGGTTCCGTGAACCCCGCTTAAGTTTCGCGTGGTTTCTTTCGCCGGGGTCGCTCTACTGTACGGCATAGGTAGTTCGTTCTGTGGAGGATAGACGCCTAGTATAGTGAGTGGCGACATGTGCAAACGTGGGTTATGTGCCGACCCGTAGGATTATTAAGGGCATACCACACGGGATCTTGATATCGTAACCCCATTGTCAGCGAATAGTTAGCACGTGACACTCGGCTTTTGGTCCAGCGCCAGCGCCTCAACTCAAGGCTCAACATCGTCGCGTGGCTTGTGGGGTCGGTTCTTCTGGCAGGTTGAGGCTGTAGCGCAGCTAATTTGTTTTCTTTGCGCTGTCAGTACGGAGAGTGCGCCGAAAAGGGAGGTACGGACTCGGAGGATGCAAGGTGCTTCCAGCCACCGAGTCATTCTAGGTAAGGAGACATGGCGCGCTGGGCAGGTGGTTGCTAGTTTTTGTGTGGTCTTGTCTGTTTGCATGTGGTGATTGGGGCGGCTGGCCAAGCTTGGGCTCTCGCTTATCAGAGACATCGCCAGGGATCGCTATACAGTAGGTACAGTACTGCACATACACCACGCTATACTATAATTAGGTATTGACGGCTCAGTACCCAAGTAGTATACCACATAGCAAATCGGCTATCTAGTGTACTGGCATTTTTGTTTTGGCTCCTGGTCTAGTGCAAATGTCCTATGGGGCGTTATGGGGGCTTCATGGATGCTCCATGGATCATCCCCCCCAATAGACGCTAGGCTGAACTCAGTGGGAATTTTCGAGAAACGTGCAGGGGTCCCCTGTGGGAATCATTCGCTGGGCAGACCCTCGGCTACTCGGCCTTTGCCGTTCTGGTTTTTTATCGACACATGACCGTTGCGGCGCCGCTGTGATATGGGACAAGGGGAAAGGGGGGGACGGCAAGTCCTCGGGAGACATGACACGCTGTTTCTTCTGGAATGGCGCTGTTGTAGTCGGGTTGAGGATGGGTTGGCCCATGCCACGAAGACGGCGATGAAGACCAAAATTTACGTGTGCTGTAATCGGAAATGTGAGAGCCAACGGAAACCCTGGACAACTTCTGCAATGAATGATGACTTGAGTGATTCAACGTTATGCACAGCTGTGGTGTACCTCGACACATGTCTTGCAGAAGCCAGGATCTCGCCACCAATTAGCGGTTCGAGAACCCCTCCATCAATTGGGCTTTGGCTCGATTTAGCCCACAGCTCTTGGGGAAGCTGTTCGTTCACCGCTCTCTTGCGATGCATTTGCATGCGGAGCTCATGCGTACTTGTGACCGGCGGCACGCAACAGCGCCGGCCAGTCCTTTGGGAAGCGGTACATTGTGCATCATACGTGGCAGAAGCGATGATAGAGAAAGCGCGCAAAACAGCAGGGGGCCCGGAACGAAACATACGCGAACGGCCAAATAGGGCGCTGTCTGGGACGATGCACGACGTTTGGGAATAGGCCCAGAACAAGCGAATGGAATATAGCCGACCTGCGATACACATACAGTAGTATCTAGTATACGTGCAGACTGCAAGCTGCAAAATACAGACATCAGGCCCGCAGTTGCAACGCGGGACTGGTTCAATGTGCCGTCAGCGAGCGGGAGGACAAGCGGTTTGCGATTGTTCGCGTCCGGCCGACACAATTAGGTATTTACGTGATGACGTCGGGGTGGTGGAGTGAGGGATGAATCGATCCCCTTCATGCGAGATCAGGTCGTAGGTGCGCTGGGCATGCTGTATCCAATGTTTGTAATTTGTGCAAGTTGGTTTGCATGTGCGGCTCGCTTACGGCGTCCCTAGCTGGGTACCTAACCTATAAGTAGTAAGTAGGCATAGGCCGTGAGATCAGATATATACATAAACATATGCATGCGGTTAGTGAAGCTTCGATCCGCAACCAGTCTTGAAGATCATGAAACGTTGTATTTCTTGGAGAGGTCGCGGTAGAGGTTGCGGCAGGCCGCAACAAGTGGTGGTTTTGCCGGGCCTCCGCTAGTGTGACGCATTACCTAACTGACTGGTCGTGCAGTCAGCGCTCGTGGGCGATGGTGATCCTCGCTCGTAGTGCACACGTTTTTGTTAGACGCCAGTACTTTGAAGATCAGCTTCAGAAGCACTACATCAGCCTCAAGCGTCTGGCTACGACGGCGACAACGGCGACAACGGCTTAATCAGCGCCCTGTCAATAGGAAAACTAGGGTATGAGGTCTTGGTCTCGCTGTCGGAGCTTTGTTCCATCTGGACCAGGTAGTCTTGGACTCTTGGTGGGGGCGTATGACCTCTATACAATCACTGTGGAGAGACACTGCTCAAGCACACGTCGGCTGTTGTCTGAGCCTGATATAATACACCCGTCATAGCAGCACTGCTGCACCTTGCTCACGGGGTCTGGACGCCTCTACTGAATCATAACGGCCACTGTCAGTTTGGGCTCCGATTGGGTTTGATTCGGATGCATCGTCGGCCGTGGCGTAGGTGGTAGTTGGTAGTTTGGCGAGTCTTCTTTGGAATATGTGTGTCTGGTGGTTTCTACTTAGTGCTAGGCACTGAATTGTGCTGTGGATACTGGAGTGATGGCCTGATGATATGCAACGAGGCGCATGATGAGTCGGCTATAGATGTCTTCTTGTTGTGTTCACCTTAGTCAGTCTGTCGGCTGTTCTTGCAGCCTTTAACCAATCACGACACGCAACACCTTTGAGAGCTGGTGTACCTGGGGCATCTGTCTTCGGGGCGTGATAGGTGTAGGCTAGTTGCTGCAACGCAGGCGCAGGGATACCCGGTACTTCACTTAAGTGTAAAGTCGTGAAACGCTCATCGGATTGGGGTGGTTTTGAGGCGGTGCTGGCCCAGTGTCCTCACCATGAGCATGTCAGAGCCGGGTCAACAGGGTGCTTGCTGGACAGTAAGTAGGTATGTACAGTAGTGTAGGTACTTAAGTAGGTACTCAAGCGCTTCCCGACAGTAAGTACCGTAGTAATATGGTGCAGGTGGTGCAGGTGGTGCAGTCCTCTGGGGTGGTATGGGGGGGTGGCATGGGGTGGCATTGAGCGCCATGGTCCATTGACAAGTGCCACGATAGGTAAGGGTAACTATACAAAGCTGAGATAGGCAACAGGATTGTGAGCGTCCGTGCCAGGAGCGCGCCTGGTCGGCCGCCCGGTCAGGTAGGTACCTACCTACTGTACAATGGTTAATAGTGTGTGCAATGGTCAGTACTTGGTGAAGTGTAGCGCAGCAGTGGATTCAAGATGGTCAGATCTGTGACCCACTTAGGCCGGGCACCAGAGATGCGCCAAAAATGGACACGAGAAACTGGTGTTTCAGCCAACCACACGCGCAAGATGGTCCGCCTGGCGACCAATTAGGTCTTGCAAAGACACCCTGGTACTGCCCTGGAAGGCAAGCAGGCCGCTACTGACCATGGCATGTCCTCAGTATACATGCTAATACCTCCCTGCGCAACCAATATCCCACAAGCACAGACTACACGAGTCGGGTACCGCTACTACCGGCAGTATACACTATAATAGGATGCCATTCCCAGTCCAGCCTGACTGACGGTCCTGGCCTTATTCGCAGGGTCCTGGAGGAGAGCGACATTCCTCTCCTTGCTGTGTCCTCTTGCTTGCTCCTCAGTGCTGGTGCCTGGGCTAACTGTTTAGTGTGTAAATCCGACCTGCCGAGGACCCGCTCATTCGGGGCTCCATCTTCTTGAGAAAGCGGAATTCGCAATGCTTGGTGATGTGCCGCTTCGTTGGTGGTCATGTGTCCGGCCATGGGCCAACCCCTTCTGGGATAGAGTCCCTCTGTTGCCACAGGCTGCGCTAGGTGCAGCCGGCGTCGAAGAGCCTTCTAGTAGGCTACTCTTTGTTATCCGTGGATGAGAGGCCTTCGTTAGATCTTTGTAAGCTGACCAAGCGGGCGTTCGTAGTACAGCTCTGGGTTCTTCTCGGAATTCTGCTGTTCTGCTGTTCTGCTGTCCTGCTGCCCTGCTGGTGTTGCTGTGGGGTTAGTTGCAGCGATGGTTCATGGGAATTCGATGAGGAGAATAAATTCCAAAAAGCCGGGCCGTCTGCAGAAAGCGGTGTGGAGCCAGGCCGGGGGTCACCGTTCCCAGGTACAGTACGGTCGGTGTTTTGGTTCTAGTGTACATGTCGGAGGACCGGTTTCGTCTAGCACGGGTTTTTCACTATGTTGTAGGTATGTATAGTAAACTGAAGACAAGCCAGATTCAGCTTCTCGGACTACGACTGGCAGAGACGACGTTAAAACTACTCAGGGAGCCGCTAGGTTGGTTTTTGTTACAGTAGATGCCCGATGCCGCGGCGCCCCTGAGCTCAGCTACTCCTGTAAGTACTACATACAGGCCTTGATATACAAGTAAGTACTGTACTCAGCATAATTGCTTAGGGTGCAGCAGGCCTTTTGTTGGTGTACAGGCGTGCTGCCACCCTCATGCTGGTGTTTTGGAGGTAATCGGGCAAAATACGCCCTTGAACCAAGCTTTTATCTTTTATGTTGTACTTCTTTGGCCCAGGGTGAAGAGAGGGATCCCCTCAGTCGGCATCACCTAGATCCTTCTCAAGAACACACAGTTGGTCTGACTACTTGGGTATGCCGGCATTCTGTATTTACGCTGTGTCGGAGTTGGACCGGCGCTGATATATAACCACATATATTCAACACCCGCGAACGCGCCCTTAGCCTACGTATTACTTTGTTCTCGGTCGCATATACTGCCGTTAAGACCCAATAACTATACGATCCATCTGTACTGCACGGTAAATGGGAGATGTCGGTGCACATATTTGCATCTTACTTAGTGCCCGTCTGCTTACTCGTGGAGGGCGCCTGATGCAACCTAGTGTGCATCTCACTTGACTACCATGTTAAGTACTGCGAAAGGCACAGGAGGTTGCAAACCACTCGACAGCTCACCCATAATGTTGACACGTCAAGGGAACCAATGACGGCATGGTAGCTTTTGTTTGCCCATCAACTTGCAGAGCTATGCGTGTAAGCATGGATAGCTAGCTTGGAGTGTCTCGTTGGACGCCCCTCAGGCCGTAATGGAGTTAGATGATGCCGAACGCCTTTACTTAGACTCTATGGCATGTTGTCAACCAAACCACAGAAGCATGACGCGCGCTACTAGTGGACTGTAGTATAGGACCCAACCCTGCCTGATACTTGGCACTATCTGAACCCTTTGAAAATGCAGCTGCTAATTTCTTGTGGAGAGTGGTGGGGATAACCTGGGAAGACTCGGAGGAGCACAGTGACCTTGCCGTGGTTGTGTACATACACAAAGGGCACAGAAAGAGGATCCAAGCCGACGGAGCCGCCAGCGGGTTGCTTCGCCTCATCTCGTCTGTCTGTGAGGAACTAAGCCCAAAATAGACCCTCCTATAGACGGGTAACATATAGATAGATACAGTACTGTACAGCGCTGGTCGCCGTGGTCATATTCTTTGGAATAACTGCTTTGCTGGTTGCAACAAAGCAAAGCGCTACCTCGTACAATCTACGACTTATACAGCTTACACGAATCGCATCCGTTGATAACTTGGCGAGGCTTGGATTTCCTGTGGATCTCGCCATTGATTTCTGCTTACACTATCTTACCTCATCGCATAAGGTTACGAGATAAAGAATTTTTGTTATTCAAGTAGCAGCTTTGTGTGACTGATGTGTCCTAGATATCGCGCGTAGTGCATATTGAAGGTAACAGTGATGGAAATAAAGAAATACTTATGGCAACAACAGTGTGAATCGCCTAGTTGAGACATCTTTGCCCCCCAGAGGAGGGCTGGAAATGTATTCAACGATGTAAATATAAAATACCCGGAGATACATATACTGCGTTGAATAGCCTACAGTAAATGTAACAATGCTTTCTACCCTGCCTCTGGGTTCACGGAGAATAGCTTGTTCGGACGGGTTATATAATCCCTATACCTACCGAAGTAAACCCCTGTGTATGACAACATGAGGTACCTGCTGTCCTGTACCTCGGGCAGTGCTGCTGCTCGAGACCCTTACAGTTCTCCCAATCTACCTAGTGCATAGGTACTTTTGCATACCGAAGTACCATGTGTGTACAGCAGTCTAGTGTAGCGCGCAAGGGTATACAGAGTAAGCTTGGCATTGGCTTTCAAAGAAAGCTTCCATACATGGGGCTTTTATTTTTATTTTTTTTTGTTCATACATAGTGCGCTAGATAGTACACTACGTAATAAACCTACTCGGGAACTTTGCATTAGGACTGAGCTAGCTACTACGCATTTGGTCTTTGATCCCAGGGCTGTCCCTCTAGCAGTCAGTACCTTATGCCTGCGCCCGGCGCGCTGGGGCTCTAGTGGTACAGTGTCGACAGCGGACGCCTGTCGGAATCGGCGGACCGGGATACTGTGCGCATTTGGTTGGCTGCAACGGGGACCTATCTCGGCGCGCTACATGGGTGGCATTAGCACTGAGGGAGCATGGGACGGGGACGGCTGGACCGGGGGGGTGTGTGCTGGCTGCATGTAGCGAAAGGCGTGTCTGGTGGTTGCTACCCACAGCCTCCCCCTTCCCTTCCTGGAGGCTTGGACCCTCTTGGGAGCAGGTGCATTATAACAGCCCTCTTGCCCCGACCTCTACTCCAATTTTTGTTCGATTCTTCCATCGCTCACCAACTTCATCTCGGCGCGACAGCTACTACTCGCTTTACTGCACACCCTAGGAAGTCCTCGTCGACTCCTGTCATTCGCTTGTTCCTTCTTTTGTGTTTTGGGGATTTGGAGACTCTCGAGTATCTGAAAAATCATTCCGCCGCCGCCGACTCGTGTCTGTCTGTATCAGGTCAAGATCATATAGCAGCCACCGAATCACTCAGTCCGCCAGCCAGGGTGTCTAGAACCGTCAGCTACTATCATCCAATATATATGGCATTGGACTCTCTCCACTAGAGTTGGCGTGTCCTCGTTGAAACCGCGCTCTCCGTCTACAACGAGATATTCAGTCGCTTAAACACCTCGAAAGGGAATACTCAGCTACATAATCCTCAGGTCGAGCAACAACTCGCTATTCTCGGCACTTGTTGTCGCCAAAGTGGTTGGAAACCTCATCCGATAGATGTATCGGTGATTTGTTCTCGCCAGCCAGTCCGATTCGCTCAGCTTTACAATCAGGTGCGAATAGCAACCCGCGACCGAGTCTTGTTGTTGTCTGAAATACTCTGCTTATAAAGCTACCTCCCCACAACGAACTTTCGCTCGCTTTTGATCTGGGGTGATTTGTTTGTGTTTCGTTGTTTTGTTCTATGTATGCATCCTGTCCCTGCCGTCCAAATTCGTTCTGTACCCAGTTCCCTCCAGTGGGCTCCCGCTTTGATAATTAGACGCATATGTCACTACTTGGGAGTCGCATTACTGACCATTTCGTTTCAGTTCTCATTCGCTTTACCGTTTCTTTTTTTTCTCTTCTTCTTGGCAATGGCTGGCCCAGGTGGTGGTCCCCCTCGACGCAGGTATGCTATATCACGTATTCCACGCAGATGACCACTAATAAATGTCTTCAGTCACACCAAGTCCCGTAAAGGATGTGACAACTGGTAAGCAAGCTCTATATCGCCCTCTTTATGTTTATTTTTTTTTAGTTGGTATTTGAGGGACCTATCATTGACTCGTGATTTGCAGCAAACGTCGACACATTCGGTGCGATGAAAACTTCCCGCAATGGTTAGTTGTTCTCTGTTCACTGGCTTGGGTAAATTACCTGTGATTTCGGGACTATGCTAAATCGTTATGACATTAGTCGGAATTGCACAAAGCATAAAGTGCGATGCCCTTACAATGATGTATCGGTCCCCGACGAAAGAGCTACCACTCCAGACAAGCCTGATCTTATGTGGACTACGGAGATTGAGGCAACCATCTCAGAATGGCAACGTACTGGGATCTTTCCATTTCCGAACCTAATATATGCGGCCCCTGCACCGCATCTTTTCTCCGTCGAAGAGCTCCGTCTAATTTACCATGTGGCTGCGATCTGCCACGACCTTAATACAATTGATGCCAATAACTTTGCGCTATGGACTCGTCAGATGCCGACGTACGTAATGAATTACCTCTGGTTATTGCAATAGCTAATAGTTAAGCTAGGATAATCGCGATCGGGTCTATCCATCGTTATGTTATGCATGCCCTGTTGGCATTCTCTGCCGAACACATCGCTTTCCTAACGAACTGTCCTTTAGTGGGCAATATGGCATATGAACACCGTGGCATCGCACTTAAGGGGCTGCAAGAAGCTATTGGTACTTTCTCTCGGGAGAACTCTGATGCCGTGTTGGCCGCATCGCTTGTCCTGTCGTGGCAGGCCACGGATTGGTAAGCAATAAATGCTGCGTCCACCTAAGCGACAATCATTGACTCAAACCTTTAATAGGCGAAGTTGGACCCAACTAATGCAGGGAACCTCGTCGGTAAGCGGATAGAAATTTACGTCCGCAATCGGCCGAACTAACAGGTTGTATAGGTCATCGAAGCCATGGGGCCCTGGAAGCACGAATCTCAGTTTGGAGAGTTCATCGACGAAAGTAGCACGTTTCCCACTGCTCCTCCGTCTCCACAGCCGGACCGCAAACCCAACCAACCGCATGAAGAGGATCTAGAAGCATTCCAACTCACCATTACCGAGCTAAGCAAGGTTGAGGCATATTTGAAGCATAACAAAGAGGAACCTCATATTATTCAACAGCTGGCTTCTTTCTTGAAGGGGGCTCGTAAGGTCAGCCCTATCCAGTCCATTGAAGATCAGTTTGATCGATTACGGCCATTACGAACCTGGCTCTTCTGGCTGCCAATTCAATGCCTAAAACAGAATGGAACTTCGCCGAGTGCTCTGTTAGTCATTGCGCATTATTACACGGCTGCCATGATGATGGAACGTCTCTTCCCAGAGATCGGGGCGGCCTACTTCGGTAGCCTGGCAATTGGACCTGTTGAAGAGATCGCACGACGTCTTCTTTCATTCAACGTCTCAGGAAGCCTTGAGGGAGATGTTCAGACGCCATTATCACTGATGGAATTCCCTATCAATACTATCTCTGATTTTCGCTCGCGATTGGGTTGGGTTCAGCCGGAGCGTACGCCATCTTTTCCTCAGTTTGATCCTCCCAATTTTCACATGAGCGAGCACGGGACGCCGTCTACCACAGCATCTTATGTGCCTTACGGTGAAAGCCCAGCGTTCAGCTGGAGTGCCGAAGATCTTTCTCTCCTCACACCCGAGCCTGAGTGTGGTAGCGCAGTGAGTCCTGCCGGGCTCTCGTCACCGTACCACGCAGGACAGTATCTCAGCATTCCTTCTCCCTCCTACGGTGGTTATAGTCCAACATCATCTGTATACGGTGAGGGGTCCATGGTATATAGCGACCAAGAGGAGCTGGGCTCATTCGACGCAAGTATGACAGACTATTCCCAGTTCAGCGCTGGGGGGCATGGTAATTTTGGTGTCGGGTTCGTATCCCCACTCCAGCCCATATGGATTTAAGTGGCAACGCTTCTTGAAGGCCTTCTACCAATATGGCAAACGCGAACAAGTAATTGACCATGGAACCCAGGACCTCCAGCGCCCAGAACACTTCGCCTTCAGGCTACGCTCCACTTGAGATTCCCTTTCTCCAGAACGCTGTGCAATCTGTCACATGGCGGCCCATTGCTTCTCAGGCCGTACCATCACCATTCCTAAGACCTCAACGGTGGTCGGGCGCTAGTTTTGGCGATTCTACCACGCCACTTTCTGTCTCAGCACCATCTTCAGTGCATATGCCTTCACCACAGTATATGCACCATCGAAACAATTCCTCTATCTCCTCGGCTCCCATCAATTTAAAAACAGAGAGGGAATGAGACGGACAATTCGCAATGTTTTCGCCATCTTCCCACGGACACCTCGCCATCCATCTATATTTTATAATAATTTTTTCCAGCATTCCAGACGCCATTGTACACCACGTTCCTTTGACAGGACTCGCTATACCGACAAGTCTGCATCGACACAATGATCAACCACATTCCCTATCTAAAACGACTATCCTTAATTACTAGTATCTAATGATCAAGCTTACGTCGCTCCTTTTATGATACCCGAAGATACCCGATAGACACTCCTTACGCAAGTACAGCATTAGAAACCGACCTCTCACGTTCCTTACGACTTACGACGATTTCTATACTTCTCGAATAGAATCTCATCCACTCCTTAACGACAACAACATCTGAATTTATCAGGATACCCATTACGTCTTGTATCCAAATTGCATAGCGACTGTTTACACCATTTCCAATCGGCAAAGGGAAAATTTTTGATAACAGGCAAGGGTTGTCTGATTTTGCATTGACTGGCGTTGTTACTGGCTTTTCAACCCCATCTCATGCCAAGGCTTGTTTTTAGGAGAACCAGTGCTGGCAAAATTTTGGGACGTTGACGGCGTTTCATTGTAATCCATTTGAAGGATCATTGTGCATGAAAGCACAAACATGCTGATCATGTAAAGGGAAAAGGGAGTTTTTGGCACTCGATTTTTCGGAGTGTAAGAGGGTTGATGTATTGAGAGCAAGACTGCTTGGCCATGCATCAGCTCGTGGTACATAATATTAATAATACTACGCCGTGCTGATTTTCCTCATATTATTATCCTGCTCCCTCAATTGTCTTACCTAATTTTTGCAATCCCCATAAACAACTCTCGCTTCCAGCTCTGTTCTCATGGCAGAAGCAGAAGCAGCAACTCGAGAGTCCCCTATTGAGTATTGTAAACTTGCGAGATCTGATTGTATTTTGGTCCATTGAGTCGCAGGGTTCCACCGCCCACGTTAAAACGCTAGTAGATAGGTAGGTATAGCGTGAAGAAAAATTAGGAGACACCGCTTTAACCCAAGAAATACACTACATACTTCCTCGATTTTTTCTCTTTCTTTCTCTCGTCTTTCTTTCCTGTTTTTTTTTTGTTTAAAAAGGACCAAACCCCCCCCCCCCCCCCCAAGTTAGCATACGCGTTTCGCATCTAGGGTTGGCGGGAACGTGACAGGGGGGGGGGGGTAGATAGGCCACGATCTCACTAGCGAATACGAGATTCCCCTTGATTTGGAGTTGCTTGATTGAGCTATCTCAACAGGGGCTACCAAACTTCTTGACCCCGAACGAGGCACATTAGAGAGCCAAACCCTTGGGCCGGACACACACAATCGGGCTAGGATGGTAGCAGGACACTTAGCTTTCAAGAACGGGACAAGGGTCGGTTTCGTTGTACAGCTCCTTACATCGGATGGGAGGCAGCGGCGCGTTATCATGTCACCAAACGTCTGGTCGGTCGGTAGGTACCTGACCTAAAGCCAGCTGGCCGGGAAATTCGCGGTGGTGATGCAGAATGAGCGGTGAGAAACAGACATTTCATACGCCTATCACTTCTTCGAGTCTGTTCATGTCGTCCCGAGTCACGGGAATGTCCCTTGTTCACCCTCCGATCGGACGACTCGAGATCTATTCATGAGCCAATCATCTTCGGGGCGAATTGGCAGCCAGAGGCAAGTTAACGGACCCTCGCAGGTGTTTTCTCTCCGTCCTGTTCCCTTGTATCACGGGGTCTATAAACAGCCCTGGCTTGTGTACCTTTATACGCATTATCCCCCCCGGGGTGTAGGGATGCAAGGTACATGAGCCACGCCAGTTGTTTTTCCAATATATTATGCACTAGGTGTTCGTCCTACTTTGTATTCCTGGCTCTCGCAGGGTATATACCTCCGCCTGTCTCGCGTCCTTGCAGGCCTCGGGAATAGGCATGCTCCGGTTCGCTCCCGCAGGGCTGTCGTAATCCAAAGCTGTGTGCGAAGAAACTTTCTCGACGGATCCCTACTATTTTCCGTTGCCTTAGGCTATACGTACGGCATAGGGACACTCTGAATGAAGCTGTTACTATCGTTCTCCCAGCTCTCCGCCCTTCCCCTTTACGTTTTTGTATTCGGCGATTCTTTGGTAATCAATTTAACCTAAGTCATATGAAATGAGAGGTAGGCATCTCACTATCCATCTTACAGAGTGGGGGTAAACATCATTACCTCCCAGCAAATAGCAAACACTTAGGCAGTTTCTCCAAGTCAGTGCTCTGAATACTTTGATCCCTTGCCGTCTATTCATCGCAGATAAGACACATCCAAGGACTCCAAACAACATCAATAACCGCTACAATTTCCTGTACTTGAACTCCTTAGATCCTACAGTTGAAGTTCCAAGTCGCCATAAATACATCGGCTAGCAAGCGTTTAAAAGACTATACGACAGCACACTCGGTTATCATAACGATTACGCCTTTGTGGCAATCTCTAGCACTTTTGACATTCTATGTCATACACTGCGTATCTCCTCTGGGTTTGTGTAGAAGTCAGTTTTTGGTGTTGTTTTTAATAAGCAAGAAAGGAGAAACAAGTAAAGTCAGCTAGTTACAGCAAATATCCTACCGATAGGACCTTCCTTCCTACCGATAGGACCTTCCTTCCTACCGATAGGACCTTCCTTCCTACCTTGTACTGCTTAGTTAGAAAAAATAGTCTTGATTGAGTATAAACAGTGGCATAAAGTCTTCCTATAACTCTTGGTGAGCGCGTGCTTGTTAGATCCATCTCCGTCCATGATCACGACAATCCCATATTGATGGAAATTATTGTCATACAGAGTGGCCTATTCAAGAATCTCGTGTAAGTAACTACTATTTTGTGATTTACAATATCAACCGTTTTGAGAGTTTGTAAGAGTGATGGGAGAGAACAAACCCGTGACCGGGCATTGTATCTACTGAGAGACGATGAACGAGGAAAGAAAAGAGTCTAATATACTGGCCTCTTCTCAGAACCCAATTTACCAGTACTGTATATAATACAGCTGTTGCCCAACCCGCTTGTGCGTCGTTAGCCCCAGTCGTAGCAACGCATTGTAGATCTGACCTGTCCGGTCGGATGGTGCATACGTCGAAGTTCGTATAGCTGACTGAACAGCTGAAGACGATCTTCTCGCCATCTAGTGACCAACCGGGCACGCTGTCACGCTTATCTGTAAGATCCAGGGTGCTCCTGTCATTTAGATCGATGATTACATTCAGAGCAGGTAAATTCAACGTGAGTATGCATAGAGGGAATGAGACTGAACGACAACTTACTTCGTAAGCTGTTGCGCGCCCCCCATTCGCGAAAGACGATATAGCGCCCATCGGCGGAGTAACTTGGGAAGTCAGAGTCCGCCGTGCCGTCAATAAGGACCTCATAGTACTGGCCGTTTGCGGTATTTCGGTATTTTTTGCTGCACCGGTTGCACGAGTCTGGGGCCATTGCCAGACTCCGCATGCAATCAATTCACGACCTGGTGGCCACACTGGCTAGATCGCATTAACTAGACATCGCCTGGCGACCGAAGAGTCGACGCCGCCCGATCCGACATCATCAAGTACACCTTTCTGGTTTGGTCAATTGAGGTTGAATGTTACTCTCGAGGAGTTGAGTTGTTTCCCAGTCATGCTTGTTTTGTAGTGAGAGCCGAGGAGACATTAGTAAATCCGCACCCCCATTCCGTAACCCGGCCCGTAGGGGAACCTCTCGGGGGGTCGCTGTGCCCACCTGAGCGCCTCGTATACCCTCTTCCGTTCGTCGGGTGACCATGATGGTGAGCGAAGGGATATAGTCACAAATCGGTTACCTTCAGTGTAGTGGACGCCCTCTGACGAGCCTCTCTTGAGATTGTACCCAAGATTATCAGGTGTCACATACTGTGGGAAAACTTTGCACTCAGGCTCCTAACGGACGTAGGTTCCGTACGATTGCCGCTAATCTCGAAATCAACGATCCTCGAGATGACTTTTATCACCCCCTCGGACCGGCGAGCGTTCTGGGTGTCTTCTTAGTCATCTCATAGTAGATGACGGACTTTCCGTTTGGGGAGAATTTGGGTGAGCCGCTGTTGCGGCAAACCCGAGGATGGAATCGAGCAAACGCGAATTGTGGCTGCTTTATGTAAAGCCACGATATACGAGTTGACGAGAAGTTGGAATCAGCTATGACAGTCAAGCCGTCCAGTTAACAAATCTTATTTATCAAGAGTTGCGAATCGACCCATAGTGTGACGGGCTCCTCGCTATCCTTGATGATCCCTCAAAACATCTATCGAAAACAGATACTTGATGCCTATGTTAGAGCTACGTAGTAGTAATGCACTACTTGGATGGGCTGAGAAGTTTACACGCAATACCATCTCCCTCGGTCCTGTCGGGACACAGACCTAGCTGCCTATTCTAGTGAAGCTTAACGGTCTCGGTGTTAGAGACACACACCCTAAGAGCAACATTGATGCCCTGCCTATAAAGAGTCTAGGCTACGGAGCTCGAGCTGGTGCAAGCCCGGCCAGAAGTTCGGCGCGTTCGAGGTGGTGGAGGCAACCATCCTCTACAACCTAACGCGCCTGAACGAGGCTAGGAATCGAGCAGGTCTAGTTCCTAGTGATGACGGGTAGATTTTGAGGTCGAATAGGATAACTGGCCAAAGCTATCGTAGGAGCTACTTAACAACAGCCTAAAAAACTTGGAAAGGGTAAACTAGCGTTATCTGTTCGGGGAGCTGAGGGCATAGCGGTTAAACAAGATCATCCCATTGACGTCCTTTTCCAGGGTCGGGCCGGGTTCGTGGGCTTGATGCGAGGGTATCTTTAACCAAGCCTCCTATGGCTTTGCCGTCTTTGCGATTCTCGGCCCACTCGTTGTCCTTGGTGGTATTTTTATTCTTGTTCTAGTGTTCGTTGCCTTTAACTACAGGAGCACTAAAACGTACCTCAGATTACGGTCGGAATTCTACGGTAGCTTGGGCATTGAACCATCTTCAAACGTGGCCCCCGTCGCATCTTAGCGAATATTTCATACAAATGTTGAAGAGTTGGTATAGAAGCCTCCAGGGCTGGAGGTTTTGGGATCTGAGAATGGAATCCCCTGTACCAACTGTTACCCACTGGGCCGGGATCCCCAAGTGACTATCTATTATCCCACGGAACCGGAACAAGCATGTTATCTATACTTTTATATAAATTGCAAGGTTAATCAACAGGGGTGCGCCGGCCTCTGTTGGCCCATCGTGGCTCGTACCTACAACACAGGTGGATGTATTTCTTCCTATGCTGCAACATCTAACTCATTGTAAAACTGGTCACGGGGATGGAATACAAGGTTAGGCCCTTCGTGATGCGCCGAAAACCTATCGTAAAGCTGAAACTCATCCGCTCGACCTCTTCCACCAGACCTAGTTGGATCTCCACCCCCAAGATTGCCAGAATCACCCGCCGCTACTTCAAAATCGAAGTACCACAGTATCTTTGCTAGAGTGAGACTTACTTCAAGATAAGCCATGGGCTTCCCTGCGCAGCTACGCGAGCCAATCAAAAAGGGAGCAAAGGCCTCACTCATCGCCTTCCTTGTGGCTTCGCTGTCCGACGAGTCTTCGAGCCAACGCTCCGGTCTGAAATTAAACGGATCGGGGAAATATTCGGCATTGTGATGAAGGCTGTAAATACTCACAGAAACCTGTGTACCACGGGGGATAACATGGCCATCGATGACAAGGGGTTCTTCATCCTTCTGTGATTGGGCTGGCGCTAATTCTCGCCATAACAGGCCTGTGACCGGTGGACTGATCCGTAGAGCTTCGTCTATGCACGCACGCAGGTATTTGCACTTGGCAAGACAAGGCCCACTGCGAATATCAGTACCTGATTGGAACCCCGACCGAATCTCAGTGGCCAATCTCTTGTAGCTCGGAGGGTTGCGTGACAAGTAGAAAAGTAAAGCACATAACACCGCTGCACTTGTCTCTCCGCCTGTTCCGGGTGGAAAGTTAGTTGGGGTACACTGAGGAAGGGTGGGGTGCTACGGGCCTGCTGGGAAAAAGAAGACGGCTTCTGTTACGAGGTCCAATCGATCAGGCCTCCCCATCGATTTAGCCATGAATGAACATAGATCATGTTTTTCGTGGACAGGTTGACTTAGCCGCGCACTTATCATCGTGTTCAACGCCTCGAAGAACCGATCGCGTAGACTATTAGGGATGTTATCGGCGATGCGCTGGTGAAGCCGCCACTTCATTAGCAACGGAAAGTTCATGCAGACGTTGATACGAAGATCCCCTAGCGAAATTGCTTTTGGCAAGAACCGATTTGCCGGGTTTGTCTGCAAATCAAGACTAGAGCCGAAACCGAGGTGCGCAGCTGTGTCGTAGCTCAGATGTCGGCACATTGGCGTCATATCTATAGCAGCTCCGGTCTTGGACAAGACGAACAGACGCTTGATGAATGTGTCGATTTCCCGCATCATGGTAGGTTCGAAGGTGCGCATAGACTGCTCCGATATGACCTGACCGACCACTTTTCTCTTGGAGCGGTGCAATGCCCTGTCAACCACGGTAAATATGTTGAACACGCCTGGCCTATGTTGCGCTGCCCGGTATGCATCAGACTTGACGAGTCTGTCATTCTGGTAAATATCTACGATCGTAAGTCGTGGCACCTTAGCTAAGTTTCTATGGCGTACCTCGGAGAGCCGTCGCCGTATTGAACACTAGCCTGTCAGGGGCGATCCTTACAACCGGCCCTTATTGATGTCAGCGTTGCGAAGATTGCGAAAGCGTATTTTCGAACACTCTGACTGACCATATTGAAGGTGATTCCGGTATACTGTTAAGTGCGTGTTCTGTGCAAGCGCGCAAGCCCCCCCGTAGATATACGATAGCTTCGCAGCAAGTGGGCCTGAAAAGCCTCGGAGAGGGTGTAAGAGAAGACGATAGCTAAAGACGAGAAGGACCTATACAAGGAGATATCAGTTCTTGAGTATTCACTATGATGTACACCCCCCTTACATAGAATGTTAACCCAACAGCGAGAGCTGACGTGATAGATAATGAGGCCATGGCCTGCTCTGGTTAATATAATGCAAATGGGATAGTCGTCCACTGTTAGGTATGGCAAGGAGAAAGTCAAAAGGTTTGGAAAACAGAAAACCCTTGTGGATTGGATTGAGCGGCGAAGTTTGTTGACGGGATGCTCTCTATGCACCATCGCTAGAATAAGTATGCCACAAACGTAGTCAAGCCGCGAGCCTTGCTTGTCGGCATCCCTATTTATAGGATTGTGGCAGAATATAAGAATAAATTGTGGTAAGACATATACAAAGTTATCCTACTACAAGTCGGAATCGATATGCCGGCTGCGACGCGCCTACGGACAGTACTACCTAGGTAGTCTAGACAACGATTTCTGTCTGAATCTGAACATAGGAGTGCATATTCTGGGGTCGCACACATATTCACGCCACCTCGCTGCCTCTTGCTTCTAATAGAAATATTCGAGATAGCAGTTTGGCCCCCAATATTATTTTTAGTTCTGAACTCTACAGGTCACATTTTGGATATGTCCTAACTACTAGAAGCCGGAATTGATAGGTCGACTACGGGATGGTCCCCACGTACTGGTCTTGGCAGCAATTTATGTCTGAAGCTCAACTCGTCCATGTAGTGATATTACAGTAGCGCGTGCATTTTCTTCGGTCGCATACATATTCACCCCACCTCACCGCCTCTTATTTCCAATGGACATATTCGGCTCCCATGTTCTGTTAGCTTCCATAGGTAACAATTTATATGACTTGACACCTGCTGCAAGCCGGAATTGATAGGTTAACTGCAACATGCCTACAGTACTTAGGTAGCAATTTCCGCTTGAATCTGAACTCGCGATACTACAGTAATGCATATTATTAGGTCGTACGCATATTCGCGCCGCCTCCCTACCTCTTGCTTCTAATAGAAATATTCGAGATAGCAGTTTGGCCCCCAATGTTACTTTTACTTCTGGCCTCCACAGGTCACAGGTCACATTTTGGATATGTCCTACACTGTATCACCCGCTTCGAATGTTCGGCAAGCCTCTATACTACCTAGATAATAACCTAAATGTCACTTCAATAGCAAGATACTGGCGGCACACCAAAGGCGCTGAATGGACCTATAAATGGCTTTGCCGTGTGACAGGACCAGTCGTCAACTGATCATGCATTCACTCCGTATCCAGGGCAGTAGAATGGCTCCAATTTATTTTGATGAATATAAGACACAACTCCAACCCTAATATCTCGAGTCGTTCAGATATCTTGCGACTACGTGACTAAACCTGGCGTTATACAATAAGTATACCAGAGATGCTGGACATTGCTGATATCCTCGCTTCATTGTCACCGGAGGCCAGAGAGGCTGTTCTCAATGGGCCTGCTCATAAGCCTCCCGAAGGCGTCATGCCGAATTTTGACAGCCCACAGAACCAGGACAGCCTAGTCACCGGCGTTACCACGACTGGATTCCTGCTCGTCACTATCTTGTTCTTCTCGCGCTTTTACTCTCGAGTGTTTTGCCTGAGAAAGGTTTACATTGAGGACGGTATGACGATATACACAAGTCTACTTATGGAATCGTTCTAACGAGTAACAGGTCTTGTAGTAGCTGGATATGTGAGTTTTCTCCAAGTTTCACACACTTCTCCCATCTAAACCCCTTTTAACGTCAATTGTGATGCCAGGGGACTTTCGTCGCATACGCCTGGTGTGTTTACCATGTACTCGGCAATCCTGGATTGTTTGTTCACCAGTGGGACATGAGGCTTATGGACTTATCCAACTTCACCTGGGTAAGAGATACCTGTCTTCTTAAAGGTTCTTTTAACATGACTAAGAAGTGACAGATTCTCTATCTTGGGATTAACTTTTACGGCGCAACTCTCCTATCTCTCAAACCAGCAGTGTTATTGGAGTGGTCGAGAACTTTCGTTCCCCATGGGACTCACGACGCCTTTTGGTGGATATGCCACATTCTCTTGGTGATAAACGTTCTGTTTTATACATCAGTGAAGATCGCATCGAACCTATCTTGTCAACCTCACAATAAGATATGGGATAAGACAGTTCAAGGTACATGTCTTAACGATGGAATCATATGGACGTCTTACTCGTGTCTCAACTTCGTGTCGGATATTATCATCTTGATCCTGCCCCAGAGGGTCATTTGGAAGCTCAAGTTATCAAGAGCCAAGAAGGCTGGAGTCTCAATTGTATTTGCCTTTGGCCTCCTGTAAGTACATTCCTTCCCTCCGGCCAAATTTACATTTTGTTCTGGGGGTTTACAGGACCCACCTCTAACCACTTTCCATAGTACGTGTCTGTCTGCTACACTCCGGATTGTTACTAGTCTCCGATATTTGGATTCCACGGATAGAACCTTCACTGTTTCAGCTGTGGCTATGTGCTGTTGGGCAGAAATGGTTTTCCTCTTCGTGGTAGTGTGCGTACCTTCGGTTCCCAACGTTGCGAAAAGCTTAAAGGCAACTAAGGCCTTTACGACACTAAAGATGCGGACTTGGCTTAATCACAGAAAGGCTCAGAAATACCCTCAACCAGGTGTTCTTAAACAAGCCCCATACGAACAGGTTGACGACTATACGCTGAATAGTCTCGGGGGCGACGAACCAACCAACAACTTTTCTCATCATCCGAATGAGCACACTACGAGCGCTTCAGAAATCAGACAAGTGACTCATATTGTCACTGTATCAGAAAAACACAATCCAAATACAGCTGCACTTAACCACCAGCTCCAGCGTCCATGGGGCACATACAATCAGTCCCTTGCGTGAGAGGATGCGCACAAAAGCAGGGAAAGCCTAACATTTGTTTTAAGATAACACTACACAACGTTAGAAAACAGGTTCATTCGTTTAACACGCTGAATATGGCCAGGCGGGGGCTTGAGTCCTAGTTTCATCCAACATACCATTTCATTGGGTACTGTTCCCCTGTGCTAGCTAGCTGCTAATTTTCCTCACGGTTTTGATTGGGTCAATGCGGAATGAAACGCATAAAGTTCTCATATTTACATATCAAGGAACATGACAGGGAACAATAGTTAGCACGCATCATACTGTCGTAGTTTGCCGTCCCGGAGTGAATAAAAGGCTCATCAACGTTAGGTATTAGGTATTGAAGTGGTGTGGCATTGCAGGACCACCAATAGGAGGATTGAAAATTACCCGAACATTATCCAGGGCTTTTAAGACCCTGCAGCGTGTATTAAAATTATCGTCACTTTTAGCTTTTCACACCTTCTTTTTGTTGAATTCAAGACGCGTTTCCTTCGATCAAAGGCTTCCCCAGTGATTTGAGTGATTTCTATTACTATTGGAAGCGTATGGTTGATTCCTACCTCCTTGAGGCAGCCTACATGATGTTTGAGGGCATGTAGACTGTTTCAGTATCTAGGGCTTAATAGCCTCATAAGCGCCAGGAGGGCTCAAGGTCACCGAATAAGCTACATTGCCCCCCTGCCAAGTTTATGTTTGTAGATCAAAGATTCTGTTGTGTCCCTCATCATTTTGATGAACCCGGCGGATTATATCTCACAAGTGCTAGGGGCTTCTCGTGTGACCCGCCTGGTCTATATCCTTAGTAAGCCATTCATTTCTTGTAAGTCGTACATTTCCAGCGTCTCCGCGAGATCTGTCGGGGTCTTCCTCACGAACCCCCCTCGGCCGAGTTCGTGTAACAAGGGCTTGCTAATTACTAATAATCTTGACTATTGTCACAAAGGCCATGGTGAACTATCTTCACCCTCTCGAAGGGCCTTAGGCCACCTATTTGTACACAATTCTCCCCCTCAGCCCGTACAGCCATATTGGCCTGTAGGGACCATTCCCCCGCCTGGAATCCAACAATTGACACTGTCTCGAGGTGTTACGAATTGATTTCCGGGCACAAGGCAAGGCTTGTATTTGGGGTACCAGGTGTATTGCTAATACTGTGTAACAAGGGCTAGTTATCTAGGGCTCGGCTCAAGGCTGTATTAGATAATAATCAATCTAGGCTCTCAAAGGTCCGTAACCTTCGAAATTGACTGTA
Organism: Xylaria sp. BCC 1067; assembly: GCA_005188305.1. Classification (NCBI taxonomy): domain Eukaryota; kingdom Fungi; phylum Ascomycota; class Sordariomycetes; order Xylariales; family Xylariaceae; genus Xylaria; species Xylaria sp. BCC 1067. The sequence continues at coordinate 4,753,005 of SSCS01000001.1, forward strand.
TCTATCGAGGCCGTAGGTGTTAGGTCACATGACTGGCACTCCGCCACATACACTGCCACACACCACCGCCACACACCAAGTGTATAGTAGGTAGTAGATCTCACAGATCTCTCTCAGAGCTTTACCTTTAGCTTCTACACACACAAGAGATTACGTACACTTCAGGTCCTGTTACTACTCCTTCGCAGGATACGTGAATAGACGCACTCACGTATCTTTCCCTGCGGCCTGCTAGCCCTCACAGTAGGCCTCATGTTTATACACATAATACTGAGGCATTTCCTCGCAATCTCTAACCTTCGATACGAGATTGTTTCGGTCTGTAGGTGATTCGCGGCCTGATAAGTATATTGCAGCTGAAAAAGTCAGAGGCCGTAGGCCTCTGATTGGTCCGCTGGCCCTCACCGGCTCGGTGACCAAGGTGGCACCTTCAAATCCGTGTGACATACTGAGTTAAAGAGAGGAAATGGCTAAGTACAAGGCGGGGCCACAAGATGTGCGGATAAAGTAAATAGGCAGCAAAGTGTGTGTGCAACAGACCAATGTGCAAACGCTGCTTCGAATATCATGAATGGCGCCGAGACACGCCCAAAAATACACCAAGTACGTCTTGCATAGCCGCTATTTTTGGTTCGCTTTGGAGAAAGATTCAGGGTTGACTTGGGAATTGTACCACCCTGACCAACATTGTTCACTTCAACTACCAGGCCGTCCGAGATCTTGATTGGGCGTTGCGTGGGGGGGCAGAGGGGACGAAAACCCATGGGCTTGTTTAATACAACTACAATAGATAAGTTATATATTTATCAGCATAGTTGCATTTTTTCGGTATTACGACTCATTAATGGTACACAATGCCTATTAATCCTAAGCAGCATCTCCCTTTTGCCATCCCTATCTTCAAGAAACGCGGCGTGTTTAACTACTCTCTCGTAAGCTTTGCTTCAAAATAGCCATATTACGCTCGTGTTAGCAGCAAGTACTAAATCCTTGCAAGCTTGTAGCACCAGAGTCGCTTGATTATTTCCTATCTAGATTAGCGAGAGGGCATCGAGAACCAGGATCTCTAGGTGAGCGCCAGTAAGGCTCTGGTATCGGTGGGATACTCTACTCCCTACCTACTGGAGACAGGAGAGGTGGTGAGTATGCTGAAGTGAACCGGCACTGTCATATGTGGGCCTAATCCGTGTACATTCCTGCTTGATCGGTGTGTAGATGAATCAAGTTAAATATAGTCCGGCAAGTATTAGCGAGGTTTATATGGTTGTAATTAATCGCTAAACTTCCCAAAGTCGTGGAAAGCGTAATAAACAAATTTAGATTTATTTATGTCCATTCTATAACTATGTTGTAATAAGGGACTAACCATTAGCTAATTAACACACTAATAGCATTAATAGCATTAATAGCATTAAATGTACATCTATAGTACATGTCTATAGAGAGGACATCCAACAAACTAACAGTTTAGCCAGGGTATTTGGACCTCGTTAATCAATACTACGAGGAAAAGTAGTCGGGACCCCAGCCGTAAGTATACAAGCAACTACAGACATCAAAGCACACCATTTGATAATATTCTACTTCTTCAATAATGCACTGACATAGTGTTGCAGTTCTGTTCGGTAATAAAAGCGGCTATGACTAACGTTATTGGGAACCTTTGCCTGATATCCAACCTTCAGGATTTGATGATGGAGAACGGGACCTGTTAGGGTGGTATCTACATCGGCGCCTAGGTTGTTATCTGGCTGGGTCAGGTTTCCTGGGTCATCTGCCTATATCAGGAAGAGCCAAATACCAACAGAGACGTCGAAATCGGGCGCCACCTAGTCATCAGGTATTCCTGCATACTTGTTCACCGTCTGCTACTTGTAAATCAGCCTTGTCAGGCAAAACCATTGCAATGCTGGGATTAGTGAGGCAGCCAACGATCGCCCAAGAAAGCTAGCGTATATCTGTGGAAATACTTACCATGGCTCCAATATCTTGTCAGCCGCAATTTCAGCAGGCCGGTTTTTGGGCGAACGATGGTCGTCTTCGGTACCTAGGATTACTATTTGTAAATAGTGTTATGGAAAAACTGTTCCCGAAAGCGGTTGCCTGAAGGATTCGCACCACATCATCTCGCGTAGACAGAAATCTGAGCACGGATCAAATCCCTGAGCGCCGGCTTATCCTGCAGATCTCGCGGCCCACTCCCGGTGCCGAAGGAGTTGAAGCTCTCCCGATTGGGAAGCTTGCGCTTATTCTGATAAGGGTTTCAACACCTACAGTATGTGGTTGCCTGTTCGACTCCGTTTCCTAACCGCCGTATTTATAGTTCCTCTTCCGTCGAGTACCTTACGCACTTGGTACTAAAAGGAAAGACCAAAGACCAAATAACACCACGACCCAAACACCATGTTTAGACGCCTTTTCCTCGGCGGCGCCGTGTCAATTGTGGTGCTGGCGCTGATCGTCAGTCAATGGACACCACCGCCGGCCCCACGGTTCACGGCTACCCGGCAAGGCCGCAACAACACCGTCCTATTCCTAACAAGCAGCGAGCACGGGCTGTCCAATGTTCTCGTAGCAACAGCTTATACATTGCTAGAGCGCCATCCCGAGGTAGAAGTACACTATGCATCTTTCCCATCAATGGCTCCGAAGCTAGAGCGGATTTCAGAGCGAGCTCGCCAGAACCAGCCATCAGCGCGAAGCATAGTCTATCACGAGCTCCCTGACCTATCTATGGTGACCGTTGTGATGAGAGATGGAAAAGCGCCGGCTAGCCTTATTCACCCGCCGGGTTACCTCGGAATGAGGAGACTCATTCAAGGTTTACCTTATATGAACTCCCCGTGGCCGGGCGAGGATCACATCACTCTCGTTCAGAAGTTTACAGGTATTTAAGCACTTTCCTCAGAATTTCCAACTGCGAAGCGATTGAGTGTCTAAATCTTTCATAGAAATAATTGACGAGGTAGATCCGTCACTTGTTGTATTGGATATTTTTCTGCGGCCTGCTATCCACGCAGCGCGGAACAGCAGCCGACTCCACGCCTATATTTCCCCTTTAACTCCCATTGAGATCTTCCCGTTGGAGCAGCCATATTGGAGTTGTATCTGGAAGTATCCAGTGTATGTATTCCCCCTATACTCTCATTCGACACGCAATCGGCTATGAAACTCATCTTTCATATAGCATGGGCTCCGGTATACCATTTCCCGTACCATGGTCTAACCTACTGGAGAATATTTACATAAACATACAATACTACTATGGCATGTTTGTTCGTTCTCGTTATTCGGATGTACAGAAATATCTAGCATCGAAAGGGCTTAATGATGCAGTCTTCTGGTACAACTTCCACAATGAAGATGTACCCGTATTCACGCAAGCTCTTCCCGGGGCATCTATACCAGTCGATGTCGTCCCCCAGAACGTCACTCTTACCGGGCCAATTATTCTCTCGCTAGCCTCCGCAGAAGAGAAGAAATCCGAGCTATTTGAATGGCTTGCTCGTGCACCAACTGTGCTTATCGCTCTTGGTAGCTTGTTCGTATGGTCAGAGGCTCACGCAACCGCCATGGCGCAAGCTATCGCGGATACGCTGCTCGCGAGACCGGATCTACAGGTCTTATGGAAGTTCGTCAAGCTCCCTTACGACATGAAAGGAACAACATACGGCGATGATTTTATGGCGCCGCTCCTTCCTTTCCTTGAGAACGGACGACTCAAGATGGTGCCTTGGCTAGACGTCCAGCCTGTTTCCCTCTTGGAGACCGGTCACATCATCGCCTCGGTCCACCACGGCGGTGCAGGCTGTTACCATGAAGCGCTAGGGTAAATAATACAACGACGCCGATAACGAGAGTTTGGAAATAAGTGACTGACATTCATATGCTAATGCAGAACCGGAGTACCCCAGCTGATCTTGCCGCAGTGGCTAGATCTTTATAGCTTTGCACAACTAGCTCAAAATACCGGAATAGGTATCTGGGGTTGCCCAGACACAAGTCCCTCTGTAAGTACTGAGCCCTCCTCCCCTTTTTAGGCATTTTCTATTCAAGTTCTTTCTTTTTCTGGACCAATATTATCTCCTACAGCTCCTATTACCTCTGGGTAACCCTTAGACTGGAAACATCTGACCCTGATATTTTAGTGGACGACTGACTGCCTCCGAGATGCATTCGCTACAGTTTTATGGGGTGAAGTTAGCAACTCTATTCAAAAGAAGGCAAAGCACTTTGGCGAAATTGCGCAGAGCAATCCTGGCCAAAATATTGCTGCCCGCGAGATTGCGAAGTTGGCCGCCTCGGGCTACGGTGTTTGAAGAATCTTCTCTCGAAAGTTTCAGAAGTTCTACGCTTGGAAAAGGAGGCTTAATTGGGTTATCTACGATATCACCGCTAAATAATTATTACCCGGGAATTTCTTTGTTACGGAAGTGGATGAGAGAAGTTGTCGAGAAGAGAGTATTTGCGCACTGGGCTAAAGGAGAAAGGATTGAAATCTAATAAGTAGAGGTGCAGGGTATTAATCAGGTTTACAGACGGGAATGGTAGATGTCAAAAGGCTGCGGCTTCTAGTAATTATAGTTGTACGAGATATTAGCTGATAATCATGGTTAGATCTACTTATCTTGTTACTCGTTCCTCATTCAAAAGTGATCAACCACATAAATGCATGAAACATTTCCAATACATGTTCCCTATAGACTATGGCGGCTCCAGCGGTTTTGCTTCAACTTGTGTCGCGAAACAATCTAGCTAAGAATCTATAAGAGACTGGCAAGTCATGAATGACACGGCCATACTCTCCGAATTACTAACACCAGATACATAACATTCTCAGGATCTTAAAACAGCTTACTTTTTTCTTATAATTTGCATATTTAACCTCTTTCCCCCAGAATTAGCCTCGTGTTTAAATTAGTATTCATTGTGTTTATGGTACCCCTCGGATACGAGGTATCACGTCACCAGGCTCAACAATTAGCAATGTAATCCAAGAGAAACAGGTGGTTTTCATGTCAACTGTAACAGTTCTCTTAGTAATAATAGTCTAAGTTGTATTGGGATCATCCTGGAAACGTTATCATTCTGTATTCAAACCTTTCTCTAAGCTCACGGAGTATGTTAGGGATTCTTTGAGAAAGCAAATACGAAGGTGGCTGAAGGCCGTCGTCGCGCAGAGAGCCTTGAGACATCTTCGTTGGTTAGCCCGGACTAAACTCATTACACTAATATAGCAGTTTCTGGTCTGTCATAAAGATGTCACAACCAATTCTCTATTGCATCATATAAACTTTAACCCTCCTTACATATACAAAAGGACCCTGAAACAGCCTAAGGCTCGTATTATTGAAAATAGCAAATTTAACTTTGAGAACTCGTATAAAAAAAATCTCGCTTCAGTTTACGGGTGATAGAATTGCTTGTCCAGGGTATTGTGACTACTATGAGACTACACTCCCGCGGACGACGTAGTGTCATAACGGGCTCATAATCGTTACTACACATGATAGTTACGATTCACTAACTTATGTGAACGAAAAACCTTGTTTCGAGATACCTCATCGGACTCAAGCTTTGAAACGAGCGGTTCCCCCACCCCGAAGCTCTGATTTCGTAAAATATGCCCATAAGAGGGCTAGAGTCATTATGAGGGCAACTTCTAAACACGGAGTCTAGCACTTTTAGTTATCGGAGGTTATGTCCAAAGATAAAGGCAAACACCGTTGGTGGAGCCTTTCTATATGCACCCAACGGAGCAACAAGGACGTCGTGTCGCTTGTGGCGTCGTTATGTGTGGTAGCATCTCCAGGGCTCCTTTCTGGTTGAGTCACGGATGATGGATACCCTCCCCCCAAACCTAGATAAGTTCTGTTGGGGATGCTGTGCTTTTCACTAGTTCTGGGAAACATATCTTCCCCTACATCTATCAACACAATATATCACATGGCGGCCGGATGAAGGCGCCTTCTACCTACCCGGGGATCAAAACCCAACTCTCCAAACTCAAAGCAAGATATCAATCAACGTACTTGAGGTGGCTAGATTTACCATAAATTTTCGTATTATGCACATACGGGTTAGATGTGATATGATACAGTGTGGATTTCCTCCTCCAAGGCTCTCCATATGAACATGTCTTCTTCGTCTTCCTCATCTTCCCCACTAGAATCATGCTACCACGCATTTTGTACACATGATGATACAACGACTTCAAAGATAATACAGATATATCGTCTAACGGCGCCTGTTCATGCCGTGTATCCTCTTGCTGTACTTCCACAGACTCTTGTACTTTGGCTTGGACCTCTTGGCCTCCCAACCACGGGCCTTCTTGGGGCCCTTGAGCGAGTAGACGCGCTTGTGCTTGAACTGAATGTCGGCGCCCGGCACGCCGGCGCGCTCCATGACACCCGCGGTACCCTCGTCCCAAACGGTTCGGAAAATATTGATACCGACGGTTTTCAAAGGGAACTTGTCTTGGAAACTCTTGAGGCTGAAGCCATCGCGACCAGTGTAGAGCTCGCGCAGTTTCGCAATATCTAAAGTTGCGCCATCTTTCTGTTCTAGGACGAAGACGGCTAAGCGGTGGTAGGGTGCGCCCATTTGCGAGAAAGCGGGCAGCCATGGGACAGCTAACTGAGTGTCCTTGTTCACTTTGCCGAGGGGGAGAGAGGGCTGGTCAGGGGCAATGGGTATGTTGGCGGCGAGGTAATGGCAACGACGGTCAAACGAGTCGGTCTCGGCGTTGGGAACGTCTAAGTCCACTACTGCAACGGATACGAGACGCTCGCCCGCGTTGAAAACCTGAACTTTCAAACGAGGTGAGACCTCGGATACTCTCGAATCTAGGATCTCGCCGGGCTCGACCTTCTTTCGACGGAAGTAGAGCTGCACATCGACAACAGGGTCGAATTTGGGGAGAGCGTCAGGGACAATATGTAGTTGTTGGATACGCTGAGTGATGACGCGGTAAGGTAGGCCGCGCCATTTCTTTTCAGCCAGGTGTCGATAGATTGGCTTGTTCATATCACCTATGACTTCCATTAGCATCTCGCAGTCACGGATCCGTGTGCTCGGAAATAATCAAGACCTCATTGTAAGGGATAGAATCTGTCTGAAATTCCCGGGGCTGTAGCCTTGTGTAGAATAGCGACTAAAGGGGGGACAATAGCACTCACCAAGTCCATCCTCAAAGCGGCGTTTTACCATGGGATCGTTGATGTCAACTAAAATCTTCAGTTCCTCGACGTATTTTCTCAAGCTCTTCAGACGCAAGTCCTTCCTGCGCTGGCCACCGGAGACTTGGTCAGCAGGCGTGTCTTCAATGCGCTTAATCTTAGCCAATTCCTTTGCGAGCGCCTGCAGCTTCTCCTGGCGATCTTGCTGCAAAATCTGGCGAGCATCTTGGAAGCACTGGTAAGGCAGCTCCTCGAAGGGCACGTTCTGAGACGAACGGAGGGCGGCACGACGACGCCGTGATCCGACCGGGGGGGTGCCAAGGCGCATGAGCTTCCGCTCGGCCCAGTGTGCGGTAGTGGTGTTTGGGTCTACCAAGCGATCTTGCATACGCAGGTTCGCCGACTCGGCGGTAGTAGCATTGGTCGAGGCTACGGCCGGGGTCGGTGGCGAGCTTGGCGGCGGCGGCGGTGTCGCAGTGGTGGTTGAGGCCAGAGGCACCTCATCTTGCCGGGCGGATGTTATTGAAAAGGAACGGGCGAAGGACGTCGACGACTGCAGCAACAGGCCATGTTGGTGTATTTGGTGTATTTGGTGTATTGACTGGACAAGGGGCCTGACGACCCTCTGGCAGCTCGACATGGCGCCAATTGGCCGTTGGCGATCTCGGACGGAGCGCGGCGGGAGAGAGAGATGGTTGTCGGTGTCGGTGTCGATGTCGAGTTTTAGGGTGGTGGAATGAATGAATGAATGGGCTTTTTTCGCACGACACTCGGAAAAAGCTCCATCATTGCGCGCCAGGGATCCGTCCATCTCCAAAGTGGGTCTTCCGGCGCTATCCCGACTCCCCCATTCGCTGCCGCCCATCAGCCCTGCCCCGATCGGGAAGCTATGCCAAGCTTTTCCTTGCCCCGTTTCGTGCCCCGTTTCGTGCCCCGTTTCCAACCTTCAATCAATAATTTTCCCCCGGTTCAACGCGAACCATCGATATCATCACTACCAAACGTCTCGCCTCGTCTCGTCTCTCCGCATCCCGCAGGACGCCCCCCGTACCTCGACACGGTTGACTGGCTGTCCTACCATCGCACACTGTTTGGCACCAGCGATGGCGGCCAGAGGCGTGAGAGGTCTCAATGAGGCCATGAAGAGCCTGAGTCTAGCCTCTCACCAATGTAGAGATGCTGCTTCTGCTTCTGTATGCCAACACTCTGCTCTTCATCAGTATACGGCTCGCCACCCATTTCGCTGACTGCTGTGACTAGCTTCGGATACCTTCGACCACATTCGCGCGCTCCATGGCGACCGAAGCTTCCCTTCCTGGTCTCGCCGCGAATACAAGCTCTCCTTCGTCGTCTACTCTCTGGAAACCAGGTTCGTCCATCTATACGCCCATTGCGCCTCCGGTTGGTCCTATATCCCATCCATATATTTGCCTAACATGCAGCCTTTACGCACAGCACCAACTGTTCCTGTAACTGTTTTCGATTTCCCCTCCTACGAGCCGCGACGTCTGGAAGCCTGGTCCTCAAAACACTTAAACCTCCCACTGCGCCGGGATATTCTCCATCTGGCCGTCATTTACGAGGGTGACAACACGCGGCAAGGAAGCGCCAATTCAAAGACACGCTACGAAGTACATGGCTCGCACAGGAAGTTGTACGCCCAGAAGGGACTAGGACGTGCTCGTGTAGGCAACAAGCAGTCTCCGCTGCGACGAGGTGGTGGGAAGTCATTTGGCCCAAAGCCGCGCGACTACGGTACCAAGATCACACGCAAGGTGTACGACCTGGCATGGCGGACAGCCCTATCATACCGATACCGCCGAGGCGAGCTAGTCGTGTGCTCAGACGGCATGGAGCTGCCCTTGCCCGCAGACTTTGAGGCCCTGCTCCAGAGCGGCCAGCTGTACGATAGCGGAGCCGAGCTTGAGGCCGGGTTCCGCGCCAAGTGGGTGAAGCAGGTGCTTGACAGCAACGACTGGGGGCGCAAGGCCGGGCGCAGCACCTTTATCACGAGTACGCGCCGCGATACCCTGTTCGATGCCCTCGACCTCGTGCCCAACTGGGGTCGGGCCCTCGACGTTGGGGATGTGGACGTTAAAGATCTGTTGGAGACGGGCCGCATCATCGTCGAGCGCGGCGCGCTGGCGCATATGATTGAGCGCCACCAGAGTGATCTTATTTCCAGAGCATTCGTTACCAACGCCTCCTTACCGAGCAGGGCAGCCAGCGGGGAGATAATAGTCGAGTAAGATGATGCTGCTCCGGAGTGTTTATCAAGGCTAGGATGCGTCCAGCATGTGTATAGAAACATGTGCATTGGAAATATGAGCGGTCGGTGGGCTTTTCGACTTGCTGGCTGTGCAAATTACAAGTACCCGCTACCATGGCGAATGGATATGTACGCTTGTGTAAATATGAGATGAAATGTATAATACAGAGTGTAACACGGGGGTGACAGTCCTAAGGTTGCCTTAAACAACCCTTTATGTGCTAGTCCGTTCTATCATACCCAATCCATACCTAGATCAAGTATTTCTTGTTGTGCTACTATAAGTCTATATGCATTCCGGCCGCTCCAGAAAAAAGAAAAAAGGAGTTGATTGCTTATGTGGTCGAGCGGTCTTCTTGTCTGGCGTGAAGCGAAGGGGTCTTAGTGCTGCTCTCCTGAAAGTGCAAGCAGGGCGGGCGTATGGAAGTTGGTCCTCGTTTTCAGATTAGGCTATAGCTGAACTTCATCTTTAGACGGCTAGACCTTTAGTTAAAGGGCTTGATAGGTACCGGTGCAGATATCGACGTCGTAGATGTTATAGAGTGAGCCTGAGGCATGGCCGCAGGATCGTACAGTGTATATAAGGCTAGGGGTTGTCGGATTATGTGTCAAAAATAACTTTTGCCATATAATAAATCCCTTGGCGCAACGGCTAAATCTGACAGGGGTTCCCATTTCACACAGCATACACTGTAGCAACTGATCGCCGTTCCCGAGCCTTTCCTGCATTCCCGACGGCCCGCCGCCTTTTAACTCTCTTTCCTCCTCTTTACCCCTATTTCCCCTATTCCCCCTATTCCCCTTATTCCCCCTATTCCCCTTATTCCCCCTATTCCCCCTTTTCCCCCCTTGCCCCCCCTTGCCCCCCTTTGCCCCCCCTTTCCCCCCTTTCCCCTTTCTCCTTATTCCTCCATCCTCTTTTCCAGCTATTAAACTATCTCTACATTGTGAAGACATCCGAAGCCGCCAATGAGGCCCGAAACGAAGGAAATCAAATGAAGCCAAAGAGTCTACGAATAGGCCTGGCGCCTTCAGGACTTGAAGGGAGGAAATCGATCTCCCTCCAAAGAGGGAAAAGTGTATTAATATACTATAGATGATATTGCCCCAAGCCATAGATTACCATCCCTTATGAGAAATTCATATCAACTTTCCCAACGACCACAACAATATCAACTCCTGAAATGCTAACTCGGTGGCTGTGGAGGTGTTGTACACATGTATCGTCCAACGCCTTTTCTGCCATTTGTGTAAATATATTGACTAAGGAAAGGCGAGAATGGTATCATATCAGAGCAAAACAAGGAAGCTTTTGTAAGAGATACAAATGAGAGATGTACACAATAGAAGGTTAAAGATTGCAAGGGGGTATAACGCGACGCTGGCTTCAGTCACCAACTAGAATCAAAGAGTTTCAAATTTCTGCTCTGGGCTATATATACCATTACTGCGAGCATGACGGCGACGTCGTCGGTTTTTTGTGCTACAATTCCAATTAATTAATACGTAATGATTTCCCTCTTACTCTCACAGGCGGCCCCGTCTGTAAGATGAGGATAGGCCTAGCGAGCCGTTTTCGGTTTCCGAATTGAAATATTATAATAAACACTTAACGGCTTTGTATACTTTGGACTTGCGTGACTGGTGTCCAATAGCCTTTGTTCACTTAGCGAACATATAGTTTGATAGGCATGCCATCGTAGTCGGGCTCTGCATCCGATCCACGCGTTTGATTGATTCCTTGTGCGAATTCGGCTGTCTCGTATGGTGGAACGTTATAGCATACAGAAGGGGCCATCGACGACGCATCCGTTGGCGTATAAAATGTAGGAGAGGCCGAATCTTGGCTGGTGTGGGGCGTAGGGGGTACGCTCTCCAGCGGACTGATTAAGGCCTGTGTGGTGGCCGGATATTGGGGTGCTGCCGACGACGACGGCACGGCCTCCTGTGGGTTCCCTATACCCTGGGGTTGTGGTGGGCTGTAACCGGAAGCTAAGATCTGGTCATATCGCTCACCGGTCCCGATGACAAATCTCTTGGCTTCGTTCTCTATCCACTTGTTGATATTCGAGTCATGGCAGTTGGCGTGGGCCATCAGCTGCGCCCTGATATGACTCGCTTCGGCTGCTAACTGGTCTAGCTCCATGTGAAGGCGACTGTTCTTTGTCTCGAGATCCGACTTGGTCCCTTCTAAGTCGTTGACCCATTCCTTCTTTTTCCTGCGACACTTCATTGCGGCGACCCGGTTCCTCTGAAGAAAGTGCCTGCGCCTGCCTTCCTTTTCTTTAAGGCCTACGTCCTCTTTCCTCCTGCTCTTCCCAAGCTTCTTTCGCCCGGGACCGCTCACGGGGTAAGGTTGATGGACCAAGGGTTCCAGCCCCCCCTGAGACTCTATCGAGTGCCTAGCGACCGACATGCCCTTAGGTACGTGCAGTTGTTGCGGTTGAGTGGTCTCAGGTCTCGACGATGACCCAGTCGAGTACACAGAGGGATCAAGGTCCGTATGTGGTAGATAAGAGGTTGACGCCCGCCTGCGCTCATCTTGAGGAGCTAGGACACACCGCGGCATTGAAAAACGAGGATCCGAGGGGAAGATAGGCACTAGTGGAGAAGTTTCCACCTGAGGCGGAAAGATATTTGGATATAAATCTGGGCGCATGTCTTGTTGTTGGAATGGGTGACTGTTGGACGTTGCGGGAATATCAAACATCCCAAGCCCGAGGTTATCATCATTGTCGAAAGAGAAATTTGTGTAAGTTGATCCCTCGCTCGTGTTGTTGTACATGTTTGCTAGTCATTTAATCAAACAGTAAGATAGGATCGTTGGTAAGATGCAGAGAGAAGAGTAGTCTGTGAGCTAGGCAGACTTTCCACAAACTTTCGACAGGATTTCTAAAGAACAACATAGAGGCTAACATAACCAGACCAGATGTTCGGACATAGCAGTATTGATATGGAGATTGCCTACCACTAAACCAATCTGCGAGCCAAAACTCTCCTTGGCTCGCCTATCCTTGCCCCTTCCCTCTACCCCATCGCCCCCTCCCCGGTACAGTGCTACCCAGACACGCCAAAGCAGGACCATGTTTTAATGATTATGCTCGAAGTCAACGGCCCGAGAGCTATCGCCAGTGATGCCTGATTCGGATGACGCGGCCCCTCAATCGAGGGACAGCTAGAAGAATAGAAATGAAAACTTTCCCTGGGTAATCTGATACCACTCTGCATCAGTGCAAGTTACTGTATGAAACCTACCGTGTGATGCCACACTCAGCGTCCCAGGATATTTTGGGCTAGTGTAGACGCCGTTGGAAGCAGGTAGCGGCTGAAGACAAGCCTTGGGCATGTGGGCATGTGGCTTGCCTGGAGAGACGATGTTTCCAAACTAGGGGCGTATAAAGTTCGCCGCCTGGATCGGGAAACTATACTAGCTTGGAAAGAACTGGGTTCCATCTGCCAGGTAACAATAAAGTTTCGACTCGTTACTGCCACGCATTAGAGTTCGCTAATGCTAGATAAGCGACTAGAGACCGAGGCTTTATTCCCCCCCTCTCGCTACCTAGGTCATATGTTTGAAGCTATGGGAAGCTAGTATTAATTGCGTTTACTGGCGTACGACGGCCGAAGTATCCTTGGGCATCGGCTTACCCGGCGCCGGACTCATCGCCGGGACGGGGATGCGTCTATAGGCTTGGCCCCCCGGCCCCAGCGCAGGCCGAACCTTCTATCCGAATTATTAGAAAGCTTCACATTTCCCGAACACGTATTAGCAACGGCAATTAGGTGTGGGGGAAGGTAAAACCTGAGAATTTCTACCGATGACCCTCAAACTCTATAAAAGTGGGATGGCCCCCTTATTGGCCTATACGGACTACACAACAGTTTGATTTGTTGAGTTTGTTTGAGGCATTAACCACAACGTATTCTGTGTGGCTTGCGTACAGCAATACCTAATGAACATGGTCACTACCTAGGTAACGGCTACTATATCTACTATAAAAACGAAGCAGACAGTCAGATGGTCGAGGTTATGAGGCCAACAAGGGTAAAGCTTTCCATTTTAGTGACAGCTTGTCTGGCGCTACTGAGTATTTTTCTGATTAAAGTTTTATAAGTACTAAGTAGGCAGGATTGATTGGAGGCGATGCCTCTGATACAGTATCAAGGGGCTATATCAAGGGGCTCTAATGCATGTACGTTGACTACTGATCAAAAATTATCACATGACAACGGTTCAATGCTAAACATGCATACAATGCCTCAGGATTCCTCCTACAATCTAGATTCTCCCAAAACAGTACCTAGAAACCTAGAAAGCTACAGTGCCCAGGTGTTTGGTAACACACGGCTCTATCGTAACGTAACGACCCGGCATACATAACTAGTGGCCATGCTTATTACACGTTCTGGCATGCAGATACTCTGATACTCTCAGACAAGCCCTTGCATTAGTAGGTACTATATGATATTTCGTGGGCACACCGTTGTCTGCAGACCGTGAAAACTGACCCGGGGCATCGCAACTTCTAAGCTGGCGTTAGTGGTCTTGGAATAGTTAAGATACTTCGCTTGTGTATAAGACTCTTGCTACGTCCATTCACTGCAAACAGTTGTGTTCTGCCGTTTTGCCCTCTAGGCAGCGATGCAAGCGATGTAGTTAAGTTGGCTCGGCAATGATGATGATATTTGCGTAGGCAGCATTGGTGTTGTCACTGTTGCGAGACCTAGGGCATATTTACTCGTATACCCGGTGCCTGATGTAACCACGTGAGAATGGAATAGGCTACAAGTTCAGCTGACCAAATCTGGCCAGTCTTCCATCATGAATGGCTCATAGGATATGTTCACGCGTGCGTGGAGTACCAAAATAGGGCTTGTTGTCACACGGTTAATATTGCCACTTCTGGTCACCTTGACTCACCTTTTCAGCTGCAATATATTTATCAGGCCATGAACCTGCAATTCGCCTACAGACCGAGACACCTCGTATCGAGAGCGATTGCGAGGAAATGCCTCAATATTCTGTATATAAATAGGAGGCTTTTGGCCTCGATAGATTCAATCTATCTTGAAGGTTACAGACCTTTGAGAGCCTAGATTGATCATTATCTAATACAGCCAATTTGAGCCAAGCCCTAGATATCTAGCCCTTGTTACACTTGTAGTCGTGCGGAAGGACGGAATCTCCTGACCTTTAGCTCTTTTAGCTCGGCCTTATACGCGTGGACGTAGTGTCTCCTGTTTATATCTAGTATTTTTCCGTTTGCATATTGCTAGAAACTGGGGCAGTCTGAAACAGTTCCTTTCTGAAAGATGCCTGTATAATTCTATTCGTTGATGGAATCCCCGTATACACGTTCCAGTGCACAAGAGTCCCGATGACTATTGAGCGAGACACAAGGAGTTAGCAGGCTGTCTTTCATCATGAAAGGTTGCACTTGTGTGAGGCTATGCCACAGCCCACGATCTGATTCAGTATTCATTTGGAGATGCAAGATAAAGGAGATTAGGGAACGAATGACCCCTCAGATGTAGAGCCTAGGGAGAGCGTCCTGCATCTAGTTGTGTTACAGAGTGGAGAGGGGCAAGGAGTATATTGATGTGGTAGAGGGACTGGAGCCTGTGTATGACGTTCACTGCGTTTCTTCCCTCACATTTGGCCAAATCTCCCTCCCAACGAGTACCGCCTTGTAGGAAAACGCTAGACATTCAATTGTAGAAGAATCTCCTTCACCAATTAATTAAATCGAAGTCTTGACTCATGCCACGATTTTACAAACAACTCGGTGAACTATGTCCCTAATCTTTGACAACTCCGGCTACATTTAGAGGATACAGACTGGTAGCGTGCTCGTAGATTAGTTGCTGTCAACTGTTTAGTGGTTGTCTTGACTATAAGTTTTAATACATACCGGTCAACAACCGTATCATAATGGATCTAACGGGTAACGTAGGGGATGTGTGCAGATTTTCCGTTCTAGGAGCTATAGAAGCAAAGGTGGCGAGTTGCTGCTTGGGTAGTATATGCGCTTTGCCCACGCCTGTCGGCCCTATCAAGAAATGCACAAATCTAGCCCGCAAAAGCATCTGCCATGCACAGCAAATCCGTGTAGGGCTGTAGGGAAGCCATTAAATCTCTACACTAAGTGCTGACCCTTCAAAATAGAGATGGTAATTGGAACCTTGGTGTTCATATAGCAGCGAATTGAATGCTGAAAGCTGTATAGAGGGGAGCCTGACATGAAGGACAAAAGCTCTATTGTTTTTTTTAAAACAAATTGACGGAGCAATTAGTATTTACGTTTCTTCCGTGGTAGAAAAACTAACGTATGCAGGGCAGGGAAGAAGCGAAGGCTCTCACCAATTGTTGCATGGACTAATTAGTTGGATGTTGAGTTGACGGGACATGGTTACTACGGCAGCACCTGTCCACGACTGAAGGCAGCTGACAGTCAGCCTCAGTCTCCACAGTACGTAGACTCGTCTCGCACGCAGAGCGAAGCGCGTGTGAATTATACAAATACGACTATTCGCACTTCGCTCTCTCACTTTCAATTCATCTCAGGCATCGACTTAATACTTAACACTTAACCTTTGACAACTTCCCACCATTCCACCATTCCA
Organism: Xylaria sp. BCC 1067; assembly: GCA_005188305.1. Taxonomy (NCBI): domain Eukaryota; kingdom Fungi; phylum Ascomycota; class Sordariomycetes; order Xylariales; family Xylariaceae; genus Xylaria; species Xylaria sp. BCC 1067. The sequence continues at coordinate 4,769,079 of SSCS01000001.1, forward strand.
ATTCCCCGCTCCTTCCGCACACTCCGGAAAGTAACGCGATCTCTTGTGTTCTGGACACGCATTCCTCCATCTTCCCTCGTCTTTGCTCGTCTTCGTCAGCCTCGTCCTGTATCTTGCATCCTGATCCCCGAGCACTACCCAAGTTAGGCCTGCACACCACATCACCTCATCACCTGAACCATGGAGTCCGTATCGACGCCCCGTATTTCCGCAGATATGCTCGACTCCTATGTTGGCCAGAATGTCATTCTCGTCGGCAAGGTCATGCAGCTTCGCGGCGAGTCTGCTATTCTAGATGCTAACGGTCAAGTCAATGCCCTTCTCAACCGTGTATGTACAGTACTCCCTCCGGCTTGGCACCGTCCCCATTCTGTGATTCTGTGATTCTGTGGGGGACAATTGACTGACGCGCAATCGTCTCTCAAGGAATCCCATCTCAAGGCCGGGAACGGCGCTCAGATCATCGGGAGAGTGAACCCAGATTTGTCCGTCAAGGTTTACAATGCGCTGGACTTAGGCAACAACGTTGGTATGTACTTATCTAAGCGGGAGAGCGTCGCCGCGCATATGTGTCCCGCATGTAGATTTACTCCCGTCCTTTCTCTAATATCGAGACCTCTCTTTTCGTTGCTTTCGTTGCTTTCGTATTCCGCTTTGTATTAATCTATAACCGCGTTAGATTTCCAAGTCGCTCAGAGTGTTGTGCAAGTGACTCACCAGTACAAGGAGCTGTTCGTGTATGACAACGCCGGCGCCATGAACTGACGGTTCGCGCGCGGACGTGTATCTCTGGGATGGACCGCCGGTTCGCCGGCCCCTGTGCCATCGTCTATTGAGCCTGAGTCGCAACAACGCCCTCGTTCCTCCTCACCCTCATCTTTACCATCCTTACCCTTACAACCTCATCATCATCCTTACCCCCATCACCACATTCCCCAGACTCAGCCTCGACCAGGGACATCTGCGAGTTATATTTCTTCTTCGACTTTGGTCTACAGCTCGACGCCGCCTCCAGACGATGAGCTTTCCCATCTCACTATTCAATCCGATCATTCGCCATCCTCGCAGTCAGTTCCAATCCAGAGCACTCAATCAGCGCGCCTGAATTATCAAAGCACATTTCGAGACCCTCTAACTACAACTCAGAGTCGCTACTCATCGTCGAGTGGGGCTTTTAGCACTACATCGTCTTTAGATAACGAACTTTCTCAACTTGTAATCGAGGACGACGATCCCCCATCATCACAATTCCCTAGGGCCCGAAGTCACCGCTCGTCTTCGAGTGAGGCTTTCAGTCTCTCGTCGTCTTTAAATAATGAACTCTCGCAACTCGTCATCGATCATGACCAACCCTCATCTTCGCAACTAGTAACATCTGGGGGTTATCACTCACCACAACGATATGTCCCTAGTGAACCGCCGCCTCGTCCCGCCACTGCTGCGAGTGACTACTCGTCGTCTGGTGAATCCCTCGGCTCAGTACCAGATTCCCTAGATGATGTCTTCTCACAGCTCGTTATCGAGAAAGCGATACCGCCATCTTCGAAATCAACGGCCCAGACCACTCAGCCAACTCGCCTCATGATTCCTTACACGCCACGGGGGAAATCCGCGGGCCCTTCAGTCCCCACGAGCCCGGTGCGTGAGCCTGATGAGGCGTCGCCTGTATACAGTTCTCTGCCCTCTGTCGAATCACCGGTATTTGGTTCTCCGTCATCCACCGGGAAGCTTAGTAATTACTTCCCCTCTCGGAGCCAATCCCCTGCGCAGTCGGTCTCACATTCCACACCCTCAACGCCAGTCCGGACACCGCGTCTCTACCGCACTCGCTCGGGAAACCTGGTTAGTCACACGGAACTTCTGCAACGCAAAGAGCGTGAGGACGAGGCGCTAGATATCGTCTTGAAGGGAATAGGGGTTCTTGGGGGTGCACAGATACCATTGCGGCGGCGTTCTATCACTATGACTTTGAATGAGAGTGGGCGGTGGAGGATTGATTCGATATGGGAGCCTTGGGGGGGTCCGTGATTGATGTAACTTGGGTCTACTACATCGCCACTCTCGTAGGGTCACGCCATCAGGTCAGAATGAAAGGACACACCAGGTCATTTCGTATATATTCTTTATTGAATGGACTAGCACAACCTAGACCTAAAACTGAGACATTAATGGCCATCTGCGTGTCTATACGTGTTTAAAGGGGGTAAGGGGGCAACTAGGGCTAAAGGAGTAATTGCTAGGGTTGGGGTTCAAGGAGCGTAACTAATAGGGTTAAGGTTGAGGAGGATAACTACTAGGGTTAGGGTTAAAGGTAAATAACTGAAGTGAGATAAGACTATAATGAAGAAGCAATAAATGGAGTAGATTTCTAAGAGATTGATTTAGTGGAAATTGTCACATGTTCCAGGTGTAAACTCATACATTGTAGTTGATTTAAAGTTGGTTGTGAGCTATTCGTTCAACTATGTACATTATGTGCAAGAGAGTTTCGTCCGTCTACTTGCACCCAGTTAAAACAAACACCAGCCCAATATCAAGTTGCAAATGGGGGTATCTGAAGCACCATTTTCAACCCTTAGGGTATGCCATCCATTCCAGTTAACGCCTATGAAACGCCTTCACCGAAATGGAGTTCGGCTTGCTGCCGAGTGCCAGCAACGCTCAATAAGCGCGGATGGGAAAGGGGGTATATATGGAAGGCAAACAACATGTAACGTCTTCAAAACGACATTTATGTTGATTCAAGTCATCGTGCTACAAGCCTAAAGCTTCCATTCGTCGCATCGTAGGCAATATGAATAATCTTCGCCAAACTATGGCGCATATTCGCCATTGTTAGTAGGTCGTTTCACACCTTTTCGGCGGGGACTACCGTGAAATTGTAAGTTGTGCACGTCGATTTCGAATTCGAGGCTACCACCGAAACCCAGTGCATCTCCACTGCGGAGAGCGGGTGGTGAGCTTGGCATGAGTGAGTCGGTGGCTAGTAACGTCGCGAAATCGAAATGAGGCAGTCCGCTCTGCTGATCGATATTATCGATGTGCGGGAGCGAGCTGAAGTCGAGCTCAAAGCCACGCGACGGGCTAGGCATAACTAAATGATCCGTATCTGAGAACATCTGGCTGATCGAGTGCGTCAATGGCGTGCCGAGACCACCATCCCCCATGGCTTCCGATGGAAGCAGATGACGGGGTGACCGTCGGCGCATTGAGCTGGGAAGGAATGCTGATCGAGGTGTTTTTCGGGGGGTCCGGGAGGGGGTCCGACTAGGGGTCCGCTCTAGAAGTCTCTGGCTCGGCGAAGTGAGAGACTTTGTAGATCGCATACTCCTAGATACGCTTCTAGTGACTGGACGATGGCTTGGAGTTGGCCTAGTTGGCGTTTTAAAAAGTCCACTGCTTGGCCCCTTCGGAGGAGGCGTGGTGGGCCGTGGTGTCGGGCCAAAGAGATCAACGAAATCATTATTGGGCGGCTCTGGAGTTTGGCTTCTAGGAAATAGGTTTTTCTTCACCGTTATCTCTCCGTCTGCCATCATCTTGGGGCAGGTTTGCACAATGTTAACTGCGACTTCTCCAAGAATCTTCTGCTCCCCATCCTTCCGTGGCGAGGGAAACAATAGACGCCGCGTTGCACCAAGCTCTTCATCTAGGTCAATGGGGCTCATTGCGGTACCGCTCGCTCGAGATGCGCGAGAGTGAGTTGAGCCTTGGTCTTTAGGTTCGCTGGTAATTCTCTTTCGGTTTCGTCCTGAGCCATGCTCGGATACGTTTTCGGCCTGATCAGCGTTCAAGACCATTGCACTTGATTCTTTGGGTGACTGAAGGGCATCTGATGGCCCAACTGGATCTGTTGGCGGGTATGCTTCTGACGTAAGATTCATTTGGCCGTCGCTTTTAGCCCTACTTTTTCTTGACCGTGAAGTTCCGCCACCGGCTGCCCTCTTCTTGCGCGTCTGGGTGAGCCTTTGTTCGTCCTTCTCCCACTTTTCAGGCGGACGATGCGCCTTCCATTTGGAAAACCATATCCCACACGCTATTGGATTATTAGAAATGACGTTATAGCAAGCTCATATTGTTGACGACACTTACGATTGCACAGGATCGTTTCAGTCCACTTGGTCTTGTCATCCATAGGGCCTAGAGACTTCTTGATGACCTCGTATAAAGTAGGGTTATTGGTATCATCTCTCTCGAGCACGTTGATAGCAGTAACATGGCCTGGTTTCTCCGAGTACTCATGATACGCTGGAACACCACGACGCTCTTGCTTCCAAATTTTGCGCCATGTTGGTGTTTGAAGAGCTCCGCAATTGCTACAGAAAGACGGCATTTCGCCTAAGGCAACCGCCTCTTCTAGCTTCTGTTTGATCGCTTGTCGTTTGACATAATTCTTGTTCATCCTTGAATCCATGCCATCAACAGCGTCTGTCTGAGGATGAAGTCCTCCGGACATGGGCATTACCTGCGATGCCTGTGGCAGAACTGGGTCGCTAGCAGGAACTGCTGGAAGCTCTGGCTCGACAGATGGCTCTGAAATAGGTGTTGGGACAGCAGGTGGTTCCATTTTCCCCTCATGCAAGGTACTAGGGTATGGAGTATCATGTGCCTGAGCCGGATCATCGGCTGGGCTGAAAGAGTTAATATCTATATCGAGCGTCTCCAGAAATCGTTGATCATCTGGATATTCATTCAGAACTGCTTCTAGAGCATCGAAGTCAGTTTGAGGAGGCATAACGGACTGAACTTGTTCTGTTTCCTGTATTGAATGTTCTTCCGCGATCCTAGTTCCCATAACTTCTATAGCCTCTGGTACTGCGGCGGTCGTGGGATTCGTGATTGGGGAATCAGCCGCGACCGGTGTACCGGCAGCCGACTTCTTTCTAGACCCCTGAGGCCGGGGTGGATTATATATTGATGTTTGAGGAAGCAACTCAGGAGGCCCGGGGGTTTCGTTATGAATGAGGAGAGTTTGCTGAGGTTTTGGTTCTTGCTTTTTGGCACGGCTCCGGCGCGGCTTTGGTTTTGTTATAGTCGGGGCCGGTGCATTGTGTACGGCAGAGGCCTTGCTTATAGAATCCTGCTCTATTCGGTTGTCCTCTAATCCTCCACTCATAAATCCGGAATCTGGCTGTTCGACAGGTGCTCGCATTGGTGGCAATATTGGACTAGAGGGAGCGGGGCTAGACCGTATGCTAAACATTGCTGATCTCGGTACGGGTGGTGATGAACTGATATCGGCAGGGCTAGGCTCATCACTGAAGGGTGATGGGGCAACTGAGTCCATAGGCGATCGAGCGTCTTGGCTCATCGGGAGGTTGAGTTCGGGATAAGATGGATTTGGTAGGCTCTCAACCGATTGAGATGTCATAGATTGCTGTCTCAAGCTGCTCTGTGTCATGACACGAGAGTGAGTGTGCCCCTGGAAACGGGGTTCCGGAACCGGAGTCGGTGCTCTGGGACCTTCCTCCTGTAGATGGCTTCTCACAGAGACGTCTCCAGCCGGAGCGACTGGCCTGAAGTTGCGAATGGATCCTGCAGTGCTGGCAGCAACGCGGAGCGACTCTGGCGCGGACCCAAAGGTAGCTGTGTTACTTCGCTCGGCTTTTGTTATCGTGGCTCTCTTTTTCGCCCGGGAGGGTGCGTCATCTCCATCAGTTCCATCCTCATATCCCGAGGTATTGCCTTCGCTGGCAAGCGGGCGTTTTCGTGGACGACCTCTGGGTCTGCCAGTGGGAGGACGGCTTGATGCCCGAGAATTTGGACGGGACTGGGTTTGCGGCTTTACGACCTTTGCGATAGGCTGGCTCGTTGCGGCTTCCTCGACAGCAGGGCTCTGCCTTGCAGGGGCAAGAGGGGGCGTTTGTCTGAAGGATGGCGTATTTCGTTCCCTGAAATTTGGATCAACTGAGCCGGATCGGCTACTGGGTGCGGGTTGTAAGGGCGGATAATGGTGAGGCGCATCATTTCTAGCATCAAAGCTGGAGTTGTAAGGCCGCACCGGGGCTGGAGCAAGGGTGGGTAGATTCATCAGCGGCGTCGATTGCTTCTGACCGAGACCAGGATGAGACTGCACAAACGAACCCCATTCACCACTCTCAGACAGAGCGGACGAAGATGCGGCCAAGTTTGGTGGGTGTGTCACAGCAGATTGCGGGCGGGACATGGGGTCGCTCCGAGGGGCTCTCGATATTGCGGTCAACTTTAATTTCACTTCCAGTGTTTCCTTGATGCCATTACCAAAGATGGCAAGAAGGTTTTGGGTAACTCGTCCTGTGATCAACTTCGGCTCTCGCGGTTCGGTTCCTTGGCTGAGTCCCCGAGACAGTAAGCCCTGGCCTACTAGTGGTGTGTCTGGCTCTGAATAATCGAAAGCGTAAACAGCGTAATCCTTCTCCTCGTCCCCTGCCAACTCGGGACTGCAGTGCGAAACAGCCTGCAGGCATAAACTCAGATCAATCACCCCAATCGTCTGTCCGTCCACTGGAATCGTCTGGATGTGAAGAACCTGTGGCCACCTAGCGAGGCAGCGTTCCTGGTTGGCTTGATCAAAGGTGTAATGAACTTTTACTGGAGCAATAGTTAGCGATTGACTAGGGTGAAGAAACCATATTCTCCTCTCTTACAGCCCATAGGCCGGACTTGAGGCCCGCGTTCCTCCCCAGCAGGGGACACGCGTTCCCAGGATCCGTTGTTGTGTGCCATGGCTTTGATCGAGCCAAAGCTGGCAAGGGATCGTAGCAAGTACTTTGCGGCTTTGATGAGATCGGAAAACCGCAGAAGCACCTGTATGAACTATCGAGGAGAGCTATTCGGCATTGAAGGTAATTGGCGGCGTTGTGTTGTCGTGTGCGTTGTCTCGTTCTCGTCTTCGTTCTCGTTCTTGGGTGGGAATTCTAGTCTCAATGCGTGTTTTGCAGGACCAAACAAGACCCAGCACAATTGACGCACAGACGAAGACTAAAACCTCGAATTGGAGGAAATGAATGAATGAATTGACGTTCGATCAATTAAAAAAGGAAAAGAAAACCGCCGAACGATACAACACGCTGGCTAGATGCGATCGCTAAGGCTGATGCAGAGGTTGGGTCGTAGGGTTGTAGAGAGGATGGGAGATGAAGAGAGAGCGGGATTGGGGATTGGAATGTCCACTTCCACTATTGTTGGTTGCGGAGGTACAAGATGAGCGGCTAAGTTTAATGGGTGGATGCAAGTATCCTCTTCCGACTTACACGTCGAAGGCGTGTAGCAACGCGACTGGGATGCGCGCTAACAGCTTCTGTATTGTAGCGCGTCAATGTCCCGCGCGGGCCCGACGTCACCTCTGTGTTGGGTGGCTGGGAGACAAAAGGGGACCCTTTGGGGTAAGTCTGGGCGCCTCGTGCAGAGCTTGGGTCTGGTAAGTACCTAGGTAGGGCCTGAGGCCTCTGCGTGTTGCATTACCGGACAGGTACCCAGACCTCTGAGAAACTTAACCTAGACCAGCCTAGTGTCGGCAATAATGGGGCCGGATGCGCACGGACCTGTGTCCAAGTGTTCCCCACCCGGAGTTAACTAGGCAGCGTCTCTCAACTGATGGATTGCCGTTGGATAATGCGAAGGCAGAATACCGACGCCCGCCGGGCTTTCTCTTTCACACCACAAGACAGGACGCAGACCTGGTGGCGTCTTCTCATCTTCTTGTCTTTCAGCCGGGGGCACCCGACGAATTTATACTGCCGGATGCTCCAGATAAGCCCCACATTTCGCTTATTCGCTTATATCCTCCTGACTATGAGTCAACCATAGCACATGAAGCATTGGAGGTCATGCATTTCACACCATTCTCTTATCTTCCCATATATAAGGCAGTAGATATACAAGGTACGCGCCCTTTCTCACCAGGATTCGCGACCGGTGGTAAGCACACTCAAGCCGCCCGCCATCCCCACCCCAAAAGTAGGAAGGATAAGGACGACAGATAGTGTCACCGGGAACAGCTTCTATTGTACAAAATATGATATACTATTGCTTTGCTCCCTATTCTAAGTCCCACACAGCCTTGCCGCTCACATCTATCGTGGTTTTTCGATTCAAGATTTCCTCGACAATCGTGCTGATGCCCTGTCTTCCATTCTTTTTTGTGACAAAGTGCGCAAGCACTTCTTGAGGGGTCTTTGTACCTTCTCGCACGATCTCTTCAACGTCGTGCTCCGTAGGCACACCTAGGGACTGGTATGGATACTCCTCAAAATTCCGAGTTGTCAGAAGTTCTAGCTTGGGCAAGTCCTTACCCACCCGAAAAAAAGGGGCTTCAATCTTGTCTTCGGGATTTACATCTTCTAGACTTGCTGGCTGCCATTTCGGCAGTCGCCCTTTTGAAAGTAAGCGAGCCGACACGCCCTCAGTAAAGTCGGGGTGCGGCATGAATTTGGCGGCAATTTGGTGCTCCCTCTGGAAGGTTTCTGCGATAGACCAGCTGCGTCCCACTCGCATCTGTTTGAGGGCGACGTGTACGGCTGTAGGAGATCGTTGATGCAAGGTATCCAGGGTCTTTTCTGCCCACGCCTTAGTGGAGCCTTGTTCGTCCTTCAGGGCGGTAATTACGTCGGCTACAGTATCCCTGCTGAAGCAGCGATCAATGGCTCGTCGGAGTTCGCCGCCGAGGAGGATGGGCTCTTTTGATGGTAAACCGGTTGCATATTCCTCAATAGTCATCTCGATAATGGACAACCGCTTCTCCATGCTGTCGTAGTCCTTGAATCGCAATTCAGCCAGACGAGACTCCAGATTGGGCAAACTCGTCGAATGTAGGTAATGGGTAGCAACGCCTGAGTAAAAGACGTTCGCCCCCGTCAACTTATCGCTTGTAAGGGCCAGGTAGGTTCCGACAGCGCCATTCATTCGAGGCAGGAAGAATGATGCTCCAACATCGGGGAAAAAGCCTATCGTTGTTTCGGGCATCGCGAAGACTGTCCGCTCGGTAGCGATTCGGAAGGGTGCATGGATACTTAGGCCAACGCCACCGCCCATGGTGATGCCGTCCATGAAAGCAATGTATGGCTTATTATAAGTCGCAATATAGTGGTTCAGTTTGTATTCGAGCGCGAAGTAGTCGACTGATGCTTTTTGACCGTCAGGTCCTTCCATATTCTGCTTTGCGAGCGCTGCGACATCGCCGCCAGCGCAGAAGGCCCTATCTCCAGCGCCTTTCATAACAATGACATTAGCCAAATCCGACTGCTCCCACTCAACTAGTCGTGGCACTATCTTCCGTATCATCGACGCATTAAGGGAGTTTAGTTTGGCCGGCCGGTTGAGTTCGATGGTCCGTAGGCCATAGAGGTTGTTGAATACGACATCCAGAGGCTCGTCCCCAGGTAGCTCCTTGATCACACTGTTGACCGGACTTGTTGACATCTAGGCAGAATACTATAGTGAGTAACCCGAGACAGGTGAGTCCAGTGGTTTTCTAAGGGCGTACCTGGGCTCGTGATCCTATCCTGGGATTTAAGATCTTTGCTCTGAGAGGCATGCTACCACTGCGAAACGGGGATGCAGCACACGCTGCCGTGCCGCCGCGACTGACGAACAGCCTGAAAGACATCTAGATATGTGTCTGTGTATGCGTATGTTCCCTCGCCTCAATGCGCATGTGAACACGTACTGCGCATCGAGTAGTAAACGAAGAACTCCAGAAGTATATGGCAATGGGATTGACGGATCAGTGGAGCTATCTTGTGGTACGCCGGACCTGTCGCAAATCCTCGGGCGTAAATTTTTGGAGCTTTGACCCTTCCGTAGCACTGATAACAGTGCCTGTACAACAGCGCGTACTGGTGCAGGTACCACTGTAAATCAACTGGTTCAAGCGGGACAACCGCGTGCTCCACCAAGCACTGGGCTACCAATCAAGATTGTACCTACAGTAGGTAGTCTGGGAGCATCTCTAAACCAAGCTGTTTCTCTGTTCAGCATTTCAATTTCAGCCTTGCCATCCATCCATCTCCACCTGCTGCACCCTCACCTTCAGCGGACACAAAATACGCATACATCAATTATGGCGGACGCAAAGATCCAGTAAGAAATCGACTCACCGCGCTGCAATGGGACTACCACTAACCCATTTTCCACAGGGAGCTTCTCACGAAGCCGAGAAACGAGTTAACGTACGTCGCTCCCACCGATGCATCTGGCTATTCGCCTTGCCCTGGCTCTCACCAGCAACCGCGACGGCCTGCGACGGCCTGCGACAAACCAGCTGACGGAATGACTTGTGTAGAGAATACGAGGTCCAACTACTTGAAGAATACGAATTTGGCTCCGGCCCTCTATCTATCCTCCAGACCGCCGTGCGCAGCCACACACAGGTGTTGATCTCCATCCGCAACAACCGCAAGCTGCTAGCACGCGTAAAGGCATTCGACCGCCACTGCAACATGGTGCTCGAGAATGTGAAAGAGATGTGGACCGAGACACCTCGCCTAGCCAATGGCAAGAAAGGTCGCCCGGTGAATAAGGACCGTTTTGTTAGCAAAATGTGCGTTGCCCCGTTGGTGCCTGAGAAAATCACTTGGTCTCCTGGCGGAGTATGATTTGATTGCGTTGACTTCGGTTTGCTAATACCCCTTCTTGAAATAGGTTTCTCAGAGGTGATTCGGTCATCATTGTACTACTCAGTTAATGTTGAGATTGGTGGGGTTTGAGGTTTGGCAAAAACATCACATTGTATCCGAAGGGCCTTGTTTTGCCCAAGGAGATACTAGGTCATAGAAAATTACGGCGACTGCCGCGATGGACCTCTATCAATTTATTAATCATGCCATAGATTGGGATGGTGAATTTTGCTATGAAAGCCGAAATTGAGCTTTCCTCATTGATGGGCTTCGCATCGGCGTCAGGAAGAGATACCACGAACAAATACATGAATCAAGGAAATAACCCATTAGTATCCTCGGAATCCTGTACATCATGTTCTCATATGCGCACATTGTTGTCACGCTATCTCCTACTGCTCTTCATTAGGCTTCAGTCTAGCCAGGCCCAAAAAGAAGCTCGCTAAGCCGAATGCTCCTGGGTCTGGCACCGTCTCGAATCCTGATCCACCTACATACACAGCCCTACCAAGGCTTGCCCGCATTCCTTTCGTTCCCTCTGCGGCCTTCTTGGAGGCCACAGCTGCCTCTTGAATGTTGCCTGACGCTGCCAAAGTGTCGACAAACGGATATAGTGCGTCCACGATCGTCCGATCGCCTGGCCTAGCTGGGGTGTATCTAGAAAGAGCCTCACAGCTTTGCTTGAGAGCATTCGACCAGAGTTGGGGGGTTGCTTCTCCAGGAGAGAGGACCCGAAGCGAGTGCACGAGCGCGTTGAGGAATATAGCAAACAGCGCACCAGACTATATACAACGTCAGTTTCTACGTATCTGTGGCTCCGTTGTTCGCCCCGGGAAGGCAAGGTGAAGAAAAAGTTACTTACTGTGCCATCCATCGAATTTTCTATTACCGGCACAATGTTTGCCACATCAACCACCAGATCGCCAGTTGCTTGCGTTTCTTTCAGATGCTTCAAGACCGCTGCTCGTGTTAACGTAGGGTCCTTCTTAGATAGGAGCAATCATACCTTCGGCCCCTCTTTTGAGACCGATTCCACAGTCCCCATCTCCAACAACAGTATCAAACTTGGTCACTTCAGGCTCGACGGAAACCAATGCCTCAAGCCCGGATACTAACGCTTTCGTGAACGCTGCAGCATCCGCCTTGAGTCCGCTGGGTTTGGCGCTTTGGTCAGATGAGTCGGTATCCTCTCGGGTGTTCGTATTCTTAGCTTCCCAAGTGGCTTTCGAGACGGGCGCTGTCCACCCGGTCGCTTCGCAGGGATAGTCGAGAAGTTGGATCATACTAGGGCCGCCGATCTCAGTGTTCACGACGTTTAGGAGGGATATGCTGAATCCGAGCCCGTTCAAACTTGTCATGTACGTGCCACTTAGAATTCTCACTGGCTGAATGCCCCATTCTCCAAGTTGCTTGACGATCTCTGCAGTGATCCCTCCAAGTTCAAGAACACTAACACCGCCCAAGTTGTTCACTAACAATACCACTTCGTTTGAATTCACCTCGAGAAACGCCCGGTCCTTGTCGTTTTTATCAAGTAGCTGAGACAACATTGTCTTCACTAGCTCAGGCAGCTCGACCTTGGCTCGACCGGATCCCGCCTCATTGTGGATTCCCATCCCTATTTCAACCTCGTCGGCACTTAGACTTCCCTCCGCTTTGGGGTCGAGCGGCGCTCTCCCAGGAACGTGGACGTGTTCGAGGCTGGCCCCGACACTGACCAAGTTGTCTGCTGTGAGCTTAGCAACCTTGCTTACCTGCTCCAACGGTGCCCCTTGAGCAGCCAAGGCGCCAGCAATTTTGTGCACGAGCACAGTCCCGGCAATGCCGCGCCGACCTACTTTACCTCCCTTTTCTCGGCCAACGCCAACATCGTCGCCGACTACAAGCATCTCGACTTTCAGACCGGCGGCCTTCGCCTTCTCCACAGCCATGCCAAAGTTGAGCACATCTCCGGTGTAATTCATGACTGTTACTAGGACGCCTTTATCAGTATCGACCCGCGACGTGATAGCCTTTCGCACCTGCTCTGCGCTGGGTGATGCGAATATGGTTCCGGCTACAGCGGCGGACAGCAAGCCCGAGCCGACGAAAGCGCCGAAGCTAGGCTCATGGCCGCTACCGCCGCCGCTGATGATGGAGACTTGTGGTGCATGCCCGGGTCTTCGATAGACGATCTTATTTGAGGCGTCCAGTGCCACGGATGGGTTGGTCAGAGTTAGGCTCTGCAGGGCAGTGTCTACCAGAAGGGTAGGGTCATTGATGAAATGCTTGGCCGACATGGTGCAGGTTGAAAAAGGCTGTCACGTAAATTCCTTGTCATGGGGTATTCGTCAAGAAACATTCAATTTTTTTGGCCTAATACTAAAAGCAACCGCCCGAAGGCGTAGATAAATGTCGTGAGAGTTTGCCCGGGCTAAGAGGGGTTGGTTATCCTAGAAAATGCCGAATCCGAAAGACGGATTTGATTATCCTAGGTTCCTGTCCTAGGCGTATCGGTAGTTCACATCCAGACGGGACTTGATCTAGCCACATAGGCTCAGATTTCAACGACTTATTTCGCGCGCGGTCTTGATCGTTGACAAGGAGGTAGTCCAAGGCGTGCACCCCGGACGTTCGGCCTAACAATGAGGGGCTTTGCGCGTGACGACACCGAGGGGCATTGGGGGTCGATAGTACCTGCTGCTAGGGAGAGGGATGTGGGGGGATAGGAGGTACCTAGGTATTTGGGGCTTGTGAGGGAGATGTGGCTTGGCAACTCCCAGTCATGGACAAGATACCTACCAACTTGTGTAGTACTTATGTGCCTGCAGCCGAGGGGATCTAAATTACCTCTAAAGGTTACTTCTCTTCTTAATACGAGTGAATATTATGCCATGATTTCCGGGATTTTGTCGAGGATTTTCAAATTCCAGGTCTACTTCGACACGTCGAGAGGTGCTAGGTATTGTCCGAGCGTCCTAGACATGAATCCAGGTACTGCACCTAACAATACATTAAGCTCATTGGCTGACTCAAGGCTTGGCCTGGGCCTAGCCCAGTGTTTCCGCTGTGCCCCACGTTCGATTAACAGAAATTGGGTGGGATTTGGGATTTTGCTGTATGAGTGACTCAACCTCAACAGCTACGTACTTCAACATTTTGATCAGCATGAATATCTCATGACATATTGTTATCTGCCTCCCGCTCAGGGCAAAATCAACGTCGCTACCATACGCAAATAATTAATTTCAGGCCAGAATTATCTCCCTACGCGCCCGATTTAAAACCCCGCGCCGTGTCATCCCTGTGCTTCGACACTCTCCAATTCGACGACACACCGGCCCCCATTTTCGTCGCATAGTGTATAAGACTTGACGAAGCGATCATGTCGGCGGCAGCCAGTGGCCCTCCGGCACAGGGGAAGCCGAAAAATCTAGAGAAGCCGCAAACTACCCCAGCAAATACACAGGCCGCTCCAAATGGCGAGTCGCAGACCAAAGGCGAAAATGTGGCCCCACCCACCGCGCCTAAGCTGTCCAACGCAGAATTGAAGGCGAAAGCAAAGGCAGAGAAGCAAGCACGGCGAGCCCAAGCAAAGGCTTCCAAAGATACGGCGCCAGGAGGTGCACCAGCACCCGTGCCGGCCGGACAACCAGGCAATCTGGCCGCGGAATCGAAGGGGAACAAAGCAAAGGGCAAGCCGGATGGCGCTCCGCCCGCCAGTGTGGGCGCAACCGGGAGAGTTGGCGCATCTAGGGGATCTGTGCCAACCGTCCCTCCCAAACCAGAGAATCCAATCCCAGAGTGTTTCAGTCACCTTTCCATGGCCAAGAGATTGCCAATCACACAAGCCGACAAGGACGTTCACCCCACGGTCTTAACCCTCGGTCAACAGATGGCGACCTTTGCCATTGACGAGAGCATCGTCAGATTAAAAGCGACCCTTCTAGCTTTCAAGAAGGTAAGATCTGTGAATCGGGTGTCTCCGCCGAGCCAGCACTAATCGCTTTGCTAGGTGATCGACTCGTACACCACACCACCTGGAAACACACTTGCGCGGCACCTGACGCCCCATGTTCTGAATCCGCAAATTGAGTACTTGAGCGCCTGCCGCCCCATGTGCTTTTCCATGGGAAATGCGATCCGGTGGTTAAAGTTGCAGGTCAGTAAGATTGACCCAGACGTCCCGGATGTCGAGGCCAAAAAGGAGCTCTGTGCTAGCATAGATGCATTCATACAAGAGCGCATCAATTTTGCGGATGTTGTAATTGCCGAAAAGGCCGCCGGTTATATTAACAATGGCGATGTTGTCTTGGTGTATGGCCGGAATACTCTTGTTGAACGGACTCTACTTCATGCTTACTTGGTGGGCGGCACAAAGTTTGATGTCATCGTGATTGACGATCCATATGAGCGACAAGGTCAAGCGCTAGCCAAGACTCTAACCGCGGAGGGACTTAATGTGTCGTATAGTGGCGATTTCGGCGCGCTTCAGTTCCATGTCCAGCGTGCCGATAGCATTTTGCTTGGCGCTGAAGGCATGTTCAGCAATGGTGCGCTGTATGGCCGCTGCGGCACGTCCGATCTAGCTATAGCCGCTAAAGATCTTGGGAAGCCGGTCTACGCACTTTGCGAAACCATTAATATCACCGACAGGGTGTCCACAGATTCGCTCACGTACAACGAAATTGACCCAGAGAGGTGCTCTGGGTCTTCGTTCAGGTTACTCTACGATACAACCCTCAGCCATTATCTATCGACAGTTGTGACTGAAATATCAAGTGCTCAGCCGACATCAGTCTCATATCTACTACGGAAACTGGAAGATTCCAACTAGAAGATGGGACTTCTTATAGGTAGTGGACATCATCCTCGCATTGGGGAATCAAAATAGCGTCTTTGTATCATACAAGATCTAGGAGAAGCCAAATTGCATACAGAGAGTTATGCGGCGTACGGTCTCTGGCGGAGACATGGTGAAGCTAGATTTTGCCGGTACACGAAGAATAATAGCGGTATTTGATGCGTCAGGAGTATGAAAGTTTGCTTTGATTCGTACGTGATAGTCGATTTCGTCGGTTTTGTAGTTTCGCGACCAGAACTCCCTCTATATGATGTACAGTGAAGGCCAAAGGGATATCGACCAGTTACAACGTTTCCGCCTCGGCATCGCGGGCCGCTTTCCTCGCCCTCTTTTCTAAGATCAATCGCTTGCGCTCTTCTAGCACTGCCGTTTGTCGCTCGTCAACACCTTGTAGCCAGTATCCGAAGCTCGCGCCGACGCCCGCGAAAACGGGGTACGCCCATAATGAGCCCCTGTTGAAGAAAGGTCGCATTTCGAGGCCGAGCTGCCAGAAGCGAACGGCAACGCCTGCATTATGCGGTTAGCCGTATACTGCAATTCCAATTACATAGCTCGTAGTCGTCGTAGCGGCGAATCGAGGGTTTAAGGAAGCTAAGCTGTCATACCGAAGCCGGTCCAGAAAACGACTCTGTGCACCATTGTGATTGACCGGAGAGGAAATTTGCCTCGGTGGCCGGTTCTGGAGGATGGGTTTCGTGGCGGACAGGTCGTTGATGCCCTCTCGATCTCTGGTTGGCTGCGTTTGTGGTGATGCGGCGATTAATGATTGTTGACTTGGGTGAGGATGCAGTTGGAATTGAAGGTTCAGCAAGCAGTAAGTAGCAAGGGTGGTGACTATGCACAGACCACGCTCATACAGCACCAGAACCAAGAGTGTATGCGGATCTACCTACTTACACTAGCATCTATCGATAAGTACCGCGAGACCGGGTAGCTAAAGTTGGAAGGGAACACACACTGTGGTTAGGTGGGGTACCTTACCTCTCTTCTGGCCTGGCCACTTCTGGCTTGGCCACTTTTGGCTACCCTAGCCGGCTTTCTGCTTTCTGCTTTCTGCTTTCTGACCCCGGGCCACTTCTGGCCACCCTAGATAGGTACCTTTTGTAGCCAGGCCCCCCTTACCTAAATTCAATTTCTCCCTAGGCCAAGTCCTCATTTGCGACAGCGAAACATCGTCCGTTGTCACAACTTTCTTACTCTCTCTGCCCGCGAGTCTTCTATGATAAAGGTGATATATCGTACCACAGAACGAATTGTATCTTCAGGTTGGGTATCTATTCATCTCTAGCCAGACGTTAACATCGCGCATGCGGCCCGATGGCCTCGTCGGCCGTCGCCATGGCGTCCACAGAACAAACACCCGCTCCCTTGAATGGAATCACGCCTCTTGCACCTAGGAAATTCAAGGCCTCGGACCTTCCTTTGCCATCAACTACGCGATCGGCGATCGAGGGTCTGGCTCACAGCTTCAAGAAGAAGGGCGGATATGATGCGATCCGAAAGCAAGTCTGGGAGAAGTTCGAACAGAGTGTAACTCCACCACATCACTCATTTCGTCGCGCATTTGATGGGACAAGCCTCTGATCATGGCAACTCTTTAGGACTACGAGGCCCAAGTCACCAAATCTATCCTCGAGGTAGCCGAGCAAGAAGTCGAGCGCAACCCCGCTCAACTCCTCACCCTCGAACGTCGCAAAGCTGCTGCTCTAATCGACGGTGCACTCGATCGTTCTGGCGTTTACCAGAAAGCTGAAGCTGTTCTCGACCAGCTGATTGATGTCGAGGCCATAGAAGCCCGCATGCGTGAGCTGCGTCAGGTTGAAATCGGTGCTGAAAAGGCAGAAGAGGAACGAGTTCGCGGCTCTAAGACAGATGAAGAATATGCTGCCGAATCAACAGCGAAATTAGCCGCTCGCGAACAACTTCGACAAGAGATTCGTCTTAAAGAGAAACAAATACAGGAAGAGAAGCTCAAGATTGAGCGCGAAGAGAGAAAGAAGCGAGAGCGAGAGCGAGAACGTGAAATGGAAGCTGCCGAGGCCAAGCGTAAGGAAGAGCGCGACGCTCGTCGTCGAGAAAGAGAAAAGAAGGAAGAAGAGCGCCAACGTGATAGGGAAAAGGAGCGAGAAGAGCGACGCCGAGCCCGGGAGCGTGACCGTGATCATGACAGAGACATAGATCGAGACGCACGACGCAGGTCAAGATCGAGATCAAGGTCGCACCGTCGGGACAGGGACCGCGACAAGAGTCGGCGACACGATAGCCGCGACAGACGACGACACGAACGGTCTCCTCGAGAGGAGCGTGATCGAAATAAAACCGAGGACATTAAGAAACAGCTCACTAAGGAGGATCTCGAAAAGCTCGAACAAGAGGCACTCGCGGATCTTCTACGTGAGAGTAATAAGGACAACCCCAAGCCGCTCGAGATGGAAATTGACCAAGCTCTGGTGCCACCCCCCCGAAGAACGAAACCCGCCTCTGCAATTCAGCCCATACGTCGTGATCCCGCCAAAACATCGGATTTTAAAAAGGGTCCGGATATAGCTAAAAGCGAATCTAGAGATCCTATCAGAGATCTAAGTAGCACCCAGGAAGCAAAGGATGCGCAGTCTAAGGAGTCTAAGGGCTTATTAGAACCTAAGGAGATTAAGGATACTAAAGACGTTAAAGATTCGACGACCAAGAACGAACTAAAGCCTACTCCTGCCCCATCGCGAAATCATCGGGATCGATCGCGTAGCGCTGTGGACGACCGTAGAGATCGCCGGCGAGTTCGAGAACGTAGTCACGCACGTGGCGAAGGCGATGAGCGGGATAGGAGCAGATCACGCTACCGGTCGGACCGTAGAGAGCGAAGCAGATCAAGAAATCACGTAAGGGAGCGAACGCCCGAAAAGGACACATACCGACCTGGGGATCGCTATAGAAGTCGGTCGCGACTACGAGATAGGGATGCTAGAAGCCGCTCCAGGACGAGGCCTGAACGGAGAGACCGCAGCCGCTCGCTAGATCGCTACAGACCTGAGCGGAGAGAGCGTAGCCGTTCTCGTGCCAGAGACGATCGTGAAAAGCGGGCTCGGAGTCGGTCAAGAAATCGGCTCGATCGACGAGATGGTCATCGAGATCGCTCTCGTTCACCTCGGGACCGCACAGAGAGACGTGATAGAAGTCGCTCGAAGCTAGCATCTGATCGCCGAGAGCCCAGCAGATCTACTCGGCGTGCACGTAGCCGAGACAGGGACAAAAACAAAGACCCTGATAGCGAGAAACCACGTGACCGTGCGGGTGAGCGCGAAAAAGAACATAAAGGAGACCGCGATCGCGACCATGATCGTAGAAGCCGTTCCAGATCTCGACCACCAACGGCCAAAGGACCTGTCTTGAACGATGCTGAGACATGGAAGCAAAGCGAAATCAAAAGACGCGAGCAGGAAGCCAAAGCGTACCTGAAAGCACAAAAGGAAGCCCGCGAAAAGGGCCTACCTATCCCTGGGCTTGATGATCGACGCAGTACAGGCGACCGCTCCCCTGAAGTCAAAAGGTCGCGTGCTCTTGACGAAATCGATCGTTATCGCCCTGGAGAACGTGATCGCGACCGAGACCGGGACCGTGATAGAGACCGAGACAGGGACAGGGACCGAGATCGAGACCGAGATCGAGACCGTGATAGGGAGCCCGACAAGCGAGGGGACAAGTATCATGAACGAGATCGAGAACGGCCCGACCGTGATCGGGAGGAGCGTCGTGATAGAGAGCATGAGAGAGATCGGGACCGAGATCGTGACAGCCGCCGTGAACGACGGCGGAGCAGGAGCAGAAGCAGGAGTCGAAGCCGACGGCGTGAGCGCGAGCGAAGTCGGGACAGAAACCGGAGTCGCGATCGTGACCGTGAGAGGGCCCGTTCTCGATCCCGGGATAGATACCGCGACAGAGACCGGGATAGGGATAGAGATAGGGACCGGGACCGGGATAAGGAGAGGGAGCGTGACAGAGACCATGACCGAGATAGGCGCAGCCGACGCGAAAGAAGCACGTCCCGCCGGGACAGACGCAGACGTAGTCGAAGTCCCTGAGTTCCGACCATTACACGGGAATAATTGAAATTTGCTATTCGGCGTATAGAACGATATCTAGTGATTATTCCGTTACAGTGTACAACTATGTGAAATTGTGGGGTTCGGAGGAGGGAAGAAAAGACGCAGGTAAACGCGCGCAAGGTAGCTCAATCTGTGCCATTTTGAGGACAGACCAAGGGATGAAGCATGTCCTGTGGCCACGAAGGCTTTGATTATTACCTGCCTGGAAAAGATGATAAATACCCTATTTGGGGTTGTGGTTTCGCTCCCAAGGCGGCGCAGAGAGTGTTTTACGAGACAACAAACTTAATAGCATACTCTATCTAAACCGTTTCTGCGTTTTGACAATGTGCAAGCTTTTGAGGTGCGCAATTCTGTTCATCGCCATAGCATTACTTGAATGGCATCTACACGTGTAGTTCGGACGTTAAAGGAGGGGCAAGTTTGAGCACCATCATGGTTGCCCGTTGGCGATTTCAGAGACTCAATTAGTTAAGGATGAGCTTCATGCAGTGCGGTACAAGTACAGTACTGTACTGTACTGTACTTATCGCGGCTGAATACCCACATCCGTCCAAGGCCGCCAACAAACCTGCTTTAAGCAGTGATGCGTACATAAGTACATACAGATTACTGCACAGCCCCGCCAGATCTTGAAGGGCTTCAGCCTACACTAGACTAAGTCTATCTAGATAGTCTAGACCTGAACAGACCTGAACAGACCTGAATCCAGACGGAATCGGGTTGCGAGACGCTCAAGCGCAAACAATACCTCAATTCCAGAGCTGGTATGCTCCCCCGTGAATGTGCGCGAAAGCGATTTTGCAACCTCGAAACTCATGGACCGCGCGTGATGAAACGGTTTGAGACTCCCCGGCTGCGTAGCATCCTGCAGTACTATGTAAGTACACACGTACTTCAATATCTTGGCAAAAGCCTGCCTGGGTATACACTAGGCCGCGGCGTAACTGAAGTCAGCCGCTATGCTTATGCATGCCAAATACACGTGTAATTCGAAGGACTGCTACCTTAAGAAGTAGGTACTGTACTACTGCACCACCAGTACGCAAGCTTAGTGTCAACACTAACTGAAAAGAACCTACATATAAGCGAAGGCAGCATAGCATGTTGAGGGTTTGGTGGGTGTTCATGGACTTAACAAAGCATACTACTTTTGATGATAGATAAGTACCTAGGTAAGTATTTAGTAGGAGGAATACTATGTATGGGCCGAGGTTAGTATCGTCCAATCGTCGAATCCACCCGCAGCCGATTCCTTAGATAGCAGTCTGTCGGGAGCATCTTACATCATTACTATGTAAGTACATCATGGATGTATACGTACCATCCCGCCTGGCGTTAACACAAATCAGACACACGTTGCCACCGGTGTGCTGCATCCAGGGCAGAAATCTAGGACGAAATGAGACGATCTGACCCATGCCCCTGTATCAAATTACCTGTTATGGTAAAGTCTGCATGCAAAGGCGAACCACTAACAGTCATGCGGTGGGGGCCTGCTGGGGGGCTGGCGTCCGTCGTTCCCAGCAGGCTCGCAAGCCCATACGTAGCAGTGGTACGCATCCGGAAAGGCCAGGCCAAGTTACCACTCTTCCCGCTCAGCCCGAACCAGAGCCATAGCCAGAGCCATAGCCAGAGTACGCGCTATTCGTCACAGGCTGCCACACCTGCACCTGCTGCCGTATCTTAGGTATCTAAATACAGGACCTGAGGTGGTATCTATCGCTGCTGTATCCCCAGGTCGTGTGCTACTGCAGTAGTCCACAGTAGTCTACAGCACTGTACTGTAGGTACCGTACAGCGCAGCGCAGCACAGCACAGCGTTGAGAGGTCGAGGCCGCTTTGTCGTTGTCGTCGTCCGTCCACCTGCATTGCGTCCTGTTGCATCCCCATTATTCGTTATTACCCCAATTCTTGCCGTGTCACCGTGTCACTGTGTCGGCGCCGTGTCAGTGCTGTGACGAGTCACATTGGGTACCGACCCAGAACTACCCTCACAAGCTTGTTCTCCTCACTGTCATCTTCCCATTCTGCCATTTACAACCACTAGACTACCATTCGTCCTCCAAGCTGGCTTGCTCTCTTCCCTCACCTAGTCTAGACTGGGCCGTTTCGAGCAGGTAGCAGACCTCTACTACGGTGTTCGCTTTCTTTTCCGTGCCTTTTTGTATCATTTTTTTTCTTTTCTTTCGCCGTCGCCATCCACCATCACCGCCTCCAGCCTGGTCTGTCCCCTCACACCGACAACAACGACCGCGAATTCGCCCTTGGCTTCACCATAGCGTAACGTAGCGTCACTCGCCTTATCGCCACCACGTCCCACTGCCCTTCAGCCCGTCGGGCAATTGAGTGTACGACCACGGCGACCACGGCGACCACTACAACACTCCTCGTCAAGCGCCCGATCCAAGCGGTGTTCCTGTGCCCTCGGCACGCCTGACCATCAGGTTATTAAGTGTCGGCCTTCTTATCATCGTCTTTAGCTATAGCATCGGGGTGCCCTTCCTCGACAAGTCGGTGGCCGAATGATTGTGGCGAATTGGTGACGGAAACGTCCCAGCTTTGGAGCAGGCTCATTTCACCAGCAACAACACGCAATTACCGCACGCCCAACATGGCGAGCCCTCTCGACGGCATCGTCATTGGGCTATTGTCGTCCTTTGGCTCTGCCGTAATAGTGGCCTTGATCTTCATCGTTATCTACTTCTTCCGTCACACCGCATCCGGTCGCATCTTCCTAGACCGCATCGGCCGGCCCGGCGAATATGACGATGAACAGGCTTTCGCGAGAGAAGAGGCCGAGGCCCTAGAAACGATGGATGATATACAGAGAACAGAGTACCTCAGAGCCAAAGGTACACACTCTCCGGATTTTGCAGCGACTCTTTCAACGCTTGGTTGTACTGTTAGCTAACTTGGTTCTCAGCCTTTATACAAGGAAACCCACCCGAGTCGATCCAGACAGACATTTCATTATCGCAATATTTAGCTATTCAAGAAAAGGGCGTGTCAGCATGGGAGTTTGAGCCAGAGTTGGAGATCGCCAACTGTTTTGTCGAAGCCAGGACCGAGATCGAATTCTTCGACTCCGAGTGCACAGTCATGAGCAACCTACCCGTGCCGAAGCAAAACGAAGTTTATTACTGGGAAGCAAAAATATTCGAAAAGCCCGAAGCCACATTGTTAAGCATCGGGATGTCCACAAAACCGTATCCGCTATTTCGGCTTCCAGGTATGTGCGCCGTCCATCCCAGCAGGTGAGTCTATCGCTAATCATTGTCTTCAGGATACCACAAATATTCGGTTGCCTACACATCCACAGGCGGGCGGAGATACAATCAGCCCTTCACGGCATCACCATATGGGCCTTCGATTGTGCAGGGCGACGTTATCGGCGTGGGGTATCGCCCTCGAACTGGCACCATTTTTTTCACCCGCAATGGCAGACGCTTAGATGACGTTGTCCATGGTTTGAAATCACAGAACTTCTTCCCCTCGGTTGGCGCCAACGGTCCTTGCATCGTTCACGTCAATTTTGGCCAGGCTGGCTTTGTCTTTATTGAGGCCAACGTAAAGAAATGGGGGCTCGCGCCTATGACTGGTAGTTTGGCGCCACCACCCCCATATGGGAGCGAACAAGGTAGTATCCTATTGGAATCCGGCCGTAGGAAGGACGAGGCTCCGGGATCACCATCACAAACGCATTCCTATCCACAATCGTTTCAGACATATACCACCCATGGGGGGCCAATACTAGAATCCAGCCACGCACGAACGAGAAGCGGCAGTTATCGAGTTCTTCCACCTACCAGCCCGGGACCACAGAGAAGTCCTACGGATATATCTCTAGCACAGTTGGTCCCCACAGATGAGGTAGGGGAAGGGAGCACCAGCAACCATGGCTTTGTACCGTCTGGAGACCATGTAGTCAACATCGCTGGCCTAAGTTTGCATGAAGCCTCACATCCACCACCCGAATACACTAGTCCCGAGCATTCTGACGAGGACGGCTCAGGCAGCGGTTCTGAGAGCGATATTGCTCCGCTAATTAGGGCCCCAGTACGGAGTCGTGGGGCTTCTGTTGCTGCGTTTCGCCCGAACAACCCCCCAATCCCCAGTTATAGCGACGCTGTGCGCCAAGGCGCTGGTAGGGATAGAAGCCGAAGCGATACGAGTGCCATGCAGCGGCGGGTTGGCCGTTGAAATTGACTGGCTTTTTCTCATCAAAACTTAGTCTGGAGTTCGTGGGCGCAAAAAGAATCAGCATAATTCCTGTTGTGAGAGAAGACAAGCATCTCTCCAACCAGGGAATCCGTACAATTCAACTGTCAGGTGGGGAAACACTACCACTATGTTATTGTTAGAAATACCCGGCTAGCAAGACAGATTGTAGCCATCAACATGCGAAGCGGAGTTTCTGGTGTCGTTTTAAGATGGACGTTTTTTTTTAGCCGGCCGACGGCTTGATCACCGGCGGCAGCTATACACCGCTTGCTTTTTGGCTTTACGATATTACTGCATAGATACATTGCATTGGGAGCCCGGCTGGTTTGCTAGTTTGTGTTCGGGCAAGTGGAGGGTTGAGTAGGCGAACATATCTCGTATCATACCTCAAATGTGAACATATCACTATCTCGTTTATTTTTCGCTACGGCTTGTCTGGTCCGCCACGTGACGTATCCTGCCTCAGAGGGTAACAGTTGTATGTTAAGGGGTAAGTTAGTACCTGACATTATATTAAGGATTCTTTCTTCGGCTTCTCGTCTTATTTGAGCTTGTAGATTGTTCCTTCAAAACGCTCAGCTCGTTCGCGTCGGGATGAGCAAGTATCACACTGCACGCGAGACGTCTCAAACAGATCAAAGTCATTTGGCACTACTTGGCGAAGCACATCCGGAGCGAAATTCGGAATCTAGCCGAGTGAAGCTGGCTAACTCGGTTATGCCGCCTACGAACCGTTCGTGTGATACTCGTTGTAACAGTAGCGTAACACTTACTCAATCCTGCAGAGAGTAGGAACTAGGCAGACAGATAGTCCTACTTAAAAACTACAGCGCCGCGAGGGACCGACTCTCTCTTGCTCCTACTTACCCAGCACGATCACGGGCCGTAGGAGAGTTTAGAGCAGCGCTGTTCACTGGCTTGGCCAGACCAGATACATTACCTGTTCGCGCAGGATTGTAGTACACCTTGGAGATTTCGTCAACGGGGATTATTCTTTTCTAGTCGTTAGCCCGGATTCGAGCTACGTGCCTCTCTTCGCGAGGCCATTGTGAAGACCGGGCTGTCTGTCCCAACAGATCGGTTGTCCTATCTAAGATCGTGTCGTAGCACCGAGCCGGCGTTTTCTGGTAGCCGCTCATGCCCCGTGGTGGTGGTAACGAGCACAACAACATCGGGTGTGCGAGGCTCTAGCACGGCTGGGTCTGTACGAGCCTCGGGCGGAGTTAAATCATGCATCACATCCGCAGGCTTGACAGTGTGTTGTACGAAGAACCCGGCTGCGCGTTTGTTCTGCGCGGTTTAAACTTAGAGTGCTTCGTTTCTTCTCAAGGTGGTCTGGCGCATGTATAGGCGGTCCGAGATGCGAATGACGGCAGGGCACTCCATTATCAACTAGCATCATTCTGGTCAGGCTATCCTGCGTCTATTTTTGCTCGTACTGGGTACAATTTCATGAATTATCTTTGATCTAGGTCAACTGCTAATTGAGGTCCTGCATGGATCTGATCGACGCTACTTTCATGGTTCTTCTATGATTCATTTAAATAAATGGATACCGTCATGAAGCATCCAAGACTACCTCCTCCCGTGATATATCGCCCTCACATGTTGGATTGGCTCTGACCAATTTCTGTAATAGTTGTCTTAAATTCCCATGATAGGAAACCTGGAATGTAAAATCCAGACTAGATCTCAGGATTGGAATATATTTTTAAAACACAACGGTGGCGGTGATCCTTTCCATCTTCTCGTAGTACAATGAAGAGAAAATTGTCGATGCACTTAACATGGCATATACTTCAATGCGTACGGGTAATATTGTGAGCAAAGTTTTGGGCTCAGGTTTTACCTTATGCTTTATATGTAATGGGCAACTTAACCCTCGTCGCTCTAGCTATCAAGGTTGTCTTTTTAGCGCGTTCCCTAGGATGCTATAGGAGAATAGTTAATAGCTGTGCAGTGGTGCTCTTACAGAGTATGTTCTTGAGCTCTTCGATACTATCTCAGTATTCTTATGTAATCTATCGGAGTGGGGCCCTATTGCTTGGCCCCACCCCAATCAGTTCAGATATAATTGCTAACTCAAAAACTGCGTTGTCAACTGTCGATTTGGCGCAATGGTAGCGTACAGACCTCCTAATTATGGGCAAGTCTGGGGTTGCGGGTTCGAGTCCCGTGATCGATGCATTCCGATCCAGCTCTCCTGGCGCTTTATTCTTTTGGCCAATACTTCTGATGATTCAGATGCAATTTGAATTAATATATCGTCCACTTCTGTATTTTTGCAGGATATGTATGGCCTCGGTGGGTTAGATCTCATGGGCTTTCAACCAGGGGGTCTAGTTGGTTAGTTGGCTTGGGTGCCATTCGATGGTTTTTGTGCGGGGTTCACCCCTTTGTTTACAGCTACTACAGGTACGAGGCACAGTGTATTGGCTCCTCACGGCTACTGCCAGGTCACTCACTCACTTGGCTCCATTACTCCTACAACATCGCTATCCACCTATCGCTCCAACACTACTACATGCATACAGTTCTGGGGGAGTAAAACACATTTATCGCTTGATGACTAATGTCGTAACTTTGATTCGCTGCTCGCTGTGTTCATGTCGCCCTAGGGTATCTCAAATTCTTGTAACAGTTGAACTGACAAAGCTGTCTGTCCGGTACCTTTCTGCTCTGTCTATACAACACCACTAATAAAAGGATAGACATTGAAGTCTAGTAGTAAAAGATGAGGGGAGTAAGACGGCTAGTTCATCTGCTGTGATCCTCTATTCCAAATTCCCCAACTCGTAGATGCTGTTCCGGAATGCAGGTAATTAGAAAGCACACATGGTTATTCGTCTGCAGTCGTCTCGTTGTTCTGTGTTCCATAGCTTCCCCCAAATAGCCAGAAAGAAAACTTTTAGAAAGGCATCAGTATCATGTCGTAAGAGAATCATAAAATATGACACGCTATGCCGTTTAACATTCGCAAACGCTAGGCCCGTAGTCGATTATCGTAAGGTCGTATATAAAGGCCATCGGGCTAAGTCGTAATTAATACAGTCAAAGGTCCTGGTAGAATTATCCAGAGTCCGAACGGAGTTCGCGAAGATCAAGTGTGTTTTGTAGTGTTGAAATCATAGAAATCCGCCCTCGTTCCCAAATACACCGATGCTGCCACGCCACCGACAGCGTTCATCGGGAGTCTGGCTGGTCCCGTGAGGGCTCATGGACCCCCGCGGTGTATGTGTGTCGTAATCGCCACTCCCACGATTACTACCAGTACTTGCGTTCGATTGCACGAGGAGTAGACTACTCGTACCGCTCAATCGCTTCGTGAAGTCATTAAAACTAAGGTTCTTCGCATCGGAGGTTGAGTGCCGTTTCTCATGATTTCGCCGCATCGCAGCTCCTTCCGGCATTCTGTGTGGCGACGCCAGAATGTGCGGTGGCGGGTTAGAAATGTAAGGTTGGCTACTCGTTCGCTGGGCTGCCGGCCGGTTTCGTGTGTGTGCCGTGTGCGGCCGTAGCGATGGTGCGCTGCTCAATCCAGACTCGCTATAGACCGAGTTGTGTCGGTTGGGCGTGAATCGGAGCGCTTTGAGCGAGGCATCCATCTCGTCGTGATCGTTGTCTTGCTCAAAGGCGTAGTTATCACTATCCTCGTCTTCGTCGTCCTGTCCCGCTTCCCTCCTGGATTCATCCTCATCGCTGTCGTCTTCTTCCCATGTACTCCTCAAAGGTTCTTGCCTCGGCGCTCTCCCCGCATCTGTGTTTCTCCGGCGATTTTCTGCTTCACACATAAGTGCCTCAAATCTGGCAAGCGAAGTGAGCTTCTCCTCTCCAGCGACTTCTCTATCGGAGCCGGGGATATAGCGCATTTGGAAGGCTCTGTCTAAAATAGTCTCGCGGGGCGTTATGCGGGGGCTGGAGTCGAGGCTGGGCTGACTAGGGTCATGGGAAGAGCTGATGCTAGCCCGGCCCCTGATGGGAGAGCTCAAGGTAGACGATCGTCCTTGTGACATAGTCCATCCCTCTACGAAATGCTCAGGGTGCTCATCTAGAGTAGAAGCGGGAGAGGGAAGATCAGAGTGCTGCAGGTTAGTGTAATGCTGCTGCGCAAAATTCACACTACCCGGAGCCATAGAGCTCGTGCAGGACAGATCGCTCTTCCGAGAGCGAAGGCTAGGGGAACCAGACGTGTATATTGAACTTTGGTCGCGTGGGGAAGGGTGAGCTCTGCCAGACGGCTTTGATTGCAGCTTAGACATTAACTTTCCCTTCGCACTCGACACTGGCCCAGGTTTTTCGGTGGCATCTTGCGCTGGGGCAAATGGGCTAATGAAGACTGGAGACGTCGGACTAATTGGGCTCAGAGGCATGGACCGGTAGTGCTGCACCAGCGACTGAATATACCTCGCCCAGTCATCCAAGTCGTAGCGCGATCCCTCAGCACTGAGAAACCATAGCTTCGTTGGGCCGGTGTCCTTGTTCGTGATTAAGCCAGTGGTCCGGCTCGATCGGCGCTTTCGTAGCTTGTCGGTGGCCGGGTCGGGGGAGATCTGAATAGTGAGAGTAGGGAGAGCCTGACCCTGCTTCCGGTGGGCAATATGTTGCACTTGACAGTCTGTTATTGACGCAATCGAGTGCTGAATTATGGGATCGTTATCGTCCTGACACAATGTTAGCACATGCACGCCAGGTACGCGAGTCGTCTAGAGCGCACCTTGGACTTGTAAACAGAAAAATATGCGACGTCCGTGAGAACTTTCTGCTGTGATTTTGAAGACCGACTCCCCGTATCTCTTTTACGAGCAGTTGATAAAACCTGGGAAAGTGAGAGATTTGGCTGGTGACCATCTTTCTGGTACAGTGGGCCAACGGTCACATAACGTGGCTAGAGATGGAATTCGTCAGTACTCCGATCAAGTGAAACAAGTGTGCAAATGAGTGATAGTAGCTACCTTCCAGACAGGCTTTCCAATGATTGGACCCCGATCCGGGGGTACAAGGAGAATGTCTTCCATGAGACCGCAGCTACTTTCGAGCGTAATGAACACTCGCTATTATTACGACTCGGGGAGCGAAAGCAATCTTGTCCGGTCCTCGATCAATGATGTACGATCGTGCACAGCTCACCGCGATTCGCAAGCAAAGAAGCTGAACTCTTTATTTGCTGTCAAAACGTCATAATGAGAAGAGCAATGGAATAACCGATCAGGCGGGAACGAGTCTTTGTTCTAGTTGAACAAGACAATTCGACGTCACAATGCAGGTGATTGCAGGAACGGAGTTTTAGAGAGTTGGTATTCTCTGAAAGGCTGAAGCCACCTCGGATTGAGAATTCGATTCGTGGCGAGTGATCTGCGCCAAGAGGGCGGGAAGAAAAAAAATAAAAAAGGGAACAAAGATTGCGAACCGCCTGCCAGCAATGAAGGAAGGGGTGGCGTGAAGGGGGAATAAAGTAAAAGAGATGAACTATATCGTAGTATGTATAGTAGATAGTAGTAGCAGCAGTTGCAGAGGCAGATAGTTGCGCTAACTACAAGGCTCACTCACTGGCGGTCCGTCTATCCCTGCGCTCACAATATTAAATTAAAAATACTCGGTACATAGTACTGTAACCGCTCATCTGTCTCCTGGAAAGGGCGCAACGGAGGCAAAGAGGCCAACGGGTGTGTGTGGTGTGGTGAAGGAGTCGATGTAACTCCTGAAAATACCATCTCGGCCATGATGGAATGTGGGCACGATGCCATGAAATTGATTTTCCTAGGCTTGCCGGCTAGACCTAGAATAGAATAAGCCGAAGGATTCTAACAGCGGCTTGACTGTTCTTGGCCGTAGAAAAGGATCGGTCTAAACTAAAAACAGGGAGTTTCTGATGACTTATACATTACTTGGATATGATTTATTCGTACAGTGTATCGACAGGGTATCCTTGGGGCCCGGCAGCTGGAGCCTCTGGGACCTCCACGCCAGGTTCAGGGGTATTCGGGGGCCTACAGCAGACATGTGGTGTTGCAACTTGGAGATAAGTGAGCCAACCCGATTGCAATGTAGCAATAGCGCCATCAAACAGCATCTAACCTAGTGTACAGTATTGGCCTATCCAGCGGTACCCATCTACTATACAAACTAATTGTGAGCCGACGCTCCACAGCTCTTGGTTGCGCGCAACCAAACAGGGCCTTCGTGTCTTGTGACCGGCTCTCGTGAGGTGTGCCTCCAGCCAGTAAGATCGAGGCTGCGTTCGTCCTACCTATTACCGGGCCAGCCGGGAAATGGTAAAGGGTCGTCTTGGCCCCCATACAAATGTTCTGGGTGTAACATACGAACATGGCAGTACCCGACAGCCCGCAAACGACCCCGACACTCGGTGTTGATTGATGAAGAAAGAGCCCATCAGGGAGTGTTGACGATACCTGTCACCCGATAGAAAGAGGGTGGTAATCAAAAGGAACGTCCCAGGTCACGGCCGAGAACCACGGAAAGCCCTCTAAACTATGCTAGTGAATACGGACACTAGACAGTCTACAGTAGTGAAATGTGCCATGATCCTGGGCCCAATGACTTCACCCCCAAACGATTATCGTGGCTTCGCTGACACATAACGTGCAGTAGTTTCACACCGATGCCACACACTAGAAATGGATGATCATGAGATGAAGCTGTGTGTGGCTGGCTATGGCCTACATTATGATGCGATGGAGGCAAGGAACTGCGCATGCTGTCTTATTAGGTAGTGAACAGCAAGTCAGAAAGCAGCAAGAATGACGAGAGCCACCGCCGGCTCATCATTAAGTAGGTCGCAGGTAATGCGGTCAATCCTTCGAGATTGATATTGGATACTACCCCAAGCGCTTTGAACTCTGTTCAAAAGCAATGGGGAAGGGAATGTGATTATGTTTTGAATTTGCCTACTGTACACTACTTACCCACGCTCCGCCCTCCTCTTGGCAGTACTCTCGCGCCCTGACCTCTCTTTCTGCGCGCCGAGCAACCTAGACTAACCTGGAGCAGTTATACTATGCGGGAATGGAAGAGACGATGGATTACGCGACAACACTACAGACAACGCCGTTGTCGATAGTTGTTGATATGCGACTCGTGTTGCGTGGTTGTATGCTATGTAGATATGGAGCGCAACTGCTGCACGCACACATAGACATAGCTAAAAGTTGAACGCTCGTTGGTCCTTCGCATTCGCCGTGCCTGTATGTAAGCACACTATGCTGACTACTATAGGTCGACTAGGTCCCCTGCCTTCTAGAAATTCCAAGATCGAGAATCCTTGATACAAGGAGTTGACCGCTATAGGCAGTGTAACTAAATTATAACCCCAACCATCAATGATAGCTCCAATCGAGGGGAATTTGCTTCTGAAACGCAAGCAGCTAGCAATATATACACTATTTTACTGTCCCATACTGTATGGGGTCTTCCCCTGTAAAATATACCCCTGGGCGCTGGGCGGAACCTGGTTCTGACCTGGGCGCAGAACTGGAGACAGGGACGAGGGATATAGAAGCGCAGATCACGCCTAGGTTCTCGCAACCCATGCACCATTTAAGTTAGCCAAAAATTTAATACTCCATGGTCGCTATAGTAGTAGATAATCCACTAATCTACCGGTATCTACTTAGTGCAATGTAGAAATGGCAGTGTGCCCATCTGGACCAGGAACTATAGATCTAAAGTATTGATCTCGTAGGAAGATTCGTAGGGATGATTATCTCAACTAGGAAAACGTACTTCTGACTAAGCCTGTACATTTGCGTTACATGCATGCTTGCAACGCAGTCGTCAAGTCAGAGTCAAGATCATCACTGCTTCCAGGCTACCTACGGGACATCTATATTACGTATAGAGTAGCCCGTGTTACCGCGATTACCTAGCGTCACAGAAGTATATTAGTTTCGTATCTAGCTTCTGATCTGCGTACAGAAATCCAGTGCCTATGTTGCTCTAATAGAGACTTCCCGAACAAGTGGACTTCACCGGTTATACACATCCATACTCAGGTCTATACGGGTTTGGGTATGGGTCGATGATGCGTGTCTCACAAGGATCTAGTATAGTTTTTGCGGTGTAGTAAATGGTGCTCGCCTATGAACATCTTCAAGGACTGTTGATGACCCGCACTCGCACCACCTTACGTCTTGTTTCAAAATGCTACATTAGATCCTTCATCACCGCTTTCACCGCACTCTGACCGCGTGCTACAGAGGTTCGGGATAATGATTGTGTGTTGGTACGTACTTAGTTCTAGAAGGAACAGGCCAAGTCGGGCGCTTAACCTAGGCGATCAAGCTCACACACCGCGGCTTCGAGACTATCGTGCCGTTGGGGGATCCTGAAAATCCCACGCTGGTGGTTATGGGCTGACTTCCCGGCAGCCGCTGTGCATACCCATGCCTTACACTACACTAGACCACGCGCTGACGCAAGCGTTGCTGAGCTGTGATCTAAAGATCCACCATCAGTTCGTCACGTCGAATCTACAGTAGTCTGCACATGCCAAAGGCTTAGGTTGTATTGAAGCGTGGAAAGAGAACAAGCAGAAACTTATGTGAGGCCACATAAGAATAATGCCAAGTCTCAAGTCTTAAAAAAGGAATCCCAACAAAGCGGTGCTAAGACACCGCCCGTGTAATAGTATAACAGGTACCTCGGTATATACCAGGTATTCATATTTATTCTCTTAGCGGTCACCATCCATCTATCTAAATAAAGATCTGAAACTCGGGATCTGAGCACTGGCAAACCGTTCCTAAGCAGGCTAGTACTTCATTAGGCTTGCTCGACTTGACGAGACTCCATTCTTGCAACAAG
The DNA here is from genome assembly GCA_005188305.1 of Xylaria sp. BCC 1067. Lineage (NCBI taxonomy): Eukaryota > Fungi > Ascomycota > Sordariomycetes > Xylariales > Xylariaceae > Xylaria > Xylaria sp. BCC 1067. Next base: position 4,801,658 of record SSCS01000001.1, read on the forward strand.
CGTCCTACTTAGCACTTGATTAGGCAAGGTTAGATGGCTACTAGTGCTCGAGCAGTGCTGTTGAAGCGCCACCCCGGTTCGGCTACGGACATAATCAACTTATTTCGGATTGGTGATCGGTTCTGTGACAGTGCCTCGGCAACACGATGTTAACCTCGTGGCCCCGAATAGTTCGCCACCGAACAGAGGACCGAGCCCGTAGAAGACTTAGCTCTCGAATACGTTGTACTGCGCAAGCGTTCAGCCATTGTTGTACGAGCAGTTCTGTCCGGGCGAGTTTCTATTTGCGCACTACGGTGTGCTGCGACTAGACTACTGCTCTGGTACTTCAGGTCAGAAACTCGGATCAGAAACTCAGATCTCACACACAAGCAAAACTATCTAGATTAGATAGCTCGTATCAAGATTGAGGCCCCGTTACATCACTGTGAGCGGCGATCTAAGCCGAGCCCTACACATACAACGTCGGGGTCCAGAAAATGAATGCGTTTGATGTGCCTTGCATCATGCAGTGTCTGTGGTATGTGTGCCACGCTTCGACATGTCATTTCAGCGGGCCGCCCCTAGTTCACTGACTCTGCCCAAGGAAAGACCTTGAATGCCACGCTTTGGCAGTACGTGCGCAGCAGTAGAGTGCTCCATTAGCCCGTAATTAACTCGCAGGTCAATTAGATGCTGCTCCATCTCGATGCAGTGTATATGCCATATACATGATTTCGCGATGCAGATGAACACGCCACAGCAACATTAGCTATCACTGTCTGCCGGCATATACCACAATACTGTAAACAACTGCCGAGGGCGCGCATTCGTCTATCCCGCACAACATGTCTGTATCGACTGATATACGCAATCTACTCTCCGCTAGTCGAAATACTATGTAGTGCACTAGCCGCTGGCATTACAAGTATACTTGCTTGCTGCCCCTGAATTCAAGATAGGTACCACATACCTGCTGTTGAATCTACTGGTTCAAACGTCGCGCAAGCTATGACACTACTGTAGAGTACTTTTTTAATTACCCACATGGTCTACCATACCAAGGCGAGATAAATGGTGCTTGGACCCTGCTTTCGAACAGGGCAGTATATACGCACATGCTGAAGTACATGTATAGAATCTGCTTGCGTCGTTAGCGTAAGTACTACCACAGTATGATAGATAGTCCACTGACTTTGGATCTGAGAAAACGTGCCTGGTTTAGGCAGTGAGTGGTCCAGGTACGCACGGCACAACTTGTGGCCGTTGATGCTAGAAGCGGCTTGCCAAAGTTCTGACAACGGACAGGAACCATAAAGATTAATTGTGAGGAACAGGCAGTCACACAAGGGGTCAAGGGGGAAAAGGAGCCGTGCATGAGGAGGATTTAGAATTTGTCGGCAGGCCTTGGGTCGGCCGCAATCCGCGACCGCGACCGCTCACATCACAGCTACCGGATTCAGATCCCGAACACGAATGCTTATCCAGGGCGTAGAGTCGCAGTACTGTATATATCCCTAAGCTTAGTCACCAGCGCATTCGACTAGGAGAAATAAAAAGCAACACTACGCTATGTAGTTGTAAATAGTATACCAACTTGATGATGAAATGACGTTGACTATACTACTACACCCTTAAGTAAAGATGATCGGACTGCGAGCTTTCGCCACCCATTGTAACTCATCGACTCACCGACTATTCGTGGTGTCAGCAAACCCAAGGCTCCCCGGTCTTAGCACCCCGTCAGCGCAGCCAATCGAGGACGCTGAAGGCAGACTTCTTTGCCATCCGTGACAATGAGTTTGTCTAACTATTTTTTCCTCCCCTTCGTGTGACTACCCTGTGTTTGGGAAGTCCCACGGCTTCGCCGAAGTGGCAACGATTGAAGTGCATAGCGTGGTACGCAGCCTGATGTGGGATCATTGTAGGATTTTGGTCCACTCGTGTCTGCTGCGCTCCAGTTGGATTGCAACGCCCAGAACAGAAGGGTGAAGACATTTTTCATCCGCCACTGGAAGGTAAACGCCATGCCTAGCAGTAAGCCCGCGCTCGGTGAGAGATGGTGAGCGGGATCTGCGATGATCTGCCAAGTAATACCCCATGTGGCTACAGGATACTGCCTGGGCAGTTATTCAATAACTAACTGAATACCGCCTGACACTTTTGGTACCTAGGTAAAATGCCGTCCTACGCAACGTCCTAGTCAAGGTAAATTTATCAGTGCTTCAACGATCTCGCGTCGATCTGCCGTTTATTTGGTACTCTGGATCTGCTCTGGCTACTGCTCCCGTTCCAATTCCGGTGATGATGAGAGGAGATGAGAGGAGTTGAGACATTCAAACCGCTGAACTAACGTTCGAAGTCTTCCGATAAACAAGCGATTCCAACCAACTCGACATCATACGAGCAAGCTAAGGGGTTCCGCCATAGTCTCGCGCGCCATATCTACGAACCGGTCTAGTCAGTTTAAACGGTCTGTAGTGATTTCTAGGTATGAGTCGTGCTACCCGTGAGCGCAAGTTGGGACCAATTATCACGAGAGCCCCCTCGATATTGTGCCTCGAGACCACTTAGACTATATTCTAAGCGAAGTACGGCCAAAAAAAAGATGAAACTTGAGTCTTGGGTGATGATTTGACCGTGTAGGGCCCGTGTTTCCCTCTTTAGTTGCATAGATTTTAATATATTTTGCTTATAACCTAGATAGCTACTATGGTAGCTGTGTGCGTAGTGTTGATGTATTGAAATTTCAACGTACTTGACAGTAAGGCATATTGCTTCATCTTGGAACTCGTCGCCATGATCGTGTATCTTTCCCCATTCTCGGCACCTATTGGTGTCGTCGCATGCCAAGGGACTATCTTAACCGACCTCGTCGTTCTTATAATCGTTGTGTTTCCTTAGATATTAACCGTCGCGACTTCATCGCTCAATCACCAGAAAAGGGGTTATGGTTGCTAAGAGATTCTTGCTGTGCTCCTAGATGTGTATACTACATTGGTATGCGCTTTCCAACGGTTCTAATCAATGAAGTCTTCGCCGACCTTCTCGAACTCGTGTTCAGGGTCATGACATAACTCTTTATACGCAATGCACTTAAAGCAAAGCCCGAAGGAGTTATAGCATGTTTCCGCCTTGCATCGATACAACACTCCTTTTATCTCCTGTTCTACCGAGTTAGCGGGATCGGCAAATGGTGCTCCAAAGGTGAGTTCTTACCGCAATACAGCAATCACAACTCCAGTCTTCAAATGGCTGATCCGTACGTTTTTCTCCGTCTGTTTCTGTTACGGAGAACGCTCTGAGGACGCCCTCTGATGCCCCGAGGTATCTAGCTAGATCCCCTGGGGCCCAACTTGTCTCACCGACGGCCACCCGCTCATCCATTCCTGGACTTTCTTTCTCTAGCAAAAACTTTATTATATCTTTCTGCACATCCTCATCTGACCACCTAAAAGAGTCGTTTTCGTCCCATAGACGCGCCCGCCTAGCTGCCCAATGCAGCACCGTCCACCCGTCTTTGTCCCTATCTTGCAATAAATCGGGCTGGTGTTTCAGTAGCCGTTCCACTAACTCCTTGCTTCCAGCCATCGCCGCCACGTGCAAGATGTTTCTTCCAAGACAATCCCGCATCGCCCAGATTTGAATGTCGCGAGACAAGAGTTCTTCCAGAACGTCTACCCCTCTAGCCTGTCGGAAGCAAAGGTTGAATACAGACGGCATTCCACCGCGGCCCACGGCCGTTGTGTCAGCCCCATTATCGAGAAGATAACGCAATACTTCCAAGCTGCCTGTGCAGCACGCTTGGCCGAACACTGTGGAAACGGCACCTCCCGCAGTATTCAGTTCCACCCCCAGTTCTCCAACGAGGTATTCTGCTATCTCCTTGTCTCGCAATCCGGTGCAGGCAGTCTGTAGCGGGGAGCCGACTAAGTTATGCTCTATGTGAGGGTCTCCCCCCATTCCCACAAGCATCCTCAACATCTGTGGTTTGCCATGTCTGGCTGCACGGTGGACGGGACTGCCCCATTTCGGTTTCAGGGTATTGATCTGCGCCCCTTTAGACACAAGGCACTGTACCGCGGCGGAGTTCTCATTTGTAACGGCCCAGCAGAGCGGGGTGTCGCCATTATTGTCACCTGACTCCAGGTTGGCGCCTGCGTTAGCTAGGCGACGGAGAATAGGCACGTACACCTCTGCAACCCAATATGCCCTGTTATTCAGGGCAGAATAGCCAGATGCGTTTAGGACCTCAAGGTCAGGGTTGTACTCTAGTAAAATCGCCGTAGTTGTCTCGCTAGCGGTAAGATGGAGGGCAGAACCGCGGTCCTGATAAGCGACGCTGTTATAACACTGGAGTCAATAATGTCCACTTATGGTAAAACGTACTTAGAGTTTCGGGAGCTTTCAGGGGTGGAAAGAGCAAAATATGCCCATTAAGGCAATTTCATGGCTCTCAGACATGCTAAAAGGGGGAATAAAAGACTCCAGGGGACTAACTGGTGATTGATATTGGCACCCTTTTCCAGCAGCAAGCGTACAATCTCGTCAAATCCTTTGAAAACCGCGTAAAATAGAGCAGTTACACCGGCTATAACACCAGAACCTTCACTGGTAGGAGCGAATTCGAGATCTGGGTCGCCATGGTCCAAGAGAAGACGCACGCTCTCGACGTGATTATATTTTACCGCTAGCCAGAGCGCGGTGTACTCTTCTGCGCCCCCAGTAATTCTTTTGTAGTCTGGCCGTGGTGACGCGATAGTCACTATCATTTTCATTAGATCGGGTAGGTCGTACGACGCCTCAAGAGGTGACCAGTTACGAGCCGAAGCTACGGTAACGTCGGCTCCTCGGGAGAGTAGCAAGGAGACAACTTGGGCATGGTGCTCAATACAGGCCTCATAGATTGGCGTGGAGCCAATGGAATTCCTAGCATCAATATCGGCGCCCTTATCCAAAAGATACTCCACGATACGGAGATAGCCGCGGGACGCGGCCATGTGAAGGGGTGTTTCCTCTTCCTGGTTCGAGAAATTGATACCGCCGCAATGATCAGATATCAACTCCACCAGGTTAAGTCTTCCCTGGCCGATTGCTGCTTCAAAGAGCAGCGGTATATGTCCCTCGTCGAAACTTACTCCTGTATTGAATAGGAGCTGACATGTCTCTTGTGGAGGCTTCGCACTGTTCAAGGCAATCGTAATGGCTTCTCGCAACTTTTCTTGATCACGAATCACATCGTAGTGCTCGAGGATCGTCGATGTGCATTTCATAAACCCTTTCGTCACTGATACTATGAGTGCGAGTACCGGGCTCTCCTGTAACTGAGCCCTGTGCTCCCCATTTTCAGAGTCGAACTCTTGAAGCAAGACCCTAACTACTTCATGATTACCATGGCCACAAGCGTAATATAGAAGAATTGTATGTCGCTCTTCAAGACTTACTAGATCAAGAATGAGCTGCAGCAGGGCTGGATCTCCGATGTGGCAAGCTTCTTTCACTATTTCAAGGACATCATCATCAGAGCCAACAGTTCTTAGCTCCAACAGCATTTTTGTTATTTCTTTTTGCTGTGATTTAACCGCAATTAGAAGAAGGGCGGCGTGGTCGTGGTCACTGATGCACGGCTGCGGAGATTGATAGATGGCCTTGATAGAGTCCGTAGCACCGACTTGAACAAGTCGGATGAGGAATGGGAGAGGAATAGGGACGCGACCTTCGACCTGTTGAAACAAATATTCCATTGTTTCCAGCGTCGAGTTTGCTTCTACAGCTTTTCGGAGGATTTCCTGGACTTGTTCTTGATCCAGGGAGTCGAAGCGCAGCGTTGTCAATAAAGCTAAATCCTCGCATTGGATTGATTCGAGAATGGCCACGTTTAAATCCCAGGGAGAGCAGTTGAATATATCTTCAGCTGCAGCTATCTTGTATAAGCTACTTCTTATTAAAACCGTTAAGTTCTCCAACGGAGTTGGATCACCCGAAGAAGTGAATGGGGAATGAACTCTGCCGCTGACACGTAGCCAGTGCTTGACCGCAAGCCTCTGATTCTCTAGAAAATCTTTCAAATATTCGTCAGCTCGTTGAGCTGTGGACTGGTGTTCTCTTGCGATTACATAATGGTGTGGCCAGTAGTGAGTAGCGTACCATGCCAGGTCGTAAGGCTGCGAGAAGGGAGAGAAAGCTTGGTGTTGTGATTGTTCCGTGACTGGGTTAGAATTGGCTTGGACTAAGATACGTGTAAGGAGGCACTTGAAAATGCGTAGGTTAGCTTCAGCGGGATCAACATAAGATTCGAACTCGCTGTTGGAGAGGAGCGCTAAAATCGCTGGGTGGCTGAGCCGGACTTCGTTGCATTGAATCTCAATCATGTAGTGCAAACATTCCTGAAGTTCCGGCAAGATTCCACATATGAAATTTAAATCAATGTTCCCTTCGTTTAGCTTTATCTCGTAAGAGACCTCTTCCTTCCGCATGCTTTCGATGTCCATAGTAAGCAGAGCCTCGGCAAGTTGGAAAGGCGAAAGGGGCCGAAGCGAATATGTAACCCAACACAGGACTCGGAGGGCCCTTGCTCTCTCATTATCTGAGAAGGACTCAATTATAACCTGAATAAGCCTGCTAGGCCTGGCACAAACTTCTTCTAGAAGCAAGGCAATTTTGCGCTCTGTAGGTTTGCTCGCTAATCCATTCTCAAGCGCCTCATGTATCCAGCGCGCCAGAATTTTGGCAAAGGACGGGCTATTGTTTTCTTGAATAGCTTTCTTAAACAAATTTTGTAATTCTGGGCGTCCTTGGAGCGATGAATGCGGCATTTCAACTTCCAGAGCATGAGTAGGGCCCTCCAGTGGCTGGTATGTCGATACCTGCTCAAAACGCGGCACATCAGCCTCTTCCATGATGTCGGCCAGTTTCTTCTCTGAGCTGTCCTGACCTATAAACAGGATTGATGGCTTGAAGTCAGAGAATTCAAAGCATTTTGTCAGTTTGCGGACAAGGAGTACCTGCTGGTCGTGAGAGCACTCGTGGAGGTTCCATATACCCCATATGACGTTTATATCACTTTCATTTAGCCAAAGATTGACGTCCTTGAATAGGTCTAGGAGGGACACACAATCCATGAGCCCAAGGGGGTATTCTAGGCGATCGAGAATACGTTTCGGGCGTTCCGCGGGGTTAGTTCGAGGGAGGGCGTAAGCAATTGCCTGACTTAGCTGTGTGGCTAATACAATCCGTGTGCTAAAGTCATTGTCTTCTCTACTCCGAGGAAGTCCTCGGTAATTTGAAAGGTCGCAGGTGAAAATAACCGCTTTAGGCCGGTTTGGATCCTCCTGCCACTTCTGTAGCAAGCTATCAAAGCTCTTGATATGCACCGAACGGCCCTCGTTAGTCGAAATCCACCTTGCTCGATGGCAGTCCTCCTTTTGCTCCATCCATTTTGTGAAATCACTGAACTGTAACACACCCAGAGGGATATGTTGCTCATCAGAACAACAAAGAGGTTGGATAGCCGACGAGGAACTGAGCAACCATAGCCCTTCCAGGCTTTCAGAAACGGGCCACACAGAGATGTTATATTCAGCTAGGTAAATATTAGTTATATGCCTCTCGTGATTCTTTGTTTCTTGACCAAAGGAGAATGCCATGGGTAGGGGAAGGGGCACGTCGGTTGAGTTGCCTTACGGGATGCAGAAAGCTCTAGGATATTCCTCAATACTTTGTAACTACTTTTACCATCCTCCCCGATTACGAGGGTGCTATGCGTGCCTGGAAGAGGAACCGCAGTCTCACAGGCGATCCCAAGAGTAGCTGTATCTTTGTCAAAGACCTACGGCTCTGTTAACATATACACAATACAGAGCTATCAGGTTAGCAAGCTACGACCAGGTGCCTCTCAACTTACTCGCTTGAAATATTCGGGGTGCACAGAATAAACGCTGGCAACCTGTGTGTGTAAGAGGATAGTGCTATCTGCAAACTCATTGTTCGTCACAACAACAGTTGAACCGAGGCTCTTTGCGGTTTCAAAAATGCCAGATGAAGATATTTTGGTGTTGCATATTAGGGAAACTAGACTGTCAGAAAGGGAGGAGTGACTGTTAAGTCTATGAGGGCAGTTGATGAAGATCTAGTCCCTTTAACTAATGCTTTACGCGAGAAGATATAGCAAGATCTTACCATGGCATACAGCGATTGAAGTATTGGTTTGTATTTTTCATGTTGCTTTGAGGCAAGAAGTAATCCCTTTCTTGCTATTAGACCTCTCGGATATAAAGCAAATCCATTCCAATAGAAAAAGAAACAGGGTAACGTATATTGGCTTCTTACTTGTTTGACAATTATGCCTCCAATATCGTGTGAAATAAAAGCCAAAGGACGGAAAGACTGGAAAGGCTCGGTGTTAGTACGGGGGTCAACACGGGCAAGTCGTGTGTCGTTTCGTCCTACCTCTTCGTCCGAATGGCGCCATGACATGATACTGTCAAGAAGACGCTGAGCAACTAGGATGCTTCCCCGTCTTGTGTATATATTAAGGCCATTCTCTACTTCGTCGTAATTGAAAACGATCACACGAACGTCGAAACTCTCGAATAGGTCCTTTTCCAGCCATTTTGGCCGCTCGTTAGTGTCCTGCCATGGCTTCTTTCCGGTGCGGTGAAGGCCATGTACAGTCACGATACTGCGAATAGAAGAGTATTAGAAAGATAGGTTCCAGGTCTGCAATCCTTCGGCGGCCGTCTGGAACTTGGGTGTATAGGGAGAGTTTCAAAGGCTTACTCGACTTGTGGCTCATGATCCGACCTCCCAAAAAGCTCGGTAAAATCCATAGGTGTACGAAAGTCTAATATAGCTATCGCGACCAGGCCTATATGTTGACTTGAATTTTGATTTGGATCACTCTTCCACGACAGCCATAAGAGACTAGTGGGGATAGTGGAAGGGTCGAGCAGTGAGAAGTTGGCACTTTCAGCAGGTCTAAATCAGATATGGGTCTGAAAAGAAGGGGCAGCAAGGTGTCAGGGACCGTGTATATGTAGGCTGTGAATACTGGTTGCGCCACGCGGGGTCCGCGCCGACCGTAAATATAGGGGTGTTGTTATATGGACTGATTTTCTAGCAAACTCTGTTCTGCGGTTATAAGTCTGCTATTCTCTGCTTCCGAAACAAATCAATTGGTACGCGATTTGATAAGTTTGAATAAAATCAAATAGATATGAGATAACCTCACATCTCAAAGAAACAATACCACCCTGCACCATTGGGTGACGCTAATATCACAATGAGTCAGCTGGAGTGGGCCGCTATGCAGGTGAGAACGCCTCCGTTTGCAGGGTGCCCAATGAGACTTTAGAGATACCTTCCAACCCCTGTTTGAGACTCGAAAGGTCGTACTGTTTGATATTGTTTGTTGACGGATCTAGGGGGTCAACATTCAGACATCCCATGGGCGCTCGGCCATGTAGTATGCTGAAATCCTCTATCTCGGTCCTTAGGTCGGCCTTGCTGTTGATATCGATTTGGATTTGAAAAGGAGCACTGTCCTGCCTCTCGAGAAGCACGGCAGCCCTGAAATGGGGTGGTATGCCGTTTTTCTTGACCGGATTCTCAAGCAACGACCACTTGACGCAGTTGTGGGGCTTTGGACTGTTGTGTAAAGGCCTAGGCCAGTATGTCGTCCACCCATTGACGCTCGCATAACTGAGCACATCCATTTTCTTCGACTTGGAGTGGCTACTCCCTATCTCGAGAGACCCGCCGTAGCTCACCCCGCCAGTGAGGTGCTGCTCATTACTCTCCTCGACGGTTTGTAGCTGTGCATCTAGCCATATCTTTCTGTTTGGCGATAGCCCCCCTTTAGTGACTTTGACTTGGGGATCCAGGATCAAACTAATAACAGCCTCATGAATGGTCCGTGATGCTTTGTTGCGATCAAGCTGAAAGTCAAATACGAGTAGGGTGGCTTGAGCTGTATTGCTAGGCGAAATAAGTCCATGGACGCGATCAACTATTTCGCATCGAGCCAACACAGCCGTATCTCGCGGTATATAGATTCCATCTAAATTGAAGCGAAATCCAGCGTCGGCCTCTGACATCACAGTCAGCGGAATGTCGACAGTAGGATGGGAATCATTCGAACTGCCGGCTTCAGACGCATTATCCATTTGAGCATCTGGCATGTTTGATGGATAACAGATGGGCTTAAGTAGAGTTATTTCTTAGTAAACTGGCAGCGCCGAAAGCTGGTGATTTGGAGGACCTGGTCCTCATCGGTGATGCTTACCAGGCATTTGGATGGGGAATCTGTAGGGTCCAATATATATACCCGAATGGGCCCTATAGCTACATGCTGGTTGCTAAAACTACAAATTTCGTCCGAGGATCTCAATAGCTGCTATGGCTGCTCTACGGGTGTAGTAGCTGCATAGCGAAGGACGTGAGGTGACGGGTATGAGTCACTGGATGGTGTACGCTTTAAGAGGGCATGTCACTCTAAGTATTCTGAGAGTACTGCGCCAAGACAGCCCCCGGCTACAAGCCCTCATGAAAACTCGGCCACCAGGCCAGGGTCTTTGCTCCATTTTTGGGGGCCATCGGCAGGACGGAAATGAGGTGTAAGACGACCCAAAGTCAATTTCTCTTAATCGTCGTCCGTCGATTTTTCATACACAGCTTTGCTAATACATCTATACGTTACCTGTCTCTCTTAAAATCGATTTCTAACCGAAATTTTAAGCTCATTATGGAGTATGCGAATGCTGAACTCTACGTGGACACATTACACGAGCATGTGAAAAACAACAAAGACTGTGAAGTTGAAAATTGGATTGAGGGCGCCAAGTGCCAGTTGGATAGGTTCAGAGATGGAATATCCAGGCCATTCGTCTTGAATCTCATTTTACATGACAACACAGTTTTTCCGAGATTGCCCGTGGAGCTGCTAGAAACAATATTATCGAGTGATCCGAAGACGATTCTAATGCCATACCATGACCGCGACAACTTCTTGACCGAGCTCATCAATAAAAATTTCTATGATCAAGTAAAAACGACCAAGAAAGAAGAGATTGTAAGAGGTATCATTAATTTCATGAAACGCAAGGGAGAAACGCTTCGCAGTCTTGGAGAGAAAGTTTCCAATGCCCTCAAGGATGATGATCCAAATACCACTCTTGACCCCGAGGAGCCCGGGGCCAAATGCATCCAAGCAGCTTTTAACTTCAAGTTCTCCCAGACCCGGAGACAAGGGCCACTGCCAATTCCCATCGACTTGTTACGAGAGTTGGTCAACCTAGCAACGAGCGGGATGCTCAAAGGAAAGAAAGATGATAATGGTCCTACACCACTTCAGCGGACCGTTGACTACCAGCTGGCGCTATACGACCGCAAAGGACAGCTTGACTTGGTACGACTGCTTCTTGATAAGTGCGAAGAAGCTATCTGGGATCGTGTAGCGAAGGGCACGATGTTGGCGCTGCCGAGGGGTGGACAAAAGTTGCCAAGCGAAACATCAGTGTTTGGATGGCACCAGTTCACCCAAGCGCAATGGCAAAGCCATATTGGCGAAAATATTAAAGAGGGGAATATTAATAGTGAAGCACTATCGCAAAGCTTAGAAGACGCGAAGGGTAGATGCCCTGCCCCGCTACGCTCCCAAAGCAAAATCGAAATGGACAAGACCCCTAGCCAATCGCCAATTACGCAGAAACCTGGATTACAACAAAAGAATATCAGCTCTAATATTCAATACGACAAGGAGAAAAGAAATCTCCCTTCTTCCATTGGTGGGTGTGGTCTATTTCATCTTAGCCATAGCGTATATTAACAGGCTTCACAGAGAACGAAATTGGTCTTGATATGGTTATAAATCGGGTCACCAAGGACGTTAAATCTATTCGTACCGGAATTGGTAACGAAATAATCAATGGGATCAATAAGGAGAGTAAAAAATGGCCCGACCAATTCAGTAAAGTTACAACTAACGGTAACATTAATGTTCCCGAGATAAAGCTAGACACTGTGAAAGATGCGAACACAGCGAGCAAGGAACTGCTCAAAGAGCTTGGCCTGCGGTTTTTGCGATCTACGCTCGATGGCGACCTGGAGTTTCGGCGTAAGGAATTTGTCAACGGAGGAGAACTCGGCTCGGACGGTGTGGTAACGGATGAAGATGTGCTTGAGGCTTTCTTCGGCAAGCAGAAACGAAGTACGTACCTCCTTTTATAAAGTGAAACTGGCTAATAAAAAGCATAGAATTTTACTTCACACTCGACATCCGAAAGAAAGAAGGCTACGGAACAATTCCGAAGCAGATGATTGATAGTTTCTTCCAGAGGTACCAGTACAACGCAGTGCTTCGCCATGTTACTCTCTGTCGGGTTAATATCAATTTCCAAGAGCGGGGGCGGCACATAAACACAGACCAGCTGTATTTCTTGCGATGGCTACGGGGAAGAGGCGTAGAAAAAATTCTCAAAGTGACAGTCGACGACATGGAGAAACCGCATCGCGACGATGAAATTGAAGAGATCCTGGCTGGCAAGAAGGCTCAATCGTCGGCTCAGTCGTTTGATGTTGAGATCCTGGACTGGCGAAAACCAGATCTTTGCCCAGAGATGATCCAAACGGCCACTCCTCATGTTCGCGAGCTTCACCTACAATGGAGCGGGAATAATGTTGTTCTGAGGGGATGGAGTGAGCCTGAAGGACTACCTAGATTGGAGTGGCTGAAGAAAATCTACCTCTACTACGAGGTGGCGCAAGCCACTGAGGGGCGGATCAAAAAGAATCTGAGCTCATTCGAAAAGCGTATAAAAAAATCGCGCGACCAGGTCAGGGAATCGAAAATAGCGGCAGACGATGCAAAGAACGCGAACGGATTATTACCGGCTATAGCGGTAATCTTAAAGGGGACAATTGCTCTAGATAGCTCCATCTCGCAAGACAGGGGGCTAGCTATGGGCACGGAAATAGAACAACCATGGTTCAAGAATGTCCGGGACTTCGTGGACTTAGTGCCAGACTTACCCAAAGCCAGGGGCACGGTTAGTGATGGCGTCGAGAAGCCAGTATACACGTTGACAGACAAGTCTGTTGAGCCCTACGCATACTCCCGTAGGGTCAAGGTCGCACTGATTGACGACGGCGTCGATGTGCTCGAGTCTTTACACATGCACTACTCGCAATTCCTCCCCGGCCGCAGTTTCGATACCTCTCAGGACGGACCGCTCCCGGAACATTCGTCAGTGAGCGGTCACGGGAACTTCATGGCCAAATCGATTTTACAGGTTTGCCCAAACGCGCTAATAATACCGTATCGGCTGAAAACTGTTCCAGGCGTTACAAGTTTAACGCCTCAACCAGAACCAGGCAGCGCTGCTAAAGTACGTTTTCTTCTCCGCAAGGTTTCATCGATAATTTCTCTCGAGCTAACAGGATGTATCATTTGATTAGGCGATTAAGCAAGCCATAGACGATGGTGCCGACATAATCTCAATGTCCTGGTCCATTCGGCTTGAAGACGAGAGTTCTTACAAACAAGGCTTGAACGAACTGAGGAAAGTTGTTTCGAAAGCTAGAGATGCTAAGAAACGAATTCCTCTTATGTTCTGCGCGATGCGTGACGAAGGCGCCCCGGGTGCCTACATAGAAGACTTACCTGCCAGCATGGAAGGTTGCAAGACATTTCGCATCGGCGCTGCGGACAGCACAGGCCAAGCCTGGAACCAAGTATCTTATTCCAATGTGGACAAAGAGTCCATGTACCTATTTCCGGGGGTGGATATCCGGGACGTGTTACCTTTAGAGTCCGACGAACAGAGGCCTGACGCAGACAAGGTACAGAGAGAGCTCACAGATAAAAACGGCTTCACTGGATCTTCAATTGCCACGGCTCTGGCAGCTGGCCTAGCAGCTCTGTTGCTGCACTGCACAAGACTTGGGGTGTATTTCACAGAGCAAATGAGGGAAGAAAAAATACGACACTTCCAAGACCCCATCGAAACTCACGCCATTTCTAAAAATGGAGAATATGACCGGATGAGGAGTGCATTCGATAAACTGTGCCCGAGAAATCACCAGCATCTAAAGAATGCCAACCCAGGTGACAGATTTCACAAAGCAATTCAATCAATGAGAGTATTCGATAGAGACGGCGGTGTTCGTACGGAGAGCCCGGAAACGCTGCAACCCGTCGCTACTCTATGTAGGACTCTCTTCGATTGAGAAAATTCTTGAAAAATAGGGGCGACTGTTGGGCTGACTCTAGCTAGCCGTCGATTTAGAAGAATAGAGAATGGTTGACTTAATTGAGTATTGTAGGGCCCCTAGAGATACCAATACTTCAAGCCAGTCCCTTCCCTACTCCGTGATTATAAATATCACCCCGAAAGTGTATAACTAGGTGAAGGAGATGTTCTAGAGTCCTACTAGAAGTCGGAGATAGTGATGCTTCCCCAATACAGAAAACCGAATTCCCAGATTTTATCTTGACGGTTTCGTATACTGTATTTACTCCTTTCACGATTGGGGGTTTCAACAGCTACAAGTGCGTCACCCTTAAGTGCTTAACTATGGCCAAATCTTTCAGGGCTAGAAGGCCATGCAATCCCCTCACCATATGATACAGACTTTTAGTTCCAGCAGTATCCAGTCTTCGTCCCGCAACTTTCCGCACACTGCGCATAGGTGCCACGACACCACCGTGCTACCACATGCCAAACCAATGCCCGGGTTATACCTAAGCCCACTATCAGGTAGCATGAGGCTCGACGCACCTTTCCATGAAGCTAATTCCCTGTTTGACGTATATCTGAGTGATCGAGCCAATCAGAGGAATAATAAGCGCCACTGAATGACGTATGTATAGGGCGAAGCGCTATACCCCACACCACTCAGTCAACGCAGCGGCGCAGGTGTATGCCGTGTCAGTTTGGGTGGAAGACCTGCTATGATGGACTTTGGGGTGTGAGATCATAGGCGCTTGATAGATATCGGAGGTAATGCAATAGATAGTTTTAAGATCCCAGGGGCCCCAGGTTGTTTCCAAACTCGTCATCTTCTCGTGAATGCTTGTGGACACGATTTACCAACATCTTTCCATAACTAGACACCACTGAGCCAGATCTCTAAGGAATACATTCAAAACATTCAGTAAGTATACCTACATGTATTCCCATTATGATTGAAGCATCTGGGCACTTAATCCTCTAAACTTAACTCCCTAACGAACTCAATGAAACCTCTATGCTGACCCGAACCAGCAATGGCCGATACCAACACCCACACCAACCCCAACAACGAGGACGAGAAGAAGACCCAAACAACAATGGAGTGGGCCAGAGAAAAGTACAACGAGCAGTACAACGCCTGGATGCCATGGATCGAAGACATGTACCTGAAGTACTTCACCAAGGACAACCGGACAAGCTACGTCGCGCGAGGTCAGTAGCATCCACTCCCCACCCACAGCCCAAGACCATCCATCCATCTACCACTAAGCAGTCTTTCCCACGCTAACACGCACCCTAAACCCCAGATTCCCTCGACAAGACCAAGGTCACGGGCGTCGACCAGGTCGACGCGCTGCAAGACGGCGTGAACAGCCTCGCCGCGAACACGGTCGGACAAGGCGGGATCCTTCAACCCGTCGGCGACCTCGCCTCGGCGGGCATGAAGCGCGCCGACCCCCGCGGCACGGGCCGGGACGACAACAAGGGCTCCGGGATCCCCGTGGTTTCCGGCCTGGGTCTGTAAGAATATCCGAGATGTGCCGTGGGCCGTCTTCGCGGCCGCGAGTACCAGAACTAGGGCCCGCGGGGTTGCGTGGCTGGGTAGCTGTACAATATTGTAGGGGTCGAAAGGTGATGAAGGGTGGAAAGGCGTTTGGGACACAGGGTTTGGTCGGAATACAAAGTACTCTATATTACTAATATTACGATGCCTTCCTGGCTGCTTGTATTTGGCATGGGTTCTTTACGGATGCGAGGTGGGACATAGTAACAATCCCTCTCACCTCTCGGGTTACTGGAAGTTGGTTTGAATGTTGTCGCATCCTCTTCATTCATCAATCGCAATACAATTGGTTTATATTGCACATCGCATTCATTTAGTTTCAGGTATAGACAAGCAGCAAAGTACCTAAATCAACATGTCCCAACGCACATCACACCGTCGTAGGCTTTAAATGTAGGACCTATAAGCCCCTCCTCAAACACAAACTTCTAGTTTTGTGTCGGCGCGAACTGAAGAAAATAAAAGCTAGAAATGGGGAAGGCAAGATACGATATGTTATAGACCTAGGATAAAAATCTAGATGCAGAATAACTGTATGGAAGATCTCTAGGAACGAAATGCTCTAGATTGCGGGTGAACGACAGCAAACGCAAAGCATATTCTAGTCTAGAGATCTAAGACGTACGAGACTCGACTGCAGATTTAATAGCTGTGATAAAAGCTGTTAGCCTGTGTCGTTCGCTTTCATGCTTAGTGAAGGTGGTACTGACCATCGCAAGTAACTTTAGCATCGCCGAAAAGCATCTTAGTTCCAGGCATGTAGAACATGGGATTTGGTACATCAGCTAAAGGGAAATTGTCAGTGCACGTGTTGATATGGGGAAGTAGGATAGATATCTTACCGTAACCAGAGGCCATGCCTCTCTTCATGACAATCACCTGCTTGCTCTTCCACGCATGGAGCACAGGCATGCCGGCGATAGGGCTACCAGGTTCAAGGGCAATTGGGTTCACGGTGTCGTTTGCGCCGATGACGAGCGTGACGTCTGTGTCGCCAAAATCGTCATTGATTTCGTCCATTTCTAGCACGATGTCGTAGGGGACACTTGCTTCCGCAAGAAGTACGTTGCATTGGCCTGGCATACGGCCAGCAACTGGGTGAATAGCAAAACGCACGTTGATCCCCTTGGACCGTAACATCTTGGTGATTTCACTAATGGCGTACTGGGCTTTAGCCACAGCCATGCCATATCCCACCACGATGATCACATTCTCGGCATTAACAAGCGCTTCTGCCGCTTCATCGACGTTGGTCTGTACCACCGTGCCCTCGACTTTATAATCTGTCGTTGTAGGTGCCGATATACCGCCAAATAAGACATTTGTAAGCGACCGGTTCATCGCAACACACATGATGTACGAAAGAATAGACCCAGATACGCCTATGAGGGCGCCGACAGAAGTGAGTAGTGGGTTGTCCAACATGAACCCTTCGGCTACTAGAGCAAAACCACTGTATGCATTGAGGACGGTAATGACAACAGGCATATCGGCTCCACCTATGGCGGCCGTCGTAGTATACCCCTTAGCAAATGAGAGAATTGTGTTTGCGCCAAGCGCACAAGCAGCAATCATGGGTGATCCAGGCGCCATTGTAACGAAAGCACCCATGGTTGCGATATTCGTGGCAAGCATACCTGAGTTGACTGCATGCCTCCCCCGAAAGACGAGAGGTTTCGATGACATCTTCCCAGCGAGTTTCAAGAAGGCCACGATAGATCCAGTAAAAGTGATACCGCCTATCAGTACACCCAGGTAAGCTGTTACTAGATGCAGAGTGGTGATATGGTCGAGTCCGCCCATGACGCTACCAATACTTGTCAGCACTGCTGCTAGACCGACAACGGAGTGTAGCGCAGCAACAGTTTGGGGCAGGTCCGTGGGAGTGATTCGTTTCCCAATGACAAATCCGAGGATACTACCGATTGTAGCGAGAGTCCCGAATTGGGTGAGAACCTCAGGGCTAAAGCCCACAGCCAGTAGTGAAGCGAGTACACCCGAGCCTACACCAAGAATACCGAGCAGGTTACCCATCCGGGCTGTAGATTGAGCGGCCAAACCAGAGAGCGAGCTGATGCATAGTACTGAACTCACTAAGTAACCGGCTTGCACAAGCCCGGCGGCGCCAGTTGTAGCGGCAGCAAGGAAGCCACCACCGAATAGAACTCCAGGTATTGCCCACATCCAAGGATATTCAGGAGGGTCAGTTGGCCCTAATACATAAGTCAGCACCAGTTCCAATTGGGGTAATGAACCGGCAGGGACACGATACGTACTCTTGAACATGTCTAACATTCTCTTCGTAATAACGAAACCACCAGACACGTTAACGAAAGCCAAAAGGACAGATGCGGCACCAAGGGCCTGAGGGATAGTTCCTGGAAGATATCCGCCTCCCATGACGAAAAAGCCACCAATACCAACCATTCCTATGTATTGTTAGACCCGTCGAAATCTTGTTTACATCGGACGTACCAGATATAGCATTGGTCACACTCATCAATGGCGAATGAAGAGCGGGCGTGACACCCCAAACAACCCGATATCCGATGAGAGAGGCAAGCGCGAAGGTGAAAGCATTTCCCATGAAGAGCGGCCCAGTCAGTTTACCGAGAGCCAAAGCGGTGCCCATTCCGGCGGTGACGCCTGCAACTTCTCGCGACGTCTTTTGGAAAGGCGTCAGGGCAACTACCGCATCTTCGGGTTTAGGGGCAGCTTTGGGCGTGGGAGCAGGAGGCGGAGCTGGACGAGGTGCAGTAGGCAAAATGTCACCATTAAGAGTCACAATAGAGCCTCGGACCACCTCATCACTCAGGTCAATTCCGAAGGACTTGTCCTGAGGTGCCATTGATAGTAGTAGCTTCACTATGTTGTTCGAATATAGCGTTGAGGATTGGGTAGGCAACCTCGAGGGTAGATCAGTATAGCCTATGGAATGGTAAGTAACAGATCGTTATATATGGCTTATATTCCTTACCAATGATTTTCACATCATTGTACGTGACCAGCTTGCCAGGTTCAGTCTTCTCGCAATTACCGCCTGCTTCAGCCGCCAAATCTACAACCACGGAGCCGGGTTTCATGACATTCAGCATATCCAAGGTGATCAATTTCGGTGCAGGACGACCAGGAATCAGAGCTGTGGTAATGATAATATCGACATCCTGGGCTTGCTCCTTGAATAGTTTCATCTCGGCTGCGATGAATTCGGGAGACATTTCCTTAGCGTAACCACCCGCTCCGGAGCCATCTTCCTCAATTTCGACCTCGATGAATTCGGCGCCGAGAGACTGGACCTGCTCACGAGCGGCGGATCGGGTATCAAAGCCTCGCACGATAGCACCCATTCGCCTGGCAGTAGCAATGGCGCTCAATCCAGCCACGCCGGCCCCAATCACCAAAACCTTACATGGTGGAATCTTGCCTGCTGCAGTAACTTGGCCTGTTAAAAAGCGACCGAAGTTATTTGACGCTTCAAGCACAGCTTTATAGCCTGCAATGTTGGCCATAGAGCTCAGGGCGTCAAAGACTTGAGCACGCGAAATACGTGGGACCATATCCATGGCGAACGAGGTTACCTTGCGTGCTGCAAGGCGCTCGACAATATCTTTGTTTTGGGCGGGCTGCAGGAACGAGATAAGAGTTGCACCCTCCTTCAGGCGGTCGATCTCGGTCACGTTTGGACCACGAACTTTCAGCACGATGTCCGCCGCACCCCAGACAGCACCAGGTCCAACGATTTCGGCCCCTGCCTTCTCGTACGCCTCATCGGGGAAATCGGCTTCGACACCGGCGCCTCGTTCGACTATGACCTTTGCAAAACCCTTCTTTTTCAAGAGGGCCACATTTTGGGGTGAAATAGCTACTCGGCGTTCCTTGGCGAACGTTTCGCGTGGGACACCAACGGTGAGATTGGCATACGGTACCGACGATGGTTCGACAACGGTCGAGTACGAGGTGATTGGGATCGTTCTGGCTGCAGGAATCGAGTTGGAGACAAAGCGCTGCTTCGGCGCTGCAGGAAGCACAACCGGCTGCTTCGCATAGGTACTGTTCCATTGGCGACGAATGGCGCCAGCGGTGGCTGGAGCATGAGGCGTTAAATCTGCACATGGCGTGGTCTCAGCACCAATGACGGCAAGGGAGATGAAGCAGGATTCATGCTTGGGGAATTATGTATACCTAGGAGACGCGAGACGGCTCTGCGTGTCAGATGTTGTGTTGCGCGGGGAGAGCCGTGATTAGCGACCAGCGCTGGGCGGGAAAAAGCAACGGGCATCATGTTGGCGGCGGCGAGCAACAAAAGCCGGGGGCCATGCAGTCAGCGACAGACGTACGAGCTCCCACACCTTCTTCTCAATGCGAACTGTCTGTTACATCCCAAAACCAAAACCAGAGTCAGGAATTCATAGCAGGGGGGGAGGAGGTGCCAGTGAGCACAAGGGGAGCAAGCAACAAGCAAAGTTCGAGAACAGCACGATTTGGGAGGACAGAGGAAATAAAAGACGTAATAAAAGACGAGGAGGCGAACAGCGTTTACTTAGATAGTCTCTGCTCGACAGCGCACGAGGACCTGGGAGAGGTGGGCTTACAAAGAGAAAGAAGGGCGAATGGCAAATGGCAAATGGCAAATGGCGAATGGCAAATGAGACGCTGCCATACATTGCGCCGCCCGCAACCCTCCGTCCTTCCCCTCCAGTCGATGCTCGCCTCCCGGGTCACCAGCTCGACGCTCGCGCCCCGCGGGTTCTGCGATCCCTGCTAAAACCCCCATAGATACCCATAGATACCCATGCCGCTTTCCTAGATCAGCCGGCTGCTTCGCGGATGTGGAGTGGTGGATTCGGCAGGTCGAGCAGTAGTCGAGGCAATCCCGGCGAGTCGCCTGGCTCAACTGGACGCTGCTAAGGCAGAACTGGGGGCACCACAGATGCAACAGCGGGGTTTCATCCCTGCGGTGCGCGCGGGTGCCCTCGGCCCTTACCATGTAGCATATATAGCCGTGCTGCGTGTAAGACGCCGCCGCTGTTACTTTATGTCGGCGGGTGACTGCTGTTCAAGATGGGCGTGTAAAGGAAGATGCTTGCTCATTGATTGGGGGCGAAGTCGTGCAGTACATAGGTCGTGGATCGGACGCTACAGTGGATTAGGTACACACTACCTTTTTTAGTGAGCAGAAGCTCAGCTAGCGCTACGCTAGAGAAGTGACTGGTCGTTCTGACTGGGGCTGTGGGTAGTGTGCTGCCGGGGGGCCCTCCTACGCTAGGTACCTAGCCTACTCTGGGAATGGGGGAAGGAGAAAATGCGGGGGAAGTGGAGAGCAGGTAGATCAAGAAAGTAGGCTGTCCAGCCACCTCAGTTCCTGCTCAGTGTCCGCCCCTCAGCTGATGGTCAGGCCAGTGTTGGTCGGACGAGTTACAGTTACAGTTCGGGCCGTTGAAGCTCGAATACAAATGCAACTCCAATCTGATTTCCCGCGCAGTTGCATTAGGAGCAAAATTATTTCTTATCACTGCCCGGGCAAGAAACCACGCGAAATCACGACCATCGCTATGAAAGGGGCGTGAAGTATACTAACACACAAGGACAACAGGTACCTACTTTGTAGCAATCCCGACTCGTCAGTCAAGTGGCGAGGTTTGCTGTAGGCTGTGGGGGAGGGGCATGCTCTAAAGACTAACGGGGCAATGGTCGATCCAGGGCTATGAGAATTGGAGAATGGAGAGACGAGGCAAACGCGTGCTCACTTATGTAGATACCCAACGTGGGGACAAATACCAACGTATAAAGAACAGCTTAGCAAATAAGTAAGGCACCACGAACCGAAGGCTTATATACTACCTAGACCTTGGTTTCTACATATCATTTCAGAACGGCACCCTCAGTCACAAAATTCGGGCATAGGTGCTTGCCGCTTATGCTCGTCTGGGTGTCTCTGGTTAAGCGCTTCCTTCCTGGTATTTGAAATTAACCGGTCAAAGCCGAGTGATTCGCGTCGGCACAAGCATAATACTAAATAATCATGAGCTTCGCTTCTGGATGTTTTCCGCACATTAGAGCTGCGACGAAGAGGATGGGTTATTCTGTAGGTTTCTTAAGAATGTTTTCTACTTGACATATAGTTTAATAGGTGCTTGATACATTTGAATATGAGTACTAGATCCTATAAGTATTGCCAACGGTGTAAGCTGAGTTGGAGCTTTCCTTGGAGTCCCGAGGGGGGGACCCAGGGCCAGGGAAGCTAGAACTCTCTTAGCTGTAGACTTGATAAATAGACAGTATCACCGCAGAATCTGATTGTTTGGGAATATCGAGTAACCTGGTCTATCTTGACTCTTTTAACAAGGCCTAATTCCTACTAATACAAGCTGTGAACCTAAGGGGCCTTCCAAGTAGCAGCGGAGCTGTATAACGGGCGTGGGGGTTTAAGGAAAGATTCGGAATGTATGTTTAGATAATCCTGTTATTTTATGCCATCTCTTCTTATTTCCATTGCTTAGCCTCGGCTAGAGCTATAGAGAGGAATAAAACAACAGCGGGCCGATACCGGCATAGGCTATATGCTGCTCATTTAAGACGCTCGATGTGTGTTGGTGATATCGAAGTCGAGGAGGGTACATCCCAAAAAAATCAAAAAACTAAAACACAATTGTCAAAAATTTGGCTATATCTATTTGCACCTCGAGGGCTTTCTCAAGGCACTCTTGAACAACGGATCCGCATGCAGGTCGATGTAGGAATGCATAGGGAAATTTGGTTGTTTACCAGGGAACAAGACACTCCTTCAGGCCACTTGCCCCACCATAGCTTCAACATCTGGACCAGTATGGCGTCACCATTTCGCGTACCTGGATTTCCCAGTCTACAGTTACAGTGCCCAAGTAAGCACCTACCTAGGTAGTAGGCACTCTAGATAATGCAACCATCAACAAGCCAGCCAGCCACCGGCCAACCCTGTGGTTTTCAAACCTAATTGCTCGAAGTATTAGCTTCTGAACACTCATCCGCGATATCAGTTCCTTCTCGGAATATACCTCCCACCTAATTGTTAATACGATCTCCTCCCGCCTTACCTCGTAAGTGAGCTGTTAAGCTCCCCAAAATCAGAACCCAAAATCAGAATAACCACAGCAGCGAGATTTAAAGCCCCCGGCTAATACCATCCAGCATCTTCCCCCGAACCTGTATCCCCAAAGCTCCATCACCATGTCGTCCGTCAGTCGATTCTTCGCCCAGCGGTCTTCCGCCCTCCGGGCTCTGGCCAGGGGACAAACCGTGCCTGCGCGCTCGGCATACATCTCACCCGTAGCGAGGAGAGGATACGCAAGCGCGCACGGCGCCGCAGAGAAGTCCAGCGACATGCCCTGGTACGCCATCCATCCATGTGCCTTTCTATCCCCCTTTTGCCCCAGGAAACCCAATTCCCCGCCTTCTCGCCAGGGCAATCCAATCCGCAGCCAAGAGCTTCCGAGCGGACGTCCCCAAGCGGGAAGCCCGGAGCCAGAGCGGAAGCACCACGGAAGGCTAACGCAACCGCGCACAGGCTCCTAAGCTCCGTAGGCGTCACAGCCGTCGGCCTCGCCTACCTTCTCTCCGCAGGCCCCGAGAAGTCCGGGGCCCACGGACCCAAGTCCGCGGCGGCGCACCACGAAAAGGAAGCGGACAAACACAAGCCCGACGAGCAGCCGCCCAAAGACGAGGCTCCCGCAAGTGACTCCTCCGAAAGCGAAGTCCCGAAGAGCGAGCCCGCGGAAGGCGCAGCGGACGCCAGCGCGCCGGGCAAGGCTTCCGAGAGCGGGCAGAACGTCTCTCCGCCACCGGCCAACAGCGCCGATCTAGCGACGAAGTCAGACGAGAAGAAGCAGGGCCACGAGGAGCTCAAGGAGACGGTATGTCTTGTCTTTCCAACCCGGAGTTCCCGGGGGCGCGCCCTCTGATTTTGAACCTGGTCATCTGTGTGACGGGGGGCTAACAGCAATACAAGACCAGGGCAGGAGAGACGAAGGCGGCGACTAGCTCCTCCACCACGCCTAGCAAAAAGACTGCCGCCGAGGACCCGCGCGAAGACCCCCAGAAAGGCGAAGGTGAGGCTGTTCAGAAGGGCGGCGCTAAGAATTAAATTACGCCGTTCGTGGTATTATGCGCATCTAGAGAGATGCATCAAAGTTAAAGATCCGAATCTTAGTATGGTAAGACCTGCTTTTAATTATTGTAATGTTTGCGTGGTGCTGGAAGTAATTCAGGTAGCGCGATAAATAGACCGAAATCCAGAGACGAGATGCAATACGGTAACTTCACAGCCCCTGGACAAGGGTACGACCCGCGTCTAGGAGCTTCGTAAATCTCGGATCCGTTCTCAATGATTTAGCTGTCTCAAGCAGCACAAAAATATGCCATTCCTAGCTTTATTGCTGCATTCTAACGACCTAAACGACACATGGTCAATGTCACAGTTAGTTATTACAATAAGAATCTTGCGCAGACTCTAGATTTTCCGTATCTTCTGGGAGTCCTCGAAAACCACACAATGAAGCAATCCGTTTCAACAAGGCCAAACAACAGCAGCTGTATATGCAGCACGTCTGCAGAAGCCACGGCGTGATCTTTCTCCCTTCCATTGACGCCCGAACGTCCGTATACCATCCGATACTATGCAAATGTCGTGGATGCGCGTAGGCTCTGACGGCTACGCAGAAAGAATACAAAGGAAATTTATTTCTATGCCTTCGGTCGCCAGAATTGAATTTCTGTGGCGCCGGCCAGGTTAATGTCATTCCACGAACATCTAGCATTAAAGATGTCGAGGAAACTGGTGTCTAGTTGAAATAATGAGGTTGTAGGACGCCTTGAGCAGCATGTTCCATTCTATGAATGGGGAAAAAACCTGGCAATTTTGTGAATATGGCTTATCGTGGGTGGCCGTTCAATTCGTAAGAGCGTGACATTTATTTCTGCTCACGGCAGGGTTAGGTACCTGCTAGTTATCATCGCGGCCCCGAGCCGGCGTTGGCGTGCCAGCACTAGCAAGACTGGTAGAGCAGCAATGGCTCGCCAACGTTCTCGATCTCGGGTATTGTGCATTTCAAGTCAAAGGCTTTAGATAGAACGATTTTGAATATCTATGCAGAGGGTCAGTACAAACCTTAACTTTGATTCGAGTTTCTGGCGCTGGATACCATACCTTTTGAACGTTGATACTATGACTAGTGCTGCTGAAGATCAACGAAGCACGCATGGCCTTAGCGAAGCGTCGTGCCTTGATGACTGTTAGCAGAGCATGAGATTGCACCTAGATGAGCCGACATACCTGATTGGAGATTTCCTCTTGCTCTTCCCTTGAGAAGTTGACGAAATGATCGTACTTGGTGCCCACTAAAACTGGAATTGCGGTCTTGTTAAACCCCCGGCCTTGGCGATACCATTCCTTAATGCTGTTGAGTGTGCTTTTCCTCGTCAGGTCGAACATGAACAGAATAGCTACCGCATCGTTACAGACGAGAGGCAACATATTGACGAATTCTCTCTGGCCTCCAAGATCCCATATGCTGAACGTGATTTCGGTATTGCGAATACTGATTGTCTTCTCCATGAAATTGACGCCAAGCGTCTGGATGTAATCCTCGTCCCAGCTGCCTTCGACATATTTAACCATTAGTGACGTTTTCCCAATCTGGGCGTCGCCAACCATCCCGACTTTGATGACAACTTGGTTACGAGTGCTGGCTTGGTCGGTGCCATTGCTACCCCGGTCGCTATACGCAGTGTGCCGATCGCCGCCGGCGCCAGAGAGACCGGATGGGGGCCGCGATATTGACTGTGGATGAGCGGTGGCCGGGGGTGTGTCATATCGTGCGTTGGGATCGACCTCGTCAGGGCTTTGAATGTTCGCTAATCCCTGGTCAAGCGACTGTGACTGCTGATGATACGCTTCATGGCCATTTTGAACAGGGGAGATGTCGGGGGCTCCTTCAATGCCGCCAAGTGTATCGTCGAGGTGTTCATGGGGCCCGGGAACGGGGGCCGTGTGGAAATCCTGCTCGATCGTATCCATGGCGTCGTGGAGCTGGCCCGAGGACCTAGTGGCGGGCGTAGGCGAATCCGCAGCGAAGGTTGTGCTGGGGTATGCGAGGAAGACAGTTGATCGTTGTTGAGATGTTCAAACGGTTTTATTGTGATGGAATTCGAGACGACGTTTGAGGTCGCAGTGTGGGGCCGGACCTGGGGGGTATGGAATTCGTGATGGGGCCTCCCGTGAACGCCGAGGAATGATCCACGTGTGTTCTAGGCTGTGGAGGACGTGTGTCAGTAGCTTTGGAGCTTGATGCAGCAAGGGGCGTTGATCAGGCCATGGGCTGGAGCTGTACCTCGAATCGAGCTCAGGCTCCCGAGACAAGCAAGATGGGAGGGGGTGGAAGGGTGACAGAGGCGAGGACGACGGCTCAAAGCGCACAACGGAAGGGGGAGACAGAGGGGAAGGGCTCGAAGCGTGGTAGCGCCCCAAAGGTCATGCTCGATTCACAGAGCTCAGAGTAGAGTGGTGGGTGATATCAATCAATACATTCGGACGTACCTTGGAGAAGACGCGGAAAAGAAAGAAGGGAGTGTCGGTAGTGAATAAAATGGGATTGTAACGCCGACGCCCCGTTTCTGTCTGGTGGCTACTCTAGTCTATCTGCTACAGTACAGGTTAAGCAGACTAGACCGCCTAAACCGCCTAAACATAGGTACCTAACCTGCTGCAAAGGGGGGGACGGGGGGCGGGGGAGTTGAGATTGTGCAGGCGACCGACCCACTGGCTTAGGTAGGTAGGTACCGACAGGACAGGCTAGGCTAACTTATCCTTACAGGCTGCGGGTACTGAAACAGAGCCCACAAGTGCGAGCGAGCGGGCGGTAGTGTACTGTAGACGACAAACGGCCGACCGAAGCTGCTGCGGGGTGACGAGCACAGACTCACAAGCCGAAGAACACGGCACACGAGATGATGGAACTAATGCTACCAACTCGTGCACTCGGCAGTGTAAACCCCCGGTCGGTTCGTGTTTTTTTCTTGTGGACGAGGATGGGAGATGCACGGCACGATATCTGTCCATGCCGTTCTGTACTTGAGTCCTTGTTGGTTAGGTGCGACACTTGCCAATGAAACTGGGAGAACAACAACCACGGACAACCATGTCAAATCCGTTTGGTCCAGCAGTTTAGCGGCGCACACCTGTCTCTCATCGGGATCGGTGTTGCGTGGTGTTGCGTGGTGGTGTTATTATTGGTTGTATTGTGTCTTAGGACTGGCCGAGTCAGATTTTGGGGCGAGAGGAAATGGACGAATGAGATGTCAGAAGGAGACCGATTTGAGCTACACACCAAACGCGACACGCGAAGTGGCTCAACCATCTACCACCAAAACGTCAACCCGAAGCTGAATGTTTTACATGTTGGTTGGTTGTATCATGTATGTTCTAAGCACAACAATAGGTGGAAGGATATGACCTACCTAAATCAAAATGAAAAACGAGTTGGTCGTATAATTTAGATAGTGCACCGTACCACACAATAAGTAAGTTATTGTCTGTTTCCGCAGAATCTCAACAAGCGAAGATCACCTTTGTTAAACCGAGCGTCTCGCCTGCTGATGCGTCTAACGTAACTAATACATCATCGCTCACCAGAGCAACAGTAGTTCAGCCTATGCATATACAGGTGTTAGATAGGCGACCCCAGCGCAAGCGCCGCTTTTGCTCAAGCTTCCAGGTTGGCTTAGCCTACCTAGGTAGCCTCAATCAGGTGACGATTTGTGCAAGCTTTATGCAGAGAAAAGTGACTTGGAACCTTGAATGGTCCTTAAATCACAGTTTAAATAAACGGTTTGGTTAATCCGTCGATTCTATTTCTTTTAAGCAACACAATACCTAAATGCACTTTAAAGACCTCAACGTTGGATAACTGTGTGATTATTTTCTTATTATAAAATCGCCCATCGCCTTCATTGCTTAAAACATATTATTCCTTATGTATCGCCAAAGTTAATCATACAGCAATTCGGTGCCGCATCCCTCAAGATGAAATCCGTTGTCTCGTGAGATCTACTCACGCTTAGCTGGGCCATGCATCGTCTCACTATCCCAAATAACTTTACGGACCATTCCGAACGGTTTCAATACGGTCATGTCTGTATCCTGGCAATGCTTTCCTATCTTCTCGGACCATTTTATGTAATTTTCAATCGTGTTGCTGCGTTTGTAGCGCTGGCTAACCTTAATATTCCGATAGTACCTACCTTATTAACATGACTAATTGCCCAACAGAGGGTTATGAAATAGTCCACCCCCCTCACCTCTCCCACCCCTCTTTCTACTCATTCAATCAAACCATACTTTCTTGCCCTTAACCTGAAAGCGCCCTTGAAGCTCGCAACTCAGCCAGTTGTACTTAAAGATAGATACAAGTGCGGCCGAAATCGAGTAAGGATCTATTCCTCGATAAATTAACGGCTATCAAGTAATCCGGCAACCATCGCTCCATCTACTCTTGCCTATTCAGCAAGCTGCACCATGGAACCTCAAACCGGACCGGACTACGATACACGTTCCAAGATAAAGTCGATTTGTCAGGAGATTCAGGCCATTTACGATGCTGGAACTCCAGTTTTCACAAAGGACAACATACGGAAAGTCGGCGAAGAACTTGAACATTTTAAGAACGGGGAGCGCAACAATGTTGCAAAGATTATTTTGAAGGGGATTAACGGAGTTGATTACGAATTATTCGTCAATCCTCCTATCTCCGAAAGAACAGAGAATGAGCATGTCGGAGGTGCCACGTGGTAAGATAATACCGCTATTCTTAATACCTCCCTAATATTCCTTGAATGCTAAACTAATCAATAGGACAATTGTTTATAATTCGGTCAAGTCTCTAACTAGTGGCCGGTGGATGGAAAATTCGGATTTCCAAAAAGCGTACCTTCCGATGTGGATTTGCGCCCCTATTCGGAGAATAGGTGAAGGGCTCGAATTCAAAACTCCGCCTACGCCACCCGAAGAGGACTTCAATATGTACCAGGCCATCGAACAACAATGGAAGACGAGCCAACATTTTGAGCAGGTCCAAGAAATACTTGATTCAGTCGAGATACCTTTCACCGTTACTAAGGTTATCGGCCTCGGATTAGGCCCTCTTGTGCTCAAGTCGCGAGTGTTTAAGCGCTGCGTCTTCCAGCATGCCCTAGTTTCCGTTCTTCGCCAAAAATTCTCAATATCGTTAAATCCATTCGTACAAGACCCGGCATATACTCAACGAGATAGGGATATCTTATACTCGACCGGATTGACGGTTCTAGAGGACCCGAAAGCGTTGTTGGAATTGGATGAGGCTAGTATACTCCTGACTATTAGCCCTGGGCTTCCGGTGAAGGATATTGTGGCAGATACATGCCGCCCGGGCATTATTATATGGAATGAAGAGGCCCCTGACATAGGGTCGTTGAGGTAAGCTCGAGACTATATTTCCATGCCAAATTTTACGGTATATTTTACTTCATGCTATTAACCTTCAATATCGCGTTATAGTCATAGCCCGAGGGTGAAAAAAATGATTGAGAACGAATATTCCGAAGTTGCGTTTCCCAACCACGAGAGTTTCCGAAATCTGGTCATGTTGATTAGGAAATCTACTTGACTGCTCTGAGGCTGGCACTTGCCGCGCCGGTAGATTACATCTCTGCCCTCGGTCTTTCCGTCTAATTCCCTTATCAATTTCTGCGATATAGAGGTTCCCGCGCGTGCTGGCGTTTTTTTTTGTCGAGGCGCTCATGTGGTGCCGAAAGTTAAGCTTGCGGTCGAACTAGAATCCCAACCATCCTAACCATTTGACTAGTTTGACCCTCCCCTCTAGGTTCCTAGCTTAGGTAATAGTGATAGTATGCACTAGGGTGTTGAATATGAGGTTGGCAGTAGATGTATTGTATTGGATAATAGCTTGAAGGAACAAGGTCTAAGTACAGTGGAGTGAGGAGGTACTTCGTTCTATATAGTAGACGTGTGCGGGTCGTTGCACCCAGCCACCTGGCTTTAACCAGCCTCCCTGATTTCAACATAGAGTATCTACATCGAATGTGAAGTCGGTTCTTTGTTTATTAAAGAAATGCATGGATTTACACTAGCTTGAGTCGAAGGAAACTTTATTTTCCTTGCCCTAATCCATTTCATGTTTAACGTTTTCCGTGAGCTTTCAGGTGTTGCCTCGGAGCATCGTCCTGGTGCGTAGTATATAGATATTGTCTACCTACCTGGATTTACTCCAAGGGCCCTTGGCGAAAGCCGGCGCTGTATAGAGAAAGAACAGAGAGGCGAGCTGGCGAGTCCTGTGGAGTACGCAGAGCACTCCTACCTCGCTTATGATATGCTCTTTTACCCATATCCTAGCGGTACGCCTTGTCATAAAGGAGGGCGTTTGTCGTGCGTTGGACGCAATATCAGGTTAACTGCTGACCACTTCGGGATGCCCCAATGCATTGTGAGTTTGCCACGTTTAATTTTATGCAAGTGTTTGTGATAATACTGCAGGTGATCAGTCTTTCGAGTTCCTTTCTATCACACGGTATAAAAGTGTCACTTTTAGTCACCGAGTCAGTGTAAGTCAACAAGCCAATTAAGAGCTGAAGACCTCTCTCTCCTTAGCTTTTAACATATCGAATAAACCTTATAGGTCCACGAAGCTTCAGGTCGCTTACAGACTGAGACATACGAGATATGGCCTCGTATCAAAGGAACTGTAATGTGAGGAATACTTCTGTTGATCGTTTCATAAGCAGGAGGCCCAAGGTCTCGATAAATACAGTTTAATTAGGGGGCTACGGGCATTTAAGGTCCTAGAAAGATTATCATCAATATAGCCTTTGAACTAAGCCCTAGAATACTAGCCCTTGTTACAATTGTGGGCACATCGAACCAACGCAATAGTGATTTAAACTTGAGAAATGAAAACAGTTGGCGCGATTTAGTTGGGTCGAGCTGCTATTCATGCGAAGTTAAAGCAGTCAACAACTACTGATATATAGACCAGCACATAGTGATTGCCACACAGCCTAGGGCCCCTGGTCAGGATAGCCAATAGGAAGACCATCCGGTTCAGCCTTACTGGGGCTATAAGCGAGGTTGAAGAAGAGGGGGAAAACAGAATGTGAATAGATAAGGGGCTAGTCTCTTAGCTGGAACAGAGGGATTGGGGTTTTATGCAACCTTCAAGGTGTACATCCCAATACCACAAGAGGGGACCGCATCGCTTGCGTAGTCATAAAGAAAGGTTCTAGTACGAATTGATATTTAATCCCGTTCGAGGCCTAGTCGTCGGTAACTAAGGAATGTGCTTGGGTTTTCCTCAAGTAATTGTCGTAATCTTGATATCTCGTCCGTACATAGATATAAATGCAATGCATACTTTTATACGTCTGAAAGGATAATAACCTGGGAATAATAAGAACTGTCAAAAGACACCGCCCGGACGGATGTCCGGATTGATCTAGTAACGCCATATATGCCAACAAGAACATAAGCTAGTAGTACAAGATAATATGTAAGACGTAAACAAACAACAATTTAATCGTATAGTATTCACGTCCTTGGCCAATACTAACTTCCAAGGAAGTCGGTCGCAAGTAACAGAAACGTTTAATTAAGGCGATAGATGCTTTCCGTTCATTACGGTTTAGAATAATGTAAATGAGCTTATGCAAAAAGTGTGATTTAGAGCCGACGCGGCTGATGCTTCCACAAGCCACACATAACGGCTACTCAGCCACATACCCCACCAACAGAGATGCATGCATGGAGATAACCTAACGAGGGGTAGTATGGTCGAGCTATGATTGGCTTGTTCCACGTGCCTATCTCGCTACCGTAAATTGTTTCATATCCGCACTGTAAGAATACCTATACTCCCCTAACCCTGTGGTGTGTCGTCCTGCAACGGTCCGCGTTTACCCCAGAGACTGCACAGTGTGCCAATCTTATCCGGGACAACTCGGCTCAGGATCCCTGCCCGCCGACGATTCTAGCTAGGTTGCATCAATGATATCAATTTCCAAGTTCTGAACTCTCAATCATA
Source organism: Xylaria sp. BCC 1067 (assembly GCA_005188305.1). Taxonomy (NCBI): domain Eukaryota; kingdom Fungi; phylum Ascomycota; class Sordariomycetes; order Xylariales; family Xylariaceae; genus Xylaria; species Xylaria sp. BCC 1067. The sequence continues at coordinate 4,833,529 of SSCS01000001.1, forward strand.
CCACTGCCCTTCACCGATTCACGATTCACCAGCCATCGCCAACTGCTCGTCTTCCACCATGGCCTCAATTGCGCGGTGCCTGCGGGCAGTTCGACCTTCGACGCTATCGCGTCTTTCTCAGACCCCTCGGGCGCGTCCCAATTGGCAAGCGCCCTCGGTCCGCGCCTTCTCTGTCTCTCCGATAAGTACGCTCTCCGATGTCGCCATTCCCCCGATTCCTCCACGAACACCCGCTCTGGATGCCTCTGCCCTTTTGCGAAGGCGACGAGGGGGTGTTTTCAACTAGCAGTATCGTGACGCACAGCAGCAGCAAAAAAGAAAAAAAAGAAAAAAATAGTTTTCCGCATCGCATCATGCACTGACCGCAACTTCTTCCCCACACAGGAGACATCCGCAAGTACACCAAGGACCACGAGTGGGTCGACCTGAACGCCGACCAGACGGCGGGCGTGATCGGCATCTCCGAGTACGCGGCCGAGGAGCTGGGCGACGTCGTGTACGTTGAGCTGCCCGAGGAGGGCAAGGAGCTCGTGGCGGGCGACACGCTGGGCGCCGTCGAGTCGGTGAAGAGCGCGGCCGACATCAACGCCCCCATCGCGTGCACGGTCACGGCCGCCAACGGCTTGCTCGAGGACAAGCCCGGCGTCATCAACCAGGTGCCCGAGGACGACTCGCACGGCGGCGGCTGGATCGCCAAGGTCAGCGTCGGCGAGCAGGGCCGCAAGGACTTCGAGGCCTTGATGGACCTGAATGAATACCAGGCTTTTACAGGGTCTGAAGAGCACTAGACGCTGGGGGTCTGTTTTCAAGAGGCGTTTCGTTTCGTGATGGCTCTTGGGATAGCCCCGCTCACGATCGGTGTAAAGGACACGACATTATTGTGACACGACGACGGTGGAGCGTGAGTGCGCCTAATGGTTGGGTTTCATATCATACGCACATAAGGCTGGCATGGGGCAAGCAAAACGGGTGTTCAACAGAAAGAGAAAAAGAACGGGCTCAACCTTGTATCATTAGGCATCACGCGAGTTTTCTGTTGTTTGTTTCGGACTATGGTGGAAGCTTCACTATAGCAGAGGCGTCTATAGAAATGGGCGGCCACACTCATCTATCTAAGAACAGTTCATCATCACCAAATCATTTTCGTCAGCCATGTCGTGGTATAATTCCGCCCTCTCTATAAGCCATCATAGTCATCATCGTGATATTGTTTTTCAGTAGGTGTGATTGCGCTTTTGTCGTACCTCACGCCGGCACCCACGGCTCCGCCTTATCCCTACTCGCCTCGCGGTCTGCGTTGATGGCGTCGAGGATCGGCTGCGCGCCATTATCCACCAACAACTGCGCAACCCTCTTCCCGAACGCGACCGCCTGTTCCCTCGTTGTAATCTCCTCGACGCTTTCCGCATCTGCGGCCTCCGTGCCCTCGATGCTGACAACGCACCCAGTGAGCCGCAGCTTGTTGCCCTCGAGCCACTTCGTCTCGACCCCGATGGGGATGCTGCAGCCGCCCTCGAGCGTGCGCATGACGCTGCGCTCCGTCTCGACCGCCAGCATGGTCCGCTCGTCCTCGAACGGGCGCAGCAGCTCGAGCATCCGGGCGTCGCCCGCGCGCGCCTCGATGCACAGCCCGCCCTGCCCCACGGCGTACAGCATGCCGCCGCCCTCGGTGTCCTGCTCCAGGTACTGCGAGATGCGCGCGTGCCGCGCCGAGCGGTGCAGGCCCGCCGCCGCCAGGATCAGCACCGCGTACTCGCTGTCGTCGGCGTCGAGCTTGCTCAGCCGCGTGTCGATGTTGCCGCGCATGTCCCGGAACCGCAGCCCCGGGTACCGCCGCCGGATCTGCGCCATGCGCCGCACGCTGCTCGTGCCCACGACCGCGCCATCCGGCAGGTCCGCCAGCGTCTTGTACTTGCCCTCGAGCCCCTTCTTGACCACGACCACGTCGCGCGGGTCCTCGCGCTCCGTGAAGCACGCGAGCACGCAGCCCTCGGGCAGCGACGTCGGCATGTCCTTGGCGCAGTGCACGATGATGTCCAGCTCGTTGGCCACGAGCGCCGCCTCCAGCTCGTTCGTCCACAGCCCCTTGCCCCCGAACTTGTACAGCGCCGTGATCTTGTCCTTGTCTGCTGTCGACAGCATCGGGCGGACTTCGAAGTCGGTGTCCGGGTGTAGCTTCTTGAGCGACGCGACCACCCATTCGGCTTGGATCAGCGCCAATGCCGATTTCCGCGTGCCCACTCGTACGAGAGGTCTCTGTGTGTCGCTGCCCGAGGGCGTTATGATAGGTTGCGTGGCCGGAGTAGACATGGCGGCGATGTGAGAGTATGGAGGAGGGAACTCGTCAGCGAAGTGGGTGTCGGCAGACTCGGCGAGTGTAGATTGGGATGGGATGCCGTCGTCGATTGGATGCACTGGTCGACTTTTGACGGTCACACCTTTTTTTTATGTCGTGAAAGTAAGACGACGTGGGACGAAGGGACAGATCGGGATAGATTGGCACAGTAGGGAAAAAGATGGGTGAGACAGGACGTCCAGAAGCGCACCCGGCTGGCCCCAGAGCTGCGAACTTTTGGCGGGGCAAAAAACGATCGCGGGGCAAAAGCGCATGCGCTCGGGGGCCGACTCCATCTCCACCCATCCCTGCAGGAGCCAGGCTACCCTGTAGACAGCACTCCACAGCTTTCACTTGAGTCATGTACTGACAGCAAGTTAGTCCTTCTTGTCGACTACTGCCCTTGTATGCATACGTGCTATCGCAGCACATTTCCACTTTAAATTCCCGAATGTTTCTCCTAAACCCCGTAGATGGGATCGGGTTTAACTTGTGATCCAACTTCTAGCTACACGTAACGGCCTATTAGTGAGGCTTGAGACAACATCGCTCAGGATGTGAGCGTCACTACACAATGAATCGTATATCCATACCAAGCTTTTGAAACACAAGTCAGTGTCCACAGAAAAGTTGACACAGATATCGGATATCGTATACGCCAATAGATGAGCTGAGCCTCAACTTGCTAGTCTTTGTCTTGGTGGACCAGTGCGTCATCTGTGCTCATATCGATTCGATCTAGCCCTGTCGTGTTGAGGCAGCTATCCGTGAGAGATCATGCTGTGCAATACTGTTGAGTCTTTGGATGAAAGCGAGTCGTTAGCAACGCAATGGTGTTGCCGAACTGTGTCACGGAAGCCTACCTCTAGACACACTACCGTCGTCTCACACGAGAGCGTAAGCCCAATGAAGGGGCAGTTCGGTATAGTTGGTATCAAATGCTATCATGTCCTCTTGGGTCGTTGCGCGTCGTTGGTCCCGTAAAAGGAAGCATCATGGGGAGCACAATCTATCCGAAGCTGCAAAGCAGCAAGAGATATCGACTCATTCTTCGCGTGATATTTCCACATGTGGTTCGGAACGATGACACGAAGACGTAAGAAAAATTCTCGGAGTAAACCTATTGGGAGTTCTAGACGATTCCCAGGCTTCTTCAGGCAGGGGCGGGTGCAAACTGGCTCACAGGGGCCAATTACGGCTCCCAGCCGTCAACTTTATAAGAAGGGCGAAGGCGATGAAGTATGGTATATATGGCCTCTCAGCGAACATTCTTCACGTTTCAAGCAAGCAAACATCTCTTATATTCCCATCCCTAAGACGGAAATTTCATCATGCAGCTCTGCCGCTTCTTGCAAGTCCTATTCCTTGCCGGCGTCGTTTCGGCTCAACGTGATGCTCGCCAGGTCATTGTCACTGTCACTGCCGGTGTTACGCCGACTCTGCACCCTTCGACTAAACCTCCCACTGCACCTTCGCCTGTTCCTCTGACGGCAGCGCCGGTTCCTTGGGAGCAGCCACCGCCTTCGGTAATAACTGCTGCCCCCGTGCCGCCTTCGGTCAGCCCCAGCTCGGGCAATCTTGCTTTACCCCCTGCAACCGCCTCAGCTCCAAACGCCGCACCTCCTGTGCCTACTGCCGGCGGCTCTGGTTCCGGCATCGGTCCCAAGTGCGGGAAGGGGTACACCTACTGTGGCTACATGCTAACTGGTGGTGGTCATAGTACGCCTATCTCCCATGATTATTATCGCGCATAGCTCGTTCTCGTTGGCAACGGACTGACTTGAGACATATATAGACTTCGCGCAGGTAGAAGTTGACAAGTCTTACTGCAGCGGACTTCCAGAGCTTTGCGCGAGCGGAAAGCACAAAACGAATCCTGAGCAAGCCGTCTTCGTCTGCATGAGTGATCAACCTTCAAGTATCCAGCTCTTGTGTGCTTGCAGCGGCACATGCTTGAATAATGCCACTACTAACTACATCGCCCACTGCGATGAAGCTTGCGTCAACAAATAAAGCGCTAACTGGAATTGGCACGATTTGAAGTCGGTTGGGTATGTGAGGCTGTCATGAAGTGGTAAGAAACGAAGCTTGAATCCTAAAGATGAATAAATATTGAAGTACTCATTCGTTGACTTCACATGGGGAGCGGAACTTGAAAGCTAGGATCTCAAGATACGGGATTACTTTTTTCATACTCGTGCCACTCATTGGGAAAGAAGGGAATATTGGAAACTATTTAAGGTGACAGTTCCTACCAAAGCAACTGGTCATTACGACATTATTTCCTTAGGTTCAAATAGCACATCATATTCTCCCCAACTACGGCAACAGGTGATGTGGTCCACGGTCCACTAACTTATTCCGCTGCGAGCACGCACTGCTGCTATTCTACCTCTTCCCGATCTACGTGATATAGTTCTACTGCAACATTAATATAGTATGCGAAATTGGCTATCATTTGCAACTAGAGGATATCATATCTTGGCACGATAATAGGGAAAGTAACGATTGGAAACTTAGATCTCTAGGATCAACCATTCTATTCATTTCGTCTTGGAAGGGTTATAAATCGTCAAAGTAACAACCTACTAGCGACGTTGATATTTCAATTTTTATTGGGTGAGGCAACTGTGAAGCCGATGACAGTGTTGACACTACACGGTGGTAGGTGTTGTGGTGTGTGTTTGATCAAGTACAACCTTAAAGGATATGAATGGCGTGGGCTTAGATATAAGGATTGGGAGCGAGTCTATGTAGTTGGTGGGCCTGGACAGTTCACTATTGAAATGAGAGAATGCGGTAATGCAAATCTTGCTTATTCACATCTCGTGTCTTAGTCGCTAAAATTTACATGGGTCGACAGAGCAATCGCATAGTCGGCCCTGTTCCCTATCTGGGTTGCCTACCCCTTAGCTTCACTAATCTCTGGGGCGGAAAGTTGCCATCAACCTTTACTGCAGACGGCGTTTAGCTCTTTGTTTTTGACTCCTAGATAAAATTGGAGCGCTGGGATAGTAGCGGCTCAATGGAATCCATTACTAGGTGGATAAGACCAACATAGGCTTCTATTATGGCCGCTCAGACTATCTGCAAAGCAGAAGGCCCTCTAAGTCTGTGATATTCGGTGATGAGTATGGGATACCGGCGTAAGGTTAGTATGTTTACGGATGAATCATGATTCCTTGATTTCGTCCCGCAAATTTTTAAGCTGACGGTCGAAATCCTTATTGACCCACTCCCAATATTGCTGCCAAACGGGGTTTTGAGTTTGTATTTGGGCCCCAGCAGCTCCCGAGGTAGTGTTCTGACCCTGTAGTGTGGTTTTGGTCTTCTCGGCTAGAAGGACAGAGACTCGCAGAACGCTCTTGTTGGCCTCTTCTTGTTTTTCATGCTCTTGCTTAACGGCGCCGTCCTTCAGCTTTGTGGACAATGTCTTCCGGTAACACTGAGCAATAGTATCAAGTCGGCGAGTTGTCTCATCGGGATCGATAACGATCAGTTTGCCAAGCATAAGATTGCATAACGCCCTGATATCATTGTCGTCATCGAGCCCAGCAATGATGCGATCATAGAACTCGGGTGAGCTGATGCGAGAGAATGCTGTCTCCATGAGCGAGTACAGGGTCTCATATGCGCTCTAGATGGCTAATCAGTATGCTTTGTGATGGAAACTGAACTGGCGACCCATCTTACCTTGCGAGCTTCGAGTCCATCATCCACAGTGTGTTTGAATGGACCCATTTGCACTTCACGGATCAATTCTTTTTTGATCGTAGACTCGGCCATGACGAAAGGTACTAATTCGCCCAGATGCGGGAGAATCAGTTCAGGCTTATTGTGGGTAGCCGAATTAAGTGTCGTCATTCCAAGGCGTCGGATCTCTAGATTATCGTCTTTGAGCACGGTTAATACCATATCGAACAACACCGACTTCAGCTCTGAGTCAAATGTCTCGTCGCTATCAGGTAAGGTGTATCTAAGAGCCTGGACGGCAACAGCTCTGTATCCCTCGGACGAACTTGTAAGGAGTTCCTATCATAATTAGCAATTAGAGGATGACTGGTTTAAAGTGATTGAAAATGTACCTGTAGCTTTGGTATATAGATCTTGGGCTTCAAGATCGCCAGGCGACCAATGCACTCTGCGCAGATGGTTTTATTGTCTTCTACGAGTGATGAAGTAAAAAGAATCTCCCAGATGTCACGCTCATAGGCGCCAATATCTGTGGAAGAAGTAACGACTTGGTGGAGGACTTCGCGAATTGACTGTAAAAGCAGATATTGATGACTTCCATGTTGCTTGGTTGCGGTTAGGATAATGGGAAGGTATTGGGAGACATTGCCTGCTCCAGCCCTGCCCAAAGCAGCGGCGGCAGAGACTGATACTTTGTCAGGCTCATCGCCGAACTGCTGCAAAAAGGTACTTGGATTTAACAGAGATTTGGGACCTAGGCGTAGACCAATCTCTCCGAGGATGGCTAATGCAAGGCTTTGGCGCGTAGTATCCGGAGGCGACAATTTGCTCGCCATATTGAGTTCATCGATAAAGCTTTCGACAGAGACGCCGGAATTACCTTTACTAGCAGCGAATAAAGCGCCCGCGACTTTTCCGACAACAGAAGGGTCACCGCCTACACCTACGGACAATACACCCTTCATTAGCCGCTGGCCCATGCCAGACTGGCCAATGTTTGTCACAAGCACAACAAGAGAGTCAAGAATGCTGCCGGAAAGACTCTTCTTGATCAAATCGCAGAGCGCATTCACAAAATCTTGCGAAGCAGTCAACTTGGGGTTCTCGAGTTGCAATTGAGCCATAGTGAGCAAGGCAGGGCTCAACAGATGGGTATCATTGGCCACCACGACTGGCTGAATAGCTGCCCCAATTCCACTAATTGTCTCCGCTGTGAGCATTCCCTTAGCTGCCGGACACATGACCATGTGTTGAAGAGCCTGAACGCTGGAACCTCTTAGGGCACGATTGGCTTTTCGTAACTGGCCGCATAATTCTAAGGTCACAGCTTGGATCCAGCCGCCGTCGAGACTACCGGGAACGGAGGAGAATATCGCGACGTTATCGATTGCCCGAACGGCATGAAGACGTGTAGTTTCGTTGCGCATTCTATCGAGCAATAATTCCAGACCGATTTGCCGTTTGTCTGATTGCAAAAGGGCAAGCCCGTCTTGAGTTGAAGTTCTCGCAATCAAGGTGCCAAGCGCTTGTATAGCTCGTTGTCGCACTTCGGTATCCACGTCATTTACAGATATACGATCAATGATAGTATCGTAGAGTTTGACGAGTTCAGGCTTGAACTTCTGGGTGGTCAACTTGGCCCGAGGAGGGGTTATCGCTTTAACAAGCTCTTCGGCTGTTCTGATCGCTTCACTTGAGATCTTGTAAAACTTGTCATTGGCCGCAGAAACAACACCGGTGACAATTTTAGCGAGGTACGGCTGGAACAGACTTGAGGAGTGAGTTTTAGCGATATCACTCGTAAGCCGGAGTACAGCCATGCGCAATGTGGTGGCAGTGGCAGAAGCAGCACCACCCGACAGAGCTGTGGATGTTGCGCCGGCATTGCTGGCGACTCCCTTTGTAACATCGATGACTGGCTGCATGACCTGGTCGAAGTAATGGGCGAGGCCGCCGTTTTGGACAGCAATTAGATCATTTAGTAGAGTAATCACGGCTTGCTTTGTGGCAATCTGTTTGCCTTTAAGAAGCTTCGTTGATGATTTGACCAATTGTGGCGTAAGTCTCGAAAGGTCTGCTCTAGGCCCCGTCTGGGGGACAGATTCTTGGGTTGGTGAAATAAGACCGGGCGTACCCATATAGGGAGCCTTGCTTCCTTGCCCAAATCCGCCACTGCTCTGTCTTCTCCGTTTCCTACTATCAGGAAGAGATTGCAATATTTCGTCGTCGATGGTCACTGCGCGGATGACCCCTTCACCAGTTTTTCGAATGAGAAGGGATAGAGCAGATATGACTTCTAACCGAACACTCTCCTCTCTTTCATCAAATCGTCGAATGAGGGGCACAGCCACGTCGCGGTACAGTATCCCATTGTCCAGCAGATCGGTGCTGCGAGTTGAGATCAATGTATAAAGAGCCTTCGCAGCACACCTACGAACTTTCCAGCTGGCATCATCGTCATCATCGAAATCATCATCATCCTCGTACTCGTCGTCATTATCTAGCTGATCATCATCATATTCCTCTTCACCCTCCTCCATATCTTCATCTTCGTCGTTGGCGTAATTTGGATCGAATTTAAGATATCGCAAACAAGCCGATATGACCTCGTCAGTGTACGGGCGCATCTGACCACCGCAGGACGCAACGAATGATTCGAGAGCAACCAGGGCGACTTCCCGAATTTCATTAAATTCAGGATCATGACCCTCACCAGCGCTCACCACATCAACGTATTTCTGGAACTCTTCTTGACTGAGTGTGGAGAGGACGGGAGGGACGATGTCCGGAAGATGTATACCAAACTGATGGGGTATAGCCCTAGCAAGGGAGCCCAGAACAGTAATGTACAGACGAAGCATAACGGGGCTAATATTTTGTTGCGCCATGCTATTTTTTATTTTGGCAATAAAAGCATCGAGCACACTATCCGTTAGAAAAGGTGCCAAAACAGCGAGTGCAACGACAGCTCTCTTTTTTACCGGGGAGGGCGTGGCGGGCCGTTCCAGGACTTTCACAACCACGTCTTGAAGTTTCTCAACCTCGAGTGGCTGAAGAAGCGGTCCAAAGCATCGAACAACCTCGATCAGGACGTCGACGGCCTCGGGACTCGGATCTGGCTTATCGAGGAGACTGCGAGAGTCCGGGTTTGATGTACTTCCAGGAGGAGAGATACCAAGGATACGTGGGATAAGCACGTGACTAACGACATTGTAGGTGTCAAGAACTTCTCGAGATGGTGAGACTCCGGGGATAGGCTTCTGGAGCGAGGAAATGGCGCTGCGCAGTGCGAGAGACGGGAGAGAGTTATCAACCGAGTTCTTGATCTCGACCATTGTGAGCTTCTCCAGCATGGGGGTTATAACGGAAATAGGGATCTTGGAGGCCAAGGGACCAATACTGCGCGCAGATGTAGTCAGCCAACGAGTTGCCTCAGGTAGGCAGATATTGCTTGTATGGGTGTAGGTGTTACCATCTAACTGCTAAGTTCTGGACCTCGCCATTTTGGTCATCCAGGGCCTTGACCACGGCATCAACGATTCTAGACGATGTGTTGTAGTCATGTACGAGGAAATCGGATTTCGGCTTGGTAAGAATCTGGTGGAGGTCGTTTAACGACATGAACCGAAAATCAGGATCGGCATCGCTCAGCCTGGATAGAAGTAGGCCAATCGTCTGGGGGTTGGGATTATGAATCGCTGACGACGCCATGACGGTAGTTCCGAGTGGTATGATGTGGATGACCTGCTCGTAGGATAGAAACAAGATATATGCCCGGCGCGGGAGTATAACTGCGACTTTTTATCAGCTCAGGCTGCAGTAGGACTGTGAGCCATGAAGAGTGCACAGGCAGGAGGGATATGAGAAGGCAAGAATACAAGAAAAGACAATTACGTACTATTCACACCTTCGACGCCGGGGATTGCTAGTCTCGGGGTTGCAGGAGAAAGGAGAGTTCGAGACGGGACAGCAGCAGCGCAATTGTGCTTCGGGCGTGGCGATGGTTCCTGCGAATCTATTGATACGGGTCAGAAGAATAAGCCACATATTTCCATATTTCATAGCGTTGACTCGACGCATGTCTCAAGGCGAAAGGTATCTGCTCCGCGGTGCTGCGGTGCTGCGGTGCTGCGGTGCTGCGGTGCTCTCGGGAAGCCTCTAGATCGTGACGGGCATCGTGACGGGCATCTAGCGGCGTGGACGGAGATGGGTCTAGCTTACCTACGGGCTTTGCGGCATGAATGCAATCGTAGGAAACTGACACGAGACAAGATACCAGCAGGAACTTAAGGAATCTGAGATCAAACGGTCGTTGGTATCTGCATTCAAGCCCACGACAGGCAGCCGAGTTAAAGTGACGTGCGATGCAATCAAGCAATCAAGTTATCAAGGGATAACCCAGGATAGAATGTTCCGTTTGCTGGTGGGGGTTGGCCTTTCCGGGCCGGACCTGTACTTGCGGCAGCTCCCCCTCTATTTTGCGCTAACTAGATAGGTAAGTATGCCCATGGCGGGGTAGATAGCAAGGCACAACCTTCCAAGTGTGCGCTGTACCTAAGTACCTAGGTAAGAACTTGTGGCGTTGGAAAGTGGCTAGGGCATTCAGTGGCTCTATCTAATAAGTGGAGAATCCATGATATCTATAGTGCTGGGATGGGAATACAAGCTTTTTGATGGACACGGTCTCATGAGACAAGTGCAGCATGAATGAATTAAAAAAAAAAATACTAGTGAATAAATGGGCTATCTCAGTATCAAGCAAGAGGCTGTTAGTGTCTCTATCTTGGCTTTTTTCTAAGCTAATATTATACGAACTCACTCAAGTACATAGGTTATTACCCCGCCCAATCTACTCATGTTGTTACCTAAGCACAGTCTGTTTTCATTGCATTATCTAGACAACCGCGGACAACTTTCCTTGTTATCACCAACAGTTTCATGATGCTGAAATGCTCCATTTCATTTCAAGCAAATCTGGAATTATTTCGCTCCCTAATCTGCGAACACCACATGCTTAGATATGAACAACAAATTGCGCCTTGGGCCACAACTTTCTCTTACCAGTGTGAAGTGCAACGCCTAAATAATTTAACTCGACATCTTCCAAGCCGCGAATGACTGAGGCAATGCTTTATTCATTATTCGAGAATTTCTTTATGAACTCTGCCCACCCCTCTTCAATCGCCAAACCCGTTTCGCGTCGCGACGGAATTCCGCCAGGCGGGCTATAGTTCCCTCCCTAATTCCGACGGGGAGTTTATCCCCGTTGTTTCATGATACAATAGTTTCGGTCGAGGCCAACACCATGGTGACTAAGCATTGCACTAGAGATGCTAAATAGTAATATTGAGTTGTCAGACTGATAGAACGGACACGTAATGATGCCGAGGGTAACTTGTACTGAGCCTTGACTTTAGTCTTGGTCGCGGATCGGACTTTGCTATGTCTCCTGGATATATAATGATGCGAAGTGAAGGAGTCTATATGGTTCTAATCCTCGTGTTTAAAGATAGCTGCTTTACTTAATTCATATCGCACTCCAATCATCACTCCTGAATCATGGCTCCTACTATTATTGTCGCTGGCGCAACTGGCAACAGTGGACGCAGCGTAGTTGAAACCCTTTCCAAGCTGTTAACGACAAACAGCTCTCTATCAGGACACCGCATCGTCGCACTCACGCGCTCCTCCAGCAACCCAGTTGCACAGAACTTTGCCAAACTGCCCGGTGTCGAGGTCGTAGAGAAGAATTGGGTTGAGATCACCCCCGACTGGCTTCGTCAGAACGAAGTAGTCAGGGCCTTCATTGCACCGCAAGCCGACGCACGCCAGTTCACCGAAGAATCAACCTTTCACGTTGCCGCTCTTCAGGCAGGTGTGAAATATGTCGTTCGAATTTCGACAACGGCCCCGAACATCCGGCCAGATTCTGTCTCGTACTACCCCCGTAGCCACTGGGCGATAGAAACCCTTCTGGAAACCCCGGAATTCGAGCGTCTGCAGTGGACTTCACTTCAACCTACCACCTTCTCCCATACATACTTCCATAGCGTCGTCGATTTCGTTAAGAAATACCGAAGCACCGGGAAGCAGGATACGCTTGGGATTATGGGATCGGCTGATGCTCCTGTTGCCGTTATTGACGCTTGGGACGTCGGCGTAGTCGCAGCCCACCTACTAGCCCAGGAGGATCCAAGCCCGCACAGCAAAGCCAAGTATGTCCTTAACGGGCCAGAAGATATAACTGGTAACCAAATCGTCAAGCTGATTGAGCAGCACATCGGCGCCAAGGTTCAGAACGTCGCTTTTGAGGACACGAGTTTGGTTGATATGTGGGCAGCACATAGTCAGGAACCTCAGAACATTATATTGAGCATTAAAGCATCAAACGAGCCATTGCTGAAAGGCTTATGCTCTGCTTCTACAACCAGCCGCCAGGTTCTCAAGCTTGCTGCACCCAAGACTACTCCTGCCGAAATTCTAGAAAGCCTGTTGAAGGAATAATCTTGTAGGAGATAATCTGGAAGCAAAGATTCCTCTCTAAGCAACAAGAAACGTGTTGTAGGGATTGATGAGAATTCGAGCGCAGCTGAAGAGAGGGTGTTGTTTTCTAGACATCTGAAAGAAACGGGAAATTTGGAGAAGACGAAGATAAACAATGCTAGGTATCGATCGCGATATTAAAATTTCACTCGATCAGTAAATTCGGTTTACTCCCGTGCTAACGGCTGGCGCCCGTGTATCGGGCACTGTAATTTTTTGAGGGAATTCATCTCTTAACATCTTGATAAATATTTGAAGCCTATTGTTAGTGAAGACCGAAAGATGCCCGAAGTTTTTTGAGCTGTTTATGATGGTGTCCTAGTAGTAATCGCAAGATATGAGATATGAAGGACGCTTTGCTTGTGCGTTTCTGCCTCTGCCCTTTTCATTCTGTCACACGGACTGGAGGTGCCACCTTGACTCACCTTTTCAGCTGCAATATATTTATCAGGCCATGAACCTGCAACTCGCCTATTGGCCGAGGCAGCCTCGTATCGAAGGTTAGAGATTGCGAGGAAATACCTCAATAATCATGTATAAATAAGAGGCCTGGGGCCTCGATAGATTCAGTCTATTTTGAAGGTTACGGACCTTTGAGAGCCTAGATTGATTATCATCTAATACAGCCAATTCTGAGCCAAGCCCTAGATAACTAGCCCTTGTTACACATTCTCAGTTTTCCTAACACTCCGAAAAGATTACCAAAAGCAACAAAGAAATGGTTAAAGGAGCGTTAGCCGTACATTTAAGATCTAACATATTACGCAATTATAAACTGTTATATTAAATGTATATGGTATCAGGAAAATAAAACGTTGTCCTCGAGAGGAAGAGGTTTTGACGCCCTTATTGGCCTATTCTCAATAATATTGTAGATAAGTCCTCTACGATATCTTGCAAAATCTGCCCACGCTGGAGTATATGTAACACTCCCTCGAGAAATGTCAACATATTTCCACCTATCCACTAATTATGCTTCTTATATGGCATAGTATCGCAATTCAATCGTTATCAAGGCTTATTATGAGCCAACTAGCTCCGTAGGCGTTTGTGGGGAAGAAGTGCCGTCGGAGGAAAATGAGGCGCCGGTGCCCCTTCGTTCGGTGTTATCCGACCGAGAGAGTCTATTGCTTGCTGGCCTTCCGTTCCCTATATCCCTCTTGTAAAGTAAATCATGTGCCTCTAATTCCGCAACCGGGCCGCCGTCGTTGCGGTTTGGTTGACCATTTGCTGAGGCCGACTCTTCAGCTTCCAATAAATTTTCACCTGCTCCGCCGGCGGCGGATCCCTCAAGTTCTGCCTTTTTCTTCACACCAATTCCAACCAAGCTATAAATGCCCTGTGAACCTTGAAGTTCTGGCTTAAGGACGTTGATACCAGCCCCATACTCCTCGCCGGGGGACCCCTCGAGCTCAGCACGTATCGCCAAGGCATCCAGCTCTGCCTTGGTGAGACGCTTTCTTCTTACCTCACTGCCCTCAAGCTCTGGTTTATTATCATAGCCATAGGATTTCTCTTCCTTGTCTAATGTATTTTCCTGGCTTAGTTTATGAAGTCGTTTCCTGCGGTAGCGCTTTACCAAGAAGGCACCAAGTCCAAGAAATAGTGCAGTCCCTAGCGAACCGCCTACGCCAGCCCCTATCTCCGATGCCCTCGAATTATTCAAGGGAATTTGTGGGGAAGCTGTCACATCACTGGTCGTAGTAACTGATGCTACAGATGTTTCTGAGCTTCGCGACGCCAGAGATGTTTCTAAGTTCTGCGAGGTGGCCAATGTGGTGGATGAATCTTTGGGGCGTAGAGTCCGACCTAGAAGGACAATCGGGGAGGCAGAAACGACGACGTTTTGTGGCCTAGACCGGCCTCTCGCGCCCAATTGCGAGGCCATATGTTGAAACGAAGACGTTTGCTGCGGACTAAAATCGAATATGATTAGACCCGAATTCGGCAAACCCGCCGTTAACCTCCCTTCTGTCAAAGTTGCTTTACAAGTGTAATCGTTTTCATCTTTTCCTTCTCCGATAATGGTAAAGCCACTGTTTAGCAATAAACATTAGTGTATCTGAAGGGCGCAGCATTGGACTTGTATAATGCACACCTATAGCAGCAACCGATAGCACCCACACCTAGTAGTTCGAGGTTCCCGGCGGTTACCATCCCCAAGGGACAACTGAGACCTGGTGAATAGGTCCTCAGAGGGTATATATATGACTTATTCTCCACGACACTTAGTAGCTTTGTTTCGGGGAAACACGAAGAATTCTCATCAGTAGCATCTTGCACTATAGATGCTGAACAGGAATTCTGGTCGCAGCCGTTCACGCGAAGACTAGAACAAATCGGCACCGGCGTAAAGATAGTTGTAAGGGGAGGGGGAGGGAAAGTGACTGTACTTTCTGCCATGTTGGCTAGAACGGCATGGGCCTTGGTCAATGCTAGTCGTTTGCGCGCAATAGGCTTTCTAGGAAGCTAACAACGGGCTATATATCAAAGTCAACAGTTTCAGCCTAGAGCTAAGTGTACCTCCCGGTGAGTGGCCACCTGGGGCGAGGCAGCATGTAGCTGGCGCTGCGCAGGGACACCACAGCAACAGCGGCCTACGCCAGTGAGTGGGCTATACATACATCGTCCATATTTTAATCATCTCTGAACATTCAATACCACCTCCAGTCCCTGTTTTTTTTTAACGGAGGGTAGTGTTTGTCGTGACGTTGAGGTAGTCGTCCTCGCAAAAGAGCAACCTGAAAGGGGCGGGGGAGACGACTGGAGGACGGAGGGGCGGGAGGCATAGGTGGATGGGGGTCTGGGAGCAGGGGGCGGTGTATTAGGGCATCTTGTTGCGATTGTTACCACCACTGAAATGCAAGTAAAGCCTAGAGTCTGATAAAATAGCTCTTATGTGTTGACACATTTGCTACCCCTAACCCCTCGAGCGCTACATTCGTTTCGAAATGGTTTCTAGTTAGGAAGTTTCGCAAAGTTTCATCGATTTGCGAGCCTCCTAGTGGCATTGGCTACTATTCCACTGACAGGAGATGGAATAGTATCAAGACTCAGATGCTGATCGTACGGTGTAGTTGAGCAGCGAAGTAATGAAGGTGACCTTCAATTTTAAAATATCCCATGATATTTTTTTGGTTAGGGAAAGGGGGGAGATGGGTGGAGTTTGTGTAGTATTGAATGTAATACAACGTGGGAAGCAGGCATATTGATTGCATACATTTACATATGTCAAAAGACACCGACAGGACGGATGTCCGGCTTGATTTAGTAACGCCATATATGCCAACAATATATTAATCGAGCCCGATCGGCCTGTACCCACCGCTCTAAACACAAGCGTTAGCGTCGTGCGGCCCAGGGGACCGGCACCGTTGCAGGAAGTCTCCAAGTTTATACTTGATGTGTTGTTTTCCCCCTGTTTATGATGGATCTAACAACATAAATCGTGAGTGTCTCCCTAGTAACCTAGGTTTGTAGCTTCCAATACCATTAGCCAAGGTTTCCCCTAGGATATAAATGTTAGTGAAAATACAGTCTATTGTTCCCAATTTGTGCTTAGATAAGTGGTATTTCTATGAATTGACTACACTCGACGTTTTTTTTTTTTTTTTGGCAGTCGATTGTTACATCATCATCGAGGGTTCCTATGGAACGGAGGGGGTGTGGTAGTTGTTGAACACGTTTAAGGTTCTAACCAACACTAACGAAATAACACCTAGGATGAGGGTTCCTGGATTCTCATTAACCCACCACGTAAATAGGAGCATAATGTTTCTAGAGCGAGAAGCAATTCAAGATCTTGTATACTGCTACATGTGTTTACCGTTTCAAAACGGGGATAAAAGCAAACTGAAACAACAGTAAAAGATTTCCGTGAAATGAAAACAAAAATATATATATCCGTTTTTCATGTTATCAACTAAGTAGTAGCAGAAGGGAAGTAACACAAGGCCGGCATACCAATGACATTAAAAACAACAGAGGAACCTATTCCCTTCGAATCCTTTGTTGGAGGTTGCATAGTATCCTAGCGAATGTGAAATTATGCATTAATCACCAACAAATAGTAGTAGATTAGATTTCCGAAGTTCAAGAACGGGAGATCAGTAAATTAAACCCGCTTACCAACCCAAGGTATGATATTTCCATTAGATTTCCAATACCAGACTTTAGGTCGGTTGAGTTATTGGCCACGGCCAGCTTCCAAGCTCGGGCCCGAGCCGTAAGAGCCAACATTCGTACTACCTCTGCTATCGGGAACTGCGTGACTTCCAGACGTTCCGGGAGCAGCGCCTCGGTGAGAATCAGGCACAGCTTCCTCGGGGTCCTTGGATGCGGGACCATCGGGAATTGATTGGGTGGCACCTAGAGCTCCATCGCCGTCTTGCCCCGGATTTACGGTCTCGTACTCTAGTACCTTGATGAACTTATAGAAGCCCGAGGCAACCAGAGCACCCAATATCGGACCGATGAAGTAGATCCAATGGTATGTCGGGAATGATGCTGTCGCAACAGCCGGACCGAAGGATCGCGCCGGATTGACGCTACCTCCAGTGTAGTATACACCCCTAGAAAGACATTTGTTAGCTCTGAGCAACGCGACTATCCTGTACCAACCGAGTTCGTTCCGATGGTGAAACTATCATGAGACATATCGGGTTTCTTACATCATCTGGGTGATAAAAAGCGAGAGGCCGATACCGACGGGGGCCATGAAAGTGCCTCGATGCTTCTCTACTGCCAGCATGAAAATGGTAAAGACAAGTTGCGCAGTGAGAAACACCTCGATGAAGAAGCCCTGGACAACCGACGTGTCACTGCTGAGTGTAGTTGAGACATAGAGCTCGCCAGGTAAGAGCCCGGACACCACACCGGCAGCAGCAATGCCACCAATGAGCTGACTGATGATGACTACCACTCCGCGTACGACGTCGACGGCCCCGATAGCCATGAGACCGATGGTGACGGCAGGGTTGAACAGACCTCCGGTGATTCTGTAGAAGACCCACGCATTGACTGCCAGACTTATGCCGAAGCAAAGGCTTATGAATAGGAGTCTGGCTGGGTTCGCCGAGAGATCTGTGGGCTGGCCCTCATCCGGCGCGGAGTTGACGGCGTTGGTACCTCCAAAGGCAAACAGGAGGAACATGAAGGTTCCAACAAACTCACCAACGGCCGCAACGAAGAGGTTTTTGGTGGAGAGGGGCACACGGTCTAGTATGCTGGGTTGTCGCCGCCCACTTTGGGGATGTCGCTGGCTTGAAGCACCATTGTTTAGTTGGTCGGATTGGCTCCCTCGAAAGCGAACATGGCTATCATAGGACGAACTCATCTTAGACTGGGGTAAGTAGTTGAGAGAGCAAGATAAGTATATTGTAAAAAGATGCTGTCTCTAATCATGGAGGTGCTTAGATGTGCTCATGGGCGTTTGGAGGCCGGGCTATGAGGCCCTTAATATGTGCTGCTTACAAGCTACCTATGCCATACTTTCAATGAGTTACCCAGATGATGTGCGACACACTTGAGATTGGTACCCGACAAGGTGCAATCTCCTCAAGACCGCCGGCTACGGCTGCAATTTGACATCATGAGGCACAAGCTAGGGATCTATGTTCCTAGAAGTGCTTTGTAAAATGGGTAGCGTTCCTCTGCTTGACTGTGTCCGCAGAGAAAGGTCCCATATCCGACTCGATGCTGTGTCTGTGGTCTAACGGACCACTCGCCTCACAGCCACACCGCTTGTGCAACATCACCGATGAGACATCATGCAGATGTGCCAGACGTGCAGATTCGTGACCTAGGATGGCTGCTGCACTCTACGAAAAAAAATCCGATGTGTCATTGGGCTACCCAGGTGGACGAATCACGCTTGTCACGATACTTGCATTGCCGAGTTATGCATTCGTGTGGCTCAGCCGAAGGTGAAAATGTGATGTTACCCAAATAATAAAGCATGCGAGACGAGAAAGGTGCAGGTAAACTAGTCAATAGTAATCTGCATTATGCGGACGAAGTAGTACCAGGTGAGGCGTGTCTCCAATAGGCCAGCGCTATTAGGATTCGAACCTAAACACCTCATACGGGCCACGAACCAGCTTATAATGGCCTCAGTGCAGCCACCTAAGGCAGCAATATGCGAGGCCCTTTCCAATTGCCGGTTCCCCCTGTAGACTCGGAATAGTATGCTGCAGCTAAAAGATCGGTCAAGGATCGGTGGTCCTATCGTGCTACCCCAGAATGCACTCCATATTATGATAGAATTGTACAGACCTTGGCGACGACCTATAGTTTATTTCAGACGGTCAATGATTGTCATGTGATCCAACTCCAAGTAGATGGAATAAGAGCCCCAATCTGATGAAATCGTAGGAGACATATAGAGAACTAGCACTAGCAAGCTGATTAAAGAGCTCCCTTGCTTTTGATTACCTCGATATGAGCAAAAACAGCAAATGGAATATCTGATAGACTCACAGTAATTTGCTGTCTTGGTGTCCATATTCATTATAGCAGGCGGAACTCCCCACCGGCTCTACCAACTATCGAGGGTTTTGCCCAAAATCCAATTTCCCCAATACAAGACCTGGCGTATAGGTATGTAGTTGATAGGACGTTTTGAAACGGGGCTGGATACCTCAACCGGTGCCATCTCCTACCAATGCAAAAATAGGATCTAGTGATACAGCTTACTAAGTTGTATCACAGCTGAATTCTAAGACATGCATCTCCGGGTCAATGCACAAGCTCGCATATCAGGTCTTTGATTACGATAGCCGCGACGGCCGCATTGTTTTGGGGCCCAACGAACCGGCTGGATTAGCAAGAAGAGGGGAGGGGAGGGGGAAAGCACAAGAAGGCCGAAAACGGCCGCACCCGAATGTAAGACATCCCGAAGTACGGGGTACAGGATGGCCCGCCTCCGGGTCAGCTTGCTGGTGGCCATTGCGAGGGCAGAAGCGAGGTAGTATTGACAACAGAAACTGCAAGCGGTGCGCGGAGGCGGCTCAGCTCTAAAGAGACAAGGGTCTTGAGGGGGGATTTCAAGCATTAATAGAGGAGAAGGTCACAGCGTCATAAGCACAGGAAGAGGGTGGGTTGGTAGCTGCAAAAGAAAATGATGACACCCTGATCGCCGATTAGACTTCTACCTTATTACAGACCATTTGCAAAACCTATATTGGCTCTATGGTGGTGTGGCTTGGCGGCCGTTGGGACAATATTAACAGTCTGGAAACCATTGGAATTTAGGCCAGCTGAAGTCATGTTTAGGCAACCTAGAGAGATCAAGGTAATGGCTTCGTATCCAAGGCATATTAGGTGAGGCCTCTTGGATGGCGTCCGAAAACCACATTGTAGCATATGAACACGAACATAAAAACAAATCTTCCTCCTAGGATAAGAGTTGAAGTCTAGTCGGTAAAGTTTAATGCGGGCACGATATGTTCATCTGTGCATGGTATGAAAATTCCAGCGTTATAGTGCTATTATACATATACCTCAGAGTCGGATTGAATGACATCATGAATACTATTGGCATTAGTATGATTGGCCATGGGAATGTTAATGGTGTTCGGGAACACTAGTTGAGTTGTGAAGCTAAAAAACCGTACGAGGATGGAGATGCTGAACTTCGTTTAGACCCGGGGACGTAGAATAGGTATATGATGGGAGCTTCGATGTGCACCTACTACCCAGATAACGGAGAATATACAGGCACCCCTGAGAGCATTGTGTCAGTGCTAGTAGATTCTGGGGTTTGGTCTTGCTCTCGATCACTCACACTAACTAGCAAGCAGTTCCGAGATGTGTGACTCAACCCATTGATGGTAATATCACTTGCGAATCCTCTAACCCAGCCCCTGTACGTCAATTTGCCTCTCTCGGGATATGTGACTTTCCAGTTAGGTCGGACCCGCGTAAAAATTCTCGTAAATCGGTACTCGGGACAGCATCCAAACACAACGTAGCATATTCTTCTCTACCATATCTTCTAGTTGTGCCAGTCTAGGCTTCACCTCACGGGTGTCTATATCTCCCACATAGCCCCATTCTTCTGCAAAAGCCTCAGGGTAGTCCTCCAGGAGACCTCGGCGCGTAAGACAAAAGACGGTGTCACCACCGAACAGCTGGTCAAGAAGAACCCGAGCTTGGGCACTGAAATCTGAACCCAATCGTTTTTCGAGCCCACTATACACCCTTTTCGCATCTTCAGAAGCATCACCTTTCATAGGGATCAGGACGTGATCAGGTCCCTCGCCCCAAAGTCTTGCCTCAAACTCCAAATCGTGCTGTGCAGGCCATTTTAGTGAGGCGGACGCAAGTTGGATAGATGCGAGTTGAGGGCATGTATCCGGATCCAGTAACTGGAAGATTTGTACTTCGCACAATCTTTGTGGGAGAACGACATGGCGGACGTGTTGTAGCAGATCAGTCTTGCAGTGTAGGTCCCGACACTGGGTTACTAGATAAAGCGAGTCCCTGGAAGAGTCGAACCAGGCCCATTGGGTTTTGGACGAATAAGCTGATGGGCCACCCGGACGGTCGGTTGACAGGATTCGAAAATTCTCAAGCGAAACGAGTTTGCCGGTAAAGCACGCCACTTCGCGAGACAAGCGGCAAACCGAAGCGGTGACTGGTGGAAGGCGCCTCCCAAAGAATCGATATTGATCCCTACAATGTCCAGCTTTTTCGCATTTAACCTCACGAAGTTCCAAGATGTTTCTTGGCGTTGTCAAATCCCAGATGATGCGTTGCACCCTGAGCGGTAGGTCTGGGAACTTGGGAAAGCCAGAGCCGGTTTGGCCAGGGAGATCACTGCCAAGAAACTGGCGACAGAGACGAACATCCCGTCGGATACCTTCAGCAAGGGTACGTAGCTGTCCAGAAGCCTCAAACAAAGAGCCTTGCAGCGACTTTATTTCCTCAGCCTGTTCGGATACCATATCCTGTAGAGTCTCAATGTCCCCAACTCCTTGAGCAATATTACGTGACGCAGTGGCCACTCGATGATTCAAAGACCGCCTTAGTTTGAGCAAATCGGCATCGGTGCCAATATTCGCCTCAAGCTTAGCCTCCAGCCTGTCAAAGCGTCGTAATAGTTTCTGAAGCAATGTTCGGTTATGAAGGCCTATGTGGTCATCCTCGGAGTCGCCAGTAGCAGCGCTCTGCGAGGGATGACTGGAACTTGCTGGGGTCATTGCGAGTTCGAAAAGAGAAATCCAGTGCTCCATGTTCTACGATGGTTGGTGGTTTGTACCGATGGTTAGAAAGGGGACGAGACACAGAGACAGAGCGCGGAGGGAGAGAAGGGGAGGCGGGAAGATGGGGAGAGATGGGGACGGATATGGAGAGGGAGGGAGAGAGAAACGTGGGAAGTCAACACGCCCGGATATCGCTGAACTGGGTGGCGGGAGCCAAGGCGTAGGTAAGGAAACTACGAGGAAGCAGCGTAGATGGCAACCCCCTCGTGGCAAGCCTTCATCGTTGCTCCCAAGTGGCCTCCGCTCCCTCCTCAACATCACATCCGCCATCCAGCCCAACACGTACCTGCTGGAATTACACCAGCCATATGAAGCTACTAATTAGGTGCTACGAGGTACTACGAGGTACTACGAGGTACTACCTGTGTAGCTGTTGTGCTCTTTAAGCGTCGTTTCTAGGTACCTACCTACCTACCTACCGACCGATAATATTTACCTCCTACGCAATGCAACCTATCTACGCATTATTATTTACACATTATTATCTCGTCAAGCCACGGACAGGGTCTAGCTAGGTACTTTCTAGACGGGCACCTGAACACCATCAAGGCGCAGCACAGCCACAACACAAAAAATGAAGCATCCCAGCGTGCAGGTGCTCATCCGGAAAAAACAACCGCTGCCGGCCCTTCACGGCCCGAACCTACGTTTTTGTAGAAATTGGCTCTGGGGAATTGGAGCCCGGAGCGACACGGGGGCCCGTTCCGGGATAGGTGACATCGTGGCTGACTTTAAGCGATTAGCCGGACGCGGCTCGCTACAATTGACACCGAGCCGGACTAACTATAAAGATGAAGTACACGACTTCTTCGAAACGAGCCTCGTAATGAGGAATTTAGGACACTCTTCTGGCCTTTCTTCGCCGCAGGTGAAATTGAGCAGCAATGTTGTTCTCGTCGTTCCTGTGCGCTTGTGCCGTGTCCGGTGCGCTCGGCGCCTCGTGGATTGCCCCTGGTGCTGTTTGGTACGATACTGATGGCAACAAGATTGATGCGCATGGGGGTGGCGTTGTACTACGAGGAGATACCTACTATTGGGTTGGGCATGCCTCCTCGAACCAGACGCCGATGATGTACTCATCGACGGACCTTCTCAACTGGAAGAATCTTGGGAAGCAAGCCAGTTCTGTGTCGGGTATGTGGAGGCCCAAGATTGCGAAGCCAAATGGCTCTTTCTGGGTACCGTCCCCTACTCCCCGATACAAATAAAAACACATATCTAATACCAATTTGCACATAGTTGTTTGGTCAGCAGGACCGCTACGTTCTCTCCCTTAAGTCAGGACAATTCATCGGGGGCTATGGGACGTCTGCCAAGGTTCATATACCTCCGAATGACTACTCGTAAGCATTATTTTTACTTTCTCCCCGACCACGTCACCTCGTATAGATCCCCGAGAGTGTTGACAGTAAGATATATGCTGACTTCCAACTGAAAGTTACTCAGACACTGGCATGTTTTACGATGATGCTACGGGTGAGACTTTGTGTTAAGTTAAGCTAAAGAGGTTGCTGACATAAAGCAGATACCTGGTATCTCTTGACTAGTGCCGATCATAACATCGTTCAAATCAACCGCATCAACTCTGACGGAAAACTGGGCGACAAGGTTTCAGATCTTCGTAAGTTCTTTTGTGTTGTCTAGCGAGAGATTAAACAGCTAAAAGTGATCTAGGTGCTGGCGCCTATGAAGCCCCTGGTATTGTGAAAGCAGACGGGGTGTATTTTCTGATCGTATCAGGCAAAACTGGGTGGCGTGCCAATCCCAACAAAGTCTTTTGGTCCAATTCAATATCTGGTCCTTGGACAGGAGGATCTGATAGTAAGTAACGACCAAAGACATCCCGAACTCGCTCTAGTCAGTGTATGAGGGGAATCACCTCTCTTCATGATGGGCCGTTTCGAGGCTTCTCTAAGCTGCCGAGAAGCTCAAGAGACAGCCTATAGGAAAATTCGCTGATACCAAGTGTTGCAGTTGCGCCGCAGGACCAGAAAACATATGGATCACAGAATACCTTTGAACTAACAATCAAGGGGTCCCAGAAGACTACGCATATTTACATGGGCGATGCATGGGACTCAAAGGGCGGCGCTAGTTCTAACTACGTCTGGGCGCCGATGAACATCAACGCTGGGTATGTTATAGAAACCATTGCTAATCCACGTCCCTGAGGGAGCCCACCTAAACCCTTGCTTCACAGAGCAAAGACAGTTCAGATCGATTATCATTCCATGTGGAAAGTCGACGTAAAGACTGGCGCAGTCACTTACCCTTCAGCGCTGAAGCGCTATGAGGCCAATCTTCCTACACTATCCGGCAGAAAAGGTACGTGTCCCTACAAGACCATATTCATAATCTGACCGGTCACCGCAGCATCCAATGAGCCGAACGAGGTGACTTTCCATAATGTAACCGGAACAGGGTCCTTACAGTGGCTTGCCCTTCACTACCAAATCAGGAATCCAGAAGGTGAGGGAGTCCTCCAGAAATCCAATACACGAGTCGAACAGGAAACACTGACCATTTCCCAATATTCTAGCAAGCGAGGCGTACATTATAGTCAACGACGAGCCAGCGGTCAATATCTCGAGCCTGAACTCGCGCGCTGGATACCATGACTCAACTCCGGTCCAATTGAAACTGAGAAGCGGTGACGTGAATACGATTACGCTCGGGATCAGTGGCGAGGATGGTATGTTCTTTTTAGTAATTTGTGCATATATACAGACCTAACAATACGTGATTAGACTACAAGATTGCGGCCAACGCACTGGAGATTTTTGAGGAGGATTAAGAGGATCCACGCAAGAACCAGCACAAGTCACTTATGCGGAGATAGGAGCCGGTGTCGGAAGTTGAATCATGTACTCAGATAGTACGCAGATAGGACCAAAAATGCATGAAGTGATTACGGTGAAACGGTTCACTGCATAGAAAATGCCAGTTGCATTTGATGACTGCATCTTTATGCAACCCATCTCAGATGACTAGGCTCCTCGATAGGGGGACGGCCGTGGCGCTTAGCTCTCTAGTAAGCGCATCTGGCACAGGGCCGTCCCTGTAGATCAATGCAGAATCTGACCAGATGTCTGGCGCTCTCCGGCATAGACGGAATGCATCAAAGCTGAGGAACGAAGTCGCAACGGGTGCAGCCAACGGAGTGAGCGGGACGGAATCGTGCATCATTGACGACAGTACCAATGTTGGTGCACGATCCTTCACAGCCCTATTACTGGGATTGAAGTCACGCATTCACGCAGTCTGAGATCTAAGGAGCCGCGAAGGCGCCGTCATTCACAAAACTAAGGATAAGAAAGGACTGTCAGCAGATACTGATAATTTCTTCTTTGAACCTCGCCGCGCCGTGGTATAGACGGTAAGAAGATTACACAGTTTAAACCGGCGAGTAGATATTCCTAGGCTCATGTACATAAATGCATCCTGATGTGGCACGAGATTGAGTCAGATGATGATAGTGCATACTTGCTAACAAGCTGACGACCAGAATAGGCCGACGCTTGTTCCCTTTTGCCCACCTCCGAGCACGAAGATAAGTGCCGTGTATCTATCAACTTGGATTATGTGTTGAAATTTGATAGATAAATCATTCACGATTCCATCTATGCCAGCGCGCTTCTACCTCTGCGACCCAATACCCTTTCAAGACTCGAGGGTGTCAGTATTTCTCTTCAAGGCCCTGAGCTCAAGTCTACATCCACCTTGGCCTCCACAGGGGGTATCCCATCCTCCACCGGCACTAAGGCAAGTTTATTCTTCGTTCTTACAGCTCGCCGGTGCTTCCTGCCGTTGATATGCTTGACCCACGAGTCTTCGGTCGGAAGACTCATATTGCAAACTTCGCACGTCTTCACCTTAAAGGTGCTTTGCGTGGCCGTACTGTCGGCCTCGAACGAAGTGAGCACCTCTCGCGCCGTATCCGACACCTCTGTAGGCCGCGGCCGTTCGTCGCCTGCCAGATAGCGCCGGCATATATCAGCCGCCGGCTGTAGCACGTTTGCCGAGAACTCGCTCGCGTTCGTGCTGTCGAGTAGGTACAGCAAGTCCATGGCGGCGTGTTCCTTGAATGACTTGAGTGTCTTGAGACGGATCCACCGCAGCTGATACCTCGCATACTGTCTCGTGGCGATATTGATTTCCTCCAGCCCGTCGCACTTCTTTTTCTCAAGGACATCCGCGGGCTCCATGTTGAGCTCGCCGTTCAAGAAGGCTTCCATCTGCTTGAAGCCGATTGACTGCCAGATTCCACGGGTGCGATCGACCACCTCCCCTCTCTCGGTGCATTCGCGAAGACGGCGATGCAGAATCCTCACTTCATCCATGAGGCCATTCTGAACCATCTTATCAACTCGCTTGCTGAGCCGCTCTCTCAACGTGTCGGTCTCTGAGTACGTCCAGTAGACTAGGGTTTCCCAAGGTCCCTTTGTATCCTCGGTGACCTGCTTAGCGCCCCTCTGTTCGGCATATATGTCGGATGCTCGTTTGCCTGTTGTGAGATATATCTCTAATGATCTTTTGATCTTCCGTCGATCATCCGGATGCCAGCGCTCGGCCATCGAGGGATCGACCTGGCGCAGTTTTTCGAGGATAACATGAGTCGGCTCATCGAGAATGGGGAACTGGGTTTTATTCTCATCCTGAGAACGGAACCGAACTTCTTCAGGCTCAATCTTGTTTGAGCCGATTAGACTGCCCTCGAAAAGTAAGGCCTGGACGTAGTAAAGAGTACCTCCAACCACGATAGGCAGCTTTCCCCTGTCGCGGATTTCTTTGATGAGCCTCTGAGTTTCTCGTACAAAAAGTCCGTTCGTCCATGTCGGCTCAAGCGGGTCGATTTGCGCAAGCAGATGATGCGGGATCCCACGTTGTTCTTCTGCTGAAATCTGGTTTGTGATGACGGGCAGGCCTCTGTACATCTGCATCGCATCTGCATTGATGATCTCTCCGTCAAATCTAGTGGCCAAATCTACTGCTAGCTGAAGATCAGTTAAAATAAAGAGACTTTCCAGGCCGAGGTGTATCATAACCTACATCAGATTTGCCCGTTCCGGTGGTGCCAATAATGGCCACCAGTGGCTCACGAGGCCGTTTCAACGAAGTCATATTGTGCAAATATCTCTGTCTAAGAAGAGATCGCGCCACGAGGGGCTTTAGAGGGAGCATGGAACATAAA
The DNA here is from genome assembly GCA_005188305.1 of Xylaria sp. BCC 1067. Classification (NCBI taxonomy): domain Eukaryota; kingdom Fungi; phylum Ascomycota; class Sordariomycetes; order Xylariales; family Xylariaceae; genus Xylaria; species Xylaria sp. BCC 1067. Next base: position 4,860,554 of record SSCS01000001.1, read on the forward strand.
AAAATGCACCATGCTCCTGCGCGTCAAGAAAGAATTAAATATTAATAATCTTATCAATTCCGAATCAAAATTCGAGGTGACCTGCCTGCACGTATATTAAAACAAAGTAGCTGTGGAAGATGTGGGTTAGAAGATGCATGAGAACAAGTGCTGAGTGAGTTCTGTGCTGGTTAAAACTTGCCTAACAAGCCACGCGCGGACTCCGCAGACCGCGGTAAAACAAGCCACTAGTGGCGGGGCACGCGCGCCTCGACCGTGTTCCTACCTAGCAACATCGCTATGAGGTCAGAACTTCCATCTCCCGAGTCTGACCGACCTGTTCCCATCATGACAGAAAGTGTCTGTCCGTCTAGGTCCCAGAATTGACTCATCATTTATTTTTCACAATTTTCTCACTGGAATAGCTGGGCTGGCTGGCTGACTAGGGCGCTATTAGAAACGCTTCTCCCTCAGATCACACTACCTGGATGGCTGCTAAGATATCGCCCATCGCCAGAAGAACAATGCAATTAAGAGGTTTTGGGTAGTCAGATGGATGTCCTGCTAAACTTGTAAAATCACGAAACTCGCGCCATTCACTATCAATCCGGCGGCCTGTTGTTGTTTCGCGTTATCGATGTTACCAAATACCTAGTACAAAGCACTAGGTTCTCCAAATATATTGCCACAAATCAGTACATTATTAATATTAGCTCATCTGAAGAGCACCAGTGAAGGTTTGTCTCTCCGGTCTAGTCTATCTAGGCGGCACGTTGCAGCGCATGGCATGTCTAGGCACAAAGAGAATCCCCGCACGAATTGGAGAAGCGCAGAGCCTCATCCCGCCCACCAACTTTGTCTATCCCTTGTCTTATCTCCAATTCTAATTGTAACATTTTGCCGAATAAAATCAAGATCTTATGACATCTATTCGACGCGAGTTCGCTTGCCGTTACCGTTGGCGTGGCCGTTAGCGTGGCCGTTGGTCTCGCCATTCTGAGCAGCGAAATACTCGAGGCTGCCCTTGGGGTCCGCCTTCATAGTCTTAGAACCGGTCTGCCAGCCAGCTGGGCAGACTTCGCCGTGCTCATCGGTGAACTGGAAAGCCTGGACGAGACGGAGAGTTTCCTCGACGTCACGGCCGACGGGAAGATCGTTGACAGTGATCTGGCGCAGCACACCCTTAGGATCGATGATGAAGAGGCCGCGCAGCGCTATGCCCTCGTCCTCGAGAAGCACGCCGTAGCTGCGTGAAATCTTGTGCGACTTATCCGATACAAGGGGCAGTTGCAGGTCAGAGCCGAGACCACCTTGCTTGCGGGGACGCTCGATCCAAGCGAGATGAGAGAAGTGCGAGTCGGTCGAGACGCCAAGGACGGTTGTGTTGATTGCCTTGAAGCGAGGGAGAGCCTCGTTGTACTGGATGATCTCGGTGGGGCACACAAAGGTGAAGTCGAGAGGGTAGAAGAGGAGAACAACCCTGTGAGAAGCGTGTGCATCAGCGTCGGTTCTCCCAAAGAAGTCAATCACGGTAGGCGAAAAGATGGGGACGAGGCGACGAGGCCTTGTCAGAGCGAGGACGTCTATTACATACCATTGGCCAAGATACTCCGACAGCGAAATGTCCTTGAATTCGCCGCCAGGGAACACGGTAGTGGCTGTGAATCCGGGCGCCGGGCGGGTGACAAACGCAGAAGACATGGTGGCTTGCGAAGATAGGATGAGTACTGCAATGACTGCTGAAGGGTATTGGAGGTAGATGGGGCTACGGGATCTCGGCTGTAGAGTGAAGGGGTTTTATGATAAGGAAGAGAGGTGGATGGTGAACAAGAAATTGGAGAGAAGAAGATTAAGTTTGAGAAGGTATCACTTGTCAGGTTGTTGGAAGTACAAGAAGAAACCTCAGAAGCCAGGAAGATTAATTTACCCAAACCAAGCCCGCGTACACACGTACGTACCGTGGTGGGCCCCCGGGAGGGAAGGGGAGAGTAATCGTAAAGTGTATGTTTTAAATTAGCACGTTACTATATTATAAAGCGTTTTTTATTAAAAAAAACTTAATATTAACTAACTATTTTTTTTAAAAAAAATATACATAATAAAATATTTTAATTATAGTATTATAATTAGTAATAAATTATATTACTTAGCTTTTTTATTGCTTTTTAGTAGCTTATTACGTAATGCTCGCTATGGTTAGCTAAAGCGGCCGACGTATAATACTAAGTAAACTACTTGATCAAGTCTGCTTCTTTACGCCTAACAGGATCTTTAATTAATGCTTCGTCGCTAACGACGGGCAAAGATCCGGTATATCTCCTAGGTGTGACATATGGATCATTGTTAACCTGCCCGGTTGGTGCTTCTCGGATATCCTGCGACATCTAACCTTAAACCGGGTCAGGCTAGGGGAAGCAAGAAGTCACACGGCGAATTTAGTGAGAAAAGAAAGGGAAAAGGTAAGAAATCAAAAGCGCTTACTGCTGTGACGAAGCAACGTGGAAAGGTTACTTAATAGAAAAGAGAAGGGACCGTCCAGGGTACAGAATTCTACAGCCAAATAAATACCTAGGTAAGGTACTGTATTGGCTACAGCATTGTCTTAGGGACCCTTGCACTTGGACCACCTGTTAGAACCACCCCACGCAGCCAAGCCGTGGGTTCCTGCTTCATCGAGTTCCGATTCAGGCAACCTCCAGGCCGGCCATTTCAATAACCCACAAGCCCAGCATCACAATAGGTAGATTCACATCCAACGTAGAAATTATTTACACACCATGCCCTCAACAAACCCAGCAACCCTAGAACAAGTGCACAATGACCCTACCGCGAATGCCCTAATATTGACCAACGAACCAGATACCCTTATCCGGGACTTGAAACCGCGCGCCATCTTAGCCTTCCAGTCGGTCGTGGCCCTTGGCACTGGGTGGTTCGCACATGTCGATATGGTGAACTTCAAGGAGCAGGTCTACGTTCGTATAACATTCAGCGTTGCTGAATATTTACTAGGACCGCCCTCTGCGTTCTCAGCAACTTCGGTGGTGCCGACATCCGTTCTTTAAAGTTGAATGCTCCGGTGGACGCTGGGGAGGGGTGCATCCGGCTGTCCGATTTACTCGGCGGCCGGGTACGTTCGTGGTTCAGTTACCTTATTTGGAGTTCTTAGCTACCACGTGCATAAGTTTTAAGCCTCACAAGACACTTTGCAGGACACACCTGATTCTGAATTTGGAGTCTCGTCTTAAAACACGCGTGAAGTAACCGCTTAAAGGGATTCTGGTCTGTACTTGATCCCCGAAGAAATATAAGATGGCCTTTGAAATCTTGCTCCTGGGTATCAAATACTCATCAAATATGAGAGCGAAAACAGCTTCATCACCAGTTATAGCTGTGTATAGTGATTAAGAGTCCTTAATATCTAATTCCCCCCTTTATACAACATTCTAACCCCGTACGTTTCCATTGCACAGAAGCCATTGAACAGGCTATTACAGCAGCATATTCGAAGCGTTAGTCGTCCCCGAAGAATCAGCCAATATCTCTCTACTTTGACTATCGGTCGCCATTCAGCCATACCATGCCGTCTTGCAGTCCAACAAGACGAAGGAGCGGAAGCCAGCATGAATCCCATCCCGTCGTCGACATTCAGGACACGCAACCCCGACCATTAGAGCCGATGTTGCCTGTGGTTCAGGCATCGCTGCCCTCTACATGTCACCACACATGCGACGGACAAGATCATGGCGTTTCGGAAGGAAACTGCCCCGCCCACCAACCTCGCTATGCCTCACGACCCAGACGTAATGGTCTGAATGCTGCCGACGACGGCACTAAGAACTGGGCTGACTGTCTCTCCGACTTTTGGGAGAGCTGGTGCTGCTTCGACCGGTGCTGTGACCGGTGTTGTGACCGATACTGTGACCGGTGTTGTGACCGATACTGTGACCGATGTTGCGATCGATATTGCGATCGGTGTTGCGATCGATCTTGTGACCGGTGTTGCGATCGTTGCTGTGATCGCTGCTGTGATCGCTGCTGCGACCGGTGTTGCGATAGATGTTGCGACCGGTGTTGTGATCGTTGTTGTGATCGTTGCTGTGGTGCATGTGACGGCTGAAAGGGGAAAGGAGAGGGTGCTTGAGAATACTTCATACTCGTTTATTGCTCCCGTTCAAGCCCTGCGCTCACAGCTAGCCATGTTTGCGGAACGTGAGGTCCTAGTTAGTAGTTTAAGTTATACCTATACATAGCTCTTACATATCTCGTCTTTGTCTTCAAAGCAGTGTTACTGCTACACTCCGGTACGGGGTGTGTAACTCCCGCAGGGCTACAGCGTAGCTGTCACACTAGCAAGGAGCCATACACGCGGTAGCTATAGCACACATATGCCTTGCCGGAAAGAACAGCCCTTTATTAAGGCTTTAGAAAACTTAACGAAAGTCCTTTTTTAAATAATATTAAACTTAATTATAATATTACTTTTATTTACTTTTATAAGCTTAATTAAAAAATTATTAGTTAAAAAATAAATATTAATAATTTAAAAAAGGGTAAAATTACTTAAGGCAATGCACTGTAAGTGCTAGTCCTAGTATTAGTGCTTGTACTAGTTGCTTGGGTTAAGCTGTTGCGAGATCTGCTATCACTCCCGCACCATCCGCACCTCCCGCACCGTGGCCCACATCACTGTCGAGCGTCGGTTTAGGGACTTACCCAGTGTGCACTAGTGCTGCCCCAGAGGGCCTATGGGGTCTCGTTCCCAGGTCCACAGCATTCAGGTACCAAGCCTAGCTATGGCCCACAGCATATTAAGGGCACTATAATCTCACCGATCTCGCCATCACGCGACTTCACCATGCGATTAAAATTTACGCGTCAAATCATTACGGAATCCAGCATATCTAGTTGGGTTACTAGGTGGAATTCTTGACGTATTCTTATCTTATGCCAAGTAGAGTAACAAGACCAAATGTGTACACCCATCGCAAACACCAAAAAGAATTGGCTATCTAGACTAGTATTTATTCCTGGCCTCTTACGGAGGTCTCCGATTCATGTATCAGGTCTTATCCATGTCACAACACAGCACTATTCACGACGCAAGCACTAGGTAGATCCCAATCTCCACAACATTCAAGTGTATCCCAGAATTCATTGAAGCCTTACCATTTTTTTCTACAGATGACTCTCTCATGCATAGTCTTGATAAATACATAATCGATCGTCCTCAATTTCCTCGGGAGAACTCCGGGCCGAACCGTCCGCCGGCGCCGATGCAATTTCCACCGATTTCCGTGAACACCTCATAACTTTTTATCGACCCTTAGTATTACACACGGCCTCAGGCCATCGTATTACTGTTCTCGCACGAACGTGGTGCTGAAGACATATAAAGCTAGATCGAGACTTGGCTACGAGTCTTTAACCCATAATCATGCCTTTCATGCCGGCGAGGTCGCCTTCTTTCGCTGCGATTTCGAAGTAACCGTAGATGATGCTATTCCCGTTAGCCTTCCATGATGAACAGTGTATTTGAGCAAAATAACTTACGTGACAGCAAGAAGAGTACCGGTACCCGAACCAAGAGCACCCATCAGATCGCTAGCAACCGAGAGCGCACCAATGCAAGCGCCACCGAAAGCGGCAGCAGTCGGAATGATACGCTTGAGTTCCTTGTACATGCTCTGGTCACGGTGACCAGCCATAACAAGACCCTGATCCTTCAATTGCTTGGCGACATCACGAGGGCTGGAGCCGGACACTTCAATCCAAGTCTTGGAGAAGATAGCACAGGCACTGAGCATATAGGCGATGTAGACAAGCGTGTGGATAGGATCGAGGAGAGCATCGCGGAAATTCAACGGGGGGGACATGTAATAAACGAGACCAGAGATGGCAGAAAGTTGAGCGGAGCCATCCTTGGCTTCCCAGACGCCGAACATGCGGACGAGGAGGTTGTCAGAGAATCGGGAGTACAACATCTGGCTGATAAGGAAGATGTTGGATGAGAGAGCGGACTGCAACATGATGGGCATGTTGGACGTATAGAAAAGGCGAACGGGATACGAGCCACGCGCACCACGTTGGCGAGATGACTTGACGGGTATTTCAACCCGGAAGCCCTGCAGGTAGATGACAGCGGCGAAAACAGCCAGGGTAGCCAACAGGTTCATGATGTTGGGAAGGTTCTGGCGATAGAAAGCCTCCTGAAGGGCACGCTGCTTGTTAGGCCAAGTCATCAAGAGATGGAACAAGGCGATCACTGCCCCCTCAAACTCGGGACCACGACCGGTGTTGATGGAAGTCGGGGAGAAAGCCTTCCACATAATCGATTCGCAAATGTTGGTAGCAATGAACAAAGAAATGCCACTGCCGAGGCCGTAACCCTTTTGTAGGAGCTCATCGAGAAGAATGACGATCATACCAGCAACGACGAGCTGGAGAATCAGTAGGAAAACGATACCAGCACCGAGGTCAGACGGGGGGCCGTAGAGGCCGGTGAAGACGTAAACAGTAGCGGTACCAGCCGACAAGATGAATGCGAACAGTTTCTGGGCGGTTTGGTATAGTTCGCGGTCGGACTTGAGGTCGAGGTTGACGTCGATCATGTGGGTACCAGCGAGGAGCTGGAAAACCATGCCAGAGGAGATGATGGGAGTAATACCCAACTCCATGAGCGTTCCACGATTACTCGCCATCATCATACGAAGCCAGTATAGGGGATCGGAGGTGTCGGAGGACACAATGCCGTACAGGGGCATCTGGCTCATCACCAAGAAGATCAACAGCGTCAGACCTGTCCACATCAACTTTTGGTTGAAGGGAACCTTGGTCTCAGGCTGCTGAACCTCGGGGAGGAATGCCACGAAGGGCTTCACGAGGTCGAGGAAGCGCACTATGCAGCCATGGTTAGCGAAACGGTCCAGCGGTGATGGCAATGGCAATAGCAACGGCGACAGCGCATCGCGTGTCGCCAGCCATTTAGGGGTTGCGCAGAGGGAAGCGAGAATTTGGGAGGCTTACGGCTGCTCATGGTGGGCAGTGGGATGAAAAAAGTGATGGGGAAACAAAACAGAGAAGGAAAGAGGACGTGAGGAGGAGCGACGAATGCCCTCGGTTGTTCGTCAAGCCCGTCGCGAGTTTTGATGAGGGAAAGGAGAAGGGACGGCGATGGAGACAAGATCTGGCATCAAAGCCCCAGCTGCCGCCAAATTGAAAGATGTGTCCCTAATGCCCGGGGTGGAGCTAAGAGCTATAGCACGTGACCTCGAGCTTCTAGTTCCATTTCTCCACAGACTAGACAGGTAGAGACTTACTATCTAAGTATGTACCCGGAGCATCCTGACTCAGACATCAAAACAAAGCCGAAAATAATAAAAGAATTAAAATAAAAATAAAAAATAAAAAATATTTAAAGTATCTTTTTCGCATTCATTCTCCCGATTGACTTGTTCTCTCAATATGAGACATGCAATTATCACGTTTCGTTGCCGATCTTTGGTCGGTAGACCATTTGGTGGAGAGTACGTCATAGTCACAGTATCAAATGGTATTAGTTAGGCGTCAAGCGATAATGCTTTCTGTATGTCTGTTGATACTACTGGGCTATTTATTACCTTAGCAGAGGAGACTCGTCTTCTTAAAATTACTCTCCCGAAAACTAGAATATCTCTATTATACCGATTACCTGGGCTTTTTTATTGTGTTGTCTACAATTTTTTATAGCCAATGCTCCGACTACTAACACAGTGTTAAGCGGGTATTGCATAAAAGGCTGGATGAAGGCTTAGGTAGCTGCTGCGATTTCTCTTAGCTCGGCTTATCCTTTAAATGTGTGGATTAGCCAATTGTATAAAGCCAAGTTAGCTTAGCAGAACAGACGAACGTCTACTGCGCCCAAAGATCTAAGTAAAGTTGTGTAGCAAAACAATTATTGACATATTTATACCCGACAATTTGTTCTTCACACAGAAAACCTCCGGCCAAAAACTATATTTTCACAATCCCCGGGGACCGTCTCTAACCGCCGCCTACCCCAGGTCTCAAGGTTTGACCCTATCCTAACAGCGATCCCCTTGCCTGACGGCTCCGAAATCAACGACGCCGCGCACGTCGAGAGCGAATGAACGGGCGGTGAGTAACCTATACCGTCCTACGACGTCTATTTTCGGGGTTCAAGTAGTACGATATTCGCTTCGAGGTGACAATAACTGGGATATACATTAAGGAACTAAAAAAACCTATTTGCCCATCCCCAAGCTAGAAGTAATATGCAGCCCTATCGCTTGATGTAATGGGTAAACTCCTTCAACTTCTGTCTTGTCATCTCCGTGCTATCCCTATCAAATTTTTCGTTCCACACCAGAGGTTTTCCGTCTTCGACAGTAAGATATGACCATGGTTGAACAAATTTATTGTCCTCCGTCCCTTTCGCTAGGTGTTCGAACGCTTGCTTCATGTTGCTGGGGGTCTTGAGATCTTTGAAGTCCTTGTTCTCATTCCCCCCCGAAGCGTCACCGTCCCGGTCAGCTAGCAGCTTGTCGCAATAGATAAACACACCTGCAAGTCCTGCTGCAATTGCTGTCGCGACGGAACTACCAAAGATTCCTGTCTGAGCTTGCCCCCATGCTTTGATATCCGAAGATGTTTGGATTGCCTCGCCGGGTAGAAAAAAGTCACTTTTGGTCGCGGAGACCCAAGAAAGTTTGGCGCCTTTACCGGTAGCAGCTCCAATCTTGATACAATTCCGTTCTTTTCCTGGATATGTGTTGTCCGGGGCTGTTGGGCCTTCATCTATTGAGGAGCAGAACAAGAGGATATTGGCTCCAACTGCCCCTCGCAGAGCATCTTCTAATGCACCGTACGCACGGGTATTAGAGTGGATAGACCAACTCATGGAGATAATGTCAACCTTTTGAGAGGTAGCCCATTTGATTGCCTAGGACTCTTCAGTCGTCCTCTATTACATCGAGAACATGAGTCAAATGTCAGTGACTCACCTCAGTTGCGGACTCTGGGGTGAACGACCTCTGGCCATTTTGCCCAGGCAATACTTCGAGTTGCGCAATATAAAGTTTGACAACCGGACAGACTTCGTAAATAAGCTCAGCCATCAGCGTCCCGTGGGGGCCGGACGGGACGTAGTAGGCTCCTGATCGCCCAGTCAATCTACTCAATGGTGCAAATGATTCACCAACCTCAATTTTTTCCATGGCGTTTGACGTTGCATTGATTCCATCATCAATGACAGCGATTTTTATGGGCTCAACAAGAGGCTCGGGTTTTACTTCTCGGAGGAAGCTACTAAATTTCTTCATCGATCTCATCCACTCAGATTTGCTAAGTTTCGTCAGTTACTCGTCTTGGAATCCCCAGCTGGGACTTGGCACCCATGTCTCGTCAGGCTCATGGGAGTAACTTACGCAACTTTATCCGTTCCCTGGTTAGCAAACACGGAATCGTAATCCTGACCCGGCTTGTGCGGCCTCCAGGTAAATGTAATTTCGGGTTTGTGTTTCTTCAATTCATTCTCGAATGCCGCCATATAAGCATGTAGCCGCTTTGGCCGTTCCAAGCCCTTCGTGATTGCAGAGTGTAAGCAAAACTTCTTCTTGCTAGCTATCGGCGGCGATTACCTCTTGAACATTGATATGCACTCTCTTTAACTGTGAGTTACACAGTATTAGCATCTTCTACGAGATATAGTTGCCGCGTGCGGTATGAACCACTCACCTTTTGAAGCATAGGTAGTCCAGATGAACTGGACCAGCCCGCAAGAACAGCGTTACTTCCAGACGAGTAAAGTGTAACATCTGTGACATTTTTTGCTGCGTTTAAGATGACTTGGCAGCACAGGTCGACCTTATACCAGTTCCACACACGGACATTGAAACGACGCATGCATGCCTCGATTACCTCGTCGGAGTGAGAGGGTTCTACGTTGTCTACCACCGTCACCTCTAGAATAGAGTCCACATGATTCGTCTCGAGCCACTTGAAAATCGAATACATATGAGTCAGGCCTTTGCCCTTCCTATATGGAAGTAACAAATCAATAAAAAGAAAAGAGGGCATGGACAGGGGATCTTACGCTTTTCCAATTTGTTCAACATCGGTTTGTTTTCCTTGATCATTTGCCTCAGGCTCAAATACGTCCAAATCCCCGCTACTTTCAACGGTGAGTCGCGGAATAGCGACGTATTTGAGAAGCCCCTCGAATCGTAAGACTTTCCCTAAGCCGTTCAAGAAATCGGCGTCAATGTGGGAATGTGGTAAGCCATGAAGGTTAAACTCAAGGACTTTCTCTAAATAATTAAAAAAGATGTTCATATCAGCAATGTATTCATATCAGGTAGGTTTTGAATAGTACTTACCTCGGCCAACGGTATACAGGGCCTTTAGAGCCTCACGACGATCGTATCCGCTGATAACGTACTCTCGCACGAACCGTAGTATCTTATCTTCGTCGATAGTCTTGCGACGTGCCTCAACGTCTTCGCCCTTACTTTCCCCCTGGAGTAACTTCAGGCGAGCCTGAAATGGCGTATTATCGTCCTTATCGAGAAGAAATAAGGCTTCGGGCTTCGCATTTATAAGTTTTTGCGTGATTATTAAAGGATCGAATGGCTTCGGCTTGTGCATGAGATGTGCCAACGCCTTTATTCCTACCGAGAGATCGGCATGATCATATTCACGTTTTGGGAGAGGCTGCATGCGACCAGTGCCTTGAGAGTCATCAAAGCGGCCTAATTTTGACCCCAATGCTCCAGGCAACGTGTCCTTACCGTAGAAGGAACCATTTGCCGGTACACTATCTCGCCTGATGCTGCTTGTAATAGCCCGGGGAGATTGGGTAGATATGCCATCAATCACGCCTTTGGCTTCACCACTATGGGCCTGATGCACCATTTGGATATCTGCCGATCTAGACTGAACTTCCAAAGCAGACAAACAATCATCGTATTCGATGTCGTCTTTTGGGTCTTTTAGTTCTGACGTTACGGCAAAATGAAGTGTCGTCATTCCAGGTATGCAGTCCTTCTCTACTTCGTGAGATGCATCTGTAGAGGCTATCGTGAAGATATCCACCGAGCCGCTGATCCCGTTGTCTGCTCTGGGTGTGTTCCTGATAGAGTCTATGTCGCCCTGGCCGCCGTTGATTATGTCCAGGATAGCCTCAGTAAAGGGGCTCCTGTCCCAAATAGCGCGATGAAGACAGGTGAGAGCCTGAACGGTATACTGCTCAAGTAGCATACGTATGTCAACAGCATGTTCCAGTACAAGAGAGACGAACCCGTGGTTGCCGCGAGAGAGCGCTAGATGGAGTGGTGGATATCCTCCGTGATCTTTGTTTTTGAGCAATTGCTTGTGGTGTTTAATTGCCCATTTCGTGAATTCTCTATAATTGGGGAACTTTTTTTCCTCTTTTGCGACGATGTGCAGGACTCCATCTTCAACCCGAACCTCTAGATCCTTCTCAAGGTGGTCTTGATATTTTTCTTGGAACTCCTTCCAAGACTTCTCATCGTCGAAGTTGACGATCTTAGCTTCATCAATAACATCCTGTGGAGAGACATTGGGTCTTGGTATATAAGGTGCATTGTACCCAGAGGCGTTTGCCTTAGCTACCCGCCGGCCCATCGTTGGAAGTATTTGACAATTTTGTTGGTGGCATAGGCGAAAAGAAGATCCTTAGAGATATAGCTACCATAGGAAAATTTCATGTATCATTCACGCCGTCGGGGCCCCAACCCATCACTCATTCCGAGCGGATTTAGGGTCGTTATCTTTATTGCGCTTGCCTCGCGTCTTTCCTGCCTGTAAGCAGCATGCAGTGCTGTTACATACCTAAACAGATGGGCGAGCACTTGGCCGTCCCTTGTTCACATGCGCTGCTACCTCGTTTCAAGCCAAGCTGGCAAGGAACAGAGGCCGCCACTAGGAGAACCCCCCAAGAGTATATCTTGACGGCTGTCCGTGGATAAACTTCTGTTTCCTGGTGTTCTTTCGACTAGCAATTCTTTGATAAAGCAGTACTATAATCAAAAAAGCACCAAATACAACACTTAATTTCGCCGTTATGGCCGGCTCGGAGCTGATATTCGACCTGGTTCCAGAGGGGGGTCTTTCTAACTTCCACTTGCCAAACGCCGACGACGAAGACTTTCGACGAGTTTGGGCTCAGACCACTAACGGATCATCACCACTGAGCGTAACCGTCAGGTTGGCTGAGCTGCACCATGGGAAAATGTTGCACGAAAATAAAGAGTGCCACGCATCACTCTTGCTGCTAGAGATTCGGTTTCAAAGCTCATTGCAGGAACGGCGGTACAAGTCAGCCAATATAACAGTCGAGTTTTTCGATAAAGACAGGAATGATAAGCGAGACCCCCATGTGGTGAAGCTGGCACCTGATGGAATGCACTGGCTGAACAAAACTAGCTACGAAGAGACCACCCGTCGCAGCGCATCTCTCGGCGCCCAGGGAGGCGCGGAGGTTGCCGGCGGCAGCATCGCAGTCCAGTGGGATGTCGAGCACACACAGCCCAAGAAGTTCAAAGTGACGCTAACCGGGAGATCACACCACAGCGAGGGTCGTATGGCCTATAGAAACGAAAATGCAGTGACGTGGACAATGCAGGAAAATGATAATGGGCGTGATGGCGTCCCATCTTTCCTGCAGACTGCAGTTCTTCTGAGAAGAGATAGAATTGCACCGTTCTTCGCGCGGCTCCGGATCAAAAGCGATGTCGACTTCGCCACACGTCTGCGACGCGCTCTTCCTTTCACCACAGACCAAGACAAAATCATCGATTCTGTCGTTTTCACGCCAGGAAAAGAGCAAGTAAGGAGCTCCCGCATCACCGGAGTTACTGAGCATGACCTCAAACACATGCACCTGCTGCCTATGTCGAAGTATTTCAAAGTGAATCTGTCAGAAGAAGACGATTTGACGCCACAAGTCCGCGGGTCAGCACAAGATGCTGACCCAGGCCCACAGCCGAGCCCAGCTTTTCCTGCATCAGCACCTAACTTGGTAACTCGTCCGCCAATCACAGCAAATGAGGGGGGGGAAAGTGTGATGTCTTCTGTGGTAGCAGCTGTCAACAAAGCAGCGGATGCTGCCCAAGCTGCAGCTCGTGCTGCGGCTTCTGCGGTTGAGGCTGCAAATCTTGCCCAAGCTGCCGCCGAAAGCGCTGCTTTGGCAGCAACAGAAGCAGCCGCCGCAATCGCGACAGAGGCAGGACGTTTGGCCTGAGTCGAGGGTCGCATGGAGGTAGTCAACCAGCGTGATCTTTAAGTTGAAACACCCACCTCCGACTAAAAGAACTGAAGAAGCAGTTACCTAGGTCCTCAACATGTAGCTGGATATTTACCTATACATCCGGCCCTATCTACTTCCAGCTAGTCACAAACACAACATCACATTACTTTTCGTATCTATTCCGGGAATTGAGATCTCTACTTTACTTTACTTCTAGTTGAACACCTATCCTTTCCATCTCAAATAATAGTTACGTTTTATTTTCTTCTCCTAGTAGCCCGTTGTCACCTATTCACTTGTCCTGCGTTAGAAATCCACACCTTAGTGGTCCCAGAACGTCCTAGTCCTATATTTTCCCTTGCAGTGATACTTACTCTCTAGTTCCTCTATGGGCGTATGTGTTCTGGCATGTTCGTCATTCTTTAGGTGCTTCACAAGTCGTCTGCTCTTATTTCGGTTGGACTTGATCTGGTTCTATATCATCGCCCCACTATGTCACTGTAAGCAGATAAACTAGTTTTTGTTCTGCCTTGGTGACTGTCTAGGTTCGGTAGACGTACTAACGTTGTTTTCCTCGTCCAACAGAATTGTGCTAATCAACGGGGTGGGTGAGTCTGGAGAGTCGAATGATGCACTGAACAGCCATCGCTTCGAGCTTTTCTCTATATTTTTCCCGGATGACAACGTCTATGTCTTTAACTTCTTCGCTGAAAATATTCAATCGCTGAATTGGTCATATCTCCGGGAGCGAGCCAAGGATATCATCAACACGTTGCAGCAAGCGACAGTTTCCCCTTCGGTATAGAAACCGCCACCCTCAATTACTCTCCCCAGCTAATTTTGAGCTAGAACCAGCTAGAACCAGCAGCCGTTGTTTTCTTAGCAAATACAACTGGTGCTACGCTCGTTAAGCAGGTCGGGTTGGGTATGTTATCTACCAGAAACATGTGGATCCTAACATAAATAATAGATTCTTCTTTTTGCTTTGGAATATCCGGATTGTCAGTGGTTGTCCTTTGGGGTTGTAGGACTTGTACGTCCTGGCTTAGCATCACTAAATATTTAGACTGACAAGCCAAAGCACTTTTTTGACTCGCCATGTTTTACCGACTCTCAACTCTGGGACAACTTTCTCATTGAAAGTCTTGCTGTTGGGGGCATCCGGGGTCTCAGGCCTTCCCAACTCTTGTCTAAATTACCTGATGCACTATCTCGAGTTGAAAGGGAATTTGCCATGGTGTCACGGGGCTTCGATATAACGCCACACAACGAACCCCAACCACGGAATGTGAGTAACACCAATGGAAGTGATTGTAAGCATGGAAGCTCACGTATTCAAGTCCCGCGATAGACGAGTGCCCCTGTGGGATTTTCATGAAAACGACTCAAGGGTCGATGATGTTTTGACTAGCATAAGCGGTGACCTGAAAAGAAAATCCATCGGTGCGCTTATTCATAAGTTTTAGTAACTAAACGTATCATTCTCTTGAAGAAACTATAATGTTGGCTGACTCCCTTCTTTTGGGCAGGACGAGAAAGGGGGTTTCAAACTTTCCAAAGATTTTTATCCTTACGTACGACATCGCTCGGTCTGATAAAGCCCTTGACGATTGGCCAAGAGTCGACAGCGTGGATATTACAAAACTCAAGTTACAAGGAATGGATCCTAAGCACAACTTCCACCGTACTTGAGATAATTAGCGCCCCCGGTTCTGGAAGTAGTCATATCTGTTCTCATATTGTCTCAATGTTGTCCACTCTCGATAGGGACGCCCAAGCCTTCGTGGTAACCTTCAATTTCGATCGCTGGGATTCAAGACGGAATTCTGCCCGAGCTCTCATCTCGTCACTTATTCGACAGCTGCTGACTCTAGACCGTCAACTCTACCGACTGATAGACAGCATCACCGATCTCATAGTAGAGCAGTCTAATGTTGGCTACGAGCAGCTCTTGGCACTCTTACGCTCTATCTTGTCGAAAGTAGTACCATCTCAAAACTTGTTTCTCATTATTAATGGCATCGACCAGTGCGTACAGCCTCTCGAAACCGCGATCGCCTCTCTCAGGGCAATTACGTTTAATTCAGGCTACCTGAAAATTTTAATGACTACCTCCACGATGTCGACGCTCCCTCCGGATTTATCGTATTATCGGATATTTCTCTCCGACTCAGACACCGTGGGTCGTATTCGGAGTAGTATAGCCCAACGTGTGGAACGGATCATTATTCGAAAACCCGCTTGGAAGGACTCAAAAGAGGCCATTATCCAGAAATTGTGCGCCGAAGGCTGCACATTCCTCCAGGCAACGATGAACTTGGGACTCCTAGAAGGTAGATACGCGCCATCGACAAGAAAGGGAATCAGAAAATTCTTGCTGCAAGAACCACTTCGTCCTCAAGACACTCTTGAGACAGTGTTAAGTGCTTTAAAGAGTCAAGATGAGCCAGCCAATTTGTTATTGAACTGGGTTTTCCACGCCCATCGACCACTCACTATTTCTGAGCTTGCTGTCGCCTTGACTCTCACACCGGAGAGGGGGCATGTAGGCGAATTAGAGCTAGACATGATAGACGACGAATTTTCGTTGACGACGGTGAGAGATCTGGTCGGCTCGATGGGTACGATTCTCAAGCTGGTTGACGACGAGGTCGTGCCGATCCACCATACGATTCGTGGATATTTCGAAGACTCCAAAGCGTTACGTGTACCAGATTTTCACTCGTTTGCGACAAGGTGCTGCCTCATATATTTGCTCACGTGCTCGTCGCACGTAACAGTAACCCAGAATAGCGGCGAAAACCAAGTTCTTTCGAAACCTACAAGTGCTACGGTATTCTTGGATTATGCGGAGACCTTCTGGCCGGAGCACTACAGATTAGAACCGATGCCTACACAGGCACTGGATAATGAAGTCTCGCAGTTTCTAAAATCTAACACGTGGTGGGTGAGGAGACATGCAGACACCTTCCGATTGCGTACAGACTTTGATCTAGATGATGTGCTGGTATTAGCAAGCCATCTAGGATTCCCACGTATCGTGGAACAAATTGCTAACGACGAAGATGCAAACACTACCGGCCGGGTTGCAGCTGCCTTAGCCACCTCGGCACGTGCTGGGTATACAGGGATCTTTCAAGATTTGCTCGGAAGGGTTCCTCCAGAGTCTAATCTCCTGCTAGTACTTTGTACCGCCGCGGAATACGGGCGCTCCGATATTATTCAGCTGCTCGTGAATAGTGATCATACCTTCTTATTCAAACCAACGAGTAACAACCAGGAGAAACACACCCCTCTACTTTTAGCAGCCACCAACGCACATGCCGCGACTGTTAAAGTTCTTCTACCACAAAGCCGTCAACTTGTCGGTGCCAAGGAGACGGCTCAAACCGGCTCAAACCTTGCCGTGATTCGATCTAATGCGCTACATCTTGCTGCACAATTGGGAGATGCAGAAACATTATCAGCTTTGCAATCCCTGCCTCCAAGCGAGTTCAATGGGCTCGTCAAATATCTGGACTCAGGTGGTAGATCTCCTTTGGAACTCTCCTGTATTTCAGGCTCTTACCAAGCCTTTGATATTCTATTTAAAATCTCACAACTGGAGGGAGGCCAAGAACTTCACAAACTTCTCTGTATAGCGGCAGAAAAAGGCCACCTTGAAATCGTCGATCGATTGTTATCCTCTGGGGCATCTATCGTGGAAGAGGCAGGTGGAATGAAGAACCCGCTAAGAGCGGCGGCTTTTAATGGCCATTACACAGTTGTTATGAGGCTTGTCAAAGCAGGCCATGAATTGTTGACTTCAACAGAAACGTCATCAGACCAGGCAGAGCTTTGGAAGACAGAACTTTCGTTGGGCTTCGATGCCTCCGTCAGTTATGGGAGTAACGATAATTACCGGATTGTGGCTCTTCTGGCCCGTCATCGCAGAGTCACAGGAGAAATGGACAATAGTAGTCTATTATTTCCTGTTTGGTATGGTCGACCGGACACTCTCAAAGCTCTCGTCGACGCGGGCATTTCTGTTCATCCAACCGACGATCGGTCAAACTACAATGAGTTTCTGGATGTGGCGATCACCGGAAATTCCCCAGAATCCATACATTTTCTCATGGACCAAGGCGTATGTGTGCAGTGGGACGAATCCTGGGAAGAGACATCTATCCATTACGCAGCTCGAATGGGCTATGCTCTTTGCATCCGTGAGTTGCTGCGAAAAGCAACTATTGACCATGTCTGGCGTAAGAATAGATCAAATAAAACGGCTTTTGAAGTTGCCGTCGAGAGAGGCAGCGCTTCGGTTGTCAAGGCCCTTTTGGATTGGTTAAACAAAGACGCTCCGTTCAGCCCGTCTCAAGTGTTTCAAAAACCGACGAGCATTCTTATCACGGCTCTAAAGAGTGGCAACTTGCGTCTCATTCGTCTTCTACTTGACAATGGCTGGACTGCAAACAGTACGGAGTCGAGGTTGCTTGATCCACCATTACATGTTGCCATAGAAGTCGGCGACCAGGACATCGTCAAACTGCTTCTCGAAAGGGGGGCAAGCCCAAATAATAAAAACACTAAGGGGGAGGCCTCTCTTCACACCGCGGTCAGATGCAAATCAGAAACTTCCATCAAAACACTCCTCGAACACAACGCCGATCCTAAGATTGCTAACTCTGAAGGGTTCTCTCCTCTCTATCTTGCAGTAAAGGGAGACCAAAGCAATTTAGTCGCTGCTCTCTTGGGACTCGAGGAAAGTCAGCATGACACGTCTCAGGCAAGGGAAGAGAGTACAGGTGGATCCGCGGAGGAAAATAAGGAGGCTGAAAATCACCGTCCAGACCTTGATGCCGAGATACGAAAAACCGGGATGACGCCACTACTTATCGCAATCAAAAACTGCAACTTAGTCATCGTTCGCATGCTTTTGAAAGCCGGTGCCAATCCTAACGTTCAGGTTGGAGAGTTTGGATCTCTTCTTAACACAGCTGTTTGGATAGGAGACCTCGAGATCACCAGGGCCCTTCTTAGCAGTGGCGCAGATGTCAAGACAATAACGCGAGCATCTGGGGGCCCCTTTCATATCCTCGACTCCTGCGGCGTACACGCACCCAAGAAACGAGAACCAGCAGAAATTCGCGCTATAGCAAATCTTCTACTAGAGTATAAAGCTGACATAAATGCCCCCGATTATACCGGTTTGACTCCCCTAGCACGAGCCTTGTTCAATAACGTGATAGGGTATGCCGAGGAGCTCCTCGATCTTGGGGCGGATCCCCAAGCAATTGATGGGGCGGGAATGACCTGCATTCACTACGCGGCATCTTGGGGCTCAGTAAACCTTATCAAGAAGCTAATCGAAGCGGGATTAGACCCGCGTACTCCTGACGTATGGGGTCGCGTGCCCTTATACCGTGCGGCATTGTCTATAAACAAAATAGATGACTCGCAGTCTGAAACCCCTCTCGACAGGTTCACTGCCATACTTGATGCACTCCCTGCCGAAAACAAAAAAAGCCATCTTGAATCAGCTCTCACAGCAGTCCTCAAATGCGGGTCGACCGGATTGTTCCAGAACGCGATAAATTACGAGGATCTAAATCCAAACATACCAGACAGGCATGGTTGGACGGCGTTAGACATCGCCAACTGCTCTCCAACCTTAGGCGAAGAGGCCGCGAGCCTTCAGGGGAAAGGAGCAGTTCACGGCGATTCGATGAAGGAAGCGACTAGGCTAGGCCCGTGTGACTTGTATTATGATATTTTTCTGTCGCCGGACGGTAGGGAGGCGTGGGTGGAAGGTAAGCATTAATCACTTCACCTTGCCCGCCCATCTTTCCTTCATCACCTCCAACTCTCGCGGGATTTTAACTTTCTCTTAAGGCTCCACTACTTCTAAGCACCCTTTCAGATTCGGAGGCTGCGTGCGTGCGGATCATTGTATCCCACTAAACAGCGACGCATACTTCGAGGTAGACATTCTAGAGCTTCACCCTTTAAAGTAAGGACCCGTTAGCCCCCTCCAACCCCGAAACATAAACTCTCGGATTGGATAACATGCTGATTGGTTTCCCCATTGAAGTATCATAGCTGTAGGCCTTGTTCAAGAAAGCCTTGATCTTGCCAGCCTCGTAGGATGGCTACCAGGGACGTGGGGCTACCATAGTGATGATGGGTCAATCATCAACGCGAATGAGTTGGTAATACGAAACGCACCGTCGTACCAGGCCGGTCAAACCGTTGGTGTTTCTGTCAGCATGACTAGAAGAAAGGCTTGCTTTGTACTCGGTGGAAATGACTGGAAAAGTAAGTTACATACCCACCTTCAATCTAGTGAAATGGATGGTATGGAAGCATTGCTTCTAGCTTATTGGCCTCAGGGAGAGGTGGGGAGAGTTGCTTTATATGCATGAACGAGGAGTTCGTGTGTCCGTCTCGTGCGGTATAAAAAGTGATTCTTTAAACACCGTCCAGGTTCAACATAGCTGCAAGTATTGTTTAATAGGCAAAAGCTGACACAATCAGGTCCGGCATTTGATATCTACGGGCAGGTATACCCCGCTGTTAGTTTCCTTTGGGAAGGGGGCGGTATGTCCAAGATCAGGATAAACTTCGGGCCTAATAAGGGCGGCACAGATTTCAAGTATAAGCCAGGTGATAATTGGATGGAGAGCGTTGCGCCCGAGGACTTGTATTAGATATAAGGAGTATGACCTTATTCGGTGTATTGACCTACGCCGACTCGGTGCCCAAAGTAACCCCTCTAATATACCGTGTGACAATTAAAGTAGTGAAATGGTGCGTGCGCTAGAACTATACTTTAGGAGCATAGTTACATGACTTATTGGTGACAAAAAACCTCAGATCTGCACAAGGTCAATGGCTTCGTAGCCGTCGAGCTTCATAGGGCTCCATGCCGACCTCGCAGAATAGGGCCTCAGTCGTGGGCATATGGGGGGAGAAACTAATTGTGTCTAGAAGGATTGAAAGCGCTGATCTGTGCCGATTACAAGGGCTCTCAGGCCCATCTTTTAGCTTGCTAGCTGTGCGCTGATTGGGCGCAACCGGACGGAAGATTGACCGGAGGTTTCTTTGTAAGTATTGACACCAGAACACCGATGGCCCATGAGA
The DNA here is from genome assembly GCA_005188305.1 of Xylaria sp. BCC 1067. Taxonomy (NCBI): domain Eukaryota; kingdom Fungi; phylum Ascomycota; class Sordariomycetes; order Xylariales; family Xylariaceae; genus Xylaria; species Xylaria sp. BCC 1067. The sequence goes on from SSCS01000001.1 coordinate 4,880,922, forward strand.
TTGGAGGTCCTAGACGAGGTTTTACAGTATTTACTGGTGCCAGGGGGTAGCTTCGCACCCTATAACAGCCAGTAGAAAATTCTCGGGCATTATGTATCATCAGGGTGCTACCTTTCAGGTGCTGCCGGCACCGGAACAGGAACCGGAGGGTTTCAATGGTCTAACATGCGCTGATATGAACCTCTCGTCAATCGCGCCATCAAAAAGAGCCGAAGCAGTGGAATTTGCATGGAACTCAAAAAGCATAAATAGGCTTCGAGTACGCTTAGATGTCTCTGATTGAATTCCACACACACAATTCATCGAGCTCGCAACAAATCAAAATGCCATCGGCACCGAAAGACTATAGAACCATTGCTGCCGCCAAAGTCTCTCAACAGAAGAGCAAGATTCCAGACGCCTGGCTGATATCTCCGGACATCATCACGAATGCCACCAATTTTATGGGGATCCCGGGTACCTGTGGAGTCTTGAGTGATGTTGAATGCGAAATCACGTCAAAATACGATGCCACTTCTATTCTGGAAAGGATTAAAGCTGATAGTTTCTCGGTTGAACAAGTCACGGTAGCTTTCTGTAAGAGGGCCGCTATCGCTCAACAGCTCGTAGGTCGAAGGTTCCGTCCTAGCAGTAGATGAACTAACTTGAGTAGGTCAATTGCCTGACTGAGATATTCTTCGACAAGGCGATTGAACGGGCTCGCAGCCTCGACGCGAAACGACGGGCAAACCCTAGCGAAACGCTCCCTCCTCTTTTTGGGCTTCCTATCTCCCTTAAAGACAGCTTTCGGGTTTTGGGTGAAGACACATCTACTGGCCTGGCTTGCTACGTAAATGAACCCGCTGAGGAACACAGCGCTCTTGCTGCCATGCTGTTCGACTTGGGGGCAATCCTCTACTGCAAGACCAACCTTCCCCAGTCGATCATGACTGGCGACAGCGACAACAACGTCTTCGGGAGGACGCTGAATCCTCGCAACATCCACTTGACAGCAGGCGGGAGTACTGGCGGCGAGGGCGCCCTGCTTGCGCTTCGAGGGAGCATTCTGGGGGTTGGGACTGATATTGGTGGGAGCATCCGTGTCCCGTCGGTGTGTAACGGACTTTATGGGTTCAGGCCGAGTGTGGGCTTGGTACCACACGGTGGTGTACGAGACGTTACAGTCCCGGGGACAGTAGGGGTTATGTCCACGGCTGGCCCTATGGCTACCTCCCTCCGGGACTGTTCGCTCTTCCTCAAATCGATTATGCAGGCGGGAACCTGGAGGTACGACAGCACTGCTATATCACTCTCGTGGACCAGTCTCAAGGTCAAAGAGCGGCTCCGAATAGGCCTTGTTGAAGATGATGGCATATATACTCCTACGCCACCAGTTCGGCGAGGCCTGAAAATGGCAGTAGATCGTATCCGGGCAAGGGGTGATATTGAAATTGTTCCTATCACGCTGCCAAATGTCAAAGAACACTGCCAAGACCTCTTGGATTATTTTTCACTTTCTGGAAGCGAAGTGAGTCAAGAATCTCTGCTTATAGTTACCTGCACACTAACATAGCCTGTCCCAAGTATTATTACGAGCAATTTGCCCGCACCGGAGAGCCGCTCGTGCCATCTCTCAAGGCCATTATTGGCCTTTTATCGAAACCGGTGAACTCACTCCGAGGATTTTTTGACCTCAATGTCCGTCGAGCGAAAGCTGCAAAGTCCTACCTCGAATTATTCTGTGACAATAATTTGGATGCAATTCTAATGCCTCCAGCCCCGCACACAGCAGTGCCTCTGGATACGTGGTCAACAATAACCTATACTGGCTTGTGGAACTATCTGGACTATCCTGCTGTTGTGATTCCCATCGATCGGGTGCGGGAAGGAGATTCTGCAGACGATGTGAGCCACGCGAAGTTCGGCGAGGAAGATATGAGGCTATATGGCCTCTGTACGTAACAACTCCACTTCTTCCTTTACCCTCAAGTGGAATGAGTTAAACTAACACTAAACGTTTAGATACGGGCCCTGAGAAGTACAAAGACGCACCAATTTGTGTTCAGTTGGTTGGATATAGACACGCCGATGAGGCGTTGGCAAATTCGGCGGCATTGCTTGATCGGATTATAAACAACGACTGAAGCTCAACTTATACCTTGAGAATTCCCGTAGTGGTATAATCTAGTAGGCAAGTAAAAAAGACAATGGAATAGTAGTATTGAGGTATTTCTCATTATCTTAAAAGGACTTAGAGAATTTCGACCACAATTGCCTTAGCAAACCAAGTTAGGCTGCACAATCAATAGAACAGCCGATCTACCCAGTCATAAAATCCGAAATCTACGCTATCTAATAGCATGGGACCTGATAGAGGCCGCATTAACCAATAAATACAATGATACTAGCCAAGAAAAGGTGCTGCAAAGCCGAAGATTCCAAGTTAAGCAACGCAAGTTACATCTGTGGATTGGAGTATCGGACATGGTTTGTGTATCGAATCAAACCAACAAGATGTTATTTGTAAATCGCGGTCATTCCAGACTCTGCACAGAAAAGTCCTAGCTGCTTTTTGTATAACCAAAGAGAAGTGATCCACGTAGTCGACTATACTTTGGAGCGCCTTGTTCCGTGTGCTAGGATCTCGAAGTTCGACCGCTGCAATTAGAAACGGCAGTGTCACATACCGAACCGGCCGCTCTGTGACTCTTCGTGCTATCTCAAGCTCCATCATAATCTCTCTCGACCAGATGTCAGCTTGCTCATCATGCTGACCAAACCTGTGCCTCAGACGGTGACTCACTAGGAGCGCACCAAGTCGATACGTCTTGGCTTGTGCCAGAAGAGCGACGATTTCTGTCGTTTCGAATTGACCGACCAAGTGACTCATATGGGATGGTATCCATGCTTCAACAGAGGTGTGGATCCCATCCAATCGTTTTTGAACCGAGGCCAGGACGCTCGTGTCAGCTGTGTTAGCTAGCGAGTGACTTACGACACAGAGGTCGTAGTAGTACGGTAGTAAAGACGAGCAAAGACCCAGGTGGCGGTCTACGCTTTCTGAATTCCGGGGCTGAATTCTCAGCGTGGGCTTCCGGCGATGGCAAAGACAATCCATAGTCTCCAGCAGCACCAAAACTCCGTGCCACGGTTCCGTGTGCCCATCAGACACCACATTCTCCACAAATGGGTTTGTTGCTGTAAGGCAGTAATGACAGATATCAGCTACGCCCACGCCAATAGTCGAGTACACGGATAATGCCAGCGCAGCACCCAATGTTAGGCACAAGGCCGCGTCTTGTGAGTTGGATATATTGAGCGAGCGCAATGTCTTCAAAGCGGATGACGCATGTCGAACGCTGTTATCAGTTCCAATTGGTAAGGCAGGGTCAAGCTGCTTCAGGGCACTAGCACATGCAAGATACGCATCCTTGACCATTGGTAAAGCTACTAAAAGCTGAGCCACCAAAGACTGCTGCGCCGCGACTTGAAAGCGCGGGCACACAACGTAACAGTCTATGTTTTCAGGCCGGCCTAGGAGAAATACCAATAGTTCCCGCTCCTCCGGGAGCAACCCAGGAACATTCTCCAACCAGGTACCAATCTCGGACTCTTTCGACGACGTTGCGGGAGCCGGGAGCGTCCGGTTCTGCAGTCTTCGGCCTGCTGGCCGTACTGGACGCACAGTTGAGCAAACTAGGTCAAGCCTTTCGCAACGAGCACACGAAACCACAGTGGACGCACGCGCACATCTTGCTTTGAGCTCGTAGCACCGGTCGCACGCAGTCCTCAATTGTCCAACATTCGATCCCGGGTTTGCCATTCGGCTTCAGTCACATGAATTGCTAGAGCAACTAGGTCTTTATGGGAGAGCGAAGCGGTCGAAGTAATTGGTAGATTCTGGATTGGATTACAGCATGTTTGTTCTTAGGTAGGTTACGTACACGAGATAGTTGCTGCTGATGGTTTCAGCCACACTTCGCCGGTGGCTATGCTTAGATACCTGAGGAAGATTAGTAAACAGCCAAAAACGGGTTTCCTATAACTGCGACACAACAAACTATCTCCTTGACCGTTTTTATACATGTATAACCTCCCTTTTTTCAATTGAGGTTAAAATTCTTTTGTTTTTTTCCCGGTATTGATTTAGAGGCCGATCAGTTAAGCTACTAGGGGACTGTGCCTTTATTAAAGCAATTTGGTATCGCTGTTGCATTGTTTTATAGCCTCGCACTTAAGCTGGCATTCCCATCTAGAACGATTAGGGCAAAAATTTGCGGAATATAAACGCCGGACATAGGCTATATATTAGCCTTTAACTTGCTGACTACTCATATATGGTTTTATTAATTGGCATGTTAGGGAATGGGATGGCGCGGGTTCGTGTCTGATGACGTGTGACTATGTATTCAATGTAGTAGCCACCCTCTATGCTTCCGAGTTCTTTAGTGAGCCCTTGGGCCCTTTTGAGCCTCTACGAAAAGCCTACGGCATATCCATATTCGATATTCTTCGGTCCTACTAGATCCGGACACCTGTGAGCTGGCCTCAGCCGTCTTTACTCGTAGTCCCATGCATGCCGTATTATTAAGTTGGGTTTGCATGCATAGCTAAATACTTAGCTAAGTGTTGCAGTATAGAGGCTGCCATCAAAGTACCCCAATGATGGTAATAAATAGCGAACTGAAACAGGTTTACCGCCGTTTGGCTATCGCCCTATTACATACATACGAAAGGACACAAAGCTAAGACATCAGAAGCCGGCTATCGGGGTCTAGAAGCAGGGGAACGAAAAAAGATCCAAAGGGAACTTTGAATTGGCTGGAACTTCCGAGGCTAAGAAGCCCTTCGAAGCCTTTGGAACCGTTGCTAACTCTTAGAGCATTAAATACATTATCCTAAGCTCTGGAAAACTCGGTTTTACTACAATTGTTGAGTGACGAATAATCACTAGTGACTCTTAGAGGTGGTTATATGGTAGCTCTGTATAAATATAGATGGGCTAGATAATTGGCCACTCTTTAAGCCTCAACTTACTGCCTAGCTATGTGCCACAGTCCCTACTGCTGGCTAGTCCAGTAAAGGACTTTTGTTATTGCACAAGGCCCTATATCTAGTCTGTGTCTTCATAGCTTTCCCTCCTTTAATTTGGTTCTGTGGTACCGTGAGAAACAACCCAACGTCAATAGCAAATTTGTTTAGTTTGCTATGTGTATATTCTTATGGAACTAGGCATTTTACTTAATCATTATGATTCAGAGGGCAAGCCTGGTCGTATACTTTTAGGAGGGGTACTTCTGCACTTGGTAGGACATGGAATATAGCGGCTCCAGGGCGTGAGACACGTCTTCGTAGTCTCAGAGAGCATATGTAACCGTTGACTGTGCATGCATGTATGTACGCGAGTGTATGTATGTGTTACATTTGGTTTAAAATTCAGGGACTTTTGCTTTTCCCGAGATATCATCACATGTAGCCATGAAAACCACTCTATTGGCCTGCGGACATACCTCTCATCCGGCTTATAACTAACTTCACGGGTCCCGAGGCCATTGTCGGTGAGCCGCGACGCTCCCTTACGTGTAAGACGCGGTATTGTGCATACCACTGCATCCGAGAGCGGACCTCTTATCGGTCGACTCGCTATGATCGAGTTTCATGGCCAATAGAAACAACTGTTTTACCAAAACCATGCAGATGTACGCACCGGGCCATCTGCCTCTCTCCGCAAGTGAGTCCGTTGCGGTTTAGACTACCCCATAGGTATACCATCAATGGTTGGGGGCTGCAGGTGTAACGCCCGCTCCGAAGTGCCGCCCGTGGCTTTACGGGCCATGCATGCATGCACAGCGGTTAGAGGTACGTGGTTGGAAGCGAGCCATCTTTCCTCATCTGACCACGATGGCCAGACAGCAGCATTCAACACCGCAAAATGCGAGGAATGCGAGAAGCGTTGACTCATGTACGAAATACCCCAATGCCCCAATGCCCCAATGGGCCCTCCAGGTTGTCATGTCATGTCCCAAGCGACTGACGCCATGACCTCGGGACTAGCGATCATTCAGTGTCCCAGCCAAAGCTAGAAGCGGAAGGTGGGCGAAGCGGATCTAGACTAGATGGAGCACGCCGGTAAGACGGACTGTGGATGATATCTCCATGTACTGTAGTGTACTTAGTGTAGGCGCACTGATACTCTGACAGCAACTCCGTTCACCGCCAATCGTGCAGTGAGCAAGCGTGGAAACCTGGGCTGCGAGTGACCGTGGACAGTGGCGATTGAGTGGTTAGACTGATGGATGGTGTAGCGGTATACCGGTAATCTATCAGACTTGTCATTCACGGCTGTTGCTGAGACAGATAATGCGGCTTTCGGGACGCCGAGTCGCGCGCTTGGTTTAGATGACTCAGGCCGGTGCGGGAGCACCACATCGTTTTACCGTTTTTAGCCATGACAGCGGGAATCGTGATATATAAAAGGACGTATATTATATAGTGTATGTACGTATACATGTGTGTATATATAAAGAAGGCAGACAATGCCTTTCGTAGGTAGATTGCAATTCCTTTCGTGTTCTATAAAAGCGAGTTTGCTTAGTATTATTACCTAGTAGTGCTGTACTTACAAAACCAATGCAGCAGTGTTACCGGGCACTGTACAGAGCCGCTACACTAGCGTCTTCCGTCTGGGTACCGTGCAACACTACTGCAAGCAGAAGTGCGAGATGAGGTCGTGTCGTAGTTACAGTGTGTGTCTCTATACCTATGAATTTCGGCTATACTCATTAGGTAGTGGCATTACATAGTAGGTACTTACCTACTTCGAGGTGACATCTGCTGCATCGTTCTTGCGTCGGTGGGTTTCTGTCTCTGGGTGGGGTAGTTCAGAAGGCAGGCACGTTCTCTGCTCACGCTAGAGGCCGTTGTTCCCACATGGGCTGCAGAACCTGTTAGCGGGGACTGTCTAGCACCAGCACTTACCTAACCTGCTCAGTGCAAGCACCGGCCGCGGTGGGCTTGGTGGGCATTGTGGGCATTGTGGGCATTGATATACTAGGTCAACCTCCCTGTCGGTAGCACCCAAGATCGATCACCTTGCTTGCTCTTTGTTCTTAAGCTCTTTTTCCTACCTCCCTCTTGTCTTGCTGCACTTTTTCTTGACTGCTACCACTCTTTGCGCCGGCCGTTGCATGCTACAACAGGGTTGCCTTGCTTTACTTTGTGCAGAGAACCCCCAGCTAAGGCGCATGAGCAGGCCTACCTCGGCATTGTGCACATCCCGAAGTACCGATTGTCTTTATCCCGCAGTGTTATATAGCAAGCCGCCTCGCGATCCTGCTGATATAATCGAGGCGCAGGGTGGGGTTCGCCGGTTTCTGGGAGTCGACACCCCGCGAGGCGAGGTGAAGCCCGCAGGGTTGTTTGTTTCGATAAGACCGGAACTGGCGAGAGCAACATGAGCTTTGCCTCGTGTTCGTGGCCAGTGTGGCAAGTCGACGACTTTACCACATGTTTCCAGTCCGAGTCAGTAGTTTATTTTCCTTTCCTGCCCGCTCTCGCCTGCCGTCCGATCATCCGTCCGATCATGCGTCAGATCATCCTTGCCATTGCTCGATATCTTTTGAATTTCCGTATCTTCGCATTTCTTAACTATCGCTGACGTCTCGGAATTGTGTTGTAGTTACCTCAAAATCCTCTTCCCTCTAATCGTAATATGCATCTCCTTCCTCTTTCTCCTCACCCAGTTAATACACCGGAAAGTCAAGTTAAAACGGCCCCATGGATATGATCGCATTGCCGAGCCCCCGAACCATACAGAAATCCCACCTCAGGAGAACGATGCACCGAGTACCGATGAAGATGAAGACTTATCAATTCATGCCGGCGGTGGCGGTCGCCTCGCGCTCGTCAAGACGACTACTAGGGGCTCTATCGTGCAAGCCGATAACCCACCTGCGCAGCGCCTCGTTGTCATCGTCGAGGAGGCTTCTATCTGCGGGCTTATACTTGTGAATATCGCCGCTCTGGTCACTGAAACATATGCCGGGCGCGGTCGCTTCGAGGCTATTGTCGGCTTGTTGACATGGGTCTACGTTCTCGTGCTTGTCAGTCTGCGTTTATTCCTTGGGAACACGCCATATCGTGTTCCTCATTTGTGGAACCATACAGCTACCATTTACGGCCTCCAGTGGCTCTTTACCGTTTCTCTCTTTAGGTCTGTTCTCATACATGCGAGTTCTCAGCTGGCCCAGATCCTTATTGTGATTGAGTTCTCATTGACCACTTTACTGTTCGCCATTGCCTTGACAACTAGGAAGGGGAATAAGACGGTACTTATGGAATGGGAAGATAATATTGAACCATCGCGAGAGCCGTTGGCTTCTCTCTTCTCTATCGCAACCTTTTCCTGGGTCGATCCTATTCTCCGGCAAGGCTACAAGGAGCCCCTTGAGATGGACAAAGTATGGAACCTGGTCCCGCGCGATAAGGCTTCTTCTGTACTCGCCCACTATCGTCAGGTCAAGAAGACGACATCTTTGGCTCTTCATTTGGCTAAATACTTTAAAGGCATGTTAATCACACAATGTCTTTACGCTATCTTTTCTGGGATATTTGCTTTTGCGCCGACTCTCCTGCTCAGGGCCATTCTCCAGTATGTCGAGACACCATATATGGCACCGAGGAACGTTCTTTGGCTCTTGGTGATTCTACTTCCCGTAACCGATATCCTCCGATCCATCAGCGATAACCAGGCGCTGTGGATTGGTAGAAAGATCTGTATTCGCATCCGGGCAATTATTATAGGAGAGATATACGCTAAAGCTCTGCGGCGTAAAGCGGCGAGTGGCGCACATACAGTTCTCGGTGATACCGACGGGGATGGTTCCAAAAATACAACTTCCCAGAGACTAAAAACCTTCTTTGGCCTCGGGAAGAAAGACAAGAATACGACGCAAGAGAGCGATGCTGCTGATGCTGCCAAGGGCAACGACGAGCAAGCAAATCTAGGGACAATTATCAATCTGATGTCTGTCGACAGCTTCAAGATTTCCGAGTGCACTTCATATCTGCATTTTCTGCTAGCATCTGCGCCAACCATGCTCATTGTTTCGGTTGCCCTTCTGTGGCAAGTTATGGGGCTCAGTGCCATTCCTGGGCTTGTTGTGATGGTTTTACTACTTCCTATCAACATCTTCCTGGCAAAAGGCTTCAACTACACCCAAAAGAAGATCATGGCTGCTACCGACAAGCGAATTCACACCACTAATGAGATACTTCAAAATATTCGAATCATCAAGTATTTCGCTTGGGAAAGCCGATTTGGTGCGATTGTTGATGAGAAGCGAAGGGCCGAACTCAAGGCATTGAGAAATCGGTATATCGTTTGGGCTTTAGCTGTTGCTATTTGGAACACGGTGCCAATACTGATTACCTTCTTCTCTTTTTTGATGTACACTAAAATTGAACGGAAACCGCTATATCCCTCCATTGCCTTTACAGCTATTTCCCTCTTTCTCCTCCTGAGGATCCCCTTAGACCAATTGGGGGATATGCTCGCACACGTCCAGGAAGCAAAGGTCTCCGTTGACCGTGTGGAGGAGTTTCTGATGGAGCAAGAGACGGAGAAGTACCTGCAACTTGGACAAGATAACGTGGACGAAGAGGGACGCAAAACGATCGGTTTCCGTGATGCTACTTTCATCTGGGGTAGCAAAGATGCCGTTGCTGCTGATGGATCTGTGGCTTTCCGCCTCTTAGACTTGGACATCGACTTCAAAATTGGGAAGCTTAACATTATCGGTGGCCCTACTGGCTCTGGAAAGACGTCTATGTTAATGGCACTTCTCGGTGAGATGACGCTGACGAAGGGAAAAGTTTTCCTCCCTGGCGGTCGCAGTCGAGAGGATGTCCGCCCTGACCCTGCTACGGGATTGGCTGATACTTGTGCCTACGTCGCTCAAACCGCCTGGCTGGTCAACGCTAACATCAAGGAGAACATCTTGTTTTCTTCAGCATATGATGAAAAAAGATATAAAGATGTGTTGGTGGCATGTGCCCTTGAGCGGGATCTGGAAATACTGGATAACGGTGACGAGACACTAGTCGGAGAAAATGGCATAACCTTGTCTGGAGGCCAGAAACAGCGAATTTCTCTGGCCCGTGCTGTGTACTCAAATTCGCAACATTTACTTTTAGACGATTGTCTCAGCGCTGTCGACTCCCACACCGCCAAGTGGATTTTCAGTACTTGCATCAACGGTCCGTTGATGAAGGGAAGAACTTGCATCCTGGTCACGCACAACACGACGCTTTGCGTCCCTTTGTCCGATTACGTGGTGCTGCTGGATAACGGCAGAGTGGCTGCTCAGGGTCCTTCCCTCGAGGTCATCGAATCCGGTAAATTGGGAGAAGAAATTCGAAACAAATCCCGGCCGAGTTCACAGCAGGCCTCACGAATCCCGTCACGAGCTCCCTCTAGCGTCGGTGACGAGAGTGGGGACACGCTTCTCAATGATGGAGTAGACGATAATGCCACTGGAAAAGCTACAGGCAAAAAATCAACACAGAAACAAGATGCTATGCTTGAGGAAAAGGCTACTGGGGCCGTGAAATGGCCTGTTATGAAACTCTATCTCAACGCCATGGGTCGGTGGTGGTTCTGGGCAATCGCTGTTGTCGTTTTCACCACACAACAGCTCAGTGGCGTTGCTTCCAACATCTGGATCAAAGAATGGGCAAATCAATATGTATCGGAAACCGAAGAAGCCTCTCACATCCAGTTTAGTGTTGCATCTCAGAACTCTGTTAGTACCTCGGTTTCTCATTCTTATTTTGCCTCCATGGGGCAATATGCTCGAGGCACTGCGGTTAGCATGTTCGGGCCAAACCCAGATTACTCGACGATGGATGTTCCAGAAGTGAACGTGGATTATTACCTCAGTGTACTCGCCCTCATAGGCCTGGCTGGGGCGTTCTTAGCTCTAATCCGGGACTTATGGTTGTTCTTTGGGTCTTTGACTGCGTCATGGAAACTGCACAAGCGACTGATGACAGCAGTCTCCCGGGCAAAGTTCAAATTTTTTGATGTGACACCTCTTGGGCAACTTATGAATCGGTTCAGTAAAGACCTTGAAGCTGTCGATCAGGAGGTAGCAGGTGTTGCGATTGGTGTCATGACCTGTGCAATGGGTATTGCCATTACAGTCGTACTAATCGCAGCCATTACCCCTGGATTTCTCGTCGCTGCTGTTTTTATCAGCGCGCTATTCGTCTTTGTGGCCATGTTTTATCTTCGGGCTTCCCGCGATCTAAAGCGACTTGAGTCGGTTAACCGAAGTCCCCTCTTCCAGCAATTTGGCGAGACTCTATCGGGTGTGACGACTATCCGTGCTTACGGCGACGAACGGCGTTTCATTCGTGACAACCTATCGAGGATCAACAAACAATCACGTCCGTTTATTTTCTTGTGGGGCGCTAACAGATGGCTCTCATTTCGAACAGATGTTATTGGTGACCTCGTCGCTTTCTTTGCTGGTGTCTTTGTAATCGTCAGCATTGGAAAGATTGACCCTGGCTCTGCCGGTTTGTCTTTGAGCTATGCTATCGGTTTCTCTGAGAACATACTCTGGCTAATCAGACTTTACGCCATGAATGAGCAGAACATGAACGCTGTGGAAAGAGTTAAAGAATATCTTGATGTCGAGCAAGAGCCACCGGCAATTGTTGAGAAAAATCGCCCTCCTATGAATTGGCCGGCTCACGGAAGCGTTGAATTCATTGGTTACTCTACGAGGTATCGAAAAGAGTTAGACCCGGTCTTGAAAGAGGTGACCTTCAAGATTGAGCCTCGACAAAAGGTTGGCATTGTGGGGAGAACTGGTGCCGGGAAAAGTTCTCTCACACTCGCCGTCTTCCGTGCGCTTGAAGCCGAAACTGGGAAAATATTGATTGATGACGTCGATATTGGTATGATCGGCCTTCAGGATCTCAGGCAGGCAATCACTATTGTGCCTCAAGATCCTACTCTCTTTACTGGCACAATTCGAACTAATCTGGACCCGTTTGACTTATACACCGACGAGGAAGTTTTCTCCGCGCTTAGAAAAGTGCATCTGATTGGTGCATCCGAAGGCTTGTTCGTGCCCGCATCACAGACTGTGCCGACGGCACTCACCGAAGAACCTGCGAACAGCGATCTGAGTGGCCAGGTAGACGCGGGGGTTTCGACACCGAGCGCCACCAACAAGAACATCTTCCTTGACCTTTCGTCACCTGTCGCAGAATCCGGCTCGAATCTCTCTCAAGGCCAGCGACAACTTCTCTGCCTCGCGCGCGCTATGCTTAAAGCCCCCAAAGTGCTTGTCATGGACGAGGCCACGGCGTCAATAGACTACAATACTGACTCCAAGATCCAGGAGACCATCCGAGAGTTGAATACCACCATTATCACCATAGCGCATCGTCTCGCCACTATTGTCGATTACGACAAGGTCCTAGTCTTGGACCATGGAACGGTTGTTGAATACGATCACCCTCATGAGCTTCTAAAGAGGAAGGCAGGGACTTTTAGAAGCATGTGCGAAATGAGCGGTGACTTGGATAGCCTGCAAAAGGCTGCAAAGAAAGCGTGGGCCGACAAGCGACTTGTGGACGATGAGTAGAAGAACCTCGCAAATTGTGTACCAAACGGGGTGGAAAGCGGACCTGACGGTGGGTTGTTTGTTTGAACAACCTTGCACGCTGCACATATCCTTATTTATTATATACTTGGTGTTTCGGTTAGCGGTAGAAGGCGGCCATAACCTTGTTCATTGATGCTAGCACTGTAAAAAAGTTAGTTCTTTGCCAGCCATACAAACGTATGGCAATAGATATCATTACAAGCCACCCACAGTCTCATACAATGCATTGTTTGTTTAATTTATCTCTTCGCTCTATAAGAGGAGCTTAGCATGCAGCTCTATGGCCGAGATGATTATATGCGATCTCGAATTTGTAAATGATTAATATTGAGTTGTATTCGGTTTAATTTACATCTATATACACGAGTGGTGGTTTATTCATCTAGTACTCTACTGTTATTACCTCGATCCTCTATATTGATACAATGTTACAAGGCGTGAGGCCACGACGAATGTACAGTCTACCACAGCAGTCTTAAAAGCTGATGGGTACACGGACTGCACACACATCGTTCGACTGTGCCGCCGTAGACAACACGGGCACGAACACGGCCGTCATCTGGCGCATCTGGTAGTCCCATTCCGAGTGCACGTAAGTGTACCGCGCAGTCGCGGGCACGAAGCCGCTCGCGTCGCGGCCGCCATCCTCCAGCGCGGCCAGCATGCCCGAGTTGGTCCACAGGGCCTGGCGGCGGGTCATCTCGGCGAAGACGCGCAGCGCGAGCGCCCGCGTCGCGCGGTCGCGGCACTTGCTCACGGTGAAGGTGATGATGTAGAAGAGGTCGACGTCGAGCGTCAGGCGCAGGTGGCCCTGGTCCTGGCCCGCTCCGGACCCAGATCCGGACAACGAGGACGGGAGCAGACGCCGGTACGTGTCTACGATGTCGCCGAACACGGGAAGGTACGCGTCGTACGCGAGCTCCGAGGCGTCGAGGAAGCAGTTCAGGAAGACGATCGCCGTCTGCGCGTACGCCTTCGTCGTCGCGAGAACCATGGACCCCGGGCTCTCAGTGCATAGGTCCGCTAGCAGCGGCAGCCAGGCCTGCAGCTGGGTTAGGTAGCGCGTGCGCTGCGCCTGGATCGCGGAGAGAGCGTCTTCGTCGTCGTCGTCATCCCGCCGCCGCCGCCGCTGCATGCGGACCATGAACTGCCCGAAGTCGCTGGAGAACGCGTTCCAGAAGACCTGCTTGGCGCGCACCGGGGCGTCGCGGGACGGCATCTCGAAGTGGCGCACGCGCTTATCGCTCGCCACGCCCGCGTTGTCCTCCCCGCTACCCCCGAAGTACGGACACAGCCCCCAGGTGATGCGCATGCGGTCGAAGGCGAGCTGGATCTCGCGCAGCGCGTCGTCGGGGACGAGAGCCGGCGCGCCGGCGGCAGTGGTCTGCGCCAGCGCGTGGTCGAGGAGCTGCACGCCGCTCGCGAGCAGTCGATCCGCCTCGCCTACGTTGCCCTGCACCAGCTCGAAGACGGCGAAGAAGAAGGCTGCGGTGAGACTCGATCGCGCTGTCGTCGCTGTCACGCCCTCGGCCGCTAGCGTCCGGCGGCACCCGCTGATCGCTGCCGTGTAGTGCCCCAGGGCGGCCTTGCCGTGCGCGCTGGCGTGCGAGAGCGGTACGATAGGCTGAGCTTCCGGGTAAGTGATCTCGGCTGCCGTGGCTGGTTCCGTCGGCGGCTCCGCGATCGCTTCGACTGCTTGTGACGATCTCTTAGTAGACGCGTCCCGCCGCTCGCGCTGCTGCTGGTCGATGTCCATCAGCATGGCCGCTGCGGCGAGCGCCGCGTGCTGCACTGTCTTGTCGATGAGGATCTCCCGCAGGATGGTGTGCCGCCAGTACTCGGCACCGCACCACGCGCCGAGGTCCGCGAGGACCTGGCATTTGAAGCGCTCGAAGTACAGCGCGTCCCGCGGGTCCAGATACGCCGGCGTCAGGGACGCCCGCAGGAGATTCAGCCTGAGCTCGTCACCCCCTATCCCCGGGCCGGAGACAGATGCGGATGCGCTGGACTTGGGCCGTGGAAGCAGCCGCGCCATGCTGCTGGATTTATCGAGGTGCTTGGGTGCTTTGCTCGGCGGGGTATCAGCCCCTCGCCGCGCCGCGCTCTGGTCCTCATATCCGGCGCATCCGTGTCCTGACTTAATGCATCGCGTGCAGTGCGGCTTGGTCTCGTCGCATTTCACCTTGCGTTTCTTGCATGTGAGACAGCCCGTGCGAGCCTTTGAGTGCGCGGCACGGCGTTTGATGGGAGGTGTGTCGCGATCTAGTAAGTCCCAGTAAGTTCCCGGGACGATTGGCATGCTCCTGTTATATAAGGGATTGCGAGGTAGAGGCTGGTGTGCGTGCTCTGGCAGTGTATGAAGGCGGATCTAATAGAGGCACGATGATGTAAGTGACGCATTAGTTTGCCGGCTCCGCAAAGAACGACGGCGTCCGCGGCTCGGCTGTGATTGGTAGAGGGCATACGAGGCCGGATCTAGCACTGTATCTCGGTTCCCTTCGGTCCCTTGCCCCTTGCTGGGATCATTTGAATTTGTTATTTTCTCTCCAAAACACTTTTATTGCCGTCTTCTCTCGAGTCACTGGGCAGTAACCGGGGGCGGGTTGTTTTTACCATAAAGAATCGTCAATGGTTAGCCATTTGGAAGATAGCGCGAACGCCTTGGCGTCCCGGCCCAGTCGATGGATTTTATGGTTAAGCCGCCTGCATTCTGTCGCGTGAAATACTTTCCTTCCGTCTTATGTGAGCTGACCGGTGACGGTGACAGAGATTTCGCTTGACACCCGCCTTACTCACATCTCCTTTGTCCAATGATAGAAAAGGTTACGTGAGAGCCACCCCGGTCACTTACACCGGTATCAACATCAGGCGCCGGACACTTGACGGGAATTGTAGGGAAGGTCTGAGATCTGAGATCTGAGGGACAGTGTCGATATGTGACCTCTCACGGTGGATGTATGTCACCGAACTTCATACAAGACCGAATCACCCCTACCTAAAGACGGACGGGTTTGTAGGGCCATGACCGGAAGATTTGGCATGATTGCTGTGGGCGTTCGCCGTCTCCCTCTTTTCCCGGGGACGATTGTGCAGCAGGTATTGTCATCGTCTGCCAGAGTAGTGCCCCTTATATCCTATAACAAAAAGGCGGGCGAGAAGGGGGCTCGTTTACCTTTGGGGTCTTGGTAGACTGCTATCCGTCCGATTCCATGCAAGGCGAAGACTTTATATCGACATCGGGCGCGGGGGAAAGTTCGTTTCCCCAGTTACGGCGAATGTCACGAGTTTACATCATGTATAGTGATAGCTTAACCTAATATGCCTATAGTGGGACCCCCCGCCGTGAAGAATCAACAGTGAGAAATAATGAGCTATAAACTACATAACCAGGGGGTCGCAGACGATCACCGGTTATTTAATCTGATTGCATTGCCTTCACAAGCTTCAGGTATGAACACTGTTTTACTGCAAAAACCTATCGAATTTGGAAAAGGAGAACCAGCGTTTTGACATGTCCTGCTTATCACCAACAAAATATTCCACCACCTTCACGCACAACACCTCTGAAAGTTAACCCTAAACCCCTAACTCAGCAACTATCGATCTGTTACGCAAGCTTTGGTAGCATGTTCGCGCAGTATCCAATTCCGGCACTCCATAGCTATACCCAACTAACACCCTGGACCGGGCTGTTTTCCGGCCGATTCTAAGGCAGGGCATAGCATTGATACGTTACAGCACGGTCATCAAAGGCACCCAGAGAGGCCATGCCCGGCGGGCCGGGCGGGATATGGAGGCTGCTGCCTGGCAGAGTGCCATTGCAGTCCTCGTTACTGGGGAGAACCACATTGTTAGCGCCCATCTTGCCAGGATGATGGGGGACATAGGTAATAGGATTATGGAATAGAATTCAATGGACTTGAGCGTTGGGATGGGGGTTGAGGGAGATAGTCACGGGGAGCTACGAGTTGGGAGGTCTTTAAAGAAGGAAAATACTAGAGACAAGAATTAAAGCTTACTCGAACAACGTGCAGTTCCATTTCGAGTAGGAGCGAGCGGACGATACGCCCTGGGGATTACCGACGCGCAGGTCTTCGGGTAGTGGATCTATCACGACATGATATCCTCAGTCAGTTAATGGTATGTATACCATTCGATCTAGATTATATAAGAGCAGTACTGAGACCTAAGCCTTAAGAGAGGAGAGAAATGCTATAGCAACAAGGACAAAAGGAGCGGGCGTACAGCAAGGCGGCCCTCCGTAGCCGCCCGAGGTCGACAAGTTAGCCAGCCGCTCGCAGGCACAGCCGTCGCAGTCGTGGTTGAAGTCCGGGTTGGAGCACAGATAGAGGTCCATTGCGTCCTCGTCCTCTTGTCTGGGCCGCACTAGGCCGAGAGGGAATAGAGAGAAGCCGGCTGCCGTCGCGCCGGCGAGCGCTAGGAGATAGGTTTTCACGATCATGGCCTGCTGGCTAACGTTGAAAGGAAGGATTGGTGTGAGGGGGACAGATGGTATTAACGAGTGAAAAGAGGCACCTCAAGTAAGTCGAGAGACACTAGAAGAGCAGAGCATCCTAAGAATTCCGTAAATCAGATAGTTCTAAGGGCCGTTGGTTTCCTTTCTGTCGATGGATAGGGCAGACGGCTCGTCTTGTATTCACTTCTTGGCCTGGAATAGTCGAAGTCTTACGATTCGAGCCTATTGTCTCAATTATACGCATACCTATAGTCGACTCATTGGCAGACCCAGTACGACCTTGATGGGGTTCATCTCATACCGAGCGGTGAATACTGACGGGACGCAAGATTGTGTTTAATTGAACATGGAGCCCATTGTGCCCTGCGTGGAATCATGGAATATCGACAAGCTGTATATCGGCTGACTTCAGGCGCCTATCCAAACTATACTGGCCAGAAATGGGACAAATGTTGGCTGTTTTGGCTTAGAGAGTAGAATGTTCTGAGTTCGGCCATATGCCACTGTTGGAGAACCTGGGTCCCCAAGCTGAATACCCTTCACAATGCACGATACCTATGTTGCGATGATCAATTCACTCAGACAATATCTTCAAATTGTCGCACGCTGGCTAGCGAGACTCGTGGTTAGTAACACGTGACATGAAAAAAGCTGAGACACATAATGGGACCATGTTCGACTTCCGATGAATATTGGTGTTGAGCAAATGTTCACAGATGTGACAGTGTAATTAATGACGGTTAACGAGTGCTATCGAAGGCAAGTTTTATGGCGCAACGCGCAATAGTCCAATCTCCTAGACTTCCAACTCTGGGACAAGCCCCTGAATTCCTGTACTAGGACGTCATGCTAGTGTAGTGAAACGAGAGACAACAGGTCGGAATCTCATTCAAGATAACTTCGGAGGTTGCCTACATATCCTCTCCAACTCGGATACTATTACCGCCGGTCCAGTCCTCACGTTCGTAGAATCGGAAAACTAGTTCATAGTCATCAAAGTCGTGGACAATGCGGTCGATTCGTCGGTAACCGTCGATTTTCTCCATGCGCTTGTTGCGGACCGGTCCAGTAGGGATCTCATCGTCATTGTACGTATGTGTAGCCTTGGCTTCGAAGAGAGTGACGCTGAAACGGCCGGGCTTGAATATGCTCACAACGTGCTCAACAATCTCGGATGTTTCACGGCCATCCTGTCCGCCGGGAACATTGGTCTCAAATGACGCAAATGAGCAAATGGGCTCGGGGGTGACATGAACGGTGAAATAGTGGGTTGACTTCGCAGAATCACCATCATCTTGCTTTTGGGGCGCAGGGATAATGCCATTTGCAGAAAAGCCGCAAGGCGAGAAGAGGTAAGCGTCAACCCGCGCATCTGGGTATTTGGAGGTGGGATACACGTCCGAGAGACCACAGGAGTCTGAGACCACCGTTCCTAGAGCGTGGCCCTCAGTCGTCATGCATTCTACGTCGACCTGCTCAGAGACCGGGGTGTACGCGCTGTGAAGGTCTGAGTCACTACCATTGTCGAAAACGTCGAGGGCTTCGTCTGAAACGCTTTCCACAGTACTGTTGGTTTTGATGGTGAAAGTACTACTGGACAAATCTCCTAGATTCTCAATGGCCATCTTGCGGGCATCCTGAGCCTGCGAATAGAGCCTGGTGCTCGCGACCGCACTCGCGTGCTCCAGATAGAACTGTTTCGCATTTTCAGGGTCCAGATCCGTCATCAAAATCTCAAGAGTCTCGTCGTTGCTCCCTACTCCTTCTTTGAAAATGGAGGTCATGTTGGTAGGTATCTTGGATGAGTGACGACATGCCAAAGGATTGTTTTCGTCTGGGGTTCGAGGAGGCGTTACAGTTGTGTCGGGCGAGGTGATGTATAGATACCAATGGTCTCCGTTCATTTTCCCGACCATGTAAGCACTGCCGCCTTCGAACATATCATCCAGATACTTGACTTCCTGTTTCCAGCTCCTGTGAGGTCCACGCTGCTTATCAGGAAAGAGAAAATTCTTCCTAGAATAGAAGACACGATACGGTGACGCGGCACAATGGATATCGTCGAGAGATTTAGTATTGTGGAAAGGGAAACCAGCATGCTCGGCAGCAATGCGTAGGAGCCTACGGAGGCCAAGAAGCAGGGTAGTCGTTCCACATGTCTTCAAAATGAGCTTGTGTGGGAAGACAAACATGCTCGACTCGGAGAGAAGGTAGGCGTCCATATGTTCGGCCTCGAGGACCGAGAGAATCTTGCAATTGACCATGTCGAGCATGCCAACCCAGGTCTCGCTCGAGACCGCCTTCAGGCCATTGGGCTTGACCCCGGGGGGTAAGGAGTTGGGGTTAGGGGCGAACCAAACCTCAAGCAACTTCTCCGGGCCTATAAAATAGATTTGTTAGCAACGAACGTCAATGGCAAAGCCCGGAAGAGGCCAGATCTCACCTTCGAAGGCGTTGCTGGAGTCTAGATCTGCAGCGACATCGTGATTGATCGTCAAATGAGGCGTGGCCTCAGACGGCGAGAATGTGTAGTTGGTAGGGATATCGAAATTCACCATCTCCGTGAAGCCTGCTGGGCGGGAGAAGGACCGGTTACGTGTCTTGCTAGCAAGAGGATGTGGACGTCAAGCTAATGGCTGCAGAAAGACTGCTGCTAGAGCTACTGCGGAGCACTGACTGCCACCCAAACGAACTTTGCGGCGTTCGTTTGAGAGAGTAGGCCCACAGGGTGGCGGGGAGCGACGAGTGCTGGCGGAAGCCAGCTACAATGATATATGCAATTCGAACGTCTCACGAAGTGGACGTTAGGGAGGTCGGCCGCGGAGGGGGAGGAAGAAGTTCTTTGGCCAAGGAATGGTGACCAGCGAGGTGACCTCGATCTGGCAGAAACCGATACCTATGGAGGAGTATCGGACCTAGCAGACGAGGCGATCTGCAGTTTGGTCGACAAAGAGGGGGGTCGAGCAACAAGCACTCGGCGAGCACGGTGGTTCTTAGTACGTAGGAGCAGGTGTTATCTGGGCCTGTCGTAGTGAACGTGGGTTAGCGGGCGGACGAGGGTTTGTGAGGGAAAGGAGAGGAAAGTTAAGCATACTTTGCGGGCTTGGAGAGGAAGCGTAGTAGTTCAACGGGGCTCATGGAAAGCCACAAAGTAGTGCGTCGGAAGAGGGTTTTGGTAAAATGCTGTCGTCACGGAAACGCAGCGGTCGTGCACCTTAACGTGTGTGAGGGCGGGAGAGCGTAGGTTATAGCATGCAGGTCGGGAGGAGGCTGGCTGAGTTGCTGGAGGAACAAACGGTGTATGGCTGTGTCGTGTGACCACAGAACAGCGTCGACGGCTAGCTACTGTGCGTGGTCAATGGTCAATGGGGGGTGGACATGAGCAGAACAGCGTGCGAAAGTTCCGTGTGCGAGAAGTTGTGGAAATGTTTTGGTTTTTGGAGTATTGGAATAGGTCGTAGTGGATCAATGGGTTGGTGTTTTACCTGCACTCGGCTAGTGTATTGTGTGCTAATTGACACTATGATCAAGCTGTATCGTGGTTGGCCGAGGGGTTGAAAGCGCTAGGGAGTGGCGGCATAGAGACCGCTTCTTCTGTGGAGGCGAGGGACAAAAAAAAAAAAAAAAAAAAGGGCCCCGAGTGACCGAGTGAGGTCACTGCCCAGGTGCTGCTGGCTGGCCCCCCGGTCCCCGACGTCGCAAGGCCGGCTGCCTACATATACGTGCTGGTCCCTGCTGGATGTACAGTACGTAGTACCTACCTGGTACCCAGAAGTGCACCCAAGCCCGCTGCGCCACGACGCTGCTAGGTGATATCTGTGGTGCTGTGTTACCGTATGTCGGCTCCTGTTGGTAGGCCGGCGGTGGGAACAGGTGGAGCTGTAGGTAGCCTTCTATCTTCTGTCACTCAACATCATAATCACACCTGTCCAGGTTCCATCTCGAAAGCTTGTCCATGTCCAGGCAGGTTTTGGGAGGTATCTTGGCTAGACATTTCTGCTTCGTGCTGGCAGCGTACTGGCTGCTTGCAACGCACACTCTCTCTGCAGTATAGGTATACGTAAGTACACGTCAGGCTCTTTCAACTTGAGCAACGTACTGTACTGTATCTAAAGCGGATAGTTGTGGGAAACCAATGAGGCACAGCACAGTACGTAGCAAAGAACCTCGAAGTATGGCACCTCGTTTCTTCTGTCCCAGGAGTTGTCCGTGACCGCTTCCTTATCTGGCTTGGGTAGTGCGTGGTGGCTGGTCCCAGGTGAGCTGAGGAGCTTCAGCGTCACATTTGCCAGTCTCATATGAATGCCCAAGAGTAGGGCCGAAAAGGCACTCGAGTCATCTAATTGGCGGGGGCTCATAGGAACCGTCTGCCCATGCTGTATGGTCCGGTCCGAGTCGGAGAAGCAACATGGCTATTACATCTGCACATCGAGGATACCATCAATGCGACTGCAGATTACGATAACCAGTACCCAATATTTCCGCCGGGAACCAAGCCCGTTAAATTCATGGCCGATATGTCAGGAGTTCCGGGAATATGCTTAACGATGGAACGGACAACGTCTAAAACACCCTCGGGTTTTTGCCCGAACGCATAGACATCAGTAAAACAAGGCTAATGTACTATCTGTTCGAGCGTAATGATATCGGGTGCCGTTCTTGTCTTTGATGATGGCTCGTGCATATCCAAATGTTCGCTGCTTGTTGCCGTGCGTCAGAAACTCGTTGCCGGATCGGCATCTTTTAACAGGCCGAATGGATATGCGCCTGCATCACCTTCTCGAATGCAGTTTACTCAATACGTGCTACACTTGGGCTTGGTTTCAACCTCGCTGGTGCTAAGTATGTCGCATCGGCTCCTGATAAGCGAGTGTTTGATTAGCCTGATTAAATGGTGCTGATTACCCAACGGCGGTGATGATATCTTGCGTTATCTTTCGAAAGACGGGCTCAAGCGAACAGCCTCGATACTTCTCCGCCAACAAGCTTGCTTCCTTGGTCACTTCACCAGTGGAGTCGCCGCTACCATTCTGCATGCCTTTGGAGAAGTCTTGCCCGTTGATAACGGTGCCCTGTGGATATTCAGGCTTTCGTCCAGTCTCGATCAGCATGACAAACTGTGGATCGATAGGCACCCTGCCAAGAAACTGCACATTGAAGTCGTTCGCCATCACCTGCCCGCCTCCTTTGCCGAAAATATCTGTGCACTCCGCGCAGTTTGGGCAGACAAAGCCGGCCATGTTCTCGACAACACCAAGGACAGCAATGTTAGTTTTCGCGCAGAAATTCAACTCTTTTCTAACATCTGCGGTGGCTACAGCTTGGGGGGTAGTGACCACAACGGCACCGGCAACTTGACCTGGCCGTGCCTCTTTCAGCAGTGTTTCCGCAAGTGATATATGCTCGTCCGATGTCCCCGGTGGCGTGTCAATAAGCAGATAATCCATTTCGCCCCACAGCACATCCGAGAGGAACTGTCGGATCATGGCAGTCTTTTTTGGCCCGCGCCAAACGACGGCATCTCCTCTCGCCCGTAGCAGGAACCCCAGACTCATGCAACGCAGCTCGCCAACGCCTTTTTCTGGGTTTCCCGCGTGGACAGGCACTGGAAGCCACCCACCTGGGGCTTGCGTTACCTTCGCATCTTCGATATTCAGCATGCGGGGCATCGAAGGTCCCGTGAGATCAACATCGAGAACACCGACGGAGTGGCCAGCGAGCGACAACGAGAGGGCTAACTGGGTGGTAACGGAAGATTTGCCGACACCTCCCTTTCCCGATAGAACCTGGAGGGAGGATACGCATGAGACGCTATTTTGCCATGTCGAGAGGGAGAGGCGGACGTACCAGAACAATATGTTTTATCCTTGACAGTGACATTCTAGCCAGATGTTTTCGAGTATTGTGACTGTGTGCTTCGGTATTGGAGGATTTCTTAACAAGAGAAATTTCAGAAAAATCTGCGTTGAACAAGGCGAATAACGTCGTTTTTCGCGCCAGGCGTGGTGAAGCGGCCCTGCCCGAACCGGAGGCGCATTTATCAGCAGAATGCCAAACAACGCTCTACCTAGAGTCTAAGGTATTCTTCAACCCCTCCAAGTATGACGCAGTTGCTCTGCACTATGTACCTAACTCAGTACCTACACTACCTAGATACCTCCTAAGCACACCCTACATAGGTACCTAGGTAGCCTAAGTAGGTATGGAGCACAGGCTAAGCAATAGTACCTACGCCGTACCAGTCCTCAGGCACTCCAGGTTCGAAAAGTGGACCATGCACAGCATACAGTATGAAATGTTACCAGAATCAAGGAATCTGTTAAGAATCCGTTGCTCTGGTAGCAGACTTCGCTTGTCGAGGCACTGTGCACCGGGGCTGACCCACTATATTTGCCGCTTGCCAAGCATCGCCCATTGCCTCAAACGAAACCGATCCGGACAACTAGACCGGGTACAGTAACTGCGCCCCTGGTCGATGTCGAATCTCCTCAATTGACCGTGTTCCACTTGGAACCAAGCAGTCCAGTGTCCGGAACTCCTGACTTATTCCTCAGTAGCGTTTCTCCGACAATGCCGCCTCCATCGACCGCGATTCTGTTGACCTAGTGATCCGATTGCGCCGAATATCCCGGGATCCCGGGTTGTCTTGTTCAATGATGAAAGGTGTGGGAGGAAGACATGGACGATCCTTGGGGCTCGCCTTGGGCGTCGACCGATGCGCATTCCGACAACGACCCTCCGCCATCCTCTCAAGCGAACATCTTTCTAAGCCCACCGCCCAGAGCCTTCTTCGGAAACGGCGCCAGTTCGCCCACGCAGTCGCCCTGGGCTGGTAACCACGAGGAGGATGGCTTCGGTACTTGGACAACTACAGACCAGGCAGATGGCGCGGACAATCAGAATGACTGGGGTGCATGGGGGGACTCGAGTGTACAACCGCCTCGCCTTCTGAGCCCGAGACTCAGCAGTTCCGGCAAAGAAAGTCCGCTGGCTTGGCCCGAGAACGCCGCAGCCTCCCCAGTCTTTCTAGGAACCTCTCGGTCGCGAACGCCTTCCATACTGCGGCATAACTCCCCAGATCCTTGGGCGACCGAAATATCATTGACAAACAGGTCAGATGTCGATCTGCCAAATTTTGAAAAGAAAGCGACCAGCGATGTCCCGACGATTGAGGCAAGACAGGCTGGAGAAGCTACACCAGCATCTCTATCAGTCACAGAAAATGGGATAGGGAGAGGAGGGGGAAACATAGCCGATGGGGTACCCCTAACCGACGACGAATTCGTTTCGAAAGAATCTGGGGCGGATAAGGAGAACAGTCACGTCGGACCCGGTCATGACGTAGCTTATGGAGATGCGACTATTGGGTCAAGAGGAGACCCAGCAGCACACGAGCTTCCATCTAGGCCATCGTCAACGTGCACTATTGATAGCCACGACGGGGTCGAGCGCCAGGATTCCCCAATCACCTCCATAGATGAGGACCGAGGGGGTCGGATACGGAACAATCTGCGAACCACCTCGGGAAAAGTACAAGAGCTGGTAGGCAAATTCGATGGCCTAGCCAGAGCCGTGTCAGAAGAGCCTCCAGCTATCAGCCGACGTGCAATAACGCGAACGCCAAGCCGTGAGAAATCGCCAGGGAAGAGTGAAATTGAAGACGAAAACGGAATTGATTTCGGCGATTTTAAGGATTCATCAGCCAGCGACGACAACGCCGCCCGGTTACCCAGTGAAGCCTCGTTTTCTTCAGAACCCCCAGTAACACCCAAAGCAGAAACAAAGGAACTTTTCATTCGGAAGATCAGGCACGAAGAAGAAGAAGATGTCATAAAGATGACCGAGGCAGCAAATGTTCAGCACCAAGACATGGCCAATAAAACGCCAGGTATCAGTTTTGATACGAATATAGCTTCAGTAGACAAACTGTTCCCCACCCTTACCGGTTCTCTTGCGAGTAGCTCTACTGAGGACTGGGAAGCAACGGACTATAGTTTCAGTGATAACTTCACGGAGATTTCAGAACGCAAGAGCTGGTATCGTATTTCTCGCTATGGATCTATGCGCAAACACAATTCTGGAGATGATGAAAACTACCACAGAGTAACTTGGCCGACATCCCAATTACATAGCGACACAATCAAGATTGTCCGACGGTGGATGGAGGAAGACTCATATGCCGGAAAAGCCACTTTAGGGGGCACTAAGCGAACAGGCTTCTTTAATTGGGATTCCGATGCTGCCCCTGTGCAATTGGATGAAGTCTTTCGGCGAAAGAAGTCGGTGTCGAAGCACGTACGAACAAAGTCTATTCCAGCAAACAATGCTATCATACAAGCTGCATCGGTAAATGAGCGCCCATACAGGAATTCGACTGGTATCTCGTTTCCTTTACAGGTGCAATCGGCCAATAAACCAATTGCGCCAGCTCCTAGTTTCGGCTGGAACTCTGAGACTAGTAAGGTTCCTGCACCTGTGCCTGCGCCTGCGCCTGTGCAAGCTTCAACCCGTCATTCAATACCTATCCAACCCACCTTCACAGATGAAGACGGCGATGACTGGGGCGAAATGGTTTCCTCTCCACGTGCCACTGAGGAGCATGTCGAGCCAACTGTTTCCGCCCTCCCCCTCGTCAGCATACCCACTGAGAGTCACGAACCAGCACCTCAACTTTTGCCAACAGCATTCCACAACGACCAACCTACAGCGTTAGAATCATCCGGGCCCCAGAACACGTTACCGACGTTATCAGATCCATGGCTGTTTTCCGACATATCGGTTCTTGACAAACCAAAACGGGGAGGCGAGCCACCAAAAGGCCGTGCTTCTCAAACATGGGAAGACTCCACCGTTCTCGAAACCCTGTCGCTACCTAGGTCGGCCCCTCTCGCAGAACTGGGCCATGGTTCTTCAGTCAGTTATAAAACACCTAGTGAGAATACGATAGCTGGCGCAACAGTAGTTACTGCAGCGTCATCAGCAAGCGAACCGTCAGAGGCAACCGAAATGACTGCTAGCGCAATCAAATTACCGGACAACGACAATCAAGACGACGTTATTGTACAAAAGATATTACAAAGTTTACCAGACTTATCGTACATGATCCGATAAGCAATCAATTTACTCAACTCTTTATACCCCATCAATTGCTTACGCATTAGCGCTCCTTTAGCCCTACCCCCCCGCCAACATTGCTTCAACGGAAGAGGGATGTACAAACAGGCGTTGGGGTATTCATCGGACAACATTGGCAAGCTGTTATTGGCGTTGGCGGTTTGGGTACATAGGCTGTTGTGAATATCACTTGTGGCCTCGTTTGAGTAGCAAAATCTGCGTGGGCTACATAAAATAGACTAAATTTGACTTGTTGCTCTAGGTTTGCAGCTTGTTCCTTGGCCGTGCCAAATAATTTCTTATCAAGAGGTCTCGTATCGATACGATGTGGGAAGGGGCATTTGCACAGTCACCAACATGGTAACATATGGTGTTTGATGTGTGGGTTTAACTTGTGAAAAGACACTAGCCGAGGCGTTGTTGAGCAATGATCGCATTCCGGGGATTCGGGTCTTGGCACTGTATCACCGTCGCCTCAGACTGGAATGTATTAGCTGATCGGGGTACCACATGCAAACGGCTATACCCTGCTCATAGAATCCCGCTCGCGCTTAGTTTTATCTCTGTTAGGAGCTTTTTCCTCAGCTATGCTGGCTGTTAAGTGTTCTGGCGCTGAGCCTGACAAGATGGGCTGTTTCATACCGCCACGCGAAAGATTCAAGCTCACTCTCCTCCATAAACGAGGCCCAACCCCCCATGCGCTGCAAGTTTCATTCCACGCGACGACCAGCATCGACGCATTTGCCCCCAACTGCCATGCCCTGCCTCTCTATTTCCGCGAGGATGAGTCGGAGAGCAAAATGGATGTCGCGTGCTGTCGAAATTAATTCCTCTATCTATTTTCCTTCCTGTCGACTCTCACGTTTTGTAGCTACGACGTACCTGAAGCAACTAGCTCAAGCTTAACTGTATAAAACGTTTCATTATCGTTCGTTTTCCCTTTACTGTCAAATCGCCGCTGGTCCCGCTGGTGCTGAGTCCATGCGCCCATGGCTCGTGAAGATGAGTCGAGATCCATGTCTGCATCAGAAAGCGAGGCGCACGCACATCTGCTCTATGAGTCCCTCGGCCAATACACGAAGGAACGGAAGAAGAGGAAGCGTCCCTCGGTTATTCTCACTGCGCTTATTGTCCTCTTCTTGTCTTCGGCGGGCGGCATCGCTCTGGCGGTGGTGCTCATGGTCCAGGTAGCAGAGGCAGGGGCCACCTCTCTTTCGCGAGATCTTGTCTTGTTCGCAGCGAGCATGTCCCTGCTTTACATTGGCTTACATATTAGGGGGGCTCGGAAAGACTATAAGAGGATAGGCCCGGGGCCTCCTCAGCTCTACGGTCACTACTTGCACGCGAGCGCACTACTGGTTTCGAGGGTCGGCATCATTATCTGGATCACAGCTTTTATCGCGACCACGGTCATAATTGCCCGGGCTTTGATACCGTCTGAGGGGTTCTTGGGCAAGGTCCCTTACTTGAATCTGATGCTATGCATCGGCGCAATGTACGAGATATTTCTACCAATCAATTCTTTCCTCCATATGCCAGATTTCACTCACATAGGTAATAGTCCATCTTTTTTCATCATATCTGTTACGATAGAAAGAAATCGCACCCCTTTCGCCACAGCTGCGATATCGGATGCTTCGTTCTTAACATGTCGGGTCAGCGAGTTCGCAGACGATATAGCAACAGACTCGAGCGTATCCCGCCAATCTTCGCTTCGGCGGAAGCAGAGTAAGACGGCGTCTGTATTGACAGTGCAGACAGGCGATATTTTCCGGTTAGGGGACCCGGAGCGATGTGATGAAACCATGACTGGACCTAAGCAGTTACAAACTCAAGTCGACGGCAGAACAGAAGGCGTAGGGAATACACCTATGAGAGAAATCGATCACATCCCAATACCATCTCTTGTCCCCCTATCGCCCGCCCTGCAGACGCGGAATGCGCCAGACCTCTCATCCGCCCCAGAGGTGCCTCAGCCAGCATACTACCCAGGCGGATGGCGTGCGGAATGGAATAACGTCGCGGAGGAGGTCGGTGTAGAGCGTATCTCGGAGACTTCCCCTGACGGGTCAACAAGCACCAACTCATCCTCACTATCGTCGTCACAAGCATCACAAGTACCTACTCCAGTCAGGAATACAGTCGCCGCCAATCCCACAAACACACAGCGGCAGCCCCTCCAGCGTCTGGTAACGGCGAGCACAAGCATAGCCAGCAGCGCCGCGCGCTCGAACCTCTCGACCGTGCGGTACGCCGCGCAGCCAGAGATCGCGGTGCGGCAAGTCATCAAAGTCGTGCCCAACCCGGCGTACCGGCCGCCGCGGAACGTGGCGAGCGAAGATCAGTCGCAGGCCGGGGAGAAGCAGCATATCAGCAAGCCGGACCCCGTAGTGCTGTTGCGGAATGTGCAACACGCGCAGAAGACGGACTCGGAGACCCAGGGAGCCCAGGGGCCGAGGAGGAAACCTTCGAATTTCTCGAGGCCGATACGCAGGACGAAAAGCCAGAGTGATATAGATAGTGTGGTGGATTAAAGGGATGAGTTGAAGGTGCGCACCACTCTTATTAAAGATAAACAATGTAGTTTAACTTCAGTAAATTATTAATTAAAACGATATATTATACATAATGTTTAGTTAGTTATCAAACTCTAAACTTAAATTGTAAACGTATTTATGCTTGGTTTAATAATAATAATAATAATAATCTTAAAAGTCATACAACTACATTTAAATCTTTTTTAACTTATTAATGGCCAACGTTAACCTTTTCCGCCTGCCCCAAAGGCGTCACCCGTCAACACGTTTTCCTTGTCAACACCACCAGCCTCAACACTGCATGCATTAAACTTCGTTTTAATCCTTCAAGATGCTCTCCAAATACCCCTAAAATAAGGCTTATGGTCGCCGCCGAAGACGCGAATAAGATTTCGAGTCAACAGTTCTTAGACACTGCACCTAGTGCAATGCCCAACGCCGATCCAATGGCAACAGTCACAAGCTGAAGGGCCTGCATCAATAAGCTGCGGAGACCATGACGCTCTAGCAGGCCGGACGGTTATATTTCTTTACACTATAAGAGACCTGAAAGTTTATATAACAGATGGAATCACATCTTTTCATATTAGTCGGTATACAACACAAAAGCAAAAGGAGTAAGGGAGCCTACCAGTTTCCGATTGGTTCAATCACCTACACCAACTTGAGCAACTTAAATGTACTTATTAGCTCCTTACACTGTGTATACTACAACCCAAGGAGCTATTGCTATCTACCTATGCCGCCACGGTAATGAGTCTTGCACACTCCCCGAGATAAGAGCTCGGAAGACAGCTTGAATTCAGGTGTGTATTTAACAATAAACTGAACACTATAGGCTAGTCAACAAGCCGATTGGGTGTTTGCTGCAATAGTAGACTAGGCCCATAGCCCGAATTGCTGTTTCTTTCTCTTCGCTATCTTCTAGCTCGATACACTCCCCGTCGATCCGAGGATGCCGGAGGTTGAAGCATGTAATTTTTTTTGTCTTTTTCACTCTTTTAAACGCCGAATCTCGGACCTTTGGTTACACAACGATTCCCTTGCATAGTTGCTCGTACTCATCGCATGTCTCCTTTGAATGTGGGGGGGTACGCCAGGTATAGGATAGCGCCCCCTTACCTTGCAGGCGTCGATAGTGAAAGTGGTTGGTTGACGAACACTTTCAGATCTGAATCAGAAATGTCATTGTTTGTAGAGAGACAGAGACATTATAACGCCACAGCATATAGTCAGAACCACGCAAGTAGCTTGGTCTTTGCGCTGATTCGGAATCGCCTATCAATAGGGGGCTGGCTGGGTGCTGGCTGGGTGTCCAGGTGGCCTGGTGATAGGTCGGTTCATTTACGTGTTGAAGCTACTGATTCTGTTAACGGGACAACCTGCGTGGTCTTTCACCAAAATACAATAATCCGTTCTACCATCGCTTGTTCTTATTCCATAAATATTGCACCTATCTTTACCCTACACCGTTCAAGATAGCCTAGCTGTGCAGTTTTCCTCCCACGTCCTTGCCACTGCTCTCTCTGATGATAGCATTCTCGCATATGTTTAACAACAACGCTTGATGCGCGCCGGTCCAGGTTCATAATCGTCCATGGAAAGTCCCCAATAGTAAGATGCAGCAGCTCCGGCGACCCCGCAGCGAAGGGTTCCCAACACACCCTGAGGAGACATGCAAGTCGTCTCTACGATTACGCTTTCATTGTCCAGGGGCTACAAATACCCCCTGTTCCGATGTCGCTGCCACTGATCCGCAGCATACTACACAGTTGTGGAAGACCGTCAGGTCACACCTCGACCGCACGGCCAACCCGAAGGGAAAGAGGACGAGAACGCCATCAGCAATAGAAAGCGTGACGTCGGCATTGGAGTCCTCAAGTATCAGGAATGGAAAAGAAATAGCTGCTAAAGTGACCGATGTCGACTTCACAGAACTAGTTCTAGAGCCATATGGGATTAAAATCCAGCAAAAGGGTTTCAAGAGAGACCTTCGCAAATGCTTTAATATATTGGGTCTGCCTAGCGAGTCTCAGGACCGCCTCAATATCTACAAGAAGTCGTTTGCACTCGATGTGTGGCTAGAACCCGACGCAAAGCGCATCAGCCGGGAATACAAAGCTATGCAAGTATATGGATCTAATGAGGCCGAATATTCTGCATCTGCCTTGCGCGACATATTCCTGGATGGACCTCGGCATCCGTGGCTCCCGCTGGAAGAAGGCGAAAAGTGCTGGGTGCCAATCCGCATGCTGCAACTTGTTCGCAAGCCGCCGCAGGACGAATGGCATGCTCCTCCACTAATCTATCCGCTTAGGAAGCAATACGAGTGGGATATTCGCCCAGACTGCGCGTATCATGTGTCCCTTCAGGCCTTCGACGCCAGTTTCCGTACTGACGTTCAACAACATGTGTCCGTTGTGCAAAAGCGAGCATTTTGCCCGTATCTTACTATCGAATTCAAGAAGGACGAAGATAGCCTTGCCACGGCTCGCCACCAGGTCGCTGTCGCCTCAGCAATAGAACTGTATAATCGCTATCGCCTGAAGCGCGTAGCACTTGAGATGAGTGATGACGAGTGGTCGGAGGAGCATAGGAACCAGATGCGCCACTACGGCATCACATTTGCTGGGTCGAGCTGGAACCTGTGGTGCACTGTTCCGAAGACCTTTCCGGACTGGACGGGTTGTAATATGTCCACCATATATTCTGGCGACTGTTGCATACTCGCAGATGTCCAGAAGTTGGTAAGCATCATCAACGATCTTCATTATTGGGGATTACAAATCCATGGCAAGTCCTGCAAGGCCGACATTTACGCTAAAATTCGCTCTGACCCTGACGCGGACTCGTATGATGTTTCGATCCTAGAAGACTACTCGGAGTAAAGGAGTGGCGTTGAGAGGGGAACGACAGCGTATTTTTTCTTTAGCACTTCAAAGCTAATTATTCTCCGTTTGCGGCACAATAATAAGCCTGCCTCATTATTGCACATGAGAGGGCCTCGACAGATGACGCGAAAGAGAAGTACATTCACTATTTCTCGCATCAACCGGGTATCCTATAGTTGTTAGCTACTTTTTCGGACTTAGCGCCATAACTGAGGACAATAGGCACTCCCGTGCGGGTACGTAGCCGGATATCCCGGTTTAAATAGAGGGCTCATGTGGCTACATCCGGGTCCAGCTTCTCTGGCGCCGTCTGAGGGAAGACCTGAACCTCTACGCAGCGGGCCAAGATGCCTTAGACGGCGTGCTGTGCTGGGAGTGAATGACCTTTTCACATGCTTGTACGCCATACCGACGCTATTCTGGTCTTTTTAGCTACAGAGAGTTTGCCCGACACCGGACACAGCGAATTGGAGCATCCTCGTATTTTCCGTGGTCATGCCGTTCAGTTGTGTGGTACGTTGTTCGCGTAAGTCAATTTTTCAAATGGCCTATCAAGGAAGTTTGAAAAGCAGCGGAATTCCCAGCGAGGCTTATCACCTAAAGCATAAAACAGTGCTAAGCAGGGGAGTATTTAGGAGATAGTTTACGGAGTATAATTCTTATAGTTAGTTTCATGTCGTTGATATTCATTATACATAGTATTAAAGAGACCAATGGATTCATTTAAATTTGGTACAATACAAGCAGTCATATTGATGTTTATTGAGGAATATGTCAGTAAGTAGTGTCAAGGTGTATGTTAATAGTGTCAAAACAAGGTCTTGGTTCGTCGTTTCTCTCTCATCTAAGAACATAGGCATTGTTGTTATTTCATCCCCTTTGTTCTAAAAGAAAGGACGCGTTTCACTTGTTCATACTAGTAGTTGTGCGCAATGCATAGTGTATAGGGAACGAAAGGCAAGCTTTTAAAATCAAGTCGACAGAGAGCCCGTTTAGTGAAAGCTTATAAATACGATATTTTGAGCGCTCTTTACCTACCGCTTTCCCCCCTTGTTTCGCTACCCTCTTATTTTATGTCTCAACCTACTAATCAATCTCTCACTTCAGCTTCTTTAATAAGGATCTATTCCATTCTGTCTCTATCTTTCCACCGACACCCACTCTCCACAACCAGGTAAGTACTGTATCAATATGTGCTACCCACTCATCCACCTTTGCCGGGTATGTCTCGCCGTGGTTCGTGCAGAACCTGGGTGTAGAGGTCTGTGTTGTATTCAGCAATTCCAGGAACCGTACATACTTGATGAGTATTGTGCGGAGCACTCTATGAACGCCCTCACTCTAGGGGAACTTAGGGCAGCGGACGAAGGGGGAGCGCATGCAGAATACGAAGAAGTGCCATACACCGATTTATCTCACCTCCCCGAATCTCAACCGGAAGATGCGTATGCCGAAGGTGTCTCCACATACGAGGTAGGCGCAAATATCATAGTGGACGAGGAGACGGCTATAGATGAGCTAGGGATAGAAGACAACACATCGGCCAGGGACAACGTCGGTTTGACCCTTGAGATTGAAGCTTCCATTTGTCAGAACGGAGACCTGCAGGCTGAAATTGAGTCCATCTTGCAAAACCAAAACCAACTCGCATCCGATCTTGGCGAAGATACTGATATGGTTGGCGATGTAGGCGGCTTTCTTGAGACTAGTGGCAACTGAGGTTTGAGGTGTTTTAAAATGTGGGATTAGGAAGTAAGAATTTGTTTTTGTAAATAGATAAGTGTTTTATGGCGTTTATGAGTTGATGTTTAGTAGAAGTTTGATAGTTACAACATACTGGAATAATACAACCATCGTCAAAGTTGCTTAGTAGTACATACTCAGGCGCTTAGGTGTTCGGGGGATCAGATTTAAGCTAAGCGCCACGTGACTTTAGATATTTCAGGGAGAGGCAGATGGAAAATCGGAAATTATAGGCAAGTGACCATTGCTATAGTAAGGACTGATAGAGGCCAGGTGGATAAAACATGGCAGGTTGCTTGCAGATCGATCAGACCGGTCTCGTCATGGGCAGGCTAAAGTGCCGACCAGCGAAAATATTTATATCGTTTTCAACTTTCTATACCCACATATAATATATCGCGTAGTTGACTGCATATGCAAATGTATAGGCACCCTTACAGTTCACTAGTGATTGGTAAGATAAGAATCTGGAGTGTAAGTGCGAGGGGGTCCAAGGTCACACTCAACGTACTATCCCGTTCCGCCTAAAATGTTTTAATATCAGCAATCAGACATTAAACAATGAAGACATCACCCTAGCGGCTTATGCGAAGTGTACTCGGACTCGGACACTGGGGGTAATGGCATGACCATGCTAGGTATTTATCACATATGGTCTGGGCGACCGTACGTTATTTGGGTTTCCCACGACACAAGCTTGCGCCTCTCAATAACAGAAACCGACATAATCCTTCAAGATGCAGTGGAAGGCTCTAGCCCTCGCACTCCTCGTGGAGCGCAGCTCCGGCCAAGCGATGCCGATGATGCGGTTCCAGTGCTCGCAGCTGGTCGTCGACCGCGTGGATCCCCTGGTCAACCCTGGCGTCGTACCATCGCCGCATCTGCATCAAATCGTCGGCGGTAATTCCTTCAACGCCTCCATGGACCCGAAGACGCACGATCTCCCCTCGTCCTCGACGTGCACCAGCTGCACCTTCTCGGAAGACTTCTCAAATTACTGGGTAAGTCAGAGAGAACACACTGGTAGAAGCGAGCCACGCTTACACGAAGCAGACAGCAGTGTTGTACTTCCGAGCCCGCAACGGAACGTACAGGCGTGTCCCCCAGTTCGTGAGCGAGGGGCTCCGGGCCGACGGCGGCATCACGGTGTACTACATCCCGTCGCCGAATGAGAAGGAAAAGGTCACGGCGTTCACGCCCGGCTTCCGTATGCTCGTGGGCGACGCCACGGCCCGCGCCCCCGACAGCGCGCCCAAGGTATGCCACCGCTGCATGCCGAAGACCGGAGATAACAGCAACATAAACTGCGGCGCCCCTGACAGCAAATCAATGCCCAACAAGATGTGCCCGGGCGGCATACGCACGATCATCACCTTCCCGACCTGCTGGGATGGCAAGAACACGGATAGTATTGATCATATGAGCCATGTCGCTTATCCAAGCTCGGGGGGTGCGGGTACGTCGGTTGGTTCGTACGGCACCTGCCCGAAAAGCCACCCGGTGAAAATCCCGCAGGTGATGTACGAGGTTATGTGGAATGTAAGCATAATTGGTTTTCCTCTCATCCTCTTCTCGCAAGTGAGAGGACACAAATCGAGTCTCCTTGCGTATCCCTGAAATAACTAGGATTTCGGCAAACTCGACTCGACCTTATTTAGAATCGAAAATCCCTTTTGCTAACTCGACATCCCTTACAGACCCAGATGTTCAATGACAAGAATCTATGGCCCGCAGATGGCTCACAGCCATTCGTCTGGAGCACCGGCGACAAAACGGGCTATACAAACCATGGTGATTATGTCTTCGGGTGGAAAGGAGACTCCCTCCAACGTGCCATGGACGCCCGTTGTAACGGCGCTGTCTGTGGCCAGCTACAGACCCAATCTGCCGAGTCTGCGATGAAGTGCATCAAGTCAAGGACTGTCGAGGAAGACATCGATGGATGTAAGTTATGCTCTATTAGCAATGCACTTTTAAGCCGTATTGTGGATGAGATCTGCTAATCATTGCGCAGGGTTGACCGAAATTCCGGGGATGGAGATGTCTGAGTAGATTAATTAATTGTCTCAACGTTTTGGAAGTGGACTTGGGAGTTTGTATGAAATCTTCTACAATCATAGGCTGGTAACTAAGACATCTCATGTGGAAGACACATATCGTCCTAACTAACTAACTTTAATCGTGAACTCTTTCCGTGCTTGTTGAGAAAACGACGGCAAAGGGACCACATCAATGAGGGGGTTTTATATAACTTAAAAAAATGGAACAGTGATTTAAGCAATAAGAGCCGTCGTTAACATGAATGATCCAGGTAGAGTACGATAGAGATAGTTAATCTGCGATTGGGATAGGATCACACGCTCAGATCAGTAATTTATTGACTTAAAAACTTAGCTAATCGCAGCCTTTCCTTCGGCCTTGTTGTTCTACTCATCCATCCTTTCGCAGTTAAAGATATTTCAATCTAATCGTCCAGATTAGTAAGTTGCCTCATAATATCTTATAATAATGTGTTATGTTATTTCGTTGTTTGGAAGTGCTCGGCCTTGCCCTGCACAAGGAAAAGACCAATATCTATCTTGTTGGTGGCATCGCGCAGGCCCACCCTTAGACGACCATAACGACTTATACAAACCCCGGTAAGGACTTACTACATCCCCATTGAATTGGAGGTTTCTCCTTGTCTATCACAAAATGGAAGTCGTTTCCAGATCTACTAGCGGTGTGAACTGTGACTTGAGCAAGATCTGCACGGCTAGCTTATAACCGGATCGTTGACCCGTGCGGTGTTCGTCTTGGCATCTGGGGGCCGCCTTGTGCAATTCCATGTCGTCCAGGGAGCAACACTCGCAATACAAGTACTTACGTCCTATCATACGTTAGGCAGATACTAGCCTAGTATCCGGCATCGATCTCAGGGGTGCATGTCCCGGCATCCCGCGAAAGAGCCGCTTCTGGTCGGCTCTTACAGCATGCATGTGATGGTGCAAGGGTTGCCTGATAAGGGAAGCCGATGTGTGCAACGGCGTGGTGCAGTACGGATCATTGCACCTCAGGCCCGATGGCTGTTGACATAGGTAAGTAGAGATACATACAGCATTGGGAACGCTGCACGAGGGCGTCTAGAGGGCCTGTTTACTTAGTGAGTACTTAGTGTAGACAGAACCTCGTAACCTACTGCATGTAGCAAACGCTGAGCGATGATTGGCTGGGTGTCTGGTGTTGCTTCGTATACCGTACCTAGATACACTAGTATTTTTGTTTTGTTTTGCCGATGACGATGGGATGGCACCCGAGGTAAAATCCAGTCGCTTAAGAATGTCCTGTGTGTATGTATATACTTCATTTTAAGTACCTTCATCTGCTACAACATCGCTACAGTACATTTATCTATCTACTTAAGTATCTATCTATCTACATACGTGCTATACCCTCTGCACTCGGGTGCTGTAAATAGACTACTGTAGGTAGATGTACAAATGCAAACGCAGCCCCACCGGGCCTAGGCTATGGCACCTACCGCTCCCGGGGCTTTGTTCGTTGGGCGGTGATATGGGCTTCGTCGCAGTCCACAGTCCACAACCGATGACTGGGCAGCCCAAGGGCTGAGTGCATTCCGCTGATTGCGCTGATTGCACAAGTACATTCGCTCCTGCTCAGCCCAATCAAATAGGACAAATAAGACGCCGTTCAAAGACACTAGATAGGGTACAGAATCCCATGTACCTTTTCCCTTCGCCGTCTGTCCCTCCTCCTTCTCCGCCATTGTCGCCATCGTGCTGATCACCCATCTGTGCACAAGGCAAGGGAAAAAGGTAAGTCAGCCAGTCAGTCAGTCAAAGTCTTGGGCACGTTTGGGTTCCGGTTAGGGAGGCAGCGTGCAGGGATCAGCTAGTCGCTAGTCGTCAGTCGCCAGTCGCCGACTCAACGCCCGCCCCGGCGCCTGGACATCAATCATGGCCGAGCCAACTAACACGCCCATGCCGACGGCGCCTCCGACTCCGCGTTCAGCATCGCCCGCGCCACCGCTGCCTACGTCGGGTCCGCAGTCGCTCTGCTCGTCGCCGACCACGACGAGGGCGCCGCAGTGGCTGCATTCCCACTCGCTCTCGCACTCGCACTCACACTCACAGGCTCACTCGCGCGCGGGGTCCCTCACCGTGCCCGTCCTAACCTCGGGTCCTAAGCCTGTCGTGTTGCATATCGGCGACCCTGTCAAGTACAACCCGGAGACCTACGCCGAGTTCGCAGCGCTGTTCGACGTTGTGCGGCCCAGTGCGGAAGAGCGCACCCGTCCCGCCTTCACAGCTGCGCTTCGGGAAAAGCGATGGGGCGACTTTGCTGCTATCTTCCGCCCGTTCTGGGGCACGGGCGGCGAGATGGGCAACTGGGACGCCGAGCTCATTGACTTGCTTCCGGATAGCGTACGCGTGTTTGCAAGTGCTGGTGCCGGCTTCGATTGGGCTGATGTGAAACTCTTCGGCGAGAAAGGTATGCTTGCAGTCTTTTCTTGCCTGTTTGCGAGCACGAACATTGTGCCTTTTTAAGGCAAAACCAGAGCAATGGCCAGGTCAAGCGGGCTTTCAACAACAAACGCCATGCCACCTCATACTAATATTTCGAACGAATAGGCATTGTATACTGCAATTCTGGCCTCGCGGCAGCTGAAGCCGTCGCTGATTTCTCAGTGGCGCTCATCATCGGGACGTTCCGCGCACTGCCGTACTGCATTTCGTCCGCGACCTCGTCAACCTCTTTCCAGGCCGCTCATGAGAGCGCGACAGGGCTATCGCGCAACCTCCGTGGTCACGTGCTCGGCCTCGTAGGCTTCGGAAACATCGGCCAACAGATCGCACACCGGTGTTCCGCTGCCTTCGGCATGGAAATCACGTACTACGATGTGGAGCGCAAGAGCGCCGCAGTCGAGACCGGGCTGCACGCGCGCTACTGCATGACGCTCGAATCGCTGATCCGAAGCGCCGACTGTGTGGTGCTCTGCGCGCCGTCGGACGCGGGTCAGATTATCAACGCTGATAGTCTACAGTGGTTTAAGCCTGGCGCGCGTCTTGTCAATGTGGCGAGGGGTGCGCTTGTGGACCAGGACGCGCTGGCTGACGCACTCGAGCAGGACAGGCTCAGCAGTGTTGCGTTAGATGTCCACGCCAACGAGCCGCATATCAACGAGAGATTGAAGAAGTTGGCGAGTTCCAAGGCCCTGCTCACGTGTCATAATGCCGGTGGCACTATCGAGACGCACGTCGGGTTCGAGGAGCTATGCATGCGCAATATTATGGCCGTGCTAGGCGGGCGCGAGCCCATCACACCCATGAATCTCCAGTGGCTAAGATGAAGTTGACAGGATGGGAATCGGGGAGCAATCGAAAGGATACCACGGCACTTTTACCTGAGACCAGCAAAGGGCGGGCATCGAACAATACGTATATTTCAACAGGGAGACGAGAGAGGACATGAGGCATTCTTAATCTGCTCTGCATAAACGTAGGTCCATGAAGCATTTGCATTTGCATTTCCAATCGGGCATAAAGACCGGCAATTGATTATAGGATGCATAAAGCATAAGACAGAGCCGCCACGGGACGGGAAGAGCATGACACTCTCACTTCTAACTGGAAGAAATAAAAGGCAAAAAAAATGCAACCATGCCCACCTGGATGGAATCCATGCAGCGAACGAACACCTCAATGGAACCCGATCATCGTGTGGCTACACGGCATCATTGTTGGTGGTTAATACCCATACTCAATTCACCCATCGGCCCCGAGCTTCCAGCCTGGTCCGTCACTAGACATTGCATTGTGACCACCTTGGATTCAAAGCCCTGCCGTCCTTGCACACACACACTGTCACCACTTCATTAACTGCTCTTCTACGCAACGCGGACGATCGAGTGCAAGCGTATTGGCTCTGCCCCGTCTTGTCGTGTGATTTCACATCAGGATTTTTCCACCCCTCTGCATCCTTTCGTACATACCAAATAAACCGCTAAATTCAACGCTGTCTTGCTGTTCCCGTCACATCCTGTGAGGTCCTTCTTTAATGAAACTGGTATGATCTGATCCCACTCCAACGCCGTACTATGTACATCGGAAATCATATATCGCTGGGTTGAAAGCCAAACCAAAAGGACAATTTCGATCCTGCTCCTAGGCGCAAATTATTTTCCTAGATGTATATTCCCACCCATGTCTGTATCTTTGGACATGTCACATGTCTTCTGCCACATTACAAACTTTGTCGGTACCCCGGCCCGCGAGCAGCAAGCCATTCGGCGTCAACATCCGGACTAGGCGACCGATTTCTTCGCGAGGTAGACGACAGGGCAGACACGTCCCTAGAGTGTCCGTAATACGCAGGTATGTCGTCTCGTTCCCGTTCCCGCTCCCTTTCCTGTTCCTGCTCCCGCTCTCGACTGCGCTGTGTCTTCGGGTCGTCACTACGGGCTTGAATCGAGCCTCCGGCCTGTCCCTGCGGCGTAAACAGACCCAGCGCATCAGGCACAATGCCCCTCATGTTCTGCGCATCTGCGGCCGCCCCGGAGAATTGCGACGACGAGCTAGAGACGCCTGGTTCCGTGGGTTGTGCGGGCGGCGCGTAGTACACGTGGATGTGATTCACTGGCTGCACCTGGGACGCCATGCCTGGCTGCTGGTATTGTGGTTGCGACTGTGCCGCCGACGCCGGCGGCTGGAAATAGGGTTGTGCCTGCGGCGGCGGTTGCTGCTGCTGCTGCTGCTGCTGCTTCTCGTTCGAGTTGTATGGTATAGGGAGGATGCCGCCCACGACGAAATTAGGCGGTGCGCCCGATGAAGGCTGCGATACTAGCGTTGTGCTATCGTTGACTGTGTATGACATGGAGACTGGTTGTTGCCCGCCTGTAGGACCTGAATATTGCGGCTGCTGGAACTGAGGCTGCACCTGTGCCTGTGCTTGTGGGTAGTAGTGCTGTTGCTGCTGGTTGTGGTAGTGATACTCCCGTTGTTGCTGTCCCGGTTTCGGCACCGCCGTTGTCGTCTCGCTGCCGGATGAATGGCGCCCCTTCGCCGCAGCGCCGGTTACGTTTGTGGTATGGTATGCCTTGTTCAAGTTTTCCTCCTTCTTGTTCTTCTTATTGCGCGTGAAGCCAAGCCCGAGCTTGCCCTTGGTCTTGCGACGCAGGCAACACAAGAGGATGAGAAGCAGGGCCAGTAGGCCTGCGATCCCGCCTACCACGCTGCCGACGATGATGGCCGTGTTGTTCGGGCCGTTCGAGGCGACCGAGTCGCTCGAGCCGGGGACGGGCGTCACGGTCGTGGAGCCGGACGCAGGGTCGCCTGCCCCTGACCCCGGGTTGCTTCCTCCGGTCTTGTCGGTGGGAGAAGCCGAGTCGGACTTGGAGCCGGTGGCGCTTTTGGAAGGCGTCGTTGTTGGCGTGGGCGTTGTGTGCGTTTTGGAGAAGAGCGATGCATCGACGACGAATTGCGGCACGTCTAGTACCGAGATGATGGACGCCCTCT
The DNA here is from genome assembly GCA_005188305.1 of Xylaria sp. BCC 1067. Classification (NCBI taxonomy): domain Eukaryota; kingdom Fungi; phylum Ascomycota; class Sordariomycetes; order Xylariales; family Xylariaceae; genus Xylaria; species Xylaria sp. BCC 1067. Next base: position 4,921,857 of record SSCS01000001.1, read on the forward strand.
CAAAACACTTGTACATAAAGCGCTGCGGGGAGCCCGTCCAGAGGTATGTGCCGCATGCTGGTTCCGTTTCTTGCTGGCTGTGATGCTGTTAGCTTATAGATCTATAGAGAGCCAACAAATATCCAACTATGGTACGCAGAGGTGAAGAGGTGTGAGGGATCCTGAGAGGGAGTTGACACATACCAGCACCCCGTAGCAGCATCGAGGTTGTCGCATGAACCAGCCTTGAACGCAGCGTAGTCGAGGCAAGCAGTGAAAAACGGCAAGATGGTGCCCGATGCGCAGGCCACCGCATGGTCTGAGTTGGTTGCGCAGGTGAAGCCGTTGCCGCAAAGGATAGCAGAAGCTGCATGGGTTATGTCAGTACAATTACTCCCAGCCCGTACATCGTGTCGTTGCGAGTCACGATGTCACTTACACGATATCCCAGAGAACCAACCACATGTCTCAGAATTAGTCCAATCCGTTTTTGACGTCTGACGTTTCAGTAGATCCAATACAACTTCGCCATCTTTCCGTACACCAGGTGCAGGTGTCGGTATCGGCGTCCATCCAATCTGGGTGCTCTTTGTGACATGGCCTGTTTCCTGTGCAGGCCAGACTACTTCACTGTTCGCCGACCATCGTAGCCAGGCGGCACGCGCGCAACTCGAGGATGCGAGGAGTAAAACCGCCGACCTCATGTTTTTTTTATTAATTTCGCTCTTTCTAGTAAGATGGTAAATAATATGTTTCTTGAATATCAATTCGCAGTCGCTTCTGTGGCTCCTTGTCGGTCGCGGGAGTGCCCGCACTGGTCCCGGATCAGCGCTACAGGATTCCCTACGGGGAAACCTGGGGTGTAGTTGAGGATCTACGTATATTTCGGAAATGAAGTACGCCGAAGTCCGAGAGAAGAAGAAAAAGAAATGGAAGGGTATCAAGAGTGAAGGTTCTCGAAATCAAGATAGGAAAAAAGGATGGCTTGGGAAAGAAAAAGAGAGAATGTGTGTGTGTACGTGTGTGAAAGAGAGAGCTGGGAAGGCCAGGCGCAGCTGCAGGTACAAGTAAGTAAATAGGCATTGACGTTGTATGGATGCAACAAATAAACGCTACCTACACGCGCGTGAGTGGATTCTCGTACATGAGGTAGCTTGGCCGTGAACTGGCCGCGAGGCGCTGGGTATCTCTGTCGCTGGTACGGATGTAGCATCTGGTGTGGATCGTAAACAAAAATAGCCGATGCGGCCAAAGTCCCAATTACCTATCTATACTTACTTACTTACTTACATATATGTACAAGAAGAGCAGAAAGAAACCAAGGTTAGGCAACTCGTTGTTGTTGTTGTGTGACCTGTCGGCCTAAACTAGAACGCATCACGTAGATGCAGGCGGTTAGCGAGATGCCTGGACGTGGCACATGCGATGAGTCAAGATGGATGGGCGAGGCAGGCTGTAATAACATTCATTTAAATAACATTCATTTACATACATAGTCCAGTGCATTGCTTTGATTGCGGGCGACGCTGATCCAGGACATGGGCTAGCTAGCTGGGTATTTATTATCATGCATCTCTACCAACGTTCTACAGGCATTGTGTTGGAATTGCAACGTAGGGTAGCAAGCTGTAAGATATCGCAGGGAGGGCTTAAAGTCCAGCATATCACCACTATATTTTGAATGCTACCGTCCACGGAATCGTCTCGGAACTGTGCCCGACCGTGGCTGTGTTCTCGCTTCAACCCCGACGCGATATGCTCTGCTCGACACCCTCTTTTCGCTCGTCACTCGTCACTCGACACTTGACACTAACAATGCCAATCCTCGACGGTGAAGCGATGCGTTTCACAAGCTGCATTTCTTCTGGGTTACTTCTGGCCCGGATTACCGACTCGTAAGACCGTTAGTCTGTACTAAGGTTAGTCCAACCAGCTGTTACTGGATTCTTGGTCGAAACAAGCGCTGGCACGCTCAACACGGATCCGTTCGTGACGCCAAGATCATCACCCGCCCAATCAGCATCGGCTCGAAGCGCCCTGTCCTGGGGTGCATAATGTCTCAGAATCGGCAACCAGCAACCAGCCAGTCAATCGAATCCATGACCAGGCAGTAGGCAGTACAATACTGACCAGAGACCAGCTGACAGATAATAAGTAGAGGCATCACGCTGAGACATGCGACAGGTTCTCCAATATACAAACGGGCTACGACAGCTGATACGGTCATTTGTAATACTCACGTTCCTTGTACAAACCGAGAATTACTGAATTTGACTCATCGTTGGCGATATGTTGTTTTTTGTTCAGCGTGATAGTGAAAGCTAAACCCCGCGGTGACTGATGTTCACATCTCCATCATGAGTCATAATTGAAGGGTTGCCTCAGAATGTAGCCTATTCTGCAAGATGATGTTGCATATGTCTGTTCGACCATTCCACAATTGGCTATCTATTACCATTCCTAGTCGCTCGCATTTACAAGAAGTCGAGTCCCCCACGACCTATATTGTGTCGCTAAGTGAGAACTAACACTTCAGGGCTTTTTGAACTGGTCGAAGAAATTCATGATGATCTGCGATGCCTGGATATACGTCGGACCCTCGGGTACAGAAAGCTGTGAGAAGTTGATTTCCGTCGAAGCCCAGCAATGCCCTGGCATTGGCGTCAGTAACGCATTGCGTAAAAAAACTCCCAATGAACAGATAAAACACAACAACTTACCCATATCATCAACCTTCCAATGTTGCAGCGCACTTTCACCCCCGCCTCCGCACGTCCAGGTAGTATGATGGACTTTCCCATTAAAACTATCTTCAACCTTCGATGAGCCACAGGCGTTCCTTTCCGCCCAATAGCCTAGCCAAGTAGTGATAGCCGGTTCAACGCCACCCTCACCATTGCCGCCAGCATACGGCACACTGGCGTCATTACCTCCGTGAATCTCGAGTATGGGAAGAGGGCTGCGCGCCGGGGTGCATGCTTTGCCGTCGTTATCCGTGTAATAAGAGCCGGACGCCGGTGCGAAAGCCGCGAACTCTCCGCCGACGGCACTGCACGCGATTGTGTTGACAAAACCCCCGCCATTTGAAATACTACACAGGCGGGGTTAGTCCATCGCGGATTTCCTCAATCGCGAAAAGCGAATAACGTCGTCTTCTCACGAGAATGCAACGGACTACTTACCCAGTCGCGTAGATGCGGGCATTGTCGACGCAGTACTCGCCCCGGAGCTCGCTCAGTAAGTCGGTGACAAACTGAAGGTCTTCGGCGACGGAAATCTCGGAGTAGTTTGCCCCAGCCCATGCGCCCTAATCAGATATTAGCCTCCGGCTACCGCCTTCTCCCTCGCAAGCGATGGGAAGACTGACCCCGACGCCATCGGGATAGACCACGATCTTCTACAAAAGAGCGTTAGCTTCAACTCAATTGTCGGTCTTTTGGAGGGGCAGCAACACACATTGCCGCTGAAACGGCTTTGGCTCAGCCCAGTATCGACTTCGAAGAAGAGACCAATGCTGCTCGAGCCGTGGAAGCCGAGGACGACCGGGTACGGCTTAGACTTGTCATAGTTGCTTGGTAGATGGACGGCGTACGTTCTCTTGCGTCCAGTGCTCATTAAGCTATGTCCGTATGTCGTGATCCCCGGTAGATGAAACTTGCCACAGCCGGCCGTTGCACGTGCCATCGTGGGCGCCGCGGAGCCCGGGGCCATTAAAGCGGCTATGACGCCGGCGATGAAGTACAGAGGCTGCATCGTCACAAGAAGTCGCAGTGGTTCTCTACGATCACTCTATGCTGATTCTGGGCAAGACCGTGAGGCACCAGCCTTCTCGTAGAGAATGCATCATCGACGGCTTTTAATCCCATTGCAGAGCCACGGGTTCATACTACAGTACCAGTACCACCTACGTATGAATCAGGGGCTAGCCTACCTATTCGCCTTCCTAATTGACCGAGATCATCCTCATTAGGTAGGTAAGTGTTCTGACGCTTATGGTTGGCCGATCCTTTGTAAATTAGCCGTGAGACTGTCCCTGCGAGCCCTTGGCCCTTGGGCCAGGGGTTTGTAGGAAAGATTAGATAAGCAGTGTGGCTTATGCCGCCTCGCTAAATATCCTATACAATGAATACCTCACAAGAGGTTTGGCGAAAGCTAGACATGTAAAAGCTACCCAACGTAGCCTTGTCGTACATTATAATACACACCAATACACCAAATAACACTTCTTGAGGCTTGACACCTCGAAGTTTTTATGTTGATATTTAACTATCTTTCGCCTCGCTTTCAAGAAAGCCACATGTGTCTACCGATTAGACAGCCGCGTAGGCATAGGCTAGCGCTGATCGGATCGGGATATTCCTTGTGGCCGTTTCAGGGCTCGCTTCGCTAACCCAGGCCAACTTCACCTTCTTCTCAAAAAGGAGGCTGTGCGTTGAGCCGCCGTGGTGGAACATCCCAATCTCCTCTCCCTTTTCGACGGCTACCGGAAGGCTTCCTCGAAATTTCTCAAGGATCTCGCAAGTTGACACATCCGCCATGCCTACGTAAACGGCTCCTACCAACCCAACAACCGGGTCCTTCGTATCAATGATGAATACTGCACGCGTTGCGACGTGACAAATGTAACCCTGTGAGTCCTCCGTGCTAGTGAAATCGGTTATCATCGGCTCCGAGAAATATGTCCCATCGATGACCGCGGCATGTACGATGTCCCCCTTGACCGGCGAGTGCCAGCGGTGGTATGACATCGCGCTCAGAAAGGCCTGATAAACGGTTCCGCCAACGAATCTACTGATATAGCGAGGTTCGCAGTTCAGCATCTCGGCTACTGAGTACGGCTGGCCCTTCAGCCAAAAGCTGTCGTACTCCTTTACCTCTGTTTGGCGAGCGAATGGCAAGGATTCGCACGAGTTGGCAATCCATTTCGTGTCGGTTGGGAAGTGGACTGGTCGAAGAGTATCGACGTCCTTGAATCTTCTGACGAAGAAGTCATCCCATGACGTGAAGCCCCAGTGTGCCGGGTCTCCAACGGGGTCGCAATCAAAGAGCTCGGTGAATTTGAGATTACGACCATCGACATTGGTCTCGTCCTCAATGATCTTCAATGATTTCTCATTCAGCCACCCGTTCCTCGCCGTGGAAATGACGTGTAGAGACTTTTCCGTCGAAAGGACATTATCTCTCCATGCATTGAGGATAAGTTTGAGCTTCTCGTTGATCTGCGGCTCAAGGAAAAAGGCATACCCGCTCGGGGTAGCCATGGGCCGGTCGAGAATAGCGTTGAAAGGAAACCCGATCATATTGCTGTTAAATTCGGACATGCTCCATTGCGGCGCCTTGGCTTTCACGATGAGGTCGAAGGCATCAAGCAGCTCTTCGTAGTCTCGGATGGTAGATGTTCCCACTGGATCGCTTGCGTATGGCTCCTTGTTGGGAACCTCGATGAGCATGGCGGCGGCCAGCATCCGAAATCTAGCACTGCTTTTCACGACTCGGTCAAAGTCTTGGACTGGCCAAGCCCGGTCGTCGGCCCTTAGTGCTCCCCGGCTTTGCCGTCTCTCCTCTAACTCTGCAATCAATTCTCGAGTCCATTCAATATGAACCCTAGGATTGTTGGGCAACCAGCCCCCCGGGCGCTTGAACTGGCCTTGCCGATATACCATGGTAAGATGGGAAACCATTTGGGGCTGTTGTTATGATACGGCTCTAATACTTCCGGCTTTATTTCTAGGAGTTGGTGACTTCTCTGGCGAATACATCTGTGAGCTCCATTCAGCACGCAACGTGGGGAGGGCATGATGCCTATATACTTTCCCTCTCGATTGAAACTTGCGGGCATTTATGCAGGATCTTTAGTAGTATTGGATCGGGCATTCACTCCCCCAAGATGGCAGAGGGGCTGCATGCAGTCGTCCGTCAAGCCACTCCCCGCGTAAAAATACAACCCATAACAAGCGTAAGTATATGGAAGCCAAGTATCTCTATCCTCAAAAGCCAACGATTGATGTAGTAACATTGCTAGATACCAATACTTGGTCGATTCGGAGTGGTTATGAGCTAGGGGGAAATACACTAGAGGGTGGGTGATAATACTATCTAGACTAAGATGATCAATGAAAAGCAACGCTAGCGCCAGGTAAATGAATAATACGGTAGAATTGTGGCGTCCATATTGTGTACTGTATGGTAGTGGAGCTGAAATGCAGTGAATCCGATCCATAAATTCTATATGGAAGGGCGTAGACTAGGCGCCCTAGAAATCCGATTCGCTGGTTATGTCTACCTAGTCCAATTTCATACCCTCCTCATCATCGGGCCCCCTCCCATGAACGCCAAACTACTTATTTGCTTCAATTTCTCACAATTCCCTTGCTTATCGCCTCTCGGCGCTATGGGGTTTGTTGAATATGGGTCCAACACCAAGCGTATTGTATTGAATGATAGCTCAAGGAACAAGGGTTATAGTTCCTACTATTGCAGGTACCAGAACTCACTTTTTTTCTTATTACGGAAGGAAGAAGTTCTGGCTAACCTATACGTACCTTCGGTTCTTTGGTCCGTGTCCTTCAGTCCAGACCGCTTGGGTTTAGTTCCGTAATAACAAGTCCAAGTACAGTGGAGCGAGGAGATACCTCATCGGTGTATAGTAGATGTGTGTGTGTCACTGTACCCAGCCGTCTCACTTTACCAATGCCCTGATTTCAATATACTTAATTATAATCTGGGGTAGATGTTTTCGCGCTCCAAAAGCCGCCAATAGAAGCTTGCTCGTTAAAAAGGTCCAAAACAGCGAGATCAAACTATGCTTTTCGCAGAAGTGAGGCCATTTCAATCTGTATGTATGGCAGACCGCTTAGTACACGTAGTGTATAAGGAAACGTTTGCAATAGCGGAGGAACATCCTTACACTTTATCAAACTCTCATGTTCGCATAAACAATCTTCACACTTTAGCCTGGTCTCTTTACATTTGCCAAGGAGAGATATAAGAGTGAGAAGTGATTCTTTTCATCATAAATTCCATTGCGCTATGAATGGGTTAGCTTCATTTAATGGCGTTCGTCCCTCCAAATTTTTTTCTTTTTTAGGTTTATTGCCGTGTCGTATCGCCGCTGAGCTGTCCGGCCAATCTCAGCCTGCTCCGTACTTTGTGCGATGTCAGCAAAGGGGCATGTCGATGTGTCCCGTGCTTGTTCCATCACTCCGTCCCGGGTCGGCGGGCGGGGAGCTCAGGCAATCGGAATAATCGATATATGTCAGAAGGAACAAAAAGCTCCCCGCCATAGTAAGTTATATTGCCCCCTTGCACCTTTGCTTGCCACCCCTGAAGAGACAACGGCTGGAACTAACTACCCGCAAGACAAGGCAAACATTAACATGAAGCAGATCCGACGACACCGTAGTTGCTGTTTTTGATATACGACGGCCCGCTAGGGGTGTTTAATGCTCCTAGCATAGTCACTATTCCCACTCGACATTTTTAAATGACAATCTAAATTCTAGATTTTAGCTTTATTCCGGCACGATGGTATCATCTATGTCAACTAGTCTCCTTGTTCCCTCTAATCCAATCACCCCTTCAGAACTTTCATATTAGTGGCTTGGAGCCTTGCTCCATACGAAATTTTTACAAGCTATCCTCGAGCAATTTGCCGGGTTTTATATGCTATGTGCTGCGTGCTGCGTGCTGCGTTATTGGGCACTGATTGAAAGCTGACGTTGAGGGGTTTGCCCCACACCAACCGCTAGGTTGGACTGGGCCACATCATAGTGCTTTTGCGCAGTGACTTTGCTGGCTCCAACTTCTGTACTCACGGGGAAAATCAGGAGGCCTTATATGTTAATGTATTCGGGGCCACCTCACATCTATGGCCCGATGTTCAGGGGCTCATATTTGAGACACTCTTTTCTTGCGTCCGCTATATTGTGCCTCAGCCTACTTACTTAACGCGTATCATTGTTATTGTCATCCCAATTGACACTCTCGTCGCCATCTACATCTCCATCGTAGAATATCTCCCTCACAACAGGGACTGGATCAGTAATCCTCTTCCTTGCTGATGCAACAGGCGGCAGAACTCGGGAATAGCCGACCGGAGATGGCGTTCTTCCCCGCAGAGGCGAAGGTGCCCTGAGCAGATGGTCGTCTACCACCCGGCTCGAAATACTCCCCGGCACCAGATTATTTCGGCTCAGGCTGATTAGCCGGGCAGGATCCTCCTTCAAGAACGGCATGTTCTTGATCGCTCGTGTGCTTTCGAACGGGTTGGTGAGGAGGATCTTGACAACGGGCACCATCTTCTTGTCGTTGACGATTTGCCGCAGCCCCTCCATAACCATACCGAGGTCCTTCAGCAGTCGACTGACGTCGAAGCTTGAGATGGAGTCGACGATGCAGTAAACGTACGTGTCGGGCGTGAACTCGTACAGCAGCCAGTGCAGTGCGGAGCATAGATCGAGCAGGGAGTGCTGCTCCAGGTTCTGAAGAAATCCGCGGTCGTTAATGAAGTCCAGACTCCAGCTCCTCATCTCGGGGTCCCTTGCGTCCAGTTTCATGAGCAGCTGGAGGATGAGCGAGCGCATGAGGCCCGTAGGTCCGTACCAGGCATCGCTAGGTGACGCGTGGAGTCCACAGAAGAAGTGGACGACCACGGCGGTGTCCGGGTACGCCCCCATCAGGCTCGTCACCAGGGTGCTGCTGAACACGGAGATGGCGGAGATGTGCTCAAGGGCCGACTCTCGAATATTGGCGTCGACTAGGATAAGAGACGGGTGCGAACCAGACAGCCAATCAAGAAATTGTTTGTGCTCGAGGAGCGAATTAACTTGCCCTTGGGTTTTCAAGGAGAATCTGCCCTGCTCGGCAAGAGCATGACTCAGATCCACGTTGGGATGTTGGAACGTGCGTTCGAGATTGGGTGTGTCGTTCTGGTTTTGCGCTGACAACGGCTGGGCCAGGATGTTGCACAACTGTGTAAGGCTTACAACAGCTGTGTGTTTTGAACTGTGTAATACCCGTTGCTGTCGTGCGACTACCTCGGCGTCGATGGCTTTTCGCCCTTTGAGGGGTGTTGTGAGTCAGCTTGGTGAGAGGCACAGAGCAAGCAAACTATCGGCTCAAAATTGCGTGTTGTTGAAACTCACTTTCTAACTCCATGATGAGATGCATGAGCAAAGTTCTGTTCTCTCTTTGTTGTTCCACAATGAATTTCAGTCCCTTCTCGCCTTCACGCATAGCTTTGAGCACCTTAGCGGTGTCGTCGTGGAGCAGGGCCGTTTTTACCGCATTGATGCGACTGTAGGCCTCTGTCCGCTCGTGCGTATGATCACGGGCTAGGTTGATCGAATCATCATATTTACTAATGTCCGTCTCAAGAGCCTCGAGGATGCCGTCCAGCGTAGGACGAGCCTCTTCTAGCTCATTTTCATGCTTGAGTCTAGCAGCAAATCTAGTGACTGCACGATTATCGTCGTCAGAAATTGAACCTTTGATAGTGAAAGCGTACGTACGGCGAGACGTCCCCATGTATGGCAGCACTACCATCATGTCTTCAATTGCTCTAACAATTGCTTTGTATAAAGATGCTGCCGACTGACCAACCTCGGGGTCGGCTCGAAACCGGGCGCGGCCGGGACGCAAGCGAACCAGTGCTTCTTGAAGGGTTGAAAAAGTCTTGAAGACCTTCTCCCGCTTGTTTTTAGAGTTCTCGGCAAGCTAAGACAGAAGGATCAGATGGTTGGCTGAAAGCGACGGCTTAGAATAGACAGCCGACCTTGAACACAACTGCGACTCCGGCTTTGAGCACCGACAGGCCTTACTCATCAGGTATCAATTCCAGCCATGCTTCGGCGATGTCTCTCACATCACCACAACCGTACCAGAAACGGTGCCAGAGCCCTTGGTTGGACTCCCGGTAGGCCTTCTCCATGTCGCCAATCCTATCGCAGAGGCCAGGGTCAAAGGTAGTGACCTGGATCCGTAGAGTTTCTGCGATGTAGTCTTTCAACGCGCGTTCTAGCTGGCTTAACACGTCATTAGGGCCTCATCGAAATCAGCCTCGATGGGGGTCCAAGTTGCCGCTTACTTGTATGGCTGGGAGTCAGCCACAAACTTGACTTGTTCTATGTCAAGCCAAGATGGCCCTCCGAAGCCATCATGCAGTCGAGGTGCTTCATTGGCGACGTACTTGCCTACCACGGCGACTTCCTTCTTGCCGGGCTGGAGCCAGTTCAGCCCGCAAGGATCTTCCAGCGACGACATTTTGTCATATATTCAGGATCTCTTCGATGCTAGGGCTTCATATGACAATATCCGTTGCAGGGAAGGAAACCAAAAGAAACGCGGAACGCGGATCACGGAGCACGAAGAGGAATCATGTCCGGGATATCGCCCTTCCGAAAACCAGGCACCAGAGAGTCTTAGCGCAAGGCTGTCGGGGTCGTCGGACTCGAACGAAGCAGCCGGCGTTCCTGCACGCAGGAATACGTGGTCAGCCTTTATTGCATAAGACAGAGGTGGCTGGGCTGACTCTCGAGCTGCAAATCACTATCCCGAGCTTTGCGCATATCAATATCTGCTGCATGATGTTGTGTGAAGGGTTCTTCCAATCAGTGCGGCTAAAACTAGCAGTAGCTAAGCGTGAGGTTCCGTTGCATACTCTAAGCCAAATATAATCACACCTTCTGGAACAGGTGTGCACACCATCAAAAGACAATGGTGGGAAATTGGGGTAGATACTTAGTAGTTCCCAATCCTTCTTCAATTCTTGCCTGCCCACTAGCGCTGGCTATCCCTATCGCCTAAACATTTACCACAAGCGCGAGCAAACATACGCTCGGCCTCAGCTGCATTGCACACATAGACGCCATGGCTCTAGAGGACAGTGCAACTCCTTGCGCTTCTGACACGGAAGCTCCTGGCGCACTTCCAGATGGCTCATCTGTCGTTGAAAACGAGAACCAAGCTGACAATGTGTTGAAGGAAGAAGAGCCATGGGAAGTCAAGCGCCAGAAAATTCCTCTGAGGGTCGATGTGGAATGGCTCGACTTCGACCATTTCAAAAACCGCTACACGGAGAAGGAGGGTATGGCTATCATCGAAGTTCTAGTTGGCAATTCGCAAATTGCTCAGGAGGTCGAAAGGGAGGCTGTGAGGCGGGCTCAAGGCAAAAGGGACATCAGGACGCCCACGCCCAACCCAAAGTTGGTTGGTGAGTAGCTCCTGGAGTCATTTTCTTCCCCTTGTAGTAATTTGAGGGCTCCCGCCATGCATATCTCGGAAGTATAACTCAGTGCGAGCAATAAAACTACCAAAAAGAGTAATTACTGACTCCAGCGGTTACAGTGGATGAAGACTCGTACTGGATGCAACGGATCCGCATCCAGTCCGTGCAGCTCATTCTCTTGTTATCCCGCCTGACAGGCCACCGCAATAGATGGTCGACTGACAAGCCACGCACCTTCTTCGCGCCCTTCCGCTGCTTCTACTATTACTTGCCGCAGTTGAGGGAGTGTCTCAAACTCCTTAAGGCGCGTTGGCCCGCTGGCGAAGCCCCGGTGTCGTCCGTCAGCCGGACCGAGGCGAAGAACGACCCGAAGCGCGATGAACCCGACGGCGATCTAGGCGTCAACTCCGATACCGACGACTCCGACAACTCCGACTCCGACTCCGATGAACTTGACGACCTTCGTTTTACTGCGCCCGAATTGGCCGTTTCGGGAGACGTCGTCGACTCCCACGTCACCCTAGTTCACCTTACCAGATTGGTAGACTTCACTGAGAAGCATATCGTGCCTCTTTTTCATCGCGCCGCTGGTACTAGTCAGCGCAAGTTTCGCTTCACTGACCTATGGATGGCCTTCCAACCCGGTGAGCTCCTCTATAGCCTCCCGCTAAACACCGAGGAAGGCCGGAGCACTAGTAAGATGTACCAGACCGCATGGCGACTTCTCAGTCTATCATTAACAACTATACGTGGCGAGAAACCAGAGGGCACGCAGAAGCCCGGCCCCCTCTCGGCCCCCCTCCGCCTTTATGCTTACTACATTGACTACGACGGCGTCTCATACGTTCCCTTCCTTAATATCTTTCAAATCAAGCACTTCGAAGGGGAGCGGGACATTACAACCTTGGAAATATATCCCCTTCGTTTCATCAAAGATGGCGACAAGATCAAGGACACACTCCGCGAACAGGGCACGTGGTTCCGCCAAGCTATCACGAAGAAGCACCTCTCTTGTGATGGCTGGACACTAACTTGCGCGCCTAACGGGGATTCATCCGAGTCTGAAAAAGCTCTTGCTGCAGAGCATATTGATGGCGATGTCATCATAGATTTTGTGGAAGGATACAAGTCGGAAGCAAGGCTTTCTAGCCTTGGGCCTTCTTCATGGAAAGGGGTGGGAACCTTCATCGACACTCACTGGCCTGAAAGAGATGACAATATTGGGATCATGCATTGGAAGCCGCTTGCCAGCGGTGCTCAGCTCGAGAGGTTTGTCGAAATTAGAGAAAAGGTCCAGGTAGGAGAATGGTATGGATTGAGGGCCCATTTCTGCTTTCTAGGAACAAGGAACCTTATCCGGAACCCTTCATGTTGCCAGGAAACTGAAGCTAATAGTAGTGGAACAGGTACGGTGAAAGATTCAAAAGCGAACAAGTTAAGGGTCGAGAGATTTTCAAAAACCTCGAGGAGGGGAAGCGCACTGAGGACCTGGACGAAGAGGAGCTATTGCTACTGCCTCGCCGAGTCGTCGCCTACGCCTTCCGGGAACGCCGATTTGTCATGCTGGATATCCGATCGCTAATGAGTCTTCCCACTTCAGACGATGTCTTCAATGATCTCAAGATAGATCCTGCAAATAGAATTATGGTTGTGTCACTAGTTAAATCCCACTTGGAGAAGCAAGCCGCCCAGAAGCTCCGCCCGAGTATCAGTATGAACCAGGATCTCATCCGCGGCAAAGGGTTCGGTTTGGTAATTCTCCTCCATGGCGTTCCCGGTGTAGGCAAGACCGCCACAGCGGAGGCCATCGCCCAGATCAACAAGAAACCCCTCTTCATCATCACGTGTGGCGACCTCGGCTTCACGCCTAAGGAGGTTGAGGACTCCCTGAAGGACATCTTCCGTCTAGCGCACCTGTGGGGCTGTATTCTCCTGCTAGATGAGGCAGACGTGTTCCTTTCTCGTCGCGAGCTAGGGGATCTCAAGCGCAATGCCCTGGTATCTGGTGAGTGTCTCACATTCGCCACGTCTCGATATCATACTGTTCTGCTGACGCTTCTTAGTCTTTCTTCGAGTTCTTGAATACTACAGTGGCATTCTGTTCCTCACTACTAACCGGGTTGGCACCTTGGACGAGGCGTTTAAGTCTCGGATTCACGTTAGCTTGTACTACCCTCCACTGGACAGGGTCCAAACGATCGAGATCTTCAAGGTCAACATCCGGAAACTACAGGAAACCATGCTTGAGAAGGAGAAGCCGCAAGATGAACCTGACTCCACTAGTACCGCAACCCCAGTCGAGCGGTCGCCGCTGGCTATCGACCCTAATAGCATCCTCGATTATGCGGCATGGCACTATGCTGTTAATAAAGCGACTCCGGAGCAGAGATGGAACGGCAGACAAATCCGGAACGCCTTTCAGATTGCTTACTCGCTCGCCCAATTTGACATGAACAGCACCCCGCCGTACCAGGGGAATGAGGCGGGTGATGGGCTCGCGCCGCGCCCGCCACCTGAGGTCGGACTGCTAAACTGGCGTCAGTTCGACATGGTTGCCAAAGCCGTCGAAAAGTTCGAGAACTATCTCTACAACGCCACGCACGGCACGGATGGCGACCGGGCACGCAAGGCGGCCATCCGGGAAGACGAGTACGACCACCGCATGACGCCGCAGAAGCCTGCCTATAATCCTCCTTCACATCAATGGGAGCGAGGGGTCCGCCGTCCAGGCCGGAATACGGCGTCCAACCATCCTCCTGGCCATTCCCGACAATACCGGCCGCCTCTGCCGGCACCCAGGGATGAGCAGGCGCCCTTGATAAGGAACCCGCAGGGCAGATCCGAACAGCGTTCGCTCAATAGCTCTGGCGGCGGTGGTCCCTCACGCAAGAATCCCGATACAGGCAGGTTCTCCGGGGGGCAATCCGGTGGCACCGCTAGTACGCAGTACACACCCTCCAGGCCCCCGTCTGGCCAGACTCAGCCGCAGCAGCGCCAGCAGCCGGCCCAGGCGACTAATAAAAACCGGCCGGGCAACAAAACCCCCGGACCGGCTAGTACCGGGCACAACAACTCGGAGTATCATTCGGGATGGGACATCAATACAGACACTCCGGCCCGGCACACTCCTAATGCGCCGGGAGACTGGCAGAATTATGTGGCCTATGATAGTGAGGATGACTTGGCCCGTGAGGAGGATGAGGGATATGGTGTTGGGGGTGGCGGGAACTACGAGGATGAATACTCTGGGGATGGCGAGGATTATCTGGACGAAGTCGGCGATGATCAACGGTACATTGCCGATGGCGCTGATGCTGAGCAGTACGGTGACTATAATGAGGCGAGAGCGGGGTTCTATGAGCGTTGAGTTTGGTGGTTAGATAGCCAAGCCGGGTGAACTCATGTAAAGCAAAGATACATTTCTCATCCAAATTCTTACTCATCCTGCTCCTCTTTTTTTTTTTTTTCACGGCTCTGCCTAGCTCCAACTCTCTTGTGATCCATCTTTCTCACGTTCGGAAATAGGACGCCCATTGTCAGGAACCCTGTATATAGAGGTTATGAATATTTGTTATTGCGCGAAGGTCTTTAAACTACACCCATGATTAGTTAGCGACGACCTACTTAAGTTTTGGCCTAGCCCAGTTACGGCAGTCTGTGGAGCTGCAAATATGTTTTCAAGTGCCATGAAGAAAACTTTGTTTGCAAGCTAACTAAACAGGAGACTCCCATCTGCTATGCATAGCCGTTTTTTCATTTGTTGGTTGCTAGTGTAAGTCCACTGCATTTCTTTTCCTGTCAACATGCACGCTGAGCAGACCTTAGCAAATGATTGGCTGAAATTATAAAGTAGAAGAGGCGGTAGTAGGGGTAGCATGCAGAAGGGGCTGTATGCGTGACAACGCTTTGACGAGTCTAGGTACCAAGGCATGCCAATTCGGCTCATGGCGGGCGATCCAAGCTTGGTTGCTGTGGTTTCCCCAACAAAGCCTGGCTTCAATACTACGCCAACAGCATGAACAATTAATCAATGATGCTAAGCAGACTCTTTGCCCACTTCTACTCCTACTCTACATACAAGTCCGTGGACGTTTCCCCGCTATAGATCTCGATATGTTGCATATTCCCCCGCGCGCCGGGACGAGCCTAGGCTAGTCTAGCATCTTAGACTTACTCGGCGACGCGCGGCCTGTGATTCGTTGCATCTTCTGTTATGAGATGTGAATTGTAAGTATAACGAATTACTAGTACGAATACCGGGATGTTCCGGACAACGCAGCGCCTCCGTCGGGCCCGGGAATTACGCGGGCTCCGGATACTGCTATAATATGACAGCGCATTGAAAATACTCGCCGGCGGGACCCGACGCCCCTGATGGACGGGCGGTCAATCGGCATGTGTAACTCTAAAAAGATCAGTCTATCGAGTCTAGCCAACATTCAATCTGAGCCTATGGGCAAAGAGCACAATAGGAGACAGAGGGAAAAGGGGTATACAAGCAGCACGTGCTTTCTTCTGTTGTTGAGGGGAAGGGTATTATTTATTCGTTTTCTTTTTGTTTATTTAAAAAGTAAAGCACTAAGTAAACATTAAGTAAACGCTACGACAGTCCTTTATTCGACAATGCCATCCAACCTTGTGCATTACTGCATGGACCTTCCTATATGGGTCAATGTACACGCGCATGCAAGACCCCATTTTGGGATTCCAGAACATCCGGCCCTGAAACTTGTACACCAATCACTCAACATTTTCACATTTGGAGACAGGATGAACTAGCATGAACTCATCCATGTTTATTCCAATTGAAAGGTCTAAGAATTGAAGCCTATGCACACTGCTGATCCCTAGTCAGCAGCCCCTGGTACGCATTCTACCAACCAACTCGTGTATTTACCCCATTGCCTAGCCTTCGTCTGATTCACGAAGATGCAAAGTGCGTCTGGATACATGTACACACACAATAATTAACTCTACGTCTGAGCTCATCCCCACCCCTGTGGGCCGATGGCTTGCCCCAGGACGTAGTGAGGACTTTTGAAATAATCCCACATCCTCCCCATCACGATCGGATTGGTCAACATCGGCGGGGGTTCCGCCCACTCCTGTTCATCCTGTTCGTAGCACTCTGAATCGGGTCTTGTGATGCCTGTGTCGATGCTCGATCGCCGGCTGTTGGTGTATGACATGGACAACTTCGAGTCCACGTCAAACGACGCGACCGAATCACGTACCGCGTTGGAGTCCTGGAGTCGGCGCCCACACTCTGGACACGCATGATCTGACACCACTTCTGGTGCAGGCACTGGTGTTGGTTCTGGTGTTGGCTCTGGCTCGGTCTGTGTACTAGAATCGGCGTAGCTGGGTCTATGGTATACAATTGGTGTCTGTTGTGCCCACTTTACGTCACCCTCCTCCCGTCGTTCGGGGCCATTATACCTCGTTATGTCGTGCCGGGGGGTGAGACTGTTCTGGGGTGTGACACTAGGCCGAGGGGTCGGCTGCTCTTTGAGCACTTCAAGTTCGACATGGTGAGAAGAAGGGCCGATGCTAATCGGACGAATTGGAGATGCTCGGCTTTGCCGCCGGAGGGCAACAGGAACTGAAGGGCCGAGGCGAGGCTTGTCTACTGAGGGTGTCCGACTATGGCTCAAGAGCGGCCTCAATTGCTTTGTCGCTATGATGTTCTCTCGAGACAGAGTTGCTGGGAGTGTGCTGGCTCGTGGGCGATCTAGACTCTGTTCCAAGTCTCTGCCTCTGCTCAAACGTCGCTGCTGACGTGTAGACGGCGCGCTGTCTTCGTGAAATGTGTGGGTTCGTCGCAGCTCTTTCAATGCGCTGGCACCGTCGTTTCTTATCTCCCCATCCTTGTCGGAAGCCAGGAACCCATTGCCGCCCAACAGTACCACTTGAAGCGTAGCAAAATCTCTAGTAGTACCATTCGGAGGGAATAGCCATTCTTGTAGCTGTGTTGGGAGCCCGTGTGACCCTGTATGAAGCGATGTGTTAGCTTAGTCGACACAATTCTAGATGAGAACTGACTCACGTTGCCTGTATTCCCCTGAGCTGGTTTTCCAGCATATGTAATGTGTGCCTGACGAACCCAGAGCCGTCACGACCAGTTCCGCAACATCTTCATTATCATCGGCGCCGCCGGTTACAGAGTTAAAAATGTCGTTAAGCATTTCAGTACTGCTTAAAAATTTAATGTTGTATTAAAAATGGATTTTGAATTGGTAGCGCGAAAGGCATTGCAAAGATGCAGCCTAGAATTTCCTGTAGGAAATCATCGAAGATCTTGGTATGCACAAGTGCGTCCCATGGAGCGTTTAAAGTCGAGAAAATGCCAATGATTCGCCCCGATATGCCCTGTCATTTGCTTATATAGACATAAGTTTTACGTGCCCCAGGAGGCTCACATAAAACACAGTGTAATCTTGACAACAGCTGATATCAGCCCAGATCCTTTTTGAATTAGGTATTTCAGAGTGTACGGATTGAGTTTTGGTTCCAAAAGTGGAGCGTTCCCCCCTTATTTTGAGACGACCTTGAAACCTGACCCCTTGAGGATATTCTAGAAGACCAGGGCGATCGATAACGAGAATAGATACGGCGGTCTTGGTATAGTTTAACAAATTATGCCGAATCCTTCAAGCTTACTTACATAATATGGCTAATTGACTTGGGAAGCACGCCGGATACAGCCGAAACGAGACTTGAAAACAATTTGTGAGGATTTACGAGAAGTACATAACAGTATCCCCTCGATTTGCTTTTCCCATTACCTTTTGAATCATCACATAAACTCATAGTTGCCGGTAACATCCTCTACATAAGGCTTCTTGTATTTTGGCCCTTCACAATCTTGGGTGGTGATGTTGGTCGAATGGTCGGTGTCGATAGAACTTGCAGCGGTAACTGAAGCAATATCACTGACGTCGTCTGCCTCTTCCACCGACCAGAATGAAAAGCTATCTGAGATGGCACTTGGAGATGCCGCAGTCGGCGTTTCAGGAGCGGACTCTCCGCGAATATCCAGAATCTCGTCGATATCGAGACTTAATTTCTCCATGCCGACACTTGTGATTTTCAGGTCAGCTTTGTCCGCGCCAACAACGAAATCCGCGGGCTCGTGGTTCGACGATGTTGACGGTCGGTGGTATTGACTTTGCTCCTTACCGTGCAGAAATTGATTAATCTCTTCCTCCTGTCTCTCCAACAGTACTCTGTGTCGTGTCAAAAGCTCATCCGGAGTTTCCACTTCAGGGTCGTCGGTGTCGTGCCTGCGCTCCTTCTGCTCCCGTCGAGTCAGCTCTATGTCGAGGACTCTCGTGCCCATGGGGACCTTGGTAGCTAATCCATCGTCGTCTCGATCAAAGTATAATGCCCAAACTCCAGGATAATCTTCAACGGCGACGAAACCCTCCCAGCCCTCTAAAGTCATGCGTTGGTCTACCCATGTGCAATCGAAGGGCCCTGTTATGTGGTCTTCTGCGTCGATCTGGAAGCCGTATTTGACTTCGTAGGTATTTTTGTCGACGTAGATCCAATTCCGCATTAATGGATCGTCGCTAATCATGCTAACCAAGCCTTCGTGTGAGGCGCCCGGATATGGCAAGAAATATCCCGAAAATTGATAGCTGTCATCGGTGATATCTGGGTCTTCTTCGTGGGGTGTTGGCGGCGTAGTCGTAATATACAGCTAAAGGACCGCAAAGTCAGTCTCAGGGTCTGAGGCGGCTGTCAGCGAGGGAGTTTGCCTTGTTGTCTTTCAAGACGATCAGCTTCCCATCGATATCGCGACTCCGGATTGAGCGTGCTACACACGACACCACCAAGTTGCATCTTTCGCGCTTATTTTTAGACTGGCTTTGACGAATCCCTTCTCGAACGCCCAGGAAAACAGCTGGACGGAAATTCAACGCTAGGAACATAGGCACTGCCATTGTGGCTTCTTAAGGGGACCCGTCCGGCAGGTTTCCTCCGACACGGTTGCTGTAAGGCTAGGTTGTATGTATATAATTCCTCTTCACGAATCGCTTCACCCGGGACGTTGCCGATCGTCTCGTTGCACAGAGGGGACTTTGTATGAATTGAATTCGCCGCACTCGTAGAATTGGCGATCTTCGACTGACCGGTAAGGGACAAAGACACTAGACTAAGTCGCGGAACCAAACGGCAGATATGAAATGGTGGCAAATGCGTCCGTATATGCAGTGTTTCCCACGCCAAGTCAAAGAACCCATGTCGGGCGATGCATCATGTATGTTGCAATCGCACCAAATCGCCGCCTAGGCCGTATTTTACCGATCTCACAACCCACCCAATAATCTCCGACGGATCATGCCATACTCGGATCAGAGGCCGGGGTGTGCCGGGGGCGGCAACGGGACGGCAAGGATTCATGGGGTCTAGTGTTTGAGGCTCGACGCTTTGATCTCGAAGCCAAGCAACTTCGTACACGTGTAAAAAGTCAAGACCACGGCGGACAGGATCACCCCTGGTGAGACCCGGCACGCAGCGCCCTGCTGCACGCATCGTGCCATACATCGAACGAGCACGTTGCAGCTGAGCGCGAGCTTGTGCGCGAAGGAATGCATTCATGCATTTCGCGTCGCGACCGATCGTTTGTTTTGCCAAAAGCAAATAGGAACACTGCGGAGTAATGGGACAACGATTTAAACATCGCAGAAGCCCTCCCCACAGCTGGCCAGAAGTCAATGCGCATTAACCTCTCGGACAGGCCAACTCTCGTCTCGAGCCATAGCACAGCAGAGCGATATTTCATTTGTCGAGTCTTAACCCTCACTCTCTAGCCCTTCACGCTCCCTTCATTCTCTTGCAGCCGCAACCAAACATCAATCACCAATCAATCGCTTCAACTCCAACACAATGGCGTCTCAGACCGGGTGAGTCGCAACAAACCGCTGTTCTGGTGGCAGTCTTAACACTGAGTGCTAACATCACCACCCCAGTCGTCCTTCTACTCCTCGCTCTTCCACTGCTCGCCCTTCCACCCCGCGTCCCTCTACCCCCCGGCCTTCCACCCCTTCCACCCTCTCTACCGCCCCAACTACTGCGCCCACCACTGCTCCTCCGACCGCCAGCATCAATCCCGCAGCAAACCCTCGGACGAGCCTCCCTCCGAGGCCCAACAGCGGCTACGGCAATGCCTACGGCAACGGCTACAGCAGCGAATCCGACTCAGACGGGCAAGCCCAGGGCAACCGCCACTGGCCGACGGCCCAATACCAAAGCACGCTCCCTCTGCCACCCTTACCTGCCGGATCTGGGCTGCTCCAGCCAGCCGGTAAGTGTCCACCCCGAGGCCGAAAGGCAGGAATTCCTTCTCACGCAGCTCTCGCACAGGCCAGCTTCTAAAGGGCGCCGTCGACGAGAACGGCAACCCCAAGAACGCCGCTCTTCTCGTCGGCATCAAGCTAGATCTCGAGGCCGAGGTGCACCTGACCGCCAGAATTCGAGGTGACATCGTCATCGGCTTGTATTAGACGTGTATAATTAGAAAGAAGGAGGCGTTCTCCGACTTTGTGACAGATTCTTGTTGTTGTGGTTTTTACCCCTTACTTTGTACCTACATTAGAAGAGGACAGAAAGGGCTCCACGGCCGCGGGTTTTGGGTTGTAAAACGAACGACCAGCCTCGTCTATTGCTTCGTGCATTCTCTTCTAGGTATTTCTTATGGGCATAACAAAAAATTGGGCATTAATAAAGGGATTGCGGAAATGATAATCTTACAAGGTGTTCCGGACAAGCATTATAACATGTTGTACATTTGTTACAATTTCAACACTAGCCATTCGCTCGCTCGCTTCTTGTCCCGCTGTATTCTGCCTAGTAGGCCGCGGATAGCGCCTTGCATCTCGTTGCCGTCGTGCCAACGCTTTGCACCCGCGTACGCTTCGATGAAACCATCTGGGCCCGACACGCACACAAGATTCACACCAGGGCGCGCTATGGCTGTCCCCATTCCGGCATCGGACGCACAGGTGCATTGACAAGCGGGATCTGAAGAGGAAGAGCGTGCAGCATCGTTGTCGTCTGGTAGAAGTTCAACGGCTTTCGAGGAGTGCCATGTACAACTTCGATGTATGCTGACAGAAGATGAGGATGGCTCTCTTGGGTGTAAAAGTGTTGGTGAAGTGGTAGAAGCGAGTGCGGCTTCGATGTCACGTGCTTCAATGAACGACCGTTCGTCATCGACGAAATACGAGATGTTGAAGCGTGACGGATGACGTCGTTTTAAGTCTTGAATTTGAAGGGCGAGAGAGGGAGCCGACGTAGTGTCTAGTTGCCTCTCATTCTCTTGTAGATCTGCACTGGGGTTGGGGTTGTCGTTCCCTCTGGCCCAGAATCTGAACCAGCTGTTTGACTGTCTTTGGAGTGTAGGGGGTCGTTCGCGGCCGAGCGCGTCTACGCCCCAGCGGTTAGCCCACAGAATCGACACGTGTGGTTGACTTTCTCCACTACCGCTAGAAACGTGGCTGTCCAAGAGCTTGTGCGCAATCTGCAGGGCCGGCGCAACACCCGTACCACCAGCTAGGAAGACGACGCCTCTTTGGCCTCTAGCACGGCCGATTTTGTCGTCGTCTTGGCCGCTCTCATCACCCAACCGGCAAGGAACATCGAAGCCCAGGTGTGGTCCCCGTAGCCAGACAGTATCGCCCACACGCTGTCTCGAGAGATAGTTTGACATTTCACCGCCGTCCATTCTGCGGATCAGGATACGGAGGTCAGCCTGCTCATCTTCGTCATCGCCCTGTTCCGTCTTTCCAACCCCAATGGCTTGGGCCCCGTTCGTGTTTCCATTCACCAGCTGGCTCTGTTCCTCTGTGGATGGTGAACTTGCTGTCTTGAGCAAAGGGGGCAAAGGCGTGTAGTGCCTCGCAATCTGCAATTGCGGCTGTTTAATCTCGACGGACCAAAGACCATGGCGCCACGCTTCTTGGATACGCCTTGACACGAACCCTGCCGGCTCATCGTCTGGATGCTCTGATTTAACGCCTTCCGGGTCTACCCACGAGCTAGGCCGGAGGGTAATAATGAAGGCGGTAGGAGACACTTGTTCCCGCTCTGTGATTGTAAACGCAGTGAACGTCGTCGTGTTGATCACGTCGTCATTGGGAGACGCGGCCTGCCGTCGGTACAAATACGCCGTACCAGCGGAGGCGGCGAATATCACCGCTAGAAGTATCCATCGCGGGCCCTTCGGTGGCACATTCTGAGCCTCGGGAGAAGCAGAGGACGGCGTGGGACGTGAGGACACAGATTCAGGCGAAGATGGTGTTGGCGTTGAATTGGTCTGAAACTGAGAGGTGCCGTAGAGCTCACGGCGTAAAGGTAAGTTTATATGTAGCCGCCCACACGCTACATGGCTATTGTTATGAATGAGCGAGGCTCGGATTACCCTTCCAGGCCCTTTTAATCGGCCGAGCCATCTCATTGCAATGCTATGCATTGAGTGCAAATTTAAGTGAAAGTGCTCATAGTTGAAGATGCAAGGATTGGTGAGAAACTGCCATTTAGGTGGCCAGATGACTGTCAGCTGTTGCTCTAAGCTTGCAGCTGGCTCCCTAACTGGACTCATGTGGGGCTCAAAGGACACTGCAAAAACAGGCACTGTGTTTGTAGGACCGCCAATGAAGAGATGATAAGTTTGGAGAGTTTCGCCTTCTCTCTATGGGACCTTAACAGATCCGAACTATTAGTACAGCTACATATCATTGGACCCTACTGCGATGTCCTGTCTAAATACCATAAATCTAAAAGTATACTGCACACTCGTTTCGTCTTAATATCGTCTACAAGCGAAGAATCTCCCCGTTCTGTTTGATGGCGCCTCGGAAGTGGTCTGCGATGATGTTTCCTTTGAGGACTGTTTCTTGAACCACGCCTTCAACGTGTTTAGGTTCTATTCTGCCATACCAGACGCCATGGCCAGCCAGAGGGTGGGGGTTGCCTGCATTGTTTTTGAATGTCGGCGGTAAATAGACTATGATGTTCCCGGCGAACTTATGCCCGCCAATGTGGCTGATCAGGCCTATCCGTGCCGTAGACGGCTTTTCTCCTCCCGTACCGGAGAGGGCCGGCACAGAGACGCTTTCATCGATAAGAGGGCCGTGTAAGACCTCTACTCCAGCGCGCGGGAGCTGTCTTTCGAATTCGGCCTGGAGCACTGGGCCCATCACTCCGCATCGCATATCTCTACCACCGTGCCCGCATATCAAAACCAGCACGTCATCTACGTCGCGGACACCATGTAGCAGATGCCGATACGCATCTTTTCTGCGAAGCCGGTCTTTGTGTATTTGAGGCAGGCCGTCGTTCATGGGGTGCAGCTTCTCGGGCAGCAAATACCCTTTTACTAAGGCCTGCACCGATTCAAAAGAGACCCTTGGGAGGAAAGGTACGTATTTGAAACTCGGTAGTAGATAGGCAGATGTGGTCTGTATTTCGGGTCGACGGGACATGGAAGACGGAAATGAAGAGTTGAGTACGGAGATATTGTGAAAAGGCTACTCGGAAACGCACTTACCGTCAGCTACTTCTATCTCAACCCGAACCTGAATGGGCGGCATCGGTTCTTGACATAAAGGCGACTAGGCTAAGTCGGCGTATGCTAGTTGAACAGCAGACTTACATCGCTGTATATACCACCACGGCCGATCAGTTCTTTCAGGTCAGCAGCGAGGTTATCGCCGCTGTTCTCCTCCTCGATCCGCGACGCCCAATCGTTACGTCCAGTACATATCAGAACCTGTTCGGCATAGTTGGATATTAAGCCGTCTAATTTCCCCTTGTAGTCTATCGGAAGGCCCTCTGGCATCTCCGGGGTATCGGCGCATTCGCAGGTCGGAGATGGGCATCGCGGGACCGTGTTTAGAAATCTAGGGCGCGTTGACACGGCGGGGAAGATATGCGTTCGTCTGGGTTTAGCCCCCGGCCTGGAAATGCCCCGGACTAAAGGTCGCAACAGCATTTTGACGGGAATCCTAAGAGCCCGGGTTCAAGTGAGGATTTGTGCGAAGCAGAGAGGCCATGAGTTTTTGGAGCGTCGCACAAGTTCTAGATATTGTAGTCGCCGCGATTTGTTGATTGTCGTAGCTCCGAGCGATGACGTCGTAAGTCCGAGGGCAAACTGGATGCACAGTTAATCCGCGGACTGTGGGTCATTAGAACATACTTATTCCGTAGGTAGACCGCTAATTTAATCCCTTGCTCCACATTCCTATTTAGGCCAATAGATTGTAGATACGCCGTACTACAAATAAGGAAAAAGATCAAGTGCAGTTGGATTGTGGTACAATGTAAGGGCTGCTGAATATACTCGTACAGCCTTTCGTAAGAGCGGTAAGAGCGGCAAGTGAGCCAACATAAAAGATACGCCTTTGCGAAACCTGTATTCGAAGGCTATACTCGAACGTGGTATTTGAGGCCCTTTGCAAAAGGCCCTCACAGAGGTCGTTACCTAGGCTACAACTTAGGACTCTATACTTACATCTCTTTGCTCAGTTTGTTTAATACCTATACACTATTTAATCTTTATGTAGTTAATAAGAGCGGATTAGCACAGTTCTTATTTCACTCCGCGGCCTGATAGCCTCTACGATATACCCTGGAAGGGCTGGAAACGGAATGGGAGCAACAATTGAATTAGCCGCCTATATCCTAATAGCCGCTCATAGGTACCGTGTCTTGTTACGCGCATGTTGAGTGAGATGTTAATGTTGTAAGCGAAAGTAAGACTGGTGAAACCCGTTTGGATCCTAACCTCCTATGTTGGGAAGTGGATATGCCGACTTGCGTCTTGGCGAATGTACCAAATTTCGTATCGTAGCGCTCACCCCGGATTGTTGCTGCCTAAAGGCTGAAAATACGACATGATCGTGGCATGTGAGGTGTTTACAGAAGGGCTGGACGTATAACAACGTTGTATGTATGTCCAAATCAGTCCTTGCATCGTGTTGTCAAGTGTCAGTGTACCCTGCATCGTCGGTTAGCGACATGATTGCAACCCACGATAGTACAAATTTGGCATGGACAGAGTGGCTTAGTCACGGCTGCAATGGCTTAGTCTTGGGCCATGGGGAAGGCTGCCTTGGTCCCCGGCCCGTTGGAATCGTTGGTTTTGACAGCGACGTCTTGGCTTCCAGGGGCTCTTACATAGACTAAGCAAAGAAATTACCATCTCGCCCCATATTCCCACCATAGAATATATATATATATATATATATAACCACAACATGGTCCGATATAAGCGCTGAAGCATCACCACGATTCATTCCTGCTGCATCTTGTATCGTTCGTTTGCAATCTAGCACTCCAAGATGGCTAGGAGTTCTTCTCTTTCGCTCGCTCAGCTCCTCCTGTCTGCTACAGGAGCCCTCGCCGCTATAAAAGTCGACGTGAACGATGAGAGTAAGTGCCAAGCCACCGGAGAGCCGCTCAGTTCAAGCCCCATGTTAACAGCCCCATAGCCTCCGTCAAGACCGCCGCGAAGCAGGTCGCCGAAGATCTCATGACCTTCTACAAGGGCGAGCTTCCCGGCGAGATTCCCGGAATCCTCCCCGGCCCGCCGCCCGATGGTGATTATTATTGGTGGACGGGTGGTGCGTTGTGGTCCACGATGCTGGACTACAGAAGCCGCACCGGCGACACCCAGTACGACAAGTTGATCTCGGACGGCATTCTGTTCCAAATCGGCCCAAATAACGACTTTATGCCCGCGAATTGGACGGCGTCGATGGGCAATGACGATCAGGCCATCTGGGCAATGGCGGCTCTACTTGCTACCGAGACGGGCTTCGCCGAGCCCGACGTAGACAATCTGAAATGGCTTGGCCTAGGGCAGAAGGTCTTCGAGGAGCAGTCTGACGATGCCCGACGTGTTCAGAATGGATCTTGCGCTGGTGGCTTGAGGTGGCAGATCTACCGTACCAACGCTGGCTACAATTGGATCTCCAGTAAGCATATAACAGACCACTGCTGATTCACGGGTGCTGATGGTGTGCCAGCGCTCGCAAACGTAGCTTATGCGAATGTCGGTGCTCGCTTGAGTCAGCAAGATAAGACTCCGGCAAAGTCCGTCGAAGAGGCGTTCGACTGGCTACAGACCTCGAAACTCATCGACAGCAAATTCAACGTGTTCGACGGAGCTGATGCCAATGACTGCGATAAGAGTGAGTTTGCCATACTCTTGTTCCATCGCCCTTCATCTACCATCCCTGCCTAGTTTGAACATTTACGCAACAATAACATGCTGATTTGACTGACCTCACTGCAGTCAACAAGATTCAATTCTCAGCGGCCGCCGGCCTTGCCTTGGAGGGTGCCGCAGTGATGTTCAAGTCGACGGGAGGGGACGCGAAGTGGAAGAAGCTCGTCGACGGCCTGACCCAGAACACCCTCGACGTTTTCTTCCCTGACGGAGTCGCAACAGAAGTCGCATGCGAGCCCGCCCAGTGCAACACGGACATGACCTTCTTCAAGTCCTTCCTGCACCGCGGCCTGGCCACAACCATGGACGCAGCGCCACACACCAAGGACGTCATCCTCCCAGTCCTCAAGACCAGCGCCGCCGCCGCCGCAGAGAGCTGCACGCGCGGTGAAAACAAGCGTCTATGTTCGTCTATCTGGTCCGGAACCCCAGGCGAGCGAACCGGCGCAGGAGAGCAGGTAACGCTATCCTATTCTCTTTCACCAAGTATACAGACCTACCAGAACAGCCACTAATATCTTCGATGTGCAGATGAGCGTTCTAAGCGCCCTCCTGAGTCTCCTGCCCAGGGACTCGATTAAGACTCCCGACTCCGGCTCCGATTCCCCTACCCCCTCTGGTGGCGCTACGCCCTCCCCGACCGGCTCTCCCAGCTCTTCCACCAGTGGCCCGCCAACGAGCGCTGGTGCTAACACGGGCGTGAGTGCTGTTGTGCTGGTAGCCAGTCTATTGCTGGCGAGCATCGCCCTTAACTGAAGGTAGCCCTCGGCTCTCAAGAAATCACGGCTAGGTGTTTGTATGGCTTCATAAAGAGCACGATGCCAATTGATTGCTCTTTTGCAATAGGCATTTAAGCTATGATAAACATTACTGGCCGCCGGCCATTTCGGGTCCAGACTACGTAGCGTTTTCATAGGCACCACATCACGAATCGTTATATTAGTTGGCATATTAAAAATCCGAACAATCCCCGTTCCCCCAGTTTGAAGATAGAAATAGTAGCTCTTGGACACAGATCAATGAACTGTTCATTCCTATTATACTACTCTTCCATGCTAGCTCCTATGTTGAGCTGGCCCATGCTATAATCCGGCCCCTTCTACTGGCTTGGAGGCCCCATCCGCCGGCTGTGGATTACTGGTGTTCTAGACATTATAACATATATACATGTAAATGTTGAGGGGTAGTGTGAGGTGGCAACACGAGAAGATACATTAAACCTAAAAGGGGTGCGTTGGCCTCACTCTTCCGGCACTGTGGCTGGGATTTCTCCAACGTCTGGGCTTTTGAGGCTGCCATCCCCATCACTCGTACTAGAACCAGCCGCCGACGATCCCTTCAGTCTCCGCCGTCTGGCTCTCCTCTCTTCTGCTGCTGACCTCCTGAGGCTTTCCTTTTGCTCGCCGTCCACATCGTCATTGCCGTCACCACCTCTCATATCCTGCAGCAACATGGCAGCCCTCTGAGCCACACCATCTTCGCTGGCTTCGGAAGGTGCGGTACCCGGTGATAGAAGATTAGGAGAAATGGGGTTCCCTTCGGAATCTAGAGCTCCTACAGCGCCATTAGATCGGACCCCAGCTTCGGCCTCCGGGATTTCATTCAGATCCGGTATCTTTTGGCCGGATGCAACGCGTACTTGATGCCTGTCCTTAAGCCGTAATCTTTTTCTTCGCTCCCGTTGATCTCTAGCCTGAGGTGCTGCGGCCCGTAATTTCTCAAGAAGAGAATCCATAGCGCCAGCGGATGCGGGCGATGGCGGTGCTCCTTCGGCGGTGCCTGACAGTTTAAGTTGCGGATGCTTGCGTTTCATGTTAGCTTCATTTTTACGTCGTGTCTCCTCGTATTGGATATTCTTTTCCCTGCTCTTCTTCCATTCCAGCAGGAAGAACGCTAGTTTGGCAAAAAATTCGCGACGAGCATTATCATCAGTAGGGTCTTCACCATAGAAGACCATGATGTCCTTATAGGTTCGCATCATTTCTTCTAGATATAATTCCATTTGTTCGGCCTTGCGGCGGGCATCCTTCATGCAGCGCTGGACGATCTGTGCGACACGGTCCTGCGGATGGAACTTCTTAGGGTCGCTAAGGTTGCCGCTGTCCAGAGACATTTGAATGTTTCGAATGTTATCGATATACTTCTTTGCGTCGGTTTGCAGTTGCTCAATGTTGAGCTTCTGTGCGATGATAACACCATGAATATCATCGGCAAATCCTTCCCATTCGGGGTATTGAAGCCTGACAATACGTTCTACCAGATCCGCGAGTGAGGACTCATTTTTTTCATCCTTGACCATGCCCAAACGGGCAAGAGAGCTAAGTTTGAAGCCACGAGCCTGCTTGTTGGCATCGTTCATGTAGTTTCCAATATCGAGGATGAGGCCCAAGACATTCATCAGCGACACTGAATCACGCAAAGACTCAGATATTGAGACCACTTGGTGCATTTTCTCCGAGATCTCGTCATAGTCTGCTTCATAACTCCTCGTGAGGGACAACGCCCGTATTCTGCTCTTCCAATAGTGATGCAACTCGAAGGCTGTGTAAAGATAAATTTGGTCTTGTCTGGTAAGCTCGGAAGGATCTTGTTCTCGGGATTCATTGTGAGCTTGTGGACCAGTCCAATCTTTGCTATATGGCGCCATGAGTTTCGAGGTGTTGTCGGGAATATTGCAAAGATCATCTTTCAGGTGGAAATCCATGACAACAGTGTTATCAAGTATTTCCTTATCGCAGTGAATGATCATTTGCACGATCTTTTCAACAGAGTATTGAGAAAACTTTGCAAACGCAATTTCTAGACTCATATTAGTCACAGGGTTTACAATATTAATCACATGAGACTTACCATAAGCTTTTCGAAGATCGGCAGAAATGATTTGCTTCTTGTCATCCTTCTTAGAGCTGCCACCACCAATTTTCTTGATCTCCTTGGCCATGAATAGTTTTTCAACTTCGTCTAAAATTCCCTTCTTGCTGAGTTCGATATATTTCTCCTCTCTAGCCTCCGCAGACGGAGTGTGGGCTGCCCAATGACTCGTCTCTGGAGCGTCAACTTTTTCCCAGTGGAAAGCCTTGAGCTTCTTCTTGGGCCTAACTGCAGGAAGACCAATGCCGCTGAGTGTTGGCGCAAGATTATTTTGAGCGGATAAGAAATGCCCAGATATAGCGCCTGGCATCGGTGGTGGGGGTGGTGGAGGCATTCCTCCGAGAGCACCCGGCATTGGCGGTGGCGGTGGGGGGGGAGGTACACCTCCTAGAGAGCCGGGCATAGGAGGGGGAGGCGGAGGCGGAGGTGGAGGCGGAGCGGCACCAGGAAGCTGGCCGGGAAAAGGCGGTGGGGGTGGAGGTGGTGGAGGAGGGGCAGCTCCCGGTAAATGTCCTGGCATAGGCGGGGGAGGCGGTGGTGGTGGTGGTGGCGGAGCGGCAGTATCATCGATTTGTATCTTTGGCGTATCGTTGTCGCTTGGGGTAATCGGTGATTGTGCTTCGAGACTTGGATGCGAAGGGCCCGTGGTAGCGCCGTCCCCGTCATCGGATTCGCTTTCATCCTCTTTCTTACCCTTCGCCCGAATCTCATTCATGAGGTTGCTTGCTTGTTTAGGGTCCATGACAGGCCTTCTGATTTCAACCACTCTGGGTTTCTCATAGATAGTCTCCTCATCATTGTCTGTATCATCGACGCGGGCGTCGTCGGTAACCGGCCCCATCTGACTTCTAACAGGCTTCCTTGGGAT
Source organism: Xylaria sp. BCC 1067 (assembly GCA_005188305.1). NCBI lineage: Eukaryota > Fungi > Ascomycota > Sordariomycetes > Xylariales > Xylariaceae > Xylaria > Xylaria sp. BCC 1067. The sequence continues at coordinate 4,952,034 of SSCS01000001.1, forward strand.
TTTAGTATTCCGCTTGACTGAACCAAGCACCCCACCAGATATACCGGGCGGTGGAAGTCCAGCCCCTTCCGGAGCATCGGGGTACGGTTGATCGAAGCCCTCCATTTCCTCACGGAGGGCACGTAGCCGATCAGAGGGGCCTACAGCATCACCCCAAACACGACCTTCAAGCTTATACTGTGTTTTTTGCCGTTCCAGTTGCATTGCAAGTCGGTCCATGAGTCTCTCACGATCAAGGATGCCTTGCATACGTGAAGGATCCTCATCTCTCACTTTGTCATTGACGGTACCCTTTGCAGCCTGTGACGCAGCAACATCTTGTGCGTCTCGCAGCATCAGGTAGAGTTCCCGTGTCTCTAGTTCGTAACGTTGGGCCTCTTTCGCACGAATCGTCTGCATGTTATCGACCTCGGCTTTAAGCCCATCGGCTTGCCGCCTCTGAGCCTCAATGAAGCGAGATTGTTCGTCCAACTGCCTCTGCAGCTTGGCCACTAGCCCATCGGCACCAAGCTCAACTCTTGCTTTCATCTCATCCCGCTCCGCCATAGCAGCCTCAGCAATTTGGCGGGCCTCTAGAGCCTCATCTTGAGCTTGCCGAGCTTCAGAATCTGTATGAAGTTTGTCCAAAAGATTTTGTACTGTGAAGTTAAGACTTTGCTTGAGATCCAAATTAGGCAGTCTCCTATCCATCGCAACATAACTGAGCATTGCGTCGACAAGCTGGAACATACGTAGCCGCTCCTCTCCGTCGTTGTCCCGGATCAGAAGAAGATGCTGAAGAGCAGACACAAAGTAGTCCTGAGTTCTGGTGCCCTGTAAGCGTTGTTGGATGGCATCAACAATCTGCGTCGGGTCATTCAAGTCCTTCACCTCTCCCTCGATACTATCTTTCATGCTGCTATTCTCCCGCTCAAGCATATCCTCGTAGTCAATGGCCTCATTGGTGCGAAACCGTTCGATTTGCTTGTCTATCAGGTCATATTGGAACCCTTCCATTTTGGTGAGGATTCTTTTGATCCCGCAAGCACCGAATTGGGCTCGGATGTGCATGCGTAGCTGCAGGTCTCTCTCCGGCGCGTCGATAATCATGTTTACGAGGATGAGAGTTGCCACCGCATATTCCATAAGGAGGTTTTCCATGCCGATGCCACCGGTTCGAACCTCATCGCTCGCTCCGACAAGGCTACCCATCTTTCCTCGGCCGTCCACGGTAACTTCCACCAGCCGCATCCACGCGTCAAACCTCCCATTCTCATTTTGTTGTGATTTCACGTAGTCCATAGCTTGGATGACCTTAAGATGTCCACTGCCGTCCTCCCAGTGGCAAAGGAAAGTTAAAACATCACTGACAAGCTTTCGTGTTGTGAGCCTCGGCGAGATGAGGGATGTTGCTAGAGCCACGACGACTTGTTGGTGAGCCAAGGCATCGTCAGCGCCATACTTATTGTTCAGCAGAGCCTTCAAGCACTTTATAATATCATATTCCTTATCAAGGTTCTTGTCGCTTGACTTGGAGTCTGCGGGAGCGGCTGGCCCCACGGCGGTCTTTCGGTTTATCTTAAGCAAAACGTTGGTGAGAGCCACCTGCCCCTGACATTCGATGAAGCGCTTCACCCAACCGATTTGTTGCGTCCTAAGATTGACCTCGAGACTACCAAGGCCTTTCGAGTCCAAGCTATTCTCCATTACTTTGCGAACATACCATTCGGGGGAGCCCTCCTCGTCGGAATGAGTAGTAATATCGACATTTGAGTATTGACCAGCCCGCGCGGTCAGTCTCCGTTTTTGTTCGCCCTGCCACTCGGTTAAACGATCTTGGTAAATAAGCGTCCATTTTTTGGAAGACGGATATGCCTGCATTTGCCGTCGCGCCTGCTCAGGGAGGTTGTGCCATCCACGCTTCTGCATCAGCTCGTAAAACATCTGTTCAGTAATTCGATCATCGTCAGGCCGTGTGAGAGAGAAACCGTCCGAACCTCCGGGCTGTAGCTGCGCAGGAGATCCGGGAAATTTGGTCTGTCGGTGCGAGTCTCTACTAGAGGCAATCGAACTCTGAGAGGTTGCACTAGGAAGTGCTGTTCTGGATAAGCGTTTGTTGGACCAGGTAGAATCTGGATATTGGCCGTTACCTGAGAAAATGCTAGACTGGTCACTTTGCCGTGAAGACCTGCCGAAACCAGGCTGACCCCAGCCCGGTAGAGAGTCCCATCTTTCGTTGAATCCAGGCCCAACTCCACTACTCGTGCTGCCCCTAGGAACTTGACCAGATTGTTGTGGTCCCCATTGCTGGAATTGAGTTTGGCGACCAGTAGTAGCCATGGTGATATTCGAGGACCCAGGAGGTGGGCGCTGGCTGGAAAGGTGGGAGCCGGCGGACCCGTTCGCATCGACAGACGGGTGCTGGTAATAGTCGGCAGTGCTTTTATTTAGTTGATGAGGTAGCGGATCCCGCCGGAGAGGCATCTGGTCGGTTTGAGGAAGATAATCTACAGGTACTGGGCTTCGCTCGTTATGTGTGTTGCCATAGGGAATAGCGGTTAAGGACGCAGTCGAGTTGTTCACCCCTGTCTCAGGAGAGCTTGGTCGGTCGGTCGATGCAATAGACGACTCCCGGACGTGACGGGAAGATCGCAAAGACGGCTCGTAGTCTGGAGCTAAGAATCGGCCCTCCTCACTACCTGTGTGCCGCTTGTCGCTCTTATGTTTGCTTCGGGAGAAGAATCCTTTGCCGCCTGAGGATTGCCTAGTCTTATCGGCAGACATATCTACACCATGCAGGTGACGCGAAGACGCCAATATCCCACTGCCCTGCGAATGGCGACGTTATTCGGGCGGGAACTGTTTGATGCGGGACGGTATTCGAATGAGGGGCTAAAATCGGGACAATAGGGATTAACGTCGCGAGTGGATCGTCGTCAATGAATTGGAGGTTGCAGTCGCAAACCGGAGAACATCATGTTCCCGTATGCGACGAGTAAACCTCGAAAACGATTGCACAGGCGTGTTCGAGGAGATGGGATGGAACGAGGATCTGCATAAACCGGCTAGGGGTTAGTATTGAGTTGGACGATGAAGCGACAATCAGGGATCGACGATGGTGGTGTGCTAGTGTGGTCGCTCGAAAGGAGCCCGGTCGACTTTTCTCGGAAACACGCCAGGACGAGAAGAGAAGTCCGGGGTGCTGGGGAGTCTCGATACCAAGCATGCGAGGGAGACGACGTACTTGCACATGTACTGTAAGTAGTGTGGAACGCAGGCCGAGAGAGTGAAGGAAGGGAGCCTTGGAAATATGCACCAGAGCAGACGAGACTTGGACAAGGTGAGGGTATATCGAGTGCGAGGAGACATGCACCGCTGACGTCGTTTCAAGAAATGGAGATTGGCGGCATTGGAAGAAAAGCGTTCTGCGAATCCCACGGGAAGGGAGGGAGTGGCCACGCACGATAGGCCGAATCGCACCTGGAGTGGTCGGGATCGATCGTGCGCAGGAGCTGCTCAAAGGAGGTTCAAGATGTCATGCAACAATGAATCAACCAAGAAGGGGACGATGCTAAGGGTGCAGCGTGCAACGGGGGTTGGGGGGGGCCAGGTACCTGCCTACTGTAAGTGCCTACGCAGGGTAATTGAGTGCCACAGTCCCTGAACTTAGGTACCTCCATAGGTAAGTAGGCAGATTGCGCGCTGGTATTGGCTGTTCGGGGTGCCTGTAAGTGCCTACCTAGGTACCTGTAGTGTTTAGTGGTTGCAGTGTTGCGGTTGCTCACCGATGCAGCAGCCAACGAGGAACGAGCAGTGAGCAACGTAACCACCCCGTGGCTATAATGGGTCACACTTGATCAATCCAAATCTGGAATTGCGACTCCCCGGGTGGCATTTCAGCCATTAGATACCTACCTACACTAGGTACCTAGGTACGTTTCTAGCCCCATGTGCGATCCAGGGGCGAGGACCCTAGCCTCCCTGGCGAGACCACGCTACCTTATGCAAACCTTCCTAGATAGGTTAATCCAGTAGTGTATCTACACTACAACAGATGGTGTAGAATCACATCGGGAACGCTGATTACTTCGCAGCATACCGCCGAGTACAGACATTTCTCTTGTTCTTTCATTGCAAACCACGAAGTGTTTGTCTCGTCCCAAGACTTTGATGCTTAGCAGGCTAGACATCCATCATACGTTCCCCTATGAGCGGATATCTGCTGACGTGGCATGGGTTGGGGTGGTGGTGAACGAGCCTGAAACGATAAATGGAACATGAGCAGCCCCTTAGCTGCTACTACCACTTACTACTTAAGATGTAATATTGGGTTACGGTGAAAATGACCGGCGAGAAAGCCTCCAAGGAAACACCCGCGTCTTTGGACCGGTGAAATGTGTCTAGTATTAAACAATACAGCACCCGCTGATCTGTCAAACCAATTGACGGCTCGATGCAGATGTGGATAGAGGTGTGGCCAACGAGATCGTCGCATTGATGCACCAAGAGTATAATTTGTATAGACTCACCCATTGTTCACGCATTAGCGATCGGATATTGAGTAACGACATACTCCTATAAGACATATGCTAATAGACTGCCCCTATAGATTGGATTGGATTCGATTGGATTCGATTGGAGGTCGGAGGTATAACTATTGCGACTTGTCCTCCCTTCCCCAGTGGATTAAATAGTCGAGCGATCTTCACCACCCTGAAAGCGCTTAAAGATTAATATCGTATTATTAATATAGCACAAGGTAATATTCCGTGCGAGCCTAATTTTAGCACGGCGGTGACAGTCATGATAGGCCCCGTTGTTGCGTACTATAGCTTTTGGTTTGAAATTATAGATGCAAACGGTTGTTTCGTTTGATAATACGCCTTGTTAGTAGCCAACATTCAATTCCTGCCATTCGACATATGACTCATCATAGCCTTAGCTATAATGATTAAGTCAATAATCCATGCATTTATAGTCAAGATGCAATACCTGACTATGGGTATGAACCGTTGTAGCCATCGATTATTTCACTCTCTTGCTGAAACATATCCCGATTCAATATATATTAGTGCTACCGTGGGTCCATTACCTAGTTCGGTCACCCGCAACTAAAAAGAACATGGTCATCCGGCAATTGTGTGAACTGACTTTCCCATGCTTCAAGCTTCCAAAGAGCTCGCCGGAACTCTTTATCAAATTTATGATCCTTGGCAACCGAGAATATTCAATAAAGTAAGGAGAGAGAAGTGTCTTACCTTACTTTAAGTGAAGAGTAATCGCCGGACCGACGCTTTTGAGAGAAACCCTCGTAGCTTAAGCGCATTCCTGAGCTGATCTAGATGAGCATATGCGACGGATAGAATGTCATCAGACTCTTAGCTGTCCGTATATTTCAGGGCCAATTGAAGACAGTTATTTCCAATACTCCTGCTCCGACGAAGCGCCGCTACTCGACTATCAAACAAGATCAAGGCGGCACCACTCAGAGGCGAGTTATCAGAGCTCACAAGGTCGCTAATAAGGTCCGATTGAGGCCAGGTAGCTGTACTTAGGTGGAGAGAAACTTACCTTTTCTGTCTGCAAGATACCCTCAGCATATTCCCAGAGCAAGATAGCATTATTCTCATTGTACGTAGATAAGAGCGTGAGCAACAATTACCCAATACCCGTTCACTTAAGAACGGTATTTTAGCTAGCTAGCTCCTCGTTTCCCTTAGCTCTTTTAATTGCTTTTCAGCCTATATATGCGACTATGTTTCGAAAATGTCATAGCGTAGACCCAGCCGGCTTGTGTCTATGTGTCCTCAGTATGAGAGACGTGGTATAGGCATCGCAGGGCTTAATCATCTGATCAATGCAACATGAGTTCCGCTCGACTCGGCGTCTGCGATTATTGGTCGTCAATACATCAGATGTGAGCGCGATACGGTTGAATCTTTTATTTTCGAAAAGATGCCCCGCCAGGTGGTGAGATAGTACGATTAGGTACCCGTGGTAGAGTCAAGATGTTACGACCTTATTCCTGAGGGGCCTAAAAGTGTCTTTGGAATTGATACAGCATGCTTTGGTGTTTTACCCAAAGGGACTAGTTTACCTACGGTGAGGTCGAAATCACCACCGCGGTGGCTCCCCAAGGATTGGTGAATTAGTACCGTTACAGTATTCCGTACTAGATGATGATCCTGGATTAGATAGTTGCCTTGGCTATGCTTAATATCACCATTGCGCCCTAGGTAGCCTACACGAATACCTTAGTCTGTTCTTATAAGCTAGAGGTGTAGTGAAGGTACGGTCTACAGTGTATATAGTGACCCCTCACGATTATTGCCAGGTCACTCTCCATCCATCCTACAACATCAATATCCACCCCGTTGCTTTACAGAGGCGACGTTATCCAGGTGTCGCGCTAAAAATACGTAGATCCAGGATTAAATACCACCAAGCCTGCTGCTCTTATGAAAAAGCGTAGATCAAGTTTGGAGATGGAAGACAGCAATGGGGTGCCTCGCTGTTGGAAAGAAGGCTTGATTCCTTTTCGCTGTAAGTATTAAAACAAACAAACACCTTATCTCCAAGCAATGCTATTACTTAAACTAAACTCTCGGTCAAAGATTGAGGACCCAATGAGGTTTGTATAACATCCCCGCCTCCCACTAGCTCCCTAACATTAGTTGTATTGTTGAACAAGATCCAATGCGCCGGGCTCTCCAGAGACCCTGCACTACGCGGCCTGCGGGGAGTTTAGAACACGAGAAACGAACTTGATTTAAATAGACGGATAGCAGGGTCCTGGTACGTGCAGGGAGCGACTGATGGTCGGCTGCATACATACATACTTACACTACAGTAAGTAAGGACCTTGTCCTAGCCTTGTCTAGGAGGGGTAACGGGCAGTCATGCACAAGTAACATAGGTATGGTCTTCTTTAGGACGGTATTCTCATGCTATCACATGTAAGTAGGGGGGTAGGCTAGAGTACCTAGGTACCTTATTATTTCCTTCCTATTTAAAAAAAGAAAAAAAAAAAAAAAAAAAAAAAAAAAAAACTTGCTACGTGCTTTAATTTTTCTTAAAAATGAAACTTAGGCTTTAACAGGTCTATCGTAACTGCTGTCGTCACAGTAGAAGTGCTCGCGTCAGCGGGAAACGCGTTGCAAAGGGGGTCCTTGTTAGATGTGGTTAGTGCGGTTATGCCGTACTAGGTTACATCCATGATGTTACTATTATTAACATTATTAGCTATTAGCAGCAGCAGCGGTTCTGTTTGAGATTCGTGCTGCGTGAAAATCGATACAGAGACTTTGCACCCTCAGTCTGTCTTGCTGTAAACGAGTTGCGCGAAAGCTACCTCTACTGTACGCATCCTCTTTCAAGCTGACTACTGTACTTGGAACTTCTCGGCGCCCCCAACGACTTGCCACCAGCCGCCTTGGCGCCGTTGTTACTACGTAGATAGGCAGGGACACCGGGCTGTGCGCGCCTCGTCAGTGATCTGCGTCTCGGAGCGGCGGCATCCAAACACATCACCACCATTTTCGACGTCAAGTTCGCCAACCCGCTCGGGCTGGAGTGGAATATTATATAGCCCTTTTCGCATTTACAATGGGCACCACACTTTCCGTGATTAAGGTAACGCTTCTTCCCAGGAACTCCTAATGCACCCTTCCTAACACATGTGCTAATGTCGTGTAGACATTGCTTGTGCCAGCTCTCATCTCGCTGGTCCTCTTCCTCGCCCTGACATACCTTGTCCTCCCGTTATGGCGGTACTACCGAAACCGATATGGCCAATACCTTCCGCTCGACACCATATCGACCCAGACAACCTCACTACGCATACGAATGCAAGATGCGATAGCGCGATGGATATCATCTTCGTCCCGTTGGAGACTACGCAATAGAGACCAGGTGGCCGTCGCTGACGACGAGTCCGACATAGGGTTCAGCTCGGAGGAAGGGGAAGAGCTGAACGAGGTGGACGAGGACCGTAGGCATGCGCTTTCGCTGGATACTCATCACCAACACGTCGATAGTAGCAGAAGACTAAGTAGAGAGTAAGCCTACCCATATTCATGTGCTGGCAAGACTCGTGGCGGCGATGGGCCTTGGCGTTATCCGACTGACCGAGTTTGTGAAGGCTAGAGGAAGGATTTCGAGATGACAGCGACGATGACAATGACAGAGATAGCCGGAGCAGGCGATAATCTGTGAAGCGTCGACCTTTTGCAGCCGGCGTCCGGTGTATACTACATTTAATGTTCATGGCCTGATATGGGGGATTCCCTGATCCCTCCTCTTGTTGCCTGTTGTTTCTGCCCGTGCCCTTTGGGAGTCTACGGTATTGCATCGATCTGGTATCTCACCATGCCACGAGTCATCACTTTGACATCCTACAACACGGCTCTATTTTTCGTTGAGCTGGTGATTGTCACGGATTCAATGTAATTGGGGGATTTGGCCTGCTCCTAAGTATCTCACCTGAACAGCTACAGCAAGTCTATGAGCCGAAATTGCAAGACTCCGATAATACCCCTTTTCATGCTTCCGAAAACGAAAGGGCATTAATCCTCTGGGCCCTTTGGAATGGGAAGTCTGCAGGTGTGCCGGCTATCTTAGTTGCCATGTGCAAGGGCCAAGATAGGCATGTTTGCTCTTGTGAACACACCAGACAACCATAAGCAATCCAACGTAATTCGTACATAAGCTATGGTCTCGAGTTGGTTATAGCAGCCAAATAGCGCGCAGGGTCCTTGACCTCCAGCCCGTGCACGTGGCTTGCACGCACGCACATTCCAGCCTTATCTCGCCGACCTGCCAACATCGACGAATCCGGCAGGCCTGAACGGGATAGGCAGTGTAGACAAAACACCACATGACGCCATCTTGGTCCCCGGGCTGGCGAGATATGGCAGTTGACCAGCTCACGCCCCGGGTGATCGGTTGCATCCATCCTTGTCTCTACTGTATCTAAAGTGCAACATCTCGAGAAGCACGTCTTGATTCGATGCCCTCGGTCGGCCACTCTGCCCACCACTCTGCCCTCCACTCTGCCCAATAGTGCGTGCCGGTGCTTTTATCTCCCTTGCTCCCAATTTAGAGTTATCGAAACTCAGCTGTCCCCGGCCAGTAGCAAAAGAATTAGGTTTCGTTTTAGACAGGTTCCAAGCCACACGGCTCCATTTTTGCACCATCGCCTATGGCAAACAACCAAATGCCACAGGCAACGCACCCGACCCGACCTGTCTAATAAGCAACGCCTCCTACGGCCCCAAAGGCCCCCAAAAGGCTCCATGCAGCCAGAGGGAATGCAGCGCTCTGAACGCTCTGAAGCCTGATCGAAGGACCCGAGTCAGTGGCTGCTCCCAACCGTCCGGCTATGGCTACGTCTGAATGATCCCACCTTGACTCAACAAGCACACACACACACACACACACACACGCAATCAATCGATTGCTATCGTCATCGCTGTGCTCACTAGCTGTAGCGGGCCATTTGCTCACTCCGACACGCACCGTAGCTTTTCATCTTTTCTTTCTCTTTTGCAGTCGCCAGCTTTGTCTGCGTCCGGCCCCGATGATCACGGACGGCCGAGTTGCCTTCCCCACCATCCCGTGAACGAAGCTGAGCTTGGCTGTCGCATCACCCAACATACCCTCTCGTCACGCTTATGATCGTGCGAATCTGTTTATGCTATTGTATCTCCTATCATTTGGGTTCTTTCTACCCCATTGTCGGCGGCCAAGCTGCAATACCAACACATCGTACCCGCACTCTACCGCTTAGTTGTGCGCTGTAAGCTAGAGCAGTGCCCCAAACAACACATCTCGACGTCCTGAAATAACTACCGGCCGTGTATCTCATCTCGTCATTGACCGGAATCGCAGCTTCGGCCATGCTGCGACTACGGCTCCCGAAAATGAGGCTGGGCTTCCTCAAAAAGCTGCTGCCCAAGAAACCCGAGACTGAAGCAGTAACAGTGCCAGTGGATGATATAGGTCCCAGTAAGCAAAAGAAAGAGAAGTCGGCGGTTCAGGAGCTTCCCTTGGAAGAATGCCCCATATGCCACGACCCCGTCGGCGTCATGAGCCCCGAAGGCATTTTAGAGTCTTGGGTGCATTTACACTGCAATCACAAATTCGGCAGCCATTGCATCCAGACATGGCTCCAGGAGTCGACCGAACGCGACGTTCATAGCGTCCCGAGCTGTCCAATCTGTCGCACCACAGCGAAGCACCCCTGCGGACACCCGGTCGTTCTGCTTGGTCCCCCCTCTCCACTATGGGCGTCCTATCTACCTTCATCGCGCTCTCCATCGCCGCCCTATTTTGACTCCCGTCGAGCCCGTCGCCGTCTCTCCAGGCGTTTGGGACACCCCCATCGACCCCCACCGCCACGGCCCGCTCGCTCTTACGTGCAGACCGTGGGCGTGTGCGATATTTGTACGGCGGCCGCTGCGGCGGAAGAGAAGAGAGCGAGACTAGAGACGGCGGGCGGTGCAACGCACACTAGCCGTATCCTCCGGACCGAGAATACTCTCTCCGGAATCAAGTTCAAGTTGCTGCCGGCCAGCTTCAGGAGATTCAGCAATGTGCCTCCGGACACTGCGTACAACCGAAGATACGACGCTTTCCTCGACGCATACAATGAACGTGCCAGGCTGCCCCCGCTGGTACCAATTAACCATCGTGAATACCTGAACCATTGCCGAACCGAAATAGTGGCTGCGAGGAGCCCTACTCCTACTCCCATGACCAATCGAGTCTTCAGTTTCTAGAAGGTGTCTTAGTCAATTGCGTAACTACGACCTCTTGGTTTACGCATAGCGTTACAGCCTGGTTAGTCGGTTGAGACCTCGAGGGGCCGGGGCAGCGATTTACAGCGGATATTCGGGCAGATTCAGATGGTGCTAGGATCTAATGCAATACAATGTCTCGTTACGGAGTTTGGGAGTTTGTTGGCCATGGAACGGCAGTATAAGAAGGGAATGATACACTGGTGTTTGTATGTGGAACGCTATCTACATTGATTAGGTAGTTCCTCGGAACCTGATGGACGCTTCCCTTGCTGGTTTTCTTCTCCTGGGGGGCTTTGGCTTGAAATGCCACCCTTTGATTTATACTTGGTTACGATGCTCAGGTATCCCTCATTGTAAGTTCTGATGATATTCCGGAGTTTCACGTCGGATGGCGGGGTTCTGGCGGTTCTGGCGGTCCTGGCGGTTATGGCGGGGTAGGTACTTAGGTAGGTAGGTAGAAAGACGCCCTCGCTGGCTACTGCACCAGCACTAGCAGGGATAGCTCCAGTTAGCGTTCTGTTCCAAGGTTTTTAGGTGCCTATGCTCTGCCTATGTAGGGGACCTAGATACGGAGTACAGTAGCGGAGATTCTCGGCGATGGGGGTGGATCTCCCCGCACTATCCTAAGTACAGAGCTATGCTAGGCGCACTAGATAAGCTCATTGGCACTTGGTGTGTGTACCGTATTTGTGTGTCCCGGCCGTACTGTCCTGATAGAGCGCCGTTACGCTAATAGATTGGAATTGGAACACACGCGCCGTCGCGCCTCTGTAAACCCCGTAGCGGCGACGAGGGTGTAGCAATCGTGTACTTATGCTGCGACATCCCCAAAGGGCGAATTGTTCAATATGAGGTTCAAGGCGGATCTCAGGAACGTTAGCACATTTTCAAGTATGTTCTGCTTTTCCAGATCTTGACAACTCACCTCGAAAGCTAGACTAACCCAGGCGCACAGAGCTAGTCGCAGCTCTCTCGTCTCTCGAGAAGATCGCCTGGGTGCGGCTCGACGATGAGAGCGTCCGCTTCACCGTGATCCCAGACACTGGGTCTCAAGTCTGGGCGTGAGTTGGTCCCACGAGGTCAGCTTGAGGGCATGACCATGCTGACTAGTCTATCTATACAGCTCACTATCTATTGATTTCATCCTCGACAAATGGACCATCCAATCCGCCGAGCCGAACAACACCATCAATCTCGAACTTCCACTGGTGCCACTCCTACGGGCTCTCAAGTCCGCCACCAAGGCGGTATCCGCTTCCCTCCGCCTGACCAAGAAAGAGGGCATGCCTATTCTCTCCATGACCATCACAACCTCCACGAAGCCCGAGGATTCCCCTCAAGGTGTCGCCCGCTTCAATCTAAACTCTGCCAACCGCGGCCCCAGGGATCCTTCGCACAATGACGACGACGACGACGTCTTCGCTGCCGAGCCTCTAGAGACAAACCTACAGCGCGCACACGAGAAGGTCATTACACAGGACATTCCGGTCCGGGTGCTTCATCCCGACACGGTCGAGACAATCATGCAGCCCAAGGTGCGGGAGCCCGACGTCCACGTCGAACTGCCGCCGCTGCTCCAACTCAAAGCCATCTCAGACCGCTTCACCAAGCTCGCCGTCGCGTCGCGAGCGGCCTCCTCCTCGGCCTCGGCAGCGAGCGTGAACCCGAAGCTCGAGCTCAGCGCCAACATGCACGGCGACCTGCGCCTGCGCCTCGACACCGACACCCTCGACGTCGAGTCGCGGTGGAGCGGGCTCGAGAACCCGCAGATCGACCCCGACCAGCTGACGTGCGCCATCGAGGACCACCCCAGCACGCGCTTCCGGAACGAGGGCCCCGACAAGTGGGCTACCGTGCGCGTCGACGGGAAGGATTGGAGTAAGGTCCTCAGCGTGGGACGCCTCGATGGTCGCGTTATTGCGTGCTTTGCGGATGATCATGCCTTGATTCTCTATGTATATGTGCCGCATCATGATGATCCGCAAGCAGATGACTCTGTTGTTACTGTGAGTTCTCCCTCACCTCGGAACGGGAGGTTTCTCCCTTGCTGTGTAGCACCGGACTAACTTGCGCAGTATTATGTGTCTTCCTATAGTTCGTGATGAAGGTTATTCAGGATGTAAGATGTTGCCAAGCGGCTGACGTCCGGAACTGGCCTGGGAAGGACACGAAGTCACGATTTAATGAGATACGACGAATGAGTATACGATCGCATACTGGTTATACAAAAATATGGGGAACCTTGCTAGATGTGTTGTTATACACCGGGACGCAAGTCATTAGGGCGAACGATGTGGAAAATACTTGATTTGATTAGGGTATATTAGGGATGCGAAAAGAGAGCCTACATCGAGTCCCTTACAGGACAAAATATGATATTAGAGGGTGATATAATTGCCGACGAACTTGGCCGAGTACAAGACCCACGTTCCTTTTTCACTAGTTGTCGCGTGGAATTATTCCCTGCGTCATCTTGGAGGTGTCCATATGCAACGCTCATTTTAGAGGCTTGCGAGCACGCTCCAATCGCCCACAACCCTATTCGACGCAATATTGTCAGCTGTATGTAGGCCGCGTTACGAAATTACACATCACGTTGGTGGTCCGATCTCTTTCGTGTTAATATGAAACGTCGGTTCACACAAAGTAACCATTTCGACGAGTAACATTTGCACATACGATGACACAGGCTGCAATTGTCTAATTAGGCAACCTTTTCGAGTCTTACAGAACATAAGATGTACAGGGTAAGTGCGGAGAAAAAGGAGTCGGTCACGTGGTGGTGGTTTTCAAAGGGGCATCTCATTACTTCCTGGACCTAGATCGAGTGCTAGATGCATCAGGGGCTTATATCGGTTTGTACCCGCGCAGCTGTACTGGTGCTCTTCACCTATCACCAACATGTCGTGACATTCGAAATATATTTAGGAATGCGTCGGCCTCGGTGATTTCTCTGTCTTCCTCCATACCTGAAACCGTCTACTCTCTCTTAATATCGATTGGCTCGCTGCGTTGCACCTCTGTACTACCACCATACCCGCCATCCGGGGACTGCCTCGACCAGCCCCCACGGCCTGCTCCTGGGAGGTCGGTGACGTGCTGGTCGGTCTGTCCGGTTTGCGTGGCGTTGTTGCGGCTGAAGTCGGTTTGCGTGGCGGCGTCGGCCCTGAGGGGTACTTCGTCGTCCTCTTTACTGCCCCTGCGGCCGGATTGCTTGCTGTTCACCGCGCCTCCTGGGCCTCTGTATGCGGACATGTTGGATATCGGGAGATGACTTGAGGAGCTGTGGGAGGTGTAAAGCTGTTGCTTAAGCGCGGTGTTAATGTTATTGAAGCGGTGAGATGGTGGGAAAGTGGGAAAGCGGAAAAGCGAGGAGGCAAGGGAGGAAACCTGCATTTTTAATTCGGTTGGATTCACATCTCGTGACTTCTTCTGTGTCGCTATGAACTGATGGAATTTCAAGGCTGTGGTCGCACGCGTTAGGACCTTGCAAAACATATGGTCTTTGCTGATATGTGGTGGATTTTGTACTCTCTAACAAATTTGGAACTGCATATACCTATTGTGGGTGTTTCACTGCTGTTAAAACTTGGGTAAGCACTTACCTAAATGCCTAGACAAGTTCAAACTATCCATCGTTACCACATTACCTGTTGGCTCCTTTCTATGTAGGCTATGTTGCTTAGAAGTGAATCTTGGAAAGAGCATTTGGTGCGTATCTAACTCCAAAAGTAAGCACCCAAAGTAAAAGTAACAGTTCGAAAGAGCGAAATCACGATGCTTAGGGAATCTGGATACGATATCCCTTGATACCAGTGACGTTGAAACCCCAATAGCATCTACTCGCAAAGTCAGGAAAGCACAGTCAAACGGTAGATGTAGGCTACGCATGCTACTTTCTAATTCGAGTAGCTTAAGGTACTTCCACGTCGAGTATGCTGCCTCATAATAGTCGCTGTCATCTAGAAGGCGCCGTATGCCAACATTTCCCAAACAACGCAGGATGTTGGGGCTGCGAACCTTACATTCATTTCCTTCCACACAATCAACCCTACACAACCGTTTACTTCCTATGGCATGGAACAGTATGTTTCACTTTTTGATACCATTGGCTGCTTTTCTATTCATCACTATCTCATACATTGTCGTACTATCCCTCATCCTTTTCAGTGCGGCGGTTCGATCCTTTCTACCAACTTGGCTGAAAGACCTCTAGTAGATCCATCCACATGCCACCAAGGAGAGCCCCTCACCCGCGACGTCAGCGCCCGCCTATGCTGGGCGGCCGGAATATTGGCCGTATCCTATTTCCCTTTTATATCGAGCATGGGCTTTGGCTCATAGCCGAATATATATTCGGCTTGTCGGGATTCGTTCTCAATGAGGCGTAAGTAATAGCTTTTTAGAAGCTGTCTGTTGTCGCACCGTCACGTCTCTAACCGGCCCTAGATATTTGGTGGTAGAAGGATAGCCCTCACTAGGGACCCCTCCCTAAGTACTTTTACTTCTTCCAAGCAATATTGCTACGGCTTAGTCTTCCAACATAACAGCTAATATATCCGGTTGTAGGTTTCTACTGCTCCTCTTCCAGTCAACGGTATTTTCTTTCAAAGTAAAGGAATTCATGGCTACTCGCATGATTCCTGGTTACCGAGCCATAACATCGAATTGCACCGAACCATCTCCAATTGAATTAACAAATCCCATCATGCCAACCTCCTCCATGGAAATTGGAGGTGACTACCCGCTGCCGATTTATTAGGAATATGCGTTTCTATAAACTGGTTGCTCTTGGCACCATCTTTCGGTTCTCTTGTTAAGCTTCCACCTACTGGAATTCAAGGCATGACGTTTTTTTTTGGTTTCTCTAGTTTACTAGGCCACCTTGTATGTTGCTTGCTCTTTGGCATTCCCCCCCCTTCCGCCCTCCTTCCGCCCTTTTTTGTCTCATCTTCCTAGAACATAGTCGTTTTGGTACAACATCAGCTAACTCAGAATAAGGTATTGGTTTATGGATCGTTGGTACCCCGTTCGTCTGCGGCATGTTGGGTTACTTCGTCCTGCGTTACGACTCAAATCGAAATCCTGAGCATGGAATGTTGCGAGCCTTTGTTGGGTTTGCGTCTAGAAGTTGTGTGGCAATTGTGACGCGGTGTTATCGGGAAACGGGATTATTAATCAGGCATTTCTGGCTTGGATGGCCGACGTGGTATTTCGTTACTGAATATCGCCACTCATGCATTCCACATACTCCGAGGGTGCCTCTTGTTCGAATCTGTCCACCGGACCCTCGACCTATAGCAGAAAACTATTTGGTATAGCACTCATCCGTTGAGCGGTAGTATTTTCAAGTCTCCGCAGCGGTATCTTCATTTTTTCCCTTTTCAGCATATCTCCAAACACAGCGGATGCTTTTTTGGGCGGAGATTGGCTAATTATGTTTAAACATGGGAGTTCACGGGATTCGGTGTAATCTAGACTAGCCAAACCCCCTATAGCCATAACAGCGCATGGTAACAACAAAATCCATTAAATCAACTTATATAAGGGAAGCAGTTGACAAAAGCAGATACTAGTGTTGTGACTTGCGACCTAGGCTACGTTAGTAGCATAATAGTGACGTGAAAGTTAGACTATCTGATATTGAACAGCGGGAGGGTAATTTCATAGTGTGCTAAAGGAAAAAAGTTCCCAGGATATAGAAAAGTCAGCCGTATGAATATCTTTTATATTCTCTGATCTGAGTTCCTATAGATATGCTTACAATGGTGATACGTAAAGCCTATGGCTATCGGGTGTTAAGCAAGTAACTGTATGCTCTTGACCAATACGATATCTATGTATTATTTGATAAAAGATTCAGGGATTGGAGTATAATACCGTAATGGGCGAATGTGAGTATATGTCAAGGACACGTATCTTTGATTGAATTACGATAATGATTTTCTTAAGTGTATACTGAAACTGGCTGGTAGTAAGGGTCTGTTTATACCTCGTCAGTATTCTAGATGTTTTTGGCATCTAAATACTCTTAGCGGTTTCTTGACAGAGGCAAAGAGAGTTCTTTGGTAAACAAAAATAGAAGTCAAATGACTTGAAAAGGAGGATGTGTGTTCGCCTGGCGATGGTGTCAAGAGCAGAGGAATTATAAACGGATATGCCGGAATGTAGGGATCTATATGACAATTAATATTCATGTACTCGGTGAACTGGCTTATATTAGTAATGATATGTCTTGGGGATCGGCCTGAAAGAGAAACAATCGACCAGCGACTAACTGTAATTGCCTTCACGGTTCTCACTACTGGCTTCAGTACTAGCTAGTTTGTGCGAGGGGGAATTTTCGTTTGTAGTCGGCCTTGGGCAGCCATCTTATATATCTCAAATCGCTGGCATACGTAGTGGTAGTTGTGGTCTGACATAAAATAACTCATTTGTGCCATACCATATGACACTGGCATTATGTATTTCCTTGTACTACCACCCCTCGCTGTTTACGGCTTTAATTTCTCCATCCTATATTAAAGCGTTGAAGATCGAATTGGTCTTTAAAAAACTTTGCGACTTAGTCTATTTAATGCTAGTTTTTAATACTTCCTCTTTTATTCGTTTTCTAGTTACGATAGGCGTCACCTAACCAGAAGGTTTTCAGTTGCTTGAGGCCATATCCGTGCTTACCGAAAATCCTCGGCGCCAAATTTAGTCTCTAGACTCTTCAAATTCAAAGGATCATGACCGGAGAAAGCGCCAAAACAAACTCCTAACCTCAAAGTTGGTCCTCGCTACCGCCGTTATCGTCACTAGTGCATAGCTTCTCTTTCGCATCCTCGCTGTGATCAATGACGCAAGCACGGGAAGACGGCGCGCCTTAACGCAAAAGGCATACGCCATGCATTCCCCTCTCCGTAGACTTAATTAGGAAAACTTTTCTCGGACGAAATTTGAGAGATCTTTTGGAAGTAGATATGTTGCGACTTGCGTGTCGCGGGATTTCGGCAACCAACCGAACACAATCACTGAAACTAGGCTCCAGCGACAAGAAGAACAATGACCGACCTCCTAGAAAGAGAAGGGTTCGCGCTGATCGGCGCACACACAAATGCATATGTGTGCGTGATTTCAGTATTAGATGACGAGGTTGGAGTATGAAAAGCAAGCCGGGTTAATGGAGTCCGCCAACCATCCCCTGAATCGGCTATCTGTTATCTCGACGGCACGCACAGGGCTGGGCATTCAAAATACTTTGACCAATTGCAGCGAGCTTCGTCACTCGAAGCGATTGCGAAAGGCTGTTGTGGAAACTCCTCGGTCTGGTGTGGGTTTAGCCGATGCTTGGGTCTCCGTTTTGGGTAATACGGAACGACGGAGCGCCTCCAACGCCAACTTTTCTTCCCGAATAATCACGGACACCATCGGAGTTGATGCGGCTCGAGCCCGTTAACAAGAGCCAAGACGGAGATATCTCCGACACAAGGAGTTAATGAACAATAACTGTCTACGTCATACCTAACCCTGAAACACGGCAACTAATATTAGGCTCTGGCGTGGTGTCGGGTCCCAGGTCCGGGCTATGGGGGCGATCAGCGACAGCCAAGCTTCCGACTGTATCGTGTAAGTCGAGAGTAAGCCGACGCACCGAGAGAGCAGTAGATATAAAGCATCGCTTTAGTCTCTAGGAGATCGTCTTAATCTTCACGGATTTCTGCAAGGAACAATAAGAGTGTACCAGCTGTTCAACATGCCTTCTTTCTCTACCATCGCGGCCCTCTCTCTGCCCCTTGTGCAGTTGGCCTCCGCCCATGGCCACGTGGCTGGAATCAAAGTCAACCAGGGGGCTTGGATTCAGGGTGCCGACCCAAACTGGTTCTATCAGCCTCAGGGTTCTGTCCCTGAAACACCAGGTTGGCAAGCGTTGAACCAAGACAACGGCTTCGTCGCTCCAGATGCCTTCTCTACCGCAGATATTGCTTGCCACAAGAGCGCAAAGCCCGGCAAGAAGTATATAGAAGCCAACGGCGGCGACACACTCACCCTGTACTGGAACAGTACGCGTTTCAGCTTTTCGTCCCCCTTCCAGCGCATTTTGAGCCTATTGTCTCTGAACGCTCCTGAATCTTGAGGGGACTTGATCCGTTTACGATAGTTACTAACTATAAACTTTACAGCATGGCCTGACAGCCACAAGGGGCCTGTTATCAACTATCTGGCCAAGTGCAATGGTATGTATTTCATCTAATAGAAATCATCGTAAGGGGTGCTGAGAGACTTTCTGCTCTTCAACCTATCGATAAAAACTCCTGTCGTAATATAGGTATTTTCTAATACATCTAATAGGAGAATGCACTTCTGCAAGTCCTGGTGGTCTTTCGTTCACCAAGATTTCCGAGGCTGGCTACTTATCTGGCAACAACCCCGGAACTTGGGTCACAGACACTCTGATTGCCCAGAACTTCACCTCCGATGTAAAGATTCCCTCGGGTCTTGCCCCGGGCAACTATGTTCTCCGACACGAGATCATCGCACTACACGGGTCAGTTACTGAAGTTCTGTATCCCCCCCATGGCGCGTCTCGAGATGGCGGATTCTCTAAGCAAAATTTGCCCGCTCCTGCTACTGCTGCACATTTTCAAACCTCTGAATAGTTGCCACCACAAATAGACATCACTGACTTATCGTTACAGGGCTGGAAGCAAAAACGGAGCCCAGGCCTATCCCCAATGCCTCAACATCAAGGTTGGCGGCAGCGGATCGAAGTCGCTACCCTCAGGAACTCCTGGAAGCTCCCTCTACACCTCGACTGATGATGGAATCATTTTCAGCCTCTACTCTGCTTTCAACAGCTACTCTATTCCTGGCCCTGATGTCTGGAGTGGTTAAGTGACGACTTGCGAGAGAGAGAAGTGTATGCTATCATGTTCGCATAGTGTTTCACTTATAACTTGGATGGACTCCTTATATTCATTGTATCTACTTTCGTTAAACCCGTGACGTAGTGTTGCATTTTATGCAGGGGGGGATGGGGGTGGTGAGAGCTTAGATAGCACAAATAGAGCTTGCGTAAATTAACAAACTTCAGTATGACTTAATTCTTGCTGCTTAACTAATATTCATTTTGTCTAGTAGTAAAGGTAGTGTAAAGAGGCCACTTAATGAGAAAAAGTTGGAGAAGAGGGTGGTGAAGTAGATTAAAAGATTAAAATGTTAAGATTACATGAAGAGCACGGTGCCGGATTGTCATGAGGTTTGGTCCCAGAGTGAATAGAGGCTCGGTCACAGCGTAGAAGCAGTGTGGTAGTATAGGGCTTAATAGAAGATCAATTAATTCCTCAACCCTCCAAGGTCCTGAGGGGCCGAAGGCCCCTTTATATAGACCTAGATCTACTATATAACCACCCCTAGGGGTTAGTGGTTATTTAGCCCCTGACACGGATACATTAAAGAGAATATAACTCACGGTTATCCGTGGTCTGTATTCACTCGCCTTTCACATAAAAAGCATCACCATGTATTACATATTTAGTTTAGGTATGCTTTATGTAAAGCATTAATCTTGATTGTTATGTAACTATTGTTAACCTACCTAAGGCTTTGCGATTCCTATTTCTCCTATACTTGTGTCACGATTGAGTCAAGGAGTTAGGCCAGGTACAACAATGTAAGTCAATTGGCCTAGCATGTGTCATACAAGACTAACACTGAAAGAAGGGGTGAAAGAAATGTGGATCATAGGCAGAGACAATAACATTTATATGCACTCTCTAGTAGCCAGTAGCTGTAGTATGGGGCATCTTGCTCCAACGACTCTTTACTTGCTGCTTGCTTTAGTCTGGTTAAGTCCTTCTGTTGCATTATCTATATTGTTTTCGTCGCATGGTAAGGTGTCACTTTGGTCATCTAGATTAGTATGGGAGATAGAACTAAGCGGAAACTTTTAGGACTCTTTACTTTACGTTAACATCTTAAAGCAACCGATATAAAGCAGCGGTCCTTATCAATTCATAAATCTTTAGCTAGCTTACAGTGTAAGACCTTATAAATATAACGAGACCTAGTAATCTAGGGCTTGGCTCAATGGTTGTATAAGATAATAATCTTTCTAGGCTCTCAAGGGTCTATTTTTTTTTTAAAATAATAGACTGTATCTATCGAGGACTCGGGAATCCTATTTATACACTCTTATAGAGGTATTTCTAGTTCCTTCGGTATGAGATGTCTCAGTCGGTCGGCGACCAGTGGCCTTGTGGACCTGTAAGGTCTATTCAATATATCACAGCTGAAAAGGTATGAGATCCTCGGCTTCTGATTGGCCCGTTGACCTTCACCGACTCGGTGACTAAAAGCGACACCTTTATACCGTGTGGCACTGTAAAAAAAGGATGGAAGGGACTCGGAGTAGGGGGCCCTAGAGGCTCCTGATTAGTGAGGTGACCTACGCCGACCTAAAAGACAAAAGTCACGCCTTATTACTGTGTAAAGGCAATTATTTGTCGCTTGACGCTCTAATTTTGTTCCAAGGGTTCCTTTGAGGCCTTCTAGAACCGGAATTACTCACAACTATTAATGATGTGTTCGTAATTATATCTAGCGTCATAATACAATTCTAGTCGCCTTTGCCACCACCAGCCGACACTACCATTGCCTCCCTTAGTTAACGCGTTACAGTAAGTAGAGCTTCCATAGAATTCAGTATTGTTTAGTTCCATAATAATATCCATGCTGGGGTTTTTTGAAGGGACCTATTTAAAAAAAACTATTGGATGGGCCTGGGTATAGAAGACCACTCTAGTGTGGATAGAGCTTCCCTTCTGAAATTAGAAATTACTGGAACTATCAGCACCTGGAAACAAGGCCCATAATGACCGTGTTGGATTATATCTTGGGGAGCTACAGAACGCATATCTCTGGATACGTAATCCCAAGATATCCGATCGAGTTTTCAGGGCTCCTAGGAGGGCTGTACCGTCGGACTTCACGTAGATCTTTGTTGTTGCGTAAAATGTCTCAACGCTTTCCTTGGGCACATTAGGCGCTATACATACAATAACACAGCTTCCCGTTTAGGCCCAAGTCCCGGAACTAGTCCGAAACATCGTCACGAGAAGCCTCAGTTGTTGCACTACAATAAGAACAACACGCGAAAAAAAAATCCTATTGGAAGAAAACGAGCTCTATAGAGTTATTAGAAGTAAATCGCATTGACGGTAAATGTATTCACGTTATCGATAACTCATGGCTTGCCCCCTTCGATTGAGTGTCAGGGACAGTTTCCGTGGGTGAGCCAAATATGGGCCACCACCGTCAACCCTACGAAGGGTTCTCAGCGGCACCACTAAAGTAACGCTGGGCCTAGAATGTCCATTAAAGGTGGAAATGGAGGATGAGCAAAACAGAAAGGGCGTTGTTTGTCTGGGGGACCAATCTTACAAATTATGCAATATAGTTCAAGTATTACACGCAATTGAGTAAGTAGTCTGCCATACGTCGGGTCCTCTGGTGAGTCTCGTAACTCGAAGGGCCTCGTGCCGACACCCGGTTGTCAACATTGCTAATTTGGTTATCCCTTTAAATTTTGGTGTTCGGAGCGGCATAGTTCCTTGACTTTCGCTCAGATTTCGACTTTCCAAGCCGAAGATCGAGGGTTGGGTGGATGTTGGCGCACATGACTGGAATAGCACCGAGAAATTGCCATAATGATACCGTGATTGTACTGGCAGATCCTTCAATACGGCGTCTTTGGAGAAATTTTCCTGTTGATCCTTTTGACAACATAGCCAACGTTAGACTAATAATGCCGAGCCTCCTCCATTAACTTGACATCACGAACTTGCTTCGACTGTCGAGAGGTAAGATCTGCGGGCTCCTGGGTTGCGGTTGACAGCCGCATTATATCATGACCAATAAACAGTATTCAACATCTAGATCCAACATGCCGATGTTTTGAGTTCTAAAAACACCGCGAAAAAGGGTTGTGATACTATCATAGCCCACGGCCGTTTCTCGGGCGTATCTTCCCCGCATATTTTCCCCATACCCCCAACCTGACCCCATTAACTCCGCCTTCGACTAGGCTAGTCTAATTTGAGGCTCTTCCCCGGTATTTACCATAAACAACTACCTAAGCGCCTGTCATGCATATTTTCTCTAGACTATGCCAGTGTAAAAGCCGAGGCTAACGGGAAACGCATTGACTCTTGTCCATGCCACAGTCTGGTACTTAATTGTAGGTATTAGATCCTACAGATCACAAGTCATCAGAGACCTGGACTAGTCGTAGAGCTGTGACAGGCCTCTACGTAGTGCGCCTGCTAGGGGCTCCGTAGAGACACACTCTCTTCTGGTGTTAGATATACTATCCATCCGCTTAAACAAAGTGACTGAATGTGAGTGGGTTTATCGTGAAGAGCTACTCAAATCAATAGTTGATTACGCTAGCTCCTCTGTAATGAATTTCAAACACGCACAGACTATGCAATACATCATATCCCATGTGGCCAATTAGTGTATTGTCTGTGAAGCGAAGCTTTGCCACGGAAGTATATAGCTGAACTAATATAGATGTACTAAGCCGGGGCACGCTGCAACTTACGACGCCAAGATCTAGACATCGGCGGCATTGTGGCTTGCACGTATGCCAGTCGATGTTAAAGATCTGGGGCTAGATGCCGCTTTGGGGAACCCCATACCGCCGCTCGCTTACAGCTGGCCGATGAACGCCCGGAGCCAAGTACGGGGTTGGGCTGTCATTGACCCCGGCTATAAACCGTCTAGGGCTTTTTCGGGTCACCTGGTTTGCTCAGACTTCCCACTGCTTTGACTGAAATGGCGGGAGGACCCGGCAAATACGACTATGTAGACTTGGCGCATCGGTTCCTCTCTACCAGATTGGGTTCGCGGCCTTTTTCGGCAGAACTTCTTCGGGCCTTCTCAAGTGGATTGTGGGCAACGACGACATGTGCTATCAGCTTAGTTTAGGAGTAGAGGAGATGAGCAAGTCGTTCTGGGTATATTTAGTGAGAGAACTTCGAACAACTTTGGGATGAAAGAAAGCTTGAATGTTCTTCACGACAGACTCGAAGACTTTCTCTCCTGTCTCCTACGGATCTTCTCTGACCCGTCACTCAGCAAGCCAAGTATTCGAGATCTTTCTCAACCACCAAGGCAATCATGAAGACCCAGACTCTCGTGATAGCTGCGGGCCTCGCCCCTCTGGTCGCAGGACATGGGTACCTCACCATCCCCAAGAGTCGCACGCGTCTTGGAAGCGAAGTAAGTAATCTATTCTCAGCCTCCATATAGGTCTTCTACTAACATGGATCTGTCTAGGCTGGAAAGGACACTTGCCCTGAATGCAGCATCCTCGAGCCCGTGAGCGCATGGCCGGATCTCGACGTCGCACCTGTTGGCCGCAGTGGACCTTGTGGGTACAACGCGCGTGTGAGCGTTGACTACAACCAGCCGTCGACCCAATTTGGCTGGGGAATCAACCCGGTAGTAACGTACAACGCGGGCCAAACCATCGATGTGCAATGGTGCGTGGACAACAATGGCGATCACGGTGGCATGTTCACGTACCGGATATGCCGGGACCAAGCCTTGGTCAACAAATTCCTGGATCCGAACTACCTGCCAACCAACGCAGAGAAGCAGGCCGCAGAGGACTGCTTCGATAAAGGCCTGCTGAGCTGCACCGACGTGAGCGGTCAGTCGTGCAACTTCAGCCCGGACTGCAGCCCGGGCCAGCCTTGCTGGCGTAACGACTGGTTCACCTGCAATGCGTTCAACGCCGGCAGCCGACGCGGTTGCCAGGGTGTCGATAACGCCGCACGTGGCTCGTGCTTCACCACCATCGCCGGTGGATACACGGTCACGAAGAAGGTCAAGCTGCCGGCTGACTTTTCGAGCGAGCACACTCTGCTCAGCTTCAAGTGGAACTCGTTCCAGACCGGGCAAATCTACCTCAGCTGCGCCGACATCACGGTCAAGGGTCCCGGTGGCAACAACGGCGGCGGCGGCAGCTCGCCAACGACGACCCTTTCCACCGTCACGAAGACGTCGACGTCGCCGGCTGGGACGAGCTCAGCTTGTGCTCTTAGTAACGTGGCGGTCACCTTCAATGAAATCGCCACCACCAACTAGTACGTAATTCCGAGCCTTCTATTTCCTCCCCCCCCTCCTTTTTTTTTAGCAAAACTTTTGCCCTTTAATGCTCCCGCACAATCCCAAAATCCCCAACAACGCGGGTCAAATTCCTACCATAAGTGGCCGTCTCTAATACTTTAATTCTCGCAGTGGCCAAACAATCAAGGTCGTAGGTTCGATTCCAGAGCTAGGCAACTGGAACGTCGCCTCTGCCCCCTCGCTATCGGCTGCGAAGTACACCAGCTCAAACCATTTGTGGACACTCACGATGAACCTTGCACCAGGAAAGACCTTTGAGTACAAGTTCGTGAACGTGGGCTCGTCGGGCGCGGTGACTTGGGAGAGCGACCCCAACCGTTCGTTCACTGTTCCCAAGGACTCTTGCCAGGCTGCCCTTGATGTGGGCACTACATGGCGATAGACGCCTTGATGTCGGACGAATAGGAATCAATGTATATAGGCGGAGAATCGCTATTTGAAAAATGGGCCTACGGCCTGTTGTTTCGTTAGATGACTCATGATTAATGAAGGAGATGGATGGTGTGGGCTCGGGATGTAAGAGAGAGAGGCCAGGCTTTCCATGGAGGAACGCTTGGGCTTGACAACGGGCGCGGAATTACCTTTTTCGGATAGAGCCTCAGCCCAGATAGGCCAAGCCACAAACCTGGCTTAGGGCGACAACGGGGATCTTGGCAGAACAGGGACGAGGAAATAGGGAATAGGAAAGGCCACTGATCAATGCGGGTCGTTCATAAAAAGGGGGACGAAACCAGACTGTATATCTGGCCAGCCGCTACTTTACTTCGCATAGGTGTTTCCTTGACATCATTAATTCAATTACTATCCTATTCTCTTCTATACGCTTGCCTAATAGTGTACTCCGGTAGGGAATAGTCTATCGCTTTTTCTTGCTTTTGAAGTGCGCAATCAACCAAACCCTGGCCCATCTTACTGTACTACATATTGCAATCGCAAGACCTTGCTAGGTTAGCACGCTATTATAGTGTCGGCTGGCCCAAAACTGCTGTGGCGCGCCGCTAAATAATGCCGAGGGCAATGACAGCTTGGCGAGTGGGTTTGGCTATACTGAGCACGAGGCGCGCTCAGACCTTTGAATGGAGAGGAATCACATCGTGGATGCAGCTGACGCGGCGGGTGGTAGGGGTGACCCAAGGTCCACGAGGCTTTAGATCGTCTGCGGACTGAAACGTACGAGATCTGGCTTCGCATCGAAGAGACCGGAAGGTGAGGAAATATCCCAATCTCTGAATATAAAGAGGAGGGTTGGGGACACGATAGATATAGGTTATTTTGAAGGCTACGGACCTTTTATAGCTTAGAAAGATTATTATTTAACATAGAGTACTAGCTCTTGTTACGGGGGGCGCGAGCTTTCTGGCAACTCTAAATTAACTTGTGAATGGTGGTAGGTAATTCCTTAGTAAGCGAAATGACAACTAAGACATCAGTCATCGCGACGTATGCCGAACATGGCCGCCGTTCTAACTCTCACGAAGAGCTGACGTGGAAAAAAAAAATATACTTGGTATGGGAAAGGTGCCATGGCTGGCGGTGGTCTTGCCGTGGTTATAATGACATCTGAAGCTGCGCCTTCGTTCGTTTCTATTTCATGAATTCGATGTGTAGCTAACACCAAGGGTGGATGTTGGTCGGTGATTGTAGGCACATATCTATTTGGTGTTGAAACCTAGAGGTGAAGTCCGGAGAACTCTCTCAAGGAACTATATCATCATTTCTTCAATATTTACGCGCAGAATATTACAGTTTTATAGTATAAAGCATAAATTTTTTTTTTTTTAAAAAAAAAAGCAACAATAATTTTATATTAACTAGGTAAGTACTCAAATCACGTCGAGCCAATTTTTCTTTCGCCATCAAGCCTTCTCCGAACATGGTTGAAGTCAAAAGCCAAGAACACTCTGCATCTGACAATCTTGCCATTTTGACCAAAGTCGATATGCTACGAGAGCTTATCGGAAGTCGAATTGCTTTGCCCCAGGTGAGTCTTAATCACGCCTCCCCACCTGGAGGATGTCGATCACTGACAATATTTCCAGCTTGTTGTTGTCGGAGACCAATCCTCGGGAAAGAGTTCTGTTCTAGAGAATCTGACTGGATTCGCGTTTCCTCGTGCCGCAGAGCTTTGTACGCAGTATGCTACTCAGATCACTTGCCGTCGCGAGCGGGTTGAGACTGTTACGGTATCTGGTGAGCAGCATCCCGCCCTTGTCCCTCTCCCTTCTCCTGGCCACCGCGCCTCACCGAGTATTATATTTACGAAAGTAATTTAATAACCTGCAGTAATACCCAATCAGGATGCTTTACCTGACGAGCAGGCTTGGGTTAGAATGTTTCATCGCACATTGATCGAGCTCGCTCCGGCCACCCTAGCTCAGGTCTTTAAGGACGCAAGTGTTCTATGCTAGTATCAAAGAGTGATGTAAGCTAACAATCACTTAGGCAAATGAACCAATGGGTATCTACCCTAGTGGGAATAACGTTACCCTCTCTTCGTACTGACTTTGCTATGTTTACAGGCCTGACCGTTGAGAGCGATATCGCCTTCGTTAGGGATATGGTCAAGAGCTATAGTACGTTTCGATTGTATTGCTCTAATTAGCTGAAAATCTGTACTAAGTATGCCGTCACAGTGAAAGATCCACGAACGATGTTAGTGAAACAACTACGCCTTACGAAGTTTGGCTATGGGGTTCTGATTATCCAGGGGCTAAGCAAGCAAACCAACATACTGTTAGGCTCTGCAGAGGCAGTGCTAGTTTGAACAAGCGGTCAGGTTTTACAACATAAATAACAAACAAGAATCTAAATATATACTACTTGCAACATTAATGAGCAAGTTTTCATATGACCTTAACCCAATGGAAATAGAACTAGATTTTTTACGCCGCATTTTGTCCCTTTACTCAAAGTACAGTAGACAATATATCGCATCCCAGATATGCATATTTGACCGGTCATAACCTATAGTGCGTTGTAAAAAGAGGGGTATAGCTAATTGTATCCAATTGGAGCTTTTTGAATGGACCGTGTACATGATTGGTTTTGGCTCCCCTACTTTTGCGTTCCCCTAGAACATTATTCAAACTTAACGTTGGATTTTCTGTTATCTTATGTTGTAAGCATAAAACATCTAGCTATGATTATTAACTTAAAAGAATCAGTCTGCCTTTATTTCCTTCAGAATAAGCTATGTTTGTGCTCGTGGGGAGCAGTTGAGTGTTTGAATAAGTAGGTTATGGATGGGGTGTTTGCGGGCTTTGCTGTAACAAGGGCTAGTGTTCTAGGGCTTGGCTCAAGGCTGTATTATATAATAATCAATCAGGCTCTCAAAGGTCCGTAACCTTCAGAATAGACTGAATCTATCGAGACGAAGGTCTCCTATTTATATATACAGAATATTGAGATATTTCCTCGCAATCGCTCTCGGTACGAGGTGTCTCGGCCTGTAGGCGAATTGCAGGTTCATGGCCTGATAAATATTATGATAAATATATTGCAGCTGAAAAGGTGAGTCAAGGTGACCAGAAGTGGCAATCCGTGTGACATTTGCCGAATTCATCACACACGTGATGCTGAAGATACCACCCACCTTCACGTTCCTGTCGCTACGACTGGTCCACTCATTATCACCTGGCTAGAGGGTTTCCGGGCTTTTCCGAGTCCATTACATAGGCAATTTAAATACGTGGTCGAAGATGAGGGGCTTACGAGCTTTGCCGAATTTATTACATGATATGTGATACAACGACGCCTACGGATGTATTGATTACGCATTACGCTACCTTCGATGTGTCTCCATAACTACACACCGTTTCATCTGAGCAATGGCATTGCCTACCGGCGCCCAGGATTACCACGCAATACTCCGAAAGAAAATAACGGATCTACGATGTTTCCACCACTTGGAATGCACCCTAGACCATGATTGCTACGCTGCATATTAACGAGCACAATCTGTTCGATTCCACGAGAGCATAAAAATAAGGCCTGCCTAACGTCCTGAAATTCGCATACCTGATGTCTATTGAACAACTCGGTCCTGGCAGCGGTGCTCAAAACACGATTTACATCGTTGTCCTTTGCGAAAGCAAGTTCTAATTAAGTTACCCTCCCGCCAGCCATTTCTATCAAAAAGGTTTACTATTCCACGGCTGTTGTATTCTTCGTTTGATAATCCCCGAGATGGACCCTAATCCTGTAACTTTAGAGGAACCTACGTCTCCTAGGGGTTCGCCTGCATCTACAATACGACATGAGGACATTGATGCCAAGCCGTTCCTTCAGGATAGGCGAGATGTCATTGAGAAGGCTCTGAAGGAATTCAATGAGATTTCCAAGGCTTTACAAGTCATTTTAGATGATCTCTGCAAAAGAGATACCAGGTTCGACTTCATAAATGCAGCATTGCATGAGTTACTCCACGGTCCCCTAGGCGTTCATGACCGACTAGGTCGTCAGTTACAGATGATAGACTCTGCCCTGTCGACTAACCATGGCCTTGATGATTCGGACATCATGATAAAGGTAAAATTCATCGCCAAATCAGACGAATTGATGAAAGAAGACCCAAGGGATCATTATATGCTCGAAATGGCTGTCCTCGAAATTCTCAACACCACGGTTTTCGAGCTCCTCGATGTATTTCGTGTTGAGATCACCATCCAACAAGCAAACGCTCCACGAGACCCCCGCTCGTATCTTCAGCTCTTACATAAACTTCACGAACTGATAATGGAATCGGAACTAGAGCTAAAAACGGAAGAGGGGAACGGGCAGGGAAGGGAACAGGGAAAGGAACCTTTGACACAAGCCGAACATGAATTCCAGTATGGGCCAACTCTCGATAAGCAGACTGACCAGGTCCGAGTTCTCAAGATCCTTTGCGGTGCTGGGGATAATCCCATTGAATGCCGTCTTGAAATAGGTAATATCCAGAACGGTGATATTGAAGAGGCTTTATCATATGTCTGGGGCAAAGAGAAACCTGATAAAACCATCCAGGTAAACCAACAATGCTTCTTGGTTACAAAGAACCTATATGAGATCCTTCATGGTCTACGATCCCAAGATGTTATCCGGTCCATCTGGATAGATGCTATTTGCATCAATCAAAGAAATAACGAAGAGAGAGGCCATCAAGTTCGCCTTATGAGAGATATATACTCCAAGGCACAGCGTACAATCATTTGGCTAAGTACTAGCCAACAACCAATAGTCGGCCCTGATCATTTGCATGCACCTTATCCCTTAAATTGGGGAGGAACTACGGTACATGAGCACGATCTCGCTTCTATCCTACAGGAATACGAAAAGCTCCCCGAGGACTCGTACTGGACCGCAGAGCAATTGGCTCTTTACACACTAATTGGTCGTTGCGCATCAGCAGTACTTTCTCATCCGTGGTGGACACGGATTTGGACATTGCAAGAAGGCGCCCTGCCCTCACGCGCACCTGCAATCTTTTTCCGAGGTTATTGGTTTTCGTTCGACGACCTTGCTAAAGCTCTAAGAACTGTTAAAAGGGTGTCAGCAATCAGCCATGAGCAACACAATAGCAGATTTAGTTTGCTCTTTAATGACAATGGAGAGAGTAGGTACCAGCCGTCCATTCCAGTCTTCCCCTTCGTTTAAGCTGACTGCCGCAACCGCAAACGAAGAGGCGCAACAGGTTTTGTCCCAAATACGTAAACATGAAGATATGCACCCCAGAATTCCCGTCCTACCTTTGCTCATTGGTTACCGACCAGGACTAGATCGGAACCGGGTGCCTGAGTCTGATACGATATTGGCCCTGTTGAGTAAGACAGCTGCCTTCCAGGCTACGGACCCACGGGATAAGATTTACGCATTGGAGTCACTTCTCCCTCGCTGTATCGGGAGGCTTATCCGTGTCGATTATAGTGAGCACCATGGCTCTGTATTCAAGCGAGTGACGGCACAATGCTGTAATGTCTTCGGAACATTCCGCCAGGCAGCGCTGTTCCCTCTGCTTGTTGAATCAGCAAAAGATGCACCCCTTGTTCCGTCTTGGGTATTAGACTTCACTTTCTCGGATGCCGATAAGCACGGAAACCACAATGCTCTTCTGGTAACTCATGAAGTTACCCTGAATGGCTTCCTATTCCATAGGGCGAAGACGCGTCTGGAGTGCATGGATGACTACTTATCCAACCCAATCTTTGCCACACCAACAAGTCTATTTTGCACAGGATATTCCGTGGACAGCATTAGTGGAACTGGCGTGATCGAAGTACACGGGGCGTCATCGTCGGGAGTGGGTGACGATTTCATGGGCCTTCTTTTTTTTGCCTTCAAAGTTTGGAACGAACGTAATCAAATACTTGCAACTCGGGATTCACCTACATCCAACGGTCTTACCGAGACAACTATTTCAAAAGAACCACCAGGGCTCATGACTTTTTTTATGCTCTCACAAGAATCCGGCGGACCACAAGGAGATTTTAGGGACTTGGTTACTACTCGAGCAAATGAGATTAGAGGGAAGACCTACTTTATTACAGCAACAGGGCTTGTAGGAATTGCTACATCCCCGGTCCAAAAGGGCGACTCGCTCGCTCTTTTGCATGATGCACCCATCTATTTCATTCTTAGAGGGGTAGGAAATGATGAAGAGTCGACGGGGGCACAGAAACACCAGATAATTGCACGGGCAGCCATCGACGACAAAGCCCTAAACATGCAAGAGTGGCTTCAGTCCTTCCCCAGACGCAACTTCCATATCGTCTAAATATCAGACGGATATTTCCGCAGATTTCTCAATTCAGTCAAATTCGGGCGCGGTAGTTATTCGGATTATATATTTTGACGCGAACCCCAACAATCTAAGGGGCCGAAAGAGGGAAGGAGCGAAGATGGCGATAGGCCTTGACTCTTTAGGAGATTATTGCTATCTTTGAAGTGAAGCTATTCCGGGCCCTCTTACTCGGCCCTTGTCACAGCTATTAGTGAAAGGGTCATTGTAACATTGCACGTATATGCGTCGTTATAAAACACAACAATGTCGATGACTAAAGAAATTAGAACCTCATACCTGTCAACTAATCAGAGACTAGGAGATTCACTGTGATTTCTATGGGTACTCATAGAACATCCTCTTCGCCATGGAACTTAATACTATTACACTCTAATGGGGTGGATTAGGTTGTGCTTAAAGCCCTGCTATTCCTCCAGAAAATTCCAAAAAACTCATTCCAAACTACAGCCTCCCCGTCATAGTTACCATAGCACAGGCTGCCACTTATTGTTTTACTCCCTAAGTACAAACAGAAGAGCTTTGCTCGCTGATGGCAAGAGACACGAAGCGACCTAGTGGGGTAGACCCATCCGCCCGCACCCCATGGTCCTCCACGTCACGATAGATTTTATCAATGTATTCGCCGGCTCCTGACAGGTGTAGGATACGTGCAATAGCACAATGGATAGCTAGCAGCCGACGCGACGGAGGCTCGATTGTTCGCTCGGGGGTGAGATAAAGCTCACGGGTTACAGGAAGTGCTGGTCGCCGGAAGAAATAGTCTTCGGAAACATGTGTTCTAATCGTATAAGTATGATCTCTATTAGGAACGGGTTCAAAGTAAACCTGGAAATCACCAAAATATTGATGAAAATCGTGGGTAAGGGTGAGAGCGTTACGTGGCCGGTCAATTTCAGGACCTTGAATTAGTTCCGCAACACCGACATCGAACATATCAAGTATTGCAAGTGCAGATTGTTTAGAGGCGTCCTAAAAGGGAATTTAGCTAAAGAGATCGTCTGAATGGAAAATACGTACCAGTTCTCCTTGATTCATTTTCGTGAGGGAGTGTGGCAGGATGTGGGCCACTTCCAACTGAGCCGGCTCAAGCGGGTCGTCCGCTATCAAATTGCCTTCATCGTCTCGAGAGCCACCTGGAGCATGACGCCGTTTCAACGCTTCGGTCACATCAAACCTTCGCGATATCACACAACGATGACGATCACGGATGAGGCAGTCCCTCCGTAGAACTGATAGTCGGGGTCCGGTTCCAACATATTGTTGCCCACTATGACCTTGTGCTTCTTGAACTGCAGAATGTAAGGCTGGAGAAGGCTGCGGGGTCTTCTTTGTAGAAGCTTTCACTATAAGGTATTAACAACCAACTAGTATAGCGGCTCAGTTGCGAAAAGGCTTTACCAGGCAGAAAGAAATTATCGAATAGATGGTCCCCGAACTGGAAGAATTTCGAGCGGACATTTTCGAAACTAATAGGTTCATTCCCATCGATTCGAAGATCGATGGCTTGGAAGAAAACACGTAAAAAATGATCTTTAGATTCTTGTGAAAGCGAATATTCATAAGTACAACGAACGAGTCGAGGACGGCTATAGTTGTCGACAGGTATTCCGGTATCGAAATGTTGACAGATGTCATGGAATCTACGGCTAGCGTGGCTGCGCACTTCCGTGGCTAAAGGTGGCGGGCGTGAAGAAAAGTTGAGGATGACTTCAAGTGATGATTGGTGGCGGTGAAGGGGCGCTGCCATTTTGCCCTTTCCGGTCTTA
The DNA here is from genome assembly GCA_005188305.1 of Xylaria sp. BCC 1067. Taxonomy (NCBI): domain Eukaryota; kingdom Fungi; phylum Ascomycota; class Sordariomycetes; order Xylariales; family Xylariaceae; genus Xylaria; species Xylaria sp. BCC 1067. The sequence goes on from SSCS01000001.1 coordinate 4,985,534, forward strand.
AAGAAATAATTAGTGTCAGTTTGGAATAAGCACGAAAGCTTAGCAGGCAATCTGATGCTTGAGAAACTTGAGAAAAGAAGCAAGCACGTAACTCCCGCCTGGTTAGCTATGCCTAAGGGATTTGGCGCATTTGTGGGGGTTGCCGTCCACTAAGTACTCTATGCTCTGTGCGCCTAGTACTAACATGGTCTAGCTCCAAAACTCAAAACCCTCCACCCTGAACACCAATTTACCAAGGGGCGCTCTAGCGCATCATTATAAGAGTCATACAACGGCTGCTGGTTGTAGGCAGACTCTCGCGACTATGAGCTGAACTCGGGGGGCACTGCACATGAGTTCGAGAGTATTGAATTACGGTCCTTGTATACGATTGGTCACCGTTAGGGCATTAGGTCACATTCTCTGGGATCTTTAATTTCAGTTTTCTAAAAAAAAACCAAGGGCCCAACCGAATATTGAGCTTACCTAGCTGTGCCTAAACCAGGGTTCCTCACAGCCTGATGGGTTTTAAGTTAACACACCTAGACTTAAAAGACCTACATGAACAACTTAGGGCTATATTAACACGCCGCAGCAACATGAAAAATGACACATCGCGGTCACTCCGCAACGAAATTGGTGGAGGAGAGCTTTTCTCCAATGTTCGACCGGATGCCTTTGCTAAATAACGAACTCCTAGATTGTACCTGGTCTACACGATAATTGTTCTATCTCCACCAAAAACCACAAAAGGAACAAACCCTGCGTCCTTTTAACTTGAGTCTAACATGAAGGCCCAGAAAAAAAAGGCTGTTTATTTGTTTGACGCTACCTGGCAGGATGGGGTTAACAACAAGTATCCTCTGACCAGCGTTGCAGTGCTCGCAAGGTGTCTCCGACCTGTCGACGAAGAAAACCGTTTTCACTTAGTGTATTGCGACAACGGTATTGGGAACAGGACTGGCAAGATTAATGGTGGCATTGACGGTGTACCCGGAAGAGGTAAGTGTTAGTCTATGGAAAGGAGGGCTGGGCGAAACGGGACCATCTGTTGTTGTAAGACGAGGTGAGCAATAAGGGCCATAACCTTGCTAAAGGCTGCAGGGGTTGCTAACAGTGTTTAGGAGAACCAACAGAGCCAGCTTTACACTGGCGATGTAACAAGGGCTAGTTATCTAGGGCTTGGCTCAAAGGCTGTATTAGATAATAATCAATCTAGGCTCTCAAAGGTCCGTAACCTTCAAAATAGACTGAATCTATCGAGGCCAAAGGCCTCCTATTTATACACAGAATATTGAGGCATTTCCTCGCAATCGCTTTCGATACGAGGCGGTATGTCTCGGTCTGTAGGCGAATTGCAGAGTCCTGGCCTGATAAATATATTGCAGCTGAAAAGGTGAGTCAAGGTGACCAGAAGTGGCAATATTAACCGTGTGACAGGCGACTATTGGGCGTGGTAGACCGAGAGAAATATATGCGCTCGGGACATGAAGATGGGGACTTAGTCTCAATGGAAATTCATTTCAGCGTCTGCCTCCTCCTAGCCCGTGGTGTTGAGTGTGCCGTCCTTAAGAAGTGGAAAACTCAGTGTCGCAACGACCAAGCAGAGTGGAGCTCGGGACCAACAATAGTTCCAGAATGTGAGCTGAGTATGAAAGCCGAGGAGTACACGACGCATGATGCGTTAGATGAGTATGGGTTGATCCAATTCTAGTGTAAGCAGTGGGTGAAGTCAACTACTTCTAACCCTGAGTATGCGCCGAGATTGGAAATGCCCGTCCTGGAAAATTTTGAACCGCTTGGAGATATTGCGACGAAGCTACGGGAGAGTATGAGGTTTGAGAGAAAAAGCCGGCCCCATTAGCAGTCTATCCACCGCTAGGTCACTTGGATAAGACAAGGATAAACCTTAGGTTTTAAAGCTATATGCTTTCTAGTATAGCTTAAGAACATGTAGAATTCCCCCTTTCTCGGCATAAAGAGTAGCATTATTTCGTAAATAACGATTAAAACGAACCCCAGAAATTTACTCCCCATTAACACCACTATAGGAAGCATACTCTAAATCTTCCCCTTTCGTCCATCCTCGGTGACCTTCAACACAGGCCGCAAGTTCTCAGGCTGAATCCTATCCCAAAGACTGCCCTTCTCATTCTCTCTTCGCAGCCACTCCTCTACGGACTTGATCCTCTGCGGATAGATCCTATCCAGCAGGGCGTAATCGCGCTGGATAACCCCCTTATTCCCACCCGAATTTCGCCACAGGGTGAAGAATGCGGTGAAATTCCGCCGGAGGGTCATCGTGGCGGGATCGTTCGGGTCGGCGTTGTATCCCGCCGGTCGCTCAGTACCCGGGCCCCATATTGTGCTTAAGTGCTCTTGGATGTCGCCATCGATCCACTTCGCCGGCTTCCCCGTAACTTTTGTGAACGCGCGCACGTACGCGTCGAAAGTGACGTGCTCAACGGCACATTGGAGGTCCAGCCCGTCCGCCTCACCATCAGCGTTATCGAATAGATACTTCACTGCGACGTTCGGAATCAATAATCATTATTCACAGCGTAATCGAAGAATAATTTGAATGCGGGAGGAGCCTCGCACAAGCCTCTCTACACGAAAAGGGAATGCGAAACTTCTAAAGCGCCTGGTATAGAAAAGAGCGGCCCGAAGGATCACTTACCGAACACGCCGACGTCGTCCAGCGCCGTAAAGGGGATGGCCCCGTCAGCGAGAGGCGCCCGCCAGATGGCGACGCCGTCCTCCACGGACGGCGGGAACGGCGTGCTCTTGCCAATCGTCATCTCGATGTACGGACCAGTGGTGAACAGCGCGCTCCGCATGCGCCCGCGCACTAGGGGGTCCCGATTCTGCGTGAGAATCCACTCGCCGAGACGTCCCTTGGCGTCGTAGTGCCCCGAGTGGAACTCGGGGCGGAAGCCGCTCTTCTTGTATCCGTAGTCTAGGTTCCCGTGGACGTAGAATTTGACCCCTTCTTCCAGGGCGAGTTCCCAGGCCTATGAGATAGAGGTTAGTTTGCGTGTCCAAGAAACAGATTCCGATACTCGTCCGCCTTTATCACTGAGGCGAGAAGTATACTCACTACAGATAGTTAGCATTGAAAGCGGCAGGTTGAGTACATGCACTTGTGCGGTTATGAACACAGACATATTGCTCCTGAGCGGCACATGTTACGTTCGCAATTCACAAGAGCCTATAAGAAAGTGAAAGCCTGTTACCTCGGATAGTCCAGAAGATCTCCGTCTTTTCTCCGCTATTGAACCCATCGATGTTGACGAACGCACCCCAGGCACCTCGGAACGTTTCGCGGAGGGTTTCCTCGGATGCAAAGGAGCCGACGACGCTCTCGATAGGGCCATATGACTGAAGCTCCTTAAAGCGGGCGCTGTTCGTGTCTCGTGTGAGGACGCGAACGGAGTAGTTCCCTGACCCTAAGAGGTCTCGGACGACGGGGACGCCTTGGGCTCCCGTCCCACCGATGATAGCTACGAGACGAGGGGACGACATTTTGAATACGAAGTGTATCGGCTGTGTTAGGTAATGGCGATTTATTTGAATTTATCGTGATGAATCTCTTTGTACGCTTTCTTATTGCCTACAATCTAGTTGAGGGGAGAACACTTAGGCTTTTATATACCTCACAACAGCTCACTACATCACGACATAGCCGCGGCTGAAAGACGCAATGAATTAACTAGTGTTGAATGATACCAAATAGATCTATTTTTTTATCTATTATAAATCATTCTAGTCCCGTCTATTCCCAAGCGCGCGATCAGTAAACGTCAAAGTGAAAAGAAAGGGGTGACGATGTGATCAGTAATCACCGCCCCCCATCCTCCAACCACAAGCCGCCGTCTAAGCACCCGTCGCGGTATTTACGACCGGGTCGAACCGCTTTCGTGCAACGCGGCGCGATATCGCAGCGACTGGTTGTTGAGAAATCATAAATTCATCCTCTTCGTCAGCTCGATGCCCTGCGCAAAGGTGCCGACGCGCGCGTCGATGGCGTAGCCCTGGGCCTCGAGCCGCTTGCACTCGGCGTACAGGGAGGCCAGCGGGGTCGTGAAGGTCTCGATGAACTCGTCGTCCTCGAGGCTGGGCGTGGGGTTCTGGTTCTCCGGCAGCGTTGTGTCTATCTTGACCGAGCAGATGGCCGTGTTGGTGTTCGTCATGCCGGGGTCTTTCCCCTCCCCCACCGTCTTGTTAGCCCCTGTCTCTCTATACTAATACTAGCATGTGGCCGGCTCGTCGAGCCACGACACCGCCCCCTCGCTTGCGGAACTGTCTTGGTATAAAAAGCCCCCCCTACTCACCGTTGAACATGATCGGCGACGTCTCCGACACGGTCCCCACGTACCCCGTCTCCTCCCTGAGCTCGCGCACGGCGGCCTGCTGCACGCTCTCGCCCTCGTCGATTAGCCCGGCTGGCAGCTCGATGGCGACCTGGTTCAGTGGGGGTCTGAACTGTTTCTGCAGCAGGATCTCTGGGCCCGTGGGCTTCTCGAGGATCGCCAGGATGCCCACGCCATCTACGTGACTACTCTCTGCGCGCGTCGTCCGCTCGGCAGACTCCCAGGTGCGTGTGTTGTTCTTGTAGTCGTTGTAGGTTAATCTAGTGTGGGCTGTTAGTGGCACTGCATCATGCGGTGAGAGGGAAGGGAGCTGGGCGCTGAGGCGATAATTGAGTTGTAATGGGCTAGGATCAGGCTTGTTCTGTATACATATGTGTATTGTATTGATACGAGCTTAGATGCTGCTCCTTCAGAGCCGACTGGCTAGTTCATGATCGTGGGTTTAACCACGGGATATTGAGGACATGTAAAGTCAGGGCTACCTTACTTGACCAGCTTAATCCATTTCCCGTCTGTTGAAGCCTAAGAGACAGTATCTGTCAGATCATGATTTCTTGATGTGCGCATCATTGTTTCACTCCCAAAGCAGAAAGCAGGCTACCAGCAGTGCCTCGAGCTTATTTAACCTTCCCCGGACAAGAAGTTCCCCAACCGTTTCACAATGCCCCGTCTCCCCCGTCTCGCGGTGTCAAGCATTGGGCAAGTTGAGGATTTGAACTGAAGAGCGTGGGGCAAATTGTACTTACAAGGGGCTCAGAGCTTATTACTTTGCCGTTTGTGAGCGACATCGTAGGCAGGCAACCCATTTGGGACTTGAGCATCGGAAGAAGGTGGAGTGCGAGATTGCAAGTTTGAATATGCCTCGGATACGCGGTGACAACCCAATGCTTTTGTTGGGCCGTGTGTCGTGCAGCGGTGCTGTTTATTGTCGTGCTGTTGCGCTGGTGTTTTACAGCTGGTTTCAGTGGTGGCGTCACTAAATCGTGCTTTGCAGTGGAGATCGATGACTCCAGCTCCAGTCGTTGGCCCCTGAGCGCTGGACACGTTTTCGCCCGCATGCGCCCCTTAATCGCTCATAAGAACTTGAGTCTTTGAATGGCAACGGTCTAGTCTATTTTTTTTTTTTTACACGCATAAAAAATATAAAACATAATCATTAGCGGTCATTTTCGCGTTTACCTATGGAGGCGCCGGAGGCAACACAGGCTCGCAGGTGTTGCCGCTTGGTTACCGTTTCTTCGTTGAGCGTTTCACCGCCATCCCAATATGCTCTCGGGGTTCTCCGTGGGTTCACCGGCTCTTTCGAGAACCTGGTGCCTATGATAAGTACAATGTTGTTCATCTCCTGCTTTCATGTCACGCTGACGCCCCTTGGCGATGGTTTTGCTCCTACTAGGTACTGATAGGTCGCACATGACTCCTGTTCATGCTTAGATACTAGGGCCCCAAAATCCCTTTCCTATCTTCTTATTGCCTCTGGCGGGTGGTACCCTTCCCCCGGGACTTGGACCGACAAGTAAGAAGGGTTCCTCGCCAATTGAGCTATCCGTCAGGCGGAATCCTTCACCGTCTTTAAATATGGCCGAGTGCAGGCTTGCGAGCGCTTCGGACCAGCTGAGAAGGGCTTTGACTCGCTCGGAATCGCCACCGGATTCTATTTCTAGGGTGCCAGATTGCTGGTCCATTTTGCCACGGATTTTGCCATCGATGATTAGGTAACCCAAGATGTCCTGGACCTCGGCTTGAGAAATCTTAAGTTGTTGTGCAATCCAGCCCAACTTCATTCTTGTGTAGGGCGCAATGAGCTTTACAACTGCCTTAGTCCTCATATTACGAGTCACCTCATCGATGTTTTCCGCGATGAAGGGGTCAGCTAAGATATCCTGGTTTTGCTGGAGAACGTTGACGTATCGGTGCATGTCGTCGCGTTGATATGCATCGACTAGATCAGTCATCGCGGCGATGCGGGGGTCGTTTCGATATGGCTTTGTTTCCTGCGAGTCGAAAGGGTTGATGTCGGACTTCATTAGCATAGTAGTGAGAAGCAGGTACTTGAGGACCTGGATCCGCTGGAGCGAACCGGCCTCGTCGTAATTCCGGAATGACTCGAAAAAGTCACTTTGGGCATCCTTCCAGTTCTCCTCACTCATGTGCATCTTGCCACCACACTCGCGGATGATGCCCATAATTTTGGGGTGCGGCACTGCCGACCGCACCTTAAGCGCCTTTTGGTAGAGTACCTTGAGCTGCTTATTGTTGCGTGTTTCTGCATACATCTGTATCTCGAGAGCGTAAATCTCAAGGGAGTAAGTGCCTTTGCTCGGGTCATCAGTACCGTCGGCTCGCTGGCAGGCCCGCTGGAGTTCGCGGAGCTTTCTGGACACAGCCAAGTATTCTTTACGGTCCAGAAGGAGCTTTGCGAGCTTTATATTTGTCTTGAGCCATAATCGTTCGTTATTGGTGCTCTGGAAACATGTGAGGGTCAAGGAGTAGAACTGTTCCATGCACCGTTGTGCGCGTTCGTGCTCCGACTCCTTCTCGATGAAGTCGAGCATATTATTAATGGATTTCTCGGAATAATTACGCGTCACGGCAGACTTGACGTAGGTAAGAAGCTCGGTGTAGTGCTCCACGGCCTAGTTCTGATGGTCAGCGATAAAGTGATCACCATGCTCAAGGTGCTCGGAGCCCACCTTGTCGTATCTTTCAAGCCGGAACTCGAGTTTGATTGCCTGCTTCAAACCCTTGAACCCCCATTCGCCCTTTTCCTGCTCCAGGCCAGGTATCTCTAGGAATGTTTCAATGGCGTCCTCGGGATGACTACCCTTTATCTGCTTGGCCTTGTAGTATTTGTTCTCGATATCGACGTCGGCGGAGTCATCTTCGTCGTCTTCTTCGTACTCAAAGTCATATCTACCAGATTGTCAGGGACACGCGGCTACCATTACAGGGGAGGTGCATACTCGTCCTCGGACTCTTGCATGAAATCGTCGTCGGACATGTTGACGGCAGGTCCTTAAGACTGATGGTTGTTGGTAATGGATTCGGTTATGGGAGAGATACCAAGGGCAAACGAAATACCAAGCGACCAAGCAGGAGAGAAAGCTTGGAGTAGAGTATGAAGAGTATGGATGCCGGGTGCCAGAACGCTACGTTGGGGATTGAGCAACTTGAAGTGTTGAGGACGGCAATGCAAGGTTGTTGCTGGAAGCAAGACCGCTTGAGCTTGAACAAGGGCGTTCGCAGTAGGCGGGATGCGTTGCGTTGCTGTGGTTATCTTACCCAATCAGTAGCTCAATCTTGAGTATAAAAGAGGTTAGTGCGGGGTTGGCGGCTCAGTGGGCCTGGACTGCCTGTGCTATGTAGGCTAGCGGGGCTGCCTCCTACTAGGTAATCCACTCATCCACAAATCCACAAATCCACACCGGGGGCAGGAGCCTAAATAGGATTAGGTAAGCCGCCTTCGCTGTAGCTTGTTTTCTTTACCGTTTTTGGGTGGCAAGGAGTCTTCACCCAAAACACCCGTCGACCTTCCATCTAATTTCATCTACCGACGACATCTCGCGCGCGCGCACCCACGCTCTCGCGCCAGTCGAGATACCTACACGATATTAAATTAGCATTACTGCTGCGGTTCATTTGAGTCGATCGCTCGATTGCGTAACATAGCCACGCAGCGCGTCGCCATCCGACTCTCCTAGCCCAGCCCAGCCCGGTCGGTCACTTACTGAGAATCAAGGAGTCATCAACATGGGTGGAGATCTGCAGCTCAAGAAGTCGTATCACCCGGCTCTCTTGAAGAACCAGGCCAAGGTCTACGATGCCGAGCAGGCTGCCCTAGCCGAGAGGAAAAAGACCGAGGCGCGCATTCAAGAGATCAAAGAGGAGCGCGCTAAGAAGGAGATCCAAGAGAAACTCGAGGCCGCAGGCGGCCGGAAACGCATCGACCGAGTTGATTGGATGTACCAAGGCCCCAGCGATGGCCAGGGAGGGACAACCGAAGAACTTGAAGGATTTCTCCTAGGCAAGAGGAGAATCGATACAATCCTGACCCGCGGGCCCGATAACGACAACCTCAAAAAACAGGCGTCGTATGATAGTCTTGCTGCACCTCAGAACCCGGCTGTCAGCGCAAGAGATGTTGCAGCGAAGATTCGAGAGGATCCCCTATTAGCCATCAAGCGTCGAGAACAAGAGGCATACGAGGCCATGATGAACGACCCTATCAAGCGAAGGCAATTGCTCGCATCCATGGGGCAACCTGATGATAAACAGTCATCACACGGAAGAGACGGGAAGCATTCGAGGCGCCACAGGCACCGACACAGATCACACTCCCGAGAGCATCGGCATAGAAGACATCGGCGATCAGATTCGCGAGAGCGCGACGACTCGAGGGATAGAAGGCATCGATATCATAGGCGCGAATCAGACGACATATCAGATTCTAGGGAGAGACGGGAAGCGCGGAGAGAGCACCATAAGCGGCGTTCTCCTTCGCAGGAAGACAGACGAGAAGAGAGAGCTGACTATGACAGATCGTACAGAGATCGATCAAGGAGTCCACGTCGTAGTGGCCGCGATGACGATGATTATAAGCGACGTCGGGACCATTCTCCTGAGCCGCCTAGAGAGCGTTGGAGGAACTACCACAATGACAAAGACCGGCGCGATAATCGTGATTATCGCCGAACAGCACCCGATTACGGGAATAGCCAGAATAACGGTTACCAAAAAGGCACGAATGGCTCGGGGCCCACGTTGGATACCGCCGCCGCCGAGGAACGTGCCCGGAAATTGGCGGCCATGCAAGTAGCTGCCTCGGACCTAGATAGAGATCGGGAGAAACGGCTCGCCACTTTAGAAGAACAAGAACGTCGGGCTAGAGAGGCGGATGACAAGGCAAGGGCCCGCGCCGGGGGGTACGCCGACCAGGAGTTTGTCCATGGGTTACGGAGGAAGCTCATTAGTTAGATACGTGGGTAGTGGTCGGCATGGATTTACCGTGAGGTGGAGGGATGCAGTACCCCTCATGTTCGAACTCTTATACTGCGAAGTTAGACATATATGTCATCGTGCTTCAGTCGGAGTATCCACAATACATAAGAAATTCATACTTAGTTATGGCTTCCTATTACGTGGTGATTGCGAAGCGTCGCTGCTACCCTAACCCTAGGGATGTCTAGTCTTTAAGAGGTATACATATGAGCCTCGGAAGGAAATGTTGGAGAGACGAATGACATGTCAGTAGCGCGAGGTGAAGAACTGATGTCATAACTCAACAAATCGTTCGTCGAAAAGTTTCATCACCTGAACGGTGGAAAGCGAGAGCGGTTCCAAGGCTTCGGCACTGTATCAGCTCAGCCCAGCCCAGCCCAGCCCGAATATCCGCTCCGCCACCGAGATCTAGTGTATAAAAATTTCTTGCGTTCTCTGCAAGCCAAATTCGACGGCGAGCCCAAGGGGCTGAGCACAAGCAAACGCATCAAGGATGATAGCGCCCACAGACCTCTACACCAGACTGGATGGCGCATCAAGGTTCCGTTGGCGGGCCTTACCGCAGCTTAATTATGCTGCAAACTTCGTATAGTTGCGTTCGCTACAAGGCTTTTCGCGGTGGCGTTCGGGATCTACAGGCTGCATTATACTCGTGCGACCAGCCTACGTAAGTACTATAGCTGAATCATTGATCAGAAGCCTGCGACAATCCCCAGTCCACGGGTAACATAATGCAACAACATATACAATCGTAGACGGCCATTAACATGGACACTTGGTTTGAATTGATTAGTGCAGACACAGTCTCATGGTTGCAGCACGATTCAGGGGTAATCCACAAAAGCTGCAGGTGTCTTTTGATTAACCAGCTTGGAGCGGGATCCGGGGAGATCGCATCGTCAGGGACCCGCGCAGTGCCCGAGCCGGGACTGTTCTTCGCCCGCATCTAGATTGCAGTGTCCACAGACGAAAAGGGTTGAATTTGTGGTTCGTTGTCATAAGTGGCTCGAGAATGCCGGCCTTGGGTATAGTAAGTAAAGTACTTACTTAGTGTAAGAGGTATGTATAAGCCAGGGAGTATGAGTATAGACAACCTTGCCTACATTAAGTATGTACATGGGCTCCGCTTGCGATGGACCGCGGGCGTGTGCGAGATCCACTCACCGCTCGTCTAAACCGTCTAGTGGAGGCTTACAGGGCATCTAGCAGGCTTGGCATCGCTATAGCGTGCCGTACAGCACGCTGTCGATGTGTTCTAGGTCCCACCTCTGTACTACGCTACCTCGCTGGGGTACCTGTAAAGTATACTTGGTAGGCAGGCGTCTTCAGATCGAACCCACTATTGGCGCAGCCTTCATTTCCATTTCCATTTCCAATTTCTCCCGTCCAACTCCTCCTTCACCAATTGCCAACCGTGCCAACGACGCAGTAAATCCCCCCAAGCACCGACCAAACTCGCGACATCGCCGCACTCGTCACCGCAAACCATCGAGCGATTAGGTACCTCATTCGAGCCGAGTACGCACCGAACGACGTCTGCCCTCACCTTCATCGACTCATCTCATCACCACCGAATCTCCCGTCCGACTGTCCACCCCTTTCTATAAATTACGATATAGCACCTATCACACCCACCACATCTCAAAATGCCGCTCTGTGGATTGGGAGGATCTAAAACAGTGCAGCGCAAGCTGGTGCTCCTGTAGGTTGAACCAACTCTCCGGGCGCCAGGCGAGGCCCCCCGGCTTACCAACATCTTGTTCTAGTGGTGATGGTGCATGCGGAAAAACATCTCTGTTGAACGTCTTCACAAGAGGATACTTCCCGACAGTCTATGAGCCTACGGTCTTTGAAAACTACGTTCACGGTCAGTTCTGCTCCTGCACTTCCACTCTACTCTGACCCTCGTATTCTCGCATGCCAAAACATGCACGCTAGGCTGCCAGGTTATGCGCGACGCTGGGCTCATACCGACTGATTATTGATGCAGACATTTTTGTGGACAATGTGCATATCGAGCTATCACTGTGGGATACAGCAGGACAGGAAGAATTCGATCGTTTACGGAGTCTTTCTTACGACAACACCGATGTCGTTGTGCTTTGCTTCAGCGTAGACAGCAAAGACTCGCTAGAAAACGTCGAGAGCAAGTGGATCGGCGAGATACAAGAGAACTGCCCCGGTGTGAAACTCGTCCTTGTTGCCCTCAAGTGCGACCTGCGTGAAAATGGCGAAGAGGAGGAAGAGGGCACCGCTGCCGATGGTGCGAAGCGCGAGAAGAAGCCTATGATCGAGTACAACCAGGGCCTCGATGTGGCACGGCGGATCAAGGCTATGCGATATCTAGAGTGCTCGGCCATGAGGAATCGGGGTGTCAATGAAGCCTTTACGGAGGCTGCTCGCGTCGCCCTGAGCGTCAAGCCCAGCGGCGAAGACGAATCTAAGTGCGTCGTCATGTAAGATGGCTATCATGAAAACTGACTCGCAGCACCAGCAGAATCCCCGCCATATTACGATTCTTACGAAAATGACGGGGTTCAAAATACCCTTTGGCAGTTCAGCTATCTTTTGTGGCTGATTTATTGCACGCTACCGCGGCGACTCGCGGCAGTGGCGCAAGTTTTTTGATGTCGAGGGTTATCCACGCCTTGTTTTACACTTATCTTATTTTAAACACCATTCTTGTACATATTACTTACCCCTTCGGTGTTGCGCATATACACCTACACTTGTGTCGATGTCGTTTTGTGTTGTTTAATTATTTTAATAAGACTGGGGTCACCCCCTCGGGATTGGCACCTCAAGATGGCGGCATCTTTTTTATCGCGCATGCTTTAGCTAGACTTTCAACTTTAACTATGAGGGAACAGACTGCTGGTTTGGCTTGCGAGGGCAATGACACCTTGCATCCCCTCTGCCCCTTTCTTTTGTCATATATCGCGCGCTGCTTTTCAGCAAGCCAGGTCAGGAGTGACAGAGATGTACTAGTCCAGATGTCAATTCAATGTTACGCAATACGTGACTGTGGCTGTACTCTTGCCTTTGCATCGTGATTGATTGTTCAGTTGTTGGGTAAGAATAAGATTATCCCCAAACCTACGAGAGAATTCATAGGGTTGGGAGGTATGCACCAACACGCGTACTCTTTCTAAGAATACAACACGGGAACATGACTTTCGCAGCTATTTTCAAATCGGGGGGGGGGGGGAGGCAATGACCCTTGAAGTCGCGTTCACCAGATATCTTACGTGTCTTCTCGTTACTTTCCTCCCTTGGCGGGCTGCGGTTCTTACATCATAGCATGGCGCAGGGAAGGGTCAGGGTGGGAACATCATATCATGCCTAGCCCAGTAGCCGACGGCAACTAAGAAATAGTCTAACACTATATATATACACATAGGCTAGACTGCGTACGTAATTTACATACGCTTGACACTTGACACTTGACACATCATACTTGACACTTCACATTTCGATCTCGTCAAAGTTCTACACAGTAATCGACGGCTAATTCTGCCGTCAGCAACAGCCGATGTAACCGTACCGCCACACCCCAGAGCCCGGCTGGCTGTGCGCCGCAGCTAGCTGCGCCTGGAGATCGGAGATGCAATGGCATGGGGAAAGGGAAGCGAGCCCCCGGTCATCCATCAGAGGCTGACACCTCTGTCGATCCCCCACGCCTCGACGCGCCAGGTTCCATGGTACGCTCGTCGCGATGGCTCGTTGGGCGTCTGTCATCCGACCATCGCTAGTTTAGTGGCCGCCCTGCTCAGCTGTGTTTTCGTGACAGTGGCTTGGTTGGTGGATGGGCGCGCACTGCTGACTAGAGTATTGCCGGTTTGCAGTGACGTCTGTGGCATTGAGAGGGCTCGGTTCTGGCGGGGCTTCACATCGCCTATCTGCGTGCCGCCAGATCGGTTCTCTGGCGATCTTCGCTCCGGCTGAGACCTCGTTGGTTGGAAATCTTCCCGCGCGTTTCTGGTCAGCTTGGTTGGAACATTCATGTCACGATCACGTCAGCGGTAGGCCTATATTTTCGAAGCGTCAATTTGCACACGTCGAATGCAGCCATGGCTCACTGGGCCCTGTATCATTGCTATCTCATTTTCCCATATGCTATTATCGATAATACCCAGTCTACCTGAATCCAAAATGAGAAGTTCGGACTGTCTGCGCCATGCTATAGCAAAGAAGAGAAGGGGGGGAAACACGAGAGGGAAGGTGTAGAAATACAAGCAATTGCGCCTGCTTGACTGTATATGTATTGTCCAGACTGTGAGCGACTGGCGGTTATATGCGAAAATGGTAAAAATAAGAACATCTCGCCGCGAGACGACGAAACGTCGAGCTTCCGAGTGATGTTTAGTTTGTTGAGACCCGTCTAGATCCGCCTTTTAAATATTGGGTGGATAAGTGAAGAAACAAAAATCTTGAACCACACTGCACTTCAAAGCGGCAATGTAAAAGAGCCAATATTTCAAAGCTCGAGACAGAAGCAAAATAACTAGACATTAATACAGAGCAGAGGCTAAATGCACCTTTCAGCCATTCAGCGCAGCTCACAGTCCGCTATCAATCTGGTTGGGGGCGACGCGCGAGGTGAAGGCGTCCCAGTCGCGACAAGTCTGCTTGACATTGTCGGGGATGGTGTACTTGCGGATCTCGTCGGGCAGGAAGACCATCTGCGAGAAGAAGCCCGCCGACGCGTGCCACGCGATGTGGCAGTGGAAGGGCCAGATGCCCGGGTTGTGCACGTCCATCTGCACCACGATGTGTCCGAAGGGCTGCACCATCTGCACGTCGCGACGTATAGGGTTCGCGGGCCGAACCACGGTATTCCCATCGTAGTTGCCCGGCCCTGCTGACAAGATATACATGTTCATGCCGTGGGTGTGCATCGGGTGTGGCCTAGGGGTGTTAGGGCAAGATCTAGGACGGGGAAGAAAGTATGGACTTACGCTGGCGTGGGGTTGTTGACGATGATTCTGATCGACGAGTTGCTGCCGTAGTCATAGACATTCATCTCGGGCTCAAACTTCATGCTGTTGTTCCCCAATTGCAGAAGCGTCGGTTTGTTGTAGTCTACTCTGGCCGCCACACCCTATAACGCTAGTCAGCTCGTCCGCTGCCTTTGCACACGGCGAGCAACGGGAGGGGAAAACTTACACCAAACTGCCAGAGCAGGTTTCCTGATGCGTTCCTAAACATGTTGATGTCCATGTTCTGTGTCCAGGAAGGTTCGGGAAGCGCCATGGGATAATAAGGCTCGGCGATCTCGAGAGCGTCGTTGGCGCACGTCTGGGGATCAGGAACATCCCAAGGGGTGCTGGTAGGAATAGTGTCCGTGTCGGCCTTGTCGTAGTAGATGACGGCACGGGCGAAGGGTTGCTTGGCATTAGAGCACGAAGTCAGGTTTGATCGCAGCCAGTAGGCACATTCAGTGCCATTGGCCCTGACGAGGACGTCGACACGCTGTCCGACGCCGATAGTGACAACTTTCGTGTCATATGGTTTGATCTCGACGAAATCGTTGGCGATAACGGTCATGATGTGGTTATCGATTGAAATGCGCTCTACACCCTCGGAGCCCGTGTTGACGAATCGCAGACGGTGCGTTTTGCCACTTTGGAACTTGAACTTCGAGAGGCCGGCGTTGCTTGTGCACCTTGTTAAGTCGCCAGCATCCATGGTACCGCAATCAAAATTCATCCGGCCATTGATTAGATTGTTGTCGGAGAATATCCGGCCTTCAAAGCCAGGCGCCATGACTTTCTTGACCGTCGTAAAGTAGTCTTCATGCCACCAGTCTAGGCGATGTTAGATGTAACAGAGGGCAGTTCAATCACATAGTTCAGCTTACCATTAACCATGATCGGACCAACATCAACATCGTACCTAGCATTGGATGGCCCGTAGACGACGACGGGCCCAAATAGACCACCGGAGTATTGAGCCGAATAATGAGAATGGTACCAAGAAGTGCCAAACAGCTCGGCGCGGAACTTGTATGTGAGACTCTTGCCGGGTGCTATAGGACACTCCGTTACGCCGGGCGTTCCATCCTCCCAAGGGGTGTGTGTCTGGAGAAAGCCATGCCAGTGTATAGCCGTGCCCTCCTGAGGCTCCTCTAAGATATTATTATGGACAGTGACCTCGATATAGTCGCCCCAATTTGCTTCTATCAGTGGGCCCGGGAACTGTCCGTTGACTAGGATGACGCTTTTTTCATATCCGTCTGGTGCTATCACGCCACGACTGATGTTGAAGTCATACTTTCGAGTGATTTGGGTGTATGGCCCCTGGGTATAGGGATTGCTATTCTCAGCCGTCCTCTGGCCCCATGGGATCGTCAACGAGCTCTTGTAACTATCAGTTCCGATCCAATTGGGGAGCGAAGGTGCGCCGAATGTGCCCCATAGGGATGTTCTGTTGTTCACGTTAGTCGAAGGTCGACGTGTGACTTGGGGAGACTTGCCCGCCCTGTGCTGAAGGTGATAATCCTGTGACGAGACTCGTCATTCTAGCCAGAAAATCCATCTAGGGAAAGGGAGAAAAAAGGAGCGACAGGACGGCTTCACAAGAGCACTAGTATTATGTAGACAAAGATTGTATGTAAAGGAAGGAATGTGAAAAAAACCAATAGGCAACGAACACACTAAAAACCTAATGAGTGGCATGGGAAATCCATTCTTGCTATGGAATGGGGCCTCATGTGTTCTCTTATATGATAAGGGGCCTTAGTTTACTACATGTTAAGACATCTGCCAGTCCGAGACTCAAGGGGATCGCCATATTGTTAGTATACGACGCCCTGCTTCCTGGCCACACCTAGCCGAAATGCGGCAGAGCTGACAAGCAGGTGGGCTTGTCCATGTACGCCTAGAAAGATAGTCAATACATAGTCGGCAAGATAACATACCACGAGCGGGTACTGGGGTAATCGGGGCCATCTCAGCCGCCACCAACAGCCACGAGGCGCTCGCGAGCGGTGACCGGCGATGCCAGGCCTACGGATGAGCGACACGTCCTAGCTAGATCTAAATGTCTCTGATTAGTCCACGCAGCATATGTTGTTTCCGATCTGTGGATTGAGACATGAATGCAAGGTAAAGCCAGCCCTCAACCTATCATGTTGAACGATGGCTATAGCTTATCATAGCAGCACTCTCTATTTGCATTGCACGGTCGTGACCGCTTGGCTGGAAGAAGTGGCCATTTTCCAAAGCACTTGGTACAGGAGCCGTCCTTAGTGTCGCACAACCTACCAAGGAGTTCATCAGCTTAGGTTGTAAGCAAGGCAGTTGTCACATTATGCGATCAAAAATATCCTTGCAGCATCACGTCCACCCCAAAAAATACGCCGATAAGAATACGAAAGACTACATGCACGTGAACGGACGGCAAGAATAGACGCGCAGCAGCGGCAGTCGAAGCGGCAGTTGCGGCAAGGGATTTTCGTCATAGTTCATTGCTTTTCTTAAGCCACCTTCTCAGGCGTGATCTGACAGCGGCACGAATCGTGGCTTACTCTAAGGTCTGGGCCGGAGATTCAGCGCATAAGATGACTTTTTAGGGCTTGGGGTGGGAAGAGAATCGAGATACTCTAGGCGCAAAAGCATCACCACTGTGAAACAGTCCCGGTGAGAGATGGTGCGCGGTGACTCCCAGGTCAGACCTGATCTCCAGCCGCACTAAGTGCATGAGAGGAGATTATATGGTCCCCAGAGCGTTTAGTGTCTGGAGCTCACTTATGGAAAAGTTGAGCCGACCGGTCCTGTTGGCGTCTCGATCTGAACCGCATCACTAATGCATTCCCTTCCCTGCATTAGGGTAGATTTTGGTTTTGCAAATCCTCTAATCGAGGAACTCATAGGAAACCCAGAGTTGATTTAATTGTTGGGCGCGTTATATAGTCTCATTATGAGCTACAGAAGAATTTGGTTGAACAGGGTTGGAGAGCACCTTTTTCGATGGTGCAATAACCACGACTCTGCAATGCTCAGATTCCGCGTGCACGGTGGCAAATATAGAGCGAGGTCTTAACCAGAGTGAGCAAAGTGCTTCTTCATTCCGATCCTTCCGAGACTAAAACTGGTATCGAGTGCAAATAGCTGTGTTTGTTGTACAAATAGTACAGGGACCTGGTAGGTCGCATGGCTTTCAGGCCCGGCCTACGTGGCTACGTAGGATGATCATCATCAGCCAAGGTTGGCGCGACGCAAACAGACAGCGACGGCAGATGGGATTATTGGCTGCGAGGTCGGTAGGCTTGTTGAGCCGCCATTATAAAAGGTCGTCGTTGTGCCCGAGCAAAGGCTTCGGCCGCAATGGGTGACGCGTCGGTTCGTATAACACTGCCTATTCCCATGAAGAATCTGATTTTCCATCACCATGATTAGCCGACGATGACCGGTGAGGTAGCTCGTGTCATTTCCAGCACTCACCCAAATGTGGCGCCGGAGCCCGCCATATACTGCCCAAGCGTCCGCATAATACCATTCGTGCCAGCTCCATATCGGAAGATGTTAACGGTCCCTACGCCAAAAGACGCTGTGTCAGAGAGGGTAGAGGAGGATGGGGTACGGGGAGCGGACCGAATATGAAACCGATAATAACACCAACAGCTACGAAAGTGTTAATTGCATTGATTGCCTGTCGGAGCCTGGGTCGTTCCCAGACTTACTGCCTCCCATCATAGCACCCATTTTTACTAGAGATGTCGTCAGTCAGACACTTGTTGATCCATGCCTCCAGCAAGGGGTGGCCACATACACTTCTCGGTGGTCGAAGGACCTTGCGGCCCGCGGTTCGATGGCATTGGCGGCATTTTGGCTGGGTATCTGCCGGCGGTAGCAGTAAAGGGTAGAGAGGTGAGGGTAGAAAAGGAGGCTCGACTGGTGTGCTGTGGTAGCTACCGAGGATCGAAGTTGCGGGCGAGGCGGTCGCGCCGGGGTCGCATGTAGCTCAGCTGCGTGAATGGTTCGATGGCTGCTGTGCCTGGCGGCAGGGTGATGTGATGCGATGCGATTTTATGCATCTGATGATGGGAAGCTCCCCAGATCTTGGCGCGGCTTGCGCTGGTCGGGCTAGTCTAATTCGGCCGGCCTACCCTGCAGACAAGACGACGGCTGCCAATCAGGCTCCCCAGCCGTTCTCCAGTTGACGGCGGCTCTGGTTCTGTCAGCTTCGTGTCGCACACCCATTTAGGGTTAGCGCGCTTGTACTTTTGCCATTCGGCTTAGTCAATGCCTAAGTACCTAGGTACCTTAGGTATCTAGTAAGTAGCCACCTGACTGATTATGAATATCTAGGGAATTTACTTATGCATAGAGAAACGGAGCTCAAAACGGTTGTCTACTATGTTTCCAAGCTTATATAAACGGTCACCTAATATTCGAGAAACGCCGATTACGATAGTAGAAACGGATGCTGTATCGGCCATTATATCCGGGGGACTCAGCCAATACTGCACGTGCTCCGGTGTAGCACCGTCCCTAGGTAATCTTCGCCACTTCCGAAGGAGTGTCCACTTCTCAAGTTTTAGAGCCGGTTTTGCCTCTGCTGCAGCGACCCGTGAATGGCTGTGCCGCCCCACATCCTATTGTTTGGCACTACAGTATCTAGGTAGACTTTATTTACTGTAGGTCCCTCTCCTAGAAAGTACCTACTGTATAGAATCCCGCGTCTTTGCACTACGGAGAGCGAGAATCATGTGCCGAAGTAGATACCCAAGTCAGTAGGTACCTAGGTAGGTATCTAGGCGTCACCCTGCATACGCTGCCTTGGGTAGGTTAGGTACATATGCATGTGTGCATGTGTGCATGTGTGCACATGGATAACTTCACAATCTAGACCCGGTATCTGCATATACCCCGATATCAGCGTGGGGCGCACGGACAGCGAAGAAATGACCCAATAGGACGAGGCTCTGCCGGTCGAGACAATGGGCTCTGTCGCTCCCGCACTAATCCCTTCTTAGTAAGGGCGCTTAGCAATGTCGCTGGATTGATTTCTGAACAACCTCCTCTCCACGTACCTGGTACTGCACCTCACAGCCCAGCATCGCGACGCGACGGGACATCACCACATCGACAACTCTATCCGGATCTGTATGCTCTCTGCGCCCGTATCCCGGTGTGTATGCTCCTCCCCCGACGGCCACAGCCGCTTGCTTGATGGCCCCTGCGCAAGACAATCGCTGTGGCGCCAACAATCCCTCCCTGCGTTCCCCGTCTCGATCGTCCTGTTCCGCGTCCACTCGGAACCCTCTCGCTAATACGTCTCCGGTGTCCAGGCCCTCTTGCGCGACTGGCCACGAAGCGGCGTCTGATCGCCTGCCCTGGCGTTCTGCATGTCATACATCGACATTTCATCGTCGCTGAACGGGTAGAGCGGAGACAGATAACCGCAGCCCTGACCCGACTCGCCGACCTCGACACGAGCTCCCGCAGCCTCTCCATCGATATATCCCGTCGCTTCACACACCTCCGCCCTCGTATTTTCCGCTTCTGCGTCAGATTCCCTCATGACGGCCGTCGCGAGCCCGCCCGCCTTCACCCAACACAACAGGCCGACCTGGGGCGTGAACGGGATGAATGGTGGTCACGCTGGCCAGGTTATGAACCCGGATGAGCTCAACCGCGTTCTTATGCCACGCAAGAGCCTGCAGAGAAATAACTCGTCCTCTTCGATATCGTCTACCTCGTCCTCGTCGTCTACGTCTACCCTTTCGACCTCCACCTCGCAGTCTAACGGCCCTCCCGCAGCCCTCTCTGCTGCTGTGACCCTGTCTGGAGATGTGAGCTCCTGGCCTAATGCTACCCCTGCCGCGCAACGCAAACGACCCCAGCCCAAGGTTCCCTGGCCAAATCCCAAGCCCGACTCCCAGTCAGATTTTGTTCGCATGGCGACAGGGCGACCACAATTAATGAATGGCCTGAATGGAACAGGCCCTTTGCATGCAGCTCCGTCTATCGTCCCCTCTCAAGGCCAGACGACTCCCCAACAGGCCATGACCCGGCCGATGGTCGAATCCTTACCCTCGGGCAACCCGCCAGTTCTTTATCTCTTATCTCTTAATGGTACTTTTGAGCGCAAGACTATATCAGTCCCATTTTCCCCTGATACCCTTAGGATCGGTCGTCAGACCAATGCGAAAACAGTGCCAACTCCGGTAAACGGTTTTTTTGATAGCAAAGTGCTTTCTCGCCAACATGCCGAGATATGGGCTGATCGCCATGGCAAAATATGGATCCGGGATGTTAAGTCGTCCAACGGGACATTTGTGAATGGCACACGATTATCGCAAGAGAACCGCGAGTCTGACCCACACGAGTTACAAACGGGGGACCACCTAGAACTTGGCATCGATATCGTTAGCGAGGACCAGAAAACCGTTGTTCACCATAAAGTCGCCGCTAAAGTCGAGCACGCTGGGTTTTTCAACGCTTCAAGTAATTTGCTCGATGTTAACTTTGGAGAGCTCGACCCTGCAAACAGCCCCATGATGATGATGGGCCCCCCAAACCCTGCACCTTTACGTCAACGAACTGGGAGCCAGTCATCTATGGCCAGCAATGGACGTATGGTCCAGGGAGGTCCGATTATGGGACCTCAGGCCAATGGTATGGCACATCAACGGGGTTTCTTTTTCTCGCCCATAAGTACAGAACAGATTGTTAAGAAACTACAGGTACGTCCATTATAAATATTGGAATCCCCAGTGCAGTTCCGTTAACGTGGTTTGCAGAATGAAATGCGCAATGCGCGTCTTCAGTCCCAGGACCTAGGAACAACTGATAATTTTGTGCACGCTTTACTTAGTAAAGAAGACATTAAAGATATCGAAAAGCCAGAAGCCTCTGAGCCCACAAAGCCTATCGTTAATGGAGGTGGCTTGTCATTCAGATCAGACAACAAAACTAGGTTCTCTGATCCTCCTGCTCCCCCCCCACAGCAACCCCTACCCGAAAAGCCGGATATTCCGTCCTTGAAGCGGGGCATTACCGAACGCGCCAAATCACATCCTTCAAATATATCACCTATTCGCCATGAAGGTAACGGCAGCCAGATATTGCAGCTTACAGAAGCGCTGAACAGCGCAAAGAAGGAGATAGAGTCCCAAACCTCGCGTGTGCGAGACTTGGAAGAAATGCTTCAGCGAGAGCGACAAGCCCGGGAGTTGGCGGAGGACTTGGCTAGGAGACTAGAAAAGCATTTAGAAGAAGCTTCCTCCAGTGCACCCCCACCGTCAGGGGAGTCAGAAACTGAAGAAACATCACTTGACGCGACCTTCGAGCCGCCGAGCGATGAAAATACTCCTGTGGGGCCTGTCGACACTCCTATGCTCGACACCGATAAATCTGCGCCACCAGACACCGAACTCATCGAAGCTTCGGCCACTCAGCTGCACGCGCAAATAGAGTCATTAGTACTCGAGATCAAAGATCTTCGGCAGGAACTTGATATTTTCAAGCAGCGAGCTGAGGTGGCGGAAAGTGAGAGGGATACCCAACGCAAAACCTTGGCGGAAATGGTACTGCAGATTCGACAAGACGCCGAGGCAAGGGAAATTGCCGAGAAGGAGAGTCTATCCAAAAGTACTGAGAACGAAGATATGGCTGGCGACAGCGAAGTCATTAGCAGCTCTCAGGCAGTGAGTAGATCATCGTCAACTTCAAGGCACAGCCGGCGAATGTCCGACAGTTCTCGTGATCAACCCGGCTTGTCGCAATCCCCCACATTAACACCAAACACGGTAACTCCTGTGGCAGCTTTGCCGAATCAGGCGTTCGCAAACAGCATTCCATACGCCTCGATGATAGGCGTGGTTTTGATCGGTGTAGGCTTAATGGCGTATATAAACGGGTGGCAACCTCAACCCCGACTAGAGAGGTGATCCAAACCCCCGGAATTCCTGTTGAATTTCCCAACATTATCATTAGTCGGCCTCTCGCATCAACGGGCATCGAAGCGACAGTTTTCCCCTTTGTATCTATTCTATACGGCTAAAAGCCCTGGTTCTTTTGCGTGAAGGCGGGCGCCCAGCCACTGTAACATGATGAGTTTAAAGAACTCAATGGTTCGAAGATGATTTCGAACTGTTAGTTTCTTGTATGATGGGCTAGGATCTCGGGTCGAATATTCCTAGGCGCAGCATCGCACGGTCTTTCAGTTTTTTATTATCATGTCATCACCCAAGAGCGTGTAATTTATGAGAATAAGATGCGAACGAAATCAAAACCCGGTCAGGTTATGATCCTCAACAAGTTCCTCATTCTGTACAGTGCATATATGACTGCACTCGACTTGTCGTTGGCCGTCCTCAGCTCACCGTCCCCGTACCCCCGGATGCGCCCTTCGGACTTCGTTTTCACGTCACGAGATGACGGAGGTCGTACAAGGTCTAACTGACCTGTCGACGCTGAGTTTTGGGTGCACAATCCATTCCCTTGCGTCGTCATTATTCAATTATAACCACTTGACTAGACCTCCTGAGCATGGCAGTACTACCTTCCTCATATCCGTCGCAAGAAAGAAAGGCCAACCCTATATGAGAACCTCGTATACTGGCGAACAACATCTTGCGCCTCCATTTAAGGGACGCTAGTTGTGACCACAAGCCACTCTCGCAGAGATACGTGGAGATGCCAACATGGTTTGGTTCAATGCTTTGTTCACATACATAACCGCCTTCATATCCCGTCGGCTTTTTGCGTCCATAGCCCATAGCATCTGCCACTCTAACCCTGGCTTAAGCATCACATTTCTCTACCCCGACAACCATGGCATCCTTGCTAGGAGTATCGGGTTACGATCTTCTACTTAACCAGATCGAAGTTCATCAAGATATCTACGAAACCTACCACTTTGCTTCACGATATAACCTAGTCCAAAAGCTTAAGCAAAAATGGCCGAAACGAGCGAGTTTCGAGGCATTCTTAGCTAATACCTCCCTAGATGCCCCGCACGTGTGCTTCATTCGCGTCAGAGAAATACAGACGCAGATACCCCAAGTAGCCTTCCGACTCGCTACCGAACGAATCTCGGCTCAAGAAGAAGGGCTGCGGAATAGAGAGAAGTGCCCCGTTTCCCTCTCCCAACTTAAGGTCGATGGAATAGGATACCAAGATTACTGGAAGGCCTTGGTGAAAGATGTAGCGACAAAGCTACACTCGCTCATCATTGACTCGACCCCCACTCTTGACTTGAACAACGCCGACGCCTGCCTGCGGGCCATCGAGAACGCTGAATGCCTCTCGCCCAGTCACCGCGCCCACCACATCTGTTTCGTGGAGGGCGTCGCCCGCGCGTACGACCGGACGTCGGGCTGCAATCTCACCCGGGACCGGACCATCAAGTGCGAAATGGAACAGGGCCAAGCCGAGCCAACAAAAATGCGGCGGGTGACGGGAGACGATTACGTGGAGCGCACGAAGGTGCGACGCTTGACGAAGGCGCTCGAGGGTCTTTTCGAAAACGGGGCTGGCAAGGTCGTCTTTTTAGTCCCCAGCGACTTTGCGGAGCTCGACTATTTAATCGCTGAGTGCCGCCATGTGGTGTTCTTTGATTACTAGATACTCGAGCCTCGGAAAGCGTAGTTATGAGGCTGCTTTGTGGTACTGGAACTACGCCGGCATCTCTTGATACCTTATGAATGGATATTAAATACCATTTCGAGTATTACGTATGTACGTTGGCCCTACTCACGGGTTGTAAAGTCTGTGTCTAAGTGTTTATCTCGTACTTGTGCCACATACTATTGCTCGTAAAACGTCTTACAACCGCTCGTGTCATCAGTACACTACCACCGGCAAAGTGGAGGCTCGGCTAAAATAGCCCGTTGGTTCTCAGCAGCAATACCTATGAATTCCACGAGGTCTAATAATGAAACCTGTTTTATATGACAAAAGATTGGTAATGAAGTGGGGTCATAGACTCAAGGGTAGGGCCTACCAATAGGGGATTCTATTACCGCAAGGTGGTCCGCCACGACTTCAACAAGGCAGAATACTGGACTTTCGGAAGCCCACATATTAATTCTATTCGCCGCGTTGTTAGATGATTGTTTCTCTGGCTGAATACACTGATGGGAATAACGTTGGTCATCCTACTTACTTTTGGTGAGTACCAAAAGTCCCCGTGAGCACTGGTCCTGCCCTCATACAGGTTGTTTGACACCTGTGCGACGGTAGCCTCACTCAGCAGAGCGTTAAGTGAAACGATCGAGTAAAAAGTATTGGGTGCTTCATAGTATATTATAGCTTGCGTGACTCATATCTCCCCACCCTCCCTCATTATCTTTATTCTTTCTTTTACGTTCTCTTTCAACCTCCCCCCCTTTTAATCCCTTTCTAGTTGTGCGAGAAGCAAGGTCGACGTGTTGATTTGTCCGTTATGTTTGCCTTCGCGGCATGCAGCCCTATGTAGCTCTAGGCTATCCCTAGCAGCCCACTTGCATACTATTCGTAAGGCTCGAGCAAGTGTACAGCCCATAAGTTCTCTCTGCGAGGAGCAAAACTGACTCTTAAATAATACGGCTGAATTCGGATTAAGCCATGATCACAGCTCCTGTAGAAATATCCTTTTATTGGCAAGGTATGAGACCTTACGACTGCTAAAAGACTTATTGACCGAACGCCAACTACTAAATTTAATTCAAGTAGGTATATCGAATATCTAAAGAGTAGGGGTCCGTCTCCTTAGAGAAAAAGCTTGTAATTTGCTATTCTATGTCTCTCACTGTAAGATGGAACTGAACAAAAGCGTCGCCTAAATCTAACGAACTAGAACCTGTATCTGGGTAAGCAAAAGAATCGACACTACGTGATATATTGTGTATATTTTTTTTTCCAAAGTTTTCTGTAATATTTCCAGTATGTCTTTTTTAAGTTTCCTCCCGGTAATTTAAAACCAAGCGGATCATATGGCTTTCTTTTAGGCCTTCATACGAATCAAGCAGGGGCGATGAATATGGTGACAACTGCATTTTCAGAACAGCACGACAAGGACCGTAGATTATTTTGAGAATATTAACATAGCTTATGAATCCTATCCAATTTAAAACCTATGAAGCTCAAAGTTATCCCTCAAAGCTCATAACTCGTCGGCCCAAGCTTGTCTTGATTATAATATTATTCAAACCAATGAAGCAAACTTAATAGAATGGACGAAAAGAATTACATGGCATGTTGAATGGCAAGCCTTGATTCAGCCCTACGCACTATCTACAATTAGAACACGGTCGCTCTCTCGCCCATCAACCTTTATGACAGTTTTGCTGGAGATAACGGCTGAGCGGGCTCCATTTGCGCCTAACTCCGCACAGTCTCAACATGCCCAACTTCGCTGATTATACGGGGCGCCAAGCTGCCAATGCTGATTCCCCAGGCATAAACTGAGAACCAGCACCTCGATTGAGAAAGCGACTTCTGCATTCGCCCACACAGCTTCTGGGTCGGGGGAGTGTAAGGCCCGTATGATCATCGAGACCGTGACCCAAGCCGCAACCCGCGGGCTCAGGTCCGGACGTTCTGGGCACTTCGATTTTGCTTATACCTATAAGTATATATTATGTGCTTGTAGAATCTTCTCGGATACGTTCTACATCTAGATACACTTTCACGTTCAGACCTCGGCAAAATACCCAATTCTTCTCTACATTAAAATACCTTTCCATATTATCTTAAATCACAGTGCAATGTCAGCTGGCAGAGTCGTACTTGTAACCGGTGCCAGCAACGGCATTGGCTATGAAACTGTGAAGGCCTTCCTTCAGTCACCAAATCCTTACTATGTGTATCTTGGGAGCCGATCTCTAGAGAAGGGCAAAGCCGTACTCGAACAGATTCACGCTGAATGCCCGGATACTACCAACACCGCTGAATTGATTCAAATCGACCTAGGCAGCGACGAATCGATAGAGAGGGCTTTTGAAGTAGTTAAGAACGGCCAAGGCCGTCTCGACGTCCTTATTAATAATGCCGGTAAGCACATTGTTCTTAAATCTTAACAGAAATCCTGTCGCTAAGGGATCTCTTAGGTGGTGGCTTCGACCTAGATTTTATGCAGGGGAAGATGTCTCTGCGAGAGTCATTTAACAAGTCATACGACCTCAACGTTTCTGGCACCAACGTGATAACCTGGACCTTTGTTCCCCTGTTGCTGAAGTCTACCGAACCTCGCATACTATTCTTGGCCGGCCTGTCGCAGATGACTCTGGCCGCTGAGGCCTACTTCCCGACCCCGCCACAGCCGGCGGGTTGGCCGAAGAAGATCGATTTCGAGACGATTGGGTATCGCTGCAGCAAGACCGCCATGAGTATGCTGATGTTAGATTGGAACCACAAGCTCAAAGAAGACGGGGTCAAGGTCTTCAGTGTTAGTCCTGGCTTCTGCGCGACGGGACTAGGCAATTTGGGGGCTGACACGATGAAGGCTATGGGAGCAGAGCATCCTAGCGAAGGCGGCCGGAGGCTCCTCTCTGTTGCTGAAGGTAACAGGGACGCAGACGCCGGAAAGATTCTGGATAAGGTTGGGTTTCTCCCTTGGTAGAAGCTTGCCGTTCCTCTTCTATGAGCTTACCTGTTTTTGTATCACTGATTGTAGCTATCACGCTCTGCATACCTATCAGTATCTTAAGCATCGTGACTGGATCCATCATAAAGAAAAAAAGATAGCTATTTTGGTGTTTGTCTCTTGAAAATATTGTAGATTGGATATCCTGTTCATCTTCTTGCTTTATAATCCCTTACAGCCAGTAAAGGGAAACCCCTTATTAGCTAATCCTACCCTCAAGGCTGTTCATTGCTTGAGTATATGAATTACCCCTCATATGCTGAAACAGCTCACATGCCTTCACAAGGGCACATAAACTGCCTAAAGGAGGTAGAACGCTGTCGTACGCTTCCAATAGTAAATAAATTCACGTAAATCATTGAGGGACCTCTTGATCAAAGGCAACGCCAGTAAATTCGACGAGAAAGAAGGTGACTCCTCTGGTAGTTCCAGCTAAAATTACACACTGCAGGGTGCAGGTCCTGGGAGTTATTCGGCTAATTTTCTAACCCCTGTATTAGTCGGCTTACCCTGCCGCACCACTTCAATGTCGGTGCGCATAAATCTATTACTTGTTTAGTGTGCTCCAGCTGGTGTAGAAGATGCACGGTAGGATGCAGCCCTCGCAAAATCTTACCCGACCCTCACATGTGTCGGTAGGCTGAGGGGACGGTCGTATGTTAGCTGTAACATAGTTGGACTTGCATACTCGAAATATAGCAAGTCCCCAGGTCGATGGCAAGCTTACTCTGGCGCCCCTGTTCTTCATTATTTCCCCTCAAAGTTACCTCTTCGTGCATTCCCTATTTATCTATTGATAATCAGCGCTAAAGATTGAATATAATAACCATGAGCGAACCCCGAAGCCTTGGCAACTCTCCATGTGCTCCGGTCATCGTCGAGTCCGGGTCTCTATCCGGACTTCATCGTCCGAATGCCACAAGATGTTTTCTGGGAGTTCCTTACGCTGCACCTCCCGTAGGGAACTTGCGCTGGCGACCCCCGCAGCGCCCTATGCCCTGGACCGGTGTGCGACTAGGGGACAGCTTTGGCCCTAGTAGTGTTCAGCCTCCGCCGCCCACCGCTTCGTTATATTCCGGTGCACAGACTGAGTTCGGCGAGGACTGTCTCTACCTGAACGTGTACACTGGCGCCGATGGCACTATTGATAGCCCCGTCCTGGTCTGGTTCCATTTTGGGGCTTTCGTCTTTGGTTCTGGCTCTGATCCTATGCAAGATGGGACCAAGTTGGCTGCCGAAGGCATTACGGTCGTCACTGTGAACTTCCGCCTTGGGCGATTTGGATTCCTTGCGCTTCCGGAACTGAGTGCCGAGTCGGGTCACCAGGCGTCGGGAAACTATGGTATCATGGACCAGGTCAGTCGCCGGTGTCTTTAATTCCCCCTTTTGACGTGTCCGAGAGGCGCTGATTGGCCAAGCGATCATTTTCTGCTCTTGCAGGCTCCTCAAACCCTTAAGGTACTTTTACCCTATATGGAGGTTGCTGACGCCATCGCTATAAGTAGATAGCTGCGTTAGAGTGGGTGCGTCGGAACATTAGAGTGTTCGGGGGCGACCCGGGGAATGTGACGATAGGAGGTGCCTCGTCCGGTGGCACTAGTGTCCACATCCTCCGCACGTCGCCGTTGGCCAAAGGTTTGTTTTCGAAGGCAATATGTGAGAGCGGGCCTGGGATGGCACCGACTGTCGATGGCCCTGGTCATATTTCAGCTTACATGACGTTGGCAGCAGCCGAAGAGGCCGGTACCGAGTTCCTACACGCCATCGGCGCTTCCTCCCTCGATGAGCTACGCGGGATGTCGCCCGAAACTATCTTGGCTGCGGAGCTGCCTCGTAGGCAGGGGCCTTGGAAGTCTTATCTACGACCTACCTCCACCAGCCTGAGCGTTTACGACACAGCTAACCCTATCATCGACGGATACGTGCTTCCCGAGTCTCCCCTTACGGCGTTTGCCTCCAGCCGAGCCGCCGACGTTCCACTCTTAGCTGGTAATGTCACCGACGACGGAACCGCGTTGCCGCGTCTAGGTTCCATGTCTGATTATCAGGCATTCGTACAGAAAACGTTCGGAGACCAAGCTAGTGAGGCTCTCCGTCTTTATCCCGCTACCACGGACACAGAAGTGTGGACTTCTTCGTGGAGACTCCTCGGCGAACAAGTCTTTTACTGGCCGACGTGGACATCTGCGCGTCTGCAGGCAAGGTATATGAAGTCGCCCGTATGGTATTACGAGTTCGTGCGCGCGCCACCGATCCCTGCAAACTCAAAAATAGTTGAAACGAAGTTTGCTGGCGCTTTCCACCTTGCTGGCGTGCTGTACGCATTTGGAAACCTCGATGTGTGGCAATGGGACTGGAGCGACGCGGATAGAATGCTGTCTAAAAAGATAATGAAGACTTGGGTACGTTTTGTTCAATCTGGGACCCTTGATGGTACACAGGAAGGCGGTGATTACTGGCCAGCTCTGAGCTCGACTCGTGATGTCGTAAGGATATGGGATGGCGATGGCGAGTTGCGGCTCGAGTCCATGGGAACTCGTGCCCGTGAGGTAATAGCATTTTGGGATAGGCATTATGCGGTTGACCTATAGGTGTGAAGATTATGATCATTTCACAAGGCAAGAACAAGTAGCAAGGTTTAGTACAATAAAACTGAATAGTTCAACCTGGTCTTACCTATCTTGGTGGGTTTGATATTCCCTTGTGATATCTTAGAAAATGCTGTTCGAAGCTAATACAAATCAAGCGATATACAGTTGGCTGTGGAATATGGAGGCGAATAAATACAATGATGGAAAGCGCAGAATGTATTATTAATATTCACTACTTAATATTGAAAAGAGTAAATAAATAGCCAACGAACAAATGAAATTTCATGTGGTTTCAGGCGACACGCCACCCTTTGTAAATACTGTGACAAGCCAATCCTTAAGCAACTATAGGCCCTCAAGTGGCTCATTCTCATAGAACACAAAGAAGCGCATTTCCATGCTTTCCCTGGGTGTGTCGTCGACAGTTTGGGGATGTTGAAAGGAGGCGTGGCAGCAACGACTCTTAGAGCTTTCCTTCGTGTCATAGCACTTGAACACCAAAGCCTCATCCGGCTGCATCTCAGAGAGGTAATACCACTTGTGTTTGGGGTTGGTGCGAACCTCGAGCGCCTGGAACCCATTGCCTCTGGAAACATCTTCATAACCGCTGTTGGTGTTCTTGAGTGGTAGGTTTAGGTCCATAGGCACCAAATCCTCGTCATCCACAGTCCGCCCATCGCAGACACCAAGCGGATCGCGCCTGATTGTTCGAATCGGCCGCCAGAGATTAACCGTTCCCCACCGTGTCTTGGTTAGCTCCTCGGCCTCATCCGGGAGATTGTCTCTCAGTAGGGTACGAGCCCCCTGACCTGACTGATCGATACTACAAGATTCCAGGCGTCAGAAATTTGCTCTTCTAATATATCTCTGATCTCCTCTGGGGAAATCTTTGTTAAAAGAGGGAATAGGTACTGCCGGGCTACATACTGCGCGTAGCGACCTGGAAAGGTATTTCCCAACACCTCCTTGTCCGAGATGTTATGTCTGCCTACATCAGCCTCGCGCTTCTTTAAAGCCTCGATATTGGCTTCCACTGTATTTCGTCGAATCAGATGAGAGATACAGTGCACGCGCGTTGCCTTCGTGCTAGACTCTTTTTTAGTAAATATAAATCCCGGAACCGTTTCCTCACTCACATCTTCTTCACAAACTCCTCGGCTTCAGGATAGATGATTTGTTTAATCTCATCCGAGTCGAGCGACACGGTGCTAGGCCTCCACGTGCAGGGTTGGAAGGCGTGCGTGTGGATGTTGAACTCATTCTCCCGGCCTCTCAAATTATTGACTTGTATCGCATGAGTATCGAACTTTCGGCGGAGTACACCAACAGTCCCGACGGTGCACGTCTCCGCTCCTCCTTTGGAAGGATCCAGGTAGTAGTTCATGGTTGTTTCTACAACGGCTGCCATGTTGGTTTATCCAAAAATACCGCGAGTGGGGGATAGGGGTTGGGGAAAGAGTGAGGATGGGAGATCGTACAACGGCTACTGATCTAGCGGAACTAGCGGCTTCCTGGTCATTTATAACAATACCTTATTGTTGGCTCCCGCTTTGAAAAGCTCGGTATAAGCCGGAACACCGATTCTGCCGACGCCGCCTACGTAACCCACGCCGCCGACGTGGCCCCGCCTGGCCATCTCTCGCTTGTTGGTGTACAAAGTCATGGTGCGATCCGGTCGCTTTACGCGCACTCTGTGTTACTGTGAACCGGCCGATATAGTTAGGCGGGTCTTATTCTTGAGCTAATTTCGCCCTTTGCTGCTACTTCTATGAGTATGTTTGTATGAAGCTCTTCACCTTTTTAAACAAATTGTCGGTAATAGCCTGCTGGATCTTTCATTAATGTTGTGCTAACGTAGCTTTTTCTGTAAAGGGGGGTAAGACAGTCACATGGAATCCGTAGGGTGTTGTTGGTAAGATACTAACGTTTCTATTGGTCATTATATGCAAGGCGAGCAACGCTTCCAAATCGAACTATCCTACCGGTGGCCTCCGAGATGCATTATGAACCAACGGGACTTCGTTGTATTTAAAATACTGCGAGAATATCTACATATTATATGAGAATGGTCTACTCACTGACGGATCCCGGTTTGGCGAGGGAATTGTGTAGAACGTATGACACTTAGAACTAGAGCTCTATTGGGTTGGTAAAAGAGGGCGCCCGACGGTCTGAGTGACATGGTATGCAATGTAATTCTTTTTGGGGCACACGATCTCACAGAAAAAAGATAGAATCATATATACAGACTAGCAGGAGTCTGTCTATACGGTTCTGTGCCCCTTGTGTGTAACTATTAAGCACATACCCATATCTAAGATTCTAACAGAGAGCGGGGTACCTACACCTCAAGTATGTTCGCAAATAAATGTCTGCAAACACGTGTGAAATGTGACCTTGTCGTACGAAACTTCCGTTGGCTCCCCCAAGACGGTACTATTTAGCGAACTGGTGCAAACCATACAAGAACCTATTTCAGCCATTGCGTCACCACCTCGTCCTACCATACTACAGCAAGAAATTAAAATGAAGATGGAAGTAAATTCCGAAACCGGCTAACTGAGGTTCGGAACAAAGTGTGGGTTCGAGGCTTCTATGAAAAAGGA
Organism: Xylaria sp. BCC 1067; assembly: GCA_005188305.1. Classification (NCBI taxonomy): domain Eukaryota; kingdom Fungi; phylum Ascomycota; class Sordariomycetes; order Xylariales; family Xylariaceae; genus Xylaria; species Xylaria sp. BCC 1067. The sequence continues at coordinate 5,017,658 of SSCS01000001.1, forward strand.
GGAAAGGAAACCACCAAAGATAATTTCAGGTAAAAGAGATTATTGTGCTGTCGAATATATCACTTAGATCGTGGAAGACCAACCCTTGTGACACATGTAATATGAGATGAACACTGTCATATGGCTGTCTCAGAATGCATTTTATGCGTCTCATCTTGGAATACCTCCAGACCAAAGGCATTGATTGGGGGGAAGAGAACCTTGGTCAGCTTCGTTTTATGCTGTTAGCCTTACCATATTCAGAACCCCTGTTGTTTATCTTGTTTGGTATTCTAGGCAGAGTCCGATGTCAACATTTAGGTTAGAGTTTTCTTCCTTTTCCCGTAGGGCCACGTACCTTTAGTGCTTAATTAGCATATGGTTGCTGCGATCCTCGGCAAAATATTTAAGTAAGTACAGTGTAGAGTTAAATCGACGTAATGCCCGTTAAACAACAGGTGGGTTATTAAGTAGCTATATGTTATTGCCTAAACCACAATAACGGCGTGGTTTTGCTCCGTCACAACAAATAAAAATATAGCTAGAAAGGACATATTCAGTACAGTAATTTAACCAAGATATAACAAGCCAGCTCTAATGCTTAGTTTAATTGAAGGGCATATGATTCAGGAGAAACGGAAGTGCTGCTGTTGATCACGTTATATGCTGCATGTGTGGTATCCCCTTAAGTGGCGGCGACTTCGCTAACTAGGGCTAACTTTAATTTAAACTCTGTATTGCATTGTGCTTTAACTTGCTGGTTACTCGGTCTGCTGCAGAATGGCCTTGAGGAGAAGAATTGGGGAGAGTATGCCAAATGTTACTATAGCAGTGATAGCGGTTGCAACCCAACCAAGGACGCTGCTGGTCGTGCCGACTCGAGCCATAGCCATACCATACGTCAAAGACTCCACCACAGTAGATGCATCGGCGGCGGCCACATGTTGCCAAAGGGCTGATGCAAACCCCAAAAGCGAGGCCACGAAACTTAGCGCTAGGGCAGTATATGATACTTTGCGCGATGGAAAGGGCCTAACCTGTACAGAGCCGTCGCTATCTTCTTCGTCGTGCCAACCAGGATAGGTGCAGAGAAGGCATATAGCCAGGAAGACAAACGCTAAAGAAATGATACTATACGCTTCCAGTTAGCATCACGCTCTAACAATATCCTACCTCACAAATGAAACAAAATGGTTAACGCACAATAGGGTATAGAACAGTGATCTGGTGCGGACCATGTCGGCAAGGCTTAGCAAGTTCAAGGGATCTTCATTGCCTTCACCCCTTATTGAAGTTGCTAGCTGTTGTGGGTTGGTGTTGCAAGACCACGCTCCTGAATTGAAGACGACACACGTGGATAGGTATCCTACGCGGACCTCTTGAATTATATTGTGACTTTCCAGTACCTGATTCTCAAGTACTTGAGCAATATTGTTGTTGATCTGCAACGGATTGGGGAGCGTGGGCGCAGGGCCCTTGTTGTAGGAAAGTGCTAAAACATAAACATCCCTAAGGCCATTGGAGGTGGTGCATCCTGCAAGGAGGAAAGCTGGAGAGTGTTAGTCGATTCTCCTTCTCATTGTCGGGAGGTCGATAGGTTCTGGCATAGCCACTCACACCAGGAAACGATGGGGATAAGACTGAAAATGATGATGACATTACGGAGTTCCAAGAATCGAAGGAAGCTGGCCGTACTTAGCTTTCACGATGTTTAGAGACTGACCAAAAATAATCACAAACCTGTATCCCCAAGTGAAAAGCGGCATTTTAGTAGTTCGATAAAGCTCTACGAAAAGCGTAGGGCCAGTGGTGGGACGATTAGCAACATCTTCAGCTGACCTTTAGATGGGACAAAAGGAGGGAGCCGGTTATACCGCCTTCCTCTTTAGGAAAAGAGCAAGCGATACGTGCCAAGACGCTCAATGGCTCAATGGCTGGCGGATTGGCGGAAAACGGTTAACCGCGTACTATAATATGGACTTATAGTTCCTCATAGAGAAGACGGTGTAACTAACTCGCGTACAAACGATGGGCGATAAGTCCATTGAACCCCGGTTACACAACGAGACACATGCTGTAGAGGGCTAACAAGCCGCAGCGAAGGAAGAGTGGCTGCATGTATTCACTTTACCTGCAAGCAACTAGAACAGGAACCTGAAATGTACGACTCTCTTGAGTATGTGACTGCTAAAGATGGAGGTCTCCAGATATCTGCAGAGAACTGCAGAGAACTGCAGAGATCTATCTTTGGAGATCTGGGGAGATCTGGATAATTATGCCTACACTAAGTAGGACATGCAATCACGTGACCTATTACGTACTCTACCTGTGAATGAAAATTTATGACTCAACCAACTATCGCTAAGCGTAAATAAACTACGGCAATTAGTTCATTCTCTTAAAATCCCACTGTTAGGTAATCCGATCTCCTAGACCTAACTTGACATCCTGTATTTATCTAGCAACTGGGACAAATCTAATCCTTGTTTTAGGCTTGTTCCACATTGCATAAATAGTGAAGTTTCGCTCAAACTTTATCCGACGTCTCCCATTCTCTGGGGCTTCCAAGTCAAACGTCCATAGTACATTGGCGAGAAATAACCGCATTTGCGGCCTCGCACTCTCCCTGACGATGCGAATCCTAGGGCCGTGCCCAAAGGGGGGAAAGCTCTCAAGTTGGTCATTGGCGTATTGAGGATCGTAGTCTTGGTGTTCCCAGGGAAGCTACCGCTGTGGCCGGAAGTACTGCGGGCTGCGACATACAGCGAACGGGCAGGTTTGACATACCATATATTGTTTGAAGGGGAGAGGAGGAACAGCATTAGAATCAACTACGCACGTGAAGTTGTGCTCGGCCTACACACTCGGGTATCTACTTACCCCCTTAGTTACAAACACCCCGTCAATATATCCCCGGGGATCATTCGACGATAGTAAGAATTTACAGACGGGTACACGTGGAAAACCTCCCGGATGACGACATTCAAGCGGGGGGTGTTAGCGCAGGTAGCAACAGTGATTTTGTCGTAAGACTTGAATGTCATCCTCACTTCCCGTACCGCAACGTTGTATACCTCCTTCTCACTCGTCGACATTAGAAACAACATGACATAAAAGCGGGTGGATATTGGCTTAAAGCTAGCGATGAGAAGTTGGGAGGGAGTCTGAGATAGGTGGTTGACCTGCTTCGCGCCTGGCTGAGGGACGACGACGCAAAAATCTACTCAAAAAATTACACGCTACAATTTCTCTGGGGCTCTATATAGTTCTTATACTAGCCTCTTTGATCTATTCGTGCCTAGATCTCTACGATGTTAGCTTCGAAAGTCGGTGGAAGCGTGCGCCGGATACGGCGTGGGATAACCAACCATCAAAGGGACCAAAACAATGGGAATATTCGTAATACTAGATTCAAGATGGAAAAGTAACTGAGATCAGGTAGAAACTGGAGTACATACGAGGATTTCTCTGTGCGGATGTTTGTGAGCGTTTTGAAACTTAAGGTGACAACCCTGAAGGCGAAATAGGCATCTTGCGGCAACTCATCTGTGCTATCTTACGGCTATAAACAAGATTTTCTAATAAACCCATCGTCATCCAAGTAGCCCACTGCAATAATTTCTTATCAGTATGTACGTGACTTTAATATGACAATAAGATTTCCTTCCTTTTCTTAGTGCTTAAGGCGCCGTAAGTTGCTGTAAGTTGCTGTAGCTATTTACTAAGTTGTAGTAGTGAACTTGCTATAGAAGTAAAACGTCTTAAGATCGTTTTTAGTTAGCTACTCCGGGTAACAACATTGCCTAGATTAACATGCCATAACGTCGGAAATGGACTCCTCGATAGAGAAGACACTTGTGAGTATCGAGACAATGTAGTAACTAACCTTACTGACGGCCGCAGATCTTTCAAACTATACGTTTACAAGGGCAGTAAAATTCTGCATCTGATGTGCAAGCGTGGGGTACTGCAGTAAATTGTAAGCAACTAATACATGTCGGGCCGTGTCTAGATAGCAAGACAAGAGCATAGTTTTTTCGACGCAGACGAAAGGATCGTCGAGGGGGCGGGTCCAAACTTTTCTTGACCAATTTGCAGACTCGCTTAAGTTCAACATCAGGGACGCGCCCGCGGTCACGGGATCGTGAAGTAGACGTATTTTTGAAAGATGACCCAGAATAGCTTTCATTCAGGGGCGATGACAACGTTGATGTCGTTTGACGGCGATACCACCGCAAACAAACCCCGGTTGTCTGCAACGCCCGCTACGTCTGTTACGGTTGGTTTAGAAAACAAAACGGCTTATGTGTTAACTATCTTCTGCAGCGGCCTGGCTACATGGATGGAGATCTTCGACTTCAACTTCTCGTACCAGCCACCAAGTGTCGCTTTATCACTTTTTCTACCTCGTATTCTTATAGTGGGTTCATATAAGCTACGTCACCAGAAACGTCAAAGCTGCAAGGGCCATAGCATCAGCTCCAACCTGCAATGTTGGTTGAATAGCGGGCGCAAAGAATGGGGAATGGTTTGTTGGCACTAGCCCATCAGTTGTTTGACTCCCTCCAAAATTCCAGTATGCATAAGGAACAGAGTGTTTCGCGCCGAGCGTTGAGAAGTCTTCACATGCACGGGTGAATTGCATTTCGACAGCATTGACTCCGAAATATCCCTCAAAAACGCGACCAAGGGCTTCCGACACCGAAGGGTCATTTGCAGTAAGTGGCGCACGAACTGTGAAGTTGAACTCTGGTTCGCGTGGAGTATTTGCTGCTTTGCATCCATCCTTAATGCTACGCCTAATCACTTCGTGAACCTTCTCTCGAACAGTGGGCTTGACTGTTTTGATGTCGAGCAAAAAGTCGGCATATGCGACATAGTCGTTCCCAGGGATCCCTGCATGGAAACCCCAACATGCGATAGTGACATCTTCGTGCGATCCTACTTCTTTCCGGACCTCGTCTTCCAGGCGTGGAATAATTTTCATCGCCGTGGCGATAGGGTCAACACACTGCTGGGGATTGACTCCTGGACACGGACCCCCGGTGACTCTGACGTTGGCAGAATCGGCAGCGACCAGAATGGGCCCAGAGCGGAGAGCCACTGTTCCGCTCTTTAATGGGACGACGTGCTGACCTAGCATTATATTAGGCACGGGAACTTTTGTATACAGTCCATCGTCGACCATTGCTTGTGCACCACCAGTTTCCTCCTCATCGGGCTGAAAGACGATAACCAGTGTGCCTCTCCATTTGTGCGCGGCTGCTTTCAAGAGAGCAGACGCTGCTAAGAGCGTGGCCATGTTCATATCATGGCCACACGCGTGCATGATCGGACGCTCGTTTCCATAGCGATCAATCATCCTCTTAGTGCTCTTGTAAGGGACATCTGTCTCCTCAAGAATGGGTAGAGCATCGAGCTCTGCTCGCATTAGAATCGTTTTGCCTTGGCCGTTGTGGAACACGGCAGCCACCCCATGGCCTCCAATGCCGGTATGAACTTCAAAATCCAGTTTTCTCAGATGCTGGGCAACGAGAGCAGCAGTATTTAGTTCCATGCCCGAGATCTCGGGATTTTGATGTACTTGGCGGTAGAAGTCTTCATACATAGCGAGGCCAGGTCGATATTCGTCCACTATGGATCGCAGAAAACCAATGTCGGGTTGAGGGAACGACTGCTCCATAATGAGTGGCTTCTCGGGGTTCTCCCCAAATACCCCTACTATGTCAATTCGTGTGAGCATGCAATAGTTGATCGGAATAACTAACGTCTTACAAGTCGTTGCAATACTGACAAGTAGAACAGCTGACGCAGCAAGTTTCGCCAGAAGCTGGGGACTACACCAAGTGTTTGGAGACAAGGTATTGTAAGTTTTCTTAAGTCAATCGTGTTACGCCTTGGTAGATACAAGACTTGATTATAAGAGTGAATCACAGTGGGGACGTACAAACATCCAGAATCTTGGTATTGCAGCCTAATGCTAAGGGATAAGAGAAAGAATGGGAGAGAAAGAATGGGACCCCGTCGAGGGGGAATAGAGTTGACCCTGAAATGTTCCTGTTCGCAGAGCCGTATCAAAAGGTATCTAGGTACTGCACAGGAGCTAGGTACCTATGTAAGGGATGGAGTTGGTGACCTGGCGATAGCCGTAAGGGGTCGCTATTTACACTGTAGACCGTACCTTCCCTACACTCGGCCAAACCTCCCGCACTGCGAAAAGGAAATCCACTACCACAAGACCGTTTAATACCACCAGATTTCCTTATTTCAACTATTCAAACGAAGTGATCTCTTCAATATTCTATTAATACGCTGAACGGCTAACGTATGCGTGATTCCGACCCTTACTACACAGCCCCGACACGGGTATAACCGGTGTGCACGTAAATCAACAGCCTATCCTGCTCCTGCAGCTTTAATCAAGTTAAATCTTCGATAATCTCTGTTGACCGTAGTTAAATATAATAAATTTATAAACAAAAGGAGTTTATGTGGTTTTTTCCCTAGGCCGGAGCCGTGGGAGGAGTGGCGAGTTGAATATTGTAGCGAGCTGATTGCAAATATTAGTTAAGAATCATTACCGTCTGCTTGAAGTTGACGTATCTTTTGTCTCTTTCATAAGTGCTACTAGCTTTAGTCGATCATCTGCTCTCACCCAGTAAGGTACACCTTCTAGTTTAATTGGGGAATTGTTATCTAGAAGGATAACCGTTTAGTCACTATAGTAAATATCCACAACTCAGTACGAGGAATCATCAAATTCTGGATACACCTTTAGCATTCTAACTCAACTTAGCCTACAAACTTTAACCCTCCACTCCAGTAAAATCCCACCCCCGTAGCTTAACCTCTTGTCATCGACAATCCAAGGACCCAAGTCCTCTAAGCCTTGCAGTAGCCGTGCTTGACAATGTCATGATCGCCACCGTGGCAGTTGATCTTGTCGTCATCAGCTTCGCAGGTGCGGACGAACGATCCGCTTTCAAGGTAGAGCGAGTGAGGCATGTTGTTGCCGTCGCAGTCACCAAGCTTCAGCTTCTCCGTGCCACCGGGGAGGCTGAAAGTGATGTCGCAGGGGTTGTCGGTCAAGGGAGCCAGTGACTGGATGTTAGGGCATGCGCTTTCGCCCTCCACCCAAACGACCCAGTAGTTGGCTTCGTTGGAGGTCTGGATCTGCTGTCCAAACCCGACTGGGACGGGGTCACGGCGCTGAATTTGTTGAGTCACCGAGTCCGAAGCAACGTTCAAGGGCGAGCCCATGACGCCAGCGAAAAGAGCAGCGACGAATATTGCGGTGGCTTGCATTTTGATCGAGGTTGTAATGTTGATGTTGTTGAAGAGGTTGGTGCAGCTAATAAGCTAGTTGTGAAGTTGTAGTTTGTAATGTGGTTGGTTCTGGGTGTTGTGAGTGTTGTGTGATGATGATTTCAGGTTTTTACAATGGGGGATGAGGTCATGTTTATATATTCGTCGGCTAACCGTATCTCAAACCTCATCGTTCAACTAAGGCTTGCCAGAGTCCCTTCCTGGTCCCCATCTCCCCTCCGTTAGGGCCATTCGTCCCCAACCCAGCCCAGTGTAAGAATATTCTATTCGTCATAGCTATCTTCATACACCACACGTCAACAAGGGCTATAGTTGCAGGATTAGACGATTCCAGGACTACCGGTCTCAACGAAGAGCGTAGAAAAACAGCTAGATCTTCATCATGTGGAGGCAACACGATACTGAAAGGAAGACGAAAACTCCTATATCACTAAATTTAGAGAAGTTGACTCTCCTCTCTCCTATCCTAGGGCTAACCGGGTAGTTAGGGCTGATGATCATTATGCGATTCGGAAACTTTGAGCGGTCGGGATTTTGTTAAAAACCTTCGTCTATTCCTTGTGCATTCATGTCAACTTCTAGATCCCAGTTTACACATCCTTTATCGATACGAAGGAATGATCGCCATATGATAATCAGCACTCCAGCAGGGCCGTGGCTTTAGGTAACGCTCAGTTGCAGCTGAGCCGCACAGCTGCAGCCCCGGAGCTAGTCTAAGCCTTCCACACTGACGGCAAGTTCGGTTCGCTAACTAGGTAGTTTCGCGATCCTACGGCACTCCGCATGTCGTCATTGTAAGTCAAAATCAATTAGTTGATTACAACTCTACAGAGCTGTATCTATAGTTACTAGATTAGATGATTGATTTAACCCAGGTGCAACGCGCATTGAATATTTTTACATCGCTCATATATCCTATTATCTCGGTGCCAAGCTGTGAATCTTGGCTTTGAAATAGCTGATTCGACCATGTCCACGCCACAAGTCGTACGAAATTCCCATGTTTCTCCAGAGGTTACTAGAGCCTCCACGGTCGGGTCCTCGGAAGCTCCCCGGTCAACGAAAGTACTGACGGGAGGATGAACTGCCGTCTCGTTTAGTATCTTGAGGTCGCCTATCTACTGGTAAATTCCTAGGCAGCCAGTGGCCCAATGCCACGGTGGGGTATTCAGTCAATGCTTGGCGACATCCTCACTGTAAGCGTGTTCCGTGTTGACCAGAACAAAACCCCCGAATGGGCAGGCATGCACAAAACAGTAAGTCCGAATTGGCAAGAAATACAAGTATTAAAAGAACAGTATAAAGCCATTTCCAAAACCGGACAGGGCTCAAGGTCTATAAAAATAATGCCTACTAGGATGATGGGGATGGAGTGTCACTGATGTCATTAAGACAAGGGCTCGGCGCCGCTAAGCTTGGTTCTACCCTGGATATTGCCTTAGAAGCTTAAACGGGCATGATGAAACTAATTAATCCCACGAGCAGCTCCGCCATCAGCCTTACATAATGCATCCCGAGTCTTCCACGCTTCCGCGTGACCTGATGTTAGCCGACTCACGCCGATCTTTACGCACAGCTATGACGATCTCCGTAGCAAGCCGCGCAGATCTGAGCAATTGGAGCTGGAACCCGCGGAATTACATGCGAAACCGAACGACCGCGTTTGTTCCCTCGAATGTCGTTTCCACAGACGGTTAGACTGTAACTGTTAATCTTGATATACCCTTCCCAAGCTGTCCGTGAGTAGCTAATTTTAAGCCCCTCAATTAAGTCACGAACCACCCCGTTTGAGCCAAAACCTTTGCCCGTATAGGATTTTGTCCAGGTGGACTCCGTCTCGGGACCCGATACCAAAATGAGCGACTCAGAAGTCGTGAGAACTACGATTGTTCTATCGAATAATCAATAGACATAAGGCATCGGCATTAACCGCCATATTCAAAGCGCTAGAACAGCATTCAATGAGATCATGCCATAATTAATTGACTTCTACCTGGGACGCTATCTAGGTATCCTTTTCAACTTGTACCATTTCAATACCGCGGCGATCTCTCTAGCTATACAGACGGCCAGCATTCGATCGACAAGATGCTATCCAAGGCTTTTATCCATAGTCTCACGGTTGACTACTTGCTCCGGGATCATAGACCATGTCAGCAGGATTGTAATTGAGCGATCTATACCCTTATCTGCAAAGATAGGCTGTCCGCAGGCAGCATGATGAACCGTCGAGGTTGCGATAGAAGCCCGAAGGCACCGATTGAATTCGACAATGTGGTGGTGATGGCATCGCTTCACGGCGACTTATCATTCCAATGAGCTCATTGAGGATCAGAGCGGATGCAGATCGATGGCCCCGTGTGCTGTTCAGCCCACATACCATGTGGCGAAGATACGAACTGATATGTGAAGCCTGTTATCAAATCATTCAGATTAACTTTGTACAGCGGGAGGCTTTCCTGGTAGTTACATAGATTGGAGTTGTGCTTGCCGTCGGTATCCGTGGGAACGGGTTACATAGGCACTGATACCGAAGTCTTAGAATCTCCCGTCTAGTTCAGGACTCGGCTGTAAGTAGATCCCAGAGTCGTCTGTTACAGTCCCGAATGTAGGGGAAATGTAAAAGATACTGCATGCAATCGATTAACTCAACTTGAAATGTCCTATTATCTGTACCGTATGCCACCCGTTGGCGTATCTTCCCTATAGTCTCGTTTACAATCAGTCCCTAAATCCCCACTTCTGTGATCTTGGTCGCGTCGCTCGTCCCAAATTACTTCTATTTGCTTCTGAAATCCTCCAACTTCTTCTTTTGGTTGCCGTCTTTGTCGAAATTCGAAGGGTCCAACCATTTATCAAAAGCATCCTTGATTCCCGGCCAGTCGCCGTCGATGATGGCAAACCAAGCGGTGTCTCTACTCCGTCCTTTTATGATCATATGCTGTCTAAATATGCCTTCGAAAGTAAATCCCAGCCTCTGTGCGGCTCTCTGGCTTGCTGTATTAAGCGTGTTGCATTTCCACTCGTACCGTCGGTAACCTAAATCCTCAATCGCATGCTTGGCCATGAGGTACATGGCTTCCGTTGCAATAGGAGTCCTTTGCAGCTTGGACGAAAACAGGACGCCGCCAACTTCGATAGAGCGGTTTGCGGGGTTGATGTTCATGTAGCTGGCGCAGCCTATGACATTATCGGCCCCGCTTGGCGTAGTTGGCTCATTCGTCGGGACGATGGCGAAGTAGACTTTTGAGCTGTTTTTGATTTCAGCCTCCATAGCAGTACGATACTCTGATAGTTCGTTGAACGGCCCATTCAACATATAGTCCCATAGGTGAGCATTCCCGTCGCCAGATACATGCGGGTATAACGACGCAGCATGCTCGTTAGACATGCCAATCACCGTGACGTACCGGCCCGATAACTTTGTCTCCGGGGAGGGCCGAAGGGCCGGGATATCGCCCACAACGGGGCCGAGTGGCCTGGCGTGCTTGGAACCCATTTTTGGAGCGGAGGAGGATAAAGCTGAGCGTAGTTGAAAGTCGAGGCAATTGGCGCATTTTATTTAACTCAAAATTTTTAAGTCAGCCCCATCTCCACAAGGATGTCATCTTCACCGGGCGCCGCTGTCGGAGATGCGCAAATGACTCAACCCCGTCGAGTATCCAGAGATTCGGGTGTAATCCGATCGCATCATTCAGTTCATTATTGAATTTAATACAGCATTTGAATTATTATACCTAGGCGAGGAAAGCCTGCGTATATGGGCATAGGGTAAGGGACAAACATGTTTTGCACTCTTTGGGCGGGAGCGGGGTCGATGCCGTGATCAAAAGACTACGAAATCCTGACAAGATAGTAATTAAAGATGTAAATTCAAGTTCAATAACTGCGAGAAAATCTAAACCGTAGTGTTTCAGTCTAAATCACCGAACTACCCAGGTAAGCCTAAGAGCATCATAGCTAGCACGGCACGGGCCGTAAACGAAGCCCGTCGGAAACTGTGCCCTGTCTTCATCTGATATGGGCTCCAAACCCGTCCCCGATGTATGAGCGTCTCAATTAGCTCTTATATGCCCGGAGCCATTACTTCAACCATGCGATGAAGAGTGTCCCAGCATTTGCATCCTACTTCCTAGCACATGGGCATTCCAGGCGGTTTGTTTTGGAGTGAATAGACAGCCTAGACTTTGACAAGCAGGCAGTAGGTTGCAACTCAGGTCTTAATAAAGTGATTAATTGATTTTTTAAACTGTCTTTGGGACGCAAGAGGCTCTAGATGCCTAGTAATATATATAACTAATTAGCTGCAATCTACTCTCCTGCGTTTGACACTAAACACGCGGTGGCTTTAAATCATCAATAAGACGCGAGCCGTTTCGTTGCTAGTATTGAAAAATCTTTTTCGAGAATTGGCTCTAGTTTAAAGTCGATGCTGTATGCTTGTAACTAGGCTTACCCTTGGTTGTTTTGTGGCTTAGATGTGCTACTGGCAACTATAGGAACGCTTGATGTAGCAACTTTTCTAGTTGCGCCAAGGTCAAGCGAACCAGCTTCCAAGAGCGTTTTGGGGCTAGGTATGAAATTCACTGCATAACTGATGGGATATGCATATATACGCGTATTTGTTATTGGCGCCACCGTTTGTTTTCCATCACGTCAGGGCTACGATAGGACATGTTAAACACAGCTTTCCATAGACTGTTCCTCTAAGATAAAAGCAGACAGACCAGTCTAAGTTCTCACAACGCCATCCTCTTCTTCAATCGTCACAGCATTGCGACATGAGAACTGCCTCATCGTTGCCTGAATCTGTAGGATTGAAGACGCTTCACCATCCCCGGAACGGTTTCCGGTATTGCGACCCCCCATCGTGGCGCGTGGGCCTCGTGTTCTTAGCGTCGATGTCACCCTGCAGCAGCGCCTTAAGATGCACACTGAAGGAATCATATACCAATCATAATACAAGCGCTATAACCTCAAAAGTCGGTAGTCTACTCTCCGACCTCTCGGGATACACGGTTAGCGTGTGGGGAGTACCGACTAAGTACCGAAGCCCCCCGAAGTCAATTGGTGGAAAATACAATTACCTCGTACTCAGTTCGGGTTATGTGATATGCGGGCCAATCAACATCGTTAATTGGGACGGGATCGACCTTATTACGTCGTGAATGTTTCTTCGCCAAGCTTCGACTGAGATTCCCCTCGCTGTGGCATCATCCCAAGCAGTTGGGTAAATCGGGGTAAAATCAGTGTATTATAACCTAGGAAAACATCACCTTCCAACCCGAGTAAAGTAGCAATTGAGGAAACGCCGTTAATTGAAGAACAACATATGACCAAGACTTAATACGCCTTTGTATTGCGGAAAACCACATCCCCGCACGATGACCGTGAATCGACTCCGCTCCCTCCGACGAGGAAAAAGGGATATATAATAAACCTGTGAGACCCTTTGGTGTTCGCCATTCCGAGATACTCCAATGTCCTCATCAACCTAGGATGGCGAGCTCATTTCTCCTACGATATCGAGCCTGCGCGCTCCTCATTGTAGGCCTCCTCCTAGCTGTCGCACCGCAGTATGCAGCGGCGCGAACAGTAAGGGGGTCTCGAGAGGACGCAGCACCTCGGGAGCGCACCAGCCTCAATGCTGGCTGGAGATTCTCCCGATTTACCACCAACCCAGACTCGCTTTCATACGACGTCTTGAAAGCGTGGATTCTTCCTTCGGCGAACGATTTCATCACCAACGGAACCAAATATGAGCGTCCCTCGAGCACACCTCCCGGAAGCGACGTCAAATACATCCAAGATAAGTTCGACGACAGCACCTGGGAAGCGATTGACTTGCCTCATGACTGGGCGGTCAAGGGACCCTTCAATGCGCCCGGCATAAGCGGCGGCATGGGCCGATTGCCTACAAACGGCGTCGGATGGTACCGCAGGACAGTAACGCTAGCCAAGCAAGATTTCGAGAAGAAGATTTACCTGGACGTCGACGGCGCTATGTCGTACGCAGCCGTTTGGCTGAACGGCAAATTGGTGGGAGGGTGGCCCTTCGGGTACAACTCATTCCGCCTCGACCTGACACCATATGCGAAGGAGGGTGCTAACCAACTCGCCATTCGCCTCGACAACAAGGTCGACTCCTCTCGTTGGTATCCCGGCGCCGGTATTTACCGGAATGTGTGGCTTGTGAAGGTCAACCCAGTACATGTGCGCCAGTACGGCACCTATATTACGACGCCAAAAGTATCGACCGAGTCTGCTACCGTCGATCTGGTAGTTGAGGTAGACAATACCGGGAGCGGATCGAAGGACATTCAAGTAGAAACCACAATCCACCAAGCCGACTCTGAGACAGGGAAACCCAAGAAAAAGGCGGTAGCTAGCTTCCCGTCCAAGTCCATATCTCTGAAGTCGGGCGCGAAAGGGTCTGTCAGCACTTCTGTCGAAATTAAAAAGCCACAGCTCTGGGGGCCCCCACCAACGCAAAAGCCCAATCTCTATGTTGCCGCGACGACCGTGAAGGTCGGGGAGACCACGGTAGACACTTACGAGACGCGCTTCGGCGTCCGGTCACTTACATACGACCCGAATAAAGGCCTCCTGGTCAACGGCGAGCATGTCTATGTGAAAGGTGTATGCCTTCACCATGACCTGGGCTCGATCGGCGCCGCCTTCAACACCAGAGCCGCCGAGCGCCAGTTCGAGATCATCCGGGATTACGGAACCAATGCGATCCGAACCTCACACAACCCCCCAGCCCCCGAGCAGTTGGAGCTAGCCGACCGCCTCGGGTTCTTGGTATACGACGAGATCTTCGACGCCTGGAACCGGAAGAAGACAACTAATGACTTCACCCTGATATTCCCCGAATGGCACGAGCCGGACCTCCGCTCGTTCATCCGCCGGGACCGCAACCATCCCTCCGTGATCGCATGGGGCTTCGGAAACGAGATCCCCGAGCAGAGGGAGGCGGCGGGCGCTACGACCGGCCGCTCTCTGCGCACAATCATCCGCTCCGAGGACTCTACTCGACCCGTAACGACGGGAATGGACCGGGCTTCTGGCACGGACCCGCTTTCCAGCGTCGTAGATCTCCTCGGCTTGAATTACCAGGGCGAGGGCCGGGGAGCCGTCACCGATTCCTCGTTCCCGGGCTTCCACGCCGCGCAGCCGAACAAGATGCTCTGGTCCAGCGAGTCGTCGTCGACCGTCAGCTCGCGCGGAAAGTACTTCTTCCCCATCACGAGCAGCAACAGCGCCATCGTTGGCTCCGGTGGCGGCACTAACGACACGATTCGCCATGTCAGCGCTTACGAGCTCTATGCGCCGAGCTGGGCCGCGTCTCCGGACAAGGTGTTCTTGGGACAGGATAAGCACCCCTATGTTGCCGGCGAGTTTGTCTGGACGGGCTTCGATTATATCGGCGAGCCGACGCCCTACGATAGCTACTCTCGCAGCTCGTACTTTGGCATCGTGGATATGGCGGGTTTCAAGAAGGATCGGTTCTACTTGTATCAGTCCCGCTGGCGCCCTGACCTTCCGTCTGCGCACATTCTCCCACACTGGAACTGGCCCGACCGGGTCGGCAAGGTCACGCCGGTTCATGTGTTTTCATCTGGCGATGAAGCGGAATTGTTTGTGAATGGGAAGTCAGCTGGCCGGAAGAAGAAGGGCGAGTTCGACTACCGCTTCCGCTGGGATGACGTCAAGTACGAGGCCGGCGACCTGCGTGTGGTAGCCTACAAAGGCGGTAAGGAGTGGGCCACGGACACGAAGAGGACGGTTGGGGTTGCGAAGGAGTTGAAGGTATGGTATCCCCAATTCATTAACCCTCCCGGCCCCTGGCTTCTACGCCGCCTCGTTAATCTCTTTACCTGGTCCTTTGGTTAGAGATACTTTTACTGACTTTCTTGTTTAAAGATAACGGCCGACCGCGCCGAAATTGCCGGTGATGGTAACGACCTATCTTTCGTATCCGTGGCAGTTGTTGACGCGAAAGGCGATGTCGTGCCGACCGCAGACAACCTCATCACGTTTTCCATTACCGGACCAGGCAAGATTGTGTCAACCGATAATGGTGACCCGACTGACTTCACCGTCTTCCCGTCTCCAAGTCGCAAGGCATTCAGTGGCCAACTACTCTCTATCATTCGGGCAGATGCCGGGGCTCGTGGGGCAATCGTTGTCACCGCCAGTTCACCCGGGCTACCCGAGATATCGGTTACCCTACGTGCTCGCTAAGCCGATGCAGCTCGAGGAATTCGGGATAAGTGTATAGATGCACATTATCGATAGACACTCAGCTTTCTGTCATTTGAATAGGAAAATACGATAAGTGAAACACCATCGAGTAAACTTCCGTTTAGTGAATCGTATGAAAAACGACGGTCGACGCCATGAATCCTGTAAATCCGTTCTAGCGATACGCCTCGGACTAGTCTCAGATATTTTACATAGGACATACCTAGCTGAAATGCCCCGTGTATATAGAGGAGTCTTATCCAAGCTGAAAATCAACATAACCTGTCATAATGCCACGTAGTGGCGCTTAGGCAACAAGCTCATACAAATAAGGCCTAACAGTGACACCGGAAGAACGCCGTAGGAGCGCAATACTTAGACAGCTTGAAGAGTGGTGGGTGTGTAGAGTCTGTCGTAGAGTGCCCTCTCATTGTTGCGGAAGCAATCGCTTAACCATTAGGGTTGCCACTACTTGTCTGCGCATCCATTTCCATGCCTTTGGCAGATTCAACCCAATTGTGCCAGTCCATTTCGTCTATATCGGCATTAAAACCTCCGGCACCCATGCCCATGTCAGCAAAGATATCCACGGAAGGATCGGCGTCAGCCCAAAACCAGCCAAGTAGCCCGCCGTTCTCGGTGTATCCATCAGACGAATTCGTAGGGGGTGTGGAGAAGATACTATCAAATGGCATATTACCATATGGCTGACCGAGCGGCATAGCATTGTACGCTGTCGATGGTGCAAAAGTCTCGCGCAAGGACTCGTTAGTGGTAACGGGATTCGCTGGCGGGTTAATTGACGGAGAGCCCAGGCTGGCTCTCGACGCATTATTTGGACCAGCGGGAATAGGAAATGTTCGCGCTGAATTCAACATATCAAAAGACATAGGTGACGCTTGTCTCTCAATCCGTCCGTGCTCCGCAGCAATTTCTGAAACGCCTACGAGCGTACGCCATTTTTCTCGAAAGATGTCAGCTACAGCAGTAGCAGAGACAGAACCGACAATCGACGGTATGGGGAGCTTCCGGTCTTCCACCTCAAGCTGGTAAGCAGCGGATATGTCACCGCGCAATCTCTTAAGTTCGGCTTCCCTATGCTTCCGAGCTTTCAACATGAGCTTTCGTAAAGGGACCCAGGTCCGCAGGCCCTGGCCCTTATCTAGCTTCGATCT
The DNA here is from genome assembly GCA_005188305.1 of Xylaria sp. BCC 1067. Lineage (NCBI taxonomy): Eukaryota > Fungi > Ascomycota > Sordariomycetes > Xylariales > Xylariaceae > Xylaria > Xylaria sp. BCC 1067. The sequence continues at coordinate 5,034,385 of SSCS01000001.1, forward strand.
GGCCGGGATCAACCAGGGGCTTTGTAGTGCGGCCCAAGCGCGGTCGACGAGGGGTGACCAGGGCCGGCGGCATATATCTATTAAGAGATAGACAACTGCGTGCCAGTGAGTATACGTTTGATAAACCCAGCGCCATTGGCGACATGATTTCTCTGCATTCAGCGCATGGTTGAATTCCGCAACTTCTATCGCTGCGACGAGCAGCTTATTTCTCACTTCGTCAGAGAAATCTTGGCTCGGGGATGAAAAGAGAACGGGCAAATGGGTTAAAAGGGTCAACTTTCCGCGCACAAGATGGGCAATGACGAGCATGACCCACCGCGCAAGATCGCCCGGCTCCGTCGAGAAACGCAGGTAGCGTTCCTCTAATGTGGTGAAAATGGTATTCAAGAGGCGGTTTTGCTCATCAAGGCTGACACCTGGTAACATCATCTGCCTCGTAAGATTGCTGATCTCCATCGAGACAATGGGGAGGGTCATATCAGTAATGCCTTGGCGCTCCATTGGCGTCTCCTTCGTGTCAACATCAATGTCGTCTTCGTTGATATTCCAAGGCAGCTTTGTATCAAAACTTCCGTACGGAATAGAAAAATCCGTACCCTGATCCTCCGATGCTCGCACGTCGATTGCGCATACTGAGAACCAGACTCGTCGCCGCATATCGACCTCGAAAGGCGTGAGATGTTTGAAATGTGTACCGTCGCGTTGGAGTCCAAGGGCTTGGGCCATTCGAATTAGTAAGCCGGCCATCATCCAGACAAATCTCGGGCTATCATGTCGACGGACGAGGAGTAGAAATATAGCAAAGGCCTGTACTAGCACCACATCAGGCACATTAAGGAAATCCGCTTTAGCAAGAGCATACTCTATTCCAAGTCGGTACTTCAGGTTGAGGTCGGTCTTTGTCGATCCAAAATTGTTCAAAACCTTGTTTTCAATTCATGGTGAGCCGAGACGAGACGTTGATATGTCGAAACACGGAACAACTCACATCGTCTTCCTCCATTGACGTAATGGCTGCATAATAAATAGAGAACATCAAAGCTTCGTTTGCCGGTGTCAGTTCAGTAATATTGATGCCCCTTGAGCGCCGTGCTATCTTCCTTATGGTAGGCATGTGAACAATCTGGATGCAAGCATTAATGTTTTCAGAGAAAACATCAATTAGGAACGGGACCTGGGAGGGCAAAGGATGAAACTCGCGAAGATCTAGGCCAGGAGAGCTGAGGTGATGCCGGAACAAGAACCCATGGCGTTCCGATGCCGTTCGCTCAAGCTCATGGGTCGACGGTAATGCACCCGATAGCTCCTCATCCTCATCCTCGCTAGAGTTGAGCTCGGCCTCGGCGAGATGTTGGGTTCCCATTTTGATTTCAGCGAGCTGCCGCATCGTCAGGAACAAGCGGGAAGTAAGAATAACAGTTACCAAAGTAAATCACGCCTACCTCATCGTTAACGCGAGACCAGAAGCCGGTGCTCACGTAGCGACCACGGCCAGCATCACTGACCACCAACCTACCGAACTGTGACTGAAGGTTATCGGGGCCCGTACTCGGGGGCGTTACCCGTTGAGGGTCGCCATCGCGCTCTTGAGTAGAGCTGGCAGGTGAATTACCCGTCGTCGAATTACCAGCAGCATGGGCTTGTTCTAGCTGACTGCTAAGGTCTTTGACGAGGCTCTCGAGGTTGCGCAATCTCTCCATGACTTGAGATGCGGGCGAATCGGCAGCGCGCGCTGCTCTTTCTTCAGCGGCTGCATTTTGGGCGACCCGTTCGAGACGCCGCGCCCACCGCGGTGGACGGTTGGCAGACGGAACAACACAGGGGATGCCGGCTCGACGGCAATTCGAGCAGGGCGACTCCTTATTGCAGCGAACCTTTCGAGACCGACAGACGACACAGCTGCGTAGTTTGGTTAGCGCCGCCAGTGAAGTGGGTGTCGATGCTGCAACGGCGGGTGAGATGCTCGCACGTTTCTCGGCTTCCGAAAGCGAACCCGAAGACCCGCCGAGTCCTCCGCCCTCTACTCGCATCGAAGCCGTCGCAGACGACTGGTCAGCCGCATGTGCCATCGGAGGTCGAAATATCGATCTGAAAACCTTCACGGCTCTCTGAATATGTCGTTTACCATGTTTGAGATGCTAATCAGCGTGTGCCTAATGACCGTGAAATCGCAGGCTGACAGGTACCTACATAAGTGGTTCTACAGGCCTGCAGGGCCCCACCGCACAACTTACCATCTACAACACACCTTCGCGGCACATTCGTATCGTAAAACGTTCGTTTTTCACCCGCCCGCCGCCCGTATCTCACCAGTAGGAAGCAGTAACAGAGGAAAGGAGGATCAGTTGGTTATTTGTTTGTTTTTGATTTTTGATTTTGTTTTTCTAGTTTGGGCAGTTCCAGGCTAGCTGCCGCAGCGCTATTAACTCGCCGATTAAGCTATCTGCCTTATCGGCGAGGCGTTAGCGAGCCTGTTACTGCTCACGCTCCCCCAATACAAGTACTACACTCTATGCATGTGCCCTGAAGTGTGCTGTAGATACCTACCTTTTGGCATGTCTCTCTCACAAAGGACGTACTTAGAAGTACCCAGGTATCTTAGGTTATCTATAGCACACTTTAGGGCATATGTATAGAGTGTAGTACTTGTATTAAAGGAGCGTAAGCAGTAATAGGCTCGCTAACGCCTTGCTAATAAAACAAATAGCTTAATCGGCAAGTTAATAGCGCTATAGCAGCTAGCTTAAAACTGCTTAAACTAAAAAAACAAAATAAAAATTAAAAACAAATAAATAACTAACTAATTTTTTTTTTATTATTACTTTTTATTAATAAAATATAAGCAATAAATAAATAAAAAATAAATATTTTATAATATAAATATATTATAAAAATATATTATAAATAATAAATTATATAATAAAACTTTATAAGCTTATAAAATTATTTATTTATAATATATTTTAAAATATATATATAAAATATAATATTTATATTAAAAAAATATAAATAATAATAAGCTTATTAATATTTTATTAATAAAATAAATAATTTAATTAATAAATTAATAATATTATAATAGTTAGTTTAAAATTACTTAAATTTATATTTAATTAAAATTATTATAATAAAATAAATAATAAATTATTAAATATTTATTATAATAAAAAAAAAATAATAAAATAATTTTATTATTTAATATTATTTATTTTATTAAAATTTTTTGTTTATTTTTTAAATATAAATATTTTTATTTATTTTAATAATTTAGCTTTTTTTTATTTTATTTTTATAACTATTTTAATAAATATATAAAGTTTTATAAAATAATAATAATTTATTAATATTTTATAGTTTACTTTTTTTTTTGCTAGCTTTTTTTTTTTAATTAATATTATATTATATTATTGCTTTTTTTTTATTTTATTAAAATTAATTAAAATATATAAAATAACTAAGTTTTATAAATTAAATTTAAAATTATAATAATATATTAATAAGTTATAAAAATTATATTTATAATATTTTTTAAAAAAAATTTTAAAAATAAAAGTTTTATTAATTTTAAAGCTAAAAATAAAAAAAAGCTATTTTAATAAGTTTTTAATAATATATTAATAATTTATAAAATAAAATTTTAATTATTATAAAAAATTAAAAATTATATATAAAAACTATTTTAATTAAATTATTTAAATAAGTTTAATAAATTTTTAATACTATTTTTATAATATTTTTTTAGTTTTATAAAAATATATTTAATATATTAAAAATTATAAAAATTATAAAAATAATAATTATATTTTTATAAATTAAACTATTTTAATAAATTTAAAATAAATTTTTTATAATATATTTATAATATATTAATAGCTTATAGCTTTAATTTAATATATTATAATATTATAATATTTATAATAATTTTATTTTTATTTATAAAAATATATATTTAAACTATAAATTAAAAGTAATTTATATTTTTAATAAGTTTATTTATAAATATTATTTTAATATATTTTTAATAATTTAATATTAATTTATAAAAACTTAAAAAATTTATATTAAGCTATTTAAGCTAATAAAAAAGCTATTAAATTAAATATATTTATTTTAATTATTAATATTAAAAATAAAATAAAAAATAATACTACTATAAATAAAAAATAATTTAGTTTTAATATATTTTTAAATTAAAATAGCTTTATAAATAATAAAAATTTTAGTATTAAAGCTATTAATATATTTAATATTTTTAATTATTTTATTAATATTATAATATAAATAATAATTTTAATAATTTATTTATAAGTTAATTATATTTTATTAAAACTATATATAATTTAAAATATTTTAGTTAGCAATATTATTATATATTATTAATAGTTTATAAAAATAAATTTTTTTATATATAATTAATAGTAAGCTTATTTTTTATATTATTTAAATTATTATATAACTATTTTTAAAATATATTATATATTTTAATTTATATTAAAATAGCTTTAAAATTATAAAAAGTTTAAATATAATATTTTTGTTACGATAAGATACGGGGGACCACACATACACCCACCCTGCAAGGGGGGGTCCACCACTACTGTATATATCGTAGCCCTCGTGTGTGTGCCCCGCACACACACTTCCACAATACACGCTTTTCTTTACTACTATACATTTAACCGCACACCCTATGCCTTTTCCCTATAATTTTATAATATTATTTAATTATATTAAAAAACTAATAGCTTAATAACTTAATTTTACTTTTATTTATATTTATATTATAAATATATTATATTGCTTTTTTTTTAAAGCTATAGCTTAAATAAGTTTTTTTTAAAATATTTAAATTTATTAAATAATTATATAATATAATAAATATTTTTTATTTTAAAAATATTTTAATATAAAAATAAAATAAAAGCAAATTATTTATTAAATAAAATATATTTAGTTTTTAAAATAGTAATTTTTTTATATAAAAAATTAAATAAGCTATTTTTTTTATAGTAGCTAATATAATACTAATATTTGTTTTTTTTTATTTTTTTTATTTATTTAAAATAAAAACTTAAAATAATTATTAAATATTAAAAATTAAATATATACTTTTATAAAGCTTAAAAAGCTAAACTTATATAAATTTACTAAGTTTTAATTTAAATATATTATTTTTTTAAAGTATAAAAAGCTATATTAAACTAATAAAAATATTATATTTATAACTAAAATATTTTAAAAGTATTTTTTTTAATATTTTTTTTAATATAATATTATTAAAAAGTTTAATTAAAATTAGTTTTTTTTTAAAATATATATTAAATAAAAAAATAAATATATAATATTTTAAATTAAATAATATATATAAGCTTTTAAAAACTATTATATAAATTAATAAATTAATATAAACTAAATATAAAGCTAACAAATAAAATAATAAAGTTAATTTTTAAATATAGCTTTAAACTTTATTAAACGTTTAGTTAAATATATAATATATTAAAAATATTTTTAAGCTAGCTATAAGCTAATATTATATTTTTATATTATTTTTTATATTTAAAAATTATAAATTTATAGCTTTTATAAGTTAATTTTATTATTTTAGCTTAAAATAAACAAATATAATTTAAGTTTTTTAAAATTTAAGCTATTTATTAAATAAAGCATTTTATTAAATATTTTATAAAAAGTTTTACTAATAAAAATATAAATTAGCTATTAATTTAGTATTAAAATAAAAAAAAATATTAATAAAACTATTTTTAGTTAAAAAAACCTAATAAACTTAAAAATAAATATTTTAACTTATTATTATTAAAAAAATATTATAAAAAGCTTTAAACAATAATAAATTTTTTATAAATATATTTAATAAGTTTAATTTAGTTATTATATTATTAATATAAATAATTATTATTTTAAATAACTAGTTTAAATATTAAAGCTAAAAAACAATTTAAATTATTTTAATTTTAATTATATTAATATTTATTAATGTTTTAAATATTATTTAATATTAGCTAAATATTTAGTTTTTTAAAATAAAAAAGTTTTAGCATTAATTATTATATATTAAACTAGCTTTATATTAAAAACTATTAAAGCTTTTATTAAAAATATTTATAAATAAATAAAAAAATAGCTAGTTTATATTTTTAAAAAAATATATACTATTAAATTTTAATAAAAAATTTTGCTACTATTTAAAGTTTAATACTATATTTTTTAAAAAAAGCTTAAATAAGTTTTGTTTAAATTTTGCTAAAATTTTTTATAAGTTTATTAAAAAAGTTTAGTTTACTAATATTATAACTAAATAAAAGTTTAAATAGTTTACTAAATATTTAATTTTATAGTAAATAAAAGCTAATTTTAAAAGCGTTTTAATAATTAAATAGTTTATTTTTTAAAGCTTTATAACTAATAAATAAGCTTTTATTTAAACTATATTTATTTTAATACTTAATATTTTAAAATATATACTTTTGCTATTTTTTTTAGTGTTTTAAACTAGTTTAAAAGCTTTTATAATTTAATTATATATTTAATAAGCTAAATATATTTTATTTATATTTTAAAGCGCTAAAATAAAAATAAAATTATTTAAATAATATATAATTAATATTTTTATTAATAACGCTTTAAATATTTAATAAAAACTTTTTATAAATAAATTAAATAAATATAAAGCTATTTTTAAGCTAAATAAAAAGTAGTTTTTATAAAAACGCTATAATTTTTATATAAAACTAAATAGCTACTACTATAAATATACTATTAAAATAAAGCAAAAAGCGTTTTTTAAATTTTTTTTAATAATATATATGCTTTTTTTTGCTTTTTTTATTTTTTTAAATATATTTTAAATTATTAAATATTTTAGCATATTATATTTAGTTAAAATATAGTTATTTATTAATTTGCTTTTAAAAAAAACAAATAATATATATAGCGCTATTTTTTGCTACTTTTAAATATTAAGCTTAATAATAAACTTAATAACTAAAAGTTATTTAAAGCAATAAAAATTTATTTTTAAGCTAAATTTATATAAATTTAGTTTTTAATTATATTATAATTTTTATTTGCTAACTTTAAATTTAAAAAAACGTTTAAAAAAAAGTTAAACTATAGTTTAAATAAACTTTATATATTAATATTTTATATAATATATTATTTAGTTTATATAAATAGTTATAAAATATTTAACGCTAAATTATTATTTATAAAAAAAACAAAAAGTTAACTAATAAATAATTATTTTTATTAAAAGCTTAAAAAGCTAAAAATATATTTATTATTAGTTTTAAAAATAATAAAAAATAGCTTTAAACTATTAAAATAATTTTAGTTATTTTTTATTAAAACAAATTTAAATAAATTATATTTTTTGTTTAGCTATTATTTAAGCTAAAAATAGCTATATTTTTTTATAATTTTATTAAATATATTAGTATTTTATAATTATTTATATTATATTTGCTATATATATACTAATAAATATATTTAAATAAGCTTATACTTTTAAAATAGTTTAAATTATTTTATTTTAAACAAACTTAATACTTTTTAATACTTTTATTTTTTAAATTTAAGCTATTAAAATAGTTTGTTTATAATATTTTTGCTACTTTATAAATTGCTAAAAATAAAAAAGCAAATTTTTAGTTTAGGCTTTTTTTTAACTATATTTAAATATTATAAAAAATAATATTATATATTTATATTTAGTTAATTATAAAATAAACTTTATATATAATTATTAGCTTAAATATTTTTTAAATAAAATTATTTATTATATAAATTATATATAAATATTATTTAAAAAAAAAGCTATAAATTATTATATAAATTATAAAATAATATATTTATAAGCTAATATTTAATTTATATATATTTATTTTTATTATTAAAACTATTATTAAAATATAGTTAGCTTAGTTAATATATAATTATAATAAAGCTATAATAATATAACTTTTTATTTAAAGCTTAATTAAATTTATTAAATTAAGTTTATTTTTATATATTATAAATATATATTTAAAATTAATTTTTAAAAATTTTTTTATTATTTTAATAATAATAAAAAAATATTTATAAATTTTTTAAAATTTATAGCTAGTATTTAAAATTATTATATTTAATATATTTATAAAATAATTTTAAGCTTTTAATATTAAGCAATTTTTTTTTGCTTTTTTTTTTTAAAGCGTTTAATTTATAAAGCTAGTTTTTTATAAGCTATTTTTTTTTAATAAAAAAAGCATTTTTATTATATTAGCTTACGTTTTTTTTTTTAAATAGTTTTAATATATTTTATAAATTTACTAAAGCTAACAAGCTTAAAATAATATTTTTTAATTTTTTTATACTTTTAATAATTAAATAAAGCTATATTAATAAGCTAACTAAAAAGTTTTTTATATTTTAAATTAGTTTAAAAAAGTTTTATATAAAGTTTTTTATAAAAGTTTTTTTTTTAGTTAAAAATATTAATACTATTTTATTAAAAATAAATAAAATATAATATTAAACTATTTATAAAAAAAAAGGTTTAAAAGTTAATTATAACTATAATTACTAAATACTACCTTAAGTACTAAAAAATAAACGTTTTATAATATAAATGTGCTATAAAGGTATATTATAAATGGTAAGTTGTACGGTGGGGCCCTGCAGGCCTATAGAACCACTTACCTATTTGTTATTAAAAAACACTTCACTAGACTCATACTGCTAAACGATATTAGGCATAACTCATGCATCTAACGCTATTGCAGATAAAGGATGCTTACATAACTAGAAAAAGCCACAGCCGGATCCAGGCCCACCCGTGTTACTGTGGCTAAGCTGCTAAGCCACACTGGGGTCCTTCGCTCCAAACCCGCCATGAAGCGGCCGAAAAAAGAGCGAGCTGACATCGCCAGTAATCAGACTAAGGAATACCACTAATGCCACATGGTAAGTGCCAAACCAAATGGACACGATGTGGGCAGTGAAAATAGCAAATATAAATAAAGGGAGCCAAGGTTCCGGTTTTAAATTCAAGCATTGTGATATCCCATTACTCTCACGACGACAACAATTATCACCAGTCTGGGTCTCCCCTTTTATGCCATACACCACACGAGTCTGAACATCACAACACCAACATTCCGTATCAAACACTTCTCACTCAGCGCTGCACTATGAACACCATGGCCGATACTCACGTTCAAACTGTTGCCTTCTTCGGGGCGAGCGGAGGAGTTGGCCTAACGGCGCTCAAGCACACCCTTGCCACAGGCCATATTAGATGCGTTGCGCTATGTCGAAACCCAGCCAAGCTCACGGCCATACTCCCCCTCGAGTCCAATCCAAACCTGCAAATCATACAAGGAAACGCCCACGACATCACAGCTGTCTCGAGATGTCTCTTAGCCCGTCCCGGCGTTCTCGTAGATCAAGTCATCTCAACCATCGGCAGCACCTTCAATTCAGCGAAGATGACTATTGACGACCCCGAAGTCTGTAGAAAAGGCATCGCCATCCTTCTCGCTGCCCTCACCAGTCTTCGCGGCGACGGCGCCGTGGGCAGACCTCACATAGTTGCCTGCAGCACTACGGGAATATCACGGTTCGGGCGTGACATCCCTATTGCCATGATCCCGTTGTACCACTTTGCTCTCAAGGTGCCGCACGAGGACAAGCTGATCATGGAAGACCGCTTGATCTCGAGTCAAGAAGATTACACCATTGTCCGCCCTAGCTTGATGGTGTCCGAAGAGGAGACAGCCAAAACGGTCCGCGTCGGCATCGAAGATCCCAAAACTGGGCGCAGCTCCTCCGCGATTGGATATACCATCACTAAAGGCGATGCTGGAAGATGGATCGCGGAGACTCTAGTGATAAGAGGACAGGCAGGATATGAAAGGAAGGTTGCCAGTAAGCTCTCTCCCTTCCGACTCTTTTCCCCGATTCCTTTTTTCTCGGGATCGTTAGAGACAAACTGACTATCCATTCCGTGTGCCCCCTAAGCGACTCCACGTGGCCTGCCATAGCCTGTGCAATTTTGCATCAAGATTCTGGTTCGCTAACTCTGCCCGGCATAGTGATTACGACATGAGCGGCAGTACTTAATGATGGGGAACATTTGGGTTTGCTTGTATGATGAGGCGTTCTTGGATAAAGGTCACAACCTAGACTAGGCTAGATTATCCACCTTGTTGATCAGGTTATCAGATTTTGGGTTTCGTGGGCGTAAAGCAGAAGCTGTCTAGGTGTAGTTAATAGTGCGAGGGATGCAACAGTGATTACGGGCCCTCCCATAATTCACAGCTATGTAGAAATGCAACGCAAGTCCGCTCAAGCTTCAAACATCACGCTGCTAACATCCCACCCCTTGGTGACATTGTATCATATGTCTCTGGGGTGGAAAGACGTCTGTATCAGTTTCGATTGGGATGCGAGGAATAGTAAGCCGAGACTTGCTATGTCGGTCGTCGCCTTGTCAGATTGGTGCGCATCCAGGATGGATACACGGGAGGGATATGTTAAAAACGCACCCGGATCATCACGGCTTACGTCTATGAGGCAACTATAGGAGGTATAGTAGGTGAGCACTTTGTTGCTGGATACAGCTCGTAGGTGTCGAGTTGGGCGCCCCCTCAACCCCGCACAAGCAATATCGAGAAAGGTTTTACGTATGGCAGAACCTGATGCAACCTAATCCAGGACGGTGCACGTGATTGGGCTACCTGGAGAGTAATTTCTTTGGCTGGGTTCTATTCTTTGCTGCTGCCGGTCATGGCTCATATGGCGCGTAAGGCGGTTGTCAGCGTAGTGCTCGATCTATCGCGTCCTCACGCTTTTTTACTAGCTACCAGAATAACACAATCACGCACTACCTGGCCCGCAAACAGCTAGCGAAATGAATTCAATAAAGGTCAGCCAGATTGTCTTCCTCGCTAGCGGGACGATCGCCTTGTATATTTTACTCCGGAGACTCACGCATTCTCGACCGACTTCAGTCTCCCTGGGCAGTCCACAACCCTCGTTGCATACAATACGCGACGGGCTCTGTCAAGTTTACCCGCCTCCCGAAAGCGAAACTGCAACAGATGTCGATATTATTGCTATCCACGGCCTAGACACGGATTCGCCACGTACATGGACATGGAAACATGAGCAGCAGAAACAGGATGTCAACTGGCTAGAGGATTCAGAGATGTTGCCTAGCCGGGTTCCGAAGGCACGAATATTCACCTACAATTGGCCGGCTGATTTATTCGAACCACAGGACTATACCCAGAAGACAATTGAAGAATTCGCCCGGCGTCTACTGACCAGTATTGCGAACCGAAGAGAACCCCGACCGATCGTGTTTATCGCATCTTGTCTTGGAGGCGTTATCCTAATGCAGGCGCTTCATATGGCTGCCGATGAGTATCGTGCGGTGGGACAAGCTACATCCGGCATTATCTTTCTCGCCACTCCGTTCCGTGGTACGTCGTTCCAGGATGTCAAGTGGGCCAAGCCGGGCTTGAAAGCTTGGGCATCTTTTCAAAATAAACATGTATCCTATCTCCTGGATCATGCGGAGCCAAATTTCTGTCTTGGGGAGCTCCTACGTCTCTTCACCAGGTTTTGTCGAGATAACAAACTTGGCGACAATGTGTTTACTTTCTACGAAACCGGCGCAACAAGTCTCCCACACAAGATATCTACTTGGCTACCGTCTCAGAAGAAACCAGTACGAGTTGCAGCCCAGACCCCTCTACTTCTATGGCCGCGGCTAACCAGCGCACCGCAGCTAGTTGATCAGGCCTCCGCAACACTAGACATTGTGTTGCATCCTATACCGCTTGATCGACCGCATGTTAAAATGAACAAATTTGATGGCCCTAACGACCCGGATTATATTCGAGTTGTCGAAAAGGTCGAAACTCTACTCCGAAACATTCGTGAAGGAAGCCCCAGTATGAAAGCGAAGGAATATATACGCATTAACCGCTACTCTCTAAACCACCTTGCTATTCAACGACTTTCGGGAGACCTGCTGCCAATTAACCAATGCTATATCAATCTGGTTATAGTGGAACGCACGGCAGAGAGGTCAGAAAAGCTTACCCCTTCTCCATTCTCGCTAGAAACCCGGTTAAACATTGAACCTCCCCCAGAAGCGACAGAAATCACACTGCCAACCCTTTTTCAACCTCGAAAGATAAAGGATATCCAGGTACACCCTAGACGGATTCTAATCCATGGGCGCGCCGGAATAGGCAAGACTACGTTATGCAAGAAGATTGTTTACGAATTTACGTATGATAACCTTTGGTCAGATTTGTTCGAATGTGTACTTTGGGTACCATTACGAAACCTGAAGCTAAGGGAAAGGCGCCAAAGTGCTGAATACAACTTTAGAGCCTTGTTTCGCCATGAGTATTTTAGTCAACACTCAGACAGCGACGAACTTGCCAACGCATTATGGCGTGAGTTACGCGAGACGAAGGGAGCCAACATGTTGTTCCTTCTTGATGGCCTAGACGAGGTATCACGAGATTTAGAAGGGAATATGCAATGTTTCCTTGAAGAGCTACTCAATCAGTCGAACGTCATTATCACCACCCGCCCTAACACAGGACTTCCTAAGCGTATCGAAGTCGATCTCGAATTAGACACTATTGGTTTTTGCTTGGATCAAGTAAATGCTTATATCGAAAGCACCTTTGCCGCGGATTTAGGGAAAAGAATAGAGCTCCAATCATTCCTTGATTGTCATCCGCTTATTCAAGGCCTTATGCGGATTCCGATCCAGCTTGATATACTCTGCTACACCTGGAATGATTACCGTGACATACAACTTGATAAGAATAATACACAAGAGACTATGACCGCCATCTATCAAAGAATCGAGAAGAGCTTATGGAGAAAGGATGCCGAAAGACTAAAGAAATGGGACCCGCCACAAATGCCAGACGTCCATGACGGAGACATCGAGAAATCTATGGATGATGAGACGAGGACACTTGAGCTCCTTGCATTTAGTGGGATATATAACGATATTATCGACTTTGAGCCAAAGCATCGCATAGTAATATCCGAATATTCTGATCCCCACGATAACAAGTTCCTGATCGACGGAATGCTCGGTCAGATTTCTTTCGTCCGCTCATCAAACCCTTCTAATGCTGGCCAAAAGAACTACCATTTTTTGCATCTCACTTTTCAAGAGTACTTTGGAGCACGTTACTTTGTACGGCAGTGGAAAGCTCAGCAATGGCTCAAATGCCTAGGATTTAAGAAGAACGATAATACAGATACTGCGCCTACCCAGTTTCTTCGTATGAACAAATACAACCCCCGTTATAATATATTTTGGCGCTTTGTGGCCGGCCTAGTAACTTCGAATCCGGATCTTGAAAAGTTTTACCAAATACTTGGAGAAGAACCATGTGACCTCCTAGGCGCGGCCTATCCGAGGCTGATCTCACACTGCTTGAGTGAGACATCAATGGAATTTTCGCACCGCAGCCGCCTAGAATCTCAACTGGCACGATGGCTCTTGTTCGAATTGGAATCCGTGGGCCGGTCGCGGCTGGCTAATGAGCCTGAGTTTCCAGTGAGCGTCATGAAGGAAGCTCTACGGCAGCAGCCTCTGGTGAGAAAAAGGTTGTTGATGTCGTTTAGCCAGCGACAATTCATGTCAGAAGAACGAGCTCGGTTTCTAGCGCGTTACATTGAAGATGATGATTGGCTTGTGGTTTCGAATATATTGGAGGTGTTAAAGGGCCACCCGGTATTCAAAGAACATCTCCAAGCTATTGTAACATGTTGCGCTAGCAGGGGTCGTGATCGTTACCAAGGGATGGCAGTGCTTAAAGGCCAGACGTTATCAGAGGAACATCATCAAGTCATTCTAGCATGTCTCAAAAGCGAGAATTTTTCTACCCGGTATTGTGCGACGAAAATCCTCCGAAGCCAGAAATTATCAGAGAAACACCTTCAGGTTATTCTGGCATATTTAAAAAAAGAGATATACTCTATCATGCCATATGCAGCAAAGATACTCCGAAGCCAGAAATTATCAGAGGAGCATCTTCAAGTTATTCTACCATATCTCCAGCATAAGAGTCCGTTTGTTAGAGAACAAGCGGTAAGAGCACTCAAAGGTCAATTAGTATCGGGGGAACACATCGAATCTGTTATAGCACTTCTTAATGATGGGTGGTGTCAAGTTGTGGCTGCAGCGCTAAAAGCACTCAAATACCAGCCACTATCAGAGAAACAAATTCAAGCTATTATATCGCGCTGCGAAGGTTCGGGTTGGGCTGTTAGGCGTTCGGCAAAAAAGGTGTTACGAAGTCAGCCAACGACAAAAGGATACTTTCACAGTATTGTACCACATCTCCAACACAGAAGTTGGCAAGTCAGAGAAGTAGTGCTCAAAGCCCTTAAAGGCCGGCCGGCACCAGAAAAATACATCCAAGCTGTGATAGTATGTCTCGAAGACGAGAATTCTGATATTAGGCTCACAGCAGAAAAGACACTTCAGAGCCAGCTGGCAACGGAAGAAAACTTTCAACACATTGCACCATATCTCCAGCATAGGAGTTGGCTGGTTAGATCGGTAGCATTCCGTGTGCTCGGGAGCCAGCTAGCTATACTGAAGCACCATATCCAGGATATTCTACTTGGACTTAAAGATGAAGACTATCATGTTCAATTAGCAGCGCTGGGTGCGCTTGGGCACCAGCCAAATCTATCGAAAGAGTCTCTTAAAGCCATAGTAGGATTTTTGAAAGACGACATGGAAGTAAGGAGACGAGCGGCGCTAGAAACGCTCAGTAATCAATCCATCTTACCAGAACAGCTCTGCCAGGCTATCTCACTAAATCTCGAACACAGCAGCGAAGATATAAGAGTAAAAGCACAGGAAGTGCTCAAAAATCAGCCAGCGTTATCCGAAGAACTCCTCCAGGTTATCGCACCAAATCTCGAACACAGCAACGAGGATATAAGATTACAAACACTGAAAGTGCTCGAAAAGCAACCAGCGCTATCCAAACAGCTCCTCCAGGCTATCGCACTAAATCTCGAACACAGCAGCGAGGATATAAGATTACACACACTGAGTGTGCTCAGAAATCAGCCAGCGTTAACTGAAGAGCTCTGCCAGGCTGTCACACTAAGTCTACATGATGAAAGACCGTTGATTAGAGCAACAGCCATACACACGCTTCAAAACCAGCCAGCTCTTCCAGAACAGTCCTATCAAGGCATTGCAGCGCGGCTCCAAGATGGTTCTTTTGGTCTCAGCAGTACGGCAACAATAATGCTGTGTAGGCAAGAAGATTTATCCTTAATCCCGATCGAAAGTGTTAAACTATTCTACATCACACTACTGAAGATTAGCTTCGAAAGACATGTAACTTGGCAAGAAGTAAACAATGTCTCCCGAATCGCGATAGGCTATGAAATATATGAGTCTGTCTGGCCAGCTGGATTCAAGGAGGCACTTCAGAAGGCGAAGAAAGAGGTGGACGCGCCTTTGTACATTGAACTCCAATAACTGCTAGATTGCATCCCTTCACAGGAAGTCATCAATGGAATCTCCATCAGCGCAAGGGACGAAGGCACGGTACGGATCTAAACCCCGGTACGAAACCGACAAGTATGTTAAGGGTGTTACGAAGCCTTTTGAGTTGTTACCTAGCAATCGATAATCATCCGAACCCTGTCCTTTTCTCCATCGAGCAGTTTGAAAACTATGCAAGGGAATCTCCACACAACGTTCTAGCCGGTTGGCCCATTTGCTGCACAGTCTCGACATATTGTCTCGCGACTCGCTGGACTACTCATAAGCATCTCTTTCAGCAATACAGAGCTCTTCCCCTAATTGTTGCGATGGTCTTTACGTACGGGTTAGTTGCTCGACAAGGGCAAGGTTGCGCGTGGGTCTAAGGACGGTGAGGCCGGACGCGTCCCGTCTCTAAATCCGAAATGAACCCTGTGCGAGGTACGATACCCTGAATAGCACCCACTATTGCAAGCTCTCTAGACTAGGGTATACGCACATCGGACTCGATTGATCCGCGACGTCCGGGTATACTCGGTACACAAAACCGTGCCAGCTTCGTGTTTGACAGAGGCTTGGAGACCCGTCACTCTATAGCAAGACAAGCCATCGCATACCTCAACCTTTCAACGCGAGCTAGGAGCTACTATCACGCCATGAAGCTTCATCTTTCTACAGTTCTCTTAGGACTTGGCATTGCCGCTACCGCTACAGCACAGAATCTTCACCAAGATGGCCCATTCGCCCTCCGCGTCAAGGGACAAGCTCGGAACAGTTCGATTGACGGTGAGACCACCCTTACATGGCTTTATCGATGGACCTAGGTGTAGAAGAATGTGACAAATAACAGTAATGGCAGGTTACCTTCACACGGTTGACTTAGGGCCCGTCTTAATACAGAAGCCAATTCAGTATGAGGCGATCTCGTCTCCGCCGGCAGGCAACGTAACATACCAGTTTTACTTCAACTATACTGGGACCGCTCAGTCAGGAAGTGGTCATACAGTAGGGCTTTTCCTCTCGGACGCAACCGTTGAAAGTGTGGCCGGTTCGGGTTTCTATGGCAGAGCCATGTCTCTGCAGTTCGCGCCTGGCTCCAATGTTGCTTTTGCTTTGACCGGTGCGGGGAGTGCTACGTCCGTAGGTTTTGACCAGGACAATAAAGTGTTCGTGAACCAATTTTTCGATGACTCAACGTTTGTTCCGGGCGAGCCGCCGAGACTGGATCAGGATTTCGACTACTGTAAGTTCTAAACGCTTTGAATAAGTTCAGGTCAAGGAGACATAAAGCATGCCGTGTTTTTATTCAAGTATTTCGTAATCGACTCGCTGCTAACTCATTTTACAGATCACTGGGCAATCTGTTGGCAATTCTTCGGTCGCGTTTACATGCCGTCCTTGTCTTGGATCACCCACGGCCCATCTCACAACCCGACTTGCGAACGCGTTGACCTCACTAAAGTGGCCCTATAGAGCTCGGGGATTGTGAAACAGGTTACTTGGCTGCATGGCCTAATATGCAAGACATCGGATTTCGTTCTACAGAATTACATTTCATCGGAAAGTTCAGGGAGTCCTACTAGCGGTGAAGATTGCCTTCCGCTATCCGTCTTCCGCTCTCCGTCTTCCGTTTCCCGCCCCTACCGTGCGGCGTACCAGATATCTTCTCACAGATAGAATATATAAATTAACGATTTCAAGTTATGCTGCTCATTTTCTATTTATCCACGCCTACTATTCCTTGCCGGTATTACGCCTCTCGTACCTAGTAAGCCTAAGTCGAAAGCTTAATCCCCTGTCGTATCGCCTACCTAGTTTTCTGCCTATTTGAGGCTCGGTTCGCAGACGAAAATGCCAGCCCGTATTGGAGATCTTGAAGTTCATGGAAATAAGGAAATACTCGATCTACGCTCTTTAATATCCAAGAACGGCTTTCTCCCAGCCGAACAGCCGCTTCAGCGCCTGCCCGATGCTTATTACGAACAATGGGAACAAATATTAGACGATCTTCCAACTTTGTTAAGAGAGAAGACCATTCGAGACAGAATAGGACATATGACAGTCCTCGAAACTGCTAGACTAAACACGGAGAGTGAATGGCGACGGGCATACATGATCCTGTGCTTCCTAACGCACGGTTACATATGGGGTGGCGATATCCCTTCTGAGGTATGCGCTCCCATCGGCATACTATAGTGATTACGAATCTAATCTTTTCCCAGGTATTGCCACCCTCAGTTACAGTACCTTTTCTCCAAGCCTCAGATCACCTTGACCTCCCACCAGTAGCAACCTACGCAGCTCTCAATCTGTGGAACTTCAGTAGCATAGGGGAGAACTTCACCGACCTAGATAATTTAAAAGCCCTACATACATTCACCGGGACCGAGGACGAATCTTGGTTCTTCGTGCTATCGGTGGCCATAGAAGCACACGGCGGCCGTGTCGTCCCTCTCATGCTTGACGCAATGGACGCCATCAAAGACAACGATTATGAAACAATCACCCGCGCTTTGGTAGATATGGCCACTTGCATCAGACAGTTGACACAACTTCTAGCTCGGATGTCAGAGAAATGCGACCCGATGGTATTCTATCATCAAATCCGACCATACTTGGCCGGGACGAGGAACATGGCAGCTGCTGGCCTTCCCAACGGAGTATTTTACGACGAGGGCGACGGGATAGGTCAATGGAGACAGCTACGGGGCGGCAGTAACGGCCAGAGCTCTCTGATCCAGTTCTTTGATTTGGTTCTCGGCGTTGAACATACCTCTACCAGCGATCGTCGGGCGCAAAAAGAGCATGGCAGTCCAAAAAAGGCGGCCCCAGGCGAATTGAGTTTCTTTGAGGAGGTGAGTCTAAGATACTAGTCGGCCCCCAAAGTATGTGCCCTGACTTACCACTTGTTTAGGTCCGTTTCTACATGCCTGGTCCGCACCGGAAATTTCTGGCAAGCGTCTCCAGAATGGACAAGATCAAAGACTTCGTACAGTCCGCGCCAACACCGTCGGCACAGCAGCGGCTCCATCAATCGTATCTAGATGCGACGAAAGCATTCGGAGACTTCCGACAAGCCCACATGAATATGGTGACCAGATACATTGTTGTGCCATCTAGAAAGCGAGTTCCGTCTCCTTCTTCAAGGATCAACTTAGCTACCACCTCCTTGGAGTCAAATAAAGGAACCGGGGAGGAGTTGACCGGGACAGGGGGCACGAATCTAATACCGTTCTTGAGAAATGCTCGGGACAATACATACGGAGCGGGGCTGGCGGTGGCTTTATAAGGCATCCGCTTTGAAGCCGCGGATACCGGCGAATACCGCCCACGAAGGACTCACGGCCTAAGGAAAATAGTACCGTCATTTAGAACTGGCCACTGGACATAGAACGGTTAGAATCGGGCGGGAAGATAAACTAGGTCGGAGATTAGCATTTGTGTCCGTCGACTAAACTTAGCGTTGCACTTGTCACTGTGTTAATGCTTATTATACCCGTGCAATATTGATAACTGAGAAAATTGCCTCAGGTACTGTGGCCTAACCTACTGTATTCTAGTGACAAGCACAGTACATATTGTAGCGTGAAATATAGTGGGCTTAGAAGGCTTCCCTAAAACATAAGGCTTGTAACCTGCGGAAGGCTTGTGAGCCTTGTAACTGCCCTATATTTGGGTGGTTCTATAGGCCTGCAGGGCCCCACCGCACAACTTACCATCTACAGCACACACAGGCACACTTAGCGAGTTGGTATAGTACGTATATTGGGGGGAGTGTAAGCCTATAGGGCTAGCTTGTTGTAAGGCTAATTTGTAGTGTAAAATAGCTGTATTTTAGTATATTAGTGCAAATTTATATTACGTACGCTTTTAAAGCTAGCTTATTTATTTTAATTAAAACAAAATAAAATAATAACTAAAGCAAAAATAAAAACAATAAAATTTTAAAACTAATAGTATATTTTTAGCTAAAAAAATAAAATAAAATAAATTTTAAGCAAATTTATATTAAATATATTTAATAATTTATATAATATAAAAAAAAGTTATATAATAAGTTTTTATATTTTATAAAATAATTTATTTATAATATATATAAATATATTTAATAAATTAATATAATATATATATTATAAAAATATAAAGTAATAAAACTAATTTATTATAAAATTAATTTATAATATAAAATAGCTATATTTTAATATATTAATATAAATTTATATTATATATATTTTAAAGCTAGTTTATTTATTTAAATTTATATTTTATATAATATTTAATAATTAAATATTAATAATAAAATATATAGTAATAATATATATTTTTTAATAATAAAATAAAAAAAAGTTTTATAAATAATATTTAAAATAGTTTTTAAATATAAAATATTATTATATATATAAAAAAAACTTTTTTTATTAAAAGCTATTTTAGTTTTTTTTTTTAAAATATTTATTATTAAATAAATTAAAATAACTAGTAAATTTATATTAAATTTATATTAAATTTAATATATTAATAAATTAAATATATATATATTTTTTTTTTTATATTTTTTTAATTAACTTTTAATATTTTATATAATAGCTATAACTATAATAATAATATAATAAAATATATTATATTTAAAAAAAAAATTTTTTAGTTTAATATTTAATATTTTTTATAAGCTTAATAAATATATTATTAAATTTATTTTAAATTTAATATTAATATATTTATAAATTAAAATTTAACTAAATATTATAAACATTATAACTATTAGGTAGCTAAAAGGGTATAATATTATATATTTATAAAAAAGGTAAAATAAATAACTATATTATTAATTTAAAGTTTAAGTTTAAAATAAAACAAAGCTTTATATAAAGAATTTTTTTATAATAAAAAATTTTATATATAAATACCGCCTTTTTAATTAAAAAAGATAATTAGTTAAACAGCTATATAACTAACGTTATAAATAGTTAACGCTAATATTTTAATACTAGCTTTTTTTTTTTTAACTATAATACTTTTTATATAGCTGTTTGTTTAACTATATATAAAATAAAAAACAATAAACGTAAAAAAAATAAAAAAAAATAAAAAAAAATATATAGCTTTATATAACTATTTTAACTTTAATATAATTGTATAGCTTATATAGCTACTTTAAAAGTTAAATTATTATATAAAAGCTTAATAAGTTTATTATTTTTAAAAAATAAGTTTTAAATAGTTTATTATATAAAAATATAATATATATAGCTTTATATAATAAAAAAGTAATAAGTAGCTTATATATTTAAAAAAAAGTATTTATAAGCTTATTATATAATAAAAGTTACTATTTAGCTTATAAATATAATAGTATAAGCTATTTTTTAGCTTATATATATAAAATAATAGCTTTTAATATTTATATATAAATATAATAAAAATAAATAGCTAGCTTTTTTTATATATAGCTTTTTTTTAAATATAAAATATTTACTAAATATAAAAGTAGCTTTTTATTATATAGCTACTTATTTTTTTTTTTTTTTTTTAAATATATATATATATATATATATATATTTGCTAATAGCTATAATAATATGCTAACTTTATTATAATAGTTATATATAATAGCAATAATAATAATAATAATAGTAATAATAATAGCAATAGTAGTACTACTGCTTATACTACTACTACTACTATTATTATTATTATTATTATTATTATTATATATATAGCTTATTAATTTTATATATAATATTTTTACTAACTATATTTTAAACTACTATATTAATACTAGCACTAGTACTAGCGCTAATACTAGTATTAATAGTAGTAATAGTAGTAATAATAGTAATATAGCTGCTTTTTGTTTATATTTATAGCTACTGCTATTTAATAGCGTTTAATAGTTTTATAACTTTATATAAACTAAAAATAATAGCGCTATAAAAGTTTATATACTTTTTATAAAAAGCGTAGTTTATTAAGCTTTTATATTTTTGCTATATATAAATATATATATTATTATTATATATATATTTTTAAATATACTATATAGTTAATTTATTTATTATATAATAGCAAAAAAAAGCAATTATTATTACTATTTTATTATATAATATTATATTTAAAGTTTTTTTAAAAAATAATTTAGCTAATATATAAGCTAAGTTTATATGCTAAAAAAGCTACTTTTATATATTATTTATATAAAGCTATAGCATTAATAAAAACTTTAGTTATTATAATAGTTTATATAGCGGCTATACTAACTATAATAGCTAGCTTTTTATAAATTATTACTAAGCGCTGCTTTTTTAAAGTAGCGCTTATAGTATATATATTTAGCGCTTGTATAAAGCGTGCTACTTGTTATATAGCTCTTAAAAGAAAAGTTTAAGAGGTTTTTAAAAAGGGGGGGAAAGGAAAAAAAAAAGGTTTTTTTATATGCGCTGCTTTATGCCCTTTAAAGCATAAATAAAAAATTTTAGTATTTTTAGTGTTTTTTTTTGGCTTTTTTTCTTTTTATAAATTGCTTATATATAATATATACTATAGTATATACTAAATACTATTATATAATTTAAAATATTATATAATAGTTTTTTATATTTTTTTTTTTTTTTTTTTTTTTTATATAAGTATACTTTTTATAGTTTTTTAATTAATACTTTTATTTATATAAATAATTTATTAGTTAAAACTAATATTTTTAAAGCTTAATTTAAAGTATGCTTAATAAATACATTTATTAGATTATTTTTTTTATTAATTTAATATACTTTAAAAATTTCTTTTTTTTATATAATTTTTTAAATAATATAATATTAATTATTAGCTTTTTTTTTTAAGTTATTTTTAGTTTAACTAAATAATTATATAATAACTTTAAATTTATATATAATATAGCTAAAATTAAAAATAAGTTAAATATTTTTATAATTTTTTTAAAAGTTATATAAAATATAATAGTGCTATTAAAACTGCTAACTATATTATATAATTTGCTAGCTAAAATATTTTTTATTATATATTTATATTTGTTTAAGTTTTAATATATAATATTACTATTAATTTTAAAGTTTAAATTTATTAAATTTTTTATATAATTTTTTATTGCTAATATAATTATAAAGCTAAATTATAATATTATATTTATATTATTTATAAATAAATTATTTATAAAAATAAATAGCTTTATATAATTAAAGTTAAAAAAAATAAACGTAAGTTTTTTTATTAGGTTATTTTTTTATTATTTAATTCTTTTGTTTAAAGCTTTAATATTATATAATTATAGCTTAGTAATTTATATAGCAATAATAAAGTTATATATTATTTTAAGCTAGTATACGCTATTAATATATATATTATATATATATTAAAAAATATAAGCTTAAATAAATTTTTTTATATAAAAGTTAATTTTAGCTAAATTTTTAGCTTAGCTTTTTTATATTATTATAATAATACTTTTATATATTAATATTTTTTTACTATTAAATTTAATTAAATAATTAAAAAATAATATTTTTTTTATTTTTATATAAAACTTTATTTATTATAGTTTTTTTTTTTTTATATAAAAAAGCTTAAAATTATAAAGCTAATAATATTATTTATTTATATTTTTATAATTTTAAATATATTTAAGCTATTATATATATATAAAAAATATAAATTATATATAAATATTTATATTTTAAGCTTTTTTTAATAATATTAATAATAAATTTTAAACTAGTATAGTTTTAATTTTACTAAGCTATAAAAAAGTTATATAATTTATAAAATATTTTTTATAAAATATTTTTTTTTAAGCTTTTTAAAAAAATAAACAAAAATATTATATAATAGCTTGTTTTATAATTAAATATAAGCTTAAATAATATTTTAAAGTTTATATAATATTTTAAAGTTTTATATAAAAATAAAGCTAAAAGCTAAAATTAGCTGTTAGCTTATTTATTAAATTATTAATAATTAAATTAAAACTATAGCTTTTTTAGTATTATTATATTTTTATATAACTAGTTTTAATTTTTTATATAGTTTAGTATTTTTTTTTTTAACTTTTTATATAAAATAAAATTTAAAAATATATATTTTGCTATATATTATTATATTATATATAATAAATTTAAAAATGTTTTATATAACTAGCTTATTAATTTTTATTATATTTAATTTTTTAAATAAATAGCTAGGTATAATAATAATATTATTTATATATAGCTTGGTTGCTAGCTTAAATATTTATTTTTTTTTTTAAAATAAAAAAGATTTATATTTTGCTTTTATATAATAAATATATTGCAAGCTTTTTTTTTAATTAGCTTTTTTTTTTTTAAGTTATTACTATTTAAATAAATTATATATTATTTTTAAAAAGGTTTTTTATTTAAAAATTTATTATATAATAATATAGTTTAATTTATATATATTAAAACTATATTAGTTTATTAATTAAAACAATAATAATATTTAATTTTTTAATTGTTTTAATTTTATATAAGCTTTTTTAGCTTATTTTTTATTTTTATACTAAAATTTTGCTTTAAAAAAAAAGTAAAAATATTATATAAAAATAAGCTATTTTGCTTTTTAATTATATAATTAATTTTTACTTTTATATAATTTTTATATAATATTTTTATTACTTTTTAAATTATTACTGCTTTTTATATAAAAGCTAAAAAAAGTAAAAAGTTTTTATTTATATAAAAGTATATTTTAAAAATTAATAAAATTAATATAAAACTATTTAGTTTTATTATATTATTTAATACTTTAATTAATATTTATAAAATTAATTTATTATTTATTTATATATTAATTTTTTTATAAAATATATTATATATATATTTTAATAAGCTATATACTTGTTTTATTTTATTAATTATTTAATATATTTTAACTAGTATTTTTTAATATTATATATTTATTATTTTTATATAGCTTTAAAATTTGCTTAATAAAAAATTTGTTTTAAAGTTATATATAATATTATTAAGCAGTTTTTAGTAAATATTAATTTAATATTTATATAATATTTTTTAAATATTTTATATAAATATAAATTTTAAAAAAATTATTGTTTAAAATAATATAGCTATATTAATTATATATAAAATAAGTTAATTATTTATTTATATAATATTTATAATTATTTTATAGTTAAATTTATAATTATTTTTAATTATAAATTTAAAATAATATAGTATTTTATTATATATTTAGTAATAATAATAAAATTTTTAAATCTTTTTTAAAATTAGTTGTTTAATTTTATATTTTATATAAAATAATATTTTATATAATTTTTTTATATAAAAGTGTTTAAATTACTTATATAAGTATTATAGTTTAGCTTTAATTAAATAGCTAACTATTTTATATAAGCTAATATTAAAAAATAAATAATTTTATTTATATATAATAAAAATTATATTTTTGTTTTTTTATATAATAATATTTTTTATATTATTAAAATATATTTTTAAGCAGTTTATATTTTTTAATAAAAATAAAAAAAACTATAAAAATATTTAAAATATAAAATATTATATAGTTAACTTAGCTATTAACTTTTATTATACTAATTAAAATTATTATATAACTGCTTTTAAAGCTAACTTTAATAGTTTTTAAAATTTAAATAATTTTTATATAAAGGTTTTTTTATATATAAACTTTAATTTATAGTTTGTTTATAATTAAAAATTTTAAAACGTTAATATTTTAAATAATATTTTAATATTTTATATAATATTAATTATTTAAAATAAATTAATATAAAAGTTTGTTTATTATTATAGCTTAAATATTTTTTATAGTTATATAGTATATAAAAATATTATTAGCTAAATATTAAGTTATTTTATTGCTTTAGCTATTATTTTTTTTTTTTTTTTTATGTTTATATAATATTAAATATTTTTTATATTTAATAAAATAGGTTAAAAATTTAGCTAAAGTTAGTTTGCTTTTAAATATTATTTTATATATATTAAAATATTAGCTTTTTATATAAGCTTGCTTTTAAAAAGTATAATTAGTTAACTAGTATTTTTTTTTTTAGCAAATAAAATACTTTTTATTTATATAAAAGTTTTTTTAAAGGTATATATTTATATAATTTTAAATAAAATATTATTTTTAAATATTATAAAAGTATTGCTTAATACTTTAGTTTTATATAAAGTATTAAATAGCTTAGTACTAATAGTTTATATAATATATTTCTTTTGTTTTTTATATAAAATATTAATTAATTAAATTATCTTTAATTTAAAAATATATATAAAAGTTAAAAAAAAAGCTTTTATATATAAGTTTTTAAAAAATAAAAGCTATTTTAAATTTTAGTATTTTTTTATATATTTATATAATAGTAGTATTTAAATATATTTTGCTTAAATATTTTATTTTAAATGCTTTTTATATTTTAAATAATTTATTAATTATTACTTTAAATATTTTATATAAAAAAAAAATTTTTTTTTATTTATAAATTTATATAAAAATAATATTAGTTTAATTAGTTTAATATTAGTTATAGTTTATAACTATATTAAAGTATAAACTTATAGTATTATATATTTATTTTTATATATTATTTAGTTTAATATAATATATATAATAATTTTTTATATAATAGGTTAAAATAGCTAAAAATATTATATAGTACTAGTTTTTTATAATTTTTAGTTTTTAATAAAAGTTAATAAACTATTATATTTTATTATATAATAAATTATATAATTTTTTAAAATAGTTTTTTTTTTGCTATATTTTTAAAAATATTTAGTATTTAGCTATAAAAATTATACTATTTTAAATATTATAAAAAAATAAAATTTAAATTTTTAATATAAATATTTTAATATTTAATATTATATAATATATAAGTTATTAAAAAGCTTATAAAAAATATTATTTAACTAGGTATTTTATTATATATTAAAAATATAATATATTTTTAAATTATATATAGTTAGTAGTTAATATTTTTAATAGTTAATATTTTATTAAAAAAAATAGTTTTTAAAAGTATACTTTTAGTTTTTTAAAGTTATATAATAATATATTATTTTAAGTTAATAGTTTTTTATAGTTTAATATATAATAGTTATTTTAAAATTA
This sequence comes from Xylaria sp. BCC 1067, assembly GCA_005188305.1. NCBI lineage: Eukaryota > Fungi > Ascomycota > Sordariomycetes > Xylariales > Xylariaceae > Xylaria > Xylaria sp. BCC 1067. The sequence goes on from SSCS01000001.1 coordinate 5,061,080, forward strand.
TAACTAAATATTAAAAGTTAAAATAATAAAGCTATTTTATTATATATTTAAGCTATTACTATTATAAGTTTGTTTATATAGCTGCTAGCTTAAAATAAAAAAAGTAAATAGTTATATAAATTTTTAGTTTTTTAAAAAAATAAGCTATATTTAAAGTTTTTATATAAAAAGCTTTAGTTTATATATAAATATAAAGTTATTTTTTACTATTTATATAATATAGTTTTTTTTAAAGTATAAAATTAGTTTTTAGTTATAAATATTTTTTATATAAAAAATATTATAAATTTTTAAAATAATTTTTTTATTAATTATATAAATATAGTATAGTTTTATTAACTTAAAGTTTTTTACTAAGTTTTTTTAAAAGCTTTAAAGTTTATTTAATAATTAGCTATATTTTATATATAAATATATAGCTTATATATTAATTTTTTATTAGTTAGTTATATTTAAATTATATAAAATATTTTTATATATTATAAGTTTAATTATTTTTTATATAAAAGCTAAAAAAATATTTATTTTTTTTACAATTTTTTTAGTTATAAATATATATAGCATATTTACTAATTAACTAAAAACTTAAATAAAAGTTTTTATATTTTTATATATTTAGTTTAATTAACTTTTATATAATAAAAGTTAATTTAATATTATTATAAATTAAAAAAAAAAAAAAAAAAAAAAAAAAAAAGTATTTAATTATATTTATAAACTTTTATATAGTTTATATAATAATAGTTAAAATAGTATAATTATATACTATTAAATAAACATTTATATTAAGCTTAAGCTTATTTATATATATAGATTTAATTTTTTTATTTTTTTAGCTTTATTGCTAAATAAACCAAAATATAATATAAAATATATAGCTTTTATATAACTATATAAAAATTTTATTTTTATTTTTATTAATTTATATTTTTTTATTAAAAATACTAATTAGTATTAAATAGCTAAAAAAATATAATATTATACATTTATAAAAAAAGTAAAATAAATAACTATATTATTAATTTAAAGTTTAAGTTTAAAATAAAGCAAAGCTTTATATAAAGAATTTTTTTATAGTAAAAAATTCTATATATAAATACTGCTTTTTTAATTAAAAAAAGTAATTAGTTAAATAGCTATATAACTAATATTACAAATAGTTAACGCTAATATTTTAACAATAACTATTATATTTATTATATTTATTAAATTACTAAAATAAATATATTATTAAATTTATATTAAATTTAAAGCTAATTTATATTTAAAATTTTAATATTTATTATTTAAACTATATTATAAAAAATATTTAAAAATATTTATATTATATTAATATTTATAAAAATAATTAGTTTAATAGCTATATTTTAATATAAATTTATAAAGCTATTTTAATATAAATTTAATTTTAATTTTATTTAAATTAACTATAATAATTTAAAATTAAAAAATATTAAAACTTATTTATTGCTATATATATTATTATTTATTTTAATTATATTAATAATATTATTTTTAATATTTTTTATATTATTAATAAAAAATATAGTATTAAATTTATTTTAAACTTATTAATAATTTAATAATATTTTTTATAAAGTTATTAATAAAATATAAAAATAAATTTATAATATAGCTATTTAGTAAATTTAATAATATAACTAAAAAAAATAATAAATAAATAAACTAATTATAAAATAAATTTAAATATAAATAGCTTTTAAGTTTTAAACTATTAAATAAAAATAAAATATTATATTATATTATTTTATTATTTTAATATAAAAATAATTTAAAAATGTTTTAAATTTAATTATAGTTTATTTAGCTAGCTTTTTTATATTAAACGTTTATTTAATTAATATAATATTTATAGCTATTAAATTAAATATAAATTTAATAATATATTTTAAAGCTTAAATATATAAGTTTAATTTAAATTTGCTTTTATTATAATATAATATATTATATTATATTAATTAATATAAACTTTTTTATATTAAAAAAAAAATTTATTTATTATAAATTTAAATTAATTAAATTTAATTTAAATATAAATTTTTTATAAGCTTTTAATTTTTTATTTGCTAATATTTTATAATATTATTTAATTATATTTAATAATTAATAGCTAAAAAGTTTAATATTTTTTTTATTTATATTTATATTATAAATATATTAAGCTATATTTTAATAAAACCTATAGCTTAAATATATTTTATAATTAATTTTTAAATAAAAAAAACAATTATTTAATATTTATTTTATTTTTAACTTTAAAAATACTTTATATATAAACTAAAATAATAATAAATTATTTTAAATATAAATTAATATTAATTTTTAGTTTAATAGTTTATTTATATAATATATTAAATATATTAAACTATTAATTATATTAATAATTATATTAATTTTAAGTTAATTTTTATTTATTTTTATTTTATAAAAAAAAACTTAAAAATAGTTATTAAAAGCTAAAAGCTATATTATAAATTTTATTAAGCTTAATATTTTTTATTTTTAAAAGTTATTTAAATTAAAATTATATATAATTTTTTTTAAATAAAAAAATTTATATTATACTATTAAAAAAATAATATTTATTATTATAATATTATATAAGTTTTTATTTATAAAAGCTTTTTTTAATATTAATTTAATTAAAATATATTTTAAAATTAACGCTTTAATTAATAAGCTTTTTTTATATAAAAATAAATATATTATTTTTTAAATTAAATAATAAATATTTAAAGTTTTAAATATTAATATATTTAAAAAAAAGTTAATATAAACTAAATATAATATAAATATATATAAATATAATATTAAATTTTAAACTAGTTTTTAAAATAAACTAAAAGCTTTATTATATATATATAATAATAGGTTTTTTTTATTACTAGTTATAGTTTTTAATTATATAGTTTATATTAATTTTTATATAAGTTTATTATTATATTATAGCTTTTTTAAGTTAAATTTATTAAATTTATATATAATAAATAAATATAATTATTATTATAATAAAAATTAAAGTTTAATATATATTAAAAAATTTAAATTAGTTTATTTTTAATAAAAACTATTAATATAAATATAAATTAATAATTATTATAAAATTAAACTAAAATAATATATTAGTTAAACTATTATTTTATAATATTATTTAATAAATTTAAAAATAAATTTTATTTTTTACTATTAATATAAAAATAGTTTAAAACGTTTTTAATAATAATAAATTTTTTATAAAAATATTTTTAAAGCTAGCTTATATTATAATATTATTTATATATATAATTATAATTTTAAATATTTAATTATTTTTTTAGTATTAAAATATTTTTATAATTATTATAATTTTAAATATATTTATATTAAAACTTATTTTATAAAAAAAATATAAATAAATAAAAGTTTAAGTTTTAAAAATTAAAAAGTAATTATATTAATATTTTTTTATAAAATTTAATTTATAATAAAAGCTTTTTATATTTATATTTAAAACATTTATAAATAAAAAAAATAATAAATAGTTTATGCTTATTAAAAAATAAACTTTATTAAAGTTATAAAAAAAGTTATATTACTATTTAAAGTTTAATTTAATAAACTTAATAAATAATTAAAATAATTATAAATTAAATTTAAATAATATAGTTTAAAAGTTATAAAAAAAAATATATTAAATAAAATTATTATTAAATAAAAGTTTAAATAATTTGCTAATTTTTTAATATTATAGCAAAATAAATATAATTTTTATAATATTTTTATTTTAAAATATATTATTTTTGTTTGCTTTTTTTTTAATAGTTATATTTATATTAAAACTATATTAATTTTAACTTTTAAAATTTTTAAAGTTATATTTTTATTATTTTTATTATTATTTAAAATTAAATTTAATACTTTAAATAACTAGTTATATTTTTTATATATTAAAAAAATATTTTTAATTTAAGTTAAAAATATAATAAATATAAAATTATTTAAATAATATATAACTTTTATATTAAAAAATAAAGCTTTAAATATTTAATAAAAGCTTTTTATAAAAATATTAAATAAAAAAAAGCTATATATAAACTAAATAATAAATAGTTTTTATAAAAAAAATAGCTTTTTTATTTAAAACTAAAAAGCTAATAATATAATATTACTATTAATATTAAATAAAATATATTTTTAAAGTTTTTTTTTATAAAATATAATTTTTAGTTTATAATATAAACTAGTTTAAATATTTATTAAATTAATAAATATTTAAAAGTTATAAATTTAAAAAAAATTTAGTTATTAATTAAGCTTACTTTTTAAAATAAAAAGTAATAAATTTAATACTAGCTATTATTTAATTTAAAAATTAAACTTAAAAAAAAACAAAGCAAGCTTTTTAAGCTTAAAAATTTTATAATTTTATTTTAAGCTTAATTTATAGCTATTTATAATTTAATAACTATATAGTTTTTATTAGCTAACTATAAATTGTTTGTTTTTTTAATACTAAAAAATTAATATAGTTTAATAAAGTAATAGTAGTTTTTATAAGGTATGTAAAAAATAACAAAATAATAATTAAAAAAAGAGCAAGGAAAAAGAAGCAGAGATTTTTTCTTTTATATAGGCGCACGCATGCCTACCCAAAGAAGCACGGACCTATCGCGCAAAAAATACGTTGTAGCGCGTTCTTACGGCAGCGCTATATATATAGCTTGCGCCCGTGTGCAATTATATTATATGCCGCCTATAAAAAAAGCGCTGCTACTTTTAGCAGTTTTTTTTTAACTACTTATTAATATATATATAAAACTATTTATACTTTTTGCTTTTTTAAAAAGCGCTTTTAACTTTGTTTAGTTAATTTTTTTATTTTTTACTAATATTTTTTAATAAGTTTTTTGCTTTTTTATAGCTTTTTTTTTAACTTTTAAATATTATATTTATAATTTTATTTTTTTTATTTAATTAAATAATTATAACTGTTATATTAATAGTTAAAATAAGTTTTAAATATAAATTTAACTTTATAAAAGTTGCTATTTTTTTATTTAGCTTTAATTAGTTTAAAAAGTAGCATTATTTTTTTAAAAAGGTTTTTGTTAACTATTAGCTATAAATATTTTATAAAAATAACTAAATAAATATAAAAGTTTTTAAAAAAATTTAATTTATAAGCTAAGTTTTTTATTTATTATTTAACTTTTTAAAAGCTAAATTTTTGTTAGAAATATTTTTATAATAATTTATTTAGTAAATAATGCTTTTTATATAGTTATAAATATATTTTATTTTTTAGTTAAAATTTTAATATATAATACTTTTAGTTATATTGCTTTTTAGTAGTTATATATATAAAGTTTATAGCTAAATATATATTTTTTTATAAGTAGTTTTAAAAAAAGCGTATATTAAAATATTATTTATAATTATATTTATATTTATTATTTATTAAAGCTTTAAAAGCGTTGTTTAGCTAAAATTTAAATAACTATTTATATAATATAAATTAAATTAATATTAAATATGCTATATTTAAGTTTTATTATAAAAAAATAATAATATTTATTTAATTTACTTTTAAATTTATAAAGTTATAAAATTATAAAGCTATTTTTATAGTTTGGTTTTTTTATTTAAATAAACTATTTATTTAAAAATAATAAGTTATAGTTATAAATAATTTAATTTTTAAAGTTTTTTAAATGTTTTATTAAAAGCTTAATATAAATTTTCTATTTTAATTAATAAATAACAATTATTTAATTAATATAATAGCTTATTTTTTAGCTATATATTTATTATTTTTAAATATTAATATAAATTACTTTAAAGTAAAATATAATATAGTTATTATTATATTATACTTTTAGTAGTACGCTAGTTTATTGCTTAATTGCTATAAAGTTTTTATTATTTTAACTTTAAATAAAGCTAGTATAAAATTAATAGCAATTATTTTTATAAATAATAAATTTTTAAAATATATTAGTTAAAAGCTTTTAACTAATAATTGTTTATTTGTTTAATTTATATTATAAACTTTATAATATTTAATATAAGTTTTTACTATTTATATTTTATTAGCTATAGTATATAGTTTTAAAGCTTTTATTATTTTTTAAACTTTTATATAATATTTTTTATTATAAATAGTTTTTAATACTTTTTTAACTATGCTATAAAATATATATAAATATTATATATTATTATATATATTATAAATTAAATTATTAGCTATTAAGTTAAATAAATAGCTAGCTTTTAAAAAATTTTTAACGTTTTTATTAAACTGTTTAATATTTTTTATATTAGTAAATATATAAGCATATTTTTTATTTTTTTAATATATTTACTTAAAATTTTTATATATATTATTGTTTATTATTGCTTTAAAAAAAATATATAATATATAGTATTATTTTATACTATATTTAAAATAGCTAGTTTTTTAAATTATTTAATTTTTTTTTATATTTTTATTTGTTAATAATACTTAATAAATAGTTAAATATATTAAAAATATAATTTAAACGTTTTAAAAAGTAATAAACTTATAACTTATATTATAAAAAATATACTAAAAAATTAATTAAGTATTTATTTATATAGTTAGTTACTACTATATAAAATATAGTTTAATTAACTATACTTTTAATAATAAAATAATTTATTAAAATAATTACTAGTTATTTATTAAATTAAATTATAGTATATAGTTTTTTAGCTATTTATACTAAATATATAACTTTTATTTTAAAAAGCTTATACTAAGTTTTTATATTAAATAAACATTTGCTTAAATATATAACTAGCTATATTTTAATTAAAAAAATTATTTATTTTAAAATTTAATTATAGCTAAATATTAAATAAAATACTATTATTTTAAATTTTTTTTATAATAAAATATTAACTTAAAAAAATAAAGTTTTAGTAAAGTTATAATAATATAAAATAGTTTTTTTATAAATTATATTTTATATAACTATAAATAATGCCTTTTTTTAGTAATAGGTTTATAATATATTAATTAAATATATATTTTATATTTATTAAGTTTTTTATTTTTAATATGTTTTTTTTTTTTATTTTTTATTAATAAAGCTAATTTATACTTTTATAAAAGCTTTAATATTTTTATATAGTATAATATAAAGTTATAAAAAAAGCTAAATATTTTAATATATTATTTTAAAGCTTTTAGCTAATTAAAAAAAGCTAAATTATAAAAAGCTATAATATAGCTTTTTATATTTGCTAAACTAAAAATATTTATTTAAAAGTTTAATAAATTAATAAAAAAGTATTTAATAAATAATTTAGTTAAAAATATTATAATATTTTTTTTTTAAAATAAACTAAATATTATATATAAATATTTTTTATATTTTTTTATTAAATATAAAAATATAATTATATTATTAATAAAAGCTTTATAATAGCTTTTATAATTTTTAAATAAATTATTTATATATTTTTAAATATATATTAAACTATTATAAAAACTTATTATAGCTATATAATACTATTTAATATTTTAAAAGTTAATAATTATAAAGCAATTTTTATAGTTAAAATAAATTAAAAACTAGTAAAAAAACGCAATAGTATTTATAACTATTATATAGCGCTTTTTTTTTAATAAAAAAATAACTTTAGTTTATAAAAGTAGTAAATAATTATTAAATATAGCTATTTTATTAAATAAACATAAATTTACTACTATTTTATTTTTATATTTTATAATTTTTATTAGTTATGTTTTATTTAATATAATATATTATATAATAAATATTAAATAAATAAATAATATAAGTTTATTAATAAAGTTTATATATTTTTATTTATATAATTTATTATAATATTTATTTAATATATTTATATTTTTATAATTAAAAAAGTAAAAGCAATTATTTATTTTAGCGTATTAATTTTGCTAGCTTTTTATAAAAAGTACTTTTATTTACTTTTTAAAAAAAATATTAATTATACTTTTATTTTTTTAAATATTAAATAATTTAGTAATTTATTAAAACTTTTTAGCTAAAAATATTTATTTAATATAAATATAAATGCTTGTTTTAGTTTTAATTTTAAAAAAGTTTATATTTTTTTTAATATTTAAAGTAAATTATATATTAAATATTTTTAGCTTAATAAATTTTAGCGTTAATATAAGCTTTAAATTATTAAAGTTAGTACTATTAGCTTAATTTATTATAGTAATAATTTTATTAGTTAATAGTATATTAAAAATAAAAAAAGCTAGCTAAATAATTATAAAGTTAGCAATTTTATTTAATATAAATATTTTTTTAAATAAAATAAATTTTATAATAATAGCAGTAATAATAAATATAACTTTAAACTTATAATTTATATATATTAGTAATAAAGTTATATTAAATATTATTAAAAGTACTTTTAAAAAAATATTTATTAAAATATTACTAAATATTATAAAAATTATAGCTTTAGTTATTTAATTAAGCTTATTTATAGCGCTAGTTATTATATTAGCTATATAAATAAAATTTTATAATATTTTTTTAAATAATATTAAAAAATAACTAATGTTTTTATTTTTGTAAATTATATTTATTTTTATTTTTTTTAATATTTTAATATATTTATTTAAGCTATTAATTATAAATATTATTTATAACGTTTATATATTAATTAATATATTTATTACTACTAGTATTATTTTAAAAGCTATAAAATAAAAGTTATAGTTAATAAAAAAAAGTTTATAATTAATAATTATATAAGCTAACTTTTTATTTTTAAAAGCTATTTTTTTTTTATTTATTATTTTTTTTATATATTTATATACTTTTGTTTTAATTTTAAATTTTAATTAAAAATTATTAAGCAGTAAAAAAAAATAATACTTATTTTATAATATATTATTGCTTTATAAAAAAAAAAAAAATTGTTTTTAAAAAATAGTTTAGCGTTAAAAATTTTTATAACTTATTTTTTTTTATAAAACTTTTAAATTATAGGTTTATTTTTATTGTTTATATTTTTATAATAAAATATAAATTTTGTTTATTTTTTAATTTTAATTAAGTTTATTTTAAATTTTTTAATATAATATATATAAAGTTTAATTATATATTTTAAAGTATTAAAAAAAATATATTTAATAAAAATAGTTTTTATATTTAAGTTAATATAAACTTTAATATTTTTGCTAGCTTAAAAAATATATAGCTTAAAATATAAATATATATATTATAACTAAATAGTATTTTTTTTTAAATTATATATTAAAACTTTTTTAACTTTAAAGTTTTTGTTTTAAATTAAAGCTTTTATTTTATTAAATTAAAAAAGTAAGTTTATATTTTAAAGTTTTTTAAATTTTTAGAAAATTTTTTTTTACTATATTATACTTTTTTTTATAAAAATATAATAAATAAAATATTTAAAAAAAGCGTTATATAAAATAAAAATAGTTTTATAATAATTATATATTTTTTTTTTAAAATTTAGCAAAAAAGTAATAAAAAGCTTTTTAAGCTTAATTTTTAGCTAATATTTATTTAAATATATATGCTAGTTATTAAAAGTATTAAATTTAATATAATAATAATAACAAATAAGCTTTAAATTAAATTAATAAGTTGTTTTAAATATATTAAAGTTTTATTTATTGTTTAATAAATAGCAGTTAATATAACTATTGCTTTTTATAGCAAAATAAATGCTATAATTATAATTATTGTTTTTTTTTTTTATTATATTTGCTTTAATTAAACTTATTATAATTATTATACTAATTTTATTAATTATTGTGTTTATTATAATAGTTATTTTTTTAGCTATTTTATTAGTTATTGTAGTAATTATTATAGTAATTATTATAGCAGTTATTATATTAATTATTATAGTATAAACTTTTATAGTTAAAGCTATTATAGCTTTAGCTTAAACTATAATAGTAGTTATACTTTTTATACTAGTTATAGTTATAATTATAATTATATTTGTTATAATTTAATTATTTTTAGCTATTATAGTTATTATAAGCGCTATTATAACTAATAAACCTATTAGTAAATATATTTTGTTTATTATAATAATACTATTATTTTTATTATTATATACTTTTTTAAAATAATAAAAAGCAATTAAAACTATTTTTTAAAAATAAAATAAAACTAATATAATATTTTTTAAAATAAAAAATATGAGTTTTTTTACTAATAATTTTTTTAGCTAAGTTTTATATATTTTTATATATTTTTTTAATAACTAATATATATTTCTTTAATATTTAGTTTTTTTTTAAAAGCTTTAAAAACTATTTAAAGTTTAAGCTTATATTATTATAAATTTAAAATATTATTTTTTACTAGTTATAACTATTTTTTTTAATAATATTTATTATTTAAATATATTAAAACTTTTTTTATATAAACTATAATAAAATATATTTATTATAATATATATTATAAATAGTAAATTTATTTTTTTTAAACTTTTTTGTTATAATAAAAAAGTTTATAGCAAATTTTTTTTTAATTACTTTTTTAATTTTATTAAATTTATTTTTATAAAATAGCTTTTTATAAGTATTATTTAATTTATTATTTTATTATAAAACTATAGGTTTAATAAATAAAGTTTAAAATAAAAATAAAATTTAGCGTTTATATAAAAATTTAGTATTAAAATCTTTTAAAAAAAATTTTATATAGTTAATAAATAAGTAAACATTTATAAAAATAATATTTTTTTTTTAGTTATAACTTTTAAGTTATTTAAATTATTATAGCTAAAATTAAAAGTTTTAATTTTTTTTTATTTAAATTTAGCTGTTTTATTTTAAATAAATATTAAGTTTTAAGTATAAAATATTTTAAAATAGCTTTTATAGCTATAATATAAATAGTTAAAATAGTTTAAATTATTATTAAAACTATTAAAATTATTACTTTTATTTATTATAAATAGCTTAAAGCTTTTTTTTATTATATTTTTTATATTAATAAAATTTTTATAAATATTGTTATAAATAGTAAAAATATTGTTAGTATTAATAATTAAAGCGCTAAAAAAGTTTAAAAGTTTTTTTTTATTAAAAAAAATAAGTTATTAAATTAAATATTTATTAATTTTTTTTATAATTTTATTATATTAATTTAAAATGTTTATAATATTATTTATAAACTTTTTAGTATATTATATAATAACTTTTAATTAAAATATTTTATTTTTTAATATTTTTATTATAGTTTATTATTATTTAATATTTTTATATAAATATTTAATAATATATATATTAAAACTTATAATTTTAAAGTTTTTATATATAATTAGCTTAATATTTATAAAATATAATATTTGTTTATTTAATAATATTATATATAATTTTAATTTAGTTATAGCTTTAAAAAAAATAATAATAAAATATTTAATAAGCTTATAAGCAAACTTAGCTTAAAGCTATTTTTTGCTAGCATTTTATTTAATATTTTAAATATAATATAAGTAAATAAATAGTATAATATAATAAATAGCATAATATAAAATAAAAATAAAAAATATTATTATATTTTTATAAATAATTAAATAGTATAAAAATTTATAACGTTTATATTATTAAAGTAGCTAAAATATAAAAATATATTATTAAGCTTATATTTTTTATAATTATATTTTTATATTTTATATAATATACTTTTATAATAATTGCTTGCTATAATTAGCTATTATAGTAATATATAACTAGCTAACTAATTAAAAGCTTTAGTTTTAATAAAAAATAAAATGTTTATTAAGTTATTACTTTTAATAATTATACTTTTATATTTAACGTTAATATATTTTTATAATAATTTTTTATTATAACTAACTATTTTTATAAAATATAATTAGCTAACTATTAAAAGTTTTAAGCTTAATAAAATAAATATAAATAGTAAAATAAATATTTGCTTAGTTAAATATATAGTTTAATTTAATTAAAACTAAAATAATAATTTATATTTAATTGTTTAGTAATAAATTTAATTAAAATAGTATATAGCTAAATATATACTATAGTTTTTAATTTAAAGCTATTATAAAAATAGTAAAAATAATTTTTAAATAGTTTAGTAATAGTTTAATATATTTTTTATAATAAAATAAAATAAAAGTATTACTTAATAGTAGTTTTTATAAAGTATATAAAAAATAATAAAATAATAATTAAAAAAAAAGCAAAGAAAAAAAAGCGAAGATCTTTTTTTTTATATAAGCGCGCGCGTGCTTACCTAAAAAAGCATAGACCTATTATATAAAGAACGCGTTATAGCGCGTTTTTACGGCAGCGCTACACACATGGCTTGCGCCCGTGTACAATTATATTATAAAGCTTTAAAAATAAAAATGTTATATATTATATTATTTAAACTATTTAAATAGTTTAAAAGCATTTTTTATTAAAATTTAAAGCAAAATAATAATAATAATAATATTAAGATAAGCTTATTTTTATTATATATTTAAAAAGTTAAAATTATATTAATATATAATAGTTATAGCTAGGTGGCTAGTAAGGGCTATATATACCACTTTAGCCACACCACCGTGATCGTACACATAAACACGCACGTAGGTAAACAGCCCTACCTAGCTATAGGCCTCGAGGTTAAAACAACACCCCACGGCCTTGCTATATAAATATTTTCTCCTTTTCTCCTTATTTATAGATTTTTATATAATATAGCACTTATTATTAAAGCCTTGCCTTTGTTTTATTATGTTAAGTATTATAATAACTTTAAAAAAAGTTATAATAAAACTTAAATAATTGTAATTATTAATAAAATTTATAGCTAAATATTTATTAATAGCTTTTATAACTATTTAAATATAATTTAATACATTTTAGCACGGGGTATAGCTTTTATAAAACCATAGCTATAGCTATAGTACTACAAAAAGCTATACACGCACCGTAAAGCGCTATATAAATAGCATAGCACATACTTTACTAAAAAAAAGAGTTTTTTTTAAAAAGTTTTAACTTTTAGCTAAACTTTATAAAAACTTTCTTTTTTTTTTATTATAATAATATGTTTAATTATAGCACTACTTTTAGTTATTTTTACTAAATAATGCAGTAAGTTTTATAATTATTGCTTTTACTTTGTTTATTTTTTAATTTATTTTTTTTTAACCGGTAAATTATATATATAAATATAGTATAGCCTTTTAAATATAGAATTTTTAGGTTATTTTTTTTTTTAGTTATTTTTTAACAACCTTAAAAAGTATGTTAAATATAGTATAGCTTTTTAGCTTATTTAAAAAAACATTAAAACTTTTTTAAAATATAGTTTAACCTATTAAAAAAAGTTTAGTATAATTTTTAATTAATTTAATAATTATTACTTTTAATATTTTATATTAACTTTATAATTTATATATAGCTAAAAAATTAAAACTAGCTAAATTAATAGCTAAATAAACAACTTTATTTTTTATTTATAAAGTAAACTTATAGCTTTAAAGCTATACTATTTTAGTATAATTATATTTAGTTTAGCTAATATTTATAGTATTTTATAATTATTACTATATTTAAATAGCAAAATTTTAATATAAAATTATAGCTAGCTTTATTTTTTAGTTTATATAAAGTTTTTTAATAAACGTAATACTTAATATACTTTTTATTATTTTAAGTTATTTTAGTAGTTAAAAACACTTATATTTTTATTTTGCTTTTATTATTTATTTTAAATATAAATATATTATTATAAAGCAGCTAATATATAAATAGCAAATAATCTTTTATATTTATAAAGTTTTATATATTTTAATAAAATAAATATAAATAAGCTTATTTATATTTTAAAGCTATAAGCTATTTATAAGTATAAAATATATATATTTTTATATACTATTAATTTATTTATTTAACTATTTATATAATTTTTACTTTTGTTTTATTATTATTGTTAAAGTTAGCTTAATATATATATATTAAAAACATTTTTAAAAAACAACTTATATATTAAAAAGCTTACTTTAAAGCTTTAAATAGTTTTAAAAGTAAAAAATTTTATTTTAAACTTAATAAAAGCAAATAAAATTCTAGCACTTATAAAGTTAGCACCTATAAAAAAGTCTAGCTTACTTTTAATGCTATTAAATGTTAATTTATTATTTAAACTTTTAAATAATCTAAAAATAGCATAAAAATTATAAAAACTAATTATTTTTTAGTTATTTAATATTTTAAAAAAGTTTTATACTTTAAGTATATAACTAAAGCAAAAATAAACTTTTTAAAAAAAAAAGATAAATTTTAGCACTTTTAATAAATTTAGTAATAATAAGCTAATATAGTAATATATTTTTAGTTAGTTTAAAAAATAAAAGCTATAAAATAAATAAATTAAAAAAAACTTTAAATAAATAAAAAAAACTATTATAATAATTAATAATATTAAAAAAATATAAAAAAGTTTTAATAAACTAAAAAAAAATCTAGTAAACTTAATAAAAGCTACTTATAAATAATATAAATAAAAGCGTTATAATAGCTATTAAAAAAATTATAATTATAGTTATAGTTATAATTTATTTTTAATTATTACGCTAGTTTATTTGTTTATAACAATTAATTTTGCTTTAATTTAAAAACTAAATAAACTATAACAATTAAAGTTATTTTAGTTACTTTTTTTAAAATTATTTTTTTTACTTTTTTTACTACTAAAAATAATTAGCAATTATTATTATAATATAAATTTTATATTAAATATTATTTTATAAATAATAAAATATATAAAGTTATAAACTAATTAACTTATTTTTAAAATACTATTTATATATTTGTTTATATTTTATATATTAACGTTTAATATACTAATAAAACTATATATAAGTTTTAATAAATATTTACTTATTATATTATTTATAGCAATATTTTATATAATAGCGCTTTATATAATAAAGCTTATAGCTATAATAAAGCAGTTAAATAAACTTTAATTACTAAAAGTTTAATTTATTAATATATTTAATATTAATAGTTTATTATAATATTTTATTTTATATTAATAGTTAAACTATATAAAAAATATACTTTATTTTTAAAAGTTATAATACTTATAAAAAAAAATTTAAATAATAAAAGTAATAATAATAATTTAAATAGCAGTAAAAACCTATAGTTTTTATAAAATAAAAAACCTAGTTTTTTATATAGTTTAAAAAAAATAGCTATAGTAATAGCTATAATAATAATAATAACTATAATAATAGTAATAGCTATAAAAATAGCAGTAAAAATAAATAAAGTTTTATATTAGCTTTATTTAAGTTATTTTTTAGAAATGTTTTTTATTTTAAAAAGTTAAATATTAAGTTGTTTAACTTTAACTATAACAATTTTAATAATATAAATATAGTTATAAAAAAAAACAAAATAATTTTTACTAATATATATTGCTTTATAAAGCGTTTAAATTTCTTTTTTAAAAATTTAAAGTTTATAAAAGTAAATATAAAGCAAGTTTTTATTTTATAAACAAAACTATTAAAAAAACTAGCTATTATATAATAAACTAGCAAGTTTATATTATAAATATATATTAAATTTTATAATAAAAGCTATTTAAAAGTTATATAATAGTTAATTAAATACTTTTTAATACTAGTAATATTAATAACTAAATAATTTAATTATTTTTAATTAAAATTAGCTAATTTAGCTAAAAATAATTTAATAATAGTTAACTTTATTTAAAAAAAACTATAATATATATATACTATAAATATTTTAAATAAAGCTAATAATAATTAATATAAAGTTATAATAACTATTTAAACTAGTATAAATTTAAATATAAAGTAGTATTTATTAGCTTTATAACTTAATTTTTTATTTATAAAATATATAATAAAAATTTTTAAGCTTAAGCTAATATTAATAGTAGCTGCTTATAATAAGTTTAATTAAGCTAAAAACTAGCAATAAAAGTTTAATAAGTTTTAAAATAAATATAACAATAATAAATATTAAAGCAATAAACATAAAAATAATAAATATAGCAATAAAAATAAAAACAAAAAGCTATATTAAAAAAAACAAAGTAATAATTATAAAAATAAAAGGAAAAATTAGCGTAATAAATATAATAAATATAAACAAAAAAACTTAGTTAATATTATAATAAAAAATATATTATTATAATTATTATTTAGTAGTAAATTATTTAATAATTTAAATAATAGTATATATATTATAATAAATTATAATAATATTTATAAATATTATAATAAAACTTTTAATTTAATAAAAGCTAAAAATAAACATATATATAAATATAACTAGTAACTACTTAAACAAATTATAACTATTTTTTTAGCATATATATTAAAATATACCTATAAAAAGTATAATATTTTATTTATATTTTAAAACAAATTATTTTAAAATTTAAAAATATATATATTTTAACTTTAGTTATATTAATTATTTAATATAACGTTTATAATAAATAAGTTAATTATTAATAATAAATTAAAAATATTTAATTTTAAAAAAAACTAAATTAGCTAATCTTTTTTTAAATAAAATAAGCGTTTAATAAGCTAATAAATATTACTAATATATTATAAAATAATAGATATTTATATTTAAAAATTATATTATATAGCAAACTAAAAAGCAATAATATAATTATTTGCTTAAATAAAAGCGCAAGTTATAATATTATTATATAAAAACTATTAAATATATTAAAATATACAATTAAAAAAAAAAGTTATATTAAAAGTATTAGCAAAGGTTATATTTACTACTTAAAATAAGCTATTTTTAAGTTTTACTTATTAAGTAATAATAATTATAAATTTTTTAAGCTATTAAAATTTAAAATATTACTTTAAATATTTAATTAAAATATTAAGCTAGTTTTATTATTAAAAAATAGTTTTTTTAATTTATATAAAATAGTAATAAACTATTAATATTATATTATGTTGTTTAAAAATATAAATAACTTTAAATTGCTATTTTAAATATATTTTTATATATATTTATATATTTATAAAGTTATTTTATTAAAAGATATATTTTTTAAGCTTAAAAAAATAGTTATAGTACTAGCTATATATAAGCTTTTATTTATAAACTAAAATTTTATATTTAAGCTTTTATATATTAATAATATTATATTTTTAATAAAATTTATTATATTATTTACTATTATAATAATTAACTTATTATAAAAAAGCAAAACTATTTTTAAAAAAATATATATAAATATAATTTAAAAGTATATAAATATTAAAGTACTAAATATTAAAGCTTTTTAAAAATATAATATTATAATTACTATAATAGCTATAAATATAATAGCGCTAAAAATAATAAATATGCTAAATATAGCTTTAAATATAATAATACCTAGTTTAAAAATTAATAACTAAAATATTTATTTAATAAATAACTTTAATATTTTTAATAATATTATTATAAATTAAAGCATTAAAATAACTTTTACTATAAAAATATTATTTACTAAAATATATATACTTAGTTTAAACAATATAAAAAAAAGCAATATTATACCTTTTTAAATAACTTTATAAAAATTATTAATATTTTAAAAATATATAGCACTTTTTTTTAAAAAAAGTTATTTATAAACATTATATATAATATAATAAAAGTATTAGCTAGTTAGTAAATTATAATAAAAAATAAAAAAGCTAAGCTAAAATTTTTTAAAGTTTTAAATATATTAAATATTAAAAAGCTTACTAAAAATTAAAAAATAAAAGCGCTTAGTAAACAATTTATATATATTAAAAATAATATTTAGCTAGCTAAAATTTTTAAGCTTTTTAAAAATATACTAAAAATTTAAATAAACTAAAGTATTATTAATATATTTAAAAATAAACAAATAAAGATTTTTTAGTAAATAACTAATAATTAACTAAATTAAATAGTTATTTATACTTTTTTAATATTTATAATAAAAAAGCTTTAAATATAGTTTTTAATTGTTTATATAAATAATATTATATAGTTTAAATAAATTATTTATTATTTATTTTATTTATATATTTTACTTTTATAATATAGCTTTAAAAAAAAAAACTATATTTTTATTTTGTTATTAATTTATATGCTTTAAATAAAGTTGCTATTTTAAACAATTATTTTTTTTTAGTTTAGTTAAAAATAATTATATTTATATAAAATAAAAAGTATATTATAATAATAAATATTATTATATTTTTTATTAATTTAAAATATATTTAAATTATTATAATAAATTTATAGTTATTAGTTTATAAAAGTTAAAATAATTTACTATAGCGCTAATAAGCTTTTATAATTTTTTAGTATATATATAGCAGTTTATAAATAAGTTGTTTTATTTATATAAGTATTATTATTAAGCGTTTATTAATAATATTATTAAGTTTTTTAATATTTAAAACAAATATTTAGCTTTTTTATATAATATTTTTAAGCTTTTTTAAAAAAAGCAAATTTTAATATTTTTAAAAAAGTTTTTTTTTATATATTTTTTAGTAAAATTACTAAACTTTTAAATAAATATTTTTAATATATTTACTATAAAAAAAAGTTAAAAGTATATTAAAATTTTTAATTTTTAAATTAGCTTAAAGCTTTTAAACAATACTTTAAAAGTATTAGCTTTTTATATAACTTTTTATTTTATTATATTTAATATATAAAACTATTATAAAAAAATAGCGCTTTTTAATAAAAGCTATATATTTAGTTATATAAAGCTTAAAAATTTTAGCAAATATTAAGCATATTATAAGTTTATATACTATAAACTTATAAAAGCTAAATAAAAGTTATTTAAAACTATTTAAAATTTTATTTATAAATATATAATTTTATATTATTATAATTTAATAAAGTAGTTATTTTTATAAATAAATAAGTTTTTAACATATAGTTTTAAAATAATAGCTTTTTATATAAAAAACAAATATTAATAAATATTTAAAATAATAATTTTAAATATTTAAATATTTTTAATTATATTTTTTAATAAAAGCATATTTTAGTTTAAAATATATTATAGCTTTTAAAATTAAAAATAGCATATATATTATAAGCAGCAAAAAAAATCTGTACTATAATTAAAGCAGCATAAAATCTTATAATAGTATTAATAAATTATTTAATAATTAAAAATATTTTAAACTTAACTAACCTTAATATAAGTTTTATAAACTAAATAAATAAGCAATTAGTTAATATATTTATATATTTATTTTAATATAAGTTTTAAATATATTATTTTTTTAATTGTTTTAATTTTATATTTAATATATTAAGCTAATTATATATAGTTATTAATAAAATAAATAGCAATAGTAAAATTAAAAAGTTTAATAAAAAAGCTATATTAAACTAAATATAATTAATTAATAAAATATAGCTTATTATAAATAATATTATTAAAAATAAAATAATTGTTAACTATAATAAAAATTTTAAATATAAAAAAATTTTAAACGTTATTTAAAATAATAATAAAAACATTATAAATTTTTTTTGCTTTAGCTATTTATTTATAATTATTAATTAATTACTTTATAATATAAATTATAAAAGTAATTATTATTTATATATTTTATAAAACTAGGTTTATAAATTTTTATAAATAATATATAATAATAAGCATTATTTTAATAAATAGCAAATAATATAAAAATTAAAATAATATATAATAAAGTTTAAAACTTATAAAATAAATATATATTTTAATTTTTATAATAAATATAAAATATATACTATAAATTATAAAAAAATATTTAGTAATTATTAACTAATTTATTTAAAAAATTTTAAACTTATAAAAATAATTATAATAAATTTTATAATAAAGCTATTTATAGCGCTAATAATAAATACTTTATAGTAATTATAAAGTTATAGCACTTATAATTTACTAATAACTATAATATATATTATATTTAAATAATTGCTATTAATTTTTAATAATATAAAATATATTATAAAAAACTAAGCTATAGCTTTAGCTAAAAAATTATTATTATATAATTAAAATATACTATTAAATATTATTTTTAACTATAATTGCAAGTTTATTTTAAAATTTTAAAAAAAACTATAAAAAGGTTTAAAAGCTAAATTATTTATAACTATTATATATTATTTATAAAGCAATAAAATATTAAAATAAAAAAATTAAACTATTAAAATAGCTATTAAGCATTTTATTTTTATATACTTTAAATAGCTATAAATAAATCTTTTGTTTATATTATAATAAAACTTTAATATAGCATATTTTAACCTAATTAAATTGTTAATATATAAATAGCTATTTAAATTTTAGTTATTTAAACTTATAAATATATTTACTAAAGTAAATACTACTTAATATAAAAATATTTAGTTTATATATAAACATTTATATAAAAATATAAAATTAGCTATAAATTTTATAGCATTAAAAGCTAAATATTACTATAATAATAAATATAAGCTTATAAAATTTAATATAAAAAATAAAGTATATTTTAAGTTATATAAAAAGTATTATTTTATTAATAAACTATTTAAAAAGTATTTATAATAACATATAAATTTATAAAAAGTTAAATAGTATATAAAACAATTAGTATATAAAATAAATTTATTTAAAACTTTTAAAATTTACTTAGTAATTTTTATTACTTATTTTTTGTTTAAAAAACAAAGCAAAAATTTATTTTATTAATTAATACTTTTATTAAAACCTGTTTTAAATAACTAATTTAACTTTAAAAAAAATATAATTTTTTTAAAATTAAAACTATTATTAAATATTAGCTTAATTAGTTAAAATTAAGCTATAAATATTTAATTAAATAAAAAAGGTATAGCTATAAAAATAATTAGTAAAAGTTAAAATAGCAATTATATAATTTTAAAAAGCTAATTAAAAAGTACTAGTTATAAATAAACAAAAAGCTTAATTATATAGTTATTAAAAGCGTAGTTAAAATACTAAGCAAACAATAAAGCAAACTTTACAAAGTTAAAAAAAATAAATTAAATTATAACTGTTATTTATATTTAGTTAAAGTTTATTGCTATAAGCTATTAAAGTTAATAGCATTTTTTTTTAAAAAAAGCAGTACTTAATATATTTTAGCACAAAGTATAGCTTTTATAAAACTATAGCTATAGCTATAACACTATAAAAAGCTATATACGTACTATAAGGCGCTATATAAATAGTATAATATATGCTTTATTAAAAAAAGAAGTTTTTCCTAAAAAGTTTTAGCTTTTAGCTAAACCTTATAAAAACCTTTTTTTTTTTTATATTATAATAATATATTTAATTATAGTACTACTTTTAGTTATTTTTACTTATTATAATTTTTATATAGCTATAATTTAAATAAATTATAACTAAAGCTTTTTATTTTTTTTTAATTAAATAAACTAACTTTTTATAATAATTATTATACTTTTTATATATATATTTATAATAATATAAAAATAAACTTAAATTTTTATTATATTTAAAATTGTTTTATTTATTATAAACTTAGTTTTTTATTTATAACTTTATTATATAAAAAGCATTTATTTATAAATTTAATTTATAGCTTATTTAAATTAATAGTTTTAGTATTACTAAAAAAAAGTAGCTATATTTTTATTTATAGTTTTATTTAAACTATAAGCTTATTATATAAAATATTATTAAATAATATTTTATTATAGCTTAATATTATAAATTAAACTAAGTTTATATACTATTTATATAAAATTATTTATTATTAAAGCTATATATAATTAGCTTTTAAATAGTTAAAAATAATTTATTATAAATATTAAAAAGTAATAAATTAAAATTATTAAATTAAAATTATAAGCTTTTAGCTTTAATAAAGCAATATATATTATAATATTATTTATTTAGCTAATATATAATATAATTATTAAATTTAATATATAGTTAGCTTTTATATATAATTTAATTAAATTTATTAGTTTAAATTTACTTTTATAAATAACTATAATTTATTTTTAATTAATATTTAAAAATTAGCTTATTATTAATTATATAATAAAAAATAACTTATAAAAGTTTTTAAATTTTATATTTAAGTTTTTTTTTTAAAATAAAGCAAATTTACTATAAAGTTAAACTTTATTTAAGCTTAGTATTTTTTTTTATATTTTTTATATTTAAAACATATAATATATAAATAAAGTTTTTATTATAAAAATTTTTTTTTAATAATATAAAATTACTTATAATATTAGCTTTTAATTTTTTTTTAAATAATAATAAGCTATTTTTAATATAAAATTAAATTAATAATATATTTAATATTATTATTATATTATTTTAGTTAAAAGTTTTAGTTAAAAAAAGTGCTAAAAGTTATACTATAAAAACATTTTAATAGTTTTTTAAAATATTATTAAATTTAATATATAGTATTATTATAAAATTATATTAAATATAACATTAAATAATTAATATATTTTAGTATATAAATTTTAAGCAAATTTACGCTAAATATACTTAATAATTTATATAATATAAAAAAAAAGTTATATAATAAGTTTTTATACTTTATAAAATAACCTATTTATAATATACCTTTACGGCATATTTATATTATAAAACGTTTGTTTTTTACTTGTTTACCGCTTATATTTTACTAGTTAAAAAGCAGTAATAAAAGAAAGAAAAATTAGTTAGTTATTTGTTTTAGTTTTAATTTTTAGTTTTTGTTTTTTAGTTTGGGCGGTTTTAGGCTAGCTGCCGCAGCGCTATTAACTCGCTAACTAAGCTATTTGCTTTATTAATAAGGCGTTAACAAGCCTGTTACTACTTACGCTCCCTTAATACAAGTACTACACTATATGTATATGCTTTAAAGTGTGCTGTAAATAACCACTATTAAGCACTAATAATAACTATTAAATATGTTGGATTATGCTGTATTACTACCTGTAGTAAGGCACGCATTCTATAGCGTAGTTAACTCTAGCCCTCGCGGAATACCCTCGTAAAATACCTTCGCAGAATCTGCTATTTGTTAGCGGCTGCGGGCAAAGCTGTAGAAACGACTTGCTTAGTTATATATATCGTGAACAGTTGTCCCTGTATTCTGGTTAGCTTTGTTATACAACGCCGGAGGGCATACAAAATACGTTGGCAGGCCGAATCCATACAGTATAATTGGTCACTTTACGCGCGAGGGACTTTTCCTCGTCACCTCACTTTTCCACCTCCCACAAAGGGGGTGGTTTTCAGTCGTGGTCGGAGGGTTTTAATCCCTCCACTCAGCTCTAACGCTTCACCGCGCGCACGTAGCGAAGCGTTAAAGCACCAAAGGAACGAACAATATTTTGGGGCATGAGTATGGGCAGCTATTCGAAGCCTAGTCGAGTTCGGCACCTCGCGCACACTAGACTTCGAGTAGAGGCTCATGCCTTCCCCCCTAATATATGCATTCAAACTCCTTTATGCTATATCTTGTAAAGTGTATAGATAAGTTAACTACTTTTTTATAAGGCTAACGAGTCTGTAAGTATAGCGACATGCCTTTGTACGTGTTTTCTGTTTACATTGTAAGCGCGATACTGTTAAAATTAAGGCTATTATAATAGCAGTGGTTAAATAGTAGCCGTAAAGGTTAGAACGCTTAAAAGCCTAGTTGTTATGTCTTAAACGATTATAGATATACCTTTTTATATAATTTAAGCGCATATATACCCCTAGATCTAAAAGGATTGTGGAATTTGGAATAGTTGTGGATTTTAAAGGCTTGTTAGCTTTTTAGAAGGGTTATGGCATATTAATCTGGGCAACGTTGTTACCCGGAGTACCTAGCCGAAAACGGTCTCGAGATATCTTACCTCTACAGCAAGTTTACTACTACAACTTGGTAGATAGCTGCAACAACTTGTAGCAACTTACAGCGCCTTAGGCACTAAGAAAAGGAAGGGAATCTTATTGCCCTATTAAAGTCACGTACGTATTGTTATAGAAGCTGTAGGGAAGGTACGGTCTACAGTGTATATATGTGACCCCTCACGGCTATTGCTAGGTTACTTTCTATCCCTTCTATAACATCAATATCCACCCCAATGCTTAACAAAGCCTTGTTTAATCTCCCGCTGCAGGACCTCGCTTTTTGACGCTAGAAGCCTTACCTTCTGTTTAATCTCCCGCTACAGTACCCCGCCTATATCCCGACTATGCGTGGGTGGTGGGGCAGGGGAGGATGCGTGTCATGGAATTGCCATTGTGGTTGTATTGAGGATGTAGAAGTAATGGAGAGGCCCAGTGCTCTAGTACTGTGGCTACCATATATATACATAGCGTAGGCCGTACCTGCCTACAATGCGCCAACTTCCGCCGCCAAGACATGTGGTTTCTGGGGTCGGAAACTTACGTCACCTACGTTGCGCCGGATTACCTAGGCAGCTACTGCGCCTGTACCTTACAGAATGCCTGTATAAGTAGATACTTACTTACCTAGGTAGTTTGTCCCAGCATCTTCCCTTGCTTCCTATTTACCTGGGTACTTAGCTTGTCTCAGCATCTTCTCTTGCTTCCTATTTTACACATTCTCGCTTCACTCACGCCTTACTCCCTCAACTACCCTATCTCACAACCAACATACCTACCTATTTACACCCAGATGGCCTCACGGATCTGTATGTCCTGCCTACCACAAGTATCTAGCGTGTTGCCCGGAGACTGGGTTACTGACTAGCTCAAAGCTAACGCCTGTTCCACCGATCATGGGCCTGTTGCCCAGCCCAATGTCAACAATGACACTGTGGGTATGTATGCACGATTGAACTATAACCAGTCTTGACCGACTTGGCTGACCTCGAGATAATAGACACAACAGAAAGTCCTGCTTTCCCCGCAGAGCAAACGTCTGGAGCGACAACCCTTCCTGCGGACACCAGCCCGTCGGCTGGTCAAGCCTCTGTGATCGTTACTACTACGGCCGAACCTGACCGGGCCAACGGGGCACCCCCTGCTGGAGGACAAGCCGCCTACGACGAAGGAGTCGCTACATCTGTAGTCGATGTCACAGCTCCAGTTCAACATGGAGATACCGAGAGTGGCCCTAACCGAGCCGGACCTCTCTCTGTACAGGAGGCTTTTGAATTTGAAGCCAATCTGCAGGCCGCGAGGTCTCTCGCTGCAGCGTCTCGCCGCGAGCTAAGCCACCATTCCACTATGTTCGACTCTACCGTGGCCAACAGGCAGGAAGAGCAGCGCCGTGCCTCCGAAGAAGCTATTAGAGAGGAATATGCTCGCCGTGTCCTCGAAGTATACACGAGATTGACGAGAAAGAAGACTTTGAATAGCGTTCTCAATAACGGACATGGCGCGATAAATGAAAATGTGGCTCGCCTTTTCGATGGCCCTTTCGATGGCCCTTTCGATGACCAAGGTGACGGAGTCAATGGAGACTCGACCAGCCCTGTCTATAGCGGCGGCGGCGGTAACAGAGTTAACAGAAACTCGACTGGCCCTATCCACAGCGGTAGCAGCGGCAATGAAGACTTGACCGGTTCTAGCTACCATAGCAGTGGCGGCAGTAACGGAGTCAATGGAAACCCGACTGGCCCCGTCCGCGGCAACGGGGTTAATAAAGACCTGACTAGCCCTATGCGCAACAGCGGCGGTGGCAGCAGCAATGGGGTCACCGTCCGCAACAACGGGGTTAATGGGGACCCGACTAGCCCCGTCCGCAACGGCGGCGGCGGCAACGGGGCCGATAAAGGCCTAACTGAAGGCCCAACTCGCTCCGTCGGCGACAACGGGGACCCCGTCCGCGACACCGGGAACCCCGTCCGCGACAACAGGGACCCCGTCGGCGATAACAGGGTTAATGAGAACCCTGAGCGCGCAATGCGTAAACGACGTAAGTCTTCACTTGTCTAAGCGATCAATCTTGCTATAATCCTACCTGTTAGATCGTCTCCACTCTTAATATTTTAACTTGCTTACGAAATGGCAATTGCTATTATTTAGTTATCATTATGTTTGGCATTAGTACTGCTATTATTGTAATGACCGCATCAGCGTTAAAGGCTGCTGGATATGCTGACCGCGACATTTAATGGCCGATTACCTTGGAGGTTATGATTGCTACTATCTTCCTCGCGCCGGCCTACGCTCAAAGCATTGCTTAGTAGCAAGTAGCAATTCTAATAATGATATGATCGCACACGGGGCCGGGAGCGCTACGTGTGGCATTGCTGTGGGCACGCGCCACAGGCGCGATTGCCCCGCGCGACCCATAGGGTCCGTGCCCTTCAGGCACGCGTGCGCGCACTCACAAAAGGAAGGATCTCCGATTCTCCTCCTTCCTTTAACCTTTTACATTATTAATTTATTATTTTCCACATACCCTTTAAAAACCATTATTAAATAAAAACCGTTAAGTTATAATAGTAAATTAATAATAAAACGGCTTTTATAAGCTTTTACTTTTAAATTAAAAGTTTTTTAAAGTTTAAAACTTTTAGTTTTAAAAACTTTTATAATAACGTTTTATATTATATATAAATATATATAGTAATTTTATATTTAAAGCGTATATATAATATAATAACTTTAAATGTTTAAGTTTAAAAATATTATAAAAGTTTTTAATTTATTATTATAATAAAAATAAAGTTATATTATAATATTTTAATACTTTATAATATATTTTAATAAAAAGTATAATTATTATAAAATTAAAATTATATTATAATAATATAAAAAGTTATATATATAATTTTAAAATAGCTTTATTAAAAAAAACGCTTTTTAAAAACTTTATTTTTAATTAAATGTTATAATAAATATAAATAAAGCGTTATAATTACGTTTTAACTTACGTAAATAACTATATATATATATAGTTTATATATATAAGTAATTTATATAGCTACGTTATATATAAAACGTACGCGTAACGTTTATATTATATTTATTATATAAAAATATTTAAAGCTTTTTAGTTTATAATATTTCTTTTATTTTTTTTTACTTTAATAATAATATATATTATTAGTTTTTACTTTATAATATTAATTAATATATTTATTATAATAATATTAAAGTTTTTTAAGCGGTATTAATATTTAACTTATTATAAATATAAACTTTATAGTTTTTATTAAACTTATTTTAGTACTTTTTTTTTAGTATATATTTATAAGCACTAGTAAAATTTATTAAAGTATATTTTATATATAAATTTATTAAATTTTATTTTTAATTTATTTATTATATTATTTAATTATAAAGTTAAACTTTTTATTAAACCTTTTATTTTAATATACTTATATTTTTATATATATATATTTATAGTTTTTTATTATATATTTAAAATATTTTTTATTATTTATTTTATTTACGTAATATAAACTTTTAATAAACTTTTTTAATATATTATAGTTTTTATAATAATATATTTTATACCTTTTATAATTATATAATTTATATTTTTTTTATTATACTTTTATAGCTTTTTTATTATACTTTTTATAGTTTTTATAGCTATATTTAATAGCTTTTTTATTATATTTATTTATTTTTGTTTTTATTTTTTTATTATATATTTTATTTATATATTATAAGTTTATATTTAAATATTATAAATAATTGTTTTATTTTAATATATTTAAAGCTTTATTTAAGCTATAATTATAAACGTTAACGTAAATTTTATTGTTTAATTTAATATTAAACTTAATAAACTTTATATATAAAATACTAGTTTATAGTTTATTATTACATTTTAAAAACTTTAATTTATTTTGTTTAATTTTTTATTTTTATAAAACTAGTTAAATTTAATATATAGCTATTACTTTTATTAAATAAATTATATATAAATAAAAATATAATTAAAATAAATAAAGTTATATTTATATATATATATAGTTAATTTAACTAAAAAAGTTTAATAAATTATTTATTTATAGCTTTTTTATATATAATTTAATAAATAAAACTATATTTAAATAACGTTTATATTATTTTATATTTATAATAATTTAAATAAGTTTATTTATATATTATATAAGCTTTAAATAATAAAAATAAAAAATAATAATTTTATATATATTTTTTTAATAAATTAAAAAAAATATAACTAAAAAGTTAAAACTATAATATAACTAAATATTTTATATATTTAAAACTTTTATATAGCTATATTTAATAAACTATAAAATAAAGTTAATAACTATAAATTTAAACTAAAAACTTATAATAATTTTATTATTTTATTATTATAATTAAATAAAAAATATATAAATTATATAATAAAATTATAAAAAAATATTTTAAATAAACTTAAGTTTATATATATATTTACTATAAATATATTAATTATTATAAATATTAACTAAGCTTAAATTAACTTTATTAATATAAAACCTTTTAATTTTAAACTAAAAATTACTAGCTTTTAAATATTAAAAAAATAAATAGCTATATTTTTTATACCTAAAAAGCGTAAAAAACATTAAAAGCGTAGTAATTATAAACGTTGTAAAAAAAAGGGTTATAGCGTATTAATATGCCTACTATTACCTTATAAAAAGTACGTTAAATTTAAAGTTAACGAAAAAAAAAAACGACTTTTCCGATTAAAATTCGAGTTTATACCTATTTTGCGTATAATCCGAAATTTGCGCCGGGTAGTTACGTCCTAACCTACGTGGGTGGCTATACGTATATGTGGTTTACATGTGTAGGTAGTTTATGTAGCTACGTTATATAAAACGTGCGCGTAGCGTTTATATTATATGTATTATATAAAAATATTTAAAGCTCCTCGGCTTATAGTATTTCTTTCGTTTTTTTTTACTTTAATATTAATTTATATTACTAGTTTTAACTTTACGGCATCGCTTAATGCACCCGTTATAATAGTTATTATAAAATAAAAACTAATAATATAACTTAATATTAAAGTAAAAAAAATAAAAAAATATTATAAGGTTAAAAACTTTAAGTATTTTTTATATAATAAATATAATATAAACATTACGCGTAAATTTTAAATATAACGTAGTTATATAAACTATATAAATAATAAAAATAACTAAAAGTAATGCTATAATTAAATTTATTATTATAATAAGGAAAAAAAAAGAAAGCTTTTTTAAGTTTTTAGCCTTTAGCTAAAAACTTAAAAAATGCACTCTTTTTTCGGTGGGGCACTTGTAGCACTTTAAAGAGCCACTATAGGGCTGTGTATATAGCTCCTTATAGCGTAGCTATAGCCTCACGGCAGCCACACCCCTTGCTAAAGTGTATTACTTTAATAATAAACATTTTAATTTATTTAAATAATAGTTTAATATATACTTTTTAATTATTATTTATAGTTTTTATTACTATAATTTTATAATACTTTAAATATTATTTAAAGCTTATATTATTATAGTTTAATATATTAAAAGTTAAACGCGTTTATTATAATATTATTAAGCTAAACTAATTTTATGTATAATTAACTTTGCTGTTTTTTAAGTATAAATAGCTATAAAGTATTTATATTATTAATAGTTTAAAGTTTTAACTTTATTATAATATTTAATAAAAATAATAATAAAACTTTTATATTTTTATACTAATAGTTTATTATATATTTTATTTATTATTTTTAAGGTTTATATAAAACTAGCTAGCTAGTTAAATAAACTTTATTAATAGCTTTAAAGCTAAGTTATTATGTTATAAAAAAATAGTAAATAAGGTTAAAATAATAAAATATATAAATTAATATAATAAATATTATATAAAATAAAAGCTTAAAAAAAGTAAAAATATAATAAATTATAACTAAAAATAATACGTTTTATATATATTTTTTAATAGCTAATAATTATAATATATAATAATTATTTTTTTATAATATAAATTATTTTTAATTTACGTAATTAAATTTTTTTTTTTTATATAGTTAAAGTTTTTATTAAATTAATTAATTTAATAAGTTATTATAAATATTACTACATTAATTAACTTAGTGCGTTATTATAAATAATAAGTTATATTATTTATTAATAGTTATATTTATATATTAATTTATATTATTTTTATTATTACTTTATATTTAATTTTATTTAATTTTATTTATTTATATAAATTTAATTAGCTTATTTATATTAAGCTTTTAGTTTTTTTAAGTTTAATAAAATTTTTATTAAATTAAAAAGCTTTCTTTTTAAATATTACTTTTTTTATTATTTATTGCTTTTGTTTTACTTTTGTTTTATATTTTTATAACTTTTTTTTTTTATATTATTTATTACTAATAAAATTTTTAAAAATATAAGCTAAAAAGTATAAATATAAGTAATATAAAGTATTTAAAGTTATTTTAAGTATATTTTATTATTAAAGTTATTTACTATAAAAACTTATAAAGTAAAGTTAAATATAATATTATAAGTTAATTAATAATATATAATATATAAAATTAAAACTTAAAAAAAAATTAAAAGTTATATAAAATAAAGTTAAAAATAGTATTTTTTATATATATTTTTAATAGCTTATAGCTATAATATATAGTAATTATTTTTTTATAATATAAATTATTTTAATTTATATATTTAAATTTTTATATTAAGTTAATTAATTTTATATTTTATTTTAAAAAATAACGCGAATATTAAAATTAATAGTTATAAGCGTTTATTAATATATATTTATTATTATTTATTAATAGTTATATTTATTTATTAATATATACTACTTTTATTATTATTTTATATTTAATTTTATTTTATTTAACTTGTTTATATAAACTTAAATAGCTTATTTACTTTTAACCTTTTTTTTTTAGGTTTAATAATTTTTTTATTAATTTAAAAAACTTTATTTTTTTAATATTTACTTTTTTTTGCTTTTTGTTATTTTTATTTTAAGTTTTTTTTACTTTTTTTTATTATTAATTTTATTACTTTTTTTATTATACTTTTTATTTTTTATAAATAAAAAGTATATAAAAAAAATTATAAATATAATAAATATATTATATTTAAATTATTATTAAGTTTATTATATTATTATATTTACTTTAAATATATATATATAATAGTTTAATAAAACTATAGCTTTTTATTTAAAATTAGTTATTTTTTAAAAAATGTTACCTTTTTATTTTATATAAGCTTTTAAAAAAGCTATAATATTTATAAGTTTATAAATAGTGTTATTTTTATTTTATTAATAATTAATTATTAAAAATAAAGCTATTTTTTATTAAAATAGTTTTAACTATAAATAAAAAAATATATAATATAAAATTAAAAATTAATTATAGTAAAATTAAATAAAACATTTAGCTTATTTAATATATTTATATAATAATTTTTAAATATATTTAAAAACTTATATAAAAATAAACAAAAAAAAATTATAATAAATAAATATAATATTAATATATAAAACTATATTTAAATAAATACTTTTATAAACTTTATAAAATAATTATAATATATTAATAATTATTTTTTATATTAAATTTAAAAATAAAGTTAAAAATGAATTATATTTAATAAAAAAGCTTAAAGAATTAAGTAAATATACTAAAAAGCAATTAAAATTAATAATTATTAGTTTAAATAAAAATAACAAAAAAATATATATATATATAAAAGTTAATAATATTAATAAATATAAATAAAAAGTAAATATAATAATTAATAATTATAAAAACTTATATAAAACTAATAAAATTTTATTTAATAATAAAAAAAAAGTTTATATAAAACGATTTTAAAATTAAATACTTTAAGTAAAATAAACTAAGTTATATAATAAAGTAATATAAAAAATAAAATAAATTAAAGCTAAAAATATATATATATTAATAATAATAAATATAATATTTAAAATTAATAATATATAAACTAAAAAAAAAAATAAAGCTTATTTTTAATTATATAATATATATATATAAATAAAAAGTATATATAAACTATTTTTATATTTAATAATTTATAAAAGTAAATTAATAAAACTTTATTAATAATAATTAATTAAAATTAAAAAAGTATTAAAAAATTATTTATATAAATAATTTAATAGTAATTATTTATAATAAATTAAACTAATAAAAAATAAACAATATAAAATATATAATAATAAAATAAACAATTTTTTAAAAGCTTTATTAAAAAAGTATATATATTATATTAATAAAAATTAATATATAATATATTTAATAATAAAACATTATAATTATAAAAAAATATTATATGTTAAATATTAATATATTATTAAATAAAAAAAAGCGTAAAAAAATAAATATATTTATTATATAAATATAATAATATATAGTTTATATAAAAGTAAATATTAACTTAAAAAAAGTATTTAAAAAAGTTTAATAATTATAGCTTTAATAAACATTAAAATTAAATATAATAAAAATAAATAATATAAGTTACTAAAAAAATTAATATAATATAAAAATATAGTATTTTATATTTAAAAATAAAAAAAACAAATATAAAAAGTTTTATAAATTTTTTATATAATTTATTGTTTTTTTAATATATATAAAAAAAGTAAAATATATATAGTTTATATTAAAAGTAAATAAATAGCTATTTATAAGGTTTTATAAAATAAAAATATTAGTTAAGTTAAATTAATTTTTTAAAATTTTAAAAAATATATTATATTAATATAAAATGTTACCTTTTTATAAAAATATAATAAAAAACATTAAAAAATAAAAAAATAAAATATATTATTAAGTTTATATATTATATAAAATATTATATTAAAATTAAAAGTAATAATAAAGTAATAAAATAAAACAAAAATAATTAACCCTTTTAAAAAAAAGCAAAATATAAATAAAAAGCTAAATAATATATTAATATAAATATTATTAATGTAATAACTTAAAAATAATATATAATTAAATTTGTAAAATAATAACAAATAATAAAAATAATAAAAAATAATAATAATACATTAATAATAAGCTTAAAAATAAAATATAAAAGTTTTAAATATAATAAATATAAAAAGTATAAAATATATAATAATTAAATAAAAATATTAAAATAAAAAGCTATAAATATTTATTAATATAAAAATTTAAGCAAGCTTTATTTTATTAATAATTATTAAAAGGTTATAAATATTAATAAAACTTAAAAATAACTTTTATTTATTAATAACTATTAATAATAGTTTAATTTTTTATACTTATAAAATTATTAAAAAAAAAACTATAAATTTTTTTTTAATATTTAAAAATATAAAAAAAGCTTATATTTAATATTATAAAATTATTAAAGTTTAATATTATTTAAAAAGTATTTTAGTTATAAGTAAATAATTTTATAATAAACTTAAAAACTAGCTATTTTTTATAAAATATACTAAAAAAACTTTATTAATTAAATAGTTAACTAAAAAGTAATAATAAAAAAATGTAAAAAAATATTTATAATAAATTTAAAATTAAATAAATTTAAGTTAAAAAATAAAAAAAAATACTAAAAAATATAAAAAATATAATAACTTATTTAATAAATAATATAATATAAAAATAAAAATATTAAACATAATAAATAAAACTATAAAATACTTTTAAAAAAATATTAAAGTTTTTTTTTATTATATAAATAAAAATTAGTTTATAAAGCTAAATAAATAAATAAAAAAAAATATAAAAAGAATTATATATAAATTATTAATTTTTTAACTTTATAATAAAAAAATTTATAAAACTTTTACTAAAAATTAAAAACTAAAAAATAAATTATATAAAATAATATAATTTATAATATAAAACTTATAAAATATATATTATTAAATAAAAAAAATTTTAAAAAATAAATAAAAAATAATGTTTTAAATATTATATAAACTATATAAATATTTAATTATATTACTTAAATTTATTAATATATTAATAAGCTTTTAAGTTATAATAATTAATATATTATAAAACTTTATTAATAAGTTTATAGTAATATGTTTAAATAATATATTAATATTTTAAAAAAACTATAAAAATATATATATAATATATATAATATTAAATATATTAAAAAACACTAAATTTAAAACATATTTATAATAACGTAAATTTTATAAAAAAGAAAATTTTTTTTAATTTATAATAATATTAAAATAAATAAAAATTTAAAACTTTAAAATATTAAAAACAAGCTAATATATAAAAATATTAAAAATATAAAAAGTTTTTTAAAATTTATAAACTATATTTAATTTTTTATATATAAATTTTAAAATATAATAATATTATTTATAAACTTAATAAAAAAAAACAAAAGATTTTTATAAATAAAAAAAAAGTAGTTAATATTTAATAAAATTAAAAAAAAAAGATTATAAAATTTAAGTTAATACTAATATTTATATAATACATAAATATTTAAAATAAAAAAATAAAAACAAAAATTTATATTAAATAATATTTTTTTAAAAAAAAGGTTTAAAACTATAAATAAATTTTTTAATACTAAATAAAAAACTTATAATAATAATTTAAATATTTAAAAAATAAAAATATTGTTTAATAAATAATATAAAATTATTAAAAGTTTATTTAAATTATAAAAACTTTATTATATTTATAATAATAAAAATATTAAATAAATAATAAATAAAATAAATAAAGTTTTTATTATAGTTTAATTTTAAAATTATATATATTAAAAGTAAAAAAAATATTAAAGTAAATATTTTTAGTTAAAAATTAAATTATTATAATAATATATTAAAAAAGAAATATTATTAAAAGAAAATTTATATAAAATAATAATAATTATAATTATATAGTTTAATTATAATATATAAATAAAAAAATTTAAAAGTTTTTACTAAATAATAAATAGTTAACTAAAATATAATAAATATTATTAAATAAAAACAAAAACATATTAATATATAAAAAATAAATTTAATAATAAAATAAAATATAAATTAATATAAAATAATAAAAAATATAATATAAATTAATTAAAATAATATATAAACATTTATTATTAAAATATTAAAAAATATTTAAAATATTATTAATTTAATAATATAAAAAAAATTTAAAAAAGTAATAAAAAATTATAATATTTATAAAAAAGTAAAAATAATTAAATATAAATTATTTAAATAATTTTAGTTATTAATTATTTTAAATAAAACATAAAAAGTTATAGCTTTTAATTTTATTATTAAATTATTTAAATTAAAAAAACTAATAAAAAAAATAAAATATAATTTTATTTTAATATTTATAAATAAACTTATAAATAATTATTATAATTATAAAGCTATTTGTTTAAGTTAAACTAATATAATATTTATTATTTATAATATATTAAATATAACTTTTAAAAAAGTTATAGTATTTTTTAGCTTTTTATTTATATAAACTAAATAATAAAAGGGTTTAGTAATTTTATTTAAGTTTTAAATAGCTATAGCTTTTATTAATTGTTATAATATTTTTTATTATAGTTTTAAGCTATTAAAAGCTATATAAATAAACTATATACACTTTTACGCTTAGGCGCACGGTTATAATTAGCTTTAAAAGCTAATAAAACTTATAAAATATAAAAACTTTATATTATATAAAATAAAATATAATAAAAAAATTAATATATATAATTATATAATATATTTTAATAAATATAATATATTAAAAAAATAATTACTAATAATAATAATATAATAACGTTAAAGTTTTAATTATTATTAATAAATGTATTAAAAATTAAATAAAAAATATTAACTATTTATTATTTATAAACTAATAAACAAATAAAACATTAAATTTTATATTAAAATAATATTTATAATATTATTTAAATAAAAAGTAAAATAACTAAGTTAAATTACTATTAATAATAAAATATATATATAGTAATTTAAAAAATAAAACAATAAAAATATTATTGTTTAAAACAAACTATAAATATAATTTAAAGCTAAATAAAAGCATAATTTAAAAAATTATAATACTAAAAATAAAAATTAAAGCTAATAAACTTATTAAGCTTTAATAAAAATTATAAAAAAAACTTATATTTATTTAAATATATATAAAAATTTATTATAATAAATTTAAATTATTAAAGCTAATTTATAAAAAAAATAAAGTTTATTTATATTAGTAAAATATTAAAATAAAAAAACTAAGTAATAACTTTAACTTTAAACTATTAAAACTTTTTAAAAGAAAAAAGTTATTTTTAAAACTAACTATTAATTATTATTACTTTAAAAAATAAAAATATATTTAATATTTTATACTTTTTTATTAAAAAATATTAAAAAATAATAAGCTAGCAATATAACTAAAAATAAAACTAAACTAAAATATTAAATTTATATTAAAATAATAAAATAAAAAAGTTATTTATATATAAAAAATATATAAAAACTTAAAAAACATATATAAAATTGTTAAGTAGCTAAAAGGGTACAATATTATACGTTTTTAAAAAGGGTAAAATAAATAACTATATTATTAATTTAAGGTTTAAGTTTAAAATAAAGCAAAGCTTTATATAAAGAATTCTTTTATAATAAAAAATTTTATATATAAATACCGCTTTTTTAATTAAAAAAAGTAATTAGCTAAATAGCTATATAACTAACGTTATATATAATTAACGCTAATATTTTAATACTAGCTTTTTTTTTTAACTATAGTACTTTTTATATAGCTGCTTATTTAATTATATATAAAATAAAGTATAATAAATATAAAGAAAATAATAAAAAATAAAAATATATAACTTTATATAATTATTTTAATATTAATATAATTATATAGTTTATATAGTTATTTTTAAAGTTAAATTATTATATAAAAGCTTAGTAGGTTTACTGTATTAAAAAATAAATTTTAAATAATTTATTATATAAAAGTATAATATAAATAGCTTTATATAATAAAAAAGCAGTAAATAGCTTATATTTTTTAAAAAAAGCATTTATAAGCTTATTATATAATAAAAGTTATTATTTAGCTTATAAATATAATAATATAAGCTATTTTTTAGCTTATATATATAAAATAGTAGCTTTTAATATTTATATATAAATATAATAAAAATAAATAGCTAGCTTTTTTTATATATAGCTTTTTTTTAAATATAAAGTATTTGCTAAGTATAAAAATAGCTTTTTATTATATAGCTACCTATTTTTTTTTTTTAAATATATATATATATATATATATTTGTTAATAATTATAACAATATGCTAACTTTATTATAATAGTTATATATAATAGTAATAGTAATAATAATAATATTAATAGTAGTATTACTGCTTATATTATTACTACTACTACTTCTATTATTATTATTACTATTATTATTATTGCTATATATATAGCTTGTTAATTTTATATATAATACTTTTGCTAACTATATTTTAAACTGCTATATTAATACTAGCACTAGTACTAACGCTAGTACTAGTAATAATAATAATAATAGTATAGTTATTTTTTGCTTATATTTATAGCTATTACTATTTAATAATATTTAATAGTTTTTTAACTTTATATAAACTAAAAATAATAGTGCTATAAAAATTTATATGCTTTTTATAAAAAATATAGCTTATTAAGCCTTTATATTTTTATTATATATATATATATATATTACTATTATATATATATTTTTAAATATATTATATAGTTAATTTATTTATTATATAATAATAAAAAAAGGTAATTATTACTGCTATTTTATTATATAATGTTATATTTAAAGTTTTTTTTAAAAAATAATTTAGCTAATATATAAATTAAACTTATATACTAAAAAAACTATTTTTAAATGTTGCTTATATAAAGCTATAGCATTAATAAAAACTTTAGTTATTATAATAGCTTATATAATAGCTATACTAACTATAATAGCTAGCCTTTTATAAATTTTTGCTAAGCGCTACTTTTTTAAAATAACGTTTATAATATATACGTTTAACGCTTATATAAGGCGTATTGCTTATTGTGTAGCCCTTATAAAAAAAGTTTAAAAGGTTTTTTAAAAAAAAGGAAAAAGGGGAGGTTTATATACGCTGCTTTGCGCCTTTTAAAGTATAAATAAAAGATTTTAGTGTTTTTTTTCGCTTTTTTTCCTTTATAAATTGCTTATATATAATATATACTATAGTATATATTAAATGTTATTATATAATTTAAAGTATTATATAATAGTTTTTTATATTTTTAGCTATTTTTTTTTATATAAGTATACTTTTTATAGTTTTTTAACTAATGATTTTATTTATATAAATAATTTATTAGTTAAAACTAATATTTTTAAAGCTTAGTTTAAAGTATACTTAGTAAATATATTTATTAAATTATTTTTTTTATAAATTTAATATACTTTAAAAATTTCTTTTTTTTTATATAATTTTTTAAATAATATAATATTAATTATTAGCTTTTTTTTTAAGTAGTTTTTAGTTTAACTAAACAATTATATAATAATTTTAAATTTATATATAATATAGCTAAAATTAAAAATAGGTTAAATATTTTTATAATTTTTTTAAAAGTTATATAAAATATAATAATATTATTAAAACTGCTAACTATACTATATAGTTTGCTAGCTAAAATATTTTTTATTATATATTTATATTTGTTTAAGTTTTAATATATAATATTATTATTAATTTTAAAGTTTAAATTTATTAGGTTTTTTATATAATTTTTTATTGCTAATATAATTATAAAGCTAAATTATAATATTATATTTATATTATTTATAAATAAATACTTTATAAAAATAAATAGCTTTATATAGTTAAAATTAAAAAAAATAAATATTAATTTTTTTATTAGATTATTTTTTTACTATTTAATTCTTTTGTTTAAAGCTTTAATATTATATAATTATAGCTTAATAATTTATATTATAATAATAAAGTTATATATTATTTTAAGCTAATATATACTACTAATATATACGTTATATATATATTAAAAAATATAAGCTTAAATAAATCTTTTTATATAAAGGTTAATTTTAGCTAAGTTTTTAGCTTAACTTTTTTATATTATTATAATAGTACTTTTATATATTAATATTTTTTTATTGTTAATTTTAATTAAATAATTAAAAAATAAATTTTTTTTTGCTTTTATATAAAATTTTATTTATTATAGCTTTTTTTTTATATATAAAAAACTTAAAGTTATAAAGCTAATAATATTATTTATTTATATTTTTATAATTTTAAATATATTTAAGCTATTATATATATATAAAAAGTATAAATTATATATAAATATTTATATTTTAAGCTTTTTTTAATAATATTAATAGTAAGTTTTAAACTAATATAGTTTTAATTTTGTTAAGCTATAAAAAAGTTATATAATTTATAAAATAGTTTTTATAAAGTATTTTTTTTTAAGCTTTTTAAAAAAATAAAAAAAAATATTACATAATAGTTTATTTTATAATTAAATATAAGCTTAAATAATATTTTAAAGTTTATATAATACTTTAAAATCTTATATAAAAATAAAACTAAAAGCTAAAATTAGCTGCTAGTTTATTTATTAAATTATTAGCAATTAAATTAAAATTATAACTTTTTTAGTATTATTATATTTTTATATTATTATTTTTAATTTTTTATATAGTTTAGTATTTTTTTTTTAATTTTTTATATAAAATAAAACTTAAAAATATATATTTTATTATATATTATTATATTATATATAATAAACTTAAAAACATTTTATATAACTAGCTTATTAATTTTTATTATGTTTAATTATTTAAATAAATAGCTAGGTATAATTATAATACTATTTATATATAGCTTAGTTATTAGCTTA
This sequence comes from Xylaria sp. BCC 1067, assembly GCA_005188305.1. Lineage (NCBI taxonomy): Eukaryota > Fungi > Ascomycota > Sordariomycetes > Xylariales > Xylariaceae > Xylaria > Xylaria sp. BCC 1067. The sequence goes on from SSCS01000001.1 coordinate 5,100,992, forward strand.
AATGCTTGTTTTTTTTTTAAAAATAAAAAAAATTTATGCTTTACTTTTATATAATAAATATATTATAAGCTTTTTTTTTAATTAGCTTTTTTTTTTCTAAGTTATTATTATTTAAATAAATTATACGTTATTTTTAAAAACGTTTTTTATTTAAAAATTTATTATATAATAATATAGTTTAACTTATATATACTAAAACTATATTAACTTATTAATTAAAACAATAATAATATTTAATTTTTTAATTGCTTTAATTTTATATAGGCTTTTTTAGTTTATTTTTTTTTATACTAAAACTTTGCTTTAAAAAAAAAAGGAAAAATATTATATAAAAATAAGCTATTTTGCTTTTTAATTATATAATTAATTTTTACTTTTATATAATTTTTATATAATATTTTTATAGCCTTTTAAATTATTACTACTTTTTATATAAAAGCTAAAAAAAATAAAAAGTTTTTATTTATATAAAGGTATGCTTTAAAAACTAGCAAAGTTAATATAAAACTATTTAGTTTTATTATATTATTTAATACTTTAATTAATATTTATAAAATAAATTTATTATTTCTTTATATATTAATTTTTTTGCAAAGTATATTATATATATATTTTAATAAGCTATATGTTTGTTTTATTTTACTAATTGCTTAATATATTTTAACTAGCATTTTTTAATATTATATATTTATTATTTTTATAAAGCTTTAAAATTTGCTTAATAAAAAATTTATTTTAAGGTTATATATAATATTATTAAGCAGTTTTTAATAAATATTAATTTAATATTTGTATAATATTTTTTAAATATTTTATATAAATATAAATTTTAAAAAAGTTGCTGCTTAAAATAATATAGCAGTCACGTCCTAACCCACGTGGGTGGCTGTACGTGTATATATATGGTTTGCGTGTATAGGTGGTTTATATAGCTACGTTATATATAGGACGTACGCGTTGCGTTTATATTATATTTGCCATATAAAAAATACTCGAGCTTTTTAAACCTATAGTATTCTTTTCGTTTTTTTTTACTTTAATATTAATTTGTATTGCTAGTTTTTACTTTATAATAACGCCTAGCTTATATTTATTATAATAATATTAAGGTTTTTTAGGCAGCGCTAGCGCTTAACTTATTATATTACTTTTATATAGCCTTACGCTTATACTTTATTAAACCCTTTATTTTACTACCCTTTTTTTTTAGTATATATTTATAAGCACTAGCAGAATTTATTAAAGCATATTTCGCATATATATCGGGCATATATTTACTAGGTTTTATTTTTAACTTGCTTGCTACACCGTTTAATTATAAAGCTAAACCTTTTTTGTTAGGCCTTTTATTTTAACTTTATAAAGCTTTCTGTTTTTATATACTTAGTAAACCTTATATTTTACTATACTTTTAGAAAGTTTTTTTACTATTTATGTTATTTATATAATATAAGCTCGTTAAACTTTTTGTTTTAGTATTTTAAACTTTATAAACCTTTTATTTTTATATATTTGTTAAACCTTTTGTTTTAATACTTTTATAGCTTTTTTGCTATATTATTTTATAGCTTTTTTTGCTATATTACACTTATTTTGTTTTTATTTTTTAACTGTTTATTTTATTTATATATTATAGGCTTATATTTAAATATTATAAATACTTTTTTATTATAATATATTTAAAGCTTTATTTAAGCTATAGTTAAAAACGCAAATATAATTTTTATAGCTTAATTTAATACTAAATTTAACAAGCTTTAAACTTAAAATATTAAATTTTATATATAAATTACTGCTTTATAGTTTATTACTATGTTTTAAAAACTTCGATATATACTACTAAACTTTTTTTTATTTACTAGTTTAGCTAAATTTAATATATAGCTGCTATTTTTAAAAAGTAAATTATAAATAAATAAAAATTTAATTAGCTTAAATAAAGCTAAATTTATATATATATATAGTTAATTTAATTAAAAAGTTTAATAAATTTTTTGTTTATAGCTTTTTATATATAATTTAATAAATAAAACTACATTTAAATAACGTTTATATTGTTTAAAATTTAGAATAATTTAAACAAACTTATTTATGCTTTATATAAACTTTAAGCAATAAAAATAAAAAATAATAATTATATATATATTTTTTTAATAAATTAAAAAAAATATAGCTAAAAAGCTAAAACTATAATATAACTAAACATTTTATATATTTAAAACTTTTATATAGCTATATTTAATAAACTATATAATAATATTAATAATTATAAATTAATACTAAAAACTTACAATAATTTTGTTGTTTTATTATTATAGTTAAATAAAAAATATAAAAATTATATAATAAAATTATATAAAAATATATTAAATAAACCTAAATTTATATATTTATTTACTTTAAATATATTAACTATAATAAATATTAGTTAAATATAAATTAACTTAATACGCGTTTAGTTACTATTAAATTTTAATATAAAATTTAAAGCTAAAATTTAAATTTTTAGTATTTAAACGTTAAAAAGCTAAATAGCTACCTTTTTTATTTATAAAAAGTATATAAAGCGTTAAAAGCATAATAATTATAAACGCTATAAAAAAATAAAACATAGCTTATTTATATACCTATTATTACTTTATAAACAATACGTTAAATTTAATGTTAATAAAAAAGTTAACAACTTGTCCGATTAAAATTTAAGTTTATACCTAATTTTATATATAATTTAAAATTTGCAAATAATAGTTACGTTTTAACCTACGTAAGTAGCTATACGTATATATATATAGTTTATATATATAAGTAGTTTATTTAGCTATATTATATATAAAACGTATACGTTACGTTTATATTATATTTGCTATATAAAAAATACTTAAGCTTTTTAGGCCTATAGTATTTCTTTCGTTTTTTTCTACCTTAATATTAATTTATATTGCTAGTTTTTACTTTATAGCAACGCCTAGCTTGCACCCGTTATAATAATAGCTATATTAATTATATATAAAATAGGTTAATTATTTATTTATATAATATTTAAAATTATTTTATAGTTAAATTTGCAATTATTTTTAATTATAAATTTAAAACAATATAGTGCTTTATTATATATTTAGCAATAATAGCAAAACTTTTAGATTTTTTTTAAAATTAATTATTTAACTTTATATTTTATATAAAATAATATTTTATATAATCTTTTATATAAAGGTATTTAAATTATTTATATAAACGCTATAGTTTAGCTTTAGTTAAATAGCTAACTGCTTTATATAAGCTAATATTAAAAAATAAATAACTTTATTTATATATAATAAATATAATATTTTTATTTTTTTATATAATAATATTTTTTATATTATTAAAATATATTTTTAAGCAGTTTATATTTTTTAGCAAAAATAAAAAAAGTATAAAAATATTTAAAATATAAAATATTATATAGCTAATTTAGCTATTAATATTTATTATATTAATTAAAGTTATTATATAACTATTTTTAGAGCTAACTTTAATAGTTTTTAAAGTTTAAGTAATTTTTATATAAAGGTTTTTTTATATATAAGCTTTAGTTTATAGTTTATTTATAATTAAAAACTTTAAAACGTTAGTATTTTAAATAATATTTTAATATTTTATATAATACTAGTTATTTAAAATAAATTAAATAAAAGTTTATTTATTATTATAGCTTAAATATTTTTTATAGTTATATAATATATAAAAGTATTATTAGCTAAATATTAAGCTGCTTTATTATTTTAGCTATTGTTTTTTTTTTTTTTTTTTTAATAATGTTAAATATTTTTTATATTTAGTAAAATAGGTTAAAAATTTAGCTAAAATTAGTTCGTTTTTAAATATTATTTTATATATATTAAAATATTAGCTTTTTATATAAGCTTGCTTTTAAAAGGTATAGTTAATTAACTAGCATTTTTTTTTTAATAAATAAAGCATTTTTTATTTATATAAAAGTTTTTTTAAAAGTATATATTTATATAATTTTAAGCAAAATTTTATTTTTAAATATTATAAAAGTATTATATAATACTTTAGTTTTATATAAAATATTAAATAGTTTAGTACTAATAGTTTATATAGTATTTTTTTTTTGTTTTTTATATAAAATATTAATTAATTAAGTTGCTTTTAATTTAAAAATATATATAAAAGTTAAAAAAAAAGCTTTTATATATAAGTTTTTAAAAAATAAAAGCTATTTTAAATTTTAATATTTTTTTATATATTTATATAATAATAATATTTAAATATATTTTATTTAAATATTTTACTTTAAATACTTTTTATATTTTTAATAGTTTATTAATTATTATTTTAAATACTTTATATAAAAAAAGTTTTTTTTTTATTTATAAATTTATATAAAAATAATATTAGTTTAATTAGTTTAATATTAGTTATAGTTTATAACTATATTAAAATATAAATTTATAATATTATATATTTATTTTTATATATTATTTAGTTTAATATAATATATATAATAATTTTTTATATAATAAATTAAAATAGCTAAAAATATTATATAGTACTAGTTTTTTATAATTTTTAGTTTTTAATAAAAATTAACAAACTATTATACTTTATTATAGATTAAATTATATAGTTTTTTAAAATAGTTTTTTTTTTATTATATTTTTAAAAATATTTAATATTTACTTATAAAAATTATACTATTTTAAATATTATAAAAAAGTAACATTTAAATTTTTAATATAAATTATTAAAAAGCTTATAAAAAATATTATTTAACTAAATATTTTATTATATATTAAAAATATAAAATATTTTTAAGTTATATATAATTAATAGTTAATATTATTAATAATTAGTACTTTATTAAAAAAAATAGTTTTTAAAAATATATTTTTAATTTTTTAATATTATATAATAATATATTACTTTAAATAAATAGTTTTTTTAGCGTTATATATTATAGTTGTTTTAAAACTATAATTAAATATTAAAAGTTAAAATAATATAGCTATTTTATTATATATTTAAGTTATTATTATTATAGGTTTATTTATATAGCTATTAGTTTAAAATAAAAAAAATAAGCAATTATATAAACTTTTAGTTTTTTAAAAAAGTAAGCTATATTTAAAGTTTTTATATAAAAAGCTTTAGTTTATATATAAATACAAAGTTAATTTTTATTATTTATATAATATAGTTTTTTTTAAAATATAAAGTTAGTTTTTAGTTATAAATATTTTTTATATAAAAATATTATAAATTTTTAAAATAATTTTTTTATTAATTATATAAATATAATATAGTTTTATTAATTTAAAGTTTTTTACTAAGTTTTTTTAAAAGCTTTAAAGTTTATTTAATAACTAGCTATATTTTATATAAATATATAGCTTATATATTAATTTTTTATTAGTTAGTTATTTTTAAATTATATAAAATATTTTTATATACTATAATTTTAATTATTTTTTATATAAAAGCTAAAAAAATGCTTATTTTTTTTGCAATTTTTTTAGCTATAAATATATATAATATATTTACTAGTTAACTAAAAATTTCAATAAAAGTTTTTATATTTTTATATATTTAGTTTAGTTAACGTTTATATAATAAAAGTTAGTTTAATATTATTATAAGTTAAAAAAAAAAAAAAAATATTTAATTATATTTATAAACTTTTATATAGTTTATATAATAATAGTTAAAATAATATAATTATATATTATTAAATAAACGTTTATATAAAGCTTAAACAAGTTTATATATAAATTTATTTTTTTTGTTTTTTTAACTTTACTACTAAATAAACTAAAATATAATATAAAATATATAGCTTTTATATAACTATATAAAAATTTTATTTTTATTTTTGCTAATTTATATTTTTTTACTAAAAATATTAATTAATATTAAGTAGCTAAAAAAGTATAATATTATACGTTTTTAAAAAAAATAAAAAAAATAACTATATTATTAATTTAAAATTTAAGTTTAAAATAAAACAAAGCTTTATATAAAAAATTCTTTTATAATAAAAAATTCTATATATAAATACTATTTTTTTAATTAAAAAAAGTAATTAGCTAAGCCGCTATATAATTAACGTTATATATAATTAACGCTAATATTTTAATAAAATATTAAATAAGTAATAAACTTATTTTATTAATAATATTTTAACTAATTAAAACTAAAAAAACAAAGTTAACTTTTATAAAAAAAAAGCCTAAAATATTTTAGTTAAAAAAAAAGCTTTAATAATAATTTATTAAATTTTACGCTATTTTTTTTTTTTTGCTTTATTAATAGCTTTTATTATTTTAAAAAATTAAAAATAATAATAAAAAAACTTAATACTATATTTTTTTAAAATTTTATTTTGCTTTTTAAAAGAATTAACTATAGCTAAAATTTTTTTTAGTAATATATAAATAATATATAATTTAGCGCAAGCTTATTAAAGCTTTTTTTTTAGTTTATAATACTTTTTAATTATATAAATTAAATTAATAAAATAAAATAATATTATATATAAATAATTATAATTAATATAAATATAACAAAATTTTTTTTAAAAAGGTTAAAAGAATTTTTAAAAAAATAAAATAAAATATTAATAAAAATTAATATAAATATTAAATTAAAAATATAATAAAAAATATAAACATTTAAAAAATAAATTATAAAAACTTAATAAAAACTATTAAAAAAAACATTATAATTATAAAGCAAAAAAATACTAAAAAAACAATTAAAAAAATATACTTATTAAAAATGTTATTAAAAATAATAACTTTAAAAAAAATAATAGTATAAACTAATAAAAAATAACCTATTAATATTATTAAACATAAAGCGTAAAAAACATAAATATTAAAAATATATTTAAAAAATGCTTAAATAAGCTAAAATAAAAATTTTATAATATAATTATTTATAAAAATAAATTACTTTATTTAATTAAAATAATTATAATTATTTAAAAAAAAATAACTTAAAGTAATTTAAATAATTATAAAAAAAAACTATATAATAATAAACTATATTTTTTATAATTAGTTTTTATTTATTTTATTTATTAATTTAAGCTTATAGCTACTTTTTAAAATTAACTATTTAATATATAACATTTTTAATATTATTATTTATATTTAATTATTAATTTTTAACGCTACTTTTTAATAAGTAACAATTTAAAATATATAGTTTTAATAATAGCTAGCTACTTTAAATAAATATATAGCTTTTTTAAGTTTAGTTATAACATTAATATAATTTTTATATATAATATAATAAACTTAATTTATATAAAAGTATAAATAGTATTATTTATAAATTAAAATAAAATAAAATATTTTAGGCTAATTTTTTATTTTTTTTTTAATATTTAAGTTTTTTTATTTTTAAAATAATACGCTAATAACTATATTTTTAATTTTACATTAATATATAATTAAAAAGTTATATTTTAAAAAAAGCTTTATTTAACTAGTTTATTATAAGTTTAAATATTATTTTATATTAAAATGCTTAAATATTTAATAGTTTATTAATATAAAAAAAACTTTTTTTTTATTTATTAGTTTATATTACTATTTTTTAATATTTAAACTATAATTAATATTTTTTAGTTATAAATATTATAGTTTATTTTTATATTAGTTATAATTTTTAATTATAAAGCTATTATATATTAAATTTTTTTATAAAGCTATAATATTATATTTATTATTATATTATTAAAAATATTAGTTTTTACTTTAATAAATAAATTATATTAATAATAATAAAATATTAAGGTAAAAATAAGCGCTTTTTTAATTATTAAAAAAACCTTTTATATTTTATAGTTTATTTAAATTATATATTTTTATATTTATTTATTTAATTAATTAACTAATTTATTAAAGTTTTTATAAACTTTTTATAAAAGTTATAAAACTTTAAAAAGAAATTTATATTTATAATAATAGTTAATACTTTTTAAAACTTTATAATAGTTAACTTTTAAAGTTTATTTTTATTTTTTTTATATTAATAATATATATAAATTTAATTTTAATAATATAAAACTTTAACTTTTTAAAGTTAGTTTATAAGCTAATATTTTTTAAACATTATAAAACTTTTTTTATATAAGTTTAATACTTTTTTAAATTATTAAAATAAATAAAAATATTGTTTATATAAACGATATTAATATAATTGCACAGGGGTACGGTTGTATTATACGCCACGTGTGGCGCGAATGCGCTCCTTTTTACGCCACGGGTGTTTGCTCGTTAAAATGCTAAAACCCGTAAGGCCCGTGCCTTTCGTGTAAACACACACCTATATAAAAAAAAGGACCTTTAGTCCTTTTTTCCTTTTTTTTCCTTTTAGTTCATTAATTTTATTACTTTATTTTTATTTATATAGCCCGCTATTAAATATAAAAATTATTTAAATAATAAAATAATATATTATTAATATACTTTTAAAAATTTAATAGTTTATTAATTAGTTTAAATAATAATATTTTATAATAATATTTTTTATAATAAATATAAAATATTATTAAATTTTTATTTTTTAAATATATTTTAATATAATAAAATATTTATTATATTTTAATTTTAATAAAAAATTTTATTTTAATAATATATAATAAAGTTTTTTTAATTAAAAAAAAGTACTAGTTTTTTTATATAATTTTATTTAACTTTTAATAGTTTATATAAAAGTATAAGCTTTTATTTTATTTTTTATAAATAAAGCAAAAAATATAAATAAAATATTATTTAGTTTAATAAAACTTTTATATAAAGTTATAATAAAGAAGTTTAATAGCTATAACTTTAAAGCTAGCCGCTAAAAAAAGTAGGTTATATTTTAAACTTTATTTTATTATATATATATATACTAGTATTTTATTTTACGCATTATAGCCCACGGTTTATACTTAAACCTTTTTTTTTTATTTTATAATTAATAATATATATAGTTACTTATATATAAGCTTTAACTTATTTATAAAATACTTATTATAATTATTATAAAATTATCTTTTAGCTAAAAAGCTTTATATTTTAATTAATTAATTAGTTAATTAATTAACGAAATTAAATCTTATAATTTAATACTTTTAAACTTTAATTAACGCTAAAGTTATAATTTTTAATAAAATAATTATTATAACTAAACTTAATATTATAACCTAATAAAGTAAAAAACTAGCAAATATTTTACTTTTGCTTTTAATTGTTAAGCTTTTAAATTTAATATATAATTTTATTAAAAAGTTTATTAAAAAAGTTAATAAAAATAAAACTAACTTTATAAAAAAACCTAAAAGGTTTTAAAATATTATTTTTAATTTAAATAAATTTATTAGTTTTTATACTATTAAGCTTAAAACTAATATAACTTTATTAAATTAATAAAGTTTAAAAGCTTTTATTATTTAATATACTAAAAAGTTTTATATAGCTAAATAAAGCTATAATAATAATAGGAATAATAATAGCGCAAACTTTTAAAATACTTTAAATAAACATTTTATATTTTATTATAATTAAATATGCTTTAAGCTAGCTTAAAATATTTTAAATAAAAAATAATATAATTTAACTTAAAAAAAAAAATTAAAAAAAATATATAAAAAAGCTAATAAGTTTAAAAATATATATTATAAATAAGTTAAATAAGCTACTTATTACTTTATAAATATTATAAAACCTAGCTAAATAGTTTTTTTTAAATTAAATAAATTAATAACTTTTAATAATTTTATTAAGTTTTATAAAATTAACTAAAAAGTATTATTTTATAAATTTAAAGCTAACTTTAATATAAAGCTTATATAATATATTATTATAAATAATAATTATTAACTAGCTTTTATTTATAATATTAATTTAAAAATTATATTAAATTATACCAAAAAATTTAAATTAAAGCTATAAAACAATATAATATTATTAGTACTTAACTAAATATATTTTATATAAACCTAAAAAATAAAAAAAGTAAACTTAATAAAGCTAATTAATTAATTTTTAATTTAATTTTTTAATAACAAAATAATATTTTAGCTTTAAATATATTAAGCAATTTTAGTTCTTTTATAAAAAGTAATAATAAAAAGTTTAATAAAGTTAATATTATTATATTTTATAATACTAAAAATAAAAATATAACTACTTTTAAAATATAATATTAAATTTAAACTAATTAATTTAATATAAACTATAATTAGTTTATTAATAATAAAGCTAAAATATTAAGTATTAAAGCTTATTTTAATAAAAAAGTAGCTAAACATTTATAACTTTTTTAAATAAAAACTATTTTAATAAAATAAATATTGCTTAAAAATTAATAAAATATTTATAAACTAAATATTATAAGTTTAACTATAAATAAAAATTTTAAATAAAATAAAAAGTTTAAAAACTTATTAATATTATAAACTTTTAAAAGTTTAAAAACTAATTTATTTATTTAATAAGCAAATATAAATTAGCTAAGTTTATATAAAAAAAAAATTCTATTTATATTTTAGTATTGCTTATATAAAATATTAAACTTTTAGCTAATATTTTAATAAAAACATTAACTATTTAATATTTATTAAATATTATAAATAAATAGCTTATAATATAATAAAAACTAACGCTATTAATAACTGTTAAAAAGCTAGTATAATTATATTTATAATAATAACTTTATTAGTAAAAAATAATTAAAACAAAAAAAGCTATATAACTTTTTATATTAATAAATTAAAATTATTATAAATAGCTATTACTATTAATAATAGTTTAATAAAAATTTATTAATACTTTAGCTATAAAAAAATATAAAAATAGTTTTAAAAAAGCAAATGTTTTAATTTTTATAAAAAAATATAAAATTAAAAAATACTTTTTATTAGTTTATTTTAAAAAAAATAAAAATAAAAATAAAAAAATATATTTTATTACTTTATTTATATAATATAAAAAAACAATAATAATAATAAAACAATAATAATAAAACTATAAACATAAAAAATACTTAACTTTAAAAACTATAAATTTTTTTTAAAAAAACTATTAATAAAGCTAATTATAAAAAATATAAACTTTTTAAGTTTATATATTAAAAAGGATTTATTTTTAGTAATATATATAATTATATAAAATAAATAAACTTTTATTATTTTTAATAGCTTTATTAATATAAAAACTAATAGTTACTTTTTTATAAATAATAGTTTTATATAATAAATATTATTTTAATTAAACGTTTATATAGTAACTAATTTTAAATAATAAATAGTTTTTAAATATAATATTAATTTTTAATAAAATATTTATAAAGCTATAATTATAAATTTTTATTTAAAAAGCTATATTTTTAAATAAGTATTATTAATTATAATTAATATAAAATATAACCTATTTATTAATAAATTATTTTATAAAAAATAAAATATTTTATTTAACTTATACTAGTAATATTTTATATTTTTTTAATACTATTTTAAATAATAAACAAAAAAAATAAAAAACAAAAAAAAATAAAAAACAAAAAAAAACAATACTTTATATATATATTTATTAAACCTGCTTTATTTATTAATAAACTAATAAAAATATTACTAATTATTAAAACTTTATTATTAATTTTTACGTTAAATATTAAATTTAAAACAAATTATTAAATAAAAAAAATATAAAAAATAAATTATTAGTTAATAATAAAAAATAAAACTTTTATTAATACTATTTTTACTAAAAAAAATAAAACTTTTATAATAATAATATAACTTTTAAAAACTATATTAAGTATAATATAACGTTATAAGCTAGTTTTAATATAAACTTATTATTAATATTATTATTATTAATATAGTTTTTTTTATAAAAATATTATATTAATGTAAGCTAAAAGTATATATTATAAATATTACTAAAATTAATTTAGTAATTTGTTATAAAAAATATAAACTACTTTTTTTTTAAAAAAAAAAAAAAAAAAAAAAAGGTAAATGATAGGATCCACGACGGTGGCCACACAGCCGCAGGCTGTGTGTGCCACGGTCCTTGGTTATAGCCGCAGGCTGTGCCACGGCCGTGTGGCTGGAGACCCCCCGGTTTCCGCCGAGGTGTTTGCTACACGCATACAAAGGTCTGCTTTTTAAACCTGTGCTGCGCACACCTCCTCTTTTAATTTTACATTTTCCTTTCTACTAAATACCTTTATACCTATAACTGCACTTATTATTAAAACAAAAGGCTTAAAAATTAATACTAAAAAAATACTGGGTATTTTTTTAAACTTTTAATAAAATAAACTTAAATATATTATTATTAAACTATTTTATAAATTATTATATTAAATTAGCTTTAAATAAAAGTAAAAATCATTTAATAAATAGTTTTTTATACTATATATTTTTTAAAAAATTAAAAACTATATAAAAGTATATTATTAAAAACTTAAAAAAAAATTTATTAAACTAAAAAATATTTTATTTATAGCTTTAGTATTATTTATACTTAAGCTTAATAAAGGCTTAAAATTTTATATAAATTACTTAAAAGTAAACGTTATATTAAAAAGAAATTATAATTTATTATTATTAATTAATAAAACTTTATTATATATTTTTAAAGTTTAAATTTTTACTAAAATAAACGTTAAATAAACTAATAGCGGGCTATATAAATAAAAGTAAAGTAATAAAATTTATAAACTAAAAAAAAAGGAAAAAAAAAAAAAGATTAAAAAATTTTTTTTATATAAGTATATATTTATATAAAAAGTATAAACTTTATAAGTTTTTATATTTTAATTAAATAATAGTTATAGCGTAACTTTACGTTTATACGCTATATATAATATATAATATTATACTTTTATATAATTATATTATATATTATTTACTAAAAAAAGTACTATTATTTTTAGTAGTTTTTATTTTAAAATAAAATATACTTAAGTTATTTTTTTTTATTATATTACTTTTTTTAATTAAAGCTAAATTATTTTTTTAAAGCAATTATTTTTGCTTTTTTTAATACTTATTAATAAATTTTTAACTTTTTTATAATTTTTCTTTTAATTTTTAAATGTTATATTTATAACTTTATTTATTTTATTTAATTAAATAGTTATAATTATTTTTTTAATATTTAAATTTAGCTTTAAGTATTATTTTAACTTTATATAAATTTTTTTTTTAATTGTTTTAATTATTTTAACTATTTTGTTTAACTTTAATAAATTTAAAAAATAAAACTTTATGTTTAAAAAGGTTTTTTTTTTAAATATTAGTTAAAAATATTTAATAAATATTATTAAATAAATATAAAAACTTTTAAAAAAGTTTAATTTATAAGCTAAATTTTTTATTTATTGCTTTATTTTTTAAAGTTTAAATTTTTGCTATAAATATTTTTAAAATAGTTTATTAAATAAATAGTATTTTTTATATAAATATAATATATTTTATTTTTTAGTTAAAATTTAATTATATAGTATTTTTAATTATATTAATTTTTAATAGTTATATATATAAAATGTATAGCTTAATATATATTTTATTTTAAATAATTTTTAAAAAAATATATATTAAAAGAGATTTTTATATATTATTTATTATAGTTAAAGTTTTAAAAGCATTAATAAGCTAAAAGCTAAATAATTATTTATAAAATATTAATTAAATTAATATTAAATATATTATTACGGTTAGTAATAAGTGTAAATGGTTTAAGTACTAATATTTTTATATTATAGTAAAAATAAACTACTTAAAAAGTAAAATATAATATATATAACAACTATAACCTTAAGCTTTATTTATATTTGCCTTTTTATTATAAAGCTATTTGCTATTATATTTATATATATATTATAAGGTTTATTAAATATAAAATAACGCAGTATACAAGCTTTTAAAAAGCTTATAATATAGTAGTTTACGTATATATGTTTATATATATAGTATATATTACTTATAAAAGTAACTAGTTTAAGTTTTAGTTTAATTATTTACTTAATAATACGCTATTATAATTTCCTTTTTTTATAAAGGCTTGTTTTAAGCTTAAAAACAAAAGAAAAAGTAATATACTAGTATAAAAAAGTATAAAACTTTATTAGGCCTATTATAGCACGTAGTACTAAAGCTTAATAAGTTAAAAAAGTATAGTAATTAATTATATATAAAGATTTAAATATATAACATTTTTAAAAGTTAATATTTTTAAATAATAAAAAAATATTTTTAGCGTATATAATTAGTTAATATATAAAAGCTTTTAATTTTTAATACTTTTTAATTATATTAATAATAAACTGCTATTATAGCAATTTGCTAATTAAATTAATATATAAGTTTAGCTTATTTATTTTATTACTATTATTATATTTTTAGCTTTTTTATTGTATTTTATAGTATAACTGCTTTTTTTAAAAATAAAAAAATAAAACTATTTTTATTTTTTATTTTTTTTATTAAAGTTTAAATTTGTAATTTTATTTTTAGGTTTTTTATATTTTTATTTTAAAAAAAATTTATTTAAATATTTATAAAAGCAGTTAATATAAAACTATTAGTTTTTTTATTAAATATTAAATAATTTTAATATAAAAGTATTAAAGTTAAATATTATTATACTAATAATTTTATATAGTTATTTTATTATTAAATAGTTAAGTTTATTATTAAATTAATTAGTTTGTTTGTTTTTTTTATAAAAAATATATATTTAATTATATATTTTAAAATTAAATAGCTAGCAGTATTTATTTGCTTAGTTTATTATTTTTTCCTAGCTTTTTTTTATTAGCTATTATATTATTTTTATATATTTTTATTAGCGCTATATAAATATTTAAGCTTTTTTATAGTTTAATTATTTTTTTAGTATTTTATTAAATAAACTTTTAGTTTATAGTTTTTAGTTAAATATTATTTTTATAAGTTTTTTTATAATAACCTTTTTAAATAATAAACATTATAAAAAATTATAAAGTAAAAATATTTATATTATATTTAAAATTAATATAGCTTTTAATTAGTTATTTTAAAAATAATTAATATAAAAATATAATTATTAATTTAGCTATTAATATATAATTTTAATTTATTTTATAGTTTATTTATAACTAATAATAAAAAAGTTTAATTATATTTTATAAATTTTTAAAAGCTTATTAGTAAAATTTATAATTATTAATAAATATTTTTAGCTATTTAAATAACTAATAAAAGCTTTAATAATATATTTTTATAGTATTATATATAGTTATATTATTTTTATAAAAGGTTATTTATATTAATTTAAATAAACAATTTATTATATAAAAAACTATATTATATTTTAATTTATTAGCTAAAAAACTTTTAAAGTTAATTATTATATATTGCTATAAATAATTAAGTATTAATAATAAAGTTAATAGTTTTAATATTTTATTATAAAATATTTTAGCTAGTTAGTAATAATAATTAGCAATATATTATTTAATATTACTATATATTTTTAGCTATTAATATTATTATATTACTAAGTAATAAATTTTTTTACGCTTAAAATAAGCTATAGCTAAATATATATATACTTTTTTAATTATATAAATATAAAAGTTTTTTATTTTAAATACTATTAGCTTATTTTTATATAGTAATAAGTTTTTTAATATAGTTTAATTTAAGTTTTTGCTATTTTTTATTTATTGTTTATACTTTTATAATTTTTTATTATAGTAATTAATATTTAATATTATATTTATTAATACTATATTAAATAATAATAATAATATTATATTTTTTAATATATAAACTATTACTATATTAATTATATTAGTTACTTTAGTATATAATATTAGTTTAATAAAATAATAGTTTATTATTTGTTTTTTTTTTGCTTTTATATTTTTAAGTTTTTTGTTTAATGTTACGACGGGTGCAAGCAAGGCGTTGCCGCAGAGTAAAGACTGGCAATACAAATTAATATTAAGGTAAAGAAGAAAAGAACGAAAGGAATACGGCAGGCCGGGGAGCCTCGAGTATCCTTATGTAGCAAATATAATACAAACGCAACGCGCACGTCCCACATATGACGTAGCCACACAAACCACCCATAAACGCAAACCACACACACAAACACGTACAGCCACCCACGTGGGTCAGGACGTGACTTTTAAGCGTAATAATATATTTATAATTGTATTTTTAAAGTTTAAATAATATATAATAATAAAATAATATTAACAAATAAGTTTTATTTAATTAGCTTATTATAAATTAAATATTTATTTTATATTAAAATATTTTAATATTATATAATTAATAACTATAATAAATAGCTATTATTATTTTAATTTAGTTAATTTAACTTTTTAATAAAGTAACCTTTTAATTATTATTAGTATTTTTTTATTATAAATTTTATAATTTAATATTGCTTTTTATAAAGTTTTAAAATAAAACGTTATAAGTTTTTATAAGTTATTTTTATTATTATGTTATATTAATACTTTAGCTATAACTTTATTTAAAATATTTATTTTTATTTTAGTTTTAATTTTATATAAAAAATATTTTAATATTATAGCTTAAAAAAACGCTTAATTTTATTTTTTAAACGTTATTTAATAAAGTTTAATTTAGTTTAATAATATATTAATATAAGTTAAATTTATTAATAGTTTAATAATATATTTATACTTTTTAATAAATTAATAATAAAAGTTATAAAATTTAAAAAATAAATAAACTTTTTTTAAATAGGTTTTTTTATTTACTACTAGTAGTTTTTAATATTAAATAATTTTTAGTTTAGCTAAATTTACTTTAATACTTATAATATTTATAATAAACCTTAAAAATTTAGTTTTAGTAATATAAAATTTATACTTTTTTAAATTAGCTTATAATTTTATTTTTTATAAATAAACTAAAGTTTTATTAATATATTATTTATGTTTTAACTTATTATTAAAATAAATTAATATATTATTTATATAAATAGTATAAAAAATATTAAAGTATTTATATAATATATTATTAAAAAACTTTTAAAATATAAAAAGCTTATTAGTTAATTTAAACAATAAAACTTTAAATTAATAAGTTTTATATTTTATTTAAAAAGCTATTAATTTTTTATTTTTTTTCGTAATATATATTTAATAAAAAGCTTGTTATATATTAATTTTAAAAAATACTTTAGCTTTAAATAGTTATATTAAAGCTTTTTTTATTAAAAATAATAAATATTAGTTTTTTTATATTATATTGTTTAGTTTTTAATAGTTTATATAAAAGTATAGTAATTTATTTTTTTTATTATAAAAAAAACTAATACTATTTATAGTATATTTATTAGTTTAATAAAATTTTTAAATAGGTTTTTTTTAATATATTTTTAATAAGCTTTTATTTTTTTAAATAATATTTTATATAGTATATTATATTTTAGCAATTTAAAAAAGCTATTAATTATAATATAATAATTTATTTTAAGTTATTTTAATAGTAATTTATTTAATGCTATTTTATTAAATATATTAAAATATTTATAATATTACTTTAAAACTATTTTATAAGCTTTTTAATATAACTTTTTTTTGTTTTTTATAAATAAACTATATTTTTTTTATTTAATAATTTTATTAATTTTATATAGCGTAGTAATACTATATATAATAGTATTTTAATATTTTATAATTATTTAATAAAATGCTATATTAATAATTATAATTAAAATTAATTATGCTTTATATTAATTAATAATATTTTATTAAAGTTAATATTTTTTTTATTTATTATATAATAGTACTTTTTTTTTAAGTTAGTTTATTATATATATATAAAGTTTAAAAATTTATAAAACTTTATAGTTTTTTTTATTAAATAAATGTTTTATTTAATTTATATTTTGTTTTTTTTAAAAAGTATATATATTAACTTATATTTTAAAAAGTTATAATATTATAAATATTTTATATAAAAAAAAAAGCAAAAGTTTTAATAGTAGCTTTTATATTAGTATTTTTTAATTTAGCAATATAATTTTATATTTAGTTTAAAATTGCTTTTATAATATAGCGTTTTTAGCTTATATATTTATTTTAATGCTTTTTTTTTTTTGCTTTATAAATTTTTTATATTGTTTTATATTTTTTTAATATATAAAGTTGTTTAAAACTTCGTTAATATAATTTATTAAAATATTATAGCTATAGTATTTTAGCTATTAATTATTTAAAAATAGCAATTACTTTTATTAAAAGTTAACTAATATATTATAATATTTAAAAAACTTTTTGTTTATAATAATATTATACTTTATATTAAATATTAATAAAAAAAACAGTATTAATAGTATGCTTTTATATTTTAAAATAAGCTTTTAATACCATATTTATTGTTTATTATAATATATTATTTAAAAAAAAAGTCTTTGCTTAAAAGCTTTTTTAAAAAATTAAATAGTATTTTTTTATATTTGTTTATACTTAATGCTAATATTTTAATAGGCTTAAAAAAAGTTTAATTGTTTTAAGCGTTATTTTTTAGCAAATTTACTTTTAAGTTTTAGTAAAATATATAGTTATTATTTATTGCTTTTATAAAAATTATAATAATATAATTATTATTTATATATTTATATTTTATTTTTAATAAATAAAGCATTAAGCTTTAGCAATAAATATTTTAGTTTATTTAAATAATAGTTTAATATATACTTTTTAAATATTATTTATAATTTTTATAGTTATAATACTATAATATTTTAAATATAGTTTTAAACTTATATAGTTATAGTTAAATATATTAAAAGTTAAATATATTTGCTATAGTATTGCTAAGCTAAATTAGTTTTTTTTATTATTAGCTTTATTTTTGTTTTTTTTTTTTAAACTTAACTAGCTATAAAGTTTTATATTATTAATAGTTTAAAGTTTATATTTTATTATAATATTTAATAAAAATAATAATAAAGTTTTAATATTTTTATACTAGTAGTTTATTTAATTTTTTTAGTAGTTTATTTTATATATTTTATTTAAAGTTTTTAAAATTTATATAAAACTAGCTAGCTAATTAAACAAATTTAATATTAAAATTAATAAACTTTACTAATAGTTTTATAAATAAATTTTTATAAGCAATTTATATTTTTTTATATTTATTTAAATTATAATAATAAGCAAAAAAATAATTAAATACTTTTTAATATATTTATAATTTTAGTTTATTATTATAGTTATTAATAATAAAATTAATAATATTATTAAAAGTAAATCTTTTTATATAGCTAATAATATAATTTATTTTTTTAGTTTTTTTTATAAAATAATTAGCATTTTTAGCAATTTTTTTTAAATTATATAAACTAGTACTTAAATTATATTTTAGGCTTATTAAAACCTAGCTTATTATTAATAAAAATAAAAAAGTATTTTATTTTATTAAATTTTTATATTTTTTTTTTAGTACGTTTTAAAATAAAATTAGCTTTTTATTAATAATTAATATTTATAAATATTAAAGTTAAAGTATTAAAAGCTATAACTAACAAAAAAAATAAAACATTTATTATTAATAGCTTAAAAACTATATATTTTATAATAACTAATTTAGCTAATTTTATTAATTTTTTTTTTAAAGTTTTTGTTTTTTTTTTAGTAACTTAAAGTTTTATTTTTTAATAAGTACATTTTTTATTAATAGTAAAGTTATAAGCTTATATTTTATTAAGCTAAATTTTTAATTTATAAATTTAAATATTAAACTATTAATTATTTTTATTTAAAACTATAGCTATTTTTATAAGTTTAATATAACTTTATATATAATTAAAAAAACAAATTTGTTTATTTTAAACTTTTAAAACATTTAATTAAAGTTTTTTATATATATTTTAATAAATTAAGCTTTAAAAAAAAGCTTATTAAAATATAGCTATTTAGTACGCTTATTTTTAATTAATAGTTTAAAAAATATATAAAAACTTTTATTTTTTAAAACAAAATATATTACTATTTTTTTATAGTAGCTTATTATATTTTTATTAAATTATTATTTTATATTATAATAAAGTTGTTTTTTTTTAGCAAAAAGTATATATAAGTTTAATAATATTTATAGCTATTTTTATTAAGTTTATTAACTTTAAACTTTTTATTATACTTTTATTTTTTATATTTAGCTATAATAATTATAATTTTTTTTTATATATTATTTAATTAATATTTAATAAGTTAATAAAAACTTTTGTTATAAGTTGTTATATTTTTTATATTAAAAGTTAAAACAAAATGTTATATTATATAACATATTAATATTAAAACATATTTATTACTTTATTTTTACTATAGTTTTTTTATTAAGTTTTTATAAACTATTTTATTATTAATTTAAATTTAATTTAGTTTTTTATTAAAAAGTTATTGCTATTTTAAACAATAAAAAATAAAATAGTTTATTATTATAGTTAATAATAAAGTTAAATAGTTTAAACATTAATATTATTATATTATAATAAAAATAAACTATTTAAAAAATAAAATATAATATATATAACAACTATAACCTTAAGCTTTATTTATATATGCCTTTTTATTATAAAGCTATTTATTATTATATTTATATATATACTATAAGGTTTATTAAATACAAAATAGCGCAGCGTATAAGCCTTTAAAAAGCTTATAGCATAGTAGTCCGCACCTATATATTTATGCGTGTAGCACGCACCACTTATAAAAGTAACTAGTTTAAGTTTTAATTTAACCACCTACCTAATAGTACGTTGTTATATATATTATATTTAAGTTTTATTATTTAAAAAAATAATATTTACTTAATTTGCTTTAAAATTTATAAAGTTATAAAATTATAGCGTAATTTTTATAGTTTAATTTTTTTGTTTAAATAAACTCTTTGTTTAAAATTAGTAAGCTATAATTATTAATAACTTAATTTTTAAAGTTTTTTAAATATTTTATTAAAAGTTTAATATAAATTTTTTATTTTTATTAAAAATAATTATATAAAAAATACTTTAGTTTATTAATAATAATTGTTTAATAAAACTAATTATTTAGTTTTTAACTATATATTTATTATTTTTAACTATTAATATTAATTATTTTAAAATAAAATAAAATTAATAATAATAATTTTTTTTAGTAATAAATTTTTAAAGTATATTAATTAAAAACTATTAATAAATAATTATTTATTTATTTAGTTTACTTTATAAACTTTATAATACTTTATATAAATTTTTATTATTTATATTTTATTAGTTATAATATATAGTTTTAGCGCTTTTATTATTTTTTAAACTTTTATATAATATTTTTTATTATAAACTATTTTTAGTACTTTTTTAACTATATTATAAAGTATATATAAATATTAAATATTATTATAAATATTATAAATTAAATTATTAGCTATTAAATTAAAAAAATAGCTAGCTTATAAAAAAACTTTAATATTTTTATTAAATTATTTTATATTTTTTATATTAATAAATATATATATACTTTTTATTTTTTTAATAAATTTATTTAAAATTTTTATATATATTATTATTTATTATTACTTTAAACAAAAATATATAATATATAATATTATTTTATATAATTTTTAAAATAGTTAGTTTTTTAAACTATTTAATTTTATTTTTTTACTTTTATTTATTTATAATATTTAATAATTAGCTAAATATATTTAAAATATAATTTAAACGTTTAAATAAATAATAAATTTATAGTTTATATTAAAATAAATATATAAAAAAATTAATTAATTATTTTTATATAAAGTATAATTTAAGTAACTATACTTTTAATAGCTAAATAATTTATTAAAATAACTATAAATTATTTATTTAAATAAATAATAGTATATAGTTTTTTTACTACTTATATTAAATAAGTAACTTTTATTTTTAAAAGCTTATATTAAATTTTATATTAAATAAATATTTATTTAAATATATAACTAGTTATACTTTAACTAAAAAAATTATTTATTTTAAAACTTAATTATAACTAAATATTAAATAAAATATTATTAGTTTAAACTTTTATTATAGTAAAATATTAATTTATAAAAATAAAGTATTTATAAAGTTATAATAATATAACGTAGTTTTTTTATATATAATATTTTAAATAAGTTTAAATAATATTTTTTTTTAGCTATAAGTTTATAATATATTAATTATATATATGTTTTATATTTATTTAACTTATTACTTTTTATATTTTTTTTTTATTAATAAAGCTAATTTATATTTTTATAAAAGTTTAAATATTTTTATATAATATAATATTAAATTATAAAAAAAGCTTTATATATTAATATATTATTTTAAAACTTTTAGTTAGTTTAAAAACGCAAAATTATAAAATATTACTATATAGTTTTTTATATTTACTAGTTTAAAAATATTTATTTAAACATTTAATAAATTAACTTAAAAATATTTAATAAATTAACTTAAAAATATTTAATAAATGTTATAACAGGTGCATTAAACAATGCTATAAAGTAAAAACCAGCAATATAAGTTAATAATAAAGTAAAAATAAAAAAATAGAAATATAACAGCCGTAAAAGCGGTACGTATAGTTACGGCTAGGTGGCTAGTAAAGGCTAAGCCCCACGCATAGCCACACACCGTAATTTTATCGCACACGCGTGTAGGCCCACGGCTATAGGACCCACCCCACACGCAAACACACACACATAAATATTATATGCTTATTATAATAGCCCTTTCTTTTTCTTTCTTTCTTTTTTCTTTTTTTTAAATTTATAATATAACACGGTATTTTTTAAAGCCTTTGCCTTTATATATATGCTTAGTATAACACGTATTTTTTATATAGCAATTATAATATAAACACCACGCGCACGTTTTATATATAACGTAGCTATATAAACTATATAAACTACTATATATATAAACCACACATACGTATAGCTACCTACGTAGGTTAAAACGTAACTACCCCCCGCAAATTCCGGATTATATATAAAATTAAGTATAAACTTAAATTTTAATAAAATAAATTATCTTTTTTTTTATAAAATTTAAACTTAACGAAGTAATAAAAATATATTAATATAGCGTAAACTATTTTATAATTACTATAATTTAAACAATTTAAACGCTTTTTATATATAAAAAAAGTATTTATTTAGTTTTTAACGTTTAAGTACTAGAAGCTTTTAGGTTTAATAATAGTAAGTTTATATAAGTAGCATAAATATAGTTAAAGTAAACGTAGCTTTTATTTAGCGTATAATTTAGTTAAATATTAACCTTTTAAATTATAACTATAAGGCTATAAAACTACTATAAGCTTTAACTAAAAGAAATAATTAATAAAGTAGGTTAAAAGGTATAAAACGTAGCAGTAAACTAAAAGGCTATAATTTTAGTATAAAAGTTATTAAATTTTGCGTTAGGTTAGCCTATAAAGGCTATAACGTAAAAAGATTTATTACATTAAACAAAAACAACGTATACGTAGTGTAAACGTAGTAAAAATAATTAAAATTAAATAAATAAATAAATTAAAAGGATTAAATAAATAAATATAGCGGAGTAGTTATAAAAAAAGATATTTTGCTAGTTATTATAGTTAAAACGCAAGCTTATAATACGTAAACAACATAAACGGTAAAAAAAAAAAAAATAAGTAAATATAACAAAAGAGCTATAAAAGTGTGTATAACGAAAGGGCTATATAAAAGGGTGCTAAACTAAAAGGTCCTATAAAAGGTATAGCTATAAAGGCCACAAAGGTGCAGCAAAAAAGCTGCAACATAGTTATAAACAGCTATAAAAAGGTATTAAAATAAAGTTTAATAAAAGCCCGTAATACGCGGACAAAGTAAACGTAATTAACGTTAAAACGCGGTTAAATTTAGCTATAAAATATAGCTATAAAAGACCGCAACATAGCTAAATACCGCTATAACACAGCTAAAAAGCTACAAACGTGGCTAAATTTAACTATAACACAGCTATAAAAAACCGTAACACAGCTATAAAAAACCGTAAAAAACATAGCGCGTAATAGCTACAACGTAGCAATAATAGCTATAACATAGCTATAAACTACTATAAAAGGTTTAAGCTTTTAAATAAACAGTATAGCAAGCAAGTTAAAAACAAAATCTAGTAAATTTATATATAAAATATGCTTTAATATATTACGCTAGTGCTTATAGTTAAGTGCTAAAAAAAAAGGAGTATATAATAGGTAAAGTACTAGTACTGCTTAAAGGACCTTAATATTATTACAACGGGTACATTAAACAATACCGCAAAGTAAAAACTAGCAATATAAATTAATATTAAAGTAAAAAAAAAACAAAAGAAATATAGCAGCCGCGGGAGCGGTACGTATCCTTTATATAACAATTATAATATAAATACTACGCGCACATTTTATATATAACATAGCTACACAAACTACATAAACTACTACACACGTAAACCACATATATATACAGCTACCCACGTAGGTTAAAACGTAACTATAAATAATTTATTAAATAATATTATAATATTTTTTTTAAAAATAAACTAAATATTATATATAAATATTTTTTATATTTTTTTATTATATATAAAGCTATAATAATACTATTAATAAAAGGTTTATAGTAATTTTAATAGTTTTTAAATAAATTATTTATATATTTATAAATATATATTAAGCTATTATAAACTTTATTACTACTATATAATATTATTTTATATTTTAAAAGCTAATAATAATAAAGTAGTTTTTATAATTAAAATAAACTAAAAATTAATAAAAAAATAATTTTAGTTTAAAAAGTAAAAAGTAATTATTAAATATAATAATTTTATTTAATAAATAAAAGTTTACTACTACTTTATTTTTATATTTTATTAGTTTAATTAGTTATATTTTATTTAATATAATATATTATATAATAATATTAAATAAATAAATAATATAAGCTTATTATATAATTTTATTTATATAAGTTATTATAATATTTATTTAAAATATTTATATTTTTATAGCTTAAAAATATAAATAATTATTTATTTTTATATATTAATTTTACTAGCTTTTTATAAAAAGTACTTTTATTTGTTTATTTAATAAAATATTAACTATATTTTTATTTTTTTAAATATTAAAAAACTTAATGATTTATTAAAACTTTTTAGCTAAAAAAGCTTATTTAATATAAATATAAATACTAGTTTTTATTTTAATTTTTAAAAAATTTATACTTTTTTTAATATTTTAAATAAATTATACATTAAATATATTTAGTTTTATAAGTTTTAAAGTTAATATAAAGCTTAAACTATTTAAATTAATATTATTAGTTTAATTTATTATAACAGTAATTTTATTACTTAAAAATATATTAAAAATAAAAAAAATAAATTACATAATTATAAAATTATTAATTTTATTTAATATAAATATATTTTTAAATAAAATAAATTTTATAGGTATAACTATAATAATAAAAATAATTTTAAATTTATAATTTATATATATTAATAATAAAACTATATTTAATATTATTAACACTTTAAAAAAAGTAAATATTAAAATATTTTTAAATGTTATAAAAATTATAACTTTAATAGCTTAGTTTTATTTATTATATTTGCTATTATAATAACTATATAAAGGAAAATTTATAATATTTTTTTAAATAATATTAAAAAATAACTAATATTTATATGTTTATATAACGTTTATTTTTATACTTTTAAATATTTTAATATATTTGTTTAAATTATTAATTATAAATATAACTTATAATATTTATATATTAATTAATATATTTATTACTATTAGTATATTTTTAAAAGCTATAAAATAAAAGTTTATAATTAATAATTATATAAGTTAATTTTTTATTTTTAAAAATAATTCTTTTTATTTATTATTTTTTATATATATTTATATACTTATATACTTTTATTATAATATTAAATGTTAATTAAAAATTATTAAATAAAAAAAAATAATAATATTTATTTTATAATATATTATTACTTTATTAAAAAAATTATTTTTAAAAAATAATTTAGTATTAAAACTATTTATAACTTAGCTTTTTTAAAAAAAATTTTATATTATAAGTTTATTTTTATTATTAATACATTTATAATAAAATATAAATTTTGTTTATTTTTTAATTTTAATAAAGTTTAGTTTAAAACTTTTAGTATAATAACTTTATAATTTAGTTAAATATTTTAATATATTAAAAAAGTATGTTTTATAAAAAATAATTTTTATATTTAAGTTAATATAAACTTTTATATTTTTTTTTATTTAAAAAGTATATAGTTTAAAATATAAGTATATATATTATAACTATTATAACGGGTGCATTAAGCAATGCCGTAAAGTAAAAACTAACAATATAAATTAATATTAAAGTAAAAAAAAAAAAAAGTACTATAAAAATAAAAGCCTTAAATATTTTTTATATAACGATTATAATATAAACACCACGTACACGTCCTATATATAACGTAGCTATATAAACTACACATATATATACACACGTATAGCTACTACGTAAGTTAAAACGTAATTATAACTAAATAGTATTTTTTTAAAGTTATATATTAAAGCTTTTTTAATTTTAAAATTTTTATTATAAATTAATAGCTTTATTATTTTAGCTAGTATATTTATTGCTTATAGTTTTTTAAGTTTTTTAAAAATGGTTATTTATTATATTTTATTTTTTTAGCAAAAAAATAAAAAACTAAATATTTAATTAAAATATTATATAAAATAAAACTTTATAAAGTTTAATAAAAAAATAGTAATAAGCATTTTAAGTTTAATTTTTAATTAATATTTATTTAAATATATAACTTATTTATTTAAAATATTAAACTTAAAAAAATATTAATAATAAATAAGTTTAATGTTATACTAAGCACATATATAAAAGCAAAGGCTTTAAAAAATACCGTGTTATATTGTAAATCTACAATAAAAAAGAAAGGAGGAAAAAGAAAGGGCTATTATAACAAGCACACACGATATTTGTGTGTGTGTGTTTGTTTGCGTGTAGGGTGGGTCCCACGGCCGTGGGCCCACACGCGTGCGATAAGATTACGGTGTGTGGCTAGCGTGGGGCGTAGGCTTTATTAGCCACCCAGCCGTAACTTTTAAAATTAAATTAATATATTATTTTAAATATATTAAAGTTTTATTTATTATTTAATAAATAATAGTTCGTTAATATATTATTGTTTAATTTAGCTATAATAAAATAAACGCTATAATTTTTATTATTATTATAGTTTTTTTTTATATAAATAA
Organism: Xylaria sp. BCC 1067; assembly: GCA_005188305.1. Classification (NCBI taxonomy): domain Eukaryota; kingdom Fungi; phylum Ascomycota; class Sordariomycetes; order Xylariales; family Xylariaceae; genus Xylaria; species Xylaria sp. BCC 1067. Next base: position 5,128,361 of record SSCS01000001.1, read on the forward strand.
TTATTTTAATTATATTAATTATTTATTTTTTATAGCAATTATAATATTAGTTATTATAGTTACGTTAATTATTATAATATATACTTTTATAGTTAAAACTATTATAGCTTTAATTTAAACTTTAATAATAGTTATATTTATTATATTAGTTATAGCTATAGTTATATTTATTATATTTAAAATATTTTTAATTATTAAACCTATTAATAAATATATTTTTATAATAAAACCATTAGTTTTTTTTTTTATATTTTATTTTAAAAAAATAAAAAGTAATTAAAGCTAATTAATAATAAAATAAAGCTAATATAATATTTTTTAAAATAAAAAATAAATATATATATTTTTTTAATTAACTTTTTAGCTAAATTTTATATATTTTAATAAACTTTTTTAAAAGTTAATATATATTATTTTAATATTTAGTTTTTTTTAGTAGTTTAAAAAATTATTTTAAATTTAAGTTTATATTATTATATATTTAAAATATAACTTTTTTTTAATTATATACTCTTTTTTTTTATAATTTTTATAGCTTAAATATATTAAAGCTTTTTTTATAAATATAAAAATAAAGTATATTTATTATAATATATATTATAAATAAAAAGTTTTTTATTTTTAATTTTTTTTTAATTATATTTTTAATTTTTTTAAATTTGCTTTTATAAAATAAATATTTATAAATATTATTTAATTTATTATTTTATTATAAAATAATAAGTTTAATAAATAAAGTTTAAAATATAAATATAATTTAATATTTATAAAAAAAATTTATATTAAATCTTTTTAAAAATAACTTTATATAATTAATAAATAAATAAATATTAATAAAAATAACGTTTTTTTTTATTATAACTTTAAAATTATTAAAATTATTATAACTTACATTAAATATATTAATTTTTTATATTTAAATTTAGCTATTCTATTTTAAATAAATATTAAGTTTTAAATATAAAATATTTTAAAATAGTTTTTATAATTATAATAAAAACTATATAAATTAAATAAATTATTATTAAAATTATTAAAGTTATTTTTTTTAATTAAATTATATAAATTTATAAAATTTAAATAACTATTTAATATAAAAGCTAAAATATTATAAGTTTTATTTTTTAATAGTTTAATATTTAAAAGTTTAATACTTTTAAATAGTTTAGCGCTTTTATTAAAAAGCTTAATACTTTTATTAAAAAACTTTTTTATTAAAAAGAATTAAATTTTTAATTAAATATTTGTTAATTTTTTTTATAATTTTATAATATTAGTTTATAATATTTATAATATTATTTATAAACTTTTTAATATATTAAGCTTTAATTTTTAATTTTAATATTTTATTTTTTAATATTTAACATTTTTATATAAATATTTAATAATATATATAGTAAAAGTAATTCTTTTAAGCTTTTTATTTAATATAAGTTTAATATTTATTATATATAATATTTATTTAGCGAGTAATAATATATTTAATTTTAATTTTATTATTATTTTTAAAAAAAATAAAAATAGTATATTTAATATATTTATAAAATTAAAGCTATATATAAAACTATTTATTAATAATTTATATAATATTTTAAATATAATAATAAAAATATAATATAATTAATAATATAACATAAAAAAAATATTATTATATTTATATAAATAACTAGCTAATATAAAAAATTTATAACGTTTATATTATTTAAATAACTAAAATATAAAAGTATTTTATTAAGCTTATATTTTTATAATTATACTTTTATATTTTATATAATATATTTTTATAATAATTATTTATTATAATTAGCTATTATAATAAAATATAACTAGCTAATTAATTAAAAATTTTAGTTTTAATAAAAAATAAAATAATTATTAAACTATTACTTTAATAAATATATTTTTATATTTTATATTAATATATTTTTATAAGAATTTTTTATTATAACTAGCTAATTAATAAAAGTTTTAAACTTAATAAAATAAAATAAAAACAAATAAATAACTTAATAAATAAAAATAATAATTTATATTTATAGTTTAATAATAAATTTAATTAAAATAATATATAACTAAATATATTTAATAACTTTTAAGTTATTATAAAAAAATATAATAAAAATAAATTTTTAATATTTTAATAATAGTTTAATATATTTTTTATAATAAAATAAAATAAAAGTATTACTTAATAAAAAGCTATATAAATAAAAATAAAATAATAAAATTAATAAACTAAAAAAAAAGAAAAAAAAATTAAATTTTTTTTTTATATAAGTATATATTTATATAAAAGGTATAAACTTTATAGGATTTTATATTTTAACTAAACAACGCTTATAGCGTAACTTTACATTTACGCGTTATACGTAGCATATAATACCGCACCTTTATATAATTATATTATAAACGTTTTATTAAATTTATATATATTTAAATAATAAAAACTTAATAACTTTTAAAACTTAATATAGTTTATTAAAATATAAAGTATTACTTTTTAAATTAATTAATAGTTTAATAACTTTTTAGCGTTATATAAATAATACTTTAAATAAATATTTAAATAATTTTTATAATATTTATATTAATAACGTTTTTATTTATTTAAATAACTTTAAAAAATATAAAATATTTATTAAAAAAGTATTAAAATAATTATAAAATATAAAATTATACGTAAATTTAAAAAAGTATAAATTTTATATAATAAAAACTAAATATTTAAGCTTTATTATAAAATAAAACTTTATTATTATAAACTACTTTAAGTTTAAAACTTTAAAAGTAAAATAGTTTTTTTTAAAATTTTATAATTTTTATTAATGTTTTATTTTAAAATATAATTATAATATAAAGCTACTATTTAACTTAATATAAAAAAATATTATATTTTAATAAAATAAATTAAACTAAAATAATAAGATTTATAAAGGTAGCTATATAACTTAAAGCTATATATATTATAGTTTTTTAGTTATAGCTATAAGCTATACTATAGTTTTTTAATAGCTAGTAGTACTAGCTACTTAATAAACTTTATAGGTTTTTATAAAAGTATTTACTATAAATATATATAAAGGTTTACTTTATAAACTTTAGCTATATTTTTTTTTTAATTTATATTTTATTTTTTTACTAAATATTTTTATACTTATAATTATATTTATTAAATTAGTACTTTTTATAGTTTTATTTATAAAACTAAACTATATTAATTAAACTAACCTATTTTTTTAAAAATAAAAAGTTTTTTTTATATAGCTATAAATTAATGCTACTGTTTAAAACTAACTAAAAAAAGCAAGTTAGTATTATTAAGCATTTAATAATGCAGATTTTTTATACTATTAGTATATTTTATAAACTTTATATTAGCTAAAAGTTTTTGCTATTTATAAGTTAACAATATATTTTTTATAAAAACTTATTAGTAAGCTAAAAGTTTCTGCTAAATTTAAGCTTTATAATTTATTTTTATATTTTAAGCTTAATATATTAGTTTAAATATAGCAAATTTTCTTTTTATTTATATATATATAGTACTTTTTATTTTAGCTAAACATAATATTTTTAATAAAGTAAACGTTCTATATTTTTTTAAATTAGAACTAATATATAAAAGCTTACTTAATTTTTATTTAATTGTATATAGTTTATTTTATTTTATGCTATTTTGCTATAATGTTTTTTAAGCTAGCATTTATAAAACTATATTTTATATAGCTATACAATTAAAAGCTAAGCAGTTTAAAAAAAATAAAAACTTAATACTACTAGGCTATTTACTAAATAATATAATAAACTTATTAAAAAACAAAAATTAACTAATTTTAAATAATAAATATATAAATAAACTTTATAAGCTAAAATTTTTGTTATATAACTATTTTATATTTTATATAATAAATATAAAACTAGTAGCACTTTTATTAATGTTATTTATTATAATAGTAAGTTTTAATAAAAAAACTTTTGATTTTTTAGTTAAAAATTAGTAAGCAATAAAATTTAGCGTTATTTTATTATATTAAAACGTAAAATTAATTATATATTTATTTAAGCTATTGTTAAATATTTTAAAAAAAATTAAAAAGCTTTATAACTTATTAACGTTAAAAATATAGCATTTTAGCTATAGCTAAACTAAATATAGCTATTAATTAAAAAGCTAGTATTAAATATTTTAATTTTATAAAAGTAAAATTTATAAGTTTTTTACTACTGCTAGTAAAATAATAGTTTAGCTTTAATATATTATTTTTATAATTTATTAGTTTAATACTATTAACTAAAACAATTATAAAGCTTATATTAAGTAGTAATAATATACTAAAAATAATTAAACTTGCTTTATTAAAACTAATATTTACTATAAATAATGCTATTTAATAACTATTTATATTATAGCTGTTTAGTTTAATATTATATTTATTTAATATAAAGCTATAACTATTTAGTTTAGTAACCTAGCTATTTAATATAGCGCGTTAACTATTTTTTATTTTATTTTTAAATATACTATTTTTATAATACTTTATTTAATACCTTTTTTAAAAAAGAAGTAGTTTTAGTAATTTTTAAAGCTTAAAAAGATCTAGTTTTTTGCTAAATTTTAATTAGCTTTTATAATAGCTACTATAGCAGTTATTACTAAAGCTTAAAAACTACTTACTATATATAGCTAAAAAATAAAGCAATTTAAATAATAGTAGTAATAATAGCAGCAATAATAAAAATAGCAACTATAACTATAACTAAAACTTTGCTTATAAATTTAGTATGCTAGGTGCTAATTTATAATTTACTGCTAGTAAAACTTATAAAATTTAATATAATAATATTAAAATATTTAATTTAAAATAAAATAATCTTAATAATTAAAATATAATAGCTAATAGTATAAAAATTATTTATATTAATATATATAGCTTTATTAACTATATTAATTTTTATATAAAATATATAAATATTAAAACATTTAATATATTATAAATTTTAGTAATATTTAATTAGCTTTTAGCTAAGTTAATATTATTTTAGTAAATAAACAAAATATTACCTTTTAATTAATTTATATAGTATAAAATAAAGCTTAAGTATATTTTTAAATAATTAACTTTACAATTTAAAATTTAATTTAGTTATACTATTTAAAAGTTTTTATTAGGTATTTTATTATTATATAATATAGCTAAAAATTATAATGCGTTATTAAACTATATATAATATAAACTATAATATATTTGTACTAATAATATATTAGCTTTAAACAATTTAAATTAAGCTAGTATTATAAAAAGTATTTATAATTAATAAAATAAAGCTATTACTAATTATATTTAATTATTTAAAGCTAAAAAACTATTAAATAATATATATAAAAAATTAAAAATGTTTAATATAAACTAAAATATAAAACTAAAAAAAAAATTTTTATATTAAGCATAAAACTAAGTTTTTATTTGTTAAAAATTTTAAAAGTTTATTTATAAGCGTATTTTAAAACAATTATTAATTAAATTATTATAATAGTTATAACTATTATAACAACTAAAACAATCGCTAATTTAATAATTAATATTTAAACTAGCACTTGTATTATAGCAATAATTAATGCTTTAATCGCTTATATAAAAGCAAAAGCAAATAGTATAAAAGTAGTAATTATAATTATAATAGTAGTTAAAATTAAAAATATAGTTATAAAAGCAGCTAAAATTAAAAGTAAAAACGCAATTAAAATTAGTAAAATAGCAACTAAAATTAAAAATAAACTTAAAGATATAATTATAACTAAAACTATAATTAAAGCTATAATTAAAGCTAAAAATATAATTATAATTAATATAATAAAAAATAAAATAATAACTATAAAAAACGTATATATTTTATTAATAATAAATATATATTTAGTAAAAATAATTTTTTAAAATATAAAAAAGCTAGCATATTAGTTTTTTATATAATAAATATATTATTAATATATACTACTTATAACTAATAATATAAGTTAAGCTATATATTTAAAATATATAAATAAATATATAAAATAAACGCTAAGTTAAAAAAAATTACTATATTTTTATTAGTTAACTTTATATACTATATATATAAATATTACGTTAAAACTTTACTATTTTATAATATATTATTTTAATACTTTTATTAATACTAGCATATAAAAACAAGTATTATTTATAAACTAGAAAATATTTTAAGCGCTGCTTATTTTATATTTAAATAAAAGCAAACTTTAATAAACTAAACTTTAGTAAACTAAATATTTAATATAAAAATATTAATTGCTAAAGCTTTTAGCGCTAATAAATATAATAAATATATATATTTTAATTATATATATTTTTATTTTAAAGCATATATAAATTTTACTAATAAAAATATAAAAGGTTATATTAACTTTAAAATAAAATAAACTATAATTAAAAATAATTTTTTTAAAATATTTAAATATTTTATTAAAATAAAAAAAAGCATAGTTATTAATATTAAAAACTAATAAATATATTTAAAAAAATAAGCTTAATTTTTATTTTTTATTTATAATATTAATATTTAAAGCAAACCTAAAATTATTAAGTATAAAAAAAAAGCTAAATAATAAATAAGCTTTTATAATTTAATATATTTATTAAAAATAACTTTTTATAGCTATATTAAGCTATAATTAACTATTAAAATAATATAATTATTTTTTGCAAAATTAATAATTTTATAGTTTTATTTAAAATATTAATATAAAGTTATAAATATATATATAAAGTTATAAATAAACAATTTATTATATTATAAAATAAAAAAAACGCTTATTTATAAATAAAATATAAGCTTTTGCTTATTAATTATAATTTTTATTTTATAGTTATATATAAGTTAGCTATATATATAATTATTAATATAAAAATTTTATAAATAGTTTTTATAATAAATAACTTTAATATATTTATAAAAATTAATAAAAATATTAAGTTTAAATAAATTTATAAAAATAAAAATAGTAGCTATTATATTAGTTTATAAAAAAAGCTATAAAAATATTTGCTTTTATAGCAAAAGCTTTAGTTATTTTATTAGTAGCTATAATAAAATTAAATATATTTATATTAATAAATTTTATTATAGTAATAAATATAAAGTTTAATATATTTTTTATTATTATTGCATTTATTATTAATAGCGTTTTTAATAAAATAGTTTTTTTTAATAAGTTAGCTAATTTTAAAAATATATTTAAAAATATAATAATATTTTCTATAATATATACTATTAATAAAAGCGTTTTTATAAATATATATATAAGCTTAACGCTATTATTATTTATAATAAAAGTATTAATTAATATTATATAAGCAAATATTACTTTGTTTATTAATATAGTATAAAATATTATTATAAATTTTAAAATAGTTTTTATTTAGTTATTTTTTTTATACTAAATAAACTATTTAAGCTTAAGCTAATTAATTTTTATTTTATTATTAGTATTAAAAAGCTAACTAATTTTTTTAAAATTATTATTAAATAAAAAGTATTTATTTATTTTAAATAAATATTAAAATTAGCTAAATTTATAAATATTATTAAAATATATAATATATAAACTAATAAAAGCAAAGTTAATATATTATTTAAAAACTAGGTTAAAGTTTTATTTATTAATAAATAGCAAAATATTAAACTTAATTTATAGTTATATTTTTTAAGTTATAAAAATATAAAGCTTTTTAATAAAAATTATAATATATTTTATAAAAAAAACTATATAATATAAATAAATAAACTATACTTTTTTATATATTTTATTTTTATAATATAAAAAAAAGTTAATAGTAAAAAAAAAGCTAAATAATTATAAACTTATAAGCTTTTAATAAAATAATAATATTTAATAATTACTTTTTTTTTATAAAAAATATAATTAATAGCTTATTAAATAAACAATATATTTTTATAATAAATATAACTAGTTTTTTTTATTAATTTAAAATATATTTAAACTATTAAAATAAGTTTATAATTATTAGTTTATATAATATAAAAAAGTTTAATATTATATTTATAAGCTTTTATAATTTATTTGTTTATATTTAATAATATATAAATTGCTTATTTTATAAACATTTTTATTATTATAAAGCATTTATTAATAATATTATTATATTTTTAAATAATTTTACTAATTATATTAAATATTTAAAAACTATATTTAGTTTATTTAAAAAATAAAATATTATAATATTTTTAAAAAAGTTTTTTATTAGCTATTTTTTTATAAAATTGCTTAAATTTTAAATAAATATATTAAATATATTTATAACTACTAAAAAAATTTAAGCTTTTTAATAATTAGCTTTTTTAATGCTTTAATAGTTTTTAAATAGTATTTAAATATTAATAAATTTTTTATAGCTTATTACTTTATTATATATAAATAGCTAAACTATTATAAAAGTATAAAACTATACTATTTATTTAAAGTTATAAAAAAAGTTAAATAATAAATAATAACTTATAATATTATAAAGTATACTATTAATTAATTTATTATAAGCTAACTTTTATTAAAACTATATTGTTTAATATAGTATAAAATACTATTTATTATAAAACAACTTTATATTATTATAACTTTAATTATTTATTATATTTTTAAATTAATAACTTTTTAACGTAAAGCTTTAATATAATAATATTTTATATTATTTTTAACTATAAATAAAAACTAAAAAATATAATTTTAATAAATAAAGTTTAGCTTATTATATATTTAAGTTTATATTTATTACAAGCTAAAATAAAATATAAACTATTTAAATTAAAAATAATATATTTAATATAAGCTATAAAAAAACTTTAAACTATTATTTAATTAAATAAAACATTTATAATAATATTTACTAATTATTTTATAATAAAAAATATTATAAACTAAACAATATTAAATATTTTTATAATAAATTAAACTAATAATAAGCTAGTTAACTTATTAATATATTTATTTTAATATAGTATATAAGTATATTATTTTTTAAATAAGCTAAACTATACTTTTAATATGCTAAAATAAATAAATTATAAAAATTTAATAAACCTATTGTTTTTAACGCAGTATAAAATAATAAAATATTTTATAGTATAATAAAATATATAAATAAAATAATTATAAACAATGCTTAGTTTAAAAACTTTAAAATTATTTATAAAGCTAACTATTAATATAAAAAAATTTTAAACAAACTATATTATAATAAATATTATAGTATTAATAAAAATATTAACGTTTTTTTTAAGCTTAAGTACTTTTTTTTTATAATAAATAAACTAGTATATAATATTACAATAAAAATAAAAAAGCTATATATTTTTTATAGCATAATATAATAAATATTTAAAGCAGTATATAATAAAAAGTATTAAATAAAGCTAACTTATATATTAAAGGATTTTAAATTTTATTTTATTTATTATAAGTTATAATTAATAAAAAAAAATATAAAGTATTATTTAAGCTATAAATATAACTATATTAATTAATTAAAACTAATTAATAGTTTAAAGCTAATTTAACTAAAAAATATTTTATTAATATATATTATAGCAATTAATTTTATTATAAAGCTATTATTAATTAAATTAATTAATATATTATAGTAATTAATAAGCAAAGCTTAATATAATATATATAACTATTTAATATTTATATTATACTATATATTTAAACAATTATTGCTTATTTTTAGCAATAAAAAATATATAGCAAAAAAGTAAACAATAATATTTATAAAACAATTAGTATTAAATAATTAAAACATTTTTAAAAATATTATATTTAATTATAATTATAAATTTATTTTTAAATTTTAGCAAAGTATATAAAAAGCGCTAAATATTAAACTATTAATAACTATAGCTTATTACTTATAAAATAATAAATTATTTAAAAAAAAAACTAAATAATAAAGTTTATAATATAGTATTATAATTTTATATAGCTAAACTTTAATTAAATAAAGCTATTTTTTGTTTTATAATAAAATTTTAATTTTATATATTTATAAATTATATAGTTATTTTTATATAAATAGCTATATAGTTTTAAATTATTTAGCTTTTAAAATAAAATTATAAACTAAAAAAATAAATATAAATTTAAAAATATATAAGTAATTTATAAATATTTAAAGCAAAACGCTAAATTAGCTATAAATTTTGCTACTATAAAGTTTAAACATTAATTTAATTTAAAATATTGTTTTTTATAGTTTTTATTTAGCTAAAAAGTTTTATTATACTTATATAATACTTACTATTTATTTAGTAAGCTTTTAAGAAAATATTTATAACAATATATAAACTTTTTTAAAATTAAATATTGCATTAAAAATTTAACATATAAATTAAATATTTTTATATATTACTAAATATATTTTATTATTTTTATTATATATTTATAACTTATAAAAAGTAATAAAACCTTGTTTTAATATGCTATTTTTTTGCTAAAACTTATAAAAGCTAAATAATAATCTAATTTTAATAATAATAATATATATAAAGTTAAAAATGTTTTATAATATTAATTTAATTAATAAAAAAATAGGTTTAATTATTTTATTAAATAAAAAAGCTAAAGTTATAAATATAATTGCTAGCATACTATATAATATTTATATTACTTATAAAAATTAATTAACAATTATTAAAAAAAGCATAGACTTTTTTTATATTGCTTACTATTTATAGTAATTATATACTAATTATATTTTTTAAAGTATAAAGTGTTTTTATTAAAATATTAACCAAAAAAAGTAAAAAACGGCTATATAAAGTGCTAAAACTTAAACCGATTAATAAAGCGCTTACAGTTAAATCTAGTAAACAACTTATTAAAAAAAATAGTTAGCAGCTTTAAAAATTTTTAAAAATAAACTAAAAGTAAAAATAATAAACAAAAAATAATCTTTTAATATAATATATATAATTAGTTATATAAAACGCTAGTTATATTAAAGGTAGTATAATTTTTTATGCTTTAGCATTTTAATAAAATTTATAAGAATAGCTATATAGCTTAAAGCTATATATATTACAGTTTTTTAGTTATAGTTATAAACTATGCTATAGTTTTTTTATAGCTAGTAGTGCTAGCTATTTAGTAAACTTTATAAGTTTTTATAAAAGTATTTGCTATAAACATATATAAAGGTCTGCTTTATAAACCTTAGCTATACTTTTTTTCTTTTAATTTACATTTTACTTTTTTACTAAATATTTTTACACTTATAACTGCATTTATTATAAAAAGTGTTATAACGGGTGCACTAAGCGGTGCTATAAAGTAAAAACTAGCAATATAAATTAATATTAAGGTAAAAAAAAAAAAGGAGTACTACGGAGGTAAAAGCCTCGAGTATTTTTTATATAACGATTATAATCCAAACATTACGCGCACGTCCTATATATAACGTAGCCATACAAACCACCCATAAACGTAAACCACACACACACACACACACGTACAGCTACCTACTTAGGTTAAAACGTAACTAAAAGTATTTAATAAATTAAAAGCTAAATTAATATTAGTATTTATATTAAGCTATTATTATTATAACTAAAAAATATAAGTAAAAACTAATATATTAAATAATATAATTATTAATTGCTTTTTTTTTAAAAAAAAGTAGTATTTTATAAGTTTTTTTTTTAAAAATAATATATAAAGTAAAACTTAACTATAATATTTATAATAAAAAAATGCTAGCAATAATAAAAGCTTTATAATACTAATAATAAATCTAGTTATAAGTATAAAAATATTTAGTAAAAAAGTAAAATATAAATTAAAAAAAGATAGGTGTAGCTAAGGTTTATAAAGCAAACCTTTATATACGTTATAACAAACACCTCTGTGGAAACCCGTAGGGTTTGCTAGGTGGCTAGCACTGCTAGCCACTAAAGGACCGTGGCACAGCTTGCGGCTATAACCAGGGGACTGTGGCACACATAGCTTAAAGCTATATGGCTACCCTCGTAGATCCTATTAACTAAAAACTTAAATTAATTAACAACTAATAAAAATATTTATTTTTAATTATTACTAATTATAAAACTTTTAAATACTTTAGTATAAATATTAAGTAAGGCCGCAGGGCAGTAAAAGCAGTAGTTAAATCGAAGATGTATTATAAAAGTGTGTGTGCGGGGGCACACACACGCAATAATAATAAATATAGATTGGTAAGGTCCCACCCACCCTACAGGGTGTGGTGTGTGGCCACAGCCACCCACGGGGGGTGGCAAGGCCACACCGTGCCACACGGGCTACCCTATAAAGTATTTTATTAATAAAGCAAAAATTTAATTTTTAATAAGCTAATTAAGCTAACTTATTAATATAATATTATTTTTTAATAACTTATTGCTTTAAAATAAAAAATATAATAATAAATACTATATTTTAAAAATAAAATAACTTATAAACATAAAAAAGCAAAATTAAATATTAGTAATATATAATAATATTTAAACTAATAAAACTTTTTAAATGTTATATAAAATTAATTATAATAAATATAGTATTTAATACTAGCATATAAATACACACTTTTATAAATAACTTTATAATAAGCACTTTATTTTTTATTACTTTATTAATAAACAAAGTACTAATAATAAACTAGAAATTTTTTAACTTAGAAATTAATTAAGTAAAAATATATATAAAGTTAAACAATAATTAAACTATATAAAATAAACTAATTATATATAAAAAACAATTTATAATACTTATAACTAATTATTTTTTTGCTTATATTTTAAAAGAAATATATAAATATATTATTATAATATATTTAAATAAATAAAAAATTAAACAATTAATAGCTATAAACTACTAATAGCTTAAATTAACAGTAAAGTATAATAAATATATTATAAATTATATAAAATGTTAACTAGCTAAAGTTTTATAAAATAAAACCTTTAGCTTATTATAATTTATTTTAATATTTTTATCTTTATTTTAATATATTACAATAAATTTTAAAAAAAATAACAACTAATAAAATAGTAAAAGCAACTAAAGGTAGTACTAGTAATTTAAATATATAATTATAATAAAAAGGAAAAAGGAAAGCTTCCGCGAGGTTTTTTGCTAAAGGTAAAAGCTTTAAAAAAGGTTTTTTCTTTTTAATAAAGCTTGTATACTATACCTTATAGCTTATATATAGCTTTGCTAGTACTATAGCTATATTATCACTTTATAAAAGCTAATCTTTTATATTAAGGTATATTAAATGCTACTTATTATTACGGTAGTAATAAGGTTAATAGTTTAAATATTAATATTTTTATATTGTAGTAAAAATAAGCTATTTAAAAAATAAAACATAATTTGCGTAGTAGCTATAACTTTAAGCTTTATTTATATATATATTTTTTTGTTATAAAGCTATTTGCTATTATATTTATATATATATTATAAAGCTTATTAAATATAAAATAGCGTAGTATATAGGCCTTTATAAAGCTAATAGTATAATAGCTTATATATATATATTTATATATATAGCTTATACTACTTATAAAAATAACTAGTTTAAGTTTTAGCCTAACTATTTATTTAATAGTACGCTATTATAATCTTTTTTTTTTATAAAAGCTTGTTTTAAGCTTAAAAACAAAAAAAATAGTAGTATATTAGTATAAATAAATATAAAATTTTATTAGGTTTATTATAACGTATAGTATTAAAGCTTAATAAGTTAAAATAGTATAGTAATTAATTATATATATAAAAATTTAAATATATAACTTTTTTAAAAGTTAATACTTTTAAGCAATAAAAAAATGCTTTTAATATATATAATTAGTTAATATATAAAAGCTTTTAATTTTTAGTACTTTTTAATTATATTAATAATTAACTATTATTATAGCAATTTATTAATTAAATTAATATATAAATTTAGTTTATTTATTTTATTATTATTATTATAATTTAGTAAGCTTTATTATTTTTGCTTTATTAATATTATTATATAAATTTTTAAACTTGTTTTTTTTTATTACTTTTAACTATTATAGCAAATATATTAATAAATTTATTATATTTAAATTTTTATTATAATACTTTTTAAGTTTATTAAGCAAGTTTTAAAAGTTTGTTATAAAATACTAAATATTATTATACTTTTAGCTTTTTTATTATATTTTATAATATAACTGTTTTTTTTTAATATAAAAAAATAAAACTTTTTTTATTTTTTATTTTTTTTATTAAGGTTTAAATTTATAACTTTACTTTTAAGTTTTTTATATTTTTATTTTAAAAAAAAATTATTTAAATATTTATAAAAGTAGTTAATATAAAACTATTAGTTTTTTTATTAAATATTAAACAATTTTAATATAAAAATATTAAAGTTAAATACTATTATTTTAATAATTTTATATAGTTGTTTTATTATTAAATAATTAAGCTTATTATTAAATTAATTAGTTTTTTTTTTTATAAAAATATATATTTAATTATATATACTAAAATTAAATAGCTACTAATATTTATTTGTTTAGTTTATTATTTGCTACTAGCTTTTATTTATTAATTATTATATTACTTTTATAAATTTTTATTAATACTATATAAATATTTAAGCTTTTTTATAGTTTAATTATTTTTATATTATTTTATTAAATAAACTTTTAGTTTATAGCTTTTAGTTAAATATTATTTTTATAAGTTTTTTATAATAACTTTTTTAAATACTAAACTTTTTAAAAAAATTATAAAATAAAAATATTTATATTATATTTAAAACTAATATAGCTTTTAACTAATTGTTTTAAAAATAGTTAATAAAAAAATATAATTATTAATTTAACTATTAATATATAATTTTAATTTATTTTATAGTTTATTTATAACTAATAATAAAAAAGTTTAATTATATTTTATAAATTTTTAAAAGCTTATTAGTAAAGTTTATAATAAATTAAAATTTTTAATTATTAGTAAATATTTTTAGCTATTTAAATAACTAATAAAAATTTTAATAATATATTTTTATAGCGTTATATAGTTATATTATTTTTATAAAAAGTTATTTATATTAATTTAAACAAATAATTTATTTTATAAAAAACTATATTATATTTTAATTTATTAGCTAAAAAACTTTTAAAATTAACTATTATATATTATTATAAATAATTAAGCATTAATAATAAAGTTAATAGTTTTAATATTTTATTATAAAATATTTTAGCTAGTTAATAATAATAATTAATAATATACTATTTTATATTATTATAAATTTTTAGCTACTAAAACTTTTATATTATTAAATAATAAGTTTTTTTATATTTAAAATAAAATATAGCTAAATATATATATATTTTTTTAATTAAATAAATATAAAAGTTTTTTGCTTTAAATATTACTAGTTTATTTTTATATAATAGTAAATTTTTTAATATAGTTTAATTAAAATTTTTATTATTTTTTATTTATTATTTATATTTTTATAATTTTTTATTATAGCAATTAATATTTAATATTATATTTATTAGTATTATATTAAATAATAATAATAGTATTATATTTTTTAATATATAAACTATTGCTATATTAATTATATTAATAATTTTAATATATAACATTAATTTAAATAAAGCAATAGTTTATTATTTGTTTTTTTTTTGTTTTTATATTTTTAAGTTTTTTTTAAGCGTAATAATATATTTATAATAATATTTTTAAAGTTTAAATAATAAATAATAATAAAATAATATTAAAAAATAAGTTTTATTTAATTAGCTTATTATAAGTTAAATATTTGTTTTATATTAAAATATTTTAATATTATATATTTAATAATTATAATAAATAGTTATTATTATTATAGCTTAGTTAATTTAGCTTTTTAGCAAAATAACTTTTTAATTATTACTAGTATTTTTTTATTATAAATTTTATAATTTAATTTTATTTTTTATAAAGTTTTAAAATAAAACGCTATAAGTTTTTATAAATTATTTTTATTATTATATTATATTAATATTTTAGCTATAACTTTATTTAAAATATTTATTTTTATTTTAGTTTTAGCTTTATATAAAAAATATTTTAATATTAAAGCTTAAAAAAATGCTTAATATAGTTTTTTAAATATTACTTAATAAATTTTAGTTTAGTTTAATAATATATTTATATAAATTAAATTTATTAATAGTTTAATAATATACTTATATTTTTATTAAATTAATAATAAAAGTTATAAAATTTAAAAAATAAATAAACTTTTTTAAATAAGCTTTTTTATTAACTACTAGTAGTTTTTAATATTAAATAATTTTTAGCTTAGCTAAATTTATTTTAATACTAATAATATTTATAATAAACTTTAAAAATTTAGTTTTAATAATATAAAACCTATATTTTTTTAAATTAATTTATAACTTTGCTTTTTATAAACAAATTAAAACTTTATTAATATATTATTTATATTTTAACTTATTATTAAAATAAATTAAAATATTATTAATATAAACAATATAAAAAATATTAAAATATTTATATAAAATATTATTAATAAACTTTTAAAATATAAAAAGTTTATTAGTTAGCTTAAATAATAAAACTTTAAATTAATAAGTTTTATATTTTATTTAAAAAGCTATT
Source organism: Xylaria sp. BCC 1067 (assembly GCA_005188305.1). Classification (NCBI taxonomy): domain Eukaryota; kingdom Fungi; phylum Ascomycota; class Sordariomycetes; order Xylariales; family Xylariaceae; genus Xylaria; species Xylaria sp. BCC 1067. The sequence goes on from SSCS01000001.1 coordinate 5,145,066, forward strand.
AATTTTTTATTTTTTTTAATAATATATCTTTAATAAAAAGCTTACTATATATTAATTTTAAAATAGATTTTACTTTTAAATAATTATACTAAAATTTTTTTAAAAAAAAATAATAACTATTAATTTTTTTATATTATAATATTTAGTTTTTAATAGTTTATATAAAAGCGTAATAATTTGTTTTTTTTATTATAAAAAAAACTAATAATATTTATAATATATTTATAAGTTTAATAAAATTTTTAAGCAAGTTTTTTTTAATATATTTTTAATAAGCTTTTATTTTTTTTAATAATATTTTATATAGTACACTATATTTTAATAATTTAAAAAATTTGTTAAATATAATATAATAGTTTATTTTAAGTTATTATAGTAATAGTTTATTTAATACTACTTTATTAAATATATTAAAATATTTATAATATTATTTTAAACTTATTTTATAAGCTTTTTAATATTACTTTTTTTTGTTTTTTTATAAATAATTTATATTTTTTTTATTTAATAATTTTATTAATTTTATATAATATAATAATATTATATATAATAGTATTTTAATATTTTATAATTATTTAATAAAATATTATACTAATAATTATAATTAAAATTAGTTATGCTTTATATTAACTAATAATATTTTATTAAAAACTAATATTTTTTTTATTTATTATATAATAATTTTTTTTTTTAAGTTAGTTTATTATTTATATATAAAATTTAAAAATTAATAAAGGTTTATAGTTTTTTTTATTAAATAAACGTTTTATTTAATTTATATTTTATTTTTTTTAAAAAGTTTATATTAATTTATATTTTAAAAAGTTAAAATATTATAAATATTTTATAAAACCTTTTATTTTAATACTTTTTAATTTAATAATATAATTTTATATTTATTTTAAAATTATTTTTATAATATAGCGCTTTTAGTTTATATAATTATTTTAACGCGTTTTATTTTTTTTGTTTAATAAGTTTTTTATATTATTTTATATTTTTTTAATATATAAAGTTTATTAAAACTTTATTAGCGCAATTTATAAAAATGTTATAACTATAGTATTTTAGCTATTAATTGTTTAAAAAAAGCAAGCGCTTTTATTATAAATTAATTAATATATTATAATATTTAAAAAACTATTTATTTATAATAATAATATATTTTATATTTAATTTTAATAAAAAAAAATTATTAATAGTATACTTTTATATTTAAAAATAAGCTTTTAATACTATATTAATAGTTTAAACTAATTTGCTATTATATTTAGCAATTAAAAATAATTAAAACTTTATTAACTATTTAAATTATAAATATTTTAATATTTTTTATATAAAAAATATTTTAATAAAAAAAATATATATTAGTTTTTATATTAGTAAAATATATAATAATTAAAATAAGTTTATTATTTTTTATAATATATTATATAAAAAAAAAGTTTTTGTTTAAAAGTTTTTTTAAAAAATTAAATACTAACTTTTTATACTTATTTATATTTAATACTAATATTTTAATAAGCTTAAAAAAAAGTTTAATTATTTTAAGCGTTATTTTTTAGCAAATTTATTTTTAAGTTTTATTAAAATATATAATTATTATTTATTACTTTTATAAAAATTATACTAATATAGTTATTATTTATATGTTTATATTTAATTTTTAATAAATATTTATTGCTTTAATAACTTATTTTATAATAAATAAAGCATTAAACTTTAATAATAAATATTTTAGCTTATTTAAATAATAGTTTAAAATATATTTTTTAATTATTATTTATAGTTTTTATTGTTATAATTTTATAATATTTTAAATATAGTTATAATTTTATATTATTATAATTAAATATATTTAAAGTTAAATATATATATTATAACATTTTAAAATTAAACTAGCTTTTTTTATTACTAGCTTTACTTTTATTTTTTTTTTCTTTTTAAATATAACTAACTATAAAATTTTTATATTATTAATAGTTTAAAGTTTAAACTTTATTATACGATTTAATAAAAATAATAGCAAAATTATAGTACTTTTATACTAATAGCTTATTTAACTTTTTTAATAGTTTATTATATATATTTTATTTATAGTTTTAAAAATTTATATAAAATTAGCTAGCTAATAAAATAAACTTAATATAAAAGTTAATAAACTTTACTAATAGTTTTATAAATAAGTTTTTATAAATAATTTATATTTTTTTATATTTATTTAAGTTATAATAATAAATAAAAAAATAATTAAATACTTTTTAATATATTTATAAAATTAATATATAATTATAATTATTTATAATAAAATTAATAATATTATTAAATATAAATTTTTTTTATATGCTTAATAATATAATTTATTTTTTTAGCTTTATTTATAAAATAATTAACATTTTCACTAGTTTTTTTTTTAAATAATATAAACTAATATTTAAATTATATTTTAAGTTTATTAAAACTTAGCTTATTATTAATAAATATAAAAAAATGCTTTGTTTTATTTAATTTTTATATATATTTTTTTAATATATTTTAAAATAAAAAAAGCTACTTTTTAATAGTTAATATTTAGTAATATTAAAGTTAAAATATTAAAAGTTATAACTAATAAAAAAAAAAGCATTTATTATTAATAGTTTAAAAACTATATATTTTATAATAACTAGTTTAATTAACTTTATTAATTTGTTTTTTAAAATATTTGCTTTTTTTTTTAGCTATTTAAAGTTTTTTTTTTTAGTATATACGTTTATTATTAATAGTAAAATTATAAGCTTATATTTTATTAAGCTAAATTTTAAATTTATAAACTTAAATATTAAACTATTAGTTATTTTTATTTAAAACTATTATAATTTTATATAAGTTTAATACTATTTTATATATAATTAATAAAATAAATTTGTTTGCTTTAAATTTTTAAAATATATAATTAAAAGTTTTTTTATATATTTTAATAAATTAAGCTTTTATAAAAAGTTTATTAAAATATAGCTATTTAATATATTTATTTTTAGTTAATAGTTTAAAAAATATATAAAGTTTTTTATTTTTTAAAATAAAATATACTACTATTTTTTTATAATAGCTTATTATATTTTTTATTATATTATTATTTTATATTATAATAAAATTATTTTTTTAATAAAAAATATATATATATTTAATAATACTTATAACTATTTTTATAAAATTTTTTAATTTTTTATTTTTTATTATACTTTTATTTTTTATATTTTATTATAATAGTAATATTATATTTTTTTTAATATATTAACTAATTAATATTTAATAAATTAACAAAAATTTTTATTATAAGTTATTATATTTTTATATTAAAAGTTAAAGCATAATATTATATTATATAGTATATTAATATTAAAATATACTTATTGCTTTACTTTTATAATAGTTTTTTTATTAGGTTTTTTATAAACTATTTTATTATTAATTTAAATTTAATTTAATTTTATAAAAAAGTTATTATTATTTTAAATAATAAAAAATAAAATAGTTTTTTATTATAATAATAATAAAATTAATAGTTTAAATACTAATATTTTTATATTATAATAAAAATAAACTACTTAAAAAATAAAATATAATATATAATAGCTATAACTTTAAGCTTTATTTATATACGTACTTTTTTATTATAAAGCTATTTATTATTATGTTTATATATATACTACAAAGCTTTTTAAATATAAAATAGCGTAGCGCATAGGCCTTTATAAGGCCTATAGCATAGTAGCCCGCGCGCACATGTTTATACGTACGGCCCGCACCACCTATAAAGGTAACTAGTTTAAGTCCTAGCCTAACTACTTATTTAATAGTACGCTATTACACTTACCTAAAAAAACTACTATTAACTTTAATAAATTTATAATAATAAACTTTTAATTAAATATAAATAGTAATTATAAATTTTAACCTTTTTATATTTAAATAAGCAGTTATAATTATTAACTTTTTTTTAATTTTATAAAGTTAGTTTTATTATTAACTTATTAGTTTAATTATTTTTTTAATAACTATATAATTAAGTTTTTTATTTATTTATATTTAGTATTTATTAATTAACTTTTTAAAGTTATATAGTTATTATTTTAATTATTACTAATTATTTTTATAGCTATACTTTTTTTATTTAACTAAATATTAATAATTTAATTTTTGCTAATTAAGCTAATATTTGTAATACCTAGCACAATAAAACGAAGGCAAAGGCTTCGGCAATAAGTGCTATATTGTATAGAAAATCTACAGATGAGGAGAAAAGGAGAAAATATCTACACAGCGAGGTCGTGGGGGCTATTTTAACCTCGAGGCCTGTGGAGGCTAGGTGGGGCTGTTTGCCTACGTGCGTGTTTGTGTGTGCACGTGTTTGCGATCACGGTGGTGTGGCTAAAGTGGTGTGCACAGCCCCCACTAGCCACCCAGCCGTGACTATATTTAATAATAGTTTTAATTTTAAAAAAGTTATTATTTTTTTTAAGGTTTAATTAGTTATTTATAATAAGTTTTAGCTAAAGTACTAATTAATAAAAAAAGTTTTTATTTTATTTTTTAAGCAATAAATAAATAATAAAAATAACTAAGTAAACTTTAAAAGTTTTAAGCAGGTTTATTTTATAAGCTAATTATTTTATATATTATTTAACTTTTTATAGTTTTAGAAATTATTATAAATATTTTTTAAATAGTTTATTAAGCAAATAATATTTTTTATATAACTTAAAATATATTTTATTTTTTATATTAAACTTTATAAGCTTATATTTATTATTATAATAATATTTAGCTTTTAATATAGTAAAATTTATTGTTAATTTAACATTTTTATATAAATGTTTATATATAAATTAAATATTTTTATATTAAATATTATTTATTTTAATAAGCTTATTTATAAGCTTAAATAGCTAAAATTTAAATAGCTATTTATATACTAATAATTTAATTAAGTTAAAATATGCTATATTAAAGTTTTATTATAATATAAGCCAAAGATTTATTTATAGCTAATTAAAATATATAAAACAAAATGTTTAATAGCTATTTTAATAGTTGAATTTTTTTGTTTTAATAAGCTATTATTTTGTAAATAATATATTATAGTTATAAATAACCTAGCTTTTAAACTTTTTTATAGCTTTTTTTAAAATTTTAAAATAAACTTATAATTATAATTAAAAATAATATTTAATATTATGCTTTAATTATATAATAATAATTGCTTAGCTAAAGCTATAGCTTAGTTTTTAGTAGTATATTTTATATTATTAAAAATTAATAATAATTGCTTAAATATAACATACGTTATAATTATTAGTAAATTATAAATACTATAACTTTATAACTATTATAAAGTATTTATTATTAGCGCTATAAATAGCTTTATTATAAAGTTTATTATAATTTTTTTTATAAGTTTAAAGTTTTTTAAACAAATTAGCTAATAATTACTAAATATTTTTTATAATTTATAGTATATATTTTATAAAAGTTAATATATATATTTATTTTTTAAATTTTAACCTTTATTATATACTGTTTTAATTTTTATATTATTTATTATTTACTAAAATAATATTTATTGTTATATGTTATTTATAAAAATTTATAAACTTAGTTTTATAAAATATATAAATAGTAATTACTTTTATAAAGTCACGGCTGGGTGGCTAGTAAAAGCTGTGCACACCACCTTAGCCACGCTACTATGATCGCTTACATACACAAACACGCACGTAGGCAAACAGCCCCACCTAGCCCACAGGCCTTAAGGTTAAAACAACACCCCCGCGGCCTCGCTATGTAGATATTTCCTCTTTTTTCCTTATTTGTAGATTTTTATACAATATAACACTTATTGCTAAAGCCTTTGCCTTCGTTTTATTATGCTAGGTATTATATATAATTAATATTATAAAGTAGTTAATTAATAACTATAAATAAATAGCTAAAGCAAAAAAAATTTATAACGTTTTTATTGCTTTTTTAAATAACGTTTAAAATTTTTTTATATTTAAAGTTTTTATTATTAACACATTCCGGCAGGGGGTGTGGCTGCCGCAGGGCTACAGCGTAGCGGTGGCACTGCACGGAGCCACACGCACCGCCCTGGAGTGGCTTTCCTAGGGTGCTATAAAGGCCCCACCTAAAGGAAAGTGCCTTCCTTAAAAATCCAGCCTTCGGCTAAAGACTTAAGGAAGCTTTCTCCTTTTTTCCTTATTATAATAATAGACTTAATTTATAGCACTACTTTTAGTTACCTTTATTAATTATAGTTAGCAATTATTTTTTATTTAATAGTATTATTTATAATAAACTATATTTTATTAACTAATTATATTTAGTTTAATATAGCTTTTTTATTAAACTTTTTAATTTTATTATTATTATTTATTTTATTAATAACTATATATAGTTTGCTTATTATATTAAATATAAAATTAAAACAACTAAAAAAGTAATATATTTAAAACTTATATTAAAATAAATATATTACTATATTAACTAATTTTTTATTTGTTTAATTTATAAAACCTATATTAAAGTTAGTTTTATTTAAAATATTTTTTATTATTAAATAATTTATTAATACTATTATAAAATTATAAACTGCTTTAATTATAATACGAATTTTTTTTGCTATTTATAATATATATATTACTTTTAATTTTAAAAGGCTATAGTATATTTTAAGTTATAAAATATACTTATAAAAAATATAATTAAAAAAACCTAAGTATTTAAAATTATTATATTAAACATTTATTAATATTTATTTTTTATATAAAAAGCTATAGTATTAAAACTATATTTTAAAAACTTGTTTATTTATAAAAATAGCTACTTTTTAAAGTTATAATAGTATAGTATTATATATTTATAAATAATATTTTATATAGCTTTAAATAACTTTAGTTTAGTTTTTATAAGCTTATAATATATAAACTAATAATATATTTAATACTTATTAAAGTTTTTAAGCTTTATATAACTAAATATATAACTTTTATTAAATAGTACTGTTTTTTTTAAAGCAGCTTTATATATTAAATATAATAAAATAAAAAGTTATATAAAAATTTTATGCTTTTAAAATATTGTTTAAAAGCTTTAAGCTAATTTAAAAACTAAAAATTTTAAAATATTTTTAGTTTTTTTTTAGTAGTAAATATATTAAAAGTATTTATTTAAAAACTTAATAGTTTTATTAAAAAGTATATAAAAACAATTTTTTAAAAAATATTAAAATTTGCTTTTTTTAAAATAATTTAAAAATGCTATATAAATAAGTAAAATATTTATTATAAATATTTAAAAAAATAATAATATTATTAATAAATGTTTAATAATAATACTTATATAAACAAAATAATTTGTTTATAAACTATTATATATATGCTAAAAAATTATAAAAGCTTATTAATATTACTATAAACTATTTTAAACTTTATAAGCTAATAATTATAAACTTATTACAATAATTAAAATATATTTAAAACTAATAAAAAAAAAATAATATTAACTATAGTAATATACTTTTTGTTTTAAATAAATATAATTACTTTTAATAATAGTAGCAAAAAATAGTTATTAAAAATTATAACTTTATTTAAAATATATAAATTAATAATAAAATAAAAGTGTAGTTTTTTTTTTTTAAAAGCTTATTTATAAAAATAAAATATATAAATAAAATAAGCAATAAATAATTAATTTAAATTATATAACTTTGTTTATAAAAAGAATTAAAAACTATATTTAATGTTTTTTTATTTTAAATATTTAAAAAGTATAAATAATTATTTAATTTAGTTAATTGTTAATTATTAACTAAAAATTTTTTTATTTATTTGTTTTTAAATATATTAATAATATTTTTGTTTGTTTATATTTTTAGTATATTTTTAAAAAGTTTAAAAATTTTTATTAACTTAATATTACCTTTAATATATATAAATTGTTTATTAAGCGCTTTTTTTTTTTAGTTTTTAGTAAGCTTTTTAATATTTAATATATTTAAATCTTTAAAAAATTTTACTTTAGCTTTTTTATTTTTTATTATTATTTATTAGCTAGCTAATATTTTAGTTATATTATATATAGTATTAATAAGCAACTTTTTTTTAAAAAAAAGTGCTATATATTTTTAAATAATAAAATTTACAAAGGTAGCTATATAATTATAAGCTATATATATTATAGTTACTTTAGCTATAGCTATTAGCTATAGTATAGTTTTTAATAAGCTAGTACTATTAGTTATTTAATAAACTTATAAAATTTTTATAAAGGTATTTATTATAACATATAAAAGTTTGCTTTATAAACTTTGCTATATATACTTTTTTTTTTAATTTTATATTTTATTTTTTTATTAAATACTTTTATATTTATAACTATACTTATTAAATTAGTGCTTTTTATAGTTTTATTATAAAATTAAACTATATTAACTAAACTAACCTATTAATTTTTTAAGAATAAAAAGTTAGCTTTTTATATAGCTGTAAATTTTATAGCTGTTTAATATTAAAGCAAATAATACGTTTGCTAAAGCTTTTAATAGTATAAACTTTTTATATTAATTTATATATTTTATAAACTTTGCTTTAGTTAAAGGTTTTTATTAAATATAAAATATTAATATATAGTTATAAAAATTTATAAGTAAGCTAAAAGTTTTTGCTAAAAATTAAGCTTTATAATTTACTTTTATATTTTAAAGCTTAATATATTAGCTTTAAACATAGCAAAAATTTTTTTTTAATTATATATATATAGTAGTTTATTTTTTTAAGCTTAAATATAATATTTTTAATAAAATAAGCGTATATATACTTTTTTAAAACAGAACTAGTATATAGTAAGCTTACTTTATTTTTATTTAATTTATATATAGTTTATTTTATTTTATACTATTTTACTAGTATGCTTATAACTTTTTAAGCTAAAATTTATAACTATTATAAATTATATTATAATATAGTAATTTAGTTAAAAACTAGCAAGCAACTAAAAAAAAATAAAAATTTAATATTATTAAATTATTTATTAAACAATATTAAAAATTTATAAAAAAATAAAAACTAACTTATTTTAAATAACAAATATACTAATTAATTTTATTTATATAATTGCTTTATATTTTATATAATAAATATAAAACTTATAGCTAAAATATATTTATAGCTACTATTTATTATAACTATAAGTTTTAATAAAAAAACTATAAATTTTTTAGTTAAAAATTAGCAAAGTATAAAATTAAACGTTATATTACTATAGCAAAATATTAAATTAATAGTATATTTTTTTAAACTACTACTAAATATTTAAAAAAAGCTAAAAAGTTTTATAGCTTATTAGTACTAAAAATATAGTATTTTAGCTATAGCTAAACTAAATATAACTATTAATTAAAAAGCTAGCATTAAATATTTTAATTTTATAAAAATAAACGCTATAAGTTTTTTATTAAAATTAATAGATTTTTTATTACTATTTATTAATTAATTATTTAGTTTTTATTTTTTTATATTAAATTTAGTACTAAATAGTTTAATACTATTAATAAAAACTATAATAACGCTGCTTATTAACGCTTTAAAAAGCAAAAATATACTAAAAATAACTAAACTTGCTTTATTAAAACCTATACTTATAGTTAATTTTATATTGTAGCTATTTAATATAATATAATAACTGTTTTTAACTTTATTTTTAAATGCGCTATTTTTTTAATATTTTATATAATACTTTTACTAAAAAAAAAAAAATTTAAAGATTTACTGCTTTAAAGCTTAAAAAGATCTAGTTTTTTGCTAAATTTTAACTTGTTATTATAGCTATTATAATAGCTATTACTAGTGCTTAAAAACTGCTTACTATAAATTGCTAATAAAAATAATTTAAATAATAGCAGTAATAATAGTAGCAATAATAAAAATAACAACTATAATTATAACTATAATTTTGCTTATAAATTTAGTATATTAAAAGCTAATTTATAATTTATTACTAGTAAAACATATAAAATTAAACAAAACAATATTAAAATATTTAATTTAAAATAAAACAATTTTAATAACTATAGTATTATTGCTAATAGTACTAAAATTATTTATATAAATATATATAGCTTTATTAACTATATTAATTTTTTTATAAAATATATAAATATTAAAGCATTTAATATATTATAAATTTTAGCTATATTTAACTAGCTTTTAGCTAGTTTAGTACTATTATAATAAATAAATAAAGTTTTATTTTTTAATTAGTTTATATAGTATAAAATAAGCTTTAAATATATACTAAAATAATTAATTTTATAATTTAAAATTAAACTAAGCTATACTACCTAAAAATTTTTAGCAAAAAGTTTATTGCTTTATAATATAGCTAAAAATTGTAATATATTGCTATATTATATATAATATAAGCTATAATATATTTATACTAATAAAATATTAGCTTTTAATAATTTAAATTAAGCAAATATTATAAAAAATATATATAACTAATAAAATAAAGCTATTATTAACTATATTTAACTTTTTAAAATAAAAAAAATAATTAAGCAATATATATAAAAAATTAAAAACGTTTAATATAAGCTAAACTATAAAACTAAAAAAAGATTTTTATAGGCTAAATATTATACTAAATTTTTTTTGGTAAATAATTTTAAGTTATAAACCTTTTTAATAAATATGTTTTAAAGCAGTTAATTTAATTGCTATAATAATTATAACAATTAAAATAACTAACGGTATAATAATTGCTGCTTAAATATTTAGCACTTATACTATAACAATAATTAATGCTTTAATTATTTATATAAAAACTATAATTATAAATATAATTATAGTTAAATTTATAAATATTATTATAAAAGCAGTTAAAATTAAAACTAATATAATAATAACTATTATAATAATAATTAAAACTAAAGTTAAAAGCGTAATTAAAGTTATAATTAAAGCTAAAATTAAAACTAAAGTTATAACTATAGCTATAATTATAACTATAATTATAAATAAAATTATAACTATAATTATTATAATAGTAAATAGTATAACAACTATAGCAAAAAAATATATTTTATTAATAATAGCTATATATTAAAAAAAAGCAGTTTTTTTAAATATAAAAAAGCAAATACTTTATTTTTTTATATAATAAACGCATTTTTAACATATATTATATATAACTAATAATATAAGTTAAAATATATACTAAAAATATATAAATAAATATATAAAATAAATGCTAAATTAAAAAAAATTATTACTTTATTTTTAGTTAATTTTATATGTTATATTTATAAATATTATGCTAAAATACTACTATTTTATAATAATTTGTTTTAATATTTTTATTAATGCTAATATAAAAAAGCAAATATTATTTATAAATTAAAAAGTACTTTAAATACTATTAATTTAGTACTTAAATAAAAGTAAATTTTAGTAAACTAAATACTTAATATAAAAGTACTAATTATTAAAGGTTTTAACGCTAATAAATATAATAAATATATATATTTTAGCTATATATACTTTTATTTTAAAGTATATATTAGTTTTATTAGTAAAAATATAAAAATATATATTAACTTAAGCATAAAATAAACTATAATTAAGCATAACTTTTTTAAAACGCTTAAATATTTAATAAAAATAAAAAAAAGCATAGTTATTAGTATTAAAAATTAATAAGTATATTTAAAAAAAATAAGCTTAATTTTTATTTTTTATTTATAGTATTAATACTTAAAATAAACTTAAAATTATTAAATATAAAAAAAAAAGCTAAATAATTAATAAGTTTTTATAATTTAATATATTTATTAAAAAAAAAATTTTATAGCTATATTAAGCTATAATTAATTATTAAAATAGTATAATTACTTTTTATAAAACTAATAACTTTATAATTTTATTTAAAATATTAATATAAAGCTATAAATATATATATAAAGTTATAAATAAACAATTTATTATTTTATAAAATAAAAAAAACGCTTATTTAAAAATAAAATATAAGCTTTTATTTATTAATTATAATTTTTGTTTTATAGCTTTATATAAATTAGCTATATATATAATTATTAATATAAAAATGTTATATATAGTTTTAATAGTAAACAATTTTAATACGCTTATTAAAATTAATAAAAGTACTAAGTTTAAGCAAATTTAAAAAAATAAAAATAATAGTTGCTATATTAATAAAAAAAAAGCACTATAAAAATGTTTACTTTTATAGCAAAAGCTTTTATTATTTTATTAGCTATAATAATAAAATTAAAAATTTTTACTTTAGTAAATTTTATAATAATAATAAATATAAAATTTAAAATATTGTTTATTATTACTACTATTATTATTAGTAATGTTTTTAACTAACTAGTATTTTATAATAAGCTAGCTAATTTTAAAAATATATTTAAAAATATAACTATAACTTTTATAATGCGTACTACTAATAAAAACGTTTTTATAAGCTTAACGCTACTATTATTAGTAATAAAAGAACTAATTAATATTATATAAGCAAATATTACTTTATTTATTAATACTATATAAAATATAGTTATAAATTTTAAAATAGTATTAATTAAGCTATTTTTTTTTATATTAAATAAGCTATTTAAACTTAAACTAACTAATATTTATTTTATAATTAGTATTAAAAAGCTAACTAATTTTTTTAAAATTATTACTAAATAAAAAATATATATTTATTTTAAGCAAATATTAAAATTAGCTAAGTTTATAAATATTATTAAAATATATAATATATAAACTAAAAAAAATAAAGCTAATATTTTATTTAAAAACTAGCTTAAAGTTTTATTTATAAATAAATAATAAAATATTAAGCTTAATTTATAATTATATTTTTTTTGTTATAAAAATATAAAGCTTTTTAATAAAACTTATAATATATTTTATAAAAAACTATATAACTTAAATAAATAAACTTTACTTTTTTATTTATTTTATTTTTATTATATAAAAAAAAGTTTATAATAAAAAAAAAAGCTAAATAGTTATTAATTTATAAGCTTTTAATAAAGTAGTAGTTTTTAATAATTATTTTTTTTATAAAAAATATAATTAATAGCTTATTAAATAAACAAAATATATTTAAAATAAATATAATTAGCTTTTTTTATTAGTTTAAAATATATTTAAACTATTAAAACAAGTTTATAATTATTAGTTTATATAATATAAAAAGATTTAATATTATATTTATAAACTTTTATAATTTATTTATATATATTTAATAATATATAAATTGCTTATTTTATAAATATTTTTATTATTATAAAATATTTATTAATAATATTATTATTTTTTTAAATACTTTTAATTATTATATTAAATATTTAAAAATTATATTTAATTTATTTAAAAAATAAAATATTATAATAGCTTTAAAAAAGTTTTTTATTAACTATTTTTTAGTAAAGCTATTTAACTTTTAAATAAATATTTTAAATATATTTATAACTACTAAAAAAGTTTAAGCTTTTTAATAACTAATATTTTTTAATTTTTTAAAAGCTTTTAAATAATATTTAAGCGTTAGTAAATTTTATTATAGCTTATTATTTTATTATATATAAATTACTAAACTTTTATAAAAGTATAAAATAGTACTACTTATTTAAAATTATAAAAAAGCTAAATAATAAATAATAATTTAAAATATTATAAAGCTTATTATTAATAAATTTATTATAATTTAACTTTTATTAATACTATATTATTTAATATAATATAAAATGCTATTTATTATAAAATAACTTTTTATTATTATAATTTTAACTAGCTATTATATTTTTAAGTTAATAGTTTTTTTAAATAAAGCTTTAATGTAATAATATTTTATATTGCTTTTAACTATAAATAAATACTAAAAAATATAATTTTAGCAAATAAAGTTTAGCTAGTTATATATTTAAGTTAATATTTATTATAAACTAAAATAAAATATAAACTATTTAAATTAAAAGTAATATATTTAATATAAACTATAAAAAAACTTTAAATTATTATTTAATTAAATAAAACATTTATAGTAATATTTATTAACTATTTTATAATAAAAAGTATTATAAACTAAATAACATTAAATATTTTTATAATAAATTAAACAAATAATAAGCTAGTTAATTTATTAATATATTTATTTTAATATAATATATAAGTATATTATTTATTAAATAAACTAAATTATATTTTTAATACATTAAGTTATTTAAAAATTATATAAAATATTATATATACTAAAATAAATAAGCTATAAAAATTTAATAAGCTTAGTATTTTTAATATAGTTTAAAATAATAAAATGTTTAATAATATAATAAAATATATAAATAAAATAGTTATAAATAATACTTAGTTTAAAAATTTTAAAGTTGTTTATAAAGGTAACTATTAATATAAAGAAATTTTAAATAAGCTATATTATAATAAATATTATAAAATTAATAAAAATATTAATATTTTTTTTAAATTTAAATATTTTTTTTATATTATTAATAAATTTATATATAATATTATAACAAAAATAAAAAAGCTATATATTTTTTATAAAATAGTATAGCAAATATTTAAATTAGTATATAATAAAAAATATTATATAAAACTTATATATATTTAAAAACTTTAAATTTTATTTTATTTATTATAAGTTATATTTAATTAAAAAATATATAAAATATTATTTAAATTATAAATATAACTATATTAATTAATTAAAGTTAGTTAATAATTTATAATTTATTTAACTAAAGAAAATATTATTTATATATATAATAGCAATTAATTTTATTATAAAGCTACTTTTAATTAAATTAATTAAAATATTTTAGTAATTAATAAGCAAATTATACTATAATATATATAACTGTTTAATACTTATATTTTACTATATTTTTAAGCAATTATTATTTATTTTAAGCAATAAAAAATATATAGTAAAAAAATAAGCAATAGTATTTATTAAACAACTATTATTAAATAATTAAAATATTTTTAAAAATATTATATTTAACTATAACTATATATTTATATTTAAATTTTAATAAAATATATAAAAAACTTTAAATATTAAACTATTAATAATTATTATTTATTATTTATAAAATAATAAATTATTAAAAAAAAAAACTAAATAATAAAGCTAGTTATATAGTATTATAACTTTATATAGCTAAAATTTAATTAAATAAAACTACTTTTTATTTTATAATAAAACTTTAATTTTATATATTTATAAATTATATAATTATTTTAATATAAATAAATATATAGCTTTAAGTTATTTAAACTTTTAAATATAATTATTAGCTAAAATAAACAAAACTATAAGTTTAAAAATATATAAGCTATTTATAAATATTTAAAATAAAATACTAAGTTAGCTATAAATTTTATAGCTATTAAATTAAAGCGTTAATTTAATTTAAAATATTACTTTATTTAATTTATAATTAAATAAAAAGTACTACTATAACTTTATAATAGTTATTATTTATTTAGTTGCTTTTTAAAAAAATATTTATAGTAATATATAAGTTTTTTTAAAGTAATATATTATATTAATAACTTAGTATATAAATTAAATATTTTTAAATATTACTATATATATTTAGTAATATTAATAGCATATTTATAACCTATTAAAAGTAATAAAAAATTTTTTAACAAGCTATTTTTTTATTAAAGTTTATTAAAGCTAATTAAAACTAATATTTTAATTTTAATAATAATAATAATAAAATATATAAAATTAAATAAATATTATAATATTATTTTAACTAAAAAAAAATAGGTTTAACTATTTTATTAAATAAAAAAAATAAAGTTATAAATTTAATTGCTAGTATACTATATACTATTTATGCTATTTATAAAACTTAATTAATAACTATTAAAAATATTATAAACTTTTTTTTGCTTTATTTATAGTAGTTTTTTGCTATAACTACTTATAGTTATTAGTAAATATAAAAATATTTGCTATTTAAGCGTTATTAATAAAGCTACCTATAGTTGCGCTAATTAAAAAAAGTAGAAATAAGCTTTATAAAGCGCTAAAGCTTAAGTTAATTAAAAAAGCGCTTTTAAAACTAGCTAAAGCAAAAAAAAAAAACAGTAAAAAAAAATTAATATTTTAAAGCATATAATTAGCTATTTATATAAAACGCTAACTTATATTAAAAGTAGTACATTTTTTTTATGCTTTAATACTTTAATAAAATTTATAAAAGTAGCTATATAGCTATAAGCTATATATATTATAGTTGCTTTAGCTATAGCTGCTAGTTATAATATAGTTTTTAATAAGCTAGCACTACTAGCTATTTAGTAAACTTATAAAATCTTTATAAAAGTGTTTACTATAACATATAAAAGTTTGCTTTATAAACTTTGCTACGTATACCTCCTTTTTTAATTTTATATTTTATTTTTTTACTAAATACTTTTATACTTATAACTATTTTTATTATTAAAGTATTAATAATTTTAATAAGGTTATTTAAAAAAAGTATAGTATTAATTTTTTTTAAATTATTTAAGCTAAGTATATATAACTTAATAAGTAAAATTTTTATAGTAAAAGTTATTTTAATACTTTAGTTTATAATAATATTATTAAAAATATTAAAATTATTTATTAAATAAATATTTTAATTGTTAACTTTTAACTAAAATATTATTTTATTAAGGTTTACGTTAAGTAAGCTTATTAATATTAACGTAGCTATTTTTATAGCTATTATAATAGCTATTATATTATATTTTTAAAAAGTTTTAATATTTTTAGCTTTAGTATTAATATATTTTTAAATTATATTTACTTTATAATAGAATACCCTATAGGGTAGCCCGTGTGGCACGGTGTGGCCGTGCCACCCCCCGTGGGTGGCTGTGGCCACGCACCCTACCCTGTAGGGTGGGTGGGACCCCACCAATCTGTATTTATTATTATTACGTGTGTGTGCCCCCCGCACACACACTTCCACAATACATCCTCGATTTAACTATTCTACTGCCTTGTGCCTGCCCCTGCGGCTTTACCTAATACTTTAGTTTTTTTACAAATAGTTTTAACTTTTTATAATAAGTTAGTTATAACTATAATAAATAATATAGTAAATTTTATTAAAAATATTATATTATTAGCGTACTAAAATTTAAATGTAAAATTTTTGTTTGCTAATAAAAGCTTATATATAGCTAGTATTATAACTGTTTTTTTAATTTAAAAAATATATTTTTAAATAAAATAACTTTATAAAATATAAGTATATATAAAAGTATACTTAAAATAGCAGTTTAAAGTTATTTATATTTTTAAACAAAACGGTATGCTACTAATAGTTTATTATAGCTCCGTACAAGTTAAAAAAGCTATTTTTTAATAATAATACTAGCTTAATATTTTAATTAAATATTTAAGCTAACGTTTTAAACTTTAATAATTTAAGAAATTTATAGTTATTATTGCTTAATAAATAAAACTTAAATATAGCTTATTTATTATAATAAATATACTTTTTATTACTATTTTTAATATAGTTTTTTTTTAATAGTATATTATAAAATATTTAATTACTTATATATAATAATACTATAACTAGCTTTTTTATTTAAATATATTATTATATTATTACTATTTAATTTGCTTTATAAAGTAATTTTAAAATATAAATAATTATTGCTTTATAATTTATTTATATTGTTAATAAGTTTAATAAACGCTTGTTTTATTTAAAATATAATTAATAAATTAAACTTATTATTAAAATTAAATATTTTTAACTTATAATTAGCAATTAATTTATTTATTATAAACGCTATATTAAATAATTAAAAATAAAGCTTATATATTTTTAAATATTAAAATAACTAGTTTTTAAATAAAAATAAAATATTATACTTTTTATATATACGTTTTAATATATATATAAAAAAAATAGCAGTAATTTACTTAAATAGTTACTTATTATATTTATAAACGTATTTATTTTTAAGCTTTATTAAATTAAATATTTTATTATAATATTTATATATATAATTATAATTTATTATAATATATATATTATTGTTTAAATTATTTAATAAACATTTACTATTAACAAATAACTATAATAATATATTTTTAACTATAATATTAGCTAAATTTTTCTGTTTATTATATTTATTATATTTATTGTATTAATATTTACTTTTGTTTTTATAATTGTTACAACGGGTGCAAGCTAGGCGTTGCCGCAAAGTAAAAACTAGCAATACAAATTAATATTAAGGTAAGGGAAAAAAAGGAGTACTGCGGAGGTGGGAGCCTCGAGTATCCTTTATATGACGATTATAATATAAACACCACGCGCACGTCTTATATATAACGTAGCCACACAAACCACACACATAAACCACACACACGCACGTACAACCACCCACGTGGGTTAAAACGTAACTAAAAGCTTTTTATTTTAGTTTTTTATTTTTTTAAAAAAAAGGTTTTTGTTTTTTTATTTATAATTATTTTATTTATTTTATAAATATTAATAATTTATATACTTTTTATATTTTTTTATTTTAATATACTTTTAAAAATAATAATACTAATAATAATTATTTTAACATTTAGTTTTTTTTTATATTATAAAATTTTATTTTTTTATTTTATAAAGTTTTTAAACGTTAAATTATTAAAAAGCTAAAATATTTTTATTTTTATATTGCTTTTTTTAAAATAAAGCATTTATAAAAAAACAAGCAATTTTTTAAGTAATATTATATTTTTATAATATTTTTTTATAAAATTATTGTATTTTAAAATAAAAATAAGCTTTTTTTATTATTTGTTATATTTATATATATTTTTGCTTTATTATTATTTTTTGTTATTTTTTTGCTTTAAGTTTTTATTATAATGTTATATATTAGTTTAATATTTTAAATATTATAATTAAGTATTACCTTTATTTATAGCTATAATATATTTTATATAATTTTTTAAAAATAGCATTAAAAAAACTATAGTTTATAATATTTATAGTTAAATAAAATATTATATTATTAAAACTAAAGTTTATTTAAAATTATATTATTTTATATATTTATTATAATTATAAATATATTTTTTAATTTAAATTATTAATTATAAAGCTTTATATATATTTTAGTTATTTTTATTATTATATTTTATAATTTTATAATTTTATAAGATTAAAATTTATTAAAAATAAAAAGTTTAAAATATTTTAAAATTTTAGTATTAAATTTTATACTTATATATATATACTAGCTTTTATATTATTAAAAAATTATAAAAAGTTAAAAATAGTTTATTATTATTTAATATAAATATAAAAACAATTTTCTTTTTAAAAATTTATTTATTATAAATATTTTATTTTTTAAAAATACTTTTTAAATAAAAAGTAATTTTTTAAAAATTAGTTTTTTATTATATTATTATAATTTTTATTTTTTTTAACTTTTAATAAATTAAATGTTATTATAATAACTATTTTATAAATATTATAATTTTATATAAACCTTTATTTTAATAAATAATTTTTAATAATATAATTATATTTTTAATACTTAAAATATTTACTTTTTAAAATTATATAATATATTTTATTAATAACCTAAAATAAATAACTTTTATAAAAAACTTAATATTATAAAAATTTTAATAATATATAAAGAATAGTTTAAATATTATATATTAATTAAATATTATAATTAAAAAAGCTTTAAAAACTTTTTATTTTTTAGCTATTAATTTTTATTTTGCTTTATATTATTTTAAAATAAATATTAAACTATTTATATATAATATTTTATAAAACTATTAAAAAACTAATTAAGTTTTAAATCTTTAAATATAATAGTAATATTAAACTAAATAAATCATTTATTTTTAAACACTTTTTTTTATTTAAATTTTTTAAAATAATATTTATTAATAAAATAAATAAACTTAGCTTTAAATATAAAAAAAATAATAAAAGTATATTACTTTTTTATATTTAGCTTTTATTATTTAGTTTTAGCTTTATTTTTAATATTAATTTTATGGTAAAAATTTTATAAATAAATAAAAAATTGTTTTTATATTTTAAATTACTTAAAGTAATTATTAAATAAATAAAGTTAAAAATATTTAGTTATAATACTTTTTAAATAAAACTTAATATTAATATAAATAATATAGTTATTTAAAAACTAGTTTATATTATTATTAATTTTTTTTTATATTTTAATATTATATTTTTAATTTTATAATATTTTTATTTTTTAACACACTTTAGTATAAAAGGTGGCTTTTGCTAAGCCATAGTGCTGCTATAGCACTAGTAAAGCTACGCACGAGCTATAAAGTGTAACATACAAGCCTAATTAAAAAAAGTAAGCTTTCGTTAAAGCTTTAGCCTTTAGCTAAAAACCTTACAAAGGCCTTTTTATCCTTAAATTATTATAATAATAAACTTAATTATAACACTACTTTTTGTTGCTTTTATTACTTTTATAATTATAAAAAATAAATATTATAACTTTAGTTAATTTTTAAAATTTTCTTTTAATATAAATTAAGCTAAACATATTATTTCTTTAAAAAATTAAATTAATTATTTATTAGTTAATTTTATTTTATTATATTTACTAGTTATATTATTTAATATTTTAAATAAACAGTTAATAATAGCTTATAATTAAGCTTTTTTTATATAAAAGCTAAAATTAAACTATTTAAAATTTAAAATAAAAGCTATAGTTTAAAAAGCTATAACTTTATATTAATAATACTTTATAATATATATAAATTTTTTAGCTTAATTAATAAAATGTTTTATTTAAATCGTTTAATTAATTAGTTTTATATATAAGTTTAATATATTTTATTAAAAAGCTATAACTTAAATTTTTTTTTTATTTTAAAAAATAAAAATTTAAAATTTTTTATAAAAAAGTAAATAAACATTGTTTTATTTAAAATATTATTAAACTTAAACTATTATATTTTGTTTTTTATAATAATAAATATAAAGCAAAAAGTAAAGTTATTACTTTTAAAACTTTATATTATAAAGTTTTATACTAATGTTTTAATAATATTAAAAAATTATTATAATATATTTATTAACTTTTTTTATAAAGTTTTTATATATAATTTAATTTATAAAGTTATTAATTTATTTTAATAAAAGGTTTTTTCGCTTTTTATTATTAAACGTTATAATACTTTTATAGTTAAATAATATTAAAAGCTTAAAAAAAACATTTAATACTTATATATTTAATAAAAAAACTTTATTATTATAAATATATAAAGTTTTTTAGTTTTTTATAATAATTTATATTTATTTTTAAGTTTTAGCTTTAATAGTAGCTTTGTTTTAGGTATTTTTATTATTATAAAAAATATTTAAAAAAGCAATTTTTATACTTTTAATAGGATCCACGAGGGTGGCCTAGCAGCTAAAGGCTGCATGGGCCATAGTCCCCCTAGCTATAGCTATAGGCTATGCGCCACGGTCCCTCGGGCCCCTAGCCACTTAACGGTGGCGCAGGCCCCGGAGGTGTTTACTACAAGCATACAAAGGTTTGCCTTTGTAAACCTACGGCTACACCTTTTCCTTTTAATTTACATTTTACTTTTTTACTAAATATTTTTATATATATAACTATACTTATTAACTTTAAAAAAAATAATTTATAAATTATAATATTTAATATAATAATAAAAGTAAAGCTTTAATAATAAATGTTATATTATATAAAAAATTTATAAAAAAAAAAGTTAAATATATAATAAAAGTAAATATAAAAGTATTTTAACTTTAAAGCTTATATAAGTTAAATAAAGCTGTTTATTTACGTGCGTGTTTATATATACTTAATTATAATAATATAGTTAAAGTAATATATATAACCTTTATTAATTATTTAGCCGTAATTACTTTTATATAAATATATCAAAAAGTTATTATAATAAATATATAAATTAAATATTTTATATATATATATATATATATTTATATAAAATAAGCTTTAATTAATAAAAGTAAGTTTTAATAAATATATAAATAAATACTTTTATATATATAATAAAAATCACGGTATATAATTAAAGTAAAACGTAAGCTTTATTAATTATTTAATTATAACTATTTAAGTTTTATTATTAAAATTAAGTAATTTTTTATATTAAGTATATTATGTTTATTAATGTGTTTTTTAAATATTTATATATAATATAGCTAAAACTTTTATGTTTTATGTTAAATTAGTATACTATAGGTAAGTACTCTGCTTAATAAGGCTAGTTAGTTGTAACCCATTAAATCTATCATCTAAGTACATACTAGGTAGGTACTCGTTCGGGTGAAACATTCACCCGAGCAGTATACAGAACCCAATTACCTCACTGCCTGTATAGAAATGCAATCCGACACAGACGGGTTACCTCCACTCCGCGAGAGAGTCGCTCAAGCATGTGACACCTGTAAACAAAGGAAAGGTGAATGCGTGTATCAGAGAGTACCAGTTCGAAGTATGAAATCATGAATTAACCCGTATCCAGTAAAATGCGACGGCCAAGTCCCCTGCAGCTATTGTAAACGACGTCACCGGGCACACGCATGCCACTTCTCCCCTCCCGTGAGGCGACAGCGCCGTCATTCCGAGAAGCCGACGAGCATCTCTACCTCTCCATCCGTCGCGGGAGCTCCGTCCCGCCGCATCCGGCCCACGACCCCAACCCCAACCCCAACGCTTCCGCCGACGGCTCCGATAGAAGCCGCCACGTCCGCAGCCCATGCGTCGCCTACGCTCACACGGCATAGCGATGTGTCCGCAGAGGAAGAGGCCGAGGTCCCGCGCGATGCGCGGCTCATCTGCGACGCGCAGGGTAGGTTGGGTAAGCAGCAGCGAAAGCGAAAATGAATTGCAATGGGAATTCCTCCTTTGAGAAGCAGATGAAGAAGAACGAGGTCCCGGGCTAATACGCCCCGTGCATAGTTTTCATAGGCGACTGCGCGCCGCTCTCCCTGTTCCAGACGGTGCGCCAGATCGTGACGTCCAGAGTCGACCCGCATGCGTTCGCGCCCGAAACAAGCCGGGTCTCGATGCTTGAGAACATCAACTCGGAAGGGCTTGTGGCGCTCGGTTCAGCGGAGGAACCGACGGTAAATCCGTCGGTAGTGCGGCGGCTAGTGATAACCTTTCTGACCGTGGTACGTCGGACCTCGCGGCCATCTAACCACTTCTTCATCACCGCCCTGAGTGATGCCCTCGATTCGCGTCCTTAGCTAACAGCCCCAGACAAGCGGTCTAGTCGATCTTTTCGACAACAGCGCCCTCGTTCCCGAAATCCAGTCATGGGCCAACCAGGCCTCGCGCTCGGCAGACGTGACGTCGGCAGTGCACTACCTAGTGTTAGCCATCGGGTCGCAGTCCGACGATGAGCAGACGGCGACAGCCTACTTCCTGCGCGGGAAGCATCTTGCGCTATCTGCGCTGGCAGGGAACCTAAGCGTGGGGACCGTGCAGTCGTTTCTGCTGACGACGCTATACATGCTGCGATCATGCCAGATCAACGGCGCGTATTTATTCTTCGGCAAGGCATCTCCCCCGCCCACGTAAAAATAGGCAGCTAACGAGCCACATCGCAGGCATCGCGGCCCGCGCCGCCTATGCAATCGGGCTGCACCGAACAGAAGTGAACTCCCGCTTCGGCGCTGAGGTCCATACCCGGAGGTATCTACCTCTACACACAGCCTCCCTCTCTCCTGCTCAAAACTAACACTCAACAGAGACCGTCTCTGGAAGAGCGTGCGGGTCCTCGACCTATACCTCAGCATATCAATGGGGCGGCCGCCGGCCGCCGCAGACAAAGACTGCACGGTGGCGTACGAAAGCCGGCTCGCGGACGGCAGCGAGGAGTACGACGTGCTGAACGCGTCGGTGCAGATCCTGGCGGTAATCGAGGGCATCATCTGGGAGGTGTATTCGCGGCGCAAGATCTCGCAGCAGCTGACCGAGGGCATTTCGCGGCAGCTGCGCGAGTGGTCTGACCGGTGGCTCTCGGGGCTTCTATTGCGTGCCGCTGCTGCGAATCATAACGGCGATGATGGTGACGACGGCCGCCGCGACGCCACTGGCGCTTGCCAGGTCTTGGCCTCATACTACTACGCCGTGATGCTCGTCTCGCGACCCTTCCTCATGTATGAGCTCTGCAAGCGTCTGCCGGACAACAGTAGTAGCAGTGCCGCGCCGCCGCGGGCGACACCCGAGAACAACGGATCCGGACGCGCGAAGCTCGCGAACGCGTGCATCGATGCCGCGACGCTGCTGATCGGGCAGGTATCCGACTTCGTCGAGAAAGGGCCTGCGGACCGGCGCATGCCGCTGATCGTGTACGTTCATCTTCCCCCATCCCCATCTCCCTTCCCTCTCACTTCATCACCTCATCCTCACACTAACACCACGGCTAGCTCCTGGCTCTTCGCCTCATCGCTCGTAGTCGGCGTCGGGCTCCTAGGCGGCTTCGGCCGGGCACTAGACAAATCAGCGCGTCTCTCTGTGTCTGCACTAGACAGCTTCGCCGCGCACGACGCACACGCAGCACAGTACAGCCGGATCGCGGAATCACTACGCGTATGCGCAGCCGCGCACCTCGAGCGGCGAGACGCAGAGGACCGTCAGCGGATCGCCGAGGACTCGACGCAGCTCTTCGGGCTGCTCCCCAAGGCGGCGGACTCGGCGCACGCGAGCACGACGAGTCGTCGGCGGGCCGAGACGCGCCAGCCCGAATCCGGCGGGCTGTGGGAGGCCGGGCCCTTTGGCGACTTCGATCCGTCGATATTCTCCTTCAGCGAGACGCAGACGCCCCACGCGGACTTCCGCCTGCCGCAGGGCGACGTGCATGATGGGGCGGACCAGGTCTTTGGCGCCATTAATATGTTCCCTCTACTCGACGGAAATGGACATATCGATCTGGCGCATCTGTTATAGATATCAATGTAGAAGGAAAATATGAACCTGAGAGGGGGGGTGTAGTGCTTACGTGAGACCAGAAAACAAACGCACTCAAAATAGGCTAACAATCTAACTCACCTTGATGAAACTCAGTCACAAATAGACGTCACTTAATTACACAACAGGAGAACAGACCTCCACGCTTTCAGAAGCTAGTCATCATGTCTATTTACATATATCTATAGATATCTGTATATACCAAAGTTATGCTCGCTCGCCAATGATTCTGTTGAGCGTTAGCACAAAATATCAATCATGTTCTAGTAATCGACGCGTACCCAATGTAGTTTCTAACTTCTCCCGCACCCGTTTCGAATAGTACGGGCTCATCGTGCTCTTTTCTTTCCACACATGTTGTCCTCACGTACTTCAATACATCCCCCACATGCCAGGGCATTACTCATTCGATGCCGAGAGGCCGCTTTATACATGAGTACACTATAAACCCGTATTCTAACGTCGATTTCGTCATATAGCAACTGGTGGCACACCGTGGCCGGTCTCCTGTATCTTCATGGGCTCACTTCCGAGTGATTATGGTCTTCTTCTTGGTCTTCAAAGCCATCGTCGGTGCTTTCGAGGCCGTGGCCACGAATAGCATAGGTCGCAAGCCAACCAATAAGGGCAATTCCCGCAAAGAGTCCCCAGGCGAGGGCCTCCCCCTTGGGACGGACATGGGTAGACGCTGTAAAGATAGCGCCCGAGATAAAAGGCCCGACGCTACGGCCCGCTGCCGACAACGTCTGCGCGATTCCGTTGAGGGTGCCAAGGCTTGCATGCGAGGGTGCTGAGTTCGTGATCTGTGAATGTTAACAATCTTGAAATTACAATTGTATGGAAATCACAACGTACCAGCAGCATGACGCAAGACAGACCCCCTACAGCACAGATGTTCTTGATAACCAGTATAACCCCGAGCTCGACGTAGAGCCAGATTCTGCTGTCGCCGAATCCAAACGGTGGCTTGGAATCCACATATCCCACAAATGGCATCAATGCCATTGTGACCGCGAATCCGAATAACGCACCTCTGTAGGTGCCCACATTGCCAGCTCGGCCCTTGAGCTGTCGAAATAAAAATAGCTGGAAAAATATGGTAAACATGCCGGCAACGGACAACTCGACACCAATTACGTCGGCGCGTAGGTCCCGCCCAGTTGGCTCATTGCCTGAGGCAAACACGGGGTACAGGCTATTGAAAGAGCTGTTGGATAGCTGAAATATGAGACTTGTGACGAGTAGGACTACGGTTGTCCGGTTTAAGAGCTGGCGCCAGGTCGCGGGGTGAGATGGTGATTTAGCGTCGTCGTCGCCGGACTCGTCTGGCTGTGGTTGTAGTAAGCCTGTGTGCTCTCCTGTCTCAAATTCATTCTGTTCGCTTCGGTCGTCCTCGGCGCCATCCATATCTCTTCCGCCAGGCCAGATCCAGGAGTGTTCTGAAGCTTTTTTATTATTTGAAAAGTAACGTAACCAGGGAAACCTCTCAGCCCAGTCGGGATGTTCGTCTCGATTCTCCAGGGTTTCCTCGAACCATAGAGCAAGTACCACCACACTAAATGCTAGGAGCGCGGCACCGGCTATGTTTGGGGCTAGGAAAGGATAATGGTCTTTGGCCAATCTGGCGACTAGAAGCCCACCGAGGGCAGGTCCGGTGATGCTACCGATGCTATACACAACAGGTAACCAAGTGAATGCTTTGCTCTGATTGCTCCTATCCGTCAACTCGCCAAGGCAAGAAGGGACAACAGCAGCATTGCCATTTAACAGTCCCATAGCAATGTGTACCAGAACGACCTGGTAGTAGCGTGTGCAAAAGCCGAAGAGCAAAAAGCAGACGCACAGTAGCGAGGTGCCGGCTAGCATGGTAGGTTTTCTCCCGACAATATCAGACAGATAGCCCCAGAGTAGATTTGTGGCCAGCTGAGCGAGGGCAAATGACGAAGCGAGAAGGCCGACATATAGGCCAACCTGGTCGTGGCGCATACCGGGAAAAGACTCGACCATCTCAGGTAGGTAGGGTGATATCGAATTCAGGGCGGATTGTTCGGCAAGAGAGAGAACGGCCAGCAGGGCCAGCTGCTTCACGGGGAGAGGTGTAGAGGCGTTTTGGGAATCGGGAGAGCCATTGTCGGCATTGTCAGACCCGGAACTCGGTCGACGGCCGGCGGACTTGGGCGCGGGTGTGGGAAAGGTCTGATAATGGTGATGGCTCGAGACACGGTGAAGGGCAGCGGACAGCTTTGACCTCTTGGACGTCGATAGTCTAGATGCTAGGACGGGCGGAGGCGAGCCGGCGCGAAACGAGCCAGACCGGGAGCTTTCGACGGCGGGTCGCGAGCGCGCAGAGGAAGTGGTTGCTGCAGCTGCCGCTGCGTTGGTCACATGAACCATGATTGATTACCGCCAATTGGCAAGAGGAGCAAGAGAGACGTTTCGTTGTTCGCGGCTGCTATGCGGCAGAGGTAGAGGAGAGGTTTGAGGAGGAAGCAGAGGGGTTTATTTTCTTGCAGACGATGGCCAGGTCCATATAGCCATGTTGACAATTTTGACTTTCGGGCGGATGAGGGATTGCCGGAGCAACGAGCGCTCGGTCGACTCCGGAAACTCTAATTGGCAACTCCGTGACGAAAAGGAGTAAAATTTAGAGCCGACGAAGGCACACCGAGCCAGAAATGTGTATGCCTAATGCACAGACAGGCGGACGAGGCTAGAGGAGAAGAATTGGTGAGTGAGAACAATCGGATTGAAGCTATTCCCGTGGCTGGTATTGTATGACGACACACGGTTGTAACCCCACCTAGACAGACACTGGCGCCACCGAACCCAGGCCCGGGGTTTCGGGCTTAGACAGAGCCATCTACAGTATGTAGGCTCTACTAGCCCAGCGCCCTGTCCCCACTTAGAGACACTGATAAGACGCGGGGCTACCTATTTGGTTACCTAGAGGTAGATACCCCTACCCAGCGGTATTATCGCCCGCTGCCACACTATAGCGCTATCGCCAGCGCTCATAGGATTCCATGTTTATCAATTAAAAAAGAATAGAATTAAAAATTGCTTTTTTTGGTGAGTTACTAGTGATAATATGTATATATTTTAATAGGCAACTTCTAAAAGGTGCTGAGGTTCGTCTGCTGATAGTATTTCTTCGTCTACCAATAACCGAAGTAAGAGATGCTACGGAGGTTGGGGCCAGAATTAAGCATCGATCTTGGCATTAGACCACAGTGCAAAACGCTCCCTGAACGATTTAGTCTTCTAACAATCGAATGGCTATTTTAAGGACTATAACGCTTGCCAAACCGCTAACGGCCCGAATCTAACGTTCTCTCTACCCTGCGGTCCGTTAACAGCCCGAAATACTCCCTGTCAAACTGGCAAACCGCCAGGACAGTATTTTTGGATTTTATTCGCACTATAAACGCTTGCCAAGGTCGATGGCTAATTCTGGCCCCAACTTCCGTAGAGACCTCCTTGATAATGTACCTACCTAATAGCCTTTGGGGACAGCTAGGGGGCAATTGCACTGACAAAGAACCCCGAGCACCACGGACGTTTTAAACATATCGATATTTAGTATCACGTTAATTATTCCAAGATAGAAGACGGCATCGTCAAGCTGCAGTACACCCTAACAGAAGAGCTGATCACGGACGGACAATCAAGCTTGTTGGGCCCCCAGGGACAAAGCGACCAAGAGCACCAAAGGACCGAGGATTGATCACTAGGCTCGAGGAGCCGAATTTACATAAGACAAAAAATCAGCATCAATTCATCAAACGAAGGCCGGCATGGCAATAGATAAGTCTCCCTAGAGGTGCTTAGCCACAACAAACCACATCCACCACTAGCCACATGCAACGGTTATATACCATTGCCCAAGTCCTCGTCTATACATGCCCTTCATCACTAGGCTGTTACCTGTGACCTTTTATTTGCCCCATAAAATCCTTCAACCACTGTTTCGTTTTCTCTGTTTTATCGGGAAGGCTCTTTACGTTCCACTCCATACTGTCCGGATCGTCAAGCCGGGGCCAGGGGAATTTCTTCGAGTCCGAGTCATTGGAGAGATATGTGAATGCTTTTCGCATGTTAGCTGCATCTCGAAGATCTTCTGACCTCACGGTATCCACAACAGCGTGACCATTAGAGGCATGGAGCCCTTTTCCCGTGTTGCCCGCGTCTTGAACATGATCGGGGCGCATTATGTTCACGGTCTGACTTTTGGAGGCGATTAATCTATCGCAACACAGTAGCATTCCAGCAAGGCCTGCGGCGAGGGCCGTTGAGACGGAGCTTCCAAATGAGCCGATGTGGTTATAGTTGGTCCAGGTACTGGGCTCTGCGCTAGTATCTGTTATGAGACTTGGAGCTTCACCGGGCAGAAGGTATTCACTGCTGAGGTCAGAGACCCACGACAATTTAGCACCGGTCCCAGTGCATGCTCCAATTTTGATACAACTGGCCTCTTTCCCCGGGTAGGTATTGTCAGTTGTAGACCCATCGTCTGTGGATGCGCAGAACATTATTATCCGAGCTCGGTCGGCCTCTTTGATAGCATCCACTAGATCCGATATACTGCTGCGGCCACCACGGATCGACCAGCTCATGGAAATGATATCTACGTTCTGTCTAACTGCCCATTTGAGCGCCTGGATGCGTGTTAAATAGCTTGCTAGCCTAACGTGAATACTCGACGCTTACCTCTGTGGCCGACTCCGTGGTAAAGGATCGTTGGCCATACTGGCCGGGCAGCACCTCTAGCTGTGCGATGTAGAGCTTGACGACTGGGCATAATTTACAAATAAGCTGGGCCATCACGGTGCCGTGAGGCCCTGACGGAACGTAATAAGCCCCCCGACGGCCCGATAGCTCGCTAAGGCGGCAAAAAGACTCGCCGACCTGAATCTTATCAGTAAAGTCAACGAGCGCCGTATCGATACCGTCGTCAATGATCGCGATTTTTACTGGCTGGATTCCGGGGCCTGGCCGAGCTCTTTTCAGGAACTCGGCGAAACTTTCCATGGCCTCCATCCACTTCGATTCGCTAGTGAACCCAAGGCATATTAGCAACGGTCTGTTAAGGGGTAACATTGGGTCTTCCTGATGGGCAAAGAGTGCTTATGGGTTCCGGCCCATATACCCTCAACAGCCAGACACAATTAATTGTTATTACTTGAAACGAGGAAACAGTGGGCAAAGGGTATTTATTCAACATATACTCACATTGCTCTAGGTGCGCCCCGCGTGGTGAAGATGGAGTTATGATTTGGGTCTGGCTCATGGGTCTCCCAATCTACGTCTTCAAGAGAAGGCTTGCGTTGCTTGAGTACCTCTATGAACTTTTTCATATTATCTTTCACTCTCTGCTCGTTCTCAAGTCCCTGCCTTGCCGTTAGAGCCCATAACAGTTCGGTGTAGGTAAACTTGCCTCTTGAACGTAAACACGAACTCGCTGCAACTAATTATAGCATTAGCAAAACAGATGCGTCTAATTAAGGCTCTCACACATTCAACTTGGTAGTTAAGGTGGCTTATTACTTACTTCTTTTAATTGCGCTAGCCCCTCCGGGCTTGACCATCCCATAAGGACCGCATTGTTCCCAGATGAATACAGGTTTACTTCTCGGACGCGTGATGCCTTCTTGATTATCACATCGCATGAGAGGTCGACTTTGTACCAGTTCCAAATGCGAACATCGAGCTGATCGACACATGCTTCAATCGCTTCATCCGAGTGAGAGGCTTCCCCGTTATCGACAACTGTCACTTCCAAAACCCCTTTGACGTTGCATTCTTTCAACCACTTGAAGATAGCACACATGTGATGCAGTCCCTTTCCTCTGTTCCTACACAGTGTTAGCTGATATTCCTTAGTCTAGGTGCTAATTTGGTTGGGGGGAATACATCTTTGCGCCACTAACTGTGTTTGAGACCAGTCGCGGCTCTTCATCATCCTCAAAGGCTAACTGGGGGAGCGCTACATATTTTAGGATTCCCTCGAATCGAAGAACCTTAGCTAGCCCCTCTAGATACTCTGTATTAATCTCTTGACGCGGTAGACCGGAAAGATCGAACTCGAGGACACGCTCTAGTTGAGCATGTTCGCCTTAGCAACGCCAAATAAACGCATCACAACACTAAAAAGAAAGAGAGGGGACTTAGGCTTACCATCGTCAACATCGTACAACGCTTTCATAGCGTCTTGTCGACTAAAGTTGTCAATAATGTACTCACGCATATAA
Source organism: Xylaria sp. BCC 1067 (assembly GCA_005188305.1). Lineage (NCBI taxonomy): Eukaryota > Fungi > Ascomycota > Sordariomycetes > Xylariales > Xylariaceae > Xylaria > Xylaria sp. BCC 1067. The sequence continues at coordinate 5,176,417 of SSCS01000001.1, forward strand.
CGTAAGATCTCATCGCCCTCTAAGACATTACGACGAATTTCCTCGCGCGCAACGGTGCTGGTGTGTTCGCTATATCCATTCATTTTCAAAAGCCGTGCCCGGAAAGGTGTTTGACCATTTGCATTCTTGCAGTCGACTAGAGTCCGGTCGAAAGCGCTTATGAGGCTTTTCACAACGTTTAAGGTCTCAAATTGCCTCCTTCGAGCTGGGACACCTGTTCCAACTGTCAGCCCCCCCAGCATGGTTGACGCATCGCGCAAGTTCAGCATTGGATCGGTTCGCAGTAAGTCTTTCATTTAAAAATGGGGGAAGGCGCCCGTTACCTTCTGGTTGTAAACAATGGCGATCAAAGGCGGTATTTTCTCCCTCCTGTGTCCCGTTCTCTTCCACGCCGTTTTCAAATTCATCCTCGTCGCTGTCGCTACCCCATAATCCGTCATCACTATCCTCATTATCCTCATCATCATCCTCAGATTTAGGAGCCACTGCCATGTGGAGCGGAGTCATCCCTCTCAAGAGGGATTTGTCGGTATTGTCGGTAATAATGAAGGGGCTGGTGCTACTCTGTTTAGCCCTTGCTATGATACATTCTACCAAGGGGCTTTTCTTATCAATGGCGAAGTGTAGACATGTCCAAGAGGAATCGGTCTCCCGGCATAGCAGCTCCTCGGCTTTGTCGGCATGATTCAACACGAATTCGACAAACGCGTGATTCTTTTTATTGAGAGCTGAATGGAGAGGAGTGTATCCTCCTTGGGCCTTAATTTCAAGCTGTTTCGGGTAAGCCTTCACTACCCATTTGACGAAGTTTTTGTACTTCTCAAAATCTTTCGGGCGGTTAGCGATTACGTGAAGGGCGCCTTCTTGGGTTCCTTTGGGTATTTGGGACAAGCGTTGTTCGTGCGTTGTTCTAAAATCCTCTCGTTGTTTATCGTCGTTGAAGTCCGTTCTTTTTGCATCTTGCACGAGCTGCTTAACCTTGGGTTTTTTCTGTCCCTCTTTTCCCATGGCTGTTAGGTGGCACGAGTGACGTGATGGCAAGCGAAAAGTGGCCCCCCTTGTGACCCAAATAACGCACAGTTTAGCGAATGAAGAACCGCTGATAGATTGTAATAAGGTGACTGGGCTCGAGATCGTTACGAAATCGAAGTATGAATAGAAACTAGGTTGGGCACCTTAGCTGTGGGGAAGTAAGCATCGCTAGGTACCAAGGGCGTCAGAATCACTCTCTATAAGCGGACGAGGAGGCATGGGGGTTAGGCTACTCCCGGTGTGCTAGGCATTGCCGAGCGCATACCTACCAAAGTACTTGTCTACCTCACTATTACTGCACGGACAAGGTCGGTAACTTACCTTCTTAGGAGACCCTTGGCTGCTCTTGAATAGCCTACATAATCATGGTGTCGTGACTCCGAAGGGTATTGCATCCTCTCGTGTATATAATGAGGTCTTCGCACTTTGCCGACACAACTGAGCACAAGGCTTATATGCCTCCTATTAACTACGGCCGATTATTAGAAACTTATTATAAACGGGCAGCTTGTCAGAACATCATTACCAAAAGCATTATTAAATTGTTAGCAGTATCGGCCTTAGATATGGCAGACTTCACAATACCGTTAACTCCCATGGGGGACACTGGCACTTTTCACAGCCCCAATCTCCCGGACGAAGATTTTCGACGCGTTCTTGCTCGAACACCAAATAACCAATCGCCGCTGACGATCAGAATTAAGTTGGTCGAGGTACACCACGGCAACATGATCCACGAGGAACAAAGCTACGAAGCAACTCTCTTGGTCCTGGAGTTTAGGTTCCAAAGCCGGCTACAGAATCGCCGCTACGAGTCGGCAAGTGTAACATTGGAGTTTTTGGACAAAAAATCACCAGGAAAACCTAAGCGCGACCCTGTGGTGAGCGGGCAGGCTCCTGACAATGTACACTGGCTGAACAAAACGACCTTGGATAAAAATACCAGTTACGGTGCCACTATAGGCATCAACCCAACCTTGGCTGAAGCTAGCGCGGAGTGGAAGGTTGAGTATGCACGGCCGGACAATTTCAAGGCCACTCTAACAGCGATTCCGAGCACGAGCAAGGGTAAAATAGGCGAGGATAATACGGTGACGTGGACAATGGAACAAAATCATGCAGAGGCAGACGGTATCCCCTCTTTTCTGCAGACGGCAGTATTATTACGCCGACACCACCCTGGTCCCTTCTTTGCAAAGCTTCGCGTCAAGACTCAAGTGGATAAGATCTCACTGGGATATCGTCTTTTCTCGACGAAGACGGACAAGGACAATATAATACATCCTATCACAATTGATCCAGGCATCGTACAGGTGCGGAATAACAGCATCACGGGCATCCAGGACAAGGATTTATGTCACATGGAGATGTTAGACATCAACCAGTACTGCAAAGTCAATCTTTCCGAGCAAAATCCTTTACTTGCTCGAGAAGGGCTGCCTAGGCATGCCCGAGACGACGCGATGGAACCCCCGCAACTACTACAAGAACCAATGAGGCCAAACGTCGTGGTGATAGAGGCTGCAGAAGCTGCAGCAAGGACTGTGCTGACTGCTGCACGAGCTGCAGAAGCCGCGGCAAAGGCAGCGTTCCTGGCTGCGGAAGCGGCAGAAGCCGCTGCTGGTGCTGCAGAAGCAGTCGCGAAGGCTGCAAAAGCGGCGGCAGACATACTAGCGAGAACAACAGGGGCTGAGAAGGCTGGCCCTGACCATCCAAATTCGTTGGATACTAATTTGAGTGAGCTCGCAAAGTTAGAACTGGAATGTGAATGATACTTGTGGCCTGGTTCCCTGCGCGCTCTCTGTTTATTGTTTTTAAGCCCGCTGCGTCAGAGGTATTCTATCAAAGTTTTTTTTTTCTCTCTATAGGTGATACGGAAATACGGCAGAACCTTAAGATAGGACAACAAGACAGAATAAATGCTATACCTACTCCATGACCTAGCCAAAGTTTCCCATTACAGCAAGCCCAATCGCCCTACTTCTTAGGTTACGCGACTAGCCTAGCATACTTACTAAGACCCCTTATGACTCCCTGCACGTAGCTTCATACTTAGCCCGATCATGCATGTACTGACTCTATATCAGACCTCCAAGAGTCGTATCGTGTGCCCGAGCCTTTATTGCCTCGTCTTGGAGGCTTCCTAGCCCTTCGCACTGTTAGCACACTCAATGAAACAAATTTGAAGTCTAGTCAGGAATACTAGCGAACATTACTACATTGCGGCTGTTCCAGCGACATCCCGCGATATGACATTGTAAGGTTTCCGCATTCGACTCCATCTCGTTAAATCTTGTTTAACCGGGTTTCTAGGATTGTACTAGTGAACGGTGTTGGCAGTGAGACTAGGCCTGGGAAAAGCGAGAACGACGCCCAGATAGCGGTGCTTTCCCGAGAATTCCCAGAGGCAAAAATCTTCACCTTTAATTCAGTTTGCGAAGATGAATACCCTCCTAGGGCCGAGAAGTTCCTTCAGACAGCTTTGGGGGTTATTGAAAGTTTACATTCAGGCGTCAGTGCTGGGCCAAATCAGGATACCGTTTTGGAGGAACCCATTGTCTTCCTTGCTCGTGATGTCGGAGCCGCTCTTGTGAAGCAGGTATGGTAGCTCACCACCCCCCTATTCACATTTTCTCTCAAAGTACTGCTTAACACCTAGTTAATAGATACTTTTAATAGCCTCAGAAGATGCCAAGTGTCACTGGGTAATGTCCCAAACTGTTGCGCTAGTGAGTACTCTACCCGGCAAGGATGCCTAAGACTTAGGAGTCAGAATGGCTAACCCCAGACATCCAAGCACCTCGTCAAGTCGCCGTCGTACACCAACCCCGAGTCTTGGAAAAAATTCTTTTCCGATTTAGTCTCAACAAACGGAATCTCCGCTCTCAATCTCGTCTCCTATCTCGATATGCTGCCGAAGACTTTGGCACATCTTGAAATACAATTTTCCACCATTTCTGATAGCTTTATCCAGAAGACTTACGACGGGACAACGCCGAGTAAAGACGTAAGTACATGCTCCTCTTTGTTACCGTCTATTTACAATTCTAGAATTAACCTCCAATGCTGATATGGGGCCCATAGCTACCTAGCCAAGGCTCCTGGGATATCAAGGGGTGCACATCGATAATAGCAGAACAAATATTCTGTGATGTCAGAACGTCATTGAAGAGGAACTTGAAACGTGAGAAACTGCTTTTCAAACAAAGGAGTGTTTTTAACTAACCGTTCAAACTAGTATTCCTCTCCGGGTGCCATGGGCTTCGAAGAATTCTTGCTTCTCCAAATATGACGCTTTGCCGTCTGACATTGGTTCCGCCATCCCCAGGCCCAACGGCTTACACGGAGAATCACCCCTTTTTTGAGTCTTGGTTACAAGCTTCCGGCTCTAGCGTACTTGTTGTGCAAGGCCCCCTTGATTCTGGTTACACATGTGTCGCATCTCATATCATCCTATGCTCCTTACTACTTTGCGAGCAACGCTCAAAGAATTTACTCCTAAGTTTCGGCTTCCAACATGATGATAAATTGAAAAACTCCGAACATGCCCTCGTTACTTCTTTAATCAGGCAACTTCTTACTTTAAGGCCCCAATGCTATATCCGCGCCCAATATGTTCTGGAAAGGCTTTCCAAATCGCCAACAGTCTCATCTAGGCAGCTTTGGGTTCTTTTACACCATCTCCTAGCAACTCTCACTGAATCACATATATTCCTATTAGTGGACTCGGTAGACCGTTGCTGTGAACCAATTATTACACAGCTTACAAGTCTTACTACTTCAGAGCAATTAAAAACCCCACTCAAACTACTCCTAACGACCTCTCGCCCCATTAAAATAACATCTAGCGTCGCCTTCAACACAATCTCACTAGAGGAAGATAGTTGGAAAAAAGCCATCAGAGATATGGCTGTAGCGGGAGCTTCACGCATAACGCGTACGAGGCCCGTCTGGAAAGACTTCGAACAGTCCATTATCGAGAAGCTTTGTAGTGGAAAATACCCTAGTCATACTTATATCATGTGGAGCCTACAAAGCCTCGAGCGGCACTATATCCCTTCAACAAGATTTGCTCTCAAGCAATACTTATCGACGCCGACGACCCCAACAACCCCAACGGAGATCTTTTGCGCCACCGTCAATAGACTACAAGAGAGCATTGCAGCCCAAGCGAAGCTAGCCCTCAATTGGATTTTCCATGCAGCACGGCCGCTTACTGTATCGGAACTCGCAGTAGCTCTGACGTTAGGGCCTGGTCCTGAAAGAGCGAAGTCATCCACGAAATTGGTATTTGACGAAGTTGTCGAGAATGTCTCTTGGGATCTCGTGAGGGACCTCCATAATTCTTTGGGCCTCGGTATCGAAATCACGAATGGCTGTGTCGTGCTCGCCCGCAGCATATCTCGCACTTATCTCGAAATGCATGGTGACCTCCTTACAACGGGGTTTCACGGATATATAGTAGACCGGTGCCTTGAGTACTTATCGGTTTCTTCGACGCAGGCGCGTAACGGGTCCCCCAACCAAGAAGTAGATACCTCGAATTCAGCTTACATCCGCGTCGCTCTGGCGTTTCGCGGATACGCAATACTTCACTGGATGAACCACTATAAATTCCAGGCACCGTTCAGCAGCTCTCTTGATCTTGAAGTTTTGAAATATTTGTCCGTTCTTGCTGATTGTATCAACAGCGCGCGCGACCCGGACGCTTGGGTGGGGAGTTGTGGTCTGATGATCGGACGTAAAGAAGACATAAGCGATCCCCTTTTTCACGCGGCGCGGATTGGGCTCGACAGAATCGTACACAATCTCTTGTTGGTTCCCGAACAAAACAAACCAGACAGAATCAAAAAAGCGATTGAAATTGCCGTTAGCGCAGGTAGTTTGAACGTCCTCCGGGAACTTTGGAAAAAGGCCCAGCCGGCGGATTTACTGCTCTCGGCACACACCGCTGCGAAGTATGGACACGCCGAGACCGTTAAATACATAATAGATAATACAGGTTCTTCCGACCTCGAGGCTTTGATGTCAAGTCAAGGGGACTCGAGCCTATTGCTGCAAGCCACCTCAAACGGTCATATGGAAGTCGTCGAGATACTCTTATCAAGAGGATGCGAGCTGCGTGCTGTCGACAGCTTCGGCAATACCGCAGTGCATCTCGCCTCACAACTCGGGGATAGCGATATATTGCGGGCACTAAGAAGCGCTAGTCCTAGCAATTTTCAGTCGGCTATTGGAACCGCGAATTCGGAAGGGATGTACCCCTTACACCTCACTTGTCGGGCCGGATTAATAGATGCATTTACGCTCGTGCTTGACGAATCGCCCAAGGATGTGGTCCAAATGCCTAATGCAGATCACGCAACTCCTATGCATATTGCCGCCGAACACGGTCATCTTTCGATTGTGCAGAGACTCACTCAGAGTAATCTACTTTCTGGTACTGTTCTCGACCCAGAATCGCCACTCATTCTCGCTGCTCGTAATGGCCACCTGTGTGTTGTTGGTTATCTAGCCAAAGAGCAGGGTTCTGTGGTTTCAGAAGGAGCTGCAGAATATCAAGAAAGAATAGATTTGCAGATTGCATTTCGTGACGCCATCGCCAACGGACACTTTGCCGTTGTTGAGCTGCTAATACCATACATTCATATCAAACTCCCTCACCTCAAGCAAGCTATTGGGGCTGGCTACTTGGACAACTTCGAAGCGATCATGGGTAAGATCTCCTCACCCGGCTATTTGGACCAGGATTATGACTCGCTTTTGACGCTGGCAATATCGCGTGATTGTGCCGATATTGTACGATATCTTGTCCAGGAATGGCCTTTGAAGGCTGAGGGTTATCTCCACTATGCGGCTCGACACGGTAGCGAGTTTTGCCTTCGTGAGATACTTCGGAAGGCCAACCCCGATGCCATCCGCCAGAAGGACGGAAGGTCACGCACCCCGCTCGAGGTTGCTGCCGCGTCCAGCAACCTTGGCGCGTTTAAGCTCTTGCTAGAGTGGGAAAGCAGACTGGCTTCTTCCGATGCACCGGCACCGCGGCGGTCGAGCAAGGTATTGATGCTTGCGGCTAAGGCTAAGATGCACTATCCCCCTATAGTGCTCGAACTGGTACGCTATTTATTAGACAACGGTTGGGTGGCAAAAGCTGCCGACGGCAGTCAAACTACGCCACTCCACGTAGCTGTTCAGTCTCATGGAGACGAGGGCATTGACCTTGCTCAGCTCCTCCTCGACAGAGGCGCTGATCCCAACGCTCGCGACAGGGGCAACGAGACCCCGCTCCACATCGCCGCTAGCAACGGACAGGCAGGGGCTGCTCGCGTTCTTCTAGAAAACGGAGCCGACCCTAACTTGATTAATAAAGATCAGTTCACCGCACTTCATCTCGCAATCAGTGAAGGTGAAAGGTTAGAGCCTGTCGTTCGCGTTCTTCTTGGCATCCCTAACGGACAAGACGATGCTAGTACCGTGCCAACATACAAAGGAGCAGATGCTGAGATCGAGGCCCCTGGAGGCTGGAGGGCAATTCATTTTGCTATTAAAAATTCGCAAGTTATTGCTGCCAGATTGATAGCGATGAACCCTAAACCAAATTTGGAGGCAAAACTGATTGGTACTCAAGCGACACCTCTCATTCTCGCCGCCGAGGAAGACAACCTTCAGCTTTGTACCCTCTTACTTGATGCCGGCGCCGACGCAAACGCGCTTGGTGGTGCATGCGGCTCGGCGCTTCATACTGCTGGGATAAAGAATAGTTACAAGCTCGCTAAACTTCTCATTAGTTATAATGCCAACCCGAACATCAAGAATGCCCCATTTGGGACACCACTGCATACCATCTGCCATTGCACAAAAGGCTCCGCCCAGGATCGACTTGATCTCGCGAAACTTCTCGTCGAGCAAGGAGCCGAATTGAATAAGCGCAATGAAGAGGGACGAACCCCTGTTATGTATGCTGCGCAAGCTGGAAATACGGAAATTATCGCTTTTTTGTTAGAGTCTGGGGCCGATATCAACGCGGTTGACGTTACTAGGTCATCGGCTCTCCATTTTGCTGCTAAACTCTATCAAGATAATGTTATCAGACAGTTGATCAAGGCCGGCGCTGAGCCAAGCCTCCTTGATGGGTGCGAACGAGGGGCGTTGTATCTCGCGGCTCTAGGTATGGAACCGAAAGAGGTGAGCACTTGGGAGGCGTTTGATAGTTTTTTAGCCTCCTTAGCAGCGAGGGATAAGGCCACCTATCTCTCCGCAGCTATGACAGCCACCCTAAAGGCGGGTGTGGAGGAGCGTCTAGAGTTTATTTTAGATGAGGGAACAGGACTCGACGTCAATATCCCCGACCGGAGCGGCTGGACAAGCCTAGACCTTGCGAGATGGTACAATATGTCAAGTACAACCATTAACCATCTACAACGATTAGGGGCTGTGGGGGGGATGTCATGCGGGAGCCGACGAGGCTATCTTATTATGACAGGAGTGGTGTTATCGGTGTTTCAGATGATGGAATATATGCGGAAGTGAAAGGTATCGTGCCAGTGCCCCAAATATGTCGAGGAAGAGACATACCATCGAACTACATTGACAAATTATGCAGAACAATATTCAAACGTGGATTTCGCAGTCTTTGGCATTGTTCGCGCAGACCACTGCATTCCTATGGGCGATCATTTATTCTACTTTGAAGTGGAGGTTATTGAATGTGGAGAAGAATGGTAAGGAACCCCCTTTTCCTTTTATAGGCCCATGCGTCTGGTTATGTTAAAAAGTTAAAATAGTCTGCACTATGAAGACATACAATTTAGGTACAATTTATCCGTTACTTGCCAATAGCTAACTTCTCTATGCGCTAACTATAGCACAATTGCCGTCGGTCTTGCCCAGGAAACCACCAGCGTTGGAGTAATGGTTGGGTGGAGGCACGGTAGCTGGGGCTACCATAACGACAATGGCCTCCTTCTATCGAAAAACAGTTCTAAAACCGCGACGGGTCCAGTATACGGTGCTGGCCAGGTAGTGGGTGTGGCTTATGACCCAACCGGAAAGCGGCTTTGGTTCACTCTAGATGGGGAGAAATTCCGTAAGTTCAGCTCAATTAGTAATAGAGTAGCAGGCTAGCAACTGTGGATATAATGGTCGTTACTTAAAAGCTAAGCATGGTCCTAACGTGCTACAGGAGGCCATTTCGAAAACGTGACCGGGCAACTGTACCCGGCAGTATCGCTTATGACACCCGCAGAACAAGAAAGCAAGGGACCTGTGAAGGTCAGGGTCGTGTTTCCGGCCATGACCGGAGGGGATATAAAGTTCAAGTATGATGCTCATGGAGTAGAGCCCTGTGCTGAGGGAAGTGTTAGGAGAGATTCAACTTCTTCCTTAAGTTCGGAGGAATAATAATTCATAAGGTCCGTTCAGGTTCGTTGATATTTAAGCACAACCAGTAAACGCTGCGGCTGTGGTGTAAACTTCTGGGTAGCACTTCAGCAGAGATTTCGGTGTCTGAAATCGGTTCTAGTCGGCTATCCTCTCCTGGTCGAGTACCGCTAGGTCAATAGGCGTACGCTAGAAGATATTGGTTCTTGATGATGCTGCTAAAGTAGTACATACTTCTTACGTATCGCACACTAAATGAAGTTATGCGTCCGTCGCTAAAATGTAGTTATGATAAAAGGGTAGTATTACGGAACCTAGATACTCTACATCTATTCCGCCTTATGTATCGTCACCCAGATACGCCCAAGGTAATAAACAAGGTAATCATTTCGAATCCTTCTTCCAGGCGAATATCTTCGATAGTGTGGACAGCCTCTTTTGGCTCTTACCATCCTCGACGCCGTTCTGAAGCTCCTTGGGATCGATATCCGTAGAAGTCCCTTGTTGATGCGCCAGAGGGCTCGATTGCACCTGTCCGGACTTATCACCGTTCGTGTGAGGGCCTCCATTAGACACGCCATTACTGCAGCACGGCACGAGGACGCTGGTGTCGTTCTTGCGGCCGGGCATGTCGAGCGCCGGGTTGCTCGTGAAGAAGTCCGCCGGGCGTATGTGCAGCTGATGGATCTCCACGGGCCTGTCGAGGTTAGCGATGAGCCGAGTCTTTAGAAAGCGTCACGGTTCGATGAGTTAGCTTCAGCACTTACATTACAGGCCAGTCCTCGACTCTCGGGTTATGAGTGAGACCGAACACGTTCCAAACCACGGGACTGCTCCGGCGCCCGTTTTCGCTGCTCGTGCTCGGCTCGTCGACGAACCAGTCGCCCCTTTCCACCATGTCCTTGACGCCGCCCTCCTCCTTCTTGCTCTGGTTCGTGAACTCTCCCGCGGCCCACAGCTCCTCGTCGCGGTACCCCGTCACCCAGAGGTGGTGTTTCGCGTACGGCGCTCGCGCCGCCTGCGTGCTGTTGTCGTCCGCGAGCATGAGCTGCGTGGCGTTGGGGACGAACTTGTACCCCACGTTCTTCCCGCTGATGGGGTTCTTCTTGCTCGCGTTCTCCATCTTCAGCGTCCGGTGGACTTTGGGCTCCGCATCCGTGTACATGGCGCTCTCCACCACCTGCCGTCGGACCTCGTAGCCGTTGCCGAACGGATTCGTTTCCGGGTTCATGGGGATCGGATGGCTTTCTTCCAGTACCACGGCGGTTTCACTGTCGCTATACGAGTCGATGCTGGGGTCGATGCGCACTGCGAAGATGTGTTGATGGTTCTGCGCGAGGACCCCGGGGAACACCACATTGCCGTAGTCGGACACTTTGCCCTCGTCTATGGGCACCACGCTCACAATCCCCGTCGCCCGGGTTTCGATGGAGATGCCGCCGGCTGTGTCAAGCTTGTAGGCGAATACATACTCGTAGTTCGCGAGCGTAGCTATAAACTGGATCACAAATTCCCGGAGCCGCGTGACCACAGCACGATTAGTTCGGAAGTTGGTGTGTTTCCACCCCACGCCTGCGTAGTTATGTTAATATTCGTCATCTCTTCGTGTGTGCGTTACTCGCTCATATTGCCTACCGTTGTCCTGTTCGTGAAGGCATACCACGTTCTGGGCCACATCCGGCTTGCCCTCCGCATCCGTGACGACACTGCTCAAGTAATGAATGGCGCCGAGACAGTCACATCCCAGTTTCAGATTGTTCGCAGCCCGTCCCATACCACCGTCTCCGAAGTCAAAGGCCTGTTTGCGCTGGAACGGCGGTCGCGGATCACCGTACGGGACGGTCATTTCCGAGAAAGACAAACGGTACAACACCGGTCTGCCATCGTAGCACACATCATGCAGCACAGCACCTTCTCGGGGTGTGAAACCAAGGCGGAATCGCCACTTTTGCCATTCGACTAGGTTGTCAGAATGTACCTTGAACGAGGCACCCTCGGGCTGCGTGATATCGATAGGCTTCAAGTCGGTGCGCAGCGGCCGATCGAGAAGTTCCGGTACGTATTCGGCGGATTTGCCGTGCTCAAAGAGTTTCTTTGGCTTGTCCGTGAGTACAGAAGGATACAGGCTGTCGCCCTTGCCTCCCGTCGCGAGGCGATCCACCCGTATTAGCTTTTTTGTGACGAAGTCCATGACCGGGATGATAGGCAGCGGGTACCCATAGTGATTAGCATCGGGATTATCGTTGACCGCATTGCGGGCATACACGAGGCCTTGCATGTACCGGGGAACGTCCTCGTCAGAGCCAAGCCCGCCGTATGGCCAGGGATCTATGGTGACGACGAAGCCCTCGGGTAGCGTGAACTCCTGCATAGCCGTTTGGAACATTTCTGACGATACACAGATGTCGTGGAACACCCCGAACTCCACGGCCGTGTAACTAGTCTGGCAGTAAGGGGGAAAGGCCTTGCTGCGGCGAACCTCTCCCGCCCCGACATCTACGACATCTTCTGTAAGCTGGGGCACGCCATCTTTGACCCGGTCGAATAGCACCTTCACTTGTCTCGGAAGCGAGGCCGGGGGCGCTTGACCGGCATGTTCTGCAATGAGGAATTGGACGAGATCCTCCTTTTTGGGCTCATCCACATAGATCGATCGGAAAAAGAGAACAACACCGTCACCTCCGTGCTTCTCGACGACGATATCCCGAGCGCGCAGCAATTCGTCGTCGGTAAGGGGCCGCAGGGGGTGAGGTGGCGGCTGGGATTCACATGATGGTTTCGACTCCGCAGCCATCTTGGGCATCCGGTCAGATCAATATTGCGAAGTTCTCTTATCGTCAGCCTAAAAGGGACTGGGAAAAATAGGCCGTGACGTTAGTATGAAGGAATACTCAAGATAAATGGCTCTCTGCACCAAGACACGCCTCCTCTTTATATCGCAGCAAAGCTTATCATTCAATTACTGTGCCAAACCAGGGCTACAGTGTGTACTTAAAGGGTTTGTGATCATAGACAAATAGAGGGCTCTTTGATAAGGTACTTGTTATAGTCCGCCGCCAGCCGAACAGGACACACGCATACATATCTTAGTCCTTGTCATCCCCAGACAGACTTGAGTGTACCTCGGTCTAAGTAGCTCGCCTAGACCTGCCATGCGACTCTCCTCCGCAGGTCGACGGGCCCCCCTTCTCCTCCTACAGTACAGTCGTTCTACAGTGTCTGCTCTGTTTTGCATATGCAACAATACCTATAGATAAGTATCTTTATACTAGGAAGGCAATGATACCTCTACCTAGATATAGAATGAAAAACAGACATTTAGGTAATCGGGAGTACTGCAGCTAAACGAACGAGGAAATATCACTAGTCTAGTAAGCTATTATAGGACTGAGTACGGGATAGATATCATATCTAAGATACAAGTCTAGATACCTAGGTAATTGATTAGTTGTACCTTGGTACTTAGAGATAGGCCTTTTAGTCCTTTTAGTCTAGCGGGGTATAAGTACATACCTACTGTGGGCACATTGCATCATGTGGGCCTGAGACTAGGTACCTACCTCTTACACAACCTACAGTACACTAAAGATGTCACACTCTGCGGGGGGATGGGATAACGAGGCCTACCTACCTAGTAGAACACACATGCTGTCTCTCTACGCCGGCACTATGTACATGTACATGCAGTACCTATCTGAATAGGGTGAGACGCTCACTGCATCCATCGGCGGTGGCCGCCCGCAGTGACGAATCTATACCAGCACCAGTACAAATACGGCCACGAGAAAACGGCGCCAGATCCTACCTAGGTACCTTCAAGCGGCAAGTCCTCGCGAGCCCGCTTCCGAACCACGGCAGCATGGCGCTCGATCCAGGTGATTGGGATGCTTGGCTATCTGACTACGTCCGTTTACCGGACGTCGGACGCCTCCCGCCACAGGCCATCCCCCCTCTCGCTCGCCGCTCGATTCCGCCCTTGACATGGCGATCTCTATCTGGGATTCGGTTATGATTAGCTCATGCGAACCTCCATAGATACTCCACGTCCAGTACTCTATCTTGCGTCCCCAGTAACCCCACGCCGCCAGGTCTGTGAGGTGTGTGAGGTGGGTGACAACTGGACACCCAGAGTCGGATCCGACGGCCGGGCCCAGGTCTAGTCCACCAACGGGTCCCGTTGTCATTTGCCGACGGGCGCGACGTTTCAATGCATGACGACTCGTTCAAATGGCGTCTTTCAATTACCTATTAGCTCTTATGCTAAACATCGGATTTTGAACATCGGCGATTGGCGATGGATTTCCGAAGCCGAGGCCTCCTCGCCAATCTGTCAATGCTCACTTTCAAACCAGATCATAGCTGTCCGAAGATGCAGTGGTTACATCTCGATTGCGCTTTGACATACTGTAGGTCGGCTGTCTGCGGAGATCGTTCTTTCGTCACAGCTAAACACGCACTTTGGCAGCACAAGTTGCGGGACAGCACGAAAAAAACACCACAAATTCATTACTACGTGTTGCTTGGCAATAGGAGCTATATGATCACGACGCCACGGTTTGTTGGCTTCCCATTTGCCGCATTGTGCCAATCAGCTGTACGGTCGACCGCGAAATACTGCCTCGAGGGTAGTAGATCTACTAAGTAACATCATAAGTCAGGTATGAGCCCCTCATACCGATTATCCCTGAGGGACAGCAAGCCTATTAGGTATAAGAGCAAACCAGCCACCTACGCCTACAGCATACCACTTATCTTCCTGCAAACCAGTGCTCTTCCAGCGCCTCCCTCATCACCGGAACAGCCGGACCCCTGACAAAATATGACCAATGAATGAAACACCAAATGTCAAATAGAAACGAAGTGATCGCGGGGAAGCGCACGGACATACCCTCTAGAACCCATCCATTGGTAAACATCTCGACGCCACAAGCCTCAAATGATGTATAACAAACGCGATGAGACGTCTTGGCTGCGAGGTGAGGTAGGTCTTATTTCGCGCATGGAAACCGAAAAAGGAATATTCTCTAGTGCACGCAGGCAAGTTATTGTTTCAGCTGCATGTTCCGTGCGGCCCTCGTGCCGTCTCTGCGTCGCAAAAAGCATACCTTGTCGATGTCCCCACCGCTTCACGTGCGATAACTGTAGTGAGCATGTCTCGGTTAATAACCGTCATTGCGGGAACGGGGTATCGAAAGCAACGCAGCAGAAGCGTTCCGCACCAACCTATGCGCAAAGCATCGACATCTGAGATAGCGCGTTATGCGGAGTCCGGAGTCCGGAGTCACATGAACACTATGAATTAGACGTTGAAACTCGAGTGTTTCGCGAGCGCTGTAATGCGCTAACAAAACGAAGCATAGACAGATGTTATCTATATACTACAAGTTATGATACTATAGACTAGCCAGATAGAGACTTATTAATCACAAACCGATTCCTTTCGTTACCTCTATCATCCATCGTTCTGTTCTTCCCACATGCTCGTTCCCTCGCGAACGACTGGAACAAGACTGCGGACACCGAAAGAAGCCAAGCCTTATATACGAAGCAATATCTCAAGTTGGGATTCATTGCCAAGTTACCAACTGGCCGAAACCGGCAAGTCCCTCGAACTCTGACCGACGAGAAATTTGTACTCGCCGTCGACAAGCATGACCCAATTCTGGACTTGGACATCCCAATAACTTAGG
Organism: Xylaria sp. BCC 1067; assembly: GCA_005188305.1. Lineage (NCBI taxonomy): Eukaryota > Fungi > Ascomycota > Sordariomycetes > Xylariales > Xylariaceae > Xylaria > Xylaria sp. BCC 1067. The sequence goes on from SSCS01000001.1 coordinate 5,191,518, forward strand.
TCGCGTCTCGTCAGGTTAAAAGTCACCGTGCGCGTCTCTCCTTTGTTCAGAAGTAATTTATCAAATCCACGCAGGACCTTGACGGGGAAGTCAACCGTGGATGATTCCGGATAGGCTAGGTAAAGCTGTGGGACAGCTTGGCCCGATTTAGAGCCAGTGTTGCTGACATCGACGGAGACCTCAACATAAGTCTCCCAGAGGTCGGGGTTTCCTCCCTCATCCCCGCCCGCGCCGGAGAGCGGTTGCTGGACATCGTACCCGTCGGGATAGGGGTACGGATCAGACACGATATCATCGATGCTGTCAAGGTATGGGTAGACGTATTTTTCAAGCTTTCGGATTTCTGGAGGGAAAAGCGCCTCTTTCGCATCCGGGATGCTTGTGTCGTATTTAGGAGGCGATGCGAAGTCTTTCGGCCGAGGAGCCGGTAAGGCACTCTTGGGTTTTACCTCCTTAACAACGCAGTTTGCGAATCCAAATGTAGTGTAACTCAAGCCGAATCCAAATTCAAAGCGCGGCTCGACATCGTGCTTGTCAAAGTACCGATATTCGGTATCCAAGCCCTCGCTAAAGTCCTGTTGGGGAATGAGACCATTCGGCTTGTACATGACCCTGGCATTTTCGCCATAGTCGTCCAGTGTTTTGCCGATAGTCCAAGGCAGCTTACCGCTAGGGTTGACCTCGCCGAGTATGACATCTGCCAGGGCATTACCGCTTTCTTGACCAGGTAGGTTGGCCAGTAGTACTGCTTTCACATTGGGCAAGTCGATCCATCGTTCCATAACCACGGGACCAACGGTATGGATGACAACGAGCACCTGGCCATTACCGCCATGGCAGCCCTCGGCTACCTTGACGATGAGGTCATCGCCACCTTTCTGTAGAAAGAGATCCGGCCGATCACCCTTTACGTCGCCCCAAGCAACGAAACCTTCCCCGGAATCAGAGTTGGCGAATACGATACATATATCGGCCTCATTAAGTATGCCGGGCCGCTTCTCGAAGGCGGGATTGTTTGTCAGATACGTCGTCACCTTCACTAGCTTGTCATCCCACGCCTTAGTGAGAGCCTCGTCGGGTGCAACGAGATACGGAAAATCCACCGCGCCGGATCCCCAGCCCGACGCCAAGGTGCCTTGGTTGCAGGCACGATCTTTGCAAAAATTAGGGCCATCACCAGGACCTGCATCCTCGCCGAAGATGGCTATCCGTAACGGCCCGTCCCGTTGCTTGGCCTTGCTGCTTGGCGTGCTTCCATCGTGTGCGATCGGTAATAATCCTTGGTTCTTCAGCAGAACGGTTCCCTCCGTGGCAATTTGTCGCGCCAACGTAGAATGATTTCCCATCACATTTACGAATTCGTTGACTTTGCGCTCTTCTTGATCGGTCGGGCTCCCGGGAGAGTATACGCCCTTTTTTTCGTCAGTCCAGGACGAGAAGTTCGGGCCTTTAGGATCAAATTTAGTCTCGTCGTCTTGGCCCATTTGGTACCAGGCAGCGACAATGCGAGTGGCCATATCATTAAGCCTGTCGAGAGGCACGGAACCATTCAGTACGGCTTTTGTCAATTCTGGACCCCAGAGCGACTTTCCATTTGCCCAGAATAGTCCATCGCCAGGCATAGTCATCTTTGAGAATGAGGTATTAGCGTGTGTACCCATTGAACAAGAGATAGATAGACTGATGGAAATATGTAGAGCAGGTTGGCGAGAATTGTCAACCCGTACTCTCAGGAAAGGGTTGAAGAGATGAAGAAACGAAACAGCCCACATACATCTAGTCCAGCTAGAGCGGAGGAGACTCCGCCTCTCTGTGCAAGCCAGTCGCTCATCACGAAGCCTTGAAACCCCAACTCATCTCTAAGGAGGCCATTCAGCAACTTTGAGTTTCCACATGCATAGGAGTTGTTGATCATGTTATAACTGCACATGACGCTAGCGACACCCGCCTTGACCGCGTCGCCGAAGGGCCAGAGATACAACTCATGCATAGTCCTATCATCGACATTTGAGGATAGCGCATTAGCTAGGCCCCATTCCCAGGACTGTCGAAAATGCTCTTGTTCATTGGCGACTAAGTGCTTGACTGCAATGTAATTATCAGTATTGGCTCCATTTCTAAGCTGGCTAGGGGAACTAGCAGACAAAGACGGGTAGGAAAGTAGGTTCGTGAATCGGAAAAAGTCACATACTTGTAGCCATGACACCCTCGTCCTGGATGCCTTTAATAGACTGTGCAGCAGCAATACCTTGCAGGTAGGGATCCGCTCCAAAACCTTCCCAATTTCTGCCGCCAGCCGGCATCCGCCCAAGAGGACCAATGCAAGGACCGAGGATGGCGTTTATACCTTTCTTTCGAGCCTCGACCGCATGAGCATTGCCCCATTGATACATCAAATCCTTGTTCCACGTCGCGCCCACGGTGATGCCAGCCGGGAAGGCGGTCGAGTTGTCCGCAAAGCGTATGCCCAAAGGACCATCTTGCAACGCCAGCGAGGGGAATCCAACGTTAACAGCAGGCCCTGTATTTCCCAAGGTCGGTCCCATCATCCAGCCAGTGCCGGTTGTAATATTGACCTTTTCAGGCAACGTCATTCTAGCCACCATCTCGCTCGCCTTTCGATAGCTTTCAGCCCAACTCTTCGTTGTTCCACCCTTCGGCGTCGGATACCAAGGCGGTGACAGCCCATCGGGAGGCGCTTGTTTGTATTTCTTGAAGGCAAAGAACCCCCCCGTACCAAGTACAAGCCATGCAAGTACGAAAACCGCAAGGGAGATGAGGACGCATCGCGTCGACCGAGCGGTAAAGCACAAGCCGCACCGCCTTCGTAATAAGCGGCTGTGTGGGCGCGTTTGGAAAGCAACGGAAGCTTCGGAGCCTTTGAGAGGGTCCGTCTGGAGATATTCGGTCGCGTCTATATCGGAATCGAGGTCGGTGGAGTAGCGCAGGTAGCGTGCGTAGCGCTCATCCATGCTGTCCCTCTCCCGGTCCTGCTTCTCGGGAGCCATGGCGGGAGAGCACTACCGTTCTTGTGTCTACTAGGAGCCTAACAGTCGGTCTACCCTGAGCCAATGGCGGCTGGCTCCCACACAAGGAAAAGGGTATCGTTCTATGGCGGCCTCGATCGTGCAAGGTCGTGGGATATGGGTAAGGTAAGGTCTTCGAAGGGCTGAGAATTACGACTAGGAGATAATAATAATAATACCAAGAAATCAAATCAAGAAAAACGCCAATTCATCTGCCCTCGGCACCAAAGTCTTCGAGAGGAACGGGCATGTTTAAAGCAGCGAAAGATGCAAGGTCCGACCAGCTGCCGAGAGAGCGTGACGAAGCCTGGGCAGAACTTGGGGTCTCTATGACCCCACGTCAGATATTGGGCGTAAGTCCCACTCTCCGCTACCACTACAGTGCGTTAGTGGTCAATAGTGCCTGGGATCGCCTGCGCTACGGGTGCATGGCCCGGTATCCCGCCACCTACTGTACAGTACCTGGCAGTCCCCTAGCTGAAGCCGTCTTTTCTTATACAGCCCCAAATCTTCAAATACCAGTGCATTACACACTACAGCCAACGACACGAACGCCACGATAATAGGACGCAAGAAACACGCGAATTCAAAAACGAGCTTCCGTATGATGCTACATGCAAATAGCAACACCGTTCGCGAAGAGAGAATGCTAACAAGGGTCAACATATAATCTCAGATAACCGCTATAGCAAGTATCCTTATGTTCAGGCTTGGAGAGCTGTATCCCCAAATTCAGTCAGTAGACTAGTGCGTCTACTACATAGAAGCACTTTCTATATTTTCATAACTCGCCTCCCACTCGTATAGACCTTGTCGTCGCAAATTTCAGAAATCTTCAGGGGTCTCATAAGTTCTCTTCGTTAATCGTGGTGGAATCCTTTGGAGGCGTGTCCGAGCTAGAAGGGCGTTTCTCAGGCGGCAGCACCCTCTGCGCGTGAATCGTCTTTGGATGCTTCTTGCCGGACAGATCCAAGAATATAGACTTGACTGTGTGCTTAAGGGTATGCCGTCCCTCGAAGACAGGAAATAACCCAACCGCGCCCAGCGAACCGAAAATCCAGATGATGCCCACCGTCACCCAGCCGGTGAAAAAGGGCTTCGAGAAGACGTAGGATGACCCGTATAGGGGGAATGGCCATAAGACCAGGAAAGCCAGCGTCATTCCGATTGTTGTCCACTTGGATATCTTGCTCGCGCGCAAGAGTTTCCTTTGCTCTTCCGCAAATTCTTCACCCGTCTCGACGTGTCCAGCAGCAGTCTGCTCAAGGTCGACGCCAGCCACCTCCGCCAGGTCGTGGTCGTCCGCCCTGCGAATTTGCATCATTGACTTCCAGTCATATTTATCCTGCGGAAATCATAGTCAGTACCCTATAGTTAGCACGGGCGGAACGGAACAGGTAAGACTTACCAGACCAAAAATCAAAGTGAAGATGGGGATCAGTACTACCGGCGATAGCAGTGCAGTAACTACCGATGCGTCAGCTCATCTCACAACAAATGTTTGGAAAGTGATCCCGTACCATTTCCAGCAAGCATAGGATTGTTAGATCCAGTACATGCAACATCAAGAACGCCACACTCCTTTGAAGCAGTGACAAGCCACGCAATCAACGCGAAAGCTAGACCGAGAGGAGGCGACAGAGCAGCAGCCCATTTGTTCTGTCCCGACCACACGAGCGTTAGAGTGGCCGGTATCACTGCCGACGAGATGAGGCAGCCCATCAACAGGTAGAGGTAGCCCATGGAAATGCCAGCGTACCAGAGACCCACGGAGAATGTCGATATGAAGAGCGCATACACAAAGACAATGACATGGGACGTATAGATAAGGCGCTTTCCACTCGCTTCGGGGTTGAAATAAGTCCGGTACAAGTCGTAGGTGAAGATCGACGACACAGCGATGAGTTCGGATGAAGTAGCAGAAGTAACAGCGAGGAAAACAATCAGCAGGGTTGCTACCGCGCCCCCTTGGCCAAGCAGTGCGACGGATGCGTACGGGAGGACCAAGCCTGCTGATATTTCCTGTTCCGACATCCGATTAGGGTATGTTGGGAAAGCAGGTGTATTCTCCAGAGCGAGAGCCGAAAGGCCCATTGTTGTGGCAGTCAGCCAAGGGATCGCAAACCAGCTCAGGCCACCCAATATGTAGCCAGGAAGCGCATGGACAGGCGATGCGGCTATTGCTTTGTTGTAGTAGCCATTGTCCAGAAACACAGTTCCGAAATTTCCCACTATATTGATCACGAAGAAAATGACTCCCTCGGTTGAGCCTGAAGGTCGGAGTCAGCTTGTCAGCACGATCGTTAACCACTAAGAGATATAAATGAGTGTCTCTATCATATCCCCCATTCACCCAAGAAGGGTTCTACAGCCAAAAACTGGAGTAAATAGGCTCAAGTTCAGGGCAGCAAAAAGTTAGAAATAACGAGGAAACCGTCGCTGAATCACTTACGCATAGTCAGATAGCTGCCCTGAGCATTTCCATCGACCGGATGGACTGCCGCCGCTTCAACCAAACGGTCATAAACAGCCGAAGGTGATCCAAGAACATCAGACGTGGCGTACGTCGTGAGGGCGAAGACGATAATAATGATCAGCAAGATGAAAGTGTGAATCCAGTCAGTTAGAATTGTGGCCTTGAGTCCGCCAACCATCGTATACGCAATGACACCGACAGGCAAAAGATAGATGGCAGCGATGGTATGCATTCCAGTGAGCGCGTTCACAGTGGCAGAGCCACCAACAACCAGCATCAAGCTAACGAGGATATTCGTCACGAGTCCAAAGACCATGAACACGAGATGGGCAATAGTGCCATATCTAGCCTTGATGCTGTCTCGGTCGATGTCTGTCAGTCTCGTAGCATCATTCAGCATCGAAGATACATCAAGGGGCACCTACACTTCAAGAAAGGTATGCGCATTGGGTGCTCGTCTCTTCAGCTCAATTGCTAGTGTAGCGAAAAGGAGAATCTGGACCGTAGCTCCCGAGGCATACCAGAACGGGCCAGACACGCCGTACCGGTAGCAGACGCCCGCGCTCTGGAGGAGGGTAGCTGCCCATGTCCAAGAAGACACAACTGCAGAACCCACAAGACCACTTTTTACGGTGCGCCCGGCTGTGTTGAACATTTCTGAGGTCTGGAGTTCTCTGTTATACCGCTTAAGGATAGTGGTAACGAGAATCTAAGCCTGATGGTCAGGTGGCTGTCCGCTTGAGCTTGAGTATGATACCAGGAAAAACCATCTCTTACCATGCCTAGAGCAAAGGCAAAGCCCAGGCCGAGGACGATGCCATACCCAACTCCCTGTCCGAGGGGCGTGCCCCCCGTTGTCCCGTCCATGGTGAACGCTGGATCCTGCCTTTGAGTCTCGAAGGTTGTTGATAGTAGATGTTCTACAATAAGTTATATACCGCGTGCTGCGTGCTGTGTGCAGAGGGGCTATCCTTGTAGCACCAACAGCAGCAAGGTGGTAGCAATTATCACGAGTGCCAATCAAGTAAGGGCAAAGTCAACCGAAATCACGAGATCGTCGCAAACCTTTATATTTATAGGCGTCTAAAGGGCTATTGGCCCGGCCATGTCCAGAATGAGATCTTCAACTAATCGAGCAAAGTATATCTGTGTCTGGACAACCAACCCCCCACCCACCAAGACTAGTATCACCTCCAGATCTTACGCCATGTACAAAGACTCCCTTGCTTTGTCAGTACCAGTGTGGCTTTCTGTCCTACACCGGGCTGAAACATACGCTTTCGTGGGCGAAAGCGTAACCGTCGACCTCGAGCATTGGGATTGGTCGATAAGGCATCTTCCGAGTGTTGCATCGATGCAACCTTGATAAGGCACGATGGTAATCAAGACCTAGCGTGACGATCTGCTCATAGACAACGTTGTGGAGCGCAGCGTAGCGCATCGCATCTCGCTCTGTCCAGCTAACATGTGAATACAAAGGTTAACAGGCCAGTAGATAAGTAGCTTTCCAGCTCTCCGGCGTCCTGGCCATGTAACCGTGGTATGCGAGCATCATCGTGCATATCGGGCGATCAACAGTGAATGTTTCACATGTGCCGGCAATTGAAAGAACCTAATACGGCCCTTATCGTTACGGATCGTTACCAGTATCTGCGAGGTAAAAGACTCGTCGATTAAGCGGTGGCCAGACATAATTCCATGACGGCTAGACTTCATGTAAGCAGAAACCCAGATAATCGCCGGCCAATGGCGAGTCGCTGACGGCGTAGATAAGGGATTGAGTTGCGGCACGAATGGCTTTCGGGCCGGGGCCTCGTTATCAGTCGTTGAGCCAGCATTACTTAATGCACCCCGGCAGCCCCAGGTCGTGGGGTCGGCGCGGAAATCGACTTCTTGACGGTAGTCGTTGAGTCCTAATCCTAACCTGGATGGATCCGGCCGTGTCCGATCGTCACTTGAGAGGATATCGAGGGCACGCGACAATTATGTTGGACAAATACTGTGTTGTAAGACATCGACTAATGACCCATGCGACGGGCTAAATCATTCATCCTGAGATACTATGTCGTATCAGCTAAGAGTAAAAGAATGAGCAAATTCCAACTCAAGATACTGCCTTCTTCCTGTCAGATAAAGTACCTTTGGCTTAGATAGACGTTTGCATCTTCGTTGGTGACACGCGAAAGGTGAACACATCCAATTTGACTATTTTCATTTGTTGCACCGAACCCGGCCTTGTGAGCAACCACGTCTACCGAGGTTTCACGCATACTGATATAAATACATATTTTGTATGAAAAGCCTCTTACTTCTGAGGACTCACCACAGTTCTTTCAGACTGGTGTTCCCTCTTTCGCGCGGGTCCTGCTCCAGGCCCAGAGGACTGGATTGGATTTCGCGGGGTAGATTGACTAACCAACGCCAGCGACGACGTCCTTCTTCACGCCCTCTCAATCCACCATCAAGGGCTAGATAAGAGTATAGCGCTAGAAGGCATGACAATTGAGCAGGGGGCTCGGCTCAGGCGGTTTCGGAGCTGACGAACACTGGTATGATGACACCAAACAGTTCGTTCATTCGTTCGTTATATGAAAACGCGCAAGAACTCGACCAAGGCCATTATCGCCATAGCCTGCCCATACGGCATGCTAGTGATCGGGATGTCCTTATAATGCTGCAAATCGCGGCCCATCCCCGTCCCAAACGACGTATTGAGCAGCTCGCCGCCGGCATCGATGTTGTCCAAAACCGCTTTAATCGCCTTCAGTGCGACCTCCTCGTGTTCCTTGCCGATATACTTCTTCCGCTGCGCCTTCAGGATCCCGAAGGCAAAGCCCGCCGTCGCGCTCGCCTCGAGGTATGAGCCCTCCTCCTCGGGGTGGTCCAAGAGCGTACGCCACAGGCCCGACGGCGCCTGCAGACCCCTCAGCGCGTCACACTGCGCGTTCAGCGTGTCGAGGAGGTGTATCCGGATGGGGTCGTTGGGCGCGAAGTCCAGCAGCTCTAGGAAGTCCGGGATGACGATGGTGAGCCACGCGTTGCCCCGCGCCCACCTTGCGTCGGCGAAGTTGTGCCCGCCCTCGTGGAACGTCCATCCGTGGAAGAACAGGCCCGTCTTCGCGTCGAACAGGTACTTGATGTGCAGCAGGAACTGCCGCTTCGCCTCCTCGATGTAGTGCGGCCGGTCGAGCAGCTTCCCGATCTTGGCCAGCGGCATCACGGTCATCATGAGCGTGTCGTCCCACAGCTGCTGGTCGTTCTCCTCCAGGTATGTGATGTGCTGCATGCCGCCGTACTTGGTGCGCTCCAGGTCGTGGTATGCCCACTCCGCCCAGCTGTCCAGCCACGGCAGGTAGGTGATGTTGCCTGTCTTTTCGTACACGTACGCCAGCGTTAGGAAGACGGCCATGGTGTTGATGTTCTTGGTCGTGCCCCCGGCCGCGAAACGGTTGGCGAACCAATCTTCGATGATCTTCAGATACTTCTCATCACCTGTTAGAGAGTAGTACGCCCAGATACCGTTTAGTCCGATACCGTGCGTCCACTCCCAGTCATTCCATCCTTTTGTGTCAATGACGCGGCCGTCTGCCAGCGTCATCAGAAATTCTCCCGATTTGTCCTTGATGTTGACCAGGCCATCGATCAGAAGCCTAATCTTGTCATGGATGTCGCTGGACTTGAAGCCGTGGGCTTGCGCAGGCATTTTTGTGATATTCAAGGTTCGTAACTAAATTTTCACTATTTTCAAATGTTGAAGGGATATAGGTGCGGTTATTGATATGATATAGCCCGTCTCCCCACACTGGCTGTAGTATTTGGTTTTTACAATAGTATAGACAAATTAACAATGCGTACCAGTGCACCCAACGTCCGTCCCGTGTTACTATGATCGTGATATAGCACGTGAAGAACTATCATAGTAGCTACGTCGAGTCCATTACTTGCCAAGACGAATCGTTGGTGGAGCTCAGTTAGTGAGTACGATGGTGTGGCATTCCCCGCAACTCTGCCCGCATTCATACTCGATTCTGAAAAATAATGAGCCCCAGATTGGGGTTGGTGCTGTCGGGTCCCAGATGGTCTTTGGTGGATAAACTGGTTTTCATCAAAAATATTGGGTAGTTCGGGCAGAATTACGCCGAGTATCCTTGGCTGATAGGCCAGGATCCTTGAAGTTTACCAGCCTGGACCTAAGGTGTCGACCCAGGTCAGTGCGAGATGATACTTGCCGTTCGCCCCTATTGAATCAGCTAGACTACGTGACGCTGTGTCGGTCTAATATATACCTAGTCTACCTCGTGATGTTGAAGGCCCTTGTGGAGTCCCAACCAACCCTTCGGTGTATTGCGGTGCGCCGGTAGCGAGCTCACCGAACCAGTGCCTATTGATACCCGTTTACAACTCAGTGGAGGCTTCCCCAGAGCCCCGGATCGATCTAGAGGTGTAGTTCCCCGCCCGCGCCATCTTCTCCAAGTCCCCACGGGGAAGTGAGGGCGAGGTTCTGCTGTAGTGTGAATGTATCCTTGACTCGATACGATTCGAATACTTGTAAACTGCCTAGATGTATTCATCAAGGGGTGGGAAATCGATGAGCAGGCATTGCCACGTGCTTAATACTCTCCCAATGTAGAGTAGTATTCCCAAGGTAAGGTATATTCTAGCCCTCACGATCAACAAACCAGGGCCAATACCGCCCTATGCACCAATCCCAGAAAAGTTGTCTGGGGCAGGCCGGCGGCGGACGACCTACAATTAGAATAGTCACTCATACCACTTCCAGCCCATACATATAACCATGTCAGGGATTAATGCGATTATAATACTTAAGTGACACGCACGACCAACCTGGGAGTTTTCTTCGTCTATCCTTTTTCGATCCTCTCCAACCACTGCCCAAGTCTTGGGGGGCCTGTGTTCATCCAACCCGTTAGTACCCCAATCACAAAGATTCTCAACGAACGGTTACGATGTCGGCACCCGAGAAGAAAAGCGAAGAAGCGCCTGTCGACTCAATGATTGAGGCTCGCCGGACTATGTCGGCCACGGACGACGTGGAGCTGAAGGGAGACCACACAGATCTCGACAGAGTCGACAAAGAGATCGCCAAATATGCTTCGCAAGCCCGCGTCGATATTAGCCCAGAAGAGAATGTGAGGCTTCGAAAGTTGATTGACCGCCGGGTTCTGGTTGTCATGATCGCCACCTACTTCCTTCAAGCTATCGACAAGGGCACACTGTCGTTCTCTTCCATCATGGGCCTGCCTAAAGACACTGGCCTGTTAACTCCCGAAGGAAACATCAGTCAGCTCTACAGCTGGTTGACGACATGTATATACATCGCCATCTTGATTGTAGAATATCCTCAGGTGCGTACGAAATCCGAGCAGCACTAACTACTTACCCCGTGTGCTTTGTGGTGGCTATGCTGACCGGATTCGACGCAGAACTACATCATCTCGCGCGTTCCTATTGCGAAATATCTAGCTTTCTCTATCGTTGCCTGGGGAGCTGTCTTGGCCGCTCATGCTGCTTGCACAAACTTCGTGGGGTTAGTGACAGTCCGCACGCTACTAGGTATCTTCGAATCGACATGTCAACCAGCCTTTGTTGTACTTTCAGCCATGTGGTATCGTCGTGAGGAGCAGGCGGCCCGAGTCACATACTGGTACATGATGAACGGAGCACAGCAGATCGTCGGAGGTCTGCTCGCCTATCTATTCACTCTGATCACCACTGGACCCCTCAAGTCATGGCAGTGGCTGTTCCTCTCGTACGGCATCATCTCCATCTTCTTTGGCGTCTTCGTTTTCTTCTATATGCCGGACTCTCCGATGCGAGCCAAATGTTTCAGCGAAGAGGACAAGCGACTGATGGTGGAGCGCGTTCGTGACAACCAGACCGGTCTTCAGAACCGCGAGTTCAAGAAGGAGCAGGTATATGATGCGCTCACTGACCCGCAAACGTGGTGCTATGCCGCAATTCAACTCACGACAACGCTTCCCACGAGTGGTCTAGGTGGATTTGCCAACATTATCATCTCAACTCATCTGAAATTCACCAACCTCCAGACGCAGCTCTTGGCCATCGTTTTGGGCGCATATATCATCATTGTGCTTCTCGGATCAGTCTGGCTAGTCAAGAAAACCAACCAAAACATTCTGGTCGCGCTGGGTTTCGTTATTCCGTAAGCCTCGAGACCAAACCCCAAGATTTTTTTTCCTCCGTCATACTGACTCGCTTGGTTGCAGATCATTCATCGGAACCATCCTGCTGTTGACAGTCCCCAACGAGACGTTCGCGCAACACATCGGCCTTTTGATCGCATACTACATTACCTTGTCTTTTTGGGCAGCGCAAACACTGGGCCTGTCCCTGCTGTCTCGAAATGTCGGTGGCCAAACAAAGAAGTCGATCGTTCTTGCCATCAACTTCATCTTCTGGGCGACGGGTAACGCAATTGGTATGTATACCCTCGTTCTAACAGGGTTGGGTAGACCAAGCAGCTGACATTACCAGGCCCGCAAGTGTTCCTCGCTCGGGATGCGCCCAAGTACCATGTAGGTCGACATACTCCATCAAGATAAGATATTGGTTTTATTGACAAGAAAATGACAGATCGCCTTCTTCACCCATCTGGGATGCTACGCAGCCCTCGTGTTGGTTCTGCTTTACTTCCGCTGGTACCTCAAGCGCCAAAACGCGATACGTGACAAGTTGGCGGCGGAGGGTGTTCGGGAGGCTAGGGACACCAACCTAACTCATGCGTTCGAGGATCTTACTGATCGTGAGAACCCCAACTTCCGTTACATGTACTAGAGAAAGCGGACCATGAGACTGTACTCCTAGGGCAGCTGAAGGCACTAGAGTGAAACGGCTTTATATGTACCGCTAAATAGATGACCCAAGTCAAATGAAGCATAATTAAAGTGAAGGAATTGTCCTGTAAGCTTACAGGCACCCAATGAGGTACATAGACCACATTCATGGATACTAGGTACAGCGTGAACAATTGATTGAGGGCGATTACATTCCTCTGACGAGGGTCAAGATGCCAGCTATACAGATATCGAGTATGTAGAGAAGAGAGGGGGTGGGCGTAGCGGTGGTGGGTGAGGCCTTCGACAGGTAAGTACCTAGGTACCGAAAAAATCGTCTTAAAGACCTTCCTCTATTAGGAGGGCGTTGAATCCTGTTTGAAGCGCATTCATCACCGAGACGTCCACATTATTCTCTTCGAACGTAGTAACAAGCTCTGCAAAATCCAACTCGCTGTCTTGTCCCGCGCGATTCCATATTTCTTGCGCGACTTTGCGCAGAATCTCACTTCGACACCGAGGATCCTCTGCAGCGATTGATAAATTGTCCGTAATAAGCGACATTCTGCAGAGGTCGACACTGCCGTCGTCCCCCTGGCTTTTTGCAATGGCGGCTCTGTAGATCTGACGACAGTCGGCGAGACACGCCGGTGAATCCTCCCACACCCCGTCTGGCTCAATCCCTTGTTCCATGGATTCTCGATACCCGTACATAGCGGGGTCCCAGTCGCGCGTAAGCCACCCGGGGTATCTCGCGTTGCCGAGGGTGTGAGGAACGGCTGCAACACCATCCCAGTCGATGATGCCTCGGAGGTCGCCATCTTCCGAGACGATGAAGTTCTGAATGTCGAAATCCGGATGGGTAAGAACGAAACGATCCGCCCCGCTAGGTTCAGGGATCCAGCTGATCAGTTGGCGCAAGAGTGCCACGAAACCTTTCTGGAACAAGTTTTTCTCGGGATGTAGGTCGAGCATGAAGGTATAGTAGGCCTTCGGGTCCCTGGACGCTGCAGAGCTTGCGTATATAGGGTCATCAGCTGGATCTTGATGAACAAACCATCGATCAAGCATGGCTTTCTGGTCGACTCGTCGTGCTGGGCCAGTGCCCAACAGAGACCCGTCCCTTGCAAAAATAAGATTACCGCTAGTGCGAAACGAAAAACCACCTAGCTGCGTCATCGCAGAGGCAATACTCTCGAGTGCACGAGTGCGGCGTGCACGGTTCACTTCCAGATCGTCACCATTGAGCTGATGTCCGAACCAGACGTTATATAGAGGTATGCCGGAAATATAAGACAGCAGGATGTAAGGGCACCGAAGAGTGTTCTGAGTCGTTGATGAGAAATCCAAGACATCGGGTAAGGGAATAGTGGTCTCGCGCTTAAGGAGCTGCATCGTCTTAGCCTCAGCGGCTAGGGACGACGCGGAGATGTCATCCCACTTGTCCGCCGTGCCGTTGACGGGAATTTTAGCCAGCCAGCATAGGCCAGTATGGAATGTTAATGGGAAGAGGACGTGGTAGGAACCATATATAGGCTCGCCGACCACGGGCGTCGTGCCCGTAGGAGTAAGCTGGAGTTGGATGCGTTGGGAAATGTCCCGGGCTAGTAAAGGAAGTTGATTTTTATCAAGCGCAGAGAGAACTTCAGAGAACAGCTCGGCGTTTCCATCATCCTCGGCAGGATCTTGAGGTAAAGGCTCTCTGTCCAGCGGCTCTGTCATCCTGCTGTGCCTGGTATGATGCGATATCAGGTGAATAACAGATTATTATGTAGGTATTTAGACAAAAGCCATGGAACATGCAGGTAGAGCATTCTCGAGATCTCATAGAATTATGCATGTTAGGTAGGTGCTAAGTATATAATTAAACAACAAGATATACAGAGCAGCAAGCTTGCCTCATGCGTTGGATTCAACTTGATGAAGTCGAATGAAGTCGAATGAATCTATCAAATAGCAGTGGTTTCAAGATATTGTTGTATTGTGTGTGGATCTGAAATAACCTACGGATGATTAGGTATTTATTTGGGCGTGGATGTATTGGGAAAAGGGATGGAAGATCCATTGCCTAGGTAGGTACCTACTTACTACGTACCTAGGTAGGATACAGTGCTGGCGCACGGGCCACTTACAATAGATACCCAGAGACTGATATGCGCGAAGCACAGGTACCTAAGTACCTAGGTACCTTATCAGATTCTACTATCGATAAGATCTACTTAGGCAGGCCCCGCTGCCCGATGCAGGTAGACATCCATCTAACCAAAAGAAGTTAGCCACTTTCGCCAAGCCATATTGACATGCCGTGAACATGGAATGCTTCCTCGCGAAATTCATCTGCATCAGTTTTTCTTGAATCACAATTAAAAGCATGAGCCGCCACTTGTAATCTGCCGCCAATCCCCTCGTCCGCTTTACCTGTGTTCTTCCCTTGGCTACGATTTGTATACCTACTTATTCAGATTACTAAAGCCGCACATCTAGCACAGTTCTGCTGGTAACGCACTTTCAAGCACGGCCTTGCCTGCATCACCGAGCGGGACTCGCAGCGCACCACGCCAGGTCGCATTGCGTCACATTAGACCGAGGCACCTTTCTATTTGAAGTTTCCTCGACCCTATACATCCATCCATCCATCTTGCTATGGACTACCAGTCGCCTTCTCGCGACGGCCGGAACGTATCGCGTTCACCTACGCCGCCGTCGCGCTACTCAGCCTCGCCCGAACCTCGTCGCCGGCGTTATTCGAGTGGATCACCACCTCCGGCCCCTGCTAACCACAATGGCAACTATCGCTCCCCCGGTAGCCGAAGCCCGAGTCGCGGCCGCGGTGAGAGCCGTAGCCCTCTGAGAGGAAGCACTAAGGTATGCTGCCGTTGCTGCAGCCTCTCTCGATTCCAACACGAGACCTGCCCGCTAATGTGCCCAGATTGTCGTCGAGAAGCTATCGAAGACGATCAACGAGGATCATTTGTACGAAATATTCGGCCAGTTCGGTACAATCCGCGACCTTGATCTGCCCATGAGCCGCCAATGTAAGCGTCGTGACTTGACTCTATCTATAATCAATCCTCTTATTATTATCCCGGCTAATACAACGAGTCACAGTTGGCCATAATCGTGGCACCGCCTACATTCTCTACGTCAACGAGTCTGACGCTGAAGCTGCTATCGCCTCTATGCACGAAGCCAATCTTGACGGTGCCATCATCAACGTTTCTATTGTTTTACCTCGTCGTCGATTCGACCCGTCTCCACCCACTGCCAGTCGCGGCGCGAACATAGATCCTCGGAATCCTGGCCCAGGCTTTCGAGGCGGCCCGGGCCGTGGTGCAGGAGGCGGAGGCGTAGGCGGAGGAGCAATGGGTGGTGGTGGAAGAGGATTCGGATTCAGAGGCCCCAGGGGTAATCGTTCACCTCCACGTCCCGGACGTTCAGGTCGCGACAATTTCGATACCTATCGGCCGAGGTCCTACTCGCGGTCTCGATCACCCCCTTCGCGCCGCGATCGAAGTCGCTCTGGATCATATGCATCCCGGTCCCCTACCCCTCCTAGACGCCGAGGTGGTCGAAGAGACAATTATGATGACTATGATGATCAACGTGAACGACGTCGCAGCCCCAGTTATGATAGCGATCGTGGGCATAGCCGCTCTCGCAGTCCAGAAAGGTCTTACCGCTGATGGAGGACCACTTGATCCAACAGTGAACCAGGTTGGGAGGCAAATAGTGGTTTTCAGCGTCATAATACATATGTCGAACTCGGCGCATTCCGCCACCTAGGGATCATGAGAGGCAACGGCTCACAAACATAGGGCCGGCATAGGACAGTGACATGGTCGTGGATTGGGCATGGAAATTGCTCCGCACAAAGTGAGAATCAATTCCCGCGGTTTGTACGTATCCCATTCACGCTCTATGGATTCGTAAGCAGCTCTCATTAAAGATATTATGTACAAAAATAAGATAAATGGTTTCTAATTAGCCTCAGTCTAGACCGCCAACTAGCCGACGAGTAGCGCGCGCAGACACATCTACCTGCATTATTAATTCCCTCATACGACGCCGGAATAGGTACTAGGACATGACATCGTCTAGGAAATTTACGTCTTGGTGAAGTCCAGTCGCAGATGCTGGGGAAATTAACACCTGCCTAAACCACCTGAGGCAGTCCACACATCAACAGTGAATTATCGATTAGAAACGCCGTAGGGTCGCGAAAGATCTTTATTACCGGGTATTCCCTAATACGTTTTCTCGAAGTCTAGGGCGGGAGTTTAATGCGCCATACAGTTTTCATCGGGGTAAAGTAATCCGTCGCTCAGCTCCCGAAGAACCATGTATTCCTTCATTCAAAATGACTTTGGTCACAATATAAAGCCCTGTAACAACTACATGCCAGCACACAAAATGATAGGTCATACAACTATACATTTCTATCAGTCTTTGTTCTCACTCGAGAGCCCATTACTACTCCCCAAACTCTCAGTACTATGACTTCAACGATACCCTTTCTCCGAGCCCCAAGGCGTATAACCGCGTTACATCCCCCTATTCCGGCTGCCGGTAGCCCCAACTCAAAGGCTGAACCCGCCGTTGAGGTTGTGAATGATACCCTCAAGTTTGAGCCCATACTAAGAGGCTTACTGGCCGAAGCTCGTCCTACCAGTAATGACGGATCGCGAGTTTATGGCCAATCATGGGCAACACGGTATTATGTCCGAAGTCGGCGCTCACAAATACTTAGAGGTACCATCCCACTCGATGATGTGCCCGAATATGGCATTGCAATGCCAAGTGGGCTCAACATTTACTACCTAGATGTTGCGCCCAATACCGAAGGCGTCATGGTACGCTTTTCTCAAGTTGGTGAAACTTGTCAGGCATAATAGCTGATTACCTACATAGCACCGTACCACCTCTACTGACTCCCAAGACTTCGTTCAACGCAGAATCGCGTTATGGCGAACCGAAGGAAACCCTTTGCCGTCCAAGCGAAATTGTCATCCAGCGGGGAATCACGCATGCGTAAGTGATTGGACCATATCTCCGTCGTCGACAATCACCCCATGCACTGAGTGAGACGAGAGTTTTCTATTCAATTCCTAATTCGTCAATTTAGGCTATCCAACCGGACCGATCGGGGGGGTTCGTGGTATCAACGCAGTGGTCGCCTCTAATCTCAATCATGTCCACGTCGTAGGCCGTCCATCGTCGACGCCACAGGACGGCTGGGTCCTAGATGATGCCTGGTTGGCTTGATCTGCATTAGCCACTACTACTAATCGCCACTCCGCTTGTCGTCCCACTTGTCCTACGCACTGCCGCTGGGGGCAAGGCTGTTTGCAGGATGATGCAACTGAAACCCCCCCAACGCGCTTAGCGCGGCTGTGAAGGGCCATTGTATGACGCCCAAGTCGGTATACCGGTCAAGTTTCGCGGCTGTACAGCATTGACAGCCGAGTTGTTGGCGAGTTGTGCGACCGTGGGCTAGGTAGATAGTCTCTAGGTGTAACAGGTCTCTTCGAACAGCCAATACAATCCGACACTCGCGCGCGAACACTTACCATGGCTCGCTCTGGCTCCTTACCAATCTTGACCAATCTTGCCCAATCTCGGTGTGAACGACCCTGTGCAACCTATTTCCCCATTGTTCATCGCGGCTAATCAACAAGGGATATGAGTCAGCCTAGGCGGAAGGCTAGTGAGAGGCGTCAACTGTGGTCTTCCTTAGAACTAACGTCGATTCGTTCACAGTACGACTGTGAACGAGCCCGTCGCCATGGCGTCACTCGATGTTCACCGCGGCACGTCCGCCAACTCCAATCCCCATCCTACGAGGGGAGTGGCGGCCTTTGTCAAGACTCCAGGCCCAGATATCCATACCCATGCTGACAGAATCAGAGGACTTCACTTCCGAAGCGTTTCAGCCATAATGTCTGCCATCTCGGCTGCTCACGTGCAAGTGCCTCGCCGCAGTATGGCGGGACCGGGGCGCAGGATCAAGCTATCGTCCGTACACCGCGTTGCTAGAGCTTCTAGTTCCTCACGTTTTATCGTTAGGCGTGACTAAGATACACCCCTCTGCTGTCTGAAATGACAGCATGAAGGATTACGCATGTGATGACCGACTGTTACCTTATTTCGAAAGTTATGAACGAATTCGTGGTGAGCAGCTCTGGTTTCAAGGCCAGTCATTGCTGCGTGAAACGTCATTCTGAGAACTATATAACTGCTCGTCATTCAGATGTTTATCCTGATCCTGCTAAGCTTGCTCGACCATCACCATTCACCACTTACACCAACTTCATCTATTCCCCAACACATTCTCGACAACCGCCAGTGTAGAAATTTCATCCAAGATGTTTGTTCACTCGCCTGATACCCAGCATCGCTTAGCAACCAAGCACTCGGATGCTCTTCCGAAAGCCATGATCAACAAGCAACTTCATAACAACTGGGCTCAACACGCCAATTCATACCAGACTCTAAGAAAACCAACTGCTTTTCCCGAGCCACCACGACCTCCAACGCCGGGGCCTCAACCATACCCACCAATCCCTCCTCGACCGCCAGTTCCAACCCCACCCCCTAGTCCTCAGTACTCCTTAATCTGCAGTCTTACTGCGCAGTCGCCTATTCTTGTCTCTGGAGCTGAACCAATTCGACATCCCCATCCCCAACCACCCCCAAGTCCAGTTCCCCGCCGGCCGGGTCCGGTGAATCCACCACCGAACGTGCCAACACCGCCCCCGAGCCCTGGCAGATCTGCCAGCCCCTGGACCTTTTCCCCCGCTTCGAACATCGCGGCCCTCGTTGGTGAATACTTGTCATGGGCCACGTGGGATCAGGATACAGCACATGAATCCGTAACGCCGGCAATACCGAATAGCACAGACTCCAAATCGTACAGCGACAGCCCAATCACGATGGCTGCAATCATCATCGTGGAACTTCTAGAGAACACTGTCCAGAAACTCAATATGGAGACGCCACGTAATTCGGTGGCACCTTGTGAACAGGCTTCCTACGAACGTGGTCAGGGCCAAAGGGAGATAGCGGCCTAGAACGCTCACATCCAGGAGAATGGTCCCCCCAGTTCAAACTAATTTCTGACCGATAATCGATGAGCCTCGACAGCTTCACAGCCCAATCGGAACACTCCACCAATTCCTTTGACATTTGATTGGCGGGTACCCCTTAATAGAATTGGCGGGGTTGATCATCCTACCGCGCGCCGCGCGGGCACCTTCGCTGACAGGATGGGTGGGACGAAGCGAGGCAAACTTTCCTGCATGCATTTACATTCGCTATTTTATTTTCTATTCGCTACGAGCCTTTATGCCGTTACTTTGGTGGTTACCAGGGCCCCCATTGGTCGAGCAGGCGCGCCTTATTTCCTAGAACTTTCAGATTAACGGCGACCACGAACACCCACCCCTTTCTCACCTCAACACAGAAGCGAGAGAGAGAGAAAAATGAAAAAAACTTTTTAAAAAAATGGGAAAGAGAAAGAGAGAGAGATTCATTACCCGGAGTAGACATAGACATGTCCGCAAGGACTACTGGATAGAGCTAGGCTAACTGGGCATCGCAACGGACAGGTTACAGGCTTTTTATAACTCGGCCCTCTTTTGGCCTTCTTTTTCCATAGATAGACACACATGGGCGGGCGTCAGCGACTGGGTTTCAAATTTTCATTTAGACGGACACTGCAACAGCTTGGGGTTTCTATCATTCTATCACTCAATACATCCTCGTTCATTCAATCCGCAATTCGCCGTTGATTCCAACAGCCACTTATGTCATCGTGCAGTTGAAATATCCATCCATACAGTAGCCAAGGACTCAGCCTAGAAAGATGCCTGCATAGGATAGTTGCACAGAAGCATGTCAAAGGCATGTCTAGACAGTGATCCCGTATCTATTCCAATTAAGGACAACATGTCTGCATAGCTAGAACCGAAAGAAGTCCTCAGAAAGTACCATGCCGCAGGAGCCACGCCGCCAAGGTCTTACTGGGGTGGCACTGTACAGTAGTCAATTAGGTTCGCCGTGGCCCGTGGGGGCATTCAGCTAGAGTCCCAAGGCAGTGCGGCCAAGTGTCCAATGACGAAGCTGGAGGAAGATTGTCACAGGATTCTAGATGAATTCCACGGCCCACCCACCGCCTTGGAACGCGCTCGTCAGTTGTTTCCTTAAACGAGATGCGCACTTCGTTTCTAATCTAATCGAATAACCCCATTCTTGTGCAACCACAGCCCTATAAGGCACTTCCTGAGCTGCATGCTGACATGCTTCATTCCCAACTGATCATTACCTTAAACGTGTTTGTTGCTCGCACCGTGAGCTGAGATGCGTGCCGGGACGTTCTGTTTCCACGGTTGGTGAAAAACTACTACTTTTATCACTTGGGCCAAAAAGTAGCCAAGTAGCGACCTGGCGATGAGTAAGCCTTCGGTGAAGGCGTGGTTTGGTATAGTCCCAACTGACTCAGACGTGCAGTCGACCATCAGTGTCAGCAGCGTTTCGGATGTCTGGAAAATGCGGTTTACGAAGACAGACATCTCCAACTGCAGCCACCGCTGCCTACGACACGAAGAATGTTACATATATATTTAACAGAACCTGGGCAGTTGGAAACTCAATGAAACCAGCGTAATAATCATGATTTGTGACACCCTCGCCCTTCAGTTTCGTATCTGAGACCAGAAAAGAAATTAGCACCGAAAATGCGTTCTATCATATCACTATGAATTATGCCGCCTTTTATTTCTTTGCCCAGTGAGGCACTAGCGGCATTGATTAACCAAGTAGACAATTTGTTCGCGCCTAGTTTACAGTCGTAGTGGCGGATATACACAGGTCGTCGAAACCATCGACATGTTACATGCCGTCGCATTGACCTCGATATGGCTGGCGCCAGCGTCAAGACTAGGGGGGATTCGGTTCAAAAGTGTTCAAAAAGGATAACATGGAGGACTAAATTTAGAGCTCTGTCATTGCCGTAACACCAAAAGAAGGCACTCTTGGAGCGTCGCCCACGAACGGCACTTGGGTATTAGATGACGACTAACCGCTGCCCATATTGAAGCGGCGCGGTAGGGTAAGCCGACTAATATAGGGGCTATAGAAGTAGCCGAATAATTTCCAGGACTTATAAGTCCCTGCAGTGTGTAATTTTAGCAGTCACTACAGGAGTCACATTCTTTTTCGCCCAATTTACTTGCGTTGCCTTTGATCAAGAGGCCCCTCAATGAATTACGTGAATTTATTTACTATTGGAAGCGTATAACAGCGTTCTACCTCCTTTAGATAGTTTGTGTGCCCCTGTGAAGGCATGTGAGCTGTTTCAATATCCTTCTAATACCTAGGTGACTAGGAAAGCTATAGATGAATGAGCTATTGTTAGTTTCCCCGACCTACTAAACAATCCTATAGCCCCTAATATTTGTACATACAAACATTTAGGTGTTCATTTCACTATAATCAATGAGTCTTTTAAAGAAGTTTAATGTAGCACTCTCCAGTAACACAACCTTATTTCTCCAAAGACGGAAAGCCGATGCTGTTAAGTCTCCTTCGAAAGAAACACCACCGTTACACCAACGACTGTGTACACGATAAACCTCCATCACCCCCAAGCTCTTTAATTTTACTTTAATAGATTATTGAGTAATTTTATCTATATATCCAATGCCACTTTTAGCTATCTTATGACTTGATTATGCTATGTATGTTGTACATTGTAGTTGTATTAATTATCACAAGTTGCTGCCCAGTTGGCACAGTACTTCCTCTTCGTAAGGCACGGGAACCCTAGAGCGACAATAGTTATTGAATTAAAACGAGTTATTTAGGAACCTTTCCAACCATCCGGACAATCCTCCGGATCCTGACTATTGTCACGGAACTAAACCTAAGAGGATTAGGCAAAGGAGCACAGACCAAAGAACCGAATATATATAGAGCCAACGCAAACTCTGATAGTATAGCTAGAACCTCCCTCCTCGTGCAATAGCAATAGTTAATACTGGACCTGCTAGTAGTGTGAACTGTGACAATGTAACAAGGGCTAGTGTTCTAGGGCTTGGCTCAATTGGCTGTATTAGATAATAATCAATCTAGGCTCTCAAAGGTCCTTAACCTTCAAGATCGATTGAATCTATCGAGGCCGAAGGCCTCCTATTTATATATACAGAATATTGAGGTATTTCCTCGCAATCGCTCTCGGTACGAGGTGTCTCGGCTTGTAGGCGAATTGCAGGTTCATGGCCTGATAAGTATATGATAAATATATTGCAGCTGAAAAGGTGAGTCAAGGTGACCAGAAGTGGCAATATTAACCGTGTGACAGACAACTATAAAGAGACTTGTAAAGGTATATAATTCTAAGGCATCTAAAGTCGGCTAAGGAGGCCCTAATTAGAGGTAGCTACAAGGAAACTATAAATAGGCCGAAGGCTTCCAGGATTCAATATTAAAAAGAAAAAAAAGAGACGATTAAAGACATTGAAAATTATAGTGGATTGTCATATTATCAAATCCATTATATTAAGCATTTAAGTATAAGCCTTTTTACACGAATATATTTACTACTAGCACTATTAATTATTATGTTACCTATTATAAGCCGGTTTTTATAAACGTGCTTTAAACATAGAGTTACTACTAACTGGTCTATTTTTATAGCGTCCAAGTTAATACTTGTTTGTTACATTCCTTCTCGTATTCCTCTCTTAGTAAAGGGAAAGACCCGACTGTATTTAAATTCAACTAAAAAGATAACTACTTTAAGAAAACGCTGTATGAGATATAAAACTGTTTAAAACTCGTTACACATTTAAGGGCGCGCTCTGGGATTAGAGAAGAGCGTGTGGGGATGCGGATGCGGAGGCGGAGGCGGATGCCGGTGGCGATCATGATTAGACGCGCAGAAAGAAAATAAGCCATTATCCGATACAGTATTGTGCCTGAACATTGATTCATCCCCACTCCTTCCTACTGCTTTCTATTTCTCGTACACACACTCTACTCTATCATAGCTCCACTGTTGTCGTTACCATAGCCCATCATCATAGTCAACAAGGTACTAGTTCTACAGAATAACGAAGCGGTTTCACATCTTGTGTCTAGCCTTGTCATTTCAAATCCACAGTGGCCGTATGCCGTCGTTTTATCATATGTGGCTGACGGTACCGATCCTCTCGCCCTGTATACGATCTCAACCGAGAAGAACTCGTGTCGTCTAAGCGAAGTTCGAAATTCTATCTATTCCCCTTTTACAAATTCTAGCCGCATTTAGGGCCATACCATCTATCACACACTCAAGAAGACTATACACTATAGTGCAGATACCCGCCAGCCGCAATACTAAATACAAATAGGAAGTTACCCATCCGTGTGGCGCCGCCCAGTTAGTAATCAAGATCTTCGAGGCGCAGCTCGCCTTTGATGTCAACACCACTGTTGCTGACTGTAGCTTAAGCGACGGGGATAAGGAGCAAAACTAGAGTTGAGAGCGGAGATAAGACATCTAACTTGTGATCTCCCCGACTGTTAAGTCCAGAATTGCGACGAGTTCCCGGTCCTCTCGGGTCGTGGCCTTCGGAGCGTTGGCTGACAAGATGACATAATTCGGTGCCCACCCTTTATTTCAGGACACGGTTTCAAGTTGCCCTGCCCCTCGGCGAATATTGACCGACTATTCAACCTTGAGCCATTTTCGAGGCTCAGTTGCCTAGAGATAATCAAATTCAAACGATAGAACCAAAAACCATAACCCCGGAGAAATACGCCGTAGCCCCTCCTGAAAAGACGTAAACAAACTGCGAAATCCTGACCTAAATTCGTATGATATGCTACTATTATAAGGCACTTATGGTAGGAAAGGAAGGCTTGCATATAGCAATACGAGGATGTACTAAGGCCTACGAGGAGATGTGACATGCGAGACAATAAATAGTAAGGAGCTTATATTTTTATTTAGAGCTTAAGGAGGGAGTACGTTTGTCTGTGGTGGCGTAGTTAGACGAGCGAAATAAGGTCGTACTTAAAAACGCGATTGATGATTCCAGGTGTCTTATAACTCCTAGCAACCTTAGGCGGTAATTACGTAGTAGCTACATACACATATAGAGCAGCAATAGCTTAACTAGGTCTTGAAGGATGCAGGAATTAAGTAATATCTCTATTGGGCACTAATATAACGCTACTACCTAAGTGTAACATGTAACAAGCCTGTCTACTCACCCTAGGGTCAAACTGCCCAATATTCGATCAAAAGTTTCTTTAGGAAAGTATAGGAGAGATCTCCAGTGGGGTTTACGGTATTCGTGCCTAGGACAAACAGAAGAGTTTCCATTAAGGATGTTGAATAGGGCAAAAAATTCTGGGCTCGGGTCCTTATATCCTGGAAGCACCGCTCTCTACTAGGCTAGTCTAGGGTTCAAAGCTACCGACAGATGGTACATGTTTCGAATATCTAGAATCCTTGTAATTAAGTAGGCAGCTCACATTTAGAAAAATATGCCTTATTACCGGGGTACCTTGGATACTGGTAGGTCCTTACGGAAAAGGCGAGGACTACCAGGAGAAGAGGGGGAAACAAACGCTTCTATCGCCGCTTGAACTACAGATAACTAATTGTGCTACGAGGGACTTATATAGACCAATACAACAAGGCGGATAGTCCTTTACATAAAAACCCACCATGGCATGCAGTTGGATAGTCCTTGCTAGTAAGTGCTATCGGTTAAAGGGGTCATGTCACTAGGGTAAGTCATTTATACCACGTGCCCATGCATAACAGCCACAGCATTAGCACGCCATAGGGCATTGACGGTTTCTGCGAGTCGGCTCCGCCAAATTCGTCCGTGTCAGGAGTCCATGTTACTTAGAGGGTAGCAGTTACCCCATAGTGTGTTAATATTGGAGGACTGCTGTATCTATATAAAGCCCTAAGACTTCCTCCCAACTAGTTGGAAGAGATTTCGGGATTTAATGACATTAAATTCAAACCTACGTCCACCTTATACGTTGCAGTGACCTGCCTGTAATCCATCTGTACTCTGGAGTTAATCCCTAGGAGTCACACAAATGCACTAGTAAGAAAAAAAAACCAAAGTCGGCTTCAAGGCTGTGCATCTGTTAATGTTGCTCCTGAACCTCGAGTCAGAAGTCAATTCGCATTGCACTGCTATATGGGAAGAATACATGGTCAGGGTGCCGCTGGGGCAGAAGGGGTGCTCTACCGAGGGCAGGTCGTGGACGGATCGGACGCGGACCTGGAATGGATGGCCCTCCGGAATAGCGAGGTGGAAAGGGACCCCGACGATTTATAACTTGACCGGAGAGAGGCAGGGGATAGTTAATGGCAAGCGATAACTGTAGCAACAACAGAGGACATACACAGGCAGTTAGTATAGTAGTTTCTACCCGGTCTTAATATCGGTCTGCGCCAAAGCAACGGCGTAGGCACTCTAGCTGTGGTATATTGCTTACTTATATGAATAAAATACACACAAACCTAAATAGCTGCCAGCTGTATCTTGTGCATAAGGCCGAAACGTTGTCAACTACTATCCAACGACATGCGATAGACCATAGAAACTCCTTTCTTGTACTCTTAGTAGGGTGGAAGATAGGATATGCCCATTTCAGTTTGGAGACTTAATTTCTGCTTGTGGTTATCGTGCTGTTGTGTCGAGAGCCCCAGCAACCTTCTTGGTTACCCATATCTGTGTATACACGTTGCTTTGTTCGTCATTGGGTACGGAGCTACGATCTAAGTATTGCAGCCTTAGTACACAGTATATAAAATAGACGAGGAGGTTTTGTATATCTCAAGATATCTCTTGCGAATGCGCATAAACTCTTCATCATGTAGTTTACGTGTTCACCGGTTTTATAAGTGATGCTTTGAGCTGTTTCTCCTATTGTTGTGTTGGTATCTCCTACTTCCCAACCCCATTTACTCGTTTATAACGCCGAGGGCCCGATACAGCACTTCTCGAAGGGTTACTAGTTAACCGTGGCATATATGAATTGATTTCCTTCGTTTAACTGCTGTTGGCTAAGTCTAGCGTACGTGTCATGTTAGTCGCATCGTTGGGTAGCTACTCATCTCTCGAAGCGTAGTCTATGCCTAGCCTAAGTGCGTAGACAGACATGTGCTAATAGAATATTACAGGCTAGATTCTAGTGCAAAGGGGTCACGATATTTTCATCATGGAAAGTGGGCCACAAGCAGATGCGATGGCCTAGTCCCTCAGGAACGGGAGAGCTAACTATAGCGCTTGTCTACTGTGGTAGGTAGATGATCAACCATAACCGATTCGCTAGGGCTGTAAAACTTTTCACGAAACATTACGCGGTGTGCGGGAAAGGTGCCCATAAGCTATGATTTTGGTGGTGTTGCGTCGTGGATACTCAGCACAGTAGGTCGGGATGATGTGAGCACTGAGTTGGGTACAATCATTGGACTACATAGAGTAGCTCCTAGATATATGGGCACACGTCCTCTGTATAGTGAGAACTGATATCATTATCCTACTAGCCGGCCACGTGGGATGTTTAAGGTAGTCGGTTACCGTGAATCCAGATAACTGTACCTAAGTATGAGTATCGTAAACCGCCCCAGTTTGCTAAGGTAGCCGGCCGTCTTAGTCTGGCCGAGATGCACACAATGCGATGATACAACTGCTGTCTCCACCATAAATACTAGTCTATGACGATAGATCCAGACCGGGAGAGCAGACTGTGGAGCTGACTCATGAAAGGATTGAACTTGGTAGAAATTGACTGAAAAGCAGAGGTAGTGGCCGTCGTGCTGCATCCGAGAGGCACTCGTATCGGTCGGGTAACGAGATATATGCTGTGTGTCAATGAGTTGGCGTCGGGATTAATCTTACCTGCATCGTTCTGAGGACTAGCCAAACACCGGTACCCAAATTCACGACGCTGGTTTAGCTTAGGAGCCTACTTGATAACGAGACGTTGGGGACAAGCGAACCGACATCCGTGCCAAGTACGGTCAGCGTGAACTTCGGCACACTTTACAGTGGTATACTGCAGTATACCGGTACTTGCGTGCTCAGCTGTAGGCAATGTCGATACAATGTGTTGCAACTTATATGCAAGAAGGGCCTGGTGAGCAGCAATGGGCTCGTATCCGGGCCCTGCACGGTTACAGGATCCCCCTAATGCTACCCTTCCTGTGCAAGATGCAAGCCGACACGGGTGGGGATGGCGATGCACGCCTGACACTTGGTTACGGTGACAATCCTCCCACTGATGTACTATGTTTCGAAGAGCCAATGCTACCTCGCGCAATAAAGGAAGCTCGTTCGGATGACGGGTTGGCGGACCTGAGGATGCATAATGAAGTGTATATATAGCATACATAGTATGATAGGGGTAAACTAACAATGAATACCGACAGAGCCACTTTGTCTAGCAGGTGTGTCAATGATCTTAATTCACTTGCAAGATCAAACGTGATAGGATGTACAGTAGTGAGGGCGCTTGTATGCGATCACATTTATTCGGGCTTAAGATCGACGCGTGCGTATATAATCCCGCCCGCCTGATTGGGTCAAACCAAGGGGACTGAGCGCTGATCAGAACGCTGATATCGGCTTACCGATTCTATACCTATAACTGCATGTATCTACACAGTAGTCTAGAGTAATACTCACGGCCAAGGCACCGACCTGCCTTAGATATGGTTCCCTCTTGTCGCATCCGTATCATTCGTGCCTTATCTCTATTTCTAGCTGACTGCATAATCAACCTACGAAGACGTAGACACCACGTCCTAGGCATGTCAAATTTTATTTATTTTCGCCAGTCCGAAGCGAGCTGGGAGAGATATCAGCCACTTTCGGGATGCAGTGTGGGCTTTGGGCGTCCGCCAGGGGAACGAGGCTACCTGAGACCGAGGCACGGGAGTGAGACTCTACGCTAGCAAATTTGTTGTTGTACATACTTAGCATGTTGTCGTCTCCCTATTACTGTCCCTATTATCGTAGCGACAAATCGTGCTAGTTGGCCTAATCGTTTCTAGGGCTGGATAGTACATGATTGACTCGCCGTTTAGTCGGGCCTGTCGGTCGAGCCGCTGCGATATTGGTCCAGCCGTTGACTTCTTTGAGTTGTATCGCCGGCGACAGCGTACTACGTACTTACTTAGGCAGTGCGCGCAGATGGTATCATGCCGACACAGCTCACACTAGACCTCAGCTCACTCTCCACACATCAACAATAGTTATTCGCTGGACTATTGGCCATGTGCAGGAGGCTGGACTTGCTCCATGTTCCTGTTGTACTGCGCGGTACCATATAGTGTGCGATATACTGTACAACTAGACCATCTAGGGCGTAGCCACCGCCAGCCACCGTTCCACGCATCTCGCCAAGCTTGCCGCCGAGCGTTCTAGCTCAAGCCAGATACGAGGTATCAGAGGACGTGCCGATTCACCCTCACCCAGTTGCTCTGGAGGTATACAATATACTGGAAGCAGCCTAGAGGCTCCCGCTATGCGCACTATTTACTGTGCTGTGGTGTACCTGTGGTGTTTGTGGGCGCATGAGCTGATGACTTGGCAGACGATATATCGCATTCTTTCCTTGTCTCCGTGATAAGTACTATGCAGACTATCTACGGCCTCTTGTTACCTCTATTTTTAAAAACACAATCAATCTAGTCTTGATATCGGTCGTGAAAGTACGCTGTCGGGAAACTAGAAACCTCAGCTTGGTCTTTTAATTCAAGCCTCAGTTCTGGGCCTTTTGCCTCCCAGTTCAGCACCGATTCCACTGTAGTATGCTGATAGTGTAGAGATAGCGGAAGCTTAGCCGATGCCGATTAGTCTGAGTAATCGAGTGCAGCTCGTGCAGCTCCGAGGGGTGTTATCATGTACCATACACTCTATGGTACATGGTACCTTGGAGTCGTCAACAACTAGAAGAACGCCAATGTGTGCGGAACATTTTGCCGTCATTGCCCGCTTCAGCTAGTCACGGAGCGATCTCGCAATATTGGGTCCTAACCCACGACATCACCCCCTGACCTGGTCTAGAGAGGTCCAGGGCCTCTAGCTCCTGGGAAAACCATTGATCGCCTACATCCCTGCAAGTCGAGCAAGAGCTGGACTCGTGGGCTAAAAGCGATGCGACCTAAGTCTAGACTGCTAGGTACAGCTTGTTAGGCCCCTACTTGTGTCTACGCTTTGATCTAAAAACTACTTTTTACCTTGTTGCTGCCACTGCGACGAGATTTCTTGGGGTAGTTTTCTCTCAACATTTTATAGATCTCGACACCAGTGACTATCTTCATACTTAACAAGCAAATCTCACCAATTGCTTCACATAGAGTTCTCATCTACTCGATTTGGGAACTATCACGATCCTGATATAGCCGAAGCTTCGTCGGACTTTCATATCATCTTGGGAACCAAATCAGTGTCATGGAGCAAGACCAGGGTGGCAACCGCCAACCGGCGGGAAACCTTTCTTTCGTATCAACTACCAACGGAACGCCTCTGCGGCCCGGAACACCTAATACAGACAGAAACCCTTTTGGTGACGACCGTATCGAGCCGCAAGCGTCTCAACAGGCAGGCGGCCTTAATCCTTTCGCATCGCCCTCCATCTCACGTCCTGCATCAAGCTTTGGTAGTTCCAGTGCGCTTGGTGGAGCGCCGCGGGGACAACGTTATTTTCACTCTCGAAGAGTGAAGAAAGGCGAAGTCGAGAAACCATGGTTGGCGAAAGTAGACCCGAAGGAGAAATGGGTCACGATACTGCCTGTTATCGGTATTTTCATAGGGCTCGCGATTTCTGGTATTCTTGTCTGGGATGGCATTCGGAGTGTCGTCCAGCACAAGTACTGTATTGTTCTTGAGGACAATTTCGAGAGGTTTAACACGGACGTTTGGACCAAGGAAGTTCAGGTTGGCGGCTTTGGGTATGTAGTATTATCAGCTCTTTCACAAGGGGGTGGTGATCTAATACGACTCTTAGCAACGGCGAGTTTCAGCAGACTACCAACACCGACGAGAATGTCTACGTGGAGAATGGACATCTCTTCATCAAGCCTACTCTTCAAGATGCTGCCTTGATCAACAAGGACAATGTTCTCAATCTTTTGAAGGATGGAAGCTGTACCTCGAAAGAATGGTCTGCCTGTGTTGCTGCAACCAACACCACTGCAGGCAACTCAACCATCGTGCCGCCAGTCAAATCAGGACGCATCAACACCAAGAAGGGTGCTTCCATCAAATATGGACGTGTTGAAGTAGTAGCAAAATTGCCAGAGGGTGATTGGCTTTGGCCCGCTATTTGGATGTTGCCCGTCGAAGAGACGTATGGACCCTGGCCGATGAGCGGAGAAATCGACATCATGGAGAGCCGTGGAAACAATCGCTCATATGCGCAAGGAGGTAATAACATTGCATCATCTGCCCTGCATTGGGGACCTGATGTTGCTAACGTAAGTCATGTCATGCCTTTACTATTCGCGATAAAATGCCTTGAGTGCTAACATTTTTCATTAGGATGCCTGGTGGCGAACTAACGTCAAGCGTGAGGCTTTGCATACTACATACGCGGCTGGCTTCAATACTTTCGGCATTGAGTGGTCTCAGAAATACCTTTTCACCTATGTTAACACTCGTTTATTGCAAGTTCTATATACGAACTTTGATCAGTATCTATGGGATCGTGGCAACTTCCCTGCCGCCAACAGCAACGGCACGCGACTCGAAGACCCCTGGTCACAGACAGGGCGGAAAAACACTCCCTTCGATCAAAAGTTTTACCTCATTCTCAATGTCGCTGTTGGAGGTACCAATGGTTGGTTTGAGGATTCGAAGAGCGGCAAGCCTTGGCTCGATAACAGCCCTAATGCTAAGAAAGATTTCTGGAATGCACAGAATACTTGGATGCCCACATGGAAGAACCCAGCTCTGGAAGTGAGCAAAGTTTCCATGTGGCAACAATGCGACGGCGATGAGGAGCTGTAAAGGACTCTGGGCACACCTAACCATACCGCGTTTGCAAGGATTTTCTATGCTGGGTCACATGGGCGTTTCTTCGAATTGGATTCTACACAGGAGTAATGGGTTCGAGATGAATAGACAGGTTGATAAGGAGCATCTGGTTATCATACAAATATTACCTAGTACATAATAAACTATACCTACATCGACAGGCTTTCAACATATTTTCTAAGTAGCGATTCGGGACATAGATCGCGGCAGTCTGTGAATTGCAATACATAATGATGTTGATACCCTTCATACTGCTTCTAGTCTCGTTTTCTTGACTTCGCTGCTCCAATCTGTCACCCCTCAATCAAAATACAATTGCAATGCTATCTTGTCATCATGAGATTTAGCTAGAACCCACGTGGTTTGATGATGAAAAAGAGTCTAGAACGCGGAAGCCAGTGTATAGTAATTGCGGAGGCACCGTTCTCGTAACCCAGCTGTCGGGAACCATCAGATGCGGCTGAGCTGAGGCGACAGTCCTAAACGTGCCTAACCGTTTTGCATTAGAGCTCGGAATCAACGCCCGATTTAAACGACTAAATCGTGCGTGCGCTGACTCTCAAGCCTGTGGTTAATTAAGAGGCTTGATAGGCGCGGGCGAATAACACGTAGGACGATATAATGCTGGAGTGATTCTGACTAGTCAGCAAAGCTGAGATGTTTAACGACGTAGCATTGTATAGTATAGGGTCCAATAAGCCTCCCTTGTCTATACCACACTCGGATCGGTAGTATAAGCCGCGGAAGGCCGCGCTTATTACCATCAATAGTGGGGTTTTTGACTGGTAGCGATATTCAGGTACGTCAATATTATGACTGGCCATGACTATAGGGGTTGTTTTAATACCATATTTCACGTGGCCCATATGTTTTGCTATGTCATGTCTGTCGACATGTGCCCCTGCTGCATTATATGGCAGCTATTGTATATCGCCCGCTGCTGAGGATGTTGTTCATATGATGATGCTATCGGTATTTGTCTATATGAGACCTAACGTAGAGCACTGGGGTCATGATGACGTTAGCTGCCCGCTGTAAGTCGACCCCGACTTATCTGATATCTGCTTGCCCTGTGGTTGGACACTATATCTTACCTTGGGAACTTGGCTTTTCTCACGACCCTCCATTAGAGATTGTATAACGCAGGGTCTCGACCTGTCTGCTTTAGGTCGCCTCATGCCTCTATTCATCCGCGACGTGACCAGAATAGAATACCTCATTCCTAAAGTAGACATCAACCCATGACCTGTTGTGCTAGCAACGAGCGGCAGTGGCTTTGCTGGTGCTTTGGGCCTCAGCCGAAGGTTCCAGCCCAGGGGAAAATCGAACGAACTACAACGGAGTTGGATCCCTAGGTACTTTTTTGGGCCTGGCGTTCCTGTTCCTGACTTGTGTTAGTGTGGCGCTGTACAGCTCAGCTCAGATCCACATTGTACCTTACAAAGTACAGCTCTGGTTTTGTCGCGCCCGCGTCGCCTGTTCTCCACTGCTGTTGGCTGTTTTCTTTCCGACATGGTGCCAAGATAATAGCCTGGACCGCCCGACCTCAGTGGCTTTCAGTCCAGGCCTCATCTTCGCTAAAGCAAGAGTTACATCTTATATGGGAACACCGACTATCTAGGGAGGAGGCAGTGCCTACACCACACTACCTAACCAATATACTGTATATAGTGTACAGGAGGCATTTAGCGAGGGTCATCCTACCGAGACCTGTCACCTTCAGGAGGACAGCATGAACAGTCACGAACTCTACCTAGGATAGATGCGTGGGGTTTGATGCTGGGGCATTGCCTCTGTTGGGAAATTTAAGAGAATCAATATAGTGATATTTAGTGAGTGTGATTGAGAGAGCGAGACACGTCGCTTACAGCACACCACTTCAATTAATTGGGGGCGGGCCGCCCCGGCTGTCTCAATCCAGTACACGAGACCTTTTGTTACTTTATGATGTTGTGATTACGTGCGTGTAAACACAGTCATCCTCATGGTCATGCTATCTATAATGGTGTCATCTGTTCTTTGAAATTTGGAGTGGTATTGCGCAAAACTAACTCATGAACCTTCGCCGGCGTGAGGTTCGGATGTATTATGTAGTGTATCCTGAGATTTACACCGCCGTAACAAGACATCTCGGAGACTACTTGGCGCTAGCTTTGCCACGAGGCAACCTGCGGATTGCCACATTTTCCTCACCCGAAAGATCTAACTCCCATATCTAAAGGCGATCGGAAAAGACACTGTTTTTTTATTATTAGACATTTTGCTGCAGCTGAGACGTTTTGCCCCCCACACGTCCAGCATACATTTCGGGCATCCCACGTCCAATGTACAACTGCGACCCTCCTCCAATCACACCCCTTCCACATCCTGCGATCACGCCGACAACGAGCACGTAGGCAGCAGACTACTGTGTAAAGAAGCAGTCGTCGTTTACTAGTAACAGATAACACGAGGGAGAAGGTGAAAACTTCCAGAAGACCCAGGCTACGGCATCAGTTTCCAACCCTTGAACCTTGCAGATGGTTATCCGTGGACTTGGTATCGTCGATTCCACTCTTTGGTCTAACTCTACCATGGCGTGCGTGAATACGAAAAGAACCGATAAAACCTGGTGGGTGGGTTCCTGTTACCTGGTTACCTGGGCCTTTCACTGCTACGGGTGGTGCGGTTGCTCGCTCGCCGGCGCCCCATTCGACGTTGTTCTCAAATGGTCTATGTATGTATAATACATGCAGCAGCCCTAGTAATATTGTGGCCAGATGATTCAGCTGAAGCAACTATTGCGGTATGTCACGTATGTAGGATCCCTTACAGGCTACCGCAAACAATACAACGGCGTATGCGACGGTCGCCCAAGAATTAGTACGATGGTGACGTAGCTAAGTAAAGAAACAGACAGGAGACATCTGCACTAAGTGATAGTCAAACATGCTAGCCTAGTGTTGTGAGTTACCAGCTAAAAAAATGAAACTGATCAAGATTTCGACTTAATCCCCGATCCGTGTAAGTAGTGTATACAGTACTGAAGGTGTAGTGTAAGTGCGATAAAAACTTATGCTTTTTCGAGTTAGATGGTGGGACCGAACCGACCCTGCTCCTCGACTTATCTAAGTATGCCAGCATTGTTGCGCCCCTGTCTCTTGTCCCATCCTTATCCCCTCGTCGTCAGAGTTTGCATTTGGCCCTAAGTCCACTCGTCCGTGCCCGTGTCCCTGTCAGCGATCTAGGTACTTTGGTGTACTGAGGGATCCCTGCACCTATCCTCGGCACAATCCTTGCTCATGTGAATGTAGACTAAGTACTTAGTGTCGGTAGCTCAGGCACGTAGCGTGTTGTATACTGTATAGGTTGCAGACGCTTGGGAAAAATTATTTCATTGGGCGGTACATGCCGGAGACAATGGAACGGTATACTAGTGCAGATGACCAACGACAAGTATGGCTCGACTGGGCATCTCGCCTTGACATGCATGTACTATCATCTACCTAGGCCGGTCTCAAGCCACTTGAGGTCTCCATCTGCGCACGTCTATCAGGTCCCATCCATTCTTGTAGCGTAGCCATTAGTCCTTACCGCTCGCTTAGTGTCAGCCATTTTGTCCGTTTCCCTCGTAGCGTGTTGTGACTATTCGTTCACTCTAGTTCTTGTCTTTTGTCCAGAACCGCCTTATCATCGTAGCATTTAGCTGATGAGGCCCAGCTGAGACGCCATTTGCCTAGACCTTCCCAGTAACCCTCGTGTCGTGCGAGTTCTAGGTCTTAAGCCGCCTGCTTCCTAGCACCACGCAGCTAACCCTCGACGATATACTTTCCTCTCTTTTCCTTCTCTTTTTTCAGCGGTTACTGCTGCTCATTCTACCTTCTTCACCTGGCCATCTAATATCGTCGCGGTTGGTTCCTATCGTGACGCGGTCGTACTCTCGCTTATAGGAAGGCGAACTGTTATCAACGCAGCTCTAGCATCGCCCGATTCTTTCGTTGTCTTGTAAGTCACTTCGTTTACCTAACTTATTCCGACCAGTGATGCTTACATCATGGTAGAGAATCCTCGACTTGTCACCTAATGTTGATGTCTCTTTGACTTCTACCTTTTTGTGTATTCCATATCAACCTTAGATTTCCCAGGGTGCGACGAATATCCCTATCCTGGTGACGGCGGCGCTCCTGACGCCAAGCGGGTTGCCGCTCATTCTTTCTTACTTACACATATTTACTTTTACTCATTAATACACCGTAATCATGGGTTTCTCTAGCTACTTTAAAGCTCAGAAGCCTGAGCCCAACAAGAAACCAGCGAACAAGCCTTCGACTGTCGTGGCCACCGAGAAACATTCAAGCCTTCCCGCAGGTCAAAATGATTTCGAGCTCCAAGTACCAACACCAAACTTCGGCTCCTCGAGGAACTCGCTCTCAGGTGGGAGCTCCATGTTTCTGGACGATATCAAACATGAGGTCATGGTCAACTATTTGTATCAGCAACAATGCTCGCATCTATGGGTGGCCGATGGTTCTGGTGAGGTTGAGGGTGTTCTGCTACGCAAATCACGAGGAAACTACATGGCGTGCCCTCCTAGACTAGCCGACTCTGCCTTTGCCATGGCCTGTGCCACACTTAATGTTCAGGTATGTTGTGGTCTGTATGATGGCCATACCGTCCAGGCTGACCCTTTCCTAGTGTGCGATGACAGTTAATTCGCGCGTCATCAAAACTTTCTTGAACTGGTCACCGGATGCTGTTGACGTGCCGTTAATGAATGGTCTGCGCGTTCAAATCTTGCCGACTATCGATGACTTGCCGAGGGCGCGAAAGCATCAGTTCGCTGCCTTCGTGGCCTCGGAAGCCCTTCTAGTAGTATGGGATGATGATGCGCTCCACCTAGTCCAGCGCGCCCAAGCCATTGAGTCGGAGCTGATGGAGCTGGTTTGGCAAACCGGTGAGGAGGAGGAGGAAGAAACGGAGAAGAAGCAGAACTTCACATTCACGGAAGCGGAAATCGATGAAGAGAGCGGCCAAATCATACCCGAGAAACGTCCCGTTCACATGCAGAATACCTACCTCGTATCCATCGTTCTTATCCTTATCGTCACCTCTCTGGGTGCAGCAGCACGTCAGCTCGCCATTGAAGTGTCTGTTGATGGCAGTTATACTCGTCTGGCTCTAATCCTTCTAGCCCCCGTTCAGATCTTCTTCACCCTGTTCTTTGCTCAGGTTATTGTCGGTTGTCTCGCCCAGATTTTCGGTCCCATTCGACAGCTCACTATCAACTCCAAGTTTTATTCGGCTCGACCTCCCCCGAGATTGCAAAGCACGATTCTGCCGCATATTACAGTGCAGTGTCCTGTGTACAAAGAGGGTCTCGGTGCTGTCATCGTTCCGACTGTGCGATCTTTGAAGCAGGCTATTAGCACTTATGAACTGCAAGGCGGTTCTGCCAACGTGTTCATCAATGATGATGGTCTTCAGCTGATCCCCGAAGAGGAGCGACGTGCTCGTATCGAGTTCTATGCTGATCATTCCATCGGCTGGGTTGCCCGTCCCAAGCATGGCGAGAATGGATTCTTGCGCCGTGGCAAATTCAAGAAGGCTTCTAACATGAACTTTGCTCTCATGATCTCATGCAAGGTGGAGGAGAAGCTCGCTCAGTATAACCGCGGACCTGAGTGGTCTCAGGCGGATGAAGCCATCGCTTATGAGAAAGCTCTTAAGGAAGTTCTCGAAGAGGACGGAAGGGCATGGGCTGACGGCAACATTCGTGTCGGTGACTACATCCTCATCAGTAAGCGATATCGCCCCCAATCTCATAGAGGTTTACTAACACTTTCCCTAGTTGATTCTGATACCCGTGTGCCATCTGACTGTCTTTTGGATGCCGTGTCTGAGATGGAGCAATCCCCGGATGTCGGTATTATGCAGTTCTCGTCTGGTGTCATGCAAGTCGTTCATACGTATTTCGAGAACGGTATCACTTTCTTCACTAACCTCATCTACACTGCTATCCGATATACCGTTTCCAATGGTGACGTTGCTCCTTTTGTCGGTCACAACGCGATTCTTCGATGGAGTGCTATCCAGCAAGTCTCATACGAGGATGAGGATGGTTACGAGAAGTTTTGGTCCGAGTCTCACGTGTCTGAAGATTTCGATATGTCTCTGCGTCTGCAGTGCAACGGCTACATTATTCGCTTGGCTGCGTGGGCTGGTGAAGGCTTCAAGGAGGGTGTGTCGCTTACAGTGTACGATGAGTTGGCTCGATGGGAAAAGTACGCGTACGGCTGCAACGAGCTTCTGTTCCATCCTATTCGCATGTGGATCTGGAAGGGCCCATTCACGCCTCTGTTCCGTCGCTTCTTGTTCTCCAACATCCGTTTCACCTCTAAGATCACAGTCATTTCATACATTGGAACCTATTACGCTATTGGTGCTGCATGGATTCTGACATCGGTCAACTACTTTTTGATGGGCTGGTTCAACGGGTATCTGGACAAGTACTACGTCGACTCGTGGCAAGTTTGGTTCTCTATCATCATCGTCTTCAACGGTCTTGGAAACGTCGCTCTTGCTATCATGCGGTATCGTGTTGGTGAGAGAGGCTTGTTGTACGCTCTCTACGAAAACTTCAAGTGGACATTCCTCCTCGCCATATTCTTGGGTGGTCTCTCTCTGCACGTCAGCCAGGCCATTCTTGCTCACATGTTTGAGATCAACATGACTTGGGGTGCCACCTCTAAGGAGGCTGAATTCTCCAACTTTTTCATCGAAGTTCCTAAGGTCCTCAAGAGTGTAAGTCGAACTCATTCCCCCTATGAGTTTCTATTCTTAGGGATAGATACTAATTTTGATTTTCCCACAGTTCAAATACTCTATAGCATTTTCGCTGTTTTTCATTGTCGCTATCGTCATCCTGGCTGTTGCACCGTTCGTACCTCTGGATTGGCGTATCACAGATTTCGTGGCTATTCTTCCAATGGCGACGGTGGCGACGAGCCATCTGTTGCTTCCCATTGCCCTCAACCCCGCTCTCATGACCTTCTCATGGTAAAGGGCCATCGTTTTCTCGAGGCTTAATAGCATTAATATTCATTACTATCATTCACTCTCCCATATCCCCACATATGTGCACATTCATATATATAAGGTATATACACACTTTCACACCATATACTACAACAATGACATGAAGGAGTCGGGCTTTTCGTGACATTCCAGGTCTCCTTTGGACGCCTGTTGGGTTTTATAGACTGGGATGGAGTTTGGATACATGAGGCATCAGATGAGAGATGTCTGCTGCATATTGAATTATGTTTCTGCTCTTCAAGGGAAAGTAAGTGTCGGGTGAAGTTGAACCGGAAGATGTTTTGTATCCGAGGAGTAGGAGGATAATAGGGATTTCAAACCGCAACGCAGCGTCATATCTGGAAAGCATATGCATTATGTTAGATGATATACCCATACTCTACCTAAATATGTAATCATGAATTACCTAATCTTGCAAATACTCTGTCGTGAATAGCTCGTGTGTCGGCGAAATCTAGTTCGAGAATAAAAATCATGATACGTTTGTTACTCCAAGACTTCTAAGCCACACGGGTAGACTAGGATAGATCTCTATCCCGATGTTGATAGCTTTAGTCAGGTGTCGGGCTAGTGATTTAGCGCAGATCAGCGGGTTAGATATATGGCTAATTGCTGGGATTCTCAGGATTCCCGCATCTAGATAGATAGCGCTAATTTCTTTTTATCAGGGGTAATAGGATCTACACTACATCACTGACATTAATTTAACACCTCATTGATATACGCATCTGCAGTATATCACAGTGATGCCACTATTTTATATACCCTACTTTTGGGCGTCGCAAAGAAATTGGTACCGGCATCATCGTGTCGATCATGGCAATGTGCCACAGAATGGAATTCACTGACAAATGAGGGGAGTCTGGGGTAAGGTCCAAGAAGTCTGAGCGGCCACTGGCCAATGCTGGGCAATCTTAGCAACTTTCGAGCACCAATTGGATCCCCCTCTCCGGCAAAGGCGGTTCCATACAGCGTGGTGATTGGCCCTCTGAAATTCTGAAATTCGACACCTACCCAGATAGGACGCCCAGCCCCCTTTATACTACCTCGCTACTCTATGCCATATCACCTGAATCAAAGGGTACCTGCAGTAGCGCGCCACGCCTCCTCTGGACTCCTTCTTTTTCGGCTACACAGTCACACCCGTCGCTCTCCATCTGTCTCGACGTCCCGTTTCGAGTCGGACCAGGGTGTCTCTACAAGTTGTAGTTGTGTTTGTGCTTCGTCCTCTCATTAATCCAGCGCACGCTTCGTCATTCCTTCATACCAACACATTAGCCCCTTCCTAGTACAACAGTCGATCCGGCATCATCCTTTGTTTGATTGTATCAAACACGCCATCGCTCGTTCGAGCGCCGTACTCGGTTCAGAACCACATACACTCGTCACAGTCTTTATTGCTGTCGCCGCTACAGCCATACCCTCATTGAACTATAATCCGTCACCGTCTTGTCAACGCGACAGCATCGTGTCCTTGAAGGACCGTCTATAGCCAGACACACGCCAAATCACCCCGTCTAATCGCACGAACAAGTCTCGTCGAACGTCACTCATTTTAACATTATACCTTCAAGAAATCCTTACTCGCCTGCACAAGAATATCGACGTCTCCGAGCCTGCTGAACCTCAATTCTGTCGACATCGGATTATGCATTCTAAATATCGATAATCATCCCGGCTTATCTACTCGAGTAGAACGTCTGTTTCGTAGCGGCCGACAAGCCTGCGTACTACCGCCATCATTGAACAAGGCTAGGACCATCCGTTGGCTATCGGTTGAGCAGTCTTGGCCCAGTGTCTTCCATTATACTCGATCATTAAACCAGCCACACACATCATGTTACCGCGTCCAAGATCCATCCCGGCGCTGGCGCTGTTGGCCTCGGCCCTCATTTCTTCCGCCTCGGCCCAGCTAACCACCAAATGTAACCCCATGGAGAAAACTTGCCCACCCGATCCCGGCTTCGGAACCGCCCATACCTTCTACTTTAACAGCACACCCCCCGAAGACGTTTTCACGTCCGAGGCAAACGGAATTAAGTTTAACGAAAAGGATGGCGCCGTATTCACCATATCGGACCGGGGGCACTCTGCTACTCTTGCCTCTAACTTTTACTTCTTCTTTGGTCGGACCGAGGTTTTGATGAAGGCCGCTCGGGGACAGGGTATCATTAGCTCAATCGTATGGGGTTCTGACACGCTTGATGAAGTCGATTGGGAGTTTAAAGGCGGCAACGAGACTTGGGTTTTTTCTAACTATTTTGGAAAGGGCAATACGAACGTCACTGGCACTGGAGGAGACCACCCTGTGTCAGGAAGCATCTATGATTTGCACAACTACACATCCGTATGGACCAAGGATACGCTGGAGTGGCACTTAGATGGCCAGCTAATTCGCACTCTCCATGCCAAGGATGCAAACAACACCTTCAACTTCCCACAAACCCCCATGACACTCAGGCTCGGCAGCTGGGTCGGCGGTGATACCGAAACCCAAGCTCCCGGTACAGTTGAATGGGCTGGTGGTCCGACTGACTACTCTCAGGGCCCTTTCCACATGTATGTCCAGAGCGCGCATGTCGAGGATTACTCCTCCGGAAAGGAATATACATACACTGACAAATTGGGCTCGTGGCAAAGTATCAAGGTCACAGAGTAAGGCTCTTACCATGTCATGTTTCTGGTGTCTTTGTTTATCTAACCAGAAAACAGGGGTAACTCGACTGCCGCGGAGATCGTCAATAAGCCACCAGAGAAGTCACTCTCAGAGAAGTGGGCTGAACTTCCCGAGGGTACCAAAATCGGTATCTACGCTGCGGCTGGCTCCGTCGGTGGTATACTCTTCATCGCACTTGCAATCTACTACTTCAAACAGCGGCGCCAGGGTCAGAAAGAAGCCGCCTTGGCTGCGAGGATGCACGAGGAGGAGCGAGTTGAGCTTGAGCGGTTCAAGAGAGAAGGTAGAAATCCTGATGATCTCAAGTTCGACGGTACAGAGTATGCGGGCGCTGCTGGAAAAGGGGGCATGATAAGTTCATACGCCCCTATCTCAGACTCGCCTCCAGGAAGCTCGGCTGGCCCACCAGAGAAAACTTGGGACCCGACAGGATCTGATGGTATGCCCTTGCTTTCCTCACACAACAACGGCCCTGCATCACCTGGTCTTCCACAAAGCCCCGGATTACCCCCCGCGTATCCGCTACCATCATCACCTATCAACCGAGGGTTTTCAGCCTCACCACACGCACCCTCGAGAATGGGATCCACCGGCCCCGGCAGAATGAATAGTCCAGGGCCAGGCTCTCCTCAGACCCGCAGTCCAGGGTCCCCAGCGCCTCATGACATGTACGGGATGTCAAGAATCAACAGTCCTGGTCCCGCGCAGTTGAACCGTGGGCCGGGCTCCCCAGGTCCTCAGGGTGGCTATGGAAGCAACAACGGCGGCTACTGGAACAACGGTGGTGCCAGGTAGTGTGTTCAAGGTCCTTTGTCAGG
Organism: Xylaria sp. BCC 1067; assembly: GCA_005188305.1. Taxonomy (NCBI): domain Eukaryota; kingdom Fungi; phylum Ascomycota; class Sordariomycetes; order Xylariales; family Xylariaceae; genus Xylaria; species Xylaria sp. BCC 1067. The sequence continues at coordinate 5,233,456 of SSCS01000001.1, forward strand.
GGTGAGATGAGAAGCCCAAAACTTTTCGATCAGATGGGGAAATACATGCGATCGAACTCGCATTTTACAAGGCGTTGGTTAAGTTTGGGGGTATTATAGACGCCTTGCTTTGGGGTTAGGGGTATGCCCACCTCGGTAGTTGTGCTCAGTTTTTGTTTGTACTCTTGCGGGTGTACGACTGTTTTATATATAGCATTTGTTTCTTTTATTTCCGAGAGTAAGCTAGGTGGGTTGGTAAATCAGCCATAGTTTGATACCTACGTATGCAGCCACGCAGCGCAAGATACCCACCCGTTCAACCATCTCCTTGTTTTCTGATGGTTACTTGACAACTTTCTTAGTAGTTTCATTTTAATATATTTATTGACAGCGCTGCTTTTGTTATACTGCATTGTATTTTTTGTGTCTGCGTTGAAACTGGAACTTCGTTGTGACCCGGTTATTCGAAGGGTATAGGATGTGAGCTCACTTGTTCATAAAAGCCGAACTTGGTTCCCTGGCATTGAATTAATAGTTAAAGTATCTTAGCAGCAACATGGTAGAAATTTATGTACCTATTTGCCTCTATGTGTGTGGGCTATCTGTATGTAGGGACTGCATTAGTACGCACATGGATGGCTCCATGTGTCCGCCACGTGCGCATCTGCAGACCGACGAGCGTGGGATTAACACGACCCAGGCTGACTGCTCGGTTCGCTATACTTACACCACATATCATTGAAAATCCAGTCAACTAGTGTCCGTCACAATTCCTACCCTAATTCATGCTTTACGTGGGCATAGTATTGCATACGTCGTAGCTCATACCTTTTAAGACATTAGGTTGTAGCTACTCCTACTCATGAGTGCTATAGAGCTGATTAACGAGGGCACCTATGATGTATTTGAAGAGCCCTCTAATTCATATGCAGCTCGGACTTCCATACACGCTTCGCCTGTAATATTTATTCGCTTAAGCTGTCTTCATTTGGTTGGCAAACCTGAGACAACAGGGATACAAGTTCCCAGATTGCGGTTGGGCCGCAAGGTATGATTGAAGTTCCTGCTGCCATGCTCTTGGCCCCCGTTCTACTAAACTGATCTACAGTAAGCGCCGTGAAGATATACGTATGCCAGAGCCTATTTTAACCTCGCGGGTCACATAGACCGACTTTAGATTTAGAAGCAAGAACAACAGCTACAGTAATTTTTCTTGAGTCAAATATCCCACTAGCCAATCCGTTAACGTTTCCGCCAGTTTTTGCTACTACACCTGAACGTCGATCGATACATATTATTTTGTGACTATACAACAGCACATCGTTGAGTCTAAACTTAAACCTTTGATAACATCCCCGCCAGGTTCCTATTGCCTAGTGAACTCTATTAATTCGTTGCTTGGATCAATATATATATATATATATATACTAATATTGCTATTTATACTGATAAAAAGACTATGACATATCCCAAACTCTACACAGCCCATGTAAAATTACCGGTATAGAGAGACACAAATAATCATGACCCAATTCTTAACAAATTCCCAGTGAACATCTACCTCCATATCGCATGCTTCTAGAAGACCTATTGGCACGAAACCCATAGCCAACTTATTCCAAGCATATAAAATATACCAGCATACATATCTAACTACCTCCCATGTGTATTTACAAACTTATTCTCTCAACAATGTTAGTCCTAATAGAACCAGGAGATGCAAAACAAAACTGGAGTAGGTTGTAATCGAAGCTAAAAAAAACAAAACAAAAAACAGCCAACTTGCCACCCTTTGGCAATGACCGGTCCTATCTCATCGACGGGAAACTGACCGTGCGGGTTTATCGTCTGCTCGCTAGCGACAGAACAGCCTATCATGCTACCTTCCAGCTCTCCAGTCGTCGAAATATGGCCTGCCTATCTCTCCAATTCACTAATTACTAATGCACGGTGAATATACCGAAGATGGCACGGCGAATCCGGTTGCTGAGGACACGATAAAGAACGGCCTTCTGAGACCTAGCTGAGCGCGAGGAAACCAGAGCCACAAGAGCTACGACCATGGTGCCAGGACAACCAGTATGATAGATGCTAGCGCTATTCCTTCCTACCCCTCCTTTGTGTTTCAAAGTGCCACTCACGTGCCTCCTGAATTCCTTATATGCTTCTGTTTGTTGCTGAATGAAACGACTGACGGATGACAATAAGATGCTGACTAAAGCTTGCTAGCCTGTCAACCTGGTAGGGACCACCATCCTTGGTATTGGCCTCGACCTAGCAGGGAGGCCTACAATAGTGATACAGGAGAGAGCGAATGATTGTGAAGGCGCCACGAGGGATAAGGCGAGATGTCCGATAGGTTTATAGTTGCTTGTTTGCTAATATGCCTACGCATTTCGAGGGTTTGTGATGAGTAGTGAGTGGAGTGCCCCGCTAGCTTGGTGGGTGGTGTTTCTCGCTAGGGTATGCCCCTCGTAAATAATCCTCAATCACCATAAAAAGATGAATGGAAATGGTTTTTGGACAGTCACTTATACAAACAATATTATATTTTACAATATGCCGTGCAACACGTCAACGTCGCTCTGCTGCGTTTATTCTAGTATGCGTAGCAGTATACGGTAATGCTTGGTACAATCGCCAAGAGCTTAGCTGCGGGTGAGCAAAAGCCCCTTTCTTGGGTGGCGCCATGGATTCCCTAATGGGGCTGGGCTGGGGGCATCCTTACTTTATCTTTGCTTTCCCCTGGCGATCGGAGAAGCCCAAGATAATAATTGGACAAGCTGAATATTGGGGATGTCATCTCGCAGCATCAGTCAATAGGACGCAGAGGTTTAGGAGCCCCGGGACTTAAGAATATGGTGCATAACTGCGGCTTGAGGCTGTTTGTCTCAATTCTCAACCTATTGTATAACGTATCCAAGTACCAGCTAATTGGATAATGGCAATCACGACGAGATCGGCAGACGTGGAAATGAATCAAGAGGTAGCGCAAAACTAAAAGCGCCTTGGCACCAAAGCTTGGTCAGAAAAGAAATGAGACGCCGTTCTTAGCTCCAATGATACGTCTAAGACGGATACCTACTCTATCTTTTCCTATCTATTTTGCCAACATTATGATCATTTAACAAGGTGGCGTATGCCGTACATGAGGTACGGCTCACATTCCTTGTCTTGTCTTATGGGATAGTTACCTGTTTCCTGCCGCGTTCGTTTGCGTGTTCTCACCCAGCCTATGCCTATGTCAAACAACCCGGCTGGCTAGCATGAAGCTACCCCAGGCAGATCCACGAACGGCCCAGTATGCTGGTCAGAATCGTGGCCAATGATGACGCTTCCGACGAAGCATGGATCCTGGTAGGTAGCGATAAGCAGCCACCTACCTAATTCGGATAATAGATGTGCGTGCTCTTCTTCCGCGAAGGCGCAAACCCAACAGTAGAAAAGGCCTAAAAGGCCGTGTCTTAGCATCCCAATGATGTCTTCTCTCTTACTGGCTCCTCTTCACTCTTTTGGGAGACAGCAAATCGTCCTTGGTCACTCGCTATGAAGTTCTCTGCTATTTGCGCAGCCGCGCTCGCTGCGGCTGTTGACATAGTATCTGCCCAGACTCCCACCGAGCCATGTGCGATAGTGAGCTCTGCCTGGGCAGCCCAGAGATCTGCGACAGCTACTCCTACTATTCAGGCGAGCATCGCACATGACTGCCTCAACTCCGTCCCCATCTATAAGGAGGGAGCACTTCGGTATATCGAGTCAATGAAGCCCTACGTGGAATGGCAGTCAGACACGATATTTAAGAAGCACCCTCCCCCTGGATATTTTTACCCTCCTCATGACATTTGGGGCGTCATAGAGGAGCTGAAGGCGGATATCGCAGCAGACAAGTATACTAGCGAGTATGCTTGGCAGCAGGACTTATACGTTAAGGTGTTCGGGCCTGCCCATGATGGGCACTTCGTGAGCTATCCCGATGTCCTGACCAATGCCCTCGAGTGGCAGCGTCCTTATGCTCTGGTCTCTATTAGTGACAAGCCAGACGGCTCTGCTCCTGAGATTAAGGTGTACAGTGATGTGATCTCGTCGCCGGACACTGCGTCCATTGTAAAGAAGATCAACGGGAAGGACGCCGAGAAATTCCTGAGCGAGTTGATCTTTGCCGTTTCCGGTAACCAGGATAAAGACGCTGCATACAACTCCCTCTTCTACGAAAAGGCCTATGAGGCTGAGATTAATTCCCAAGGCTACTTCCACAACGGTGGTCGAACTCGGTATGTGTCCGATTCTACTTAATTTGAATAAGACACAATCATTGACATTGCAATAGTTATGTGTATCCCGGCAGCACCACAACCTTCACATTCGCCAATGGAACGTCATTGAAATTCGACAACCAGGCTCGTATTAAGGGTGACTGGTCTGGTGTTGTCGATGGACCTTCGTATTTCGCGAGGTTTGCCCCTGGTGCCAACGGCACTGCCCGTACTGCGGAGACAACTGCTACTCCCACCCCTACGCCAACACCGGCTGCAAAGGCTGTGCCTGGGTATCCCGAGCCAGTGATTGTGTCCAGCGATGGCGTGATCTCGGGCTATTTTCTTCAGGGCGAAGGCTTTGAGGATACCGCTGTGCTTGCTGCGCTGTCATTTTCTCCTGACGACGTTGTAGAGTTTCAACGGGTAGCACAGGACTTCTTCGCAGCTGCTAAGAAGGCTGGAAAGAAGAACCTTGTTGTTGACGTCTCCGTCAATGGCGGCGGCTACATTTTCTCGGGATATGATCTCTTCCGTCAACTCTTCCCAGATATTGTCCAAGAAGGCTTAGGCCGATGGAGGGCGAATCCCGGTTTCAACGCCATCTCGGAAGTATACTCCGCCAACTCAGCTAATTTCGATCCGGAAACCGCACCCGAAGACATCATCTATCAGTACGAGTCAACATACAATTGGCGTTACGACATTGATGAGTCGAACAAGCACTTTACTTCGTTTGAAGATAAGTTTGGCCCGAAGGAGTTCCTCGGCGACAAGTTCACAGACGTCATGCAGTGGGATTTCAACGATCCTCTGAACACCATCAACTCCACCTTCGGCTTCGGTACTGACATCACGGGCTACCGCAGCCGAGCCAACTTTACGCGTCCATTTGCCGCTCCCGAGAACATCGTTATCCTACTTGACGGCTACTGTGCGTCTACGTGCACGCTGTTCTCGCAGTTTATGGTCCACGACGCCGGCGTGAAGACGATTGCTCTAGGTGGACGGCCTTCGAAGAAGGGCCTCATCCAAGGTGTTGGTGGAGTCAAGGGCTCGCAGAGCTATGGATATGCCGACGTCCTCGCAAACGTGCAACAGGCCATCGCGTATACTAACGATTCCGAAATCATTAAGACACTGAGTGCTTATGACACATATGTGTTGGAGCGTAACCAAGTCTCCAATCTCAACGTGAAGGACGAGATTCTCCGATCGAATCTGGACGATGGTGTGCCTGCGCAGTTCGTGGCCGAGTACTCCGACTGTCGGTTGTGGTGGACCGAGGCCATGCTCAAGGACGTCTCCGCCATCTGGAAAGCTGCCGCCTCGGCCGCGTTCAAGGGTGGCAAGTGTGCTTACGGCGGCATCGCTGCGCCTCCAGCGAACCCCCCGTGCCCCTCTAAGTCCAAGAGATCTGTCACAGCCCCGGCTCCATTCGGAAGACCACGGTTCCCCATCCCTGTCCCGCCTACTGTTAAGCGCACCACATCCAAGCGCGACTTGAGCGAGAAGCATTCCATGTTCATGGCCAACCAGTTCATGAAGGTCATTGACTAAAGGAGCAAGCACAATGTAAAGCAATGTCTGTATAAGTGATAGTATTCTTGGGTAGTGTACATTACAATGAATTCCCAAGGTGTACTAAGTATCATCTAAGAGAGCAATAGGACATAGGAATACAAAAATTTTACCCACTTCCTCTCAGCCCCTATCCTCCAATGAACTGGCCTCTTCCCAGGATACCATCCTCTAGACAAGAATCCTCTTCTATCAGAATTACTCTTTAGGGGATGCCTTTTCTTGCTTGCTCCAGGTTGCTGCCATGACTACGGAGTCGTCATTGCGTATTACCCGTGATCTCAAAGGATTTGCTCCCAGTGGCGCCAACACAGCATCCATGTAAGGCACGCAACAGTCGATGCTAGGATACTGGTCCGGACGCATGAATGTTTTAGCTCGCCAAGCCTGTCACTCCCTGGCCTCCCGGACGCGGTCCTCGGAAATCTTCACCCACTCGGTCACTATAGTGCCAGGCAAGCATGTCTGTGCCTCACTAGCCGAGGGTTGGGTCTCCATGAGCCCTGTGGAGCATGCCACGAAGAGACCCCCGTAGCGAAGAGGCATCATACGCTTCTAGAGGTCATCGATGTTAGGGGGTGTTCCTAGGGGCGGGCCACGTCGGGTAGCAGATATGATACTCAGTGCATGCTCTGTACAGGTGATGACGACGCCTACGTCTAGCATCGTCTCGTGGTCAATCTTCAGCTCGGCCTCGGCGAAGCTGTCGATAGCTGCGCGATGCGCCTAGATGGAGCCGCTCTGGCAGCGCTCTATTCGATTCACTCTAGATCACGCTAGAAAACAAAAGATCCGTTTTCAAGACCTGAGAGTGTTGACATACGCCATATGCGGAAGTACGGTCCGAAGGGCTTGGAAGATAGAACTGGGTAGCTATACTTTCGTACTACAACTGATACCTCGTTAAAGTGCCCAGTGTGGGTTTCTCGTAGTCAAGGTCTACTTACTATCCCGTGCTTCGATAGGGTTGCCAAGAACAAAACGAGGCATATTTCAGCCGCCCTACGTGTGATCATGCGAGCATTTAAGCAGCCAGCCGCCAGTGAACTTGTGGGATTGACGGTTACTAAGCCGAATACAATGATGGCAGTTCTCTTGCCCTCGAAACCGCTGTCTTGTGACAATACTAGCTATATGAGTGGTTGTCCTCAAATTGCTCTATTATATTGAGCTCTAGTATTGGGGGTTAGAGTCTAGAACCTGTCGCTACCAAGACGACATCGCGAGTCTCCTCCCCAGCCTGCTTCCCATCTTGCTGGAGTGTCATTAGTCCCTGTCCCACCCATATTCAGCACGCAGCTGAAAGCCTTGGTACGCAAGCGCACGTGGTGGTTTAGTTCGAGTTGGTCCGCAGACCCGTGTATGTACAGCAGCACCCATCGGTCTCCGAAGTACCTATTCTCCGTAGAGGGCAGGATCTGATGGAAAACTGCTGAAGCTGACAATTCCACCGCACGAGTTCAAAACGACGCCGTCGTAGATTAGCGACAACAAATTTCCCCGAGTGTCTCGGGACCAGGCCAATAGACCCATTGGCAGCCTATTCCCGGGTGGGACTTGACTACTATAACCCCGAAACCTTCGGCGCGATATTCCTTGAGCAACCCCAGGCCCCTAAATCCTGTCCGATATCGTCACTACAGAACATTGTCTTGACCGCTTCTCCGACTCCATCATGACGAGGATGAGTGAGTGTGACAGTAGATCATGTGTATGATCGGTCGTGCAGGAAATCCGCCCTATCTGCCCCGCCCTGCGATGGAACATACCTGGACAAACACTACAACAACGTCGAACCAAGACGAGGAATTGAAGGTTACTGCAACTCCCAATGAAACAGCGAGGCTTGAAATGGCCTCCACCTCCAACTGTCACTCGCTTCTTGGCCTCACTGTCCATGATCGAAGGACTAGACGAAATGCAGCAAAACGCAGGGTAGTGTGGATTTGTCAATCGATACAATATACGTTGCTATAGACTAGGACCGTCTTTTCGCGAAGGACCTACAAACCATTTTTTTTTCTTTTCTATAAACAGGTAAAAATAATACGACTCCTCTAAATAATGTGACCTGGTGGTTTGGAGTTGGATGTTGTAGTGCTTGGCGCTGACCAGTGTCCTACGATTCCCTTCCTTGCCTCCAAACCTTCATGCATATGGTTTGTTGCACGATTGCGGCGTAGCTGCACGAGCCAGTAGGGCTCAAGCGTCAGGCATCACACGATATCGATCATGGCCAACAGTAACGATGATGGAGTTGAGCTTCAACGTGGCACTGGTGGCGTGGCCCTCGGATTTTGCTCGCTTTACGTAGCAAAACAAAATAGCTTGCTATTAATCGATAATGATGCTAGCTATAATGACAATGACGGCCCTAGCGCTATGCATTCATTACACGTCGTGAAGCTTCCCTGCATTGCATGCCTTATGTGCCGGAATAAAAATAAAAGGATTTTCTGTGCATCAGGCTAGGTAGATGCACGGGGTTTGGATGATAGGTAGGTTGCATTACGGTCCAGGATGCAATGCAACCTTCACTGGAATAAATATACTATTAGTGCCGGATGTCGTGCAGAATATTGGCTGTGTAACGCCCGAGTTCATCTTTACGCAAGATCTGATCACCCCATTCCCCCGAGGTTATGATCTTAACCTACTGTACATGATAGACTGCCTATGCATAGGTATTGACCGCCTGAAGCAAGTATGTCTTGGGCCTGGAGAAGTATCGCCGAAATCACTGCATATGATAGATTCACTGCCCCATCACTAGTGACTCAAAACCATGTTTATTCATTCTCTTGACGCCGTGTATGTCTCGGATCCCGTTTGCCTACACACACAGGTAGAGGTTACAGAAGAGGTCCACTATAAGTAAGGAAGAGAGAAACCATCCTGCGCGAGCACGCAGCAGCGCTTACTATCTAACTTGATGCTAGATGCTGGCTTAAAGATGTCGGATACGTAATTCGTCTGCGTAGAGTGGAGCGGGCCGAGACTAGGAATCCTAAGACCCGGCTTGGTGTTAAAAATGACTGCCGGGGGCGAAGCCGTACCTAGGATAAGAGGTTCGGGGTAAATAAGCCGAGACATGACCATAGCTTGGACCCATTTAGAGTAATATCCTGCGGTCTAAGCGTCCAGGACAAAGCCCGGTCCTTACTCGGCCGGCACTTACCTAGGTAATTATCTCCGTTCCTCGATGTCACTTGTTCGATATTGATAGGGATTATCTCGTGTTGCTGACATTTTGTCAGGGTGTTGCCGGCAATGAGGCTGCAGGGTCAGGGTTGTCCCAGCCCGACATACTAGTAGTATACACTACGCACGGCATAACACGGTAGCATTTCTAATTTCCCGCCCGCAAGAGTTGTTACCGGCTGTCTCGATTAATCTCAGTTATCGTAGATTACCCTAAACATGGTATGATAGCATACTACCTATCCTGGTAGCATTCCCTGCGGTAAGTCATATAAGTTCCGACAGAAGAACGAAAAGAAAAGGCCTCAACGAGGCATAGTGCGGTCGAAAGGGAAGGGGATACCCAGGTACTTTGCTTTGTTCTGGGCGCATAACCGTTAAAGTATTATAGCAAACCTGGCATCTGCACACGTGCGGGAATAGAGAAAAGAACCACACCATTATTACTGTAGGGCTTGGTCTAACTCGATTTTGTGTAAGGCGCCAAGCCTTTCGTCTCATCAAGACGAACCACACAACATTCTTAGTGTGCCCAACGGCTAGACTAGCAATGCTGGTGGTGACCACCACGGAACACACCAAGTTTCGTGTATTAGCTCCCTAGTAGCTGAGACTTGCCCTGAGCCGGACGGCAAGCGCCGTTGTTCGTCGACAAGACTCTTAGGCTCCATCGACTGTACTTTTAAGTGATGACTCGCGCGCAGATCCCGATGTCCACTTTCCGCCTGCCCCAGGACACTAGTAAAGGAGTAGGATAGTCGGATAGTCGGATACTGGACATGGGATGCACGAACCGCCTCACAGCCGCAAAGCCAGTACACTAGGTATATACTTAGTTTAGATGCACGTCTGATGCCGTCGCAGGAAGGATCCGTCATCTGCCCGCGCGGTGAGCCCAATCACGACACGCTGGATGATCGCTCCCTCACTAAGGGTCGCTCGTGGTGTGTGCGACTGCGACTACAACTGCACGAATCGTAGGTACCACTAGGTGAGGACCCAATTCAGCCCAATATGGACCCTGGGGTCCTCGGCCTATTAGCATTATTATTAGTATTATAATTATTACTTGAGGGCGAAGAAGAATGCTCTGCAGTAGGAGGTGATGCAGACCTTCCGACGAGCTCACACTTATGCAGCGCACTTACACATCCATTGCTTGCTATTGCCACCACGATATAATACATTTACACCTGCATATAAGGTGAGGAATAAACGAGGGAACCTACATACGTACGACAGACACCGTCGCCCATAGACAAGTCCTCTCTTGCAGGAAGATATACGCAAGTAAGATTCGGACCCAGCCGTCGTCGTAGGCAACTCGGCCTCACTCTGGGGGTTGTCCTCGCTTGGAGGGTTCGATCTTCTAATAGCGCCTTGCCTGTCTCCTAGTCTACTTCTATCGGTATCATACCAGGTACCCGATGCGTGCGCTGGCGGGTCAAGGCGAATGTCAACGGAGCGACGGGCGGGAACCTCTCTCGAATACGCACAGCATAAGCTAATCGAACCATACGCCACCAGCGATGGAACAGGTGTCAGCTCTTTCACTCTTCTTCGTTCGGCTTATTACAGATGCACCTCCCCTAAGAAGAAGAGAAAAACTCAACCAGGACACCTTTCTTTAAGTTTGGCGTGGCGCCATCAACGACTTCAATTTATAGGTGTACAGACACCCTAGATAAGAGGGCAACGGAGGATCACTTCTTGGCAAAAGGTGAGTATATCGGTGGTTCGAGCGATGTATACACACGTTCCTAAATGGCACACCTTCGCAGAAACCATCCGCCCCAACTGACAGGGGCAATTCAGGCTCCGGCCCAGGTTCAATGGCAGACGAGCCGCCATACATCGAGGCCTTCGGCCATAAGTATCACCATTCTGGCCGGATATTTGTGCCCTTCGATGAGAAGGAACAACAGCGCATGGAGGTCCAACACAAGCTGTATAGGCAGTGCTTAAACGGTGCGCTCACGGCGACACGAATCCCCTTGAATGTGAAGAACATCTTGGATCTTGGGAGCGGAACAGGGCTTTGGCCCCTAGAGATGGCCGCCAGATACCCGCAGGCCAACATTCTCGGCATCGACATATCCCGGATTCAGAAGACAACCGCGGTTCCACCCAACGTAAAGTTCGCCATCGACAATGTCGAGAACCCATGGCCCATATCGGCGGGCTCCATAGACTTCCTGCATATTCGCGGTCTGGCCGGAGGTGTCACCGATTGGCCGTCCCTATTCAAGCAGGCTTACGAAAAGCTCAAGCCCGGCGGGCTCCTGGAATGGAGCGAGCAGGCCATCCAGATCTTCGATTTCGATGGCAAATTTGGCGATGCCGAGCTATGTCCCGAGTTCCTGAAATTGTGGCGTGACCTCGGCAAAGAAAACAATATCGACTTCACTCCCTCACCTAACGGACCAGTCTGGCTCGTAGAGGCTGGCTTTGAGAATATAGCTCAACGGACGGAGATTTTGCCACTGGGGAACTGGGCGCAGGATGAGAGTTTACGAAATCGACAAACCCTCATGAATTCCATTTCCAATGAGCACTTTGGTATGTTCAGCGCCTTCTGGTCTCACACTATTTTTGATGTCCGTCCCGCAGACTTGACTAACATTTCAACTAGAAAATCATTGCGGGCTCTTATTCACGAACTGTGGATGGACAAAAGAAAAATTTGACGAGGTAGCGCCCACCTTCTTTAGCGACATTCGCGCCGAGTCCCAGAAACCTTATACCATGCTGTAAGAAACGCCTTTCCATAGCTACCCCTGTTTAATCTATAATTTATTCAGTTGAACTTACATGATATCGCTAGAGTCTTTACTACAGCTAGAAAGCCCCGCCTGGAAGAAGACCAATAAATGCCCTATTTTCAGCCACAACGGCAAGTATGGAGGCGGATTTTTTTGATATACACGAAACTTGACTCCGCATATCCGTTCTTCGACAACACCATTCTGCTCTAGATTTTGGGGGGAATATCTTCGGTTACTTCGGTACACTGTACTCTAGATTAAGCCTGATGCAAGAAAATTCTACCCGGTGGTGCCGTGAGCACACCCACTACCACACATAACCAACTGCCCGAACCCCTACCCAAACCTCTTCGAATACACAATCGTCGACCTACACACCTCCGCATTGTATGGAGGCATTGGTCTAAATCTGACACACATCACATCTTGGTCACAAAAATGTAACCCCTGAAGCCAATAGCTAACCGTACTGTTGTGGGCGCCCAGTTGTATCACATCAGCCTGCATTGCATCAAGTGCATAAATATCATTGTTTTAGCCTCTAGACTGCTGGATGGTATATACCAATACATATATGCAACACAGCGATGCCTCCTTGCAGCTAAGGACGAGGATAACGTGGGAAACTTTGCCCACGGTAAGCCCAATGCCCCAACATTCGTGATTTCTTCATTCCACGTAGATAGGTTGGTTGTTCATGATGGGCTACATGCTGGCACCACCTAGATAAAAAAGCCCCAGAACCCCTCTTTAAGGTTCTCACGGGTGCTAAGACCTACAGATGTGTCTCAACAGCATGGCTGAGACTGCCGACTAACGAACAAGCCATTGAGCAAGTTAGAATATATCTACTGCATAAAAGGGGCAGGAGAGTGGCGAAATCCACACACACCATCACCCAAGACAGTACTGTTAAAGGCTATCGATTTCCATACTACGTAACAAATTACATATTTGCATCAGTGGATTGTGTAGCTGATGGTCAAATCACTAAATCTTACTTCTCCGCGCTCGCCACATGTCACCTAAGCCACCAACTTACTTGCTTACACCTTAATTAAGTACCTACCTCTCACCTACTCCCATTCTAACTCACCTTGCCGTCCTCGCCTGTCTACCTACTTACTAAATCAGACCCTTGCTTACGCAAAGCCAGATGCCATATAAATAGCAAACCAGTGTAGCACGGGCTAATCAACGCACATTAATGCACTTCCTACTCCCCTCCCTTTCCCCCATGACTGTTAGCTGCAGGCTACATCAGCCCGCATGGTCCGGCCCGTTCTCTGCAAAAGCATTCACAGGCATGGGTCCTGTGGGTGCATGTGAGGTAGGTACTCTGTATTTGTATGGTGTACATCCATGCCTACGCGCCCTACGGATGTGCGCTTGTGGGCCACTTTGCCTCCGTACACGCAGCAGTAGACCTGCGTGCCCAGATAGAAAGATACGTAGTATACGCTGGAAGGAAATGGGCTGATGGAAAGGGTCGATCCACACAGACTCACACCCACTCTCGAGATTCGCCGGTAACCAAGCCCGGCATTTCATCGAGATGCTGCAGTAAAGTAAATCCGATATAGAATTTCATATCACACGGGGCAGAAATCAGGCCCGGAAATCCATGCTCGTATCTATCCCAAAATGCGATTGTCTAGCTACGTAAAGATACGAAAAGCAAGGAGAAAAGAGAAGGATATACGCGTATATATACGCAAGAAGAATCGTGCATCAACACCACACTTGGCGCACTTATCCACGTCCAACTTAGCGCCTGGATCAGCACCGCGCTACCTACTTACTCAACCAACATGCAGACAGCACACACACATACCCTCCGCAAGTGACGGGATCGCCGCCGTCGCACGCCTCGGCTGAGCGGAGACGCGAAGCGAACCAGCACAGCGCTGGCGGTGGTTCCGCGGGCGCGACCAGGAAGTTGACGTGCGTCTCGGGCCAAGCCGAAGCCGCGCTCGCAAACGCATCACATCACATGCCCACCGTGAGCGAAAAGCAAAGCCGCGAAACCTGTGCGAAACGACAGAGAAAAAAAAAAGCAAGCGTCGTCCCGTACCTATCTATCTCGTGTAGGTAGGTAGTCTACAGGAGTAGGGACCGCGTGGTAGTCTAGGTAGTCGGCGTCACAAACGCGCCGGATGACAGGCGGCCGCGGGCACATGACATGGGCGCCAAGCCGGGAAGCGTGAAATAACGTTGGGGAACGCAAAAAAGGGCGTGGTACGGCAAGGCCAGACCAGGCAAGCCGACGAGCGATCGGCCGGGTACGCTACTGTAGACAGACAAAGGGAACCGTGGACGAGATGCACTAGATACTCACCTAGGGAGATGGATAGGAGGCTGGACCACGGCACGAGTCGCGCTGGCACGCGGGCGATAGTGCGCTCGTGAGCCGTACGTCTGAGTTTCCCGTCCGGGGCGCTTAACGCAGCGAGGTTCGTTCATGCACGGGCGACGGATGTACGTACAGTATACAGTATGTGTAGTTACCTATCCATGCAAGCCATGCGGTGGGCTGGTCTCTGGCGCCTAGACCAGTTGGCTAACCGTTTCCTTTACCGGAGCACGAAATTTGGTTAGAGGAGTACGTGGACAGGAGCAACAACGACACATCATAAAGGTACATTGGCGACTCATAGCCAAGCGGCAAGTCGCTTGAAGGCTGGTCCTACATGAGGCCCAAGTGTGAAGCAAAATTGCAGTATAGTGTTACTGTATGAATGTATCATGCCCCTACCAGCCGTCGAACGCCCAAGGTAAAAGTGAAGTCCTGAAATCCCAATTCGCATGGCTCCCGCCATCATTCGATACTATCGCCTAGGCCTGATTGATCTTCAGCGAGAAGTCGACGTGCGGCGTGCCCTGATGAATAGAGCTCGTGGATATGATATCGATATCTAAACGCAAGCCATGACCGTCAGCACTTTCGCATCAGCGGTATGTAGACTTGGAAACTCACCGTTATTCGCATAGTCGAAGACGTTGTCCTCGCGCAGGCCACCGCTGACCTCGATGAGGAACTCGCGCTTGCCCTTCCACTTCTCGCGCAGGCTCCTGGCAGCGACCTTGACGCCTTCGCCGGTGAAGTTGTCGAGCATGACGACGTCGGCGCCGGCGGCGATGGCCTCGTCGGCCTCGGCCTCATTCTGCACCTCGACCTCGACCTTGAGCGCGAAGCCGCCGACGAGCTTGGCGGCGTGCACGGCGTCGGTGATGCTGCCGCGGCTCCAGACGTGGTTGTCCTTGAGCATGATCATGGAGCTCAGGTCCATGCGGTGCGTGTCGGCGCCGCCCACGAGCATGCCGTACTTCTCGACCAGGCGGAACCCGGGCGTCGTCTTGCGCGTGCCCGCCAGGATCCCGTGGTAGCCGGCGCTGTGCAGGCTGATGACCAGGTTGCGGCTGACGGTGGCGATGCCCGAGCAGCGCGCCAGCAGGTTGAGCCCCACGCGCTCGCCCAGCAGCAGCCCGCGCGCCGGCCCGGTCACGGTGGCCACCTTGAACTTGCTAGATCCGTCCTTGGCCCGCTCGATGTAGCTCCCCTCGGCGGCGTGCCACTCGACGGAGCACCCGCACTGCTTGAAGATCTCGTCGAAGAACGGCACGCCCGCGATGATGCCGGCGCTCTTCCCCCACAGCGTGGCGGTGCGCGGGTGGTCGCCGACGACGTAGCCGGCGTAGTCATACGAAGGTGTGTCCTCGGCCAGCCAGGCGGTGATCTGGGCCTTCCAGCTCGGAGGCAGGAGGTGCTCGAGGGAGCCGTGGTGGAGGGGCTGTTCTTGCGACATGGCGGCTTCGGTTCGTTGCGATTTCGTTTGCTGCGCGCGGCTTGACTGTTGAATGTCTGTCAGTTCGTGCGGTATTCGTTGCTGAGCGAGGGGGAATTTGCGTGCTCACTTACGGCGTCCAACGGCAGCAGGAGGATGACGAAGTGATGGATGTTAGGACTCAGGTATCGATTCACGGAGTTCGGGAGCCGGGAAGACGGAGCAACGAATCGAATCGTGAGGCTGACAAACGTCCGAATGTTTCCATTACTAGACTAGATGTCGGAAGTATAGCGGAAGTATAGTTGCGTCGAGCTTAAGCTTCCGTGCCATTGTTGAGCCGTTTCCACCCGGCGCGGCAACAACCGCCGGGGGTTTGACTTGGGAGGGATTGTGGGTTGTGGAATGTGGAATGTGGGATGGAGGGGCAGAAAAGAGGGGTGGAAAGGAAACAGAGGGGGGAGCACACACAGTGTGGAGGGGCGATCGTTTTGCCAGCTGTCATTCTCTGGTGACAACTGTTGCTGATTGATAGCTAAATATCTAAGTACCTAGGTACTGTAAATATCTACCTAGGTACCTACCTACCTCTGGCACACCCTTTTCAGTATCATTCATTCCTTCATTCACTCCTCTGTGCTGACTCGACTCGAAATAATAAGGTCTCCTATTGTGTTATGCTACTGGGCATGAAAAGGACATGATACGTTGATCTTCGTGATTACATCACCAACATGCCTCCAATTATACATTATTCCACCGACTACGGTGGGTGAGCTGGTGTTTGTTGTACCATCCACTTGTCGATTTCGTCCTGCTATCTCACAACGAGTTCTAGAAGACGCCAAGGAATCCTCCCGCCTAGGGGAATGATTTGGCTCGACATCGCTACGTATAGAATTAGCTTACGAATCCTATCTTACTAAGGCCCGCCGTTCTGGTAGCTACTTACCTGCCGTGGTCCGCACCGTTCCGCACCTGACGCGCCGGCCGAGAGCAGCGATGCCTGACCACCATCCGCCACGGAAGGTTCGCTAATTGTAGTAGTCGAGGTTCTTCTGGAGTTGTCCACCAAGAGCTCGTTTGCGCCCTTGGCTGTCTTGGGCAAGACGCGCTGGACGATGACCAGGCTAGTCTGCTCGTGGTCTTGTCTCGGGAGGTCGAACGTGATCATGCACTCGGTGTAGGGTGCCATATACTTCGAAACCCAGACCTGGCGGATGACGCCTAGGAGGTGGAGGTTATGTGATGGGACGCGCATGATCAGCTTGTCTTTGCTCTCGTGGCTGACGTGCCCGTGCTGCGCGATGTCATAGGACGACGCGTGAGGTGCGTTGAGCGGTATGGCCAGGAAGCGACAGGTGATGCTTCCCGCGGCTTTGGGATGTTGGTTGAGCACTTTACGAACTAGGAACGGGTCGTCGAGGTTGTAGATCTCGGATTCGGCTTGGCTTTGATACTGCGTGCTTGGGGTGTTGAGGCTGTGCGTTTGAGCCAGGTTGCTGGAAGATGCCATGATTGGCTAGTTGATAGACGGTAAGTGTACGGCAGGGGTGAATCGGTAGTCAGCGTCGAAATCTGACAAGTCGACCTAAATATCTTTCTTCTAATCATAAATTCAAGGGTGAAATGGAAGGGAAACAAGGCTACACGGTCTCCCGTTTGAGCGAAAGCAAGCCGAATTTCATTTGCAAGCTAGGAACGAGAGGTGTAGGTAATGAAATGTAGAGTACCGTCTAATCTCTTAAACATTTCATCCTAGTGTAAATACACATAAACATGAATAAACACTCTGTCCTCTGAATGATCTATCATAATGCCCGCTTCACCTGGCACAGAAGCTTGTAAAAAACTGACCATTCTTATGTAAGACTCCTGTCTAATGCTGAAACTAACAAAGAAAATCTAGTCTAGGTGTACGATCTAATAAACTCACTTCTATAACCGCCCAACCCTTAAAACCTGTGCCCGCAAAATATAATAATAACACCAACATCGTACACTCGCCATATCTTACACCTGCGCCACTCACTTACTTCAATATCATGCAACACAGCCTAGCTAGCCAGGACTAAGGCACTGCGTCCTTGACGTCCCTAATACCAAATGGGTGCCACGCGCCAGTGTCGGAGCATCTTGTCGACCGCCTGGGTCCACTCGTAGACGAAGCACTGGGTGAGCTGCTCCGCCTCCTCCGCAGTGGGATGTCGGCCACCCCACATCTCCGGCTTCTGTGCCTCGGCTTGCGCACAGGTCAATATCAGGCCCCTATTCCGCCGTACATTAGTAGCTGTAGAGTTAAGGGGGAAAAAATAAAAAAAAAAAGGGAGAAGAAAGGTGTGAAAAGGGGGACCTCGGGCAGTGAGCGTGAGGGGTTGGTTTCGAACATACGCATCGCAGATTTTGACCAGACACAGCCACGCCATGTTCCAGCTCCGGCTCGATTCGAGGTCCTCCCTGACGAGACGGCAGGCTTCATCAATTAGAGTGCTCGAGACGGGGTAGTTCCGAGTTAGGCCTCTTAGTTCCAGCAACATCTGGTTGCTTTGCACGTAATGATCCCACGCCCCAGCCAGGGGTTCCTGGAAGGCCTGCAAATCGTCTTCGTTGTCACACGAAACCGCGACTCGCTCAATCCGGCAGAGTTCGGTTAACGTATTGACCGTATGACTCCTTAATGATTCGATCATCTGTCTCACAGACGCCTGTCACGATAATCAATATCAGCATTAGACCCCCCCATATGAGCCGTGGGTGACTCATTAGTTTCAAACGCGAGCACGATGGCCATGGGAATAACCTCTGACGTACATGTCCTCTGTTGGACCGGGAGCTTCGGCTGCTGGGGCTCATGGTGGTAAGATGCGGGCGGGCTGTGCTTGGCAGGACCGTTATTGGATACCCGGGACGGGAATGTGAGGGTCTATTCAATAAGCCGAAGCCGGGCTGTGCTATTAGTTAGTTAGTTGCCCGATATCCCGAGGAAAACATCGGAACTCCATACCTCAAGAGTTTGTGAGTTGGTATGAAGCTTTCGAAGCGATAGCTGTCTTTTAATCTCTTTTTGCTACCCTCGCGAGTATTGAATCTCTTATATCCGCTCCGAAGATGATAGCCGAAAGGGCTCCGAAGACAATTGCGCCACTCGGGTCAGATAAATAACACCCGCAGGAGAAAGAATCAGTAAGAACTGGTGAGAATACTATCTCGAATAGCTTCAAGGATATCGGGATTTGGTTCGCATAAAAATTGTGCTGAATGGGTTTCGATATGCAGCCTTGGCCAGCTGCGTTGTCTGAGGATCGGGAGACTGTCTCGTACGCTGAGATTTGACGATCACTTGATAAATGAGAAAACCGTGCTTATTCAGGTGCAGTAGAGATACTGGCTTGCCTATGAGATGAGATTTTTCCAACAGAGTCGACGCATACCGGATATATATATGAAGACTGGAAGGATCGCTGTCGTACACCTGTCGAAGGTACACCCAACTGTAGTAGATTCATTTTTGGATCTGACTTTACTTAACTTAGAGAGAAGGAGCCGACATGGCTACGAAGCTTCATCTCGATGAAGCAAACACCGTGGCTGGTGCTGACGATGTTGAACCTGGTCACCATTATCAAATTGGATACTGAACTGGGCTTGGCGATGGCTAGGAGCATTCCTCGACTTGAAAGCGGTAACGACGCTGTAGGAAGGCATAGAGGCATACGAGAGTACTCCTAGCAACGCCAGCTAGAAGGCTGAGGGGAGAATGGATATAGACAACCCTTATTTCCGCCATCAGTAACGAATTCTAAGAAAAGCTGCATTGCTCAGAAGCGGCAGGAGCCACCTAAGCAACGCTGTCATCGTCACTAGAAGCTCATCACTAGCACGACGGCTCGTCGTAGTTGACGTTCGGCTGTCCTAGTACGATAACCGTATGTTGGATATGGGGGCCAAGATGGAAGGTGTTGTTCTCGTTTGGTAGTGGTCGTGCGGCAATGAAGCCGCCATGGGGAGAAACCAAACACGGTGGCCAGGGTCAGGGGTTCTTGCACTAACAGCTGTCAGCTCTTGTACTGGGTAGGCCATAGGGCTGCGGGACGGGGATGAATGGTCAACTGTCTCACGCTAGACTTACGACCCCGGGTTTACTTAGTAGATCTTTTGCTGCGAAGAAGCTATTATAGTAGAGCCTGAGACGGGAATACAAAGGATCATTATGCTGGATGACGTAGACTTCCCATGCATGGGATGGCTTCAACGCGGATACTATATGCACCTGGTATCCAATCTATGCCGTCTTACCGTCCACCCCCCTGAGGGTCGGGGAACCAAACCGTTCGACGGGTGTTCTAGAAAGGCGAGCGCGAAGTGGCGATTCTGCCCCTTCGTCTTTCTGACGCAGCCAATCACGGGAACTCCAACCGTGCCGGCACTCGACCACAATATGAATGTCATCGCGTCACCATTGACTATACCACCTATCGCACGATGTTACCACTCTGTCGGGGACGTTAAAGCATCGCCAAGTTGAAGGCACTGCGGGAGTCGCATTTCAGTCAGACCCTACGCATCGGGTGAGCATTGGGGTAAAAGCAGTGAGATTTGTCAGCAGTAGAAGACAGCAGCACGGCGAAACTGCTGATCAATAGATGAGTAACTAGAGGGACGTTTCGGGCACTTGCCCGCGTGATTTGAATAGTCTAGTTTTCGTAGAGAAACGATGTAAGCCATCGTGGTCAAAGGAGCTGTTCTGGCGCAACGCTCAGCCGACGCTCGCGCCAGCAATGCCAATCGCTGGACGGGCACTCCGTCGACCGGGCGCCACAACCAAGATTTCGCGACGACCGGCTGTCGCAACGGGGCAGGATTCATTCATATTTTCGATGAGAAGGATTCGCCGTTGAAAGAAAGCCGCCGAGGCTAGACCGGGACGTATCGCGCTCCACGGTCGACGCAGCGGAGAGTTCCATCGCCAACGTCTTTCCCGCACGGCATCCCGCACACTATCTTGGGCAATGTAGCCGAGGTTCGATGATTAGTGGTCGTGGAAAGGAACGGCTCTCGGCATCAAAGAGACTTTATTTCATAACACGCTGGAAATAGATGAAGAGAGCAAGTGGCCGTACTGTGTCCGGGTTGGCTTGTAGATATGTGATGGGCTATAGACCACACGTTGCCGACATAGTGCACAGACCACACACATTCAAACTTGAGCCTAAGCTTTTGTGACTTGCGATTTTACAATGTCACAACAAGAGCATAACCACTTTCGAGTGTGGAATCCACGGTTGTGCCTTTACAATTACGGCCGAATTCCGAAGAAATTAGTCTATCTTGGTTTTTCTTTCTCCCTTCGGTTTTGATTTGATGTCATTCTAACATGAGACAAGACCCGTTGGGTGTACTTATGTAACCTAGGTATCTCCAGAGTACAGTGCACACATGGTATGTGTCAATAGGAACGCTGTCATGAAAGCCATCGTGCACAAAATAAGGGAATTGCAGATTTACACTATTGGATGGCGATGTCTCTGGTGGCGTAAGAAACGGGCTAGCCTAAGGTTAGAAAGTTCTGGAGGTTCCCGCAACTTGCTGCCTGCAGGTACCCTACATAAGCGCCAGTGTGCTGGACCGATTTGGATGAAGTCCATCTAAATTAATACGATCGATTGCTTCTTCAGTAACGACAGCGTGCTGTTAGACTGTGCGCTTGTGGTGGCTGAGCAAACACAGTACCCATAGTGGCCACCCTATCAACCAACCTCCCGCTGTGATTCCTAAGGCTTCGTCTTAAACAAATGCCTCGGAAGCCAGTTCCCTCTTCACAATAGCCTTATATTTAGATCGTTACTGCTGATGGCTTCAAACACCGCCCACCAACACCCGCCTGAATCGAAGTGGGTAACCTTCGGAGTCAAATCAATGCAAATTCGACTGTTGGATCTTGAGACACGATCCTCAGCTTTGATTCAACGACAATAATAGCCGCAGAGGGAAGCCGGAGAACGATGATGGGGGCCTTCAATGCATTTGGCCCAGCCACTGCGCGTACCAAGTACACCTACAGACTGCTGAGCAGGTGGCGATCAAGAGTTTTAGATAGAGAGCGAATGCAGCAATCGGATACGTAGTAGCTGATGAACGATTAATATAGATCACTGACCATCTTGGCAAACGCCTCTTGTTCCACACTCGATTTTGAGCCTCATCATACTAAGACGGGGAGCCTGACGTTCCTTCAGAGGGCAGCTAACGTCATAGGTCATCACAACTCCGAGTCTTGACAATGCCTTTGTGATGAATTAGGCATCTCTTGTGATGGTGGAATATCATTGGTTTATCCCGCATAGTCAAACTAGGCCTAGTCTAAGCATGGCCTGAAAAGGGACGAGAATTCTCATACGTAGGACTAACAATGTTGCGACGGACTTATACACAAAGTCCGCTGTCGTCAACACCTAGACAAGGGACCTTGTACTGTGGCTCTAGCTAGGGTTAGCTATAGCTCTTATGACTTAAGTCCCAAGTAGGTAGATCAAGCATTCTTGGCGCTGACCTTTAGGACTAACAACGAACATTTACCCATGCAACATTAACACCCACGTTCAAAGGAAACGGGTGCAAACTGCAAACTATTTACGATCATCAATTACGATTCTAATTTCTGCCGAAACTTCTGTCGCGATGCAAGTTCGTACTTAGTGCGGACCGCTAGACTAAGGTTAGGCGGTTGCTGCGACTCGCTTACTTGTATAGCTGCGGGCCTGATCACCTCAATCCCACAGTCGATGATGCCATCGCATTGTGACCATTCTCGTTGGCTACCGCGCCCATTCTCCCATGTCCAGCATGCCTAGCTCAGTTGCGTGCCCATGCCCGTCCGGGTTCTATAGCCCAATGTGGGCAGTATGCGGGCACATCGTCGCGAAACAGAGCAGGAGATCAGCCGAGGCACCTGGTCCGTGTCTGCAACTCCCCTGTTCCCACGCGACGGCGCGATGGTGTGCTCAGTCGTTCTCGTAGTAAGATCCGCTCGAAACCTCCGTTGTGGGCGAGAACTGGGACCCTGAGGAGAGGGACAGCCCGCCTCACCGATACGCTACGTGCAGACCACGCACGATAGCTGTCGGTCTTTCTAGGGAAGCTGTCGACTTTTCCGCGGTCTCATTCCAAGGGCTCCATTCCGTAGATTGCGTCGTGAGTATATAGTCTGGGCGTCCCCGGTCAATTTGTAGCTCTCATCCCTCTTGTGCTCTGTTACTATCGCCGTTTAGAATTGTGCAATTGCCAAGATGGCACCTCACGATCCTCTGGACGCTGCCGAGACGGCCGTGCAAAAGGAGCGCCGCGCCTCCGATCAGATCACTGCGGATTCGCGGGACTTGGATGAGAATTATGCGTTCTTCAAGGCCGGAGACGGAGCCGATGCGACAGAGGCCGAGGTAAAGAGGGTCGTTCGCAAGATCGACTATCATATCGTGCCGATACTCTTCGTCCTTTACTTCCTACAGTATCTGGACAAGAACGCGATCAACTTTGCCAATGCCTATGGGCTCCAGGAGGGAACGAATCTTCAGGGACAAGATTTTTCTTGGCTAGGTATATACGTCTATTCTTTTACATATTGCTGGACAGCACGCTGACCTTGACCTAGGCTCTATATTTTACTTTGGTTACTTAGCTAGCCAATTCCCTTCTGGTTACTTGATTCAGAGGCTGCCAATCGGCCGTGTTGTTTCCACCACGGTCGTCCTTTGGGGGGCTATTGTATTGACCGTGAGTGAACTTCCCCACCCTCGACTGAACCAAAGTTCCCCAGCCCAGGTCTGCGTGCTATCTTAGTTGCCGTCCATTTGAGACTCCATGCAAAAATGGTCTCTTTAGCTGGAGAATGGAATGGAGAAAGGTCTGCTTCCAAAGGTTAATACTGACATTGACCAACCTAGACGCCGGGATGCAAATCATTTAGCGGGCTGGCGGCAAACCGCTTCTTTCTAGGATTTGTTGAAGCTACGGTATGAACATGTCAGACCATATAAAAGAGGATATAATCATATTAATGAAAACAGGTTAATCCGGCTTTCGTCTTGATCATGGCAATCTGGTACAAGAACGACGAGCAGCCACTGCGTCTTGAAGCGTATTATTGCACAAACGGCCTGGCTACTAGTATGCACCCCCAAATACCCGTACTCTAAACCCGGGAAGAGGGGCCTAAACGAGTATAAACCCCATGAAATCTAACATCTGAATTCTTTTAGTGTTCGGTGGCCTTATTGGCTATGCCGTCGGTCACATCAATTCCGGTCTCCCGCGGTGGATGTACGTGTTTCTCATCTTCGGCGCTGTCAGCGTTCTCGCAGGCATCGTTAGTTTCCTCGTTCTCCCCGATGTGCCCGCCACGGCACGCTTCTTGACTCAGAAAGAACGGGCGATTGCCACGGAACGTGTAAGTCCCTAACATACCCACTTTCAACCTGTCCTTCGTGTAATTGCGACTTGTGAATACCCTGGGCTAATCAACCTCATGCTAGGTGGCCAGCAACCGAGCAGGAGTCAAGAACCATCACTTCAAGAAGCACCAGGCGATCCAGTGTGCCCAAGACCCCAGTACGTTTTGGCAATTTATACTCAAATTGCAGCATCGCCTATCGCAAGGGACACCCGGGCACAGGCTAACATAACATCACCCACCCCTAGAAACCTGGATCCTCTTCGTAATGGCCGTAGCCGCCCAGGTGCCTAACTCAGCCATAACAACCTTCACAAGCGAGATCATCAAGAGCTTCGGCTTCGACACGCTGGGCACGCAATACCTGCAGATCCCTGGCGGCGCCGTGCAGTTCCTATCGCTCCTACTCGGCGGCGTGCTCTGCTCGAAGTGGCCTAACGGCTCGCGCTGTCCGACCATGATTGTCGCTAACACGATATGTATCATCGGCGCCGCGCTCCTCGTGACCTTGCCCGACGAGAACAAGGTATGTCCAGGCATCTACCCTCCATCCGCCTCTCATCACCACCAACATATCCATCGTATGACAGTATTAATTTTCTCCTCAAACAGTGGGGTCGTCTGGTAGCCCTATGGCTCTGCTTCTTCCAAGGCCTAGGCTTCAGCATGTCGCTGACAATGATTTCGTCCAACGTCGCCGGCTCGACCAAGAAGCAGTTGACGGCCAGCATATTGTTCATAGGGTATTGTATCGGCAAGTACGTATCAACCCATCGACCTGTCGAAACCAGACCAAACCAAAGACGTCTCCGCGCTCCCGCTAACAAACACGCAACAGCATCATCGGACCCCAAACCTTCCTCAAGAGCGAAGCCCGTAAGTCGCGCATCTTTCTCTCCTTATCCCCATTCCACACCTCATAGCCCCCCTAACCCCCCTCCTAAAAACAAACTCCATGAAAGAAAACTCGAGGAAACTTCACTAACCCTTCCCAGCGCACTACCGCAGCGCGTACATAGCAATGCTGGTAGGCTACAGCGTGAAGCTCGCGAGCATAGTGGTGCTGTACATCTACAGTGAGTAACTCCTGGAGTCATTTTCTTCCCCTTGTAGTAATTTGAGGGCTCCCGCCATGCATGTCTCGGGAGTAGAACTCAGCGCGAGCATTAAAGCTACCAAAAAGAGTAATTACTGACTCCAGCGGTTACAGTGTGGCGCGTGAACGTGGCGCGCGACGCCGCGGGGGCAGCGGACGAGAAGGCGGCCGTCGAGGCCGGCATGCTCGACCAGACGGAGCTCGAGAACAAGGGCTTCCGATATTCCCTGTGACGTGGCCACTTCGACCCGTCCTCCGCCGTCGGGTTCAGCGTGGTTCGATTGCGCGTCTGATCTTGTCTAGCGTATTCTTCAGGCAAGCGGGGATGAAAATGCCTCGCTACGCTGAATTAGCTACGGCTCCTCTGTACCGAGGTGTCGGTAAGGCTGGGTATTCGTTCCGGAAATAGCGAGATCATAAATCAAGAATCAAGAATATACCTAAAAAAAGAACAGCCTAGTCCAAGAACTGTTAGGGAAAGTAAGAAAAAAGCCAAGATGGGCTAGTGAAATAGGATTTAAAGATATTACTATAGGGTATATCTTATGAAAGCAGAGAAAAATTCTAAAAAAACGATCAAGGAAACCCTTTCTATCCGCCTCCCCCACCCCCGTCTATACCGTTTCGAGATACCGCTTCAATTCCCAGTCCGTGACAGCTTCATCCCAGATCCGTATCTCATGATTTCTCGAGCCACCATAATGATCAACAAAGTCGTCTCCGAATACCTCGCGCGCTATACTATCCTTGCTCATAAACCTGTCCGTCGCCTCCCTTAAACTCTTGGCCAGGCGTGCGCCCTTGTCGTCGGCTCCTCCTACATCCTGGCCCTTCCCTAGAGGCGGGATGGGGATCTCGAGCTTCTTTTCGACGCCACGCCAGCCGAGTGCCAGGATCGCGGCCATGACGAAATGAGAGTTGACGTCAGCGCCTGGGACACGGACCTCGAACCGGGTCGCGCCCGGTTTCGATGTAGGGGGAGCGATCAGCCGTACCGACGCGGCACGGTGCTCGAGACCCCACGAGACAGTGACTGGGGCCCAGAAGTTTTCTACAAGGCGCTTGTAACTGTTGACGTTGGGTGCTAACATAGGCATGACATCGGGTAGACCCTCCAAGATCCCGGCGAGAAAGTGCCGTCCTAGGTCGCTGAGATATGCAATGTCTGGGTATTTTGCGTTTTCGTCTTTGGTCTCCCGGGCAAGAAGGTTCTTACCATCCTTATCCACGACCGAGACATGCGTGTGCCCGCTGCAACCAGGTAACCCGTGCTTGGGCTTTGCCATGAAGGAGGGAGTGATCCCGTACTTATTCGCCACGGACCTGACGGTGTACTTAAACAGGGATGCTCTGTCTGCCAGCTCAGATATCTGCCCGAATTCCAAAGCTGCCTCGTATACGCCGGGACCACTCTCTGTATGCCATCCTTCTAGGTTACATCTGAATTTCGCACATGTATCGAAAACGTCATAATAATATTCCTTATTTAAGGTCGGGCGTGTAATACTGTAGCCGAACATGCCCTCGGTTAGGGGAGGGATATCGTGTGGGATATTGCTGCGCATGTACGCAGCGGCTGAGGAGGTCGATTCCGAGGGCGCTTTGAACTGGAAGAATTCGAATTCGACTGTGTAACGGTGCAAAAATTAGCAACACATTCGTCTCACGAGATCTGAGATAGTGGCAAAACGCGCTTACTTCCTGCCATCGCGTTGTAGCCTTTCGCTTGAAGCCTATCAACCGTGGTCTTAAGCAATCCGCGCGGATCAGCGCAAACAGGATCCATGGAATCTGGATCGAAGAAGCTGACGAGGAAAAAAGGGATATTATCCTCCCAGGGTATGCGGCGGAAGCTATTCAGGTCGGGTATGGCAATAAGATCGCGATACCCGTTCTCCTTGTTGCTAATCTTAAGCTCCTTCATGTAGAGCAAATCATGCATGTCCCAGCCGAAAATAACACTACAGAAGCCAAAGCCCTCCTTAGCGATGGACAAGAACTTCTTCTTGGAAACCACCTTTCCGCGTAACATGCCGTCGACATCGAGGCCGGCCAACTTGACCTTGGTATCATCCTCAAGGAGCCTAGATAGCCTCTCGGCCGTTATAGGTTCAGACATTTTGGAAGGGAAGCGAAGGAGAGTAAATAAAGAGCCTGGATAGCTTCTCAATGTAATGCAACAACGGCTATCGTCTCGGGGGTTGGTCGCGTGCAACTGGTAAATATGGAATAACAAGAGCGACTTAACGACTCTATGTAGATCAGAGCGAGGGGAATATGGACGTAAACGAAGCCAATGCCCTCCAGCTATTAATATATCGACCAAACAAGTGACGGGCGTCAAAGTGTCGGTGAACGAAAATAGGCGATTTGAATTAGACGAAACACACTCGACGCGAAGGGCGATGACGATGGGGAGTAGCCGAGTAGGAGGAGCAATAGATTAGCTAGTTAGCGTGGGGCAGCGGCAGATAAGGCATATCATACTGGCACCTGCTGGTCATTCCTTGGCTTCCTGTGAGGCGCCGGGCTGAGTACCTAGGTATTGGAACTTGGCGGGTATGCGGGTGGGTTACTCTAGGGGTGCCAGGAACACCGGCCCTTGACTGGTTCTGACGATGGCAGGGCGGGTTGCGAGCAGCTGCGTGCGTCATTAAGATATGCAAGACAGACCCCACGTGTTGCGAAAGGCGAGGGGGGCTGAGCGGATCCCGCTGCAAGCCGGACCTGGCAAAGCCTGGGACTGGGATTACCAGCTACCTAAGTCAAATAGAGCACAGTAAGGTTAGCTCCCGATACCCATACCTCCTTAGTATGGGGATGGGACCTTGCTTCCCGACCGCATACTGAAGCCGGCGACTGGCTTGCAGGGCAGACGCCGTGCCTGTTGTGCGTAGTATAACAGTTTGCGAGGGCCATGCCAAGCTGACGAGTTGAGCGTCGTGCCGACAGAGTCACTCACCTAACGGTCTGCATGCAGTATACACATACGTCACTACGTCTGCGCGAGCCGTCCGAAAAACCCAGGCCTGCCTTTTGAGTCCACAGCTGCAGCCTGACTAAGACGCGCAAGGGCGCTACTCCGTCGTCATCTCGGTGCCTAGCCCAATTAGAACCAATGGCCTTGACGATGGGTGTGATATCGAGACAGCTCCCTGGTGACAGCTCTCTGGCGTAGCATTAAACCCCCATCGTACAAGACGGTGTGAAGCTGCGCTGCTCGGTAGCCAAAATCAAGGCCAATCTTCGATTTGGTGAGTCAATTGAAGGGCCGAACCATTGCATGGCGACAGGCAAACCACACTGCAGCTCTGAGTCCGCCTATGCATGTTTCTGAAGCTGAAGTATGACAGTGGCACACTCGAAGTGAAGACTGGGGCTTCTGACCGCTTTTTCTCCAGAACCTAGCGATGCCGAACCAGTTGTCGTAGGTGTTCGTAAGCAAAGATGAAGAATGGTAACGCGTAGAATCTGCATAAATAGCCAGAACACCATGTTTTTCATGGTTTGTGCCCCCTAGGCAGCCATCCCTTGCTTCTGAGGTCTCATCTCACTCCAATCGGACTCGCCTTAGGGCTGATCAGCTGACAATAGGTTTTATTGACACCTCCCTCCGTTGAACCCGGCGGCTCCCATAATAGCACAGCCAAGGCGTGGTGGTAGTCGGCGTATGCCGTACAGCAAGGCGTGTACAATGTTACGTGTGCGCTTGTTATCAACAAGACGTTATATGCAGTCGTGGCCGCTTCATAGTTTCGAGTGCTTGGCTTAAAAGTTGGTCGATGTGACACTTCCAGCGGCCCCCAAATCTTGCAAGAAGTGGTAGAAACCAGGATAGTCAGGGCAGCACAGTCGGGGAACGACGGTATCGCTTGCTCTGGTGGTGAGATATCTGGATGAAGGGACCACAAGGGGTTGACACTGGGCGAATGTCTCCGATAGGCCCACGTGTCTGTTAACTTCGGTGAGTGATCGCAAAGATGGTGTTCACTTGACGGCGACGTGATAACGAAAAAAACAGTTGGAGAATGTAAGATTCTGTCTGGGGAGAGCCGGACATGGGATCTCGAGGGTTATTTGATGTCGAAATCGGGGGTACTACCCCGTTAATTTTATAACACATATAGGCTATATTTTTGTTACTTCATATATGCATATTATGCATCTACTAGGTATCTATATTGAGCAGATCCCGCTGTTTCAAGCTGACCATAATCCCGTCTTTTGGCAACTTCTGTTTCTATTCCTTGCGTTTTTGACGTGTCAATAAGCTATGTCGATGAAGCAAGAGATCGCAACCAAAACAAGCTTTTCTATGGTATTTTTCGCACAGTCAGCCTAGATACTACCTAGGACCTACTTAACTATGCGCTTTGGTGTGCTTACGTAGGCAGCCCTATGCACTACCTATGGGTACATATTGGTAACGGTGTCCTTGATGCTACCTAGATAGTGAGTAGCCGATTTGACGATATTTTATTTTGTTGTTCAAGACGGGCTGACATACCCATAGATGGGCACCATCAAGCCCAATCAACAAGCTACCTCTGCCCTTAGGTACTAGGCAGGTACCTAACAGGTAGGGACTTCTAGGTAGCTATAGATGCGTACTGTAGGTTAGAGGGACCTTGCCTAGGTACTTACCTAGGCCATGCTTATCAGTGGATGATAACTTGGAACTTATCAGGTATAGATAGACACATTGGAACACACTCGAACTCCACGATGCTGTCCCCGCGTTCGCGTTCGCCGTTGTCGGAAGGACGGTGTCTGTGCCCCTCCTCGTGTAGTGCCCCATCACTTTGGACTGACACTTATCTTGGGCAGAAACACATCCATTTGCCGCAACAGTCATTGGCATTAGGGTTGCATTCGTGAATAGCGCTTAAGCACCCTTCGTCATTTATTCCCTGGTCGCAAACTTTCTCGTCTGCATCTCCAATTAGATCTGCAGGATCTACACTACCAGCACATATCGTCGCCCTGGGACATAAGTGCGAGAAGCGAGGATGGCGACGGAATCCAAGGGTCGCCTTGCTGGCAAGAATGCCATTATCACTGGAGGTGCCGGGTAGGTTGAAAGCCCCTTGACAACCCCTTGACAACCCCTTGACAACCCCTTGACAACCCCTTGACAACCCCTTGACAACCCCTTGATGACGCTTATAACTCTCTCTATTTTTTTTTCTCATATGCAGTCATCAATGGAGCTCCCTCCCGTCGATACCCGACCAATATTGGACGGATTGCTAATATGAGTCTGACAGTGGTATCGGTCTCGAGACGAGTATCCTATTCGCGAAAGAAGGTGCAAATGTGCTGATGGCCGACATCTCCGGCCCAGCTCTCGAGAGGGCAAAGGCCAAAGTGCTCGAGCTCGTGCCTAACGCCTCGCGAGTTGAGACAACCGTACTACAGCCCCTATTACAGCCTATCTCGCAAAGTGCCGCCATGCTAACACGGCGTCTCAGATCTGCGATGTGTCCAAAGAGGACCAAGTGCAAGCGATGGTCGAGTCGCTGGACGCATGGGGCGGGCTGGACGTGATGTTCAACAACGCGGGGATCATGCACGCGCGGGACGACGACGCCGTGGGCACGCCGGAGGCGATCTGGGACCTGACGATGGCGATCAACGTCAAGGGCGTGTGGTTCGGGTGCAAGCACGCGGTGCTGGCGCTGCGGCGCAACAAGAAGGCCAGGGGCAGCGTCATCAACACGGCGTCGGTCGTCGCCCTCGTCGGCGCCGCCACCCCGCAGCTCGCCTACACGGCCTCCAAGGGCGCCGTGCTCGCCCTCACCCGCGAGCTCGCCATCGTCCACGCCCGCGAGGGCTACCGCTTCAACAGCCTCTGCCCCGCCCCCCTCAACACCCCGCTCCTCCAGGACTGGCTCGGCGACGACGTCCCCAAGCGCCAGCGCAGAGAGATCCACTTCCCCACCGGCCGCTTCGGTGAGGCCATCGAGCAGGCCCAGGCCGTCGTGTTCCTCGCCAGCGACGAGGCCGGCTTCGTCAATGGCCACGACATGGTGGTGGATGGCGGGATGACCAAGGCCTACGTCACCGCGGAAGGTCCGCCGCTACCCGCTCCGACTAACAACGCTCTCAAGACTGAGCTTTAATTTTCGTTACTACCGTCGTCATTACATCAGAGTTAGGAGTTCAGGTTCTGGGTTGTTGTTGTTCGGCTGGGGATGGTTCCAGGTACCTAGTAAGGGTCGAGAATGATTTTAGATGGCCCAGGGAAGGCCCGGGTTTACAATAACGTCTATGTAAAGTCTTCTGCGAAGACATAATGATAGTTACATACACACTTAGGTTGAGATCAATCAAGAGACAGAGTGAGTACATCTGTACAACGAATGCTTTCCATATGCAGGTTTATATAGATTGTGAGGGATAAAAAAGAAACATACATGCTATGCCCCAACGCCAGCACTCCATACCCATGCCGAAGACCACAGCGAACGGGCTCAATGAAACTGGCCCTCAGTATTCCCCTCGCCCATGCTCTTACTCGTGCTGCTCCCGCTCTGTATGGCACCAAGTATGCCATCGATATAGCTAGCGCCGCTCCACTTCTGGTGCGTCAGGACGTCGCAGCCGAGGTCCTTCTCGCGGCGCTGCACGAGGTTGACGTACGCCAGCATGCCGTCGCGCTTATACTCGCGGGCCAGCTCGTTGGTGATGGTGGCGGTGCTGTGCAGGCCGGCGAGCGAGATCAGCTGCAAAACGAAGCCCTCGCGCGCGATGTCCCAGATGAAGGACTTGAGCGTCTCGTCCGTGAAGCCGTGCGCCATCCAGTTGAACGACGGCGACAGGTTGTACACGAGGCCCTTGCCGGGGAAGACGCTGCGCACGGCGCGGCCGAGCTTCCTCGCCACCTCGACGTTCGGGTCGCCCGTCTCGACCCATAGGAGGTCCGCGAAGGGCGCGAAGGCGAGGGCGCGCTTCGTCGCGGCCTCCATGCCGGCGCGGTAGTGGTAGTAGCCCTCACGAGTGCGGGGCACGTCCCAATTCCAGGCAATGGGTTTCTCTACGAGCGCGTTGGCGAGCTTGCGCCGTCGGGTGATGCCTATGTTTCCGTGTGCCGAGACTGCGGCGAGATAGCCGTCGATCTGGCCCTGTGCAACGCCCTGTGCGCGCATTTGATCAACGGCCGCCTCGTCAAACGTCACGAGCTTGTGGAACCTAACCCATTCAGCCTCGAAAGCGTCGATCCCGGAGCCCGAAATACCGTTCGCCTCCATCACCTGCAGAGTCTCCGCGAGGGGCGCAACACCCTCTTCTGGGACGCCGAGAATGAATTCGTGGTCGCGGGTATCTATCGCGCTCGAAATGAGCTTGCCGCTCTCCGAGTCCGTTCGCGCGAGCACCAGGTTCTCCGTGCCCATTACATCCCACTGGAAGCGCGCTGCAACCAGGCGATTGATGTGCTCTCCTATCGGCACGAGTACCTTGCCCGCGAGATGTCCGCACTTCTTGCCACCGTGCAATTGATCCTCGAAGTGCACAGCTGCGGCGCCGTTCTCGGCAAATAGCTTCGCGAGCTTCAACACGGCGCTCAGACCTCCGTGGCCGGTATCGCCGTCCGCCACGATAGGTCGTAGGTAGTCAACGTAGGGGGTCTTCTGGCGCTCCTCGGGGGTCATCTTCCGACGTAGGTCCCATTGTTTGCGGTCGTGCATCGATTGGGCTTTCGCCATGCGTTGTACCTGGTTTGGCACTGTGTTATACGGGTAATCACCAAAGTCGGGAGACACCTCGTTTGTGGATGTTAAAACGCTGGAACAGGCCCAGCCCGAGATGTAGAGGACTTCCTGGTGCGGCGCCTGCTGTGTCATTTGTACGGGATCGATAGCTCCCACTGTAGATCGGACATACACATTAGTTTAACTAGTTTATATCTAAGCCATTGCGCTCGCTCTCGGTTGTGTTTGTGACGTACTCGTATGTATGGGCTCCCCTGTCGCCTCTCTCTCTTTGATCAGGTTGAAGAGTTTCCGCGCCATGACAGAGCTGGGATAGTTTTGCATCTGAGAGCCACGTTTCGACACGACGTCAGCAGCAGTATACGGTCGCTTGATGCCGGCAAATCTGGGCGTAGACCACCAGGCTTCTACATCTTTAATCTGGCTCTCGTATAGAGCATCCTCCGCAGCGCCGGCCTTCTGGGCTTCGGGGAGCAATTGGAACGAATCTGAAGCTAAAGCCGTGGAAACGGGAGGTTCGACGGGAGGTAGCGACATTCTCACGGCGGTGGAAGAGATGAATCGAGTCGAGGCTATGCAGAGGCGTGTTCGAGGAGAAGCCGTTGCGAGCTGTCGAGGAGCTCGAATGATGGCTCGGCGAAGCATGGTGAGCGAGCGGTTCGACCAGATGAGCAAAACAGATGGGCAGAGATATCACATAAAATAGCCTGTGCTCACTAAACCTCTACACCGCATACCTGGAAGAACAGGAAGTGGAAGGGTTTTGAAGGAGGGCTAGTAAGAAATATGAACGTCACAGGCCGCGGATATGTCAAGATGTTCGGGGGATCCGATGTTAGGTCGGAACGCTGCCGTGGATTCTTAGCGCCCTAAGCTCCCTAAGCTCCCTGGTAAGCTCCCTACCTAGGTAAGCACTTGGTGGTTGTAGTGGGCCCGGCTTCACTCGGCCAGCATGGAGTCTAGGTACTAAGTAGCAACTTACCGCGAATGCGCGGTGGCCAACTGTGCTGTAAGCGCCCGTGCTGTATGGCCGGTATAGATATTTTAGTAATCTTTAGACAGCCGAAGACTTGATGCGAAGTCTCGAAGGTTCATTTCCTTGATGAACCACACTCTTGATTAGTGATCGTATATATTCAATGCTCTTTTTTGCAGTGCGCTATAGTATATGCTTGATCTTAAGCGTGAGTTTGAAAACAGTCCGCCCATTCTGCAGCACGAATAGGCATTTCGAGGCATACCTGCCTTAATGATATCAACCTTCACCGCAAATCCCCTGGATCTACACACTAACTAGGTGCTATCCATACATATAGCCTTGGTTAACAAACCATGCCCCCAGACCTAGCAATAACCTAGGTAGCATTAGGAATGGACGAATGGAGAGGGAATGATTGGCCAATGGCCACGCCGAGTTGCCTACCTGGGCAGATGGGCACTAGCGAGGTTGGCTATAGGCGTAGACTGAGCGCCGGTTTCCCTCGGCTCATGCGGGGAAAGGCCAGGCGGATGGAGGGGTACCCCGCGGGCTATTCCCCAGTATCCCCGCCATGTAGCGTCCCATACACTAGCCGCTGGAGAGTGACATGAACCGAGATAGCTCTGTCCAATGACGGCTCACTGCTGTTGTACCTGGCCAGGAGATGTCCCCCCCCAGTTCCGTCGGCTACTCGATGTAGGCACGAGCAGCATCGGCCGAGATACGCAGGTCAATTGTAGCTCGATTCCCTAGAACAATTCCTCGCTCTCCTTCTATCTTTCTCTCCCTTCGCTCACGCCCCATTCATCCTCTTGCCAGCCACCCTCTCTTCGCATCTTGAACTTGTCGAGGACTTCTCGAAATCCTAGGCCATAGACAGGCAAAAACACAATACACTTTGCCGTCTTTGTACTCTGTTACTGCGTGTCGCTTATATCATTATTAGTATCTCTCTATCCACCATGGCCATAAGCATCCGAGTCCCAACGAGGGCATTGGGCGTCCTAAGGGTAAGTAAGCAATTGAGACCCCAGCTCAAGTGATTGATATTCCGCTATTTCTATCTTTTCGGAGCGTGGTCTAGAGTTAACCAAGCCGTATATCTTTAGCAACAACGTGCCGCTCCAATCACCCTTACGCGAAGATGCTATTCTGCCTCCTCAGAGCCCGATTTGAAGGAGACTCTGAAGGAGGTCATTCCCGCCAAGAGAGAGCTGTTCAAGAAGGTCAAGGCCAATGGCTCCGCCGTCCTGGGCGAGCTCAAGGTCGAGAACGCTATCGGCGGTATGAGGTACGATGACACGACAAAACAGGCTAAAACACCTGGAACTCCTGAGGCACTAACTTGGACTATAGGGGCCTCAAGGCCATGGTATGGGAAGGCAGCGTCCTGGATGCGAACGAGGGCATTCGTTTCCATGGCCGAACCATCAAGGACTGCCAGAAGGAACTCCCCAAGGGCAAGACCGGCACAGAGATGCTACCCGAAGCCATGTTCTGGCTGCTTCTGACTGGCAAAGTCCCCTCAGTAGCTCAAGTCCGCAAATTCTCGCGAGAGCTGGCCGAGCAGGCCCAACTTCCCGACTTTGTCAACAAGATGCTCGACAACTTTCCTCGGGACCTGCACCCAATGACGCAGTTCGCCATTGCCGTCAGCTCCCTTAACTATACCTCTAAGTTCGCCAAGGCTTACGAGAATGGACTAAACAAGGCCGACTACTGGGAGCCCACCTTTGATGACTGCATCAGCTTGCTGGCCAAGCTGCCCACCATTGCTGCTAAAATCTACCAGAACTCCTATCGTGGTGGTGGTGCCTTGCCCGCCGATGTCGACATTGAGCAGGATTGGTCTTACAACTTCGCTGCCATGCTAGGGAAGGGCGGCAAAGAGAACGAGAACTTCCAAGATCTGTTAAGGCTGTATCTAGCTCTTCACGGTGATCATGAAGGTGGCAACGTTTCGGCCCACGCTACTCATCTCGTCGGTAGCGCTCTCAGCGACCCCTTCCTCAGCTATAGCGCTGGTCTTCAAGGCCTAGCTGGTCCACTGCATGGGTATGTGTTTCCTCGCTCCCTTTTCTGTGTCAGTAATCTGTTCTAACCATCTATGTAGTTTGGCCGCTCAAGAAGTCTTGCGCTGGATCATCCAGATGAAGGAGGACATCCCAGCGAGCTACACTGAGAAGGATGTCCACGATTACCTCTGGTCTACGCTCAACAGCGGACGTGTCGTTCCCGGGTACGGCCATGCCGTTCTCCGCAAGCCCGACCCTCGCTTTCAGGCCTTGATGGATTATGCGTCTGCCCGTCCCGAGATTGCCCAGGATCCTGTTTTCCAGCTCGTCAAGCTCAACAGCGAAGTCGCGCCCGAGGTCTTGAAAAAGCATGGAAAGACGAAGAACCCTTATCCCAATGTCGACTCAAGCAGCGGTGTATTGTTCCACCACTATGGATTCCACGAGACTTTATACTATACTGCCACCTTTGGTGTAAGCAGAGGATTGGGCCCTCTAGCTCAATTGATTTGGGATCGCGCGCTTGGCCTACCAATCGAGCGACCTAAGAGCATTAACTTGGAGGGTATTTTGAAGCAGATCGGAGCGTAACGATGAATTGATTGCATGTGTAGGAGCGCATCTCGCCGGCGTTTGTTGGTTATATCCAATCAGCTAGATTTTCATTTCTCAAGCCTTTAAGAATCGATTTCATGACTTTCGACTTACTTTGTTTCCTGTATTCTCGAATTGAGCTCGCGCAGTGCCTCAAAATTAGACGAGCGATGATCTTCATGATTTTTTTCCACAGAGCATGAGTGCTCCAGAACCGTCTCGTGCTCATGTGTCGGCATTGGCTTTCAGCATTAAGATTTGATAGCACAGAGATAGTAGAGATGATGAAGTCCTGTGAGAACCTCGATAGCAAAGCGACACCGGCGTGCACGCTGAGCTCCGCGAAGCCTCGACGCGTCGAACACGAGCTCTAAATTCTGACCAACCCCTCAGTGGGGTCATCGTCACCATACGTCAGTGGTGCATGAGGTACCTTGTGGTCCAGGGTGTCTAGGAACGGAAATGAGTTTGTGGTCCGCTGTCGTATCCGGGGTCAACAACCACCCACCAATGTCTCCTTGCGTTCCTCGGACCAGGTGCTGTGACGACCCTTGCAGGCCAGAGCCGCCCATACATATTAGGATGGCCTGAAAGGGCACTTCCGACGCAATTTTCCGCGTGGTTACAGTTCCTGTCTCCATCACGTGGTTGGGCTTGTTACATCCGGAGAGCTCGAGGGCTACCATCAAACGTTTGTAGGTTGCCTGCGATGCAACGACATGGCATAATGCCCAAGAGATAAAAAAAGATTACAATCTGGGCTCTTCGCTTATGCTAGATGGGAAGAACGTATGCAAGGCTCTAGATCCAAACCGCGTATTGCCCCTGGTTCTAGCGCTATCGTCAAGACGGCTAAAGAGGTTAAAAGGCGAGTCGTCTCATAAGATGGGCCGCACTGGCGCTCTGGACCGCGCCGGCGGATATTGCGCCCACTGGGCTCGATACTCGGCTCGATCGGCGACAAGCGACTCGACGTAGCATCGCAAGGTCGCAGCGGCCTAGGCCTCGAGTTTGTGGGCGCGGCTGGCTGCTACTTCATGCCTCATACGGTGTCTAAGTCGAGCATTAGCTCCTATTACTCACTCAATTTGTTATTAGCTAGCCTGGATGCTGCCGTCCAACTGGCCCAGTAATGAGTGCAATTCACCTCTTAATTTCACAAGAGCGCATTTCATAACGTCTCTCCGAAAGGACGCAAGCAATGCGCAATAACTGCTATATCACTGCATATGAGTTCGCGCCGTCCTGAAAATTAAGCTCAATCTATCGTATATGGGGTATTTCAAAAATAGCATCAACCAAAAACTCATATATCGAACGGACTAGCTGGCAACCCCCTGCCGCTTCATATCCGTGTCCACGACCTAGATCTCAATTCCCACGACCTATAGACCCAGCGTGTATAGTCGAGCCAAATCTGACAAGCTGCTAGGCTCCACTGACGAGAACGCATTGCTATGACAGTCGACAACGTGGTCGAGATGGTCTTCCTTACCATCTTACTCACGCCTATCTTTCTATATCGAGCTCGCCTCACAGTTTCTCTTGGTAATACGTTTCTATAAAAAGAAGAACCCCACATGAACCAGACGGAAATAGAGAGCTAGACGGCGTCGTTTAATATGATTTCATCTATGAGGTCTTGGTTTTAATTCAACCGCAAATTCGCGAGACGGGCTGGAAGGGCCATCGTCAGCAAGGTGTCCGAGGCTGAGGGTCCAATCTCGCAACTTGCCGCCTCCGGCAAGGTGAGCTTCCATCACTCACGATGGCGTCGACGAGTTGGATGCCTCTAGTGGAACGTCGACGGCCGTGTGCTTGGATGACCATAGTGTGAGTATGGTGGCATGAGATGGAGAGTCGACGACGTCAACGGGTATAAATAGAGGGCTTCTCACGAGGTTTCGATCATCTCTTCATCAGCACTCATCAACACACTCAACACACTCAGCCCGATTCACAAAGCCCACAGGCAACTCAACTACTCTTCACAACTGCGATCTTTACGCAACAACAACTCAAAACCATCATCATGCTTTCTTACATGACTCTCTTCGGCGCCGCTCTGGTTGCTGCTAACCCCTTGGTTCTTCCCGGCGCCGGCAGTGGCACCGCACCCGACCCAAGCACGATCCAGATCACCAGTGTTTCTGCTAGCGGCAACGGCTGCCCCCAGGGCTCCGTCTCTACTGAGTTGTCTCCTGATCGCCAGGTAACCAACTCTACTTCATGGAGACATCTGACTCATTACTGAACACAATCAGGTTGTCACCTTCGGTTTCGATAAGTTCCAGACCTACATTGGACCCGGCACCGCCCCCTCCGACAGGACCAAGAACTGCCAGCTTCACTTGAACCTCAAGTACCCTGGTGGCTTCCAATTCGCCGTTGTCAGTATCGATTCACATATGAATCAGACACCATAGATTCTAATGCACTCTCACAGGTTGAGTCCACCTACCACGGCTACGCACAGCTTGAGAAGGGTGTCACTGGAACTTTCTACTCGACTTACTACTTCAGCCAGTCTCCCGCCGACACCGTGAGTGAAGCATCTAGACATGAGATAAAGCGCAACATGAGCTGACAGGAAACCAGACTACCACTACGACCTCGATCGCTGGAGGCGGCCTCTGGGCCCTGGGTGATGTGAGTTCCCCCCAACACCTCACTCTCCAGAAAAGCGATCGCAACTCCTGCTGTTCTTTCCCAGACTGGCGAAAGAAACATAAATATGGCTAACACTCAATCTCAACCCTTAGGTCTACACCAAGCAGGATCTGGTTCCCACTGCTTCCGTCATCTGGTCGCCTTGCGGCGCCACCGGCATCCTCAACGTCAACAACCGCATCGCCTTGACGACGACCAACCAGACCGCCTACGGCACCATCTCAGACGACGATGCCACCGTCGCCTTGACACAACAGATCCACGTTGCCTGGCAATCGTGCAAGTAAGCGGGCGGCTTCGAATGGCTGCTGCGGGAGCGAGCGCGGCGGACAGGAAAAGGCCACTGCGGGGGATGAGGGTGGATGTCTCTGGTTTTACTTTTACTTTCACTTTGTGATCTGCATCGCGTTACTGTAGCGGGAAAAGGAACTGTTCATGTGCACTGCTTTGTTGGCATGAAATTACCGCAGCATATCGTTTGGCTTTTGATTTTGAAAAGAATACTTTCCTAACTAATTCTGCCTGCCTCAATCGCATGTGACCTGATCTCTGAGTGATGATGATCCTTCCCTGAGCTTCCTCTCATCCTATCTCAACAACGAAGCGAAGAATAAGTAGTCTTGACTCGAGATAAAGGATCTGGGATAATAGTAACTCATATCTGATCTTATGGGATGAATGGCGAACTCGGGGCTATGAAATTAGATAGGAATAAGTGAGATTAAGATGAAAGGGTCCATTTCGAGACCCAGCAGTGATATTCTCGTTGAGGGGCTATGATGTTCATTGACGTCACCAACGCCCTGCACCATTCTCACGTTTGTCGACCTCAGACCTATCCGCACGGTTTGATTAGTCTTTCTTAATGGTACTAAATAAATAAAACAGCAGAAATACCATTCATATTATATTTTGAATATCCCAAACGCGCAATACCAAAAGCACTTCCGTTCGTCTAGCCTCACAATGCTTATCGATTACTAGGCCGCCCCCGGTGCCCACGAGCTACGCAACATGTAGCATCGGACATAAACCCACCCACAAACTCCCGGAGAAGCCGAAAGCGATATCCGCAGCGGGGTTCGACGGGATCGAGCCCTCGATGCCCGACATCCGGGCCTATGGCAAGCAGCTGCACAGTGAAGCGCCCGACGCTGGGGCTTACGGCTAGCTAGCCGAGGTGGCGCGGGGGATCCGGTCGCAAGCGGAGGCGCACGGCCCCGAGATTGTAATGCTGCAGTCGTTCGCGAACTTCGAGGGCTGGGGGCGCGGTAGCGCGGGCGTGGGGGTGGCTGCGGATCATGGAGGCCGCGGGGACGGACATGCTGCAGGTTGGGTCTTCGGACACCCCCGGAATCTCGGGCGACATCGACGAGCTGGCGGCTGACCTCGCGGCGCTAGCAGACGTGTGCGCAGTGCAAAGCCGGCGCCTGGCGTACGAGAACTAGTGCTGGGCGACGTGTCAACCCCGGGCTGTGTCTTGATACCTATGTTCCAGAGCGCGGGCGGCGAGTGGGCGGACCTGACGACCGCGTCGGGGCTGCGCGAGGGGTGCTCGCGGGAGGAGCTGGGCGGAGAGCCTGGACGAGCTTGCGGCTACGGTCCCTCCCCGAGAAAATCTTCCTGCTGCAGATCCCCGACGCGTATAAGATGTACCCGCCGCCTGATCCCGAGCGCGCGGGACTGAGGCCACGGGGACGCTAGAGTCGTGATTATCGTCCGCTGCCGTTCGATGGCGGGTATTTACCTGTGCAGGAGTTCCTTGATGCTGTCCTTAGGACGGGGCTTAGGGGTTGGTTGTCTGTTGAGGTATATGACGGTTGGGGAAAGGATAAGTATGATGATATGGGCGAATATACTGAGAAAGCGATGGCATCTCTGCAGAAGTTGCTACATGGC
This sequence comes from Xylaria sp. BCC 1067, assembly GCA_005188305.1. NCBI lineage: Eukaryota > Fungi > Ascomycota > Sordariomycetes > Xylariales > Xylariaceae > Xylaria > Xylaria sp. BCC 1067. The sequence continues at coordinate 5,274,431 of SSCS01000001.1, forward strand.
TGATCTGTACCTGTCTTGTTTTATGATATATAGGCTGATGTATTATACGCGCTCTGTATGTAAGGCATTTCTTGGAACTCCAAAGGGATAAAAGCGAGAATGGCTAAGTTACACAGTCGTCTTTACAGAGAAGACTGACCCATCACATATTTCAGACGACCAACCAACTCGAGATGCCCGGCGAAAAGAGAACGCCTATAGCCATGGGACAGAATTGGAAGTGTATATCTCCCGACTTCATGAATCCTGTTCCTACAGCGAGTCGCGCAATATTTACCCCAATAGCGAAGAGTTCTAGTACAAGAACCGCGAGAATCTTAGAACCTTATGATCTTCGCCCTGCAGGAATGGGTGCCATTTCATATGGCGGGCACCGAAGCATCGAGCTTGTCGTTGTTAACAGATTGATTTTGCTCCTAGGCTATATAATTAGATGTGCTAAATAAGGGCTGTAAGGATCTCATCTACTCTGGTCCTCATGACCCTGATCCGGTTGAAGTCGATGGGGGGTGTGCAAACTAGGTCTTAGACGGTGGCATTTCGGCCTACATAAACAAGGAATAATGTGGAAACTTCTATTGAATAACGACGGCTTAAACGGTGTATAAGAGGAAACCATGTGCTTATTACTTACAAGAGTAATATTGTAGTGTGAGATTGTGAAAATAAGCAACTGTGAGATTATAGACTTCGTGGTACAAAGGACGGTCGGGTTATGTACCTAGGTAGTCTCGAATCAATCTTCAGTGTTGTTGTTGCGGATGCTGGAAGGCGGCGGCGCTAGAGGCCGGGGGGCTGCCGTTGATGGGTGGCTGGGGAGGCGTGCGACTGGCTCAAGGCTAGAGTAATAGCTGGAGATTAGTATTGACGCACGGAACTAATGGATAGTGACATGGACTAGAGACGCACTCGATTAAGCATGTTAAGCCGCTAATAAGTACCTACCTAGGTATGTTTGCCGGAATAACGACACTAACCGCCGAGATGCCAGACTCCACGAAGCGCTCTTGGAAAATACTGCGAGCGGTCCAGAAGTTCCCGCACCTGGTAAATCCGATGGTATTAATAGCCCGATCGACTGAGACCGATGAGGAGGCTGAGGAGACTTCCAGGTCTTCACGACAGTGAGACCGTGGGGGATTCTGGGTTGTATAGGGGGGAATGCACTTAGGTATCGCCGGCGGCTCTCTTCGCCCTGGGAGTTGTTAGGTGGGTTAGTCGCAGTAGCCATTTTATTGTCCACAGGGCCGTGCTTTCGTTATGCAGGGGTGACAGTTTCCCTATAGAAAGAAATATGGGTGTATTTCCGGTATAGTACCTAGGTAATTAACGCGTGTGTGTGTCTTCTGCAGTAGGAAACCGCGCAGGCTCGAATCCTGCAGCTCTCACCAATTGTTGGAGCAATCGATTAATATAACGCCGACTAGGTACATCGATGGGTACATACACTGTAAGCCGTACCTCCCTGACAATAACGATGATAATGTAAGTTGCAATTGTGCAATAGCGTGTTTGTGACCGAGCTTAATAAGCTGTTAATTATCATATGCTATCTTTCGTTTCTCCTTACAGACGAAGTAATCATTTCGGTACGGTATTCTAACCGGACTCTGCTTCTAACCCGGCCGCCCACACTGGTCTGGGGAACCGGCGTTCAAAAGGAGGAAGACTTAAAAAGATTACAGCTCCTCAGGCTGCCTTAACTCGAAATAGGCCCTAAGGGAGTCTTAAGCCCGAGAGGCCCATTAGATCATTTCCGACGAGAACAGGTGAGGCTGGATGTTAAGGTGTCACAACTTGTCTTCTCGACAAGCCCTACAAACTCTTTAAAATGAGCAAATTGGCTTCAGTCTTAACACTATCTATAGCAAGCCCCGAGGTGATGGTGATGTCATCATTTCTAGGTCGAACTAGGCCCGGTCTTGGCCACTTAGACAGGGGGATGCCAACTTGCAACAATCATTATAAATGACACTTCACTTACAAACAGGCAATAAAGCAATATGATACCGCAGTAAAGAACAAGATGTCAGGAGGCACGATATCGCAATCCGTCATACATCGCCCGAATCAATTGCATCGTGGGTTAAGCGACAGCATATGAGATCTCTTAACAGCGCATCGACCAACAACCATGAAAGTGTCACAAACTAACTACTCTCAATTAAAAGAGTTCCTGTCCTACCTAGCCACAATCAAAGGAGATGTCTCCAATATCACTGCTCCCCCCTCCGTGCTCTCACCCACCTCCGTGACCGAGATCCCGGCATCATGGGTCTCCCGACATGACCTCTTCCTGCAGCCCGCGTCCGAAGCCGACGCAGCGCGTCGGGCGCTCCTGGTCCTCAAGAACTTCCTCTGCAGCCTGAAACCCCAGCTTCACTCGGCCGCAAGCGCAGACGGCGGGCTGAAGAAGCCGCTCAACGCGTTCCTCGGCGAGCTGTTCATCGGCGAATTCGGTAACGCTGAGAACTCGACGCGCGTAGTCGTAGAGCAAGTGTCGCACCACCCGCCCGTGACGGCCTGCGCCGCATATAACCCGCAAACGGGCCTCTCGTCGTCGGGCTACGTTGCACAAGCGACGACTTTCAGCCCCGTCGCAGGGGTGCGGGTGCAGCAGATCGGGCACTCGATACTCCGCGACGAGCGCCACGGGGAGTCGCATCTCCGGACGCTGCCGACGATGGCCGTGAAGAGCCTGCTGACGGGCGCGTACGCCGAGCTCGAGGGCGTGTGCTACATCGCCTCGAGCTCGGGATATCTCTCGACGGTGGAGTTCACGGGGGCGACGTGGGGGGGCGGCAGGCGGAACTGCGTGCGCGCCGAGCTGGCGCGGGTGCGGGAGGGAAAAGAGGAGAGAGTCTTCGAGGTCACCGGGAAGTGGAGCAGACGGCTGACCATCACCGATTGCGCGACGGGAACGATCGTCGAGGATTTCGACGTCGACGATGTCCCGTTGAGCGAGATCCGCACCGCGGCCCTCGAGGAGCAGAGTCCGTGGGAGTCGCGGCGGGCGTGGCGAAGCGTCCGCGAGGGCGTCCGCGAGGGGGATATGGAGCGGGTGTGCGAGGCGAAGAAGACTATCGAGAAGGCGCAGAGACAGATGCGGGAAGCAGAGCGGCGGGCCGGCATGGAATGGCCGGCCTTGTTCTTCCGGAGAGCGACGGAGAGCCGGGAATTTGAGACGCTGGCGCGCGCCATCCCGGATCGTGCGGCTCGGGAGCTTGCTAGCGACAAGACGGCGGGCGTGTGGGAGTTTGTGGGTTGTGATGCTGCTGAGGCGCTGATTACGGAAGGTGTTTACCATCGAGCGTTGGAACCTACGGGGCAGATACTCCCCGAATGTTAATGGCATACCTTGCGTACCTGTTCACTATAGATAGATGCATGTTCTCTTAGAGTGAATAAGCGTTGATTATGTCTGGAGATGCTAGCTTTTATTCTCTTTGTGGCTAGTTGAGATAATGCCGCTGGAATCTCTCCACTGGACGCAGGCTGTTGTTCGTGCGCAGCAGCATTCTGTTCTCTCGAATAGCTAATGGTTATACGCTATAGGACTCCAGAGCTTTATAGAATCCAGCAAGGTAGACTTACAAACCATATTCATCTTGACTCCGGTGGAAGGAAAAGGCTCAACCCTATAGCACCAACTATGACGAGTTCCGTACCCGATGATACAATAGGCAAAAAACTCCAAACGCCGTGTGCTTCGGACTGCCTTTGTTCGAGCGCACCAAATAATTTACCAGTGGTTTGAATAGGGGCTAAGGTAGTCTCCTATATACGTTTCACATAATACATAGTTTCCATCGTTCCGTTGTGTGGTTATATGTATAAGTCCAGAGACCTAGTCCGTAGTTCCCTTACATGAATCCCCTTATACATCTTCACGACTAAATCGTAGCTCAATTGATTGACGTGGTGCGCCTCATTGGCCACCATTAGCGCGAGCTTCTAATTCCTCTACATTGCTTGCAGACATTTCCTGATAGCGTTGTGTTCTGTCATTATCTCGGGGCCGATGCACAGGAGGCTGGTTTCTACCCCCCAGACTGCTTGCGAGGTGTGGAGTGTAGGATTGGTTGCTAAGATAAATCTAGGATCTCTTTGGATGAACGCAGATCGCGCATTGCTGCCTGCGTTAGATAGCCTGCGGGATGAATGGGTAGAAAGATTTTGAATGTCTACATCCACGCTGATCCTCAAACTGTCCCCCTCAAATCGGGGGTAGAAAATGCGCTGTGTCGTCTCGCTTGACGGGTGCGATGTTGGTAAAGTAACTAGTCTCACAGTTTGGCTATACGAGTTAACGCTGCTGGTCAGGGAAATCTCATTACCCGATGAATTGACCGCCAAAGATGAGATGTTTCTGTTAGTGGGATCCACGTCCCAAAGGTTAGCCAACCCTGCGGTGCCAGAGGCAAGTGATCCAGCGCGTAAGGCATTCGGTGGCGCCGTCGTGAGCGTGGTATTTTGGAACGAAGTGCTCCATTGTGCAGGTCTAGGCGCTCTGTGTTCCGTGGATACTAGTAGATCCTGCGCAATCTGAACAACAACCAGCCCCTTTTGAGAGCGCTCGCGGGTAACCAAATACAGCCCACAAGACGAAAAGTCAACGGCGTTGAATACCCCCCCAATTAATGGAAAATTCTGCTGTAAACCTTTGAGTTTGCATCAGTAAATTGTCGCACTCTAGACGGTCTTAAAGTATGCTATTACCTTTCCGGTAGGCCCAGAGGATAGCGCCGTTCCATCCTCTTGTTGGAATAATAGAGAAGACGCAGAAAGCCAGGATATCTCGGCAAGGGTGAAACAAGACACGCTCAATTTTCAGTAGCCCGGGCTGCAAACTCATAGTACCAATTACCTGGATGTTCAGGTCTTGGCAGTAGTCGTACTGACATACAGTGACATGTTGATCTCCACAAACTTGCCGTTCGAGGAGAGCAAATTCCTCCGTGCTGACAGCGAAAGTTATTGAATACGTAAGTGGCCGCTTATAGTTGCCAGTTGGCGCAACCGAAGAAAACCTCGTTGTACCATAGTCGCTAAATGGGAGCTGACGCGTCACCAAATAGTTTCCTCCCGCTAGATTAATGGATGGTGTAACGAAATATAAAGTCCCCAGGACAACGAATGCCTTTACATCGTGACTAATAGCTATGGGAAGACTGACCTCACTGGAGAAGCGCTGGTAAACGTGATTCTCTAATGGAATTAGCAACTCCCTGGGGGTTATGGGAACTTGAATATTGGCTAGCCGATGCGGTTCGGGTTGAGTTTTCCACACTTCATACGTGGCTACCCATCCTGAACAGAGCTGGGCGAGGCTAGACCGTTCTCGGCTCATCCGCGTGTCCTCTTTATATTGTCTTCCATAAAAATATCTACGAATAGTCGATATGTTAGCTTCTAAGCAGACGGCACAAGTGCGATCATTTGCAAAGGAGACTTAACGCATTTGCCCAGATATTCAAGGTTGCCTTCATTTCTCCCGAGTCGGTCGTTTTTGACAATGAAGCTATTGCTACCTGTCCTGGGATACAGTGTGAAGGCACTGTTGATGTCTGGAACGAAGCTTGAGTGCTACCCGAGGACCAGAAGTAGCGGTTTTGGCTTAGAAGGCCAGTCATCTCATCCCACACCGTGTGCGGGCTGTCACCTAGGAATTGGCCCCATATGTTAACAACGTCTCGGATTTCGGCACCAAAACCCGTGATGTTACTGATCAGGGTAGGATCAATTGACAGTTGAGGCTTGGCGACGTTAACATGTCTCAACCAAGTAGCCAACCCATCGAGCGGCTCTGTTGGTGGATGCATAACATGTGCATGCCTAGTTGTGTAGAATATCTCAATCCAAACAGACATGACCTTCGGGTCTCGAAGGAAAACTGAAAGGGCCGCGACGAAATCTACTAGCACGTTTAGAAACTGCTGTGAAAGTTTTCCGTTGGTGAGGCGTTCTGCGATGGTAGCATTAACAAACCCCCGAAGATAGAGTAGCCAATTTACAGCGGCGTAGTCACTGAAATACAACTGGTTGTATAGATTTTCGGCGCTGATTCGTTGACCAAGTCTCCCCGAAAGGGGCTGCGCAGGCGTGTAAAACAAGAGTTGCTTCAGGCAATTGGTTGTACAGCTTAGATTCCCAATAATAGTATCAGAGACTAGGGGTGCCTGAGGAGTCATCCCCCGTCTATATGATACAGCGTGACGTTTGATTAATGTCTCAGTAACGGAAAGGTGAATGACACGTAGAGCTGGTTCATCATACAAAAATGAAGTGTCTTCGTGGAGCTGGGTGCGTTCGACTAGGCCTGCGCAAGACATTATAATGGTCTCTTCAAACTCCCTTACGGCGTCAAAGTCCCAATGCGGCTGTAGGATTTTATCAACAACTAGACTTTGGCGTAGTTGGCGAGACGAAATAGGTGCCGGAGCGTAGGCCAGTCTTGTTAGCACTAGAGATGCTATGGTCCCAGCAATCTCAGGGGACTGTAGAATGAGATTTACGATGCGGCAATACATGGCCTCTAAACCCTCAGGGGTGTTGATCTGGCCGAACATATGCAGTCGCTGACTTGTGTCCATGTATGGAGACCGGAGAATATGTATCATCAGCCTGGCCCAGAGAAACATGCCATCTGCTCCGGACACTAACCGATTCAACATGTCGCTTTTCTGTTGCTCGGCGTGCACTGGCAAGAACCCTTCATTAAATAGACGCTGAATTTGGGTATCACCGTAGACGTAGATGTCGTCCGAGATCTTAGACTTGGAGAGGCCTAGTTGGTTGTCGCATGGGACACAGCGCCTAAGTGTAGCCACATGGACTCGGCTTAGAAGTAAGATATAAGGCGAGCCAATTTTCCACGCGGTAAGAAGACAGCTAAGGAATTGCTCGTTATCTTCACATTCATCGATTCCATCTAGTACCAGGATCGAATTGCTTTTCAGAGACATTTGAAAAAGATCAACGAGAGTTACCTCGCTCGCAATGCGTTGGCTTGCGTTTTGCCCGACGTCGTTCATGATAAAAGAGAATTTGTCAAGGATTTCTGGGCTGTTTCTGTTCTTGGATAGAATCTGAGCGAGCATAGATCGATATGCGGAGCACGCCGTTCTATTCTTATTCGACTGGTGTTCGAAGAAGTAGTAATATACATCTCTGGAATTGCTATGACCTAGGGGATTTTGACTTTGGAGGTTGTCGAGAATGGATGATGCAAGGAACGTTTTGCCTGCTCCTGGGTTGCCTACAGTGTCATGATATAAATTAGGGAGGGATATTCAGGAAGGATCGGATGTAGCCCTTACCATGTATCCACAGAACATTCGCGCCAAATCCGCTGGGGAGCTCGGATTCGCGTAGAGCATGATCCAGCCAACGTTTGTACGCTGGTTCCTGGAAAATCCACATCCCTGTGTTTGGCTGTCTTGAGGCCCTAGCATGCTCCAGAACGTCATTGAAGATAGGTGCGTGCAACCAATTAATGATCCTTTGATAATGGTCATCTGCAACAGGCGGTCAGTATTAGAGAGCACTAGCACTTCCTCAGCAAGGTATCTACTTGCCCATACGATTAGACTCCAAGTCTTGTAAGGCCTGCTGAATCTTCAACAGCAATGCTCGTGTCTGTTCTCTGTCCCCACTTGCTTGTCGCCTTTCCCGTTCAGCAAGTACTCGCTCTTCCTTGGCAAGCTCCCGTTCCTTTGCGGCATATTTCATCTCAGCCTCGCCGAGATTACGATATCGAAGGAATTCGTCTTGTCCGGTAGCATTACGAGCAATTGCCTGAATAGACGAATTGGTATGCCATAAGCTGACTTCGATAAACAACTCGTTACGATGAGCGGATAAACGGGCTAGTTGATCCTGGAAGCGGCTATTAAACGGCTTCCACATTAAACTTGCGATAACCATGGCCGTTGGTCTAACGGCTTTCATCGTGTCCGCGTCAGTTCTTACTAAGGGTGAAGGTAAGAAGGGCAAATACTAAACTTACATCGATCGCTCTTCGTGAACACTCGAATGGCTTGCTTGAATATTTGAAGAATATCTTCATAGATTGCTCCGAGGATCGCTGGGACCTGGGACTGACGAAGTCCTGAGTCCACTAGACAGAAGTTGAATACCTTGGCATATTGGTTCATGGCTGTCGGAAGGTCGTCAAGGAGTGCTGTAAGTTTGTCGAAGAAGGTAACAAAGTTCGATGCTAGCTAGTAATAACTTAGTTGCTGTATCACATGGGCTTTAACATGTTGCTGGTAGACTCACTTGCAGAACTAGCTGTAGAGCGCCCCAGATAATGGCGCTAAGTTCCGGGTTGGACGAAATAAAGACGTTTACTACTTTGAAGTACGGCTCAAGTGCATTATGCAGCTTTGCCAGGAGTTTGATAATTGCTGTCCCACGGTTCTCGTCTATTAATACAGCATGAAATTGCTGCACGGACTTGGACAACTCCTCAGTCGACGCACATGGAGCATATAAACGACGCTCGTCGGGAGAAAGAGACGAAAAGAAGGCCACTCTTGCCGAATCGAGGCGACGGCTGCTTTCTGTCGCTACACCCGGGCCTGGCTGGCCTGCGGGGTTAGGGAGGACTTGTTGAGACATGAAGGGAATGGGCACCGGTTGCCGAGCAGATGGCTGTCGTCTAGTCGATCATGGCTGTCTGGGTGGTTGGGATTCTAATGGGAGACCTAATGTGTCTAACTTAGATCCCCTTGATGTTTTCTCGATAACTTCTAGGGACGGTCGGATGCCCTGTAGAGAATTTCCCCGTGGTTAGGTTAATGATGGCCAGCTGGGGATATGCAGGCTGACGCGGAACACGTGCAGCCGAAAATCTGCCTGACAGAGTGCTGCAGGCGCTTGGAGCAATGGCTATGCGCCAACCACCTAGGTAGTCTTATTGGTCTGATACTCGATACTCACAGAAGGTGGTCCTCTACCCTAATCATGATTGCACTGAACTGACTGCGCTACGTCTCAAGGCGTCCTCAGAGGCTGACCCTATAATAGCCAGGCTACCTTGTAGAACTGGCGCCATAAAATTAAACCGCCCAGGCCCACTCATAGGCAGACTTTTATAATGATATGATTACACTGTACATATCTTTAAATGTTATTAGACATACAAGGCTAGAATTACTACAGGTTCAGCCTGGGAGAGTATCGGCGCTTTTTTTTTTAATCTAAACACTGAGCCATCTTGTGGATAGCGGATTTGTGGTCCTTGAATAGGCGGGCTTCGTCACACACCACTACGTCTAAGGACTACTTGTCATATTTGCTTCCCTTATGTTAGGGTTTCGCACGATCTTGCACGATATCGTTGTGGCTAAAAGCTAGCGGTAGTCGAGGCGGCGAGTACGAAGTTGTAAGGCAAAATGTTTATTAAGAACACCTCATATACATTTGGTATTCATGTGATCGATAATGCTCATGCCATCGGTGTATTTACTATTATCTCGCTTTTGGTTGAAGAAGAAAATGAGGTCTTCGAGACTACCTACTGAATAAGTGGGCAGAACAGTATAGGCCCTTATAAATACTGTCGACCAATCAACGTGCACTAGCACACCCCGAATTGGCAACCCAACTCTCAGGGTCCAACTGAGATATTTTCCCGCCCCAGTCTCCATTACCACGACGTCATCCATCAGGCACAGAAAAAACACCACCATGAGCCCGCAAGACAGCGCGCAACTCCTAAAAGCGAGCCTGCGCCGCGCCACGGGCGGGGCCTACCCGTCCCTAACGGACTCCGTGATCCCCTGCCTGCTGCGCGGGATCGGGCGCACGGCAGCGGCGCTGCGGACAGCGCACAGCGTGGAGAAGGCCGGGTCCGAGAACGTCTTCGGCGACGCGCAGCTGAACGTCGACGTGCTGGCCGAGCAGTACTTCCGGGAGGAGATCAGCTCGTGCGCCAGCATCGCAGCAGCCAGCAGCGAGGAGGACCCCGTCGAAAAACCTGGCAGCAGCACCACCACCGCTGCCGCCGCTGCAGGGGCAGTAGGGGAGGGGGAGGGGGAAGAGGAGGTCTACGCCGTGGCCTTCGACCCGCTAGACGGCAGCTCCATCATCGCGCCCAACTGGGCCGTCGGCAGCATCGTGGGGGTGTGGGCGGGCCGCAGCGCGCTGCGACAGGACCCGGTACGGCAGATCGCCGCCGTGCTGGGTGTGTACGGCCCACGAACGACAGCGATCGTCGCCGTGCGCGTGCCGGGCGCCGAGGGTGCCGCCGTGTGTCTCGAGGTGGGCGTCGGCGACGCCGCGGGGACGTGCGAGATCCTGGGCGACCTGACGCTCGCTGCTGCGGCCGGGACCGGGACGCGGTACTTCGCGCCCGCGAACCTGCGCGCGGCGTCCGAGGACCCGAGATACATGGCGCTGGTGGCGGCGTACATCGCCGAGAAGTACACGCTGCGGTATAGCGGCGGCTTGGTGCCTGATGTCGTGCATGCGCTCGTCAAAGGTCACGGCGTGTATCTGTCCCCCGTGACGGCGGGGAGCAAGGCGAAGCTGCGCCGCGCGTTCGAGTTGTTGCCTGTTGCGCTGGTTATTGAATGTGCGGGTGGCATGGCTGTTGATCCGGCGGATGGACGGCGGATCTTGGAGCGGCCTTTGCAGGATTTGGATGAAACTGCTGGGTTGGTGTGTGGGACTGCTGGAGAGGTGGAGAGGGTGATGGCTGCATTGTTGGGTTAGAACGGGTATAGAAGCATATATAGAATTCATGATGGATTGGGCGTTAGGCATAGAGGATGGGCTATAGAACACCAGAGGTTCGTTGACCGGGTACATAGAGAAACGGGTGCTTCGTACTCTTACTACATAATCAAGGGTTCGTAGATCGTTATCAACCCGAATGTGTGATTGCTAGCATGTCATATGCTACTAGGCGAGCCTCAGATCGAGACAGAGTATACGGCATACTACCTAGCTGAGGTCTTCTGAATTCACATATTACGCAGGCACTTCGCCAAATCTATACATAGCCCAACCCATACTCGTGTCATGATGTGTCCAAAGCTGCTTTCCCGTGTCCTCGCCAGCCGCACCGGCGGTGATATAAGCCGGCATCAAGTGGTCGAAATGCTACACACCAAATCAGTAAAGGCTCTTCCCTTTTTAGAGCATCATAATACGGCGGAAACGGGATAAGGAAGGTAGAAATAGAAGCGACTTACGGGATGGGCCTGACGAGCATCAGGCCGCTTCGCCACGTCCGCTAACCGCGCCTGCCTCTCGCTGGGCGGGGCCTCCATAGCGGGCTTGAGAGCTTCATCGAACGAGACCACGTAGGGCAGGGGCTGTGAGGAGTTGAACATGAACCGCAAGTCGCGCAGGTTGTGCACCGACATGCCGGCGCCGATGATGACGATGTTCTCGTCACGGAGCGCGGCGACAGCTTGGCCCAGGCGGTAGTGCTGGTCGACGTCTGGGCTCTTGTACTGGCTTACCTGTACGATGGGGATATTCAGGGGGTTCTTGTCGGGATGGAAGGCTGGTGGTTGTTAGATGGCGTGCCTGGTATTCTAGATGTGTGTGCACGGATTGGTAGAGCTAGATAGGTGATGGTGGAGGGAACTGACCGACAGAGAACCCGACGTACACGCCGTGGTCCAGCCCTCTTTTTACACCCTCCGCTTCAATCCCTGCATCTCGCAACAGGCCGATGACCTTGGAAGCTAGCTCGGGGTCACCTTTGTTGGGATACTGAACTTTGTAATATTCTGGCGGGAACCCGAAATAGCTGTTCGATTCCGAGATTATTAGGTTAGTATGGCACCTATGATACCCATGAAGAGAAGAAGACGATGATGACAGTCTAGACGCACTCATAGATCAAGTCATTCGTCACCGCCGTGTTGACTTGTATGTCACGGGGTCCGGCTTCCCAGTGCGCCGAGAAGACGACAATTGCCTTGGGCTTTACTTTTTGTGTGATCTCCTGGCCTATCTTCTGTAGAACTGGATAGACTGGGTGTTCCGTGTCGAACATAGTGCTTGGCTGACCATCATTAGGAATAAATTACGGGTGTTTATTGAGGGTTTGCACAACTACTTACGCCGCCATGGCTCATGAAGTAAACGGGGGCCTTTGTCGACATGGTTTTGGAAGGACTGTTGAAAAACCTCACCGATGTTGTCGACACGGATGCTGAAAGCGGAATAAACGAGCGCAAGGTGGGAGATATTCTGTTTGCAAAGAAGTAGGCCACGATTGCGACGAAGAGTGAACAAACGACTATCAAGGTCCTTCTATAGGATCTAGGTTCCATATAGTGGTTTTGGCCAAGAGCTCGAACCAGAACGTGGCAATAATGATACAATTGAACAAGGAATGAATTCGGGCATTTATTTGACCATTCCACGCTTGGAATTTGGCGATGGCTTCATCGCATTGGATTTATAAGGTGACGTGGTTCTAGTCTAGATCTAGCTCTGTGTGGCTTCGGGACATTACCAAGGATATGTCAGCAAGTAACGAAAGCCGAGGGCGAGCCGTGGAGCGGCCGAATAACGGTCGCCGTACAATGGGGGGTTATTTTACATGGACAGGCCCATTTCTCATTGCTTTTAGTACTGTAGCCACCTCACAAGACACTGATTCGTATGCAGATTCAAAAAATAATAAGAGAAAGAAAAGAAAAAATTGTTGCAGGCTCGCAATTTCTGGTTAGATGCTCGTTATGTCTCATCGTAGTCTAACCCTTATCTCGGAGAAAGTAAAGGGAATAAAACCTGTGACCCGGAGGGGTGGTTTGTTACCTGATAGGTTACCTAAGGCACTACTTAGATCTGATGTGGATCGCCTGGATCGCCATGGTTCAGTTCAGGCGGGGCCGAAACGCCAAGCCACTGCCTTCAACTATCAAACACCTCCATCAACCAACCATCAACCATCAGCTCTTGGGTCATTACTTCGAGCCGTCACTAGACACAACATTCAAATTCAAGTTGAATGATTCTAGGGCCTCACTCGCTTCAACAAGCCTTGTTCTATCTGCGAATTTTCTGTTGCCTCGTCCTCGTCGTCATACTTATCTCTCCGAAACCCGTCTATTCAGCTGGTTCCCCCACTTCTGACGCTACTAAGATGGCGACACGAGCAAAGCCGCTCTTTTTCTCAGCCAAGGCAAGGCACACGGCCACTGTCATATTTCTGCACGGCCTTGGCGACACCGGCTTTGGATGGGCGGGGCCCGTCGAAGGCTGGATTCGTAGCGGCAAATTCGACCAGGTGAAGTGGGTGCTGCCTCATGCGCCGCGCATGCCCATCACCGCTGTATGTGATTGACTCCGGTGGAGATCCGTGTCCCGAGAGATGGCCGGGGCTAACCGCTTACACAGGCCGAGGGTATGCCCATGCCTGGGTGGTTTGATATCGTAAGTCAGCGCCGTTACTACGCTCTGCCTGTGCGATGCGACGTCAAGTCGTAGCATCTAACGTCTTGGCCAGCAAGCACTGAACGGCGCAATCGACGACATCAGGGCTAAACAGGATGAGCTGGGCTTGCTCCAGACGCGAGACTACGTCAACAGCCTTGTCCAAGCCGAGATTGATGCTGGCATTCCCGCCAACCGCATCGTACTGGGTGGCTTCTCACAAGGCGGCGCCATTGCGCTGCTGACAGCACTGACGGCCAAGGTCAAGCTCGCCGGTATCGTCGGTCTCTCTTGCTGGCTTCCTCTTGACAGCAAATTCCCAAGCCTCGTCCAGGAGAGCGACCTCAACCATGAGACGCCTATATATATGGCCCATGGTACTGTCGACCGGGTTGTTCCTACGGCGTATGGCCAGATGTCATACGATGCGCTCAAGAAGCAGAACTTCGCCGCTACGATGAAGATGCACCCGTAAGTTACTAACTTGTCTCTGTCTCTACCTAGCTATGTAGCATAGTGGTTCTTCTAACTTTTGTGTGAAAAGGGGAATGGCGCACTCGGCTTGTGATGAGGAGCTAAAAGATGTCGAGGCTTTCCTCTTCTCGCGTCTGCCGCCCCAGGAAGAGAAGAAGTCGGAACTATAAAGCACATTTCTCGAGTTTCGTGTTTAGATTCGGTTGATGAGATGGCGTTAGACAATTCCTTCTTTCTGGTAGCGAGGAAGACGGCGGTCGGGTAGAGAACATGATGTGGGTTTAGTGAGCAGATGCAACCTACTATGCCGCTCAACAGGTTTAGAGTATAGACCTAGAATTTACGAGCGAGTTAAAATATGTGGATGGCTCTTACGCACTGCGTCGATTCATACGCTACTGTAATATCTAACCTACGCCGTGGTTAGAATAGGATGGATGGATTATTACTAGGTGATTCGATTGTAATTTGTCACAGACTAAAGAAGCATATGAAAAGTATTCCTGCATATAGACGCATGGTTACGAGGAAATAGGTAACCCCGCCTTCCTAAGTTTCTTCCTCTCTAGATATACGATGAGGAGTTTTTTTTTTCCCTCGGTTTGTATGAAAACTTATTGCTACAGACGCATTGCGCTTGTGATATCACCTATCTAAGGCATTATAGGATTGAACTGCATAGGGCTGCAGGCTGTGAGGTTTGTCTGGGCAAGCATCCCCCTAACCCCCCAGCCGGAGCCCCTAGCGCTGATAGCGGACCCCGGCGATTATCTAGTAGCGTTCTGACCAACCTTGAAGAGGGACAGCAGCCGACTCGCCATTCATCACTCTACCTATACCTTTTCATCTGCAGGCTACTTAGTATCTAACATCTCTCTCATTCGCAATACGCCTTTCTTACCCTAGGACTTTTGAAGCCCGACATCGCCTCCTTTGTCTCTCCTCGCCTTCGAAGCCATGCTGTTCAAATAGTTGTAATACGACGCTATCATCCACTATTATCCACTATCACAGGCTGCTTGCTTATCATCTTAGCCCCTGTTGCCTGTTGCTCCATCGAGAAAGTAAACAAATCCAGCCAGTAATATCATCTCGGACCGACGTAGCACTTGGCCGTTACATCTGCCCGCATATCGCCCGCATCGCCAACGGACCTCGAGCAGAACGTCGCATTATGGCTACGCGGGCGTCCGAGAGGGCACGCACACCCTCGCCCGCTCGACTCCCCTTGCCCGGGTCGCCTACATACTCCTATGCCTCGACTGCCAACCAGCTCTCGTCCCTCAACCTTCCCATGCCACCCCCGCCGAAGCCCTCGCATACCGTGCTGACAAAGAACGACCTCGAGCAATCCCAGTTGGCCTACTCAGACCTGCTCGCAACGGCCAAGTCGTATCGCGTAGCCCTCGCCTCTCTCTCCACCGCGGCGTCCGCTTTCGGATGCGCCCTCGAAGCTTGCGCACGTCTGAAAGAGTCCCGCGCCGATTCGCTTCTCAACATACCGGCCGGCGGCCCCGCCATTCCGGTGCTCTCCAGTAGCTACTCCATGAAAGCCACATCTTGCACGGCCGATCACCTATTAAGCGCCAGCGGCGTTCACCACCTAATCGCAAACCACCAGCAAATCCTGAGCGAGACCGTCTACCGATCCTTTGAAGTACCACTGCTCCACGACCTCGACAAATGGAAGCGGGATATCGAGGATGCAGACGAAGCGTACCAGAAGGAAGTGGCTCTGCGCAGCCGAGAGATTCGTCGTCTGGAAAAGGAGGGGCTCAAGCTACACAAACAGCGGCGCCGCGACCTCTCCAAATTCCGGGAGCATCTGGTGCAGCTTACGAGTAAGCTGGATGGGCTCTCCGGCTTGCACGGGGAACATGCCCAAGGACTGCTGCGCGAAAGCCAGGAGGCCAGCACAAAGATCGTCGACGCCAGCTGCTCGCTTGTGCGCGCCGAGGTTGACATCTTCGAGGGCTTGGCGCGGAAGGGTTGGAGCGGCGGTGGACTCGACGACCTGCTGGAGAGGGGACGTGACCTTTTCGCAGCGGACGAAGACGTCGCTGCCTTACCGGGGGGCTCGGGGCCGGCGGTAGGAGGCGCAACGTCCGAGGGGACAAAGCTGTTTAGTATACTACCACCCAAGAGCATCTTGGCAGACTCGGCATCGGACTCAGGGGTACGAGGACACGCGCGTGGAGACAGCCTGCTCGTAGAGACGGACCGATACCAGAGTCTGGCGGGTGCTGTTACAGATCGGACAGACACGGAAAGCATCTTCTCCGAATTTAACCACAGCCGGGGTGTGCGGCCATTCAGCCCGCAGCCCATACGGAGACAGACCACCGACGTAATCATGGATCCGGAGTCGCTGCTACAAGGCGACGAGGAGTTCCGGGATCGACCTGAAGAGAACGAGGAAATAGACAGAGATGCTACAGAAAGGGGAGACGATGACAACGACAACAACCAAGACGGAAATTCCGAGGCTGGGGACAACAACAACTACGACGACGAGAGAAACGCCACTTTAAGACCAAAGAAACTTGCTTCACCGCAAGACATTCAACTCAGTGAAGACGAAGGCCAAACAGACGTGCCCGCCCCGGGCCATGAGGACGAAGCCGTTGAGTCGCCCTGGCAGGATAAGGGACTGCGGGACACGAGTGGCGCGTCCGCGGACAACACCTAGGAGAGGCTGCGCGGGTGGAGTTTCGCTTTGGACCGCGCCCCTTACACGGCGCCGTAACTAGACCTCGACGCAGGCTCGAAGCCAAATAGACCTGAACCAAGGGGGCGATCTGGGGCTAGGAGTAGACACAGACACAGACACAGACACAAAGCGTGCGAGAGGGAGAAAAAGCGAGCGGATAAACTCGCGACAAGCGAGAGGGGACGGGTGATGTTTCCCTATGCAGGCCTCACGCGCGGCGTTGGGTCCTGGGGCTTGGGCGTTACTTGCATCGTTACTGCTTCGAATCAGAGGCTGGCTGGCTGTATTTGTACTATGCGTGTGCGTGTGCATGCGCGGACTATATATTTATTCATATAATCTACACGATTACCGGTATCCATTCATCTATCTATCCAGCTGCCTACCTGGTATCATACCCGTGGCAGATATGCAGAAATCTCTTATCTACCTGTGAATGATGGGAAGTAGAGGCTGCCTTACATCTCACCCGCAAAGCCTAGTAGACAGCATGGGAGAATATCGGGCCCCTGTCAAAGAATCACTAAGGCAAAAGCAAGGTAACAGAACAAAGCAAGTAGACAGGGAATCAAATGCTATAATTTGCACCCAATTTTATGCTTTGTCTCAATGACAACACGAATAGTTTGCGACAGCTTATGGATGGGTACATATAGATAGGGACTTTTTGTTTCCGCCGTGCTATGTCGATGCAGACCACAAACTCCAGACGTAAGTATGATACACCAAAGAGCATCCAAGATGCAAATGCAACATGCCTCCATCGGCAAGATCCACGTCCATCTCTTCAATGCTACCCACATTAAACCCCGGCTTCGATCCCTCGCTCGCTAGCACTCGTAGGATGGGCGGGTTTAGTCTTCTTTGTCGCCACTGACAAGCTCGTGGCCGAAAAGCTTGAACCAGTAGTCGAGCCAGTACATGATCTTCCAGTAGAGGCTCGCGCGGTTCATGTCGAACTCGCCCACGTCGTTGCGGGGCACCTCGTTGCCGATCATGGCGCCGCTGAACCAGCCCAGAAGCGGTATGAGGGCGAGCATGCTCTCCGCGAACGTCGGGGCTTTCCTCAAGGCTGCGTCGGCGGGCAACAGCTTTATCCGCCTAGCCCCGGGGATGCGTCTGCCCTTAACTGGGACGGCCGCTTCTGGCTCGGGTTGTTTCTCGTCGGGCTTTGGTTCCGACCCCGTTGCCGTCGCCGTCGAGATTGTCGCTGAAGATGCTGACACAGTGGCCGAGTCTACAGAGCCTGTTGCTGAGACCTCAGAACCCAATGGCCACGCACCGGGCCTGAGGCCCGGACGGCCATTTTGATCTGTAGCGGGTGACTGCAGGGGTCTTCGCTGGGTTCGGCTGCTGTCATGGCGGGACTGCGGCGGCCGTCTGGGGGGGCCCCGAAAAGCATCTAGCCGCGAGTTCTCTTCGAACATACCGACATCACCGACGGCATCGAGAATAGCTACGTTCTCCGCGGGGGGCAAGCTCCGGTACGGCTCTGCGTAAACGAGATGGCCGAGAATCGTTTGGGGCGAAGCGAACAAGGCAGCACTGGCCGCTTCTTGCGACTCGAACGTGACCTTGATCCAGTGCTCTCCGCTCGCAATCTTGTTGACCTTTTCCCTCTCGGCCCTGGTCAAAGGCTGTCTCCGCGTCAATGCAGCGTCGCGCAGGTCCGACTTGTATCGTCGTGCCTCGATGGGCGGCTCTCTAGAGTAGTCTTCGCATATCCTGCCGGCGAGCTGCTCGTAATGGTTGATAGCAGCGTACTGCTGGGATGGGGACGCGTAGCCTCGAAGTATCACTTCGACAGGTTCTTTATGGGAGGCTGAGGGTTGGTTAGTTGACTTGGAGTCATCTTGTCTTGATTTTCGTTGCGGCAGGTCCAAGGCGGTCTCGGCCTGTTTGGCTATATAGCTGGAAAAGACTTTATCGGCGCTCTGCATAGTGGCATCTTCACGTTTCGGGGGGGCGCTACCCGTCCTCGATCTCGATCGTCTTATTGATTTGCCGAAGGAGCCTGTTTCGTTGATCTCGCGCGCACGGGTGCGAGGCGCGCTTCGTTGGCGATCATTTCTATCGGTTGCCATGGTCAACACATGCGATGACAACAATAACGAGATATAACGAGATATAACGAGATACAACGAGATGGGATAACAGAAGGCATATGGGCTAGCTTACTCGGGCCATATCATGGCGTACGGTCGTTGGATGCCATCTTCGCCAGTGTAGAGCTCTTCATCTGGCACGTTATGTAATATCAGAGGCGGCATTGTTTACGCCCGAGATTCCAGCCGAAACGGGCCGACCTGGTTTAAGAAATAGTGTTTAGACTTGAGGCGCGCAGTGACACGTGGGTTTGGTGACTATTACTATTAAGACCACAGGGGGCGGATTGGAGACAAGAATCGGAAAAGAAGAGGCCGCTTTCTAGTAACACCAATGAGACAGTCCGGAAGTTTGAATGGGTGAATGGAGGGATAGAGGAAGAAGCTCTAGATTCGGTCGCGCCTGATTGGCACCCGGCGGTCGAGATACCTACCTAGGTAAGCAGGTAGATAAGGTATCGGTCGTGTCGCATTCCCCAGCAACGGGCAGCTACGACGAGAAGGCTCCACTTGCAAATCGATAAGGTAGGCCCTCGTTTGTGTGCCTGAGCAGTACCTAAGTACCTTCACTAGGTAGTACTTCCCTAGGTGGTTAGTATCTACCTAATATAAAGTATGCTACATTCTTCGCCTTAAGTAATGGTCTACTACCCGCGTCATTATGTAGGTACCTAGGTAGATCCCAAGAAGTAGCTGAATGCTTAGATTGATAAGTGAAGTAAGGAATGACTAGTTACATAGGAAACGTCATGTTCATATAGTGATTCCTTCCTTCATACACTTCCTCCTGGGGCCCCTCAAGTCCTTTGAGCCTCTTGAGCCTCTTGAGCCCATCACGTGATTTATGGCACCGCGTCAGATGTGGCTTCGTTCGTCGATACCCAGGCCGCTTCCTGTTGGTTCGTAACAATCTGCTAGAAAGCTCCGTCACGTGGACACACATAACCACTGGCTTAGGAAGGTTGTCGAAATACGGCTGATTGAAGTTGACTACACTCCAACAACGGACATGTTAGCCAATGGATTGGCCATGGCACTATCCGGAGATGCTTTTAAAAGATTCATAGATTCGGTCGGGCTTGTGCATATGAAGGGAAGAATCCAAGCTAGGAAGCTTCAAGAATTGACGGATGAGGATCTGGAAATGATGGAGGATTTGCATCTTGGGGGAGAGTTTACATGGGAAACAGGATGACCTTCTATCTCTTGAATGTTCGGTCAACTGCCGAAGCAGCCGCCTGAGGGGATGTGTCAGATATGAGGGGTGCCACAGCCTGGTAGATTGGGCGCAACTTCGTTGATCATATAAGACGGATTCTCGCTGGCACATGAAACAACCACCCCATCAATAACTAGATGAAGCGTATCACCGTAGTGATACCAAGGTAAGTGACGCTTAACGCTCTGTCTAGTAGAAAGTAGGACAATCCCTTAAAACGGCCAAGAACACCCGAGGCGGTGACTAAAAGCTTCGGGGACTGCTTTAGGATGAGAAATAACGCAGCATCAACATCATCGAGCTCGGATGATGGCCGTTCTTTGAAAATCAAAGATACACTGCGAAGAGCGGAATCTGGTAGGTTTGAGTGGTTCTAAAGGAATTCAGTAATAGCCCGCCGAACGAAGTAATCTCGATCCCCAAGCCTTGCTGCTACCACTTAGGTCGATGCGATGATAGAGCCATTGAAACATGTAATTGAAATCCTTCTGTGCGGGTCAATTCATGACGTTATACGACAGTGTGCGTGTCATATCCATCTCGAAATTATGTTTTGACAGAAAATTCAACAACCTTTACCCGATGCGCGCCTAGAATGATCGGTCCTTCAGCGGTCGCAGCCCGTCCTCGTGAGACGCGATGCGGGCCTGTCCGGCGGTTGGATAGGTAGTGGATATGGAAGGTCAGGGTACAAGTGTGCCCGGTTCCCTGCTTTCAGTGACTGCTTTAACAGGAGAGTTGTGTTGTCAGGTTGTCCTGTCGTTCTGATGGCGGCACGCTCTACCCGACGTATCTTGGTATGGTTCGACGTCATTGTGGGCGGCGACGGCGTCCTACTCTTTTTTCCTAGGTTCACCTAACCTTCGCGACACGAAGACCGACTTTCGCATTCCACATCGTTATCTGTTCTTGAAGGTATAGTACGCACCTCTTCATATTTCCACTCTGGCTTACCTATAAAGTCAACGAACGAAAGCCATACAAAGTGGAATTAGTCGGGCACATCGACACCTATGTCTATAGCGCTTATGCAAGACGCATAGTGCTAAGATTCGATGCTGTAGTCATCCCCTAGTGCGGCTTGGCAATCATAGGATATACTGGAAACCTCAAGAAGCCTCAGGAAGCACCCGCTCTTTCAAGGCATATTGATTGGCACTCTAGATGTTTAGAAAGGGCTAGGATACCTCCGGAATAAGTCAACGAAGGCTCGGGTGCACAACGTAACTTAGAAAAAGGTTTAAATAAAGCTCAAGGTATGCGACTTTAATAGTATATAAAATCTATATATAAGTAATTAAAAAAAGCTTTAATAAATATAAGTATTTTAGTAAAGTTATAACTAAATAAATTGTATAACCTAATCACTTTGTTTTTTCATACAAATTATAATTTTATAATTTTAAAATTTATTTATTTAACTATTTACAGTTTTTTATTAGACTATCTGATACGTAACGTTCTCGGCTCACACGGTTCCGTAATAAACAAGAGCCCGACACCTCAGACCTAGCCACCATTTCTCCAGGAACCCCTGAACTTGTGTTTCAGGAGAGCAGCCTCCGGTATAGTGCCGTCATTGGTACTATTCGAATGTGGCTGCCCCAAGCCGAAGCCATCAATGGTGAGGATCAGGATATCACCGTACATCCTTGGCCCAGTTGGTTTCATACCGGACAAGTCTGTCACATCTGTCACAGTCGGGTCTATCTCCTTCAGTTGTTCGAGAACGACGTCAGTCCAGGCCGCTGGGCCAGACGATGTCATAACTTCGACGCTCGATAGAACTAGCTGACTCAACGTGGTGCTGTGCTCGGCAGCGAGTTTCTCTAGCACGTTGATAGTGTGATAGGCCATTTTCATGAAAAGTGGATGGCCTGGCGCGGCGGCGATGGTCCACTGACAGAATTGGAGCCTGTGTGGTATATCTGCCCATGGACCACCGTTCAGTTGGTCCCATTCTATACCAATTACCACCTTGGCCTGATCACGGTATTGTTCAGGCACCCACACGTCGATGGGCTTCAGAGCCTCGGTATCTATATCGGTATAAACACCGCCTTCGATGAAAAGCATGAGGTATCGCAGGAGATCCGACTTGACGCCCGGGTTCTTTAAGGCTCGCCAAGTTTCAAGAATCTTGGTGTCCCCAGGGAAGTGCGTGTTGATGAAATCGTCGGCCTCCTCCTGGCCTATGAGAATATAGCCGTAGCCGGGGTTTCGCGCAAGCCAACTCGGTGCATCGGCTAGGATCTGCGCGTCGAAGGGGACATCAGCAGGCTTGTTGGGATGGGGAAGCAGGATTTGCCAAATCTTAGGAGGTATTAAATGACCTCTTGAGAAACTAAAAGGAAGTGTGTATTTCGGGGTCATGACCATCGACGCAGAGCGAGATTCGTCATTCGGAAAAGCAACGTGTGGTATCAGCGGCTGAATTCTAGAGCTCAGAAAGAGAAGGGAAATAATGCCTAGAACTATAGCGATGCCGCCCGTGACGGAACGACGACTCTTTCGGAACACCATGTCGCAATGCCACTCTCTGTATCGCGGCATGTTTGGTCATGTGATCAGATCAGGAACAAATGAAAGACAGAAAAGAAGCAGTTAAAAAAAACCAAGGTTAACATGTAATAATGCACAGGAAGAAGTGAGAACACACAGGACAGAAATAATGACAAATGTGACAAAAGATACCTTAGGCAGCAAAGGACCAGGGGACATTGCCCCCAATAGCAAAAAGTACACCACATTCATTACACTACGTTAAGCCTGCCTACACTAGATACATAAGCCTTAAAAAAACACTACATATGCCAAGTTACTCCGAATCCGTCGGGTACTGTCACATTTGAGTACAGCCACAAACATGGAAGCAATTGTATAAACACCATGTGGCATATTTAAAACAATCTAGGTTTTAACGTTTATTGTTGTTAGTATAGTAGTAGAATATGTTTTGGATACATAGAGCAGCTGCTTAATCTAACTATTACAATAGCACTCTAAAGTTGGTACTTGTAGTTACGATGTGGTGCTTGTACGGCGCGCAGGTCGTACGCGCGCGGATCGTAGCTACACATATATACATAGTCCACTACAGAATGCCAAGCACCACACCTAGGTTTCTACGTTCTTTTTGGGGAGACCTGGCGCGATGGGGTAGTGGCTATAATATATTGACCTAGGTGTGACCCTTGTTTTCTTGCCCTGTAGTTTCCTTCAGCTATTAACCATGCTAGGTTAGTGCAATGCAGAAAGGGAAAATAGGTGGGTGGGTTCGGTGTTTTTGCATGGCTTGTGTGGGTGGCCAGTATCTAAGATATTAGGAGGTACCTGATACTTCTACTTATAGTACTTGTGCACGCATGCTCCTCTCTCGTGGCGGGATGAACCGGTTTTGGCAATTCCTGGAGGCGTTCCGGCCCCACTCTCCCTGACCGGTCATTAACCCCCAGGGCTCAGTCAATGTTGACCGGTGTGCGTGACTGCAATTTTGGAGGGCGGCGCTTGTATGAGAGAGATTTAATGCATTATCTTAGAGTTACATGGTGTAGTGTTGAGCCTTCTCAGACCTACCTATATAGAGGTAGTTCTAGCTGTTGGTAGTTACCCTCTTATTGGTCTGCACACTAGGTACTAGCTACCGCTACACTACATAAATCGGAGCCTCAGCCTTGTCTGACGCCATCCCTATCCCGGACAATTTTAGGCTGCATTAGTGCTCACAATGGTGGGGCGATCTCTGATAAAATCGAGGCCCTTGGCCGATGAGTATCACATTACTATGTATATATGATATATGTATGAATGTACGGAGGTTGGGGCCAGAATTAGCCATCGACCTTGGCAAGCGTTTATAGTGCGAATAAAATCTCAAAAAACACTGTCCTGGCGGTTTAGCAGTGTGGCAGGCGGTATTTCGGGCTGTTAACGGACCGTGGGATAGAGAGAACGGTAAATTTGGGCCGTTGGCGGTCTGGCATGTGTTGTAGTCCTTTAAATAGGCCATTCGATTGTAAGAAGACTAAATCGTTCAGGGGAGTTTCTGCACTGTGGGCTAATGCCAAGATCGATGCTTAATTCTGGCCCCAACCTCCGTACAGACGAGTTTTAAGTCGGTGCGTTGTACCATGGTACACTATCTAGATTGGAGGTAGAGAATCCTCACTGCTTCAGGGATCCGAGGCTCCCCGGGATTCCATCTAAGTACAAGTCGCCAGTATTGACTTGGCATGTACTAGTAAGTAAACGAAAGTTCCACAGATAGGTACCTATATTGCGGCCACAACTGTGTCTGAACCTTCGACCTTCTTAGATGTGCCGACATCCCCTGGAACTCTTGAAAATTGTAAATGATGAGATTTCATCTCATAATTTAATACGGTAATGATGACAATATCCTTTTCAACCTCAGAGTCGTGCGGCGGGTTAGATACCTACATAGATCCTGACCAATGACATTAATGCTTGAATGTTGGTCACGACTCAACCCACCCGCAGCTCAGGTCATGCGAGACGTGAGGCGCCTATGGTCGAGCCAGGGTTGCAGTACCTGCTTTGGCGGACCAGGTTCTGCCAAGGGACAAGAGAATCTTTTTGCTGGTGGCCATCGTTATCCTAATCTTGTCTAAAATATCACCTATTAGTTGTCAACCAGCCGCTATCTCTGGAGCTTGATCTTAAACGCTCACAGATACGAGTAATAGATTATTAAGGTGTCTTCCTCCTTGATACAAGTTCTCTTCTGTTTAGAGATTTTTTTTTTTGGTCGACAGCCATAATCATACTTGAAATTCTGGCGCTATGGCAGTTAACACCATCACATCGTATCCGTCGTTAACATCAAGTTGGACGCCCTCCAGCTCTTGCGTGACGAGCACAGGCTTCTGGTATGTTGTCTACGCGAGCAATGTTTTTTTCAGTGATATGTTTGGAATGCCTTCTGTCACGAATACTGGCCAAGGGAGCAGTCCGACGGGTGGCTGTGTTCCGCCATCATATACTCTAAGTGTTCCGTACCTGACCGACGGCGGTTGTCCAACACACTATTCCAGAGCATGCTCGACCGCAACATTATACAGCGGCCGGATAGCTGACTACATAATGTGCTGCCCAATGGTCCCAGGTTGGAATTTCAATTGTGCTGCTGCGACAGATGATGGACCGGTGCCGTACGGATGTCAGGCAACTTTTGCGGAAGGTGACATTATCATCGGGTCACGGACCGACCTAGTAGCCAGTACGGGACAAGCCGAGACTCATACTGTCGGAAACGACCATGATGTGAACGCTTGGGGTATTGCTTTGCTTGCGGTAAGTTTATGGTAGAGAAAGGAAATGAAATATAGCACGCTTGTCAACTAATATGTGAGCATCTACGCAGACACCATCACGCACCTCATCCAGTACTACAGTGCAAGCCACGAGCTCAAAGGTTAGCACGTCCAGCGCTATCACGACTTTCGATTCAGCTTCGGCTTCAACTCCGACTTCAACTTCACCTCCACAGAGTCTCGGTACTGGAGCGGCAGCGGGAATAGGCGTGGGCGTGGGCGTAGGCGTCTTCGCCGCTCTCGGTCTTCTCGCCTTCTGGTGCCTGAGACGAAAGCGTAAGGCGAGTCAAGGACAGCCTAATACTCAGGATTACCAGAACCAAGGCCAAGCCGCACAGAATGGGCAGTCGTACTATGCTCCACCCGGCTCAATGGAATTCAAGCAGCAAAACAACCATGGCAAGCCAGCCGAGTTGGAGAACCAACCTACCACTTACGAAATGCCCAGTTGACTTCAAAAAAAATGTGGCAGACTCCATATTCAAGGATCACAATCATCAAGTCCAGAAATATCAGGTCGGCGAGTGGGATGGGGATGCAGGAACATGAGCGGCGGTATTAGAAGGCCGGTCGGCCGTCATGATAGAATTCATGTTTTGAACAAAGTCTTATACGTATGTATCTTAGTTATCATTATGTGCTGTGGCACGCAATGTGTACCTCGCCGCCGCCTCAAGACTGATATTAGCAACGGGATTCTAATACGTTCTTTATGGTAAATAGCAGGGCAGATTTTGCTGAAACTTTCACTTTGCGCACAAAACTTCTGACTTATCATTCCTCCGCGCATGCGCTACGACTAACTATGGGTACTGTTGGCATAGTGTTGTTCGTAATTCTCCTATTCTAGCTGTCAATGCTACAGTCACTTAAGAAAAGTTCCGTCCACATTCTTTTTCAAGGTTCAAATGTGCTTGTTACAGAAAAGACGGTTTTTTTGGCGTAAACCACAATATTTACGATATGTTTTGTAACAGGGGTATTTGGACGTCGGAAAAAAGAGGACGGGACTTTTCTTGAGCCATTGTACTCCCGCCAATGCCTTCGTTTTTAGTGAGTGAGATACGATTGAGTGAAACCAGGGTTTTCTCGTCGCTGAAAAATCCGCCCTAAAAAAAATTTGGCCAAAAAGTTCTATACACCCAATTAGGTCGTCCTGATTAGGAAATTTTTGATCATACACTAGCCTATTTGGCTTAGTTCTCCAAAAAAAAAAAAAAAAAAAAAAACCACGAAGGCCACGAAGACCAAAGGCTACAGGCCATAGTCTAACGGCTGTACAGTAAATAGCTAAAAACGAAGTCCAACCTTCGGGGCGGCAGTCTCCCTACCGGAGGTGCACACGCAAAGCGGCGTGGGGTATCCCCGTGCGTATTTGGAAGATAAATGAGGCTTCGTGCTTTAGTAGATTCCTATGCTGCTCTGGAGCCTTTCTCGTAGGGGTTTCTTCAGCGATTGGGAAGCTCCAGTTTGTTGGCCGTGTAGATACCTGCCCATCTCTCCAGCTATTTTTCTCGTACAGCCGCGTACGGCGCCCTCCCATCGCGCCAATCCCCCACAGATGGGGGGCACGGCTCGGGATGGTTGATCGCTCCCTCGGTCCTCTATCCGTGCCACACCGAGGTCAACATAGCCACGTGGAATACCTACAGTAGGTGTGGTGCTTGGCATCCTGTACATAGTAGACTATGTGTGGCCGTACAAGCACCACATCATAACTATCCGCATATATGATATCTGCATGTTTTTTTTAATATATTAACACTGAGACTTATACGGGTTAGATCTTTACAACTTTGCAAGGCTTAGCAAGTACATTAAAATTGTTAGATCAACGATCGAGTATGAGCTACATATAGTAGCGAAAGCCAAGGTAGTCAGAACAGGGCAACAACAGCCAACCCCGACCAATACTAGGTACTGGTGTACAGTACGTCGCCTCGTGTAAGTAAGCAGGCTGCCACGAAATCGCCAAAATTTGTTGCCTAAAATACACCACCACTAGGAAAAGACCCCGTGAGATCAGCACAGAGCGTAAAAATGCGAGTGGGATGCAATAAGCAATGAGAGCTGTTAGCTGCACGTATAGTAGGTACCTACCTAAGAGAGATTACTCGTTTGCTGAACCGAGACAAGGATAGTAGACGCCCAAAAACGGAACAGGGGTCGGCAGGCGACATGACAGGAATGTACCCAAAACACGACAGGGCAGTAATGCATCCTTGTTATGTAGCATGGGGTCACGAATGCCGTTGGCAGTATACGACCATGTCTGCATATTTGGCCCCGTCCCCCTGTTTGGCAGACGAGCTCAGACAGTTCCGCCCCTTCAGTGGGACGCACAAGCCACCGACGAAATATTGCAAGAGATACATCTCCTATTGTAGCCTACCTTTATCTTGCGGTACTGTAAGGTCGTGGTGGTAAAATGATCTTGGGGGCTAGGGGCATGGCCTTGAACCGTTCCTGGCCTCAGCTAGTTTTGACTATTTCAAATCCGCCGTGAATCGTTCGTGCTTAAGACGACCCGTCATTTTCTCCCGAAAGAATACCGAGACCGCCGCCATGTTAATCAAGATGCCTCGCAGAGCGTCAAAGCTTTGCCGGTCATTTGCACTCCTAACCACATCTATTATTTCGTTGTTTATTCTTTTCGACTTTCGGCAGGCACGGAACTTAATAGCTGCGCCTAATTCTCGCATCGTGCATCCTCCGCCCGTTTGCCCAAAGTCGCCCTTGTTGGATGATGTACTCGTAGTTATCCGTACTGGCGCAACCGAGGTGCTTGTAAAGCTACCTATACATTTTCGTACTGTTCTTACCTGCGTTCCCGACTTTGTTATATACTCCGACCTCGAAGAGGATGTCGAAGGCCACCATATAATTGACGTTCTTGATCAAATCAACGATAAGTATAGAAGGACCGCCCCCGAGTTCTGGCTATACAACAAGCTTCGCGCAACCGGAAGAGAGAGCTTAAACTATCAGACTTCTTTCGGCAGCGGCCCAGCAGGGGCTCTTGACAACCCAGGTTGGAAACTCGACAAGTGGAAGTTTCTCCCTATGCTTAATCGATCTCTACAGCACAGACCTAACGCGAAATGGTTTGTTTTTATTGAGCCCGACACATACCTGATCTGGCAAAACGTGCTAGAATACCTTGAGCGTTTCGATTCAAGCAAGCCACACTATATCGGCACAGGAATGTATATCGGAGATATACTGTTTGCCCATGGAGGATCAGGGTTCATAATTTCGAACCCAGCTATGAAGACGGTCCTAGACTATTGGAAAGAACATCAGGATTGGTTCGACCAATATACAGCAAAGGAATGGGCTGGTGATATGGTTTTAGGAAGGGCGATGAAAGAAGCTGGCATTTCTCTGTCATCGGCGTCCCCCCATCTCCAAGGCAATAGTCGTAAGTACCATCTTGAGTCAATTATTACCCTTTCTCAACCTTTATGGTGCCGGCCTTCTTTAAACCAGCCGTCTACGAGATCTATTACACAGTTTAGTTAATTGTTGTTCTTGTAGTGACCGGGATTGATTGGACCGTTAACAAACTCAACAAACCAACTTGGTGCTACGCGCCCTTGACCTTTCACCACATGACCAGGCCAGATTTCCAGATAATGTGGCAGTTTGAGGAGGCATGGGTTCGCCATAAAGAAGGGACGGCAACTCTTCGATTTCGTGACGTTTTCAAGAGTATCGTTCAATCCCAGCTTCAATCCGAGCGCCGTGAATGGGACAACACGCCTACTGGGACTGAGTACAGTGACGAAGCATTTGCGAAGCTCTCCGAAGAAGACAGGAAAGCCCTGTCTGAAACAGAACGACAGGCCCAGGTTTCATTTGATTACTGCCGAGCTGTATGTGAGAACAGACCTTCATGCATCCAGTTCTCCTATGCGCCACGAAAGTGTATCATTTCCGATGAGCTGCGGGTAGGGCACGCGGTAGAAGCTCAATGTCTCGAGTACTCACATGTAGTGGGGAATTGTATCAAAACTGAAGATGAGACGCAGGACGTTGCCCCCAACAAGGAGCGCTCTGTTAAGTCCGGTTGGGTTATGACCAGAGTCTTACAATCTGTGGAACAAATGGACCAAGCGTGTCACAGCCTACAAGGGACTGCTTGGGCCACTTAGATACCTATCTAATGCCACTTTACTAGATGGTCTGGCATATATCCAGACGAATGGCAGGAAAGGTACGGACGGGTTCATGTCTAGACCACGTCACACTTTGTCCTATCGGCATTCCACTACCTGTATGATTTCTTGGTACTGATAATGAAAGCAGCATTCGCTATTGAAGACGACATCGTCAAGTACTAGGACAACGACTTCGAGGACAAGTTCACATAAAGTACAAAGGGTAGGAGACCACCAACTTGCAAATTGGAGACTCCCCAGGTTTCAGCCTTCGGTATAGACTCTGTGGGTGTCTTGAACTTCTCATCTATGCAGCCCCGGTTCAAGGGCAAGCCATATGAGAAGGAGGGGAGAACGGCCGGCCTCGGATAGGGGTTCGATGTCTCCAATATTTTCTTGTGTACATAGACCTAAAATCCCTGTTTCCCCCCAAAAAGCCCGTTTGGGGAGAGGGTTGTCAAAGGACTTTGGCACCATAAAAAGATTATTCACTATTCGAGTACCTTCTCCAAGTCCTAGTACAAGCCCTTGTTACAGACACAGTAAGCTAGCTACAATCTCTAGAAGTTAATTGGCAGGTTGCTTACATGTTAGCTGCATCCTTCCCACCCTCCCCCCCTTTAATCGCCGGAATAACCATATCGTCGCTGCAAGGAGCAGATTTAAGAAGCTTGGGGACACCTGCTATATCAATTTAAGTGGCATTATCGTTACCAGAAGATCTATTCATTCCCTCGCCTGGCACAACCTCTATAGCGATGACGTATTCTATGCAGTTGAAACTGTGGGCGAATTAGCAGCTAGCCTTAATGCTGTTAGGGAATTATTGTTAGGGCGCATGCGGCCTGGGATGGCATGCAACATAACCAACAGCCCACTGGAAATCCCACCCCATCAGCGAATTAGGTGCCTATTCGGGCACCACGACAACATTTCAAGATACACTCGAACTAAAATGAAAATAAACGTAGAGCGCTGCCTAAAATAAGCTCGGGGTCACAGCAAAGGTAGGTATCTAGAGTCTTTCTGCAATGCAAATACCTCATATATAAATAATAATAGATCTCGGCGAAGTGCTATACAATATCCACTGTTCACATTCATCTCAAACCAAAACGTTGCTAGTTATTGCTTCAACATCTGCGTCTCCCACCAAAAAGACATAAAAAGTATGTTTTAGGCCAAGCCTTTAACATACTCCAACTAATAGAGACCTAGCCTTTCGCAGTCTCATATATATACGCCTTTCTCTTAGCACGGGTTCTCCATTCAACACCTCGTAAGTCTTCAAAAGTTTAAAGTACTAGGGTATATTGACTAACAAGACCGACAGTATCAGGGGCTAAATAACCATTAGCCCGTAGGGGTGGTTGTATGGTGGATTTAGGTCTATAAAAAGGGGCCGAAGGCCCTTCGAGGGTTCAGGAATTAATTGATCTTTCTATTAAGCCCTACACTACTACCTGCTACTACGCTGCGACTGACCTTCTATTCACTCTGAGACCAAACCTCATGACAGACAGCCAGCATGTGCGAGCAGGACTACCGGAGTTATACGTGCGGCTGCATGAAGCACGAAGGATTTCGGCAATGCATACCAAGGCTCGGCACGAACGTCAGGTGTACCCCAGTTACGATGGTTCGACTCCCAGACCCGGTCCATATGTGTAGCAAGCATACGGCGAGGCAAGGGAAGGACGAAATGCACCGCTATGCAAGCCCTAATGGCAGAGAGGCACAGAAAGCAGGTGGTGGGAGAAGGCCGCCAGTAGTCCCCGGTAATACCGGATTTAGTTATGTAAGATAGATATTTTGAATATCTATTAAGTATCATCGTGTAATACCAGGCCCTGCCTTATCGAAGTGATCGCCAGGCTTATTCTAAATAATGTTTTCCGTTCTGGATATCTCCCGATTGTTTTAAATGGCGATCAAATAAGACTTTAGTGAATTGCCGTCGATAATGCAATGGCATGCGGCTAGATTTTTCGCACCCAATACAATGAGAACCCCATTCTAACTCCCGCGATGCCCTGTTTAGCCACGGAATACGAGCGATTGCCACAAATCGAAACGGATTCCCAGAACACCCATCAAAGGGGTCAGTCACACGAGGTCGCCGCAAACGGAAATTCCGCATTACTTCAGCGTCGGACACATGTTTGAGCATGGCGTCCAGCGACCCGTGAAGTGCAACGCCGGCATGAAGAGCGGATTCGTAGTCAACCAAGGTACACTTGGCAACCTTCTTTTCATTGGGCGAATATGTACCGGGTATGGCCTTCATGCGAGGCAGTCTTTCAACGATCTGGCGCCGTAGTCCAAACTTCCGGCTCGCACGGCCGGGGGGGAGCGGTAGGTAAACCGGATTCTGCGATAAGCACAGAAAGCAAACACGTTTGCAGGTAAGAAGATAGAGGTAGCCTCCGAAGTCGCTACACTGTTCACATACAGGCGTGCATAGTTTCTCATATAGAGCCGCGCAGGTGATCCACCTACCGGTTTCGATGCTGAGGATGCCGCGAAGCGCATTACGCGCATGTGTGGTGATCCCTTTGAATTGTGGAAGCGAGTCGACTAGGTCCGCAGCGCGTCTATTGACGTAGCGAAAATCTATGAGAGTGCGCAAGTCAAGTTGGCAAAGAATTTCTGCAAGCAGCTCGGGAGGAAGGATATCGAGGACACCAATACTCGCTGTAGGGAGTGCGTGGGAGCGGTCATTGTCGCGTTGAGGCTGGAAAACAGGGAGGTTGTCGTCCAGGGTATGATCATTGAGACGAAGACGAGGATAAGTAAATTTGTGAAATGCGCGAGCAACCGGCGAGTCTTCTTCCATTTCAATCGTCCTATACTATGGTCATTTCACCTTTCTCGACTACGCGCAGTTGCGAAAGGAACACTGATGCATTTGGAGATTTGGTACCTCTATTTACACCTGATTTAGCTCATGCGAAATGTTCCCGCAAAAAAAGATCAATTACTGTAGTGTATGTAAATACTGTACCTACCTACAGTGGGCACGCCAAACCCAATTGTTTGCCGTTGGATGCACCTATACTCAGGTCCACTTTAACTGTACTTAAGTGTGCCTATACAGGTACCTGGGTACGACCTAGATATTAGGTAGTGTATATAGGTACCTAGTAGTGACCCCACCACAGCGACAGCCAGGTCACTGGCTCCATTAGGTAACTTGTACAACATTGCTATTCTCTCATCGTTCTAACATGCCTAAAGTACTTAGAGTATGCGGTTAGTACTTAGTAAATACCCTCACTTATACTTTCCATTCCCTGTATATAGGGATGCTGGTACCACTTGTATATGTATAATCAAGAGTATTTTGTTGTAGTAGTCCCGGTTGCAAACAGGAATGTTTACTTCTCAAAACTTTTTGTTGGGGTCGCCCGTTCATAGTACGACGGATAAGGA
The DNA here is from genome assembly GCA_005188305.1 of Xylaria sp. BCC 1067. Lineage (NCBI taxonomy): Eukaryota > Fungi > Ascomycota > Sordariomycetes > Xylariales > Xylariaceae > Xylaria > Xylaria sp. BCC 1067. Next base: position 5,307,268 of record SSCS01000001.1, read on the forward strand.
GTAGTGGGCTTAGAACAGGGTTCGATTAAACCAAACGGCGTTCTATCACTTCTGAATATCTGCGCGGGAGCTTCTGTGTATGCCGATGGTTAAATGATAGCATTGTGTCTCGCGACAGGAGTTGCCTTTTTCTGTATGGGCGTAATCTATATGCTGGCAACGAGGTCATGAAGGTCTGCGCTTTTCTCATCCACGTAGGTACCTAGGTACTTCCTTCAATGTCTGGCATATCTACTGTACAGTAGGGATTAGCTAGATTCGGAGCTAAGGGCCATCTCGGCATAAACATAAACCGTCGTCAACCGGGCCAACCCGCCAAGAGCTGCTAGGTACTACCTTAGGTAGGTTAGGTACCTTTCTCTATTCTTTGAGCTTAGGTACTTGTTGGTAGGTATCTGCCCTATCTAACAATACTGCTGAGTACCTCGGAGATTGCTTCGATTATGTACTCGTTCATTCATGCACTTAGCATCTGACGTAACATTTCGCGTAACCGTTATCCATTTCTGTTCTGTAGACATCGAGAAGCTTTTGGGCGTGAGCTTGCTCCTGGTCTTCACCCAATCATACCCACAGCTGCGCATCCGAAAACGGCAGATTTCAGATCAACGACAGCAAACCTCAGTCGCATTCACTACCATTAATTGCCCGTCTCCCGTTTGGAGGATCACCAATTGCCGCCATGTTTCGATTCGTACGTGCAAGCATAATTAGGATGTCCTGATGCTTATCAAGTCGGCTGCTGACATAACCGATTGATGATAGCGCAAAACCCTCGACATCGTCACCCTCTTCCACAAGGCCGGCTCGCCTGCCTCTGTGAGGGCTGCCACCGTCTTGAAGCAAGCCTCTGCGAACGCTGCGGAAGATGCCGCCGAGGACCAGACAAACCCCCAACGCCCTGAGTTCGAACTGAACATCACCGAGGAGCCCCCTACACCCGACCAGCTCAAGACCATCCTCGACTACGTCGGCCAGAGCAAGATTAGTACCATTGTGCAGGGCGCAAAAACGGAGAATGAAGCCCTCAAGAAGTTCAAGGAGAGCGCCGACAACTTCAAGCGCCCAGTGGTGTGTGCCCCTGATATGCCATTTCTCTTGACTAGCCTCTCGCTTACACATGTACACGCAGATTGTGGATTGGAACAATGGCGCCGCCCTTGCCTCAGATAAGGAGTCTGAGATACTCAAGATGTTGAACCGGTTGAATGCCAAATAATTCTAGCGTTTCTATTCTTCGTATCTAGTAAGTTGAACCTGAATGACATTCTCGATGGGCCAATTATTCGCTGAACATGAATCAAGATTCAATTTGCATGGGAAAACGGAGGAAGGGATGGATGTAGTATCATGGTAGAAAGGGGGAAAGAGGAACAGCACATGGGCCTCGGTCACTCTCATTTGGGCAATCGAAACATTCGTCCACTTTATGCTCTCTATTGAGCTACCTACGCGGTTACGCGGTTATTCGGTTATGCTATGCAGCGTCACCCGGTCTGTATTATATCCATCTAATGGTGCACATGTAAATTCTCAGCTCTACTAGTAGTTCATCTAACCCTCGTCACTAGCGCAAATACGAAATCCTTGGGCAGAACGGTTAGGAAAGTTGCAGGTCCTGGCAGTACTAATCTCAGTTCTGCTTCCCAACAGACAGACCGCTATTTAGACACATGCATAGAGCCGGCGGTGGTTATTCATGTTGACCTGTTTATTCCTTGCGGGCCTGGTAGCTTCGCCCTGTACTTGGGTTTCTTCTTCATTATGTATCCAGGCACACCGGTTACCTAGCTTGCTCAAAACCCATTAACTACGTCGATGGTGTTGTTTACCGTAAGCAAACAAATGCTTGTCGTCAAGGCCACTCACTCTACTCTACTTCAGGCTCCCTCCCTCCCTCCCAGCTTTCCTTTCCATTCCATTCCCCATCACCTCAGGGACCTCGATGCTTAAAGGTTCCTCAACGGTGCCGTTCATTTGTCTCCGTTCACCTCCCTTTCAAGCCAACGCTGCAACTGCCCATTAGTGGCAATTGCCTGCATCTCCTGTTTCTTACCACAGCTTGTCGTCTGGTACAATCTGCATGTTTGGCTCTTTTATCTTTTAATGTTCCTCCCGGCCTCCCCTTCTCGGTCATCCTCCGCATTACTGTTCGTTAATCTGAACCCTCATGCTGCACAAGCACTGCGGCTTCTTGTATCAGCCCAGGCCTAAGGCACAACTCAACTTCCCGCACTCACCTCACTCGTCTCACTTGTTCCACTATTGCACATGCGTTGATGCTTCCTTTCACAACCAAATAGGCATATCGTTGTCATGGCACCTAAGTATCAACTGTACGGTGGCTTCACTGTCAAGGATGCCCTAGCCAAAGCAGGCGCACCAACCCGCAAGTTCCCTTTCCAAGATGGCGAGCCACCAGTCTATTTTTTCACTCACCCACCAGAGAACTCGGCCGCCGTCTTCTCCACGCTATTTGGGAGAAGGCCCTTCCGCTCGGTTGAAAATCCTACCGACAAACGCAATGGCCATTATTGGTGGGCCGCAGAGATCCAACGTGTTTGTGACGAATTACGACGAAACCTGCCAGACGCCTGTAGAAAGATTGAGACTCCTCAGAGCTTCTGGGACCTTTACAAGTACTTTGATGCCTACGACATTTATTATCGAGGTGCCCAGAACTTGTGGAACGTCATTAAGACCTTTGTTTTTGAGAACGAATATGCGGCAGAACTTGTCTGGAAGGAACAGCAAATTCAGACAGAGAAATACATACCTTTATTTGAGTCTCTGGCTTCTGAGCTTCTAAGGAAGGCTGATATACAAACCAGGCTACTGACATGGGATCGGGAAAAGCAGTGGGATGTTCTCAAGCTTTTAACTCCATACGAGCTCCAGATTTTCGAGGGCTACGAGAAATACCCTGACCATTTTCTTGAAGCGATTCGAGATATTTTTGTCAAGCACTGCGACGGCCTCCTAAAGAAACCCTGTTCATTCGACTCTTCTCTTGCGCCTGTTGATCGACGAATCCCAAATATGTCGATATCGGAGCGACGAGGTACGTGCAAATGTTTACTAAACTGTATCGTTATAGTTGCTTAGCGCTGGCTGGGCGTTACCTTGCTAACTCGACAGCTATAGCCGCTCTTCGTCACTACCTACAGTATCTAGAGGCATTAGAAGATCCTTTTATGGACAAATTCGAGATTCCCAACAAAATTATCAATGGGATTGTTATCGCTGATGGAACATCACAAACGGCGGCCCGCAAGGCAAAGTACAAGGGCACTCTTCCCCTCACTAGCAATCGAGGCCGACAAGGAGGTATGATATGATCTTCATAAATGCTCAGGATATATTTCGTTGCTCTAGGCTAATTAAGTCAGTGGGGCAAAATAATAATAGGCCACCTCTAACAGGAATCTCAGCCCAGAATATTGACTCATTCCCTATGGAGAGTCATGAGGACGGCGTTGCCCGGCGTGTTTTCGTGACGGAGCGATGTTCAAGTGCACCCAGCATTGGTGGTGATCCCGCAAACATTATCAGTGGTTCGGCCACTAACCAAGCTCGTGTGTATCCTGGAGACAGCCATGAGGTTAACAAGAAGCTTGTGGGTGGTCAAGATCCAGCTGTTCCAAAGGGCACGAGTGAGAGCATTCCAAGTACAACAAACGCATTTCAAGTTGCTATGCCTACTCCGAACAGTCATTTGCCACGGATCCCGACAGCCCCGAACCAGGTTTTACCTCCTACCCTCTATCCTGATGACCCGAGACTGGAAGGTAGCCATATTGGACATTCACCAACTCGACAGCCAAAGCCAGGTTATGCACCTTATTTTGTCCCAGGTATGGTGTCTTCGTACCAGGCGCCGGATGCCCAAAGCCTCGACACTTCTCACGGCCCGTTCGCTCACCAGATTCCACCATATGCAGTACCTCAACAGCATATGCAGGGTGCTCCGCCGCCGACATGGCAGCCACAACATCCTCACCAAGCCCATACTCAACGTAATAGCAGGGGCTATATACCTAATGTAAACCTCCCGTACTATCAGACGGAGTCGGGACAGCAATTCGATAGTTCAGAATCCTCCCAAAGGCAGAGGAGAATGTCCAGCACGCAAACTCATAGCAGTGGACGGTGGCAGCACACCGGGTCCGACGGCATCCATGGTCCTAAGGTTATATATTGCAAAGGAGGCGTCCAAAGCCAGGAAAGCCAAAGTCATAGAGCAGGCCACTGGTCAGGCAGAAATCGAAATGACTCAGCTAGACGTCCTTCGACGGCTAGCATTGGCGGCAATTATCCAAGGCCTAATAATGCTCACCCGCAGCATTACAGCACCCATTCCGCTCCTCACCAGGTTGATAGAGGGACCACTAAGATGGGAAACAGCTTACGAGCATCAGCAAACTTGGGAAATTCACCAAACGCATATACGTGTGTCAACGCCAGCAAAATATGCAACGTCCACGTCAAGTTCGATCCTTGCCTCTGTGGCAAATGCAGTGATAGAGACCGGACCCTGTTCGTTAGTCGATTGAAAGAGGGCATCAGTCAAGACGTAGGCGCCCTAGAGCATTTGAAACAACATTTTAGCAAATTCGGCCCGGTCGAAAAAGTAACATCAGTTGGCCCTGGTGGTACCGCTGTTTACGTCAGGTGAGTTATTGTCTTCAATTTTTCAATCGTCCGTATTCATCGATGCTAACCTTTGCACTCGCAGGTTTGCTCATGCCCAATACGCAGTAGCTGCTGTTCATACAGAACCTTTTGTGCAGATCGGTGGCATAGGGGAGGTCCCTCTCAAAGTTGATTTCCGCACTGGATCTCAGTTCCACGTGCCTCTGTTTGAGCATCGCGGACGCGGCCCTAATAATCGGTTTTTTTCTGCGGATAATGCTCCTCAAGAGCCACGATTGATAATGCCCCAGTCGCCGCTTAAGGATTCGAACACCTTCAACACTCACCCCAACCCTTCGCAGTATCAGTCTCCGATACCCGAAGAACAAGTCCGCCCGCCCGGTGGTACGGTCCCTGAAGGCCAGCTCCCCGGTGCCAACCCCAACACCGCAGGGAAACGTTCCATGGACCCAACAGATCGAACAGCGACGCAGTCCGAGTTCGGGATGGAGACTACAAGACCTCCACATGTAGCTTTGGACCATCAGACTTCCGTATCCCAGTCTACAAACGGCCCTGTATCTATTGATGCGGTTTTACATGATACGGCGAACGCTCAGCCGCAAGACTCTCAATATGATCGGATACTGTCCTGCGGAAGTACCCAAGAACTGGCCAGAAATATTGCGGGCCTCGATCACGACGTGATGAGCCCGCGTCGGGAAAACCATTACAGTAGTCTGAATGACCTAATGCAGCCGGGTTCGAAAGAACAACAGACAGCCATTGGTCCTAGTAGTGTGCAAGACAGCTTGGCTAGATTGCCCGAAAACGAAGACGAGGAAGCTAGCATAGATTATGGCACGGTTCGGATCCGACCTGGAAAGGCTCGGTACGTGGCCATCCCCCCGGCTTGGCGGCAAGAGTCTACCTCTATTCGTAGTCCACACGAGCCTGGGGTTCAAACCCTACGGACGGCGTCGCCAAATGGCCAAGAGTCAAGCGCTGAAGCCGCCAGTCAAGCAACCCAACCTACACTGTCCGCAACCCAGGACGGCCGCCAGGCCCAGACTACTGAGTGCCGCCCAGAAGAAATCACCGGTCGGGTTGAGCGTCAAAGTGGTCGGGAAAAGGTGTCATCGGACGATGCGAATTGTGACGCCAGCATCCACACAAAGCGCAAGGCCAGCGAGACAGAAGGGGGCGAGAAGGCGCCCGGCCAGCCCTCTCCCAAGAAGAAATTCGCTAAGCTGCCCCAGTCAGGTGATTCAGCCCAAGAAGTCCAAATCCCCAAATCCGGAGACCAACAACACCAAGGACGAGTCGGAGATACCGGCCCTAGCAAAGCCAGCAAGAAAAGGAGGAACAAGAACAAGAACCGTCGAAACCAAGCCGCGGAACTAGCGGTACCTAGAGAAGCCCCGGCAGCAGCACCCTACGAAGCACAGACATTCAAGCCTGCTATTGTTGGCTATGATCTACCCCCGTATCCCCGGCAAGACGCGCAGTGGACAAAATCGGGATTCGGCGTCCTATGGTACCCTAACCACGACTTCGACTCCCACGCGAACCGACTTAACGAGAGCGAGCCATTCCCGGTATATCGAGACCTCATGTCTGGGCCCCAGCTTCCATTCAAAGGCCACAAGAGTCATGCCAGCGGGCCGAGCCGGTCTATATCGAGCAACGCATCGACCGTCATCCAGACAGGTTCTAAGTTGAACCCGGGGGCGCAGAACTTCGTCCCTACTCCTCCCGTGACGAGCCCTAGATCCACTTCGCTACTCGATCCTCAAGCCCCATCAATTCCTAGCCGACAAGAAGAGACTCGTGCGTCGCGGTTCCCAGGCCATCTTTCCGGGGCTGCTCAGGACCCCCGGTTCCGGGTTACTTCGTATTCCAGCGGGAGGGGAAGCTTTGGGGGGGTTGGCTACAATACCTCGTCCCTTAGCCAGCTCCCGATCCGTGGACCCGTGCCTCTCTCGCATGTTCCCTACGCACCTACCGAGAAGGGGACCGATGGCGGCAAGGAAAAGGCAGAGGACTCCAAGGACGAAAACGTCAATGAGGAAACGGTGCTTAAAGTCAGCGGTGGCAAAGAAAATAACGGCGGCCGAGCTGTTACCGGAGTTGAGCAAGGCGGTAGCAAGCGAAAAGGCAAGTCCAAGAATGGCAAGGGAGGCCGAAGCGGGCAGAACAGCATAAGTCAAGTCTCAGCCCCAACTGACCGCAAGGCCGAGGCCTCAAAGCCCAGCGGGTCGAAAGGTGCGGTGCCTAAGAAAGTCTCAGCACCCGGAGATCAGAACGTCGAGAGACCAAAGCCACGCCGAGGGAACAGCGCAGACGAAAAGCGCCACGCGGCTGCGGACCCGCAACAAAACGTATCCCCGAAGCACGACGAGAAGGGGAAGGGAAAGGAAGTCGGCGCTCCGAAGAAGAAGCCAGGTACCGAGACAGCATCTACATCTACACCAACAGCCTCGCCCAAAAGCGACAAGAGCGAGGGCAGGGGCCCCAAGCACCCCAAGTCGCGAGCAGACCCCGCCGCGCGCAAGACGCCAGACACCACGCCCCGCACGTCGCCCCCGCGGCCCAAGCAGGGCAAAGCGAAGCACCGGGCCGCCAAGAAGGGCAGCAGCAGTCCGCAGCCCGGGAGCGCAAACGCCAAGACCGACTCTCGCTCGCAGCCCGTGCTCAGCGCCGACGACTTCCCCGCGCTGCCGTCGCAGGCTCTCGCTGCGAAGAAGACGACCCCGCCGCTCGCCCCGATCCCCCTGGCTGGCGCCCCCTGGCGGTTAGCTGCGAAGACGCAAAGCCCAAAGGCTAATGTTGAAGCTGAGAAAGGTCCGTCAGACAAAGAGCAGAAGAGCGGATGAAGGCTGTTCTGGTGGGTTGGTTGGAGAGATATATAGATCGTGCTTGTGGGTGGTGCAACGAACTCAACTACTGGTCGTAACGGGTCCTTTTTCGACTTAATGAGTTGAGTCAAGCTGGGTTGAGTTGAGGATGGAATCTTTGCTCTGGTTTCTTCTGTTCTACTGCCCTCGCCCGGATACCGCTACTGCGGTCCTCACGCGGATATCGGGAACATATGGTTGACGAGCAGCAGGATAGAGGTGGTGAAAACGGGATGGACGCCGGGACTGGGCCTGACTCGATTGGACTGCCAGAGTCAACTCAAACACTCGGTTGGCTGGGTTCGATAATTTCATTGTACAGATAGATGAACTCGGGCCTGGGAAAGGCATAATTCATAATACCCTTCTCTAGCCGCTTCCACGGGAGCATGGGGTTGGTTTCGTGCTTTTTGGGGCACGACGGATACGTTACACGCACGCGCTTTTGTAAGACTATAATTTCGGAGAAGGACCGTCGCCTTTTGGGCTGCGGGACATAATGGACGGGCACGGGGTAATTGTTTAGATGCGTTTCTGACAGGGTGGTTGCAGTAGGAATATAGATAGATTGCGATTCTCTAAGAATTGAGAGATCTACCAAGCTTGACTGTCTGCGATTGAAATGCTGACGCATGTTTACCGTAATAAATACGATGATTATTATGTACTGACATATAGTCATCTTACCTTGTCCTCATCCCCGAAATGCATTCTGCTAGGATCAGTTCGATGGAAACACGGCACTACAGGGTTGATCAGCGTACTAACGTGCAAAAAGAATGTAGCGGCGGGAGGCAGAAGTGCAATGATGAATAGATGACCAGCCCCCTCTACTCCTCGATTCATCCGGAGATCCTCACTGCCTCATGTTATAAGGGCCGCTGACGTCGCCTACTCACGCTACTCACGCCCGCCGTTAGGTGTCCCGCCCGAGTTGCATCAGAGTAAGATACGGCATGAAGTATCGTCACGTATATTCACGGGGGCTAGACATAGTATATGCGAATTTCGACACACGGCATCTCCTACTGATTGAGCCCGGAGGAATTTTGCCTGACCATCTCTGTCTCTAATCGCCGTCTATTGGTGTGGGATAGTATAGTACATATATCATACATCGGTCTTGACGAGCGTCGCAACGGTGTCCTCGATCTGCTTATCGGATAGTCCTGCGAGAAACGATATTAGTCTTCCAATCGCCACCGGTAATAGCCCCTCTATAACAGAGATATGTCTCTTTTGGTTTGGTTTCACACACCTTCTAATGACTGGCTCTTCTCTTTACCGAACTCTGTTTACATGCATCGTTAGCGTTGTCCTCATCCCTCTTCGTTTTCGCTCATCGATGGTCTGCCCGCCACGGCGATGCGATTTGCAATAGGAGACCGGCGTATGTTGAATGGGATAACGAGAATGGCTATGACGAACCGTATCGAGCGTAGATCCTAGGGATTGTGCCAGCTGCTTCGCGCATGAGGATAGGGGTGTGGGGGTTGTTCTTCTTCATGGTCGGGTACGCACGTGTGAGGAATGACCTGGGATCGGTATCCATTAGTCTCGAGCCGCATATAAATATGATTGCCAACTTTCGGGGCCCCGAGGGAAACAGGGTGTCAGCGCCTAAGAATAAAAGGCTGTCCCGTGTAGGCTCGTTGTCGACAATGGCGTGAGGTATGGAAATCAGATGGAACGCACCTCGTCGCGGCGCTGGTCTCGCCCTGGCAGAACAAGAAGCGGACCTCCTTCAGGGTCTTGGTGAAGGCGTATTTGCTCGACATCGTCGCGGATCCGCCGGGCGGCAGAACAGTGTGTTGGTGTGTGATCGAAAGATGTCGAGTCGACGAGATGCCGTAGAGTTGTATTGCCTCGCCTTAGCTTCAAGGACAAGGTGCAGCTGTACCGCCCTTAGCAGCCCCATTCAGCGCCGGTGCATTTGCAAGCAATGCTGATCTGATCCATCCAATTGGATGGCCCAATTGGTGTCAGTGGCCGGGCGCTAAACTAATAAAGGTAGCATAGGGGGTCCCCTGCGTCATACCCGTGTCTTCTTTAGATGCATAAATGGTATTCTATGCAAAAGACCAGTGCGCTACCGATTTATTAGGGTACTCATACCGCAATATGCCATATAGTACCTGACAGGTAAGCGATTCCTATCAGATGGAAAAGGCTTGCAGGGGTCCCTCCGATCAAGTCCGGCGCTCCCCAGCAACATTTCCCAATATCTTTTCCCCATCGCTGGTGGCACACGCTTCCTATCTCATCATAAGCATCGCGGACTATCGCCGTCGGACAACTCTCCCCTCTCCTCTCCGCTCCCCTCCCCCTCGTCGACCTACAGTCCTCGACAACCTCATCATAATCGTCGCCGACTGTCTCACCCGCGAAAGCCGAATTCTTATCCAAGATACAGACAGTCATGGCTCCCACCACCACCACCATGTTCCGCGCCGCCCGGCCTATCTTCCAGCAGACCTCACGTGCGGCCTTCCGCAGCCAATTCGCTCGCACATCCGGTCGCCGTTTCCAGAGCACAGCCGCCGGCGATGGGCCTTCCGCACAGCAGCAGCAGAGCTGGTTCAAGCGCATGATGGATTCGCCCGTCGGCTTCAAGACTGTCCATTTCTGGTGAGCAGTCCACCTTTCTACGTTCTCGGGCGATTAGGTGCCCTATATGATATCTTCCCCCCTCTCTTGTGTTGCGTCTCTCGTCACACGAATCCTCCGCCCCGTCTTCCACTGTCAGCGTCGTGGGTACAGAATTAACCGTTATCCAGGGCTCCCGTAATGAAATGGGCTCTCGTTATCGCCGGAGTCGGCGACTTCGCGCGCCCGGCCGACAAGCTCTCCGTAACCCAGAACGCCGCCCTCACCGCCACCGGTGCCATCTGGACGCGCTGGTGCTTCGTCATCACCCCTCAGAACTACCTCCTCGCCGCCGTTAACTTCTTCCTTGGCTGCGTCGGCGTGGCCCAGCTCACCCGCATCGCCTTGTACAACTCCTCGCAAAAGAATCTGCCTCCACCTGCGGAGAACGAGGTTGAGCCCGCCAAGGAGGCTGCTAAACCATAAATACAATACGATTCTGGGGTTAGGGAATGGTGATGGTTATCTCGTGATGTGATGGTGGTCTACGAAGGGGTAGTTTGATGAGTGGGGATGGGGGACGAGGTATGAGCGGATTCGACGGATTGAGTCGGATGACTCTTCCGCACCTATAGACGATGGCAGCCAAGATGAGCGCATTCTTACACTGCATTATCACATTATCACATTATCACGGCGCTTCACGGCATATATGACGGTGTTAGATCCCCAGGTGGGCAGTGGACGGAAGATAGGTTCGCTATGCGATGAAAGATGACATCGTAGAGCATTCAGATTCCCCCATCTTGGCCTCTGCACGGGGAAATCAGAACGCCACTGTATACTTAAGTACTTACTGGCTGGACACTCATGAGCCTATACCTTACACGCTACTGGATATTTGTCTGTTATTACAATCTATTTACTTATTTTTGCGTCATGGGTGATATATCAAAGACTCTAGGTTGGGATGGGTGGTTGTAGGCGTGGAAACGTTTGGGATATTGCCTCATCGACTTGTAGACTGTGTCTTGCTCATTAGGACTTTGATCGTGGGTATATCCGATGCTTCTCTCACGGCCTAGTCAGTCTACCTTAACACATTCTTTTCCTACATCTTCCGTACGCGAGTCCTTGAGTTGATTCAAACTACTGTTTCTCTTTGCAAACGAAGTGGTGCTTGGGCTCTAGATGATCGTTGCCATATAAGCACAAAATTATTGTTAGAGTTCTCACTTACGTGACGACTATAGAGTCACCAAAAACATTATATAGTTGACGTATTAGAGTGGTCGCCCTCATAATTTACCCAGAAAAAGGGGCGCAGACATTGGAAATGCTTCGAAGTTGGATAATACATTCGCTGACATTCTACCCGTGTATGTATGTATGCGTTGCTGTAGAAGACACATTAAGATACGATCACACTCTCGATTCCGGTACAAAGCTGAAGCAACAGAAGCCCTCGACATAAATCTCGCTGCGTGTATTTAAAACCGACCTGTTCACCCATTAAAGGAACTTGAATAGAGATACAAATCCACATCTATCGTGTGTTCTGCTCGTCATCGTCCTCATTGCGCGGCTCAAAGTTCAGCTAGACAAGTCAGCCCCAATCTAAATTAAACGAAAAAAAGAAAGGAACAGAGCAAAGAAGAGAAACAAGAGAAAGAGAGAGAAAGGGAGGGAGAGTCCACACATACCGAATTCCCATTATACAGCTGAGCATCCCTCCTAGCCCTCAAGTTCTCCATGGGAACATCCTGGTGGCCCGAGTGCGCATTCCCCCCGCCGCCGCCAAAGAACAGCGCGAAGAATCCCCCAATGGACGCCATGATGGCGCCGCAGAGGCTGGAGAAAGCCCCGATGACAGGCGCCAGGACGCCGGCGCGCGCGTAGGCGACGCTGTAGCGCGCGGGGACAAGCACGAGCGTCGCGGACGGCGCCAGGCCCAGCGAGAGCAGGGACTTGAGCTCCTCGTGCGGCTCGAGGGCGCGGTTCGGCCGCGGCGCGAGCACGACGCGGAAGCCGTACGGCGCGTCGCCGTCCGTGCGCTCCGTGTCCAGCCACCGCCGCACGTCGCCGCCCAGCGTCGCGTCGCTCGCGAACCGCGTGCGCAGCGTCGCGCCGTCGAGGAGCCGCACCTGCAGGTTGCAGTGCTCGCTGTGGGCCCCGGCCTTCGGCGCCCGCTGCCGCAGCGGGATCGGCGGCTCTGCCTCCGCCTCTGCGTTCGGGGTCGCGCTTAGTAGTGCTCGTGCCCGTCGCTCGGCGGCCTCGCGCTCCTTCCGCGCTCGCTTGTCGTCTTCGATGCGCTTGAGGATCCGCTTGCGCTCCTCGTTCGCTTGCTGCTTGCGCAGCTTGACCTCGTTGGCGTGCGCTTGCTCTGGGTTCGCCGGCTCGCAGCCGCATCTCTCGTCTACCCTACGCCGGGCCTCGTCTTCGGCCTCGGCTCGCCCTTTTCCTTTATCTTTCTTCTCGGCTTTTGGACGTTGATCTTCTTCTGTTGGTGTTGGCCCGGTTCCTTGGGCATGTGCTGATGAGCTAGCTTGCGCAGCCGTAGGCTGGATATCATCGTATAAGCCATCGTTGCTGCGAGCTGGAGCACTGTGTTGAACTGGTGGGGGGTTTTCCGCTGCTGTTCTAGACGCTGAAGATGGCGAGGGCTGGCTTTGCGTGACACCCGGCTGCGTGGTTTTGCTGAGCCTTCTGATAAACTCCTCTTTACTTGTTCCAGATGCAATGTACTCCTTCAACTGGCCGTTTCTATGCCGTGTAAGCAGCGTCTTGCAAGATTTTGTGAGGCCGTGACCGAAAACGCTCATAGCTGATCACTACAAAACGGGGTGTTGCGTACTGTATTACTACGATTGTGGGCTTCTTAGGCACTGGGAAAAGGGCCTCGAGATATCCCGCCTCTTCCGAGCCCGCAGATAGTCTTAAAACCACAGACTGGCTCTCAAGTCCAGGTCGTATCTGCCCGAGTCAGCTCGGACGTTCGTCAAAGTTAGGTCGGGTTGAGCATACAGCTTCATCTTTAAGAAATTCATTCTCCCATTGCTGACTCTCGCTGCCGCCATCTAGACACCAGAGTTAGCATATGGTAACTTGACAAACGGCATCTCAGTGGCACATGACGCGACAAGATGTCAGGGTAAGTATAAGAGCATTATAAAACACCCGCATTCAGTGGTGTTGACCGTGGTGTTGACGTCAGTCCCGGGATGTCGGGCGGACATTACAAGAAGTGGCGCCGAGGCACTGGTCTTACCGGTGACAAAACAGACAACCTGCCTTGATTGTTGGAGGGCAGTGGATATGCCGTCCTGCAAACTCCCCTCAAAGAACATCCTGGGCCGAGGAATTTTATGATGCCGTTATAAGGATGCGATCTCTGATAGGAACACTCGATGATGACGTTAGGTGTCTTTTATAAGGTGGGACAGGTGTCAGGGATCAATTGACTGAACTTGTCACTTAGTAGAAACTCTCCCCACGGGTATATACCTCTGGTCTAAAAACTTTAGTCGCGTGTATACGGGTCGCTTAATCTTTACGCAAATGGTTTATTAAATAATTAGGACAGATGGACACAGAAGGGTACCTAGGCAGGAATCTGCTTGAAGGTGGAAAGCGCTGGGCGTTGGGGCTTATCTTTATGTCAGAGATGCAATTATCGGATAGTAAAATATCAAACGGCGCCGTACCGCTGGGGTAGGTACGGAGTAACTAGGTACCTAGGTAACTTCCAGGTTTCCAGCCCTTCTTGCATCCCCAAAGAAGAGGTAACGATGTGGCTAGGTGCACCTAACCAAAAATAGCAACACTGCATTTTTAGCCCCAACGGAGGGGCGATGGGGGTGGAGGGTATACCAATCAGATAGCAAAATAACCCCGGTCAATTAAACGGTGGCCGGGTCCGTAGCTATAAGGTACCCAACCACATCGCGCCGTTTGATTAACCGGGCTTACCTCACTTTTGCCTGCCTCACTTTTTTGGACTGCATTTTTATAATATGTGTGAACAATCGATGCGATTGTGAGGCTGTTTGCTCGGGTTGAACTGGTGTGGTATTACTGTCTGCGACGCGTTGCGTGTAACTATGGGAAAGGTTAAGGTAATCTCCAGCTTCCTGCCCATATAAACTAGGTGGCAGAAGGTTCCAGCAATCCCACTCAGGTCCCAGGCAGCCATGGCCTTTGTCAATTACCGTGCCACCCCTTTGTTGCAGTTCCAAGCCACTAGAAGCCACACGAACGAGCCACACGCACCCCTGCGCTCGGGCGCACGGTCGCAATTAGCCTTGGAGGCCAACAATATGTTAGAACAACCAATCGGACAGCACCTCCGCCGCCTCACTTTTGCACTGCATTTTTAGCTCTAAAGAAGGGGCGGTGGAGGTTGGGGTTAGAGCATACCCAATGTCTTCTCACTGAATCCGTCTCTATCCTCAAAAATTCAAGTGTCACTATGAAGATGGCTATAATCATAGAAAAGTAACTTTATATCATGAGAAATGGCCTAGCCGGTTTTCAATTCGCGAATATCTACCTAAATATCTGAACCCGGGCACTCAACAGTGGACTACTGAAAGTACTGTAGCCCTCGTTGCTCTTTCTCCTGGGTTAGATACTCCTTGAGCGTGGTAAAGCGGTACCCGTACTTTTTCGCGACGGCCTCCGTATCAATCGTGATATCCGCCGAATTGGCCCAGATGTGCCACTGCGTGACCGCAGACGGGCGTTCGGCTTCCTCCGCCGTCGCCTTCCTGGTGGTGATCCGCTCCCCGGTTGCCCTGCTCATGATCTCCGCCACCTCCTCGACGGTGAGGTTCTCCGAGACCAGCTCGATTTCGTGGGACGCGAACCTGGCGGGCTCGGTAAGCGCCATAGCGGCGAACTGCCCGATGTCCTTGACGTTGATGTGCCCGAACGTCTTCCCCGCCTCGTAGGAATGCAGGATGGTGCCCTCCTTCCGCACCTCGGGGTAGAAGAAGTCGATTGCCGGCACTAGGAAGTTCGAATGGAACCAGAAGGGCCGCAGGATGGTGTAGGACTCGAGCCCTGCGCGTCGTACGGCGTCCTCGACGAGCGCTTCGCCTTCGTAGTAGGGGATGATGTTGCTGACTTTGCTCCTGTTCTCGGGAATATCCCACTTCTCTCGATTTCCCACGTAGCCTGCCGTCGAGGCCACCACGTGCTTGACGCCGGCACTCAGGCAGGCCGCGAGGATGCCCTTTGCTTGTCTTTCCGGCTCCGGATTGCCCGGCCGTTCCATGACGTTTAGGAAGATGGCCGTGCATCCTTGTGCCGCCTTCCGGAAAGTGTCGAAGTCGTCATTGTCACCCTTGAAGAGAGTGACGCCCAGTCCTTCAAGCTCGCGAGAAGCTGCTTTCGTTGGATCACGCACAACAGCGTGCACTTTGGCGCCTCTAGCGAGAAGGGCGTCGATCGTGGCTCGGCCCTGTTGGCCAGTGGCACCGGTAATGAGGTAGGTAGACATTTTGGAGTGAAAAGTTTCAAATTCTGGTTCTGTAAGAAGTTGGAAGATGGAGTCGATTGCACTCTGATGGTATTAGATCTCTGCTTGTATCCGTGCTACATATCCCGTCCTACAGCGTCTGTAACTCTGACTTTATAGCGATTCTGTGCCATCTTCACTCACGTCGACGATGTTCGATTACAAATGTCCACGATTGAATGCTTAGAAATGACAATCCGTTCATCCTCTACCTCGAACGGCTGCCAAGTGCGAAATACGACTGAGATGTGTTTCTTGTGGTGTTTTCTCATGGCCAAGGACATGAACCCACCCATTGTGAGTCAGTCGGCGTGGATATTTCGATCTCTGGAGACTATGTTCATAATACGAAGACACGAAATATCCTCTCTGAGAGCTAAGTATGAGGCTAGGGGAACTAGAAACGTGTGGAAAGCAGTGTGACCCAGAAAGGTAATCCAGATTCCTAACAGTCAACTCAGAATACAGCATGGGTAGCTCGGATTCCTAAGCAAAGATCGAAGCTACACACTCACGAAGCCGTTTCTGGATTCTTGAGTGGCTCCATGTTGCTTGGCATCATCTACACCAAGCCTGAAGGGTTCGACAGCTTCGACGCGTTCTAGCGTAATGCGAACTTACAAATAGAGAAAATACAAGTTCCGTTAGAGTGTTGTCCCAAGTTGACGTATCCAGTAAGTATCTATGTGTACATAGAGGCCAAACAGAGCTCAGGTGGTTGGAGTGCATGATGCATGTGAATTGAGGCTGCAAGGCCGGCCCACTATTCACTTACCAGGTACAGCGACCCTTGGCTCCAAGCCCCAAGCTCCAAGCTCCAAGCTCAAGAAATCGATCGTCATCGGCTTCAACACCAGACATAGACATCCACAGCCATGCCACCCAACTAACACCGCGCAGCCGCAATACCTACCACGCACCAATAACACCAGCCATGAAGTCCGCAGGACTGCGGCTCGCACGCCATAGTCTCGCACGGCCAATCGAGCAGACCTTCTGCGCCCCCGCCATCCGCGCCTCGCCCTTCCGCAGTAGCAGCACAACACACACCCTCCCACACCCACGTCCACACACTCACTGCCGCCGGACCCCGCCCCGACGTCCCTTCACACAGAGCGCGGCGCGCCACTCCCGGCCACAACCAGGCGACGACCCGAACTTCAGCTCGATCCTCGACAACCCGCCGGAGCTCGTGCGAGCCGGCGGGCGGCGCCACGGGCCAGGCCTGCTCATCCTGGCGCTGATCCCAGCGACCGCGCTGGTGCTGGGGACGTGGCAGGTGCAGCGACTGGGCTGGAAGACGGAGCTGATCGCCCGCTTCGAGGACCGGCTGGTGCAAGACCCGCTCCCGCTGCCGCCGCGCGTGGACCCGGACGCGATCCACGACTTCGACTTCCGGCGCGTCGTCGCCCGCGGGACCTTCCGCCACGACCAGGAGATGCTCGTCGGCCCGCGCATGCGCGACGGCGAGGACGGGTTCATGGTCGTCACGCCGCTGGAGCGCGCCGATCAGGCCGATGGGAAGGGCACGGCGACGGTCCTGGTGAATCGCGGATGGGTTGCGCGCAAGCTGAGGCGTCAGAGGGATCGGCTTGAGGGTCTGCCGACGGGCGAGGTGGTCGTTGAGGGGTTGCTGAGGGAGCCGTGGAAGAAGAATATGTTCACGCCTGAGAACCGTCCGGATAAGGGCGAGTTTTACTTCCCTGATGTCAAGCAGATGGCCGAGTTGACGGGGAGCCAAGCTGTGTGGGTTGAGCAGACAATGGGTACGTTCTGGTTATGGTCATATTCACGATGATAGTGCAGTCGTCTTGTGTTGGTTTGGTTTATTTTATTGTTTCAAGTAGTATATCTGCTAACACCAGCTGCCGCAGAACCTGACCTTTTGCAAACCCTTGATATGGAATCAAAGGGTATTCCTATCGGTCGACCGGCCGAGGTCAACCTGCGCAATAACCACGCCCAGTACATCTTCACCTGGTACGAGCTCTCCCTTGTCCCTTTGATTCCTGCCATGTAGTGCTAACACTCTGTTAGGTACGGGCTGGCCATTGCCACGTCCATAATGTTCTACATGGTGGTTAAGAAGCCTCCAACGGACATGGCCCGTCGTATTCGTATGAACAAGGAATGGTCATAGACCTTGCCGTTAAAATGTATTAAATGAAACCATAGTCCAGTGCTTGGTTCATGTCACTTCTTCCTGCTCCTCTCCCTCGGGATTTGCATGCCTCGACTTCTTGCGCGGGGCTTTACTGGGGACTGGGACCGGCATACGCAGCTCCTGCAAGAGCTCTCGAGGTAAATGGCGCTGAGCTAGCGCGAATGGCGTGGTTGAAGCGCTCGTTTGCCGCTGTCTGTATCATATTTGACATCAATACCTGTAATTTAACAAGGGATGTCATGCCACCCTGTAGAAAGAGTATTTAAGAACATACCTGCGCATGATAGCAATCATATCGCTCTCATCGATAGTCTTGCGGCCCGCGTGCTTCGCATACGCAGATAGGTCATCTCCAAGCTGCTCGAAAAACCAATCCGTAGCCCGCATTATGGCATCTAGTGTGTCCGGATTTATCTTGCCTTTTGACCCCGCAGTCTTTGCACAGGTCGTTGCCAATCGCTTCACAACACTAGCAGGTAGGGAAGGATATTCTATACCATATCTCGATAGCTTTTTTCCCCTTTTCCTCTTCGGGCCTCTATTTCGCGCTAGGTCAGCTGTGCGCGATAATGTCGTTTCTTCTATCGTAGTAATGTTCTTCGTGGTCGCATCATCAACTTCTTCTTCTTCTTCGGTATCGAAGTCGGGCATGTCCATTGGTTCGTTCACATGATCGTCATCATCATCACCCATATCACCCAGCGGGCCAACATCACTGCCCAAATCTCCCAATCCCTCAGTTGCCGTTGGATCTCGCACAGGCGACTGTATAGGGGCCATGACGAAGGAACTCTCGTTCCCAACATCAGGGATCTCTATAGCCCCAAATACGCTATCCCCACCGAGAGTTTGCCGTCTCGCTTCGTCGGCGTCCAGACTGCACATGTTAGTTCCACATGACCACGAATATCAACAAGGATAAAGTTAGAGTAGAACACCTACCGCTCAATCACATCTGGTTCGTCCATGATCATCTCCCCACTATCGTCCAGGGCCGGAGGCGGGAAAAAGCCAGAGTCAATGCCCACATCGTCGCTCCGTACATCCGGCCCCATGTAATCGCTATATCTCAAGCTGCCCAGGCTACTCCGTATGGTGTGATCGGTGATCGCTCGCCGGGGAAGCTCAATCGACTGCATTGTGTAGTTGTCCTCCTCAAACCCACTAAGTCGAGGGGGCTTCAGGTCGTCATCATCATCATCCTCAGGTCCAAGGGGTAGCGAGAAACGAGGGCGCTCTATGGGAAAGTCGTCGTCATCATCGCCCTCGTCCATCTCAGCAAGCGAGGGGAGAGTGGAATCGCCATCTCGAGCTAGGGAATCAGGCGACGAGGACGAAGAGACGACTTTGGAAGTCGGGGCTAGGACCCGACTCAGATTGCGCAGGAGGTCCCGGGGCGTCTCGCGCTGTTCGCGCAGACTGTGCCGACGGGTCCTCCCTGGCGTGAATAAGGCCGCTCGGCGCTGGTCCATTGCTCGGATGGCGGCTCGGCCGTGGGGTGTTGCGACATTGTTCCGTCGTGCGGAGGCGGGCGGGCGACCTGATGCTGGTTCGCCGCTGGCTCCTCTTCGATTCGGCGTTATGGCCACTCGAGGCGTCCTCAGGGGCGCAAGGCCACCGCTCCGCGACGCTCCGGGGTTGCTGTTCGACATGGTGGAACGGCAGTGCGCATCCCTCAGGTGTAGCTAAGCAGCTTGGAGTGAGAGTAATCGCAGTAAGATCTGTCGCTCATTCTCGCTTGCCGTTGCCTCGGTAGCATAGTCTAGCCCCGTTAAGAGTGGTACTTCGCTAGGTATGACGTGCTGCCGTCGCCGTAAATCAACATTGACCTGGATTGAGTCAGGACGCGTGCTCGAGCGGAAGGATCCAAGGTAACACGCGTTAGTTCGCGTCCTTGGGGAAGGGCCAGGCCCACACGCGGCACGAGCGGGGGACCCAAGAGTGTTGCAGTCAAGTGGGGCAATAGAATCCCTAACACCCAACTGTACGGCAGCACCTGCCGTGGAACAACTCGCTAATACACGGGTATGTTTAATAAAGTCACTGCTGAAACGTACCATATGAACGTCTACCTAATTCCTAAATGAACTGCCGGTTGAGGCATTGGATCGAATAGTGATAGGGGATTACCAGGGGTCACGTAGAAAGCACATTGGTTATATAATTAATATATACGAAACTATCGTTAAGACCTCGAATCCCTAGCCCTCAGGTCCAGTGTTGCCGTCCTGGTGAACGAAATATACAGACCACTTGCACCAAAGGTATCATTTAAAGGCACAGTGGGGAGTTAGCCGCTCCATGTGCGCGGAATGACGCTTTTGGACTTCGCTATCCAAAGTTATAATAGGACCTTATGCCTATCACGATTCCAGGTTATCGTCAAGACCCATAGCAACTAATGGACAATATTTTGTCTTTACCAGTGGTTCTCCTTCATCGAGACTTAGGTTTTTCCTGATATCACAGTTGACAAGGCGGCCTCTTACCTTGGTGGTGTTATAAAATAAGCGGGAGCAGAAGAATGTCCGTCCACTTTACAAACAAGGCGGAAACATTCCGAGATAAAGTTAGTAGCTCGTCCAATGGTCTGTTATTATCGATTGGCTTCACTTGCAAACAAACCACAGCCAATTATCTTTTAGTGGCAATAAGAAAAAAGGTATACTATGATGTCATTGGGCGGACTCTCGATTGATCCCTAAACAAAGTGACGTCTCACCAGGTGATGCAGTACAGGATTATCCCAATCTAGGTCACCTCCAACGACACAAACAATGTACCACCATTGACTCCCGTATTTACATCATTAATACCCATCTTTTTAGCTGTTTGGCTTATTTAGCTGCTTTCACTATCATAAGGGCAGGTTACGCCTCTCAGAGTTGTGCATAGTACGGCTATTAAGGAGTCTGTGTCTTATATACATTTCGTGCCGTTCACACATCTCCATCCGCATTATTCTAGGATTTGGGTTTCACAACCCAGGCTGGTTTGCTCAGGTTCCATGTCCTACTGGTGAAATTAGAGTAAATTTAACATTTTTAGGCTGACTGCATGGCAGGTACAACGGTCAATGTACAACATCAATACACCACTTCGCTCCCTATCATGCATAACCTGGGATATGGGATTTCTCAACCCTTTCTAAAAACCAATGATACCACGATCACATGCTAACGGAAAACGTAATACTAGGAAGACTCCGTAACACATATTTAAGGTCGTGTATGCGACGGGAGACGCAAGCCAGCGCAGGCGGTAAAGGGTTACCCACCATTTCGTGGGTTGTCACGGATATTGCAATTCGTAAACTAGGTGAGATGCTGCTATCTCGTAATCCCTTAGTCCGTGCCGCCTTAATGACGATAGAATGTTTCACTTGGCCAGACTTTAGTACGAGGTCTTGACCGGTGAGTCTGAAGCTAATTGTCTGTAACACGGTGCAACTTAGGTCTATCCGTCTTGGAACAATATAGATAATATGAGCCCATTTCCAATCACTTTAAGTATAAGAGACATCAGAAAATGTCATAGATAATACATGTAAATGCTTTGGTATAATGGTGATGCCGGCTAATGCGGGCTGACCTAGGTTGTCTGCATTCCACGATGATCTTTCCGATCTTCCACGGCTAGTGCCGCTGGTGCATGATCACAGACGTGCATACGCCTCGATTCGACGCCTCGCCCTAGCACGGCTAGCTAACAGGACTGTCGAAACTCTTCTGAACGTTTATATTGTTGCTGGTTTGTTGGAGAAATACCAGTTTCTATTTGTCTATAAGGGAATACTCGTTCTTTCTAAAGACTACTAGATCCTAACAACCCCGTTTCACATAGATAACTTTCTTCTTACATTTAGTGTCTTACTTGTACCTATTGTGGAATATTTTGATGCTTAGAGCGTATATAGTAATGTTAGTGACCCGGCTGGAATTCCGGTTGTCCAATTTGGGCTATACCTCCCGAGGACCACGATGCATGTTGGTGGGGCCGCCCTTGGCCGCCTCAATGCATGCATGTGAGTAAGGACGGTATCGGTATCATGATTGTCTCCAGCTGGGGATAGCATACCAAACTCTCGGATCTCGGCGTCGAGGTCACGATGAAACACCATATATATCACATGTTTCAATGTAATGTTTCGAGATGCATCCTGCTAACCCATTTCTAGCCAAGTTTCAAAGCACCCGGACTGCCACACATGTCTACTGTAGTAAGTAGGTGGCTTGCACCGGTTGTACAAGTACGTATACCACGTACCTAGTAGCATCGACTGTTGGAATACGAGGCTTACTTCTAGAAGAGCCTCAGCCATTGAATGGACACACCACGGGATGATCTGTCACCTCATAGGCCGGCAAGATCGTGTGGTGTTCCGGGTAAAATGCCATGTTGCTATCAGCGCGTTTCATTCGGCTCCTCCCGACTTGCTGTCCTCTTACATTGTGCCTTCTCGGTTTTCGATGGGCGCTTCTCGCTTCTACTCGACTACACCACCTTAATCAAGAGCCCTGTCGTCGATCAATCCTCAAAGGTAGGAGGTTTGTGGGGCATTTGAACCTTTCCTTGTCCTCGGGACTGGTCACCAGTCATGAGTATGTATTGCCTCCTCCATCACAGTTGCCAGCAGGGTATATTAGTTAAGTCTGTAAGTCTGTAACCTTCTTTGCTCAAGGATGTGGGTGAAGTTGTCGTTTACCGCCTGGGGACGCGCTCTGGTCCGTCCAATGGTTTGTAGCTACCTAGGTATATTTCAAGTCATGGCATTGGGCACATGCGCTCCCCTCTCGATCTTGTCGACTAAGAATACCGATTTGTTGCTATTGTCGAAGATTGACGAATCAAAGCGGATTGCTCCCTAGTATCCCTCTATTGGACCTTTTGACATCGTCGAGGGGTCCCCCCCTGATACATATGTGAGGGCCATAAATGTTCCAGGGTAACCATGTCACAAGCAGTGCTTCAGGTAACGTCTTGCCTGAACAAGGTGTCTCCTAGTGGATAATTGTGTCTTCCAACCGATTTAGGACCCTTTAACCCCTCACGCTGCTGGTTTTGTGCCTAACCTAAGTTGGGTTGGTTGATTGGTTGGTTCGCGTAGTCACTGCAACGGTGGGTTAGGATACAGTACAGTCGGCCTTTGATATGCAGCAAGTTACCTAAGGGATCATATCATACGGCTTCTCTTTGTTGCTAAGTTGAAATCTGTCTTAACATGTTATTGTATAGTCTGGTCTGGGGGCCATTGTTGCCAATTTGGGAGTTGTTCTCCTTACCGTAAAATCATAGGTACAAGTATCGATAGCAAGGTTTCCGGACCGCTCCTCTTCAAGATAAACTGCCCGGTTCCATATCAACAGCATCCAATCATGCTGTTCATCCCTACAACCCAAGGTTTGAAAGAAGCGCTCAGAGCGTATCATATATAGGTCTCCACCAATGCTAACCATTCCGCGTGATGGGGGCGTTTGGGGCCGTTGATGTCTTGGTCGTACCACTAACAACGCCCGGACCAGCCTAAGGATAGCATAGATTAGTACCTGAAGCCGACTACTATGGTAAGGGGGGGCGCTATAACGGGGAATGTATGGGGGTGGTGTGCAGCCCCTAAGGGAGCAGAGAGCTACACTAGCCGTGCTTGGGCACCTTGCTGGCTCTCAAGTAGGTAACCCGTAGAGCTATAGGCGTTTAGTCGCCCAATTCTAGCTGTTGCCCACGCTGGGAGCGGGTTACCAGGGAGGCTATCTAGGGGGGGAGTTGCTGGATCACGACAAGCCGACCGACCACCTTTCTCTGGTTTAGAGCGACGCTTTGGAGTTTGAATTCACTCTTTGATCCCTGAAAGCTCCATAATGCCGCCAGTGACGGACCAACCACCGGCCAAGCTGCCTATCTGCCATCCATCTATCGTCCATCGTCTGTCGCCCATCCACCCAATCCACCCATCACCTCGATCCACGCAACGCATCACCCACCAACACACACACACACACCCATACCATACTGCACTGTACTGTACCAGCGTATCTAAACCTCCTTGCTCTGCGCTTGTCCTCTTGCTGCTGCTGCTCTGTTTCGGTCTACTGTAGGGAGTGTCATCTACACTAGGAGTGCTGTGCTGTGCTGTGCTGTGTGTGCATTGTGTATTGACGGTATTGTGTGCGCGCGTCGTCTTCGGGTTTTTTCTTTCTTCCGCTTCTCGTCTTATTCCGTCAATGATACTCTCTCACCTGCGATCCGAGCGCTGCATCTCTATTCTGATTGACTGGTTGTTTGATTGATCTGATCTCTTAGCCCGCCCGTCCATCCGTCTGTTAGGTGTTGGTGGCCATCCTCCGTCCTCCGTCCTCTCCATCTTCTTATCCTCTTATCCCCTTATCCCTCTTATCCTCTTCCTTAGATACGGGCGCTTCACCAGCCGTGCTGTCGGTAACCTTGAAACACCCCGTCTTGTCTTGTAGGTCATCGTCGCCTTTTATATACCCTTAGCGTGTACCGTGCGCTGTTGCTGCTCTCCCGGCGTCGGCTCCTCGTCCTTCCACTTCCACTTCCACATCCACACCCGCTACCATTTCCACTCTCACTTCTAACTTCCACAGCAGCCTGAAGTACAACCACAACCTCTGTTCCGTTCCCCGGTCCCCCCCCATATTCATCAGACCTCGTCACCCTATCAGAAACTGTAAATTGACCCTGCTGTTGTCTGTCATACTCGCCCACGTTGCCTCTCGCCTCTCGCCTCTCGCCTCTACCCTGCCCTTCTTTGTTCTCTGCCGTCTATTTGCAGCACAAAAAGTCGGGGACACGGGCAACCATAGAGACCTCTCTCGTCCACGCTCTCTTGTTCTGTTTGCACAGCACTTGCACTACTCTGCCCACAGGTATTTTACCTATTCCCAACCATTCACCGTTCCACCTCCGCCTGCAAGAGCTGCTTAGCCCGTCGGGCCACCTACATGTACCCTTACACGCCAAAGCGCCTCCTGTGTGCCCCCTTTTAGCAGTGTATCATTGTGTGCTGCCTAACTCCTGCAAGCTGCGACACGCCATGCCTGTAACTGCTATTAAGACACCTCTGACCTTTGTTGCAGCTAACGACACTCACTTGGAATTGCGTTCACTTCTGGCCCTTGACGCCAACCACTCCTGATAACCCCTAACCCCCCGCCGACCCACGCCGATCTCCTGCCACCAACTCCCGCAACCAAGTCCTCCACTTGCTCATTCTACCAACTGCATATCGTCGTGTCTGCTCGAGTCTTCGAGGACGCAAAACATGGCAGCCCCCGGCGTTCAGTCCCTGAAGGTATGCCTCATCGCCCTGGTTGGCGGGCTGGACCACTACTCCGAACAGCAACTGACGCACACTTTCTATACAGTGCGTTGTCACTGGTGATGGTGCTGTTGGCAAGGTAAGGCTTCATTATGGCGCTGACCG
This sequence comes from Xylaria sp. BCC 1067, assembly GCA_005188305.1. Lineage (NCBI taxonomy): Eukaryota > Fungi > Ascomycota > Sordariomycetes > Xylariales > Xylariaceae > Xylaria > Xylaria sp. BCC 1067. The sequence continues at coordinate 5,332,509 of SSCS01000001.1, forward strand.
CCCACTACGGCGATGCTAACATGATTCTCAGACATGTCTCCTGATCTCGTATACCACAAATGCCTTTCCCGGCGAATACATCCCCACAGTGTTAGTCTTTTGTCCCCGCCAGCCGACACACGTCACATGCTAAAATCATCTTTATTAAGCTTTGATAATTATTCCGCAAGTGTTATGGTCGATGGGAAGCCTATTAGCCTTGGACTTTGGGACACTGCTGGACAGGAGGATTACGACCGCTTGCGCCCGCTATCATATCCCCAGACCGACGTATTCCTGATTTGCTTCAGCATTGTCAGCCCACCCTCGTTCGATAACGTCAAGGCCAAGGTACGCGTCTCCTTCCATCATCCATGTCGCCGGCCTACTAATTCGGTCACATGCAGTGGCACCCCGAGATCGAACACCATGCCCCCAACATCCCTATCATCTTGGTCGGTACCAAGTTAGATCTCCGAGAGGACCCTGCCACACTAGAGAGCCTCCGCTCTAAGAGAATGGAGCCCGTCTCCTATGACCAGGCTTTGATCTGCGCCAAAGAGATCAAAGCGCATAAGTATTTGGAATGTTCGGCGTTGACCCAGCGAAATTTGAAGAGTGTTTTCGATGAAGCTATTCGGTATGAATTGGCCTGGATAAGGTTATTTGCGATCCGGCAGTGCTGACATGTTACGCAGTGCGGTCCTCAACCCTCGTCCTATCCCAGTGAAGGGAAAGAAGTCAGGGAAGTGTGCCATCCTATAGATACCCACCCCGATTCGCAACGTAATATTTTGCGCCTCAAGCAAGACATATTGTCAAGGAATGCCGGCGTTTTGGGGGTTCGTATAGGAAAGACACTTTTTACTGAGGAACCGGCGTGTTGAGGCTGCTTGTTTACATGGACTCTTCGCATCGGCCTCACGTACCCCTCCTTTGCACACACCGCATACCCATCCATCCGGTCCCCCACGATTTTGGCGGCGGCTTCCATGGATTGCGCTCCAGAGAGTAAGAGAGTGATTACGACCAGCAACAATGGATTTAAGAAGCATTGATGGTTTCTTGCAAAGGACTGATTTTACCCACGAAGTTCAATACCCGGATATCTGGTGTTACTCTCCACCGGCTTGGTTCAAACCGAGTTGGAGAGGACCTGAACTTGAGCATAAGACTTGCCGCCTTGCCTACTTTGTTGTTCCTGGTTTTGATAGAAAGCGCTAAAGCTCTGAAGCAAAGCGTGGGAGGATGCCGCCTCACCATTTGCTGATACTGTAAATATCACAACCCACAATGGAAATGGAAAATTTTCCCAGTCATAGTAAATGGAAATGAAATGATTTATACACCTATTCGGTTGCATTATTGATGAAGTTATCTTAGTGTCGTTCCACGTGCTACACAATCTTTCCGATTCAATTGGACGACACCCAATCTCGAGATCAACGACCTAATTTTTGATTCGCTCAAACGGGTATTTTTGGGGTTACATTCGTTCTATAGCAAGTATCTGTGACAACTGCTCTCTGTCTGTCTTGCTAAATACCTAGGGGTATTACATTCCATCACGCCATACCATGGACCCGTCTCCGCCTGCTCGGATGCACGGCATGCGCACCGCCCTCCTTCTCTTCGGCATCGGCCTTGTCGCCGCCGGCGGCATTCTTGGCCTTCTCGCGCTCCTTCTTGTCGCGGACGCGGGCCTCCTCCTGGGCGCGGCGGGCGCGCTCCTCGTTCAGCTTCTCGTTCTTGGCGCGGATGCGCTCCCGCCGGTACTCGGTGTTGCCGCCGCCGCCGGCCGTCAGCTCGACGTTGATCTTGCGCTCCTCGGTGGTCTCGGCGCCGCCGGGGAAGTTGTTGGGGTTGTTGGTCCGGCGGTTGGGCTTGCCTTTGTTGAAGGCGTTGTTACTGTTTTTTGTGTTGGGGGCCGGACATTTGAAGACGCTGTGGTGGAAGAGCTTTAACGCCGTCTTCATGTGGTCGTAGCGCGCGAACTCGACGAAGGCGACGCCTCGTGACCGTTTGGGGTCGTGCTTTTGGTGCAGCAGACGCACGGCGGTTGGGTGGACGGAGGCGAAGTGTGCTTCGATCTGTGACGGCGTCGCGCTGTAGGGCAGGTTGCCGACGAAGACGATGAAGCGCTTCTTGGCGTCGGCTTCGGGCTCTGCTTCCCCTTCTCCTTCACCTTCACCTTCGGCGGCTGTGTCTGCGCCGGCTGGGACGTCTGTGGTGGTGGGTTCGGATTCGACGGGCGTTGTTGAGGGCTTCTTCTTGTTTTTCTTGCTCTTTTTCGATGATGGCGCGGGTTTGTCATCGTTCGTATCTGCCTCCTTTGTGATGCTTGCGTCCGCTTCTTCTCCTCGTGTCTCTGCTTCTACTTGTGTTGTTTCGCTACTGCCTTTTTTCTTGTCGGCTTTCGACTTTTTCTTCTTCTTCTCCTGCTTCAAACTCTCTTCGCCTTCCCCGACGCTTACGCGCCTACGCTTCTTGCTCGAAGCATCTGTCGCTGCTGATGTTGCAACGGCTGTAGCGGTAGCGGGGTCATCGTCACGGGACTTGCGCTTCTTGGAGGAAGACATTATGGAGGGAGCCAGGACGAATCAGCGAGAGAAGACGAAATTAGGATAAGAGGACGTTCTATATATAGCTGAGTACAATGAGGTGAGTACTTGGATCTAAGGTGATATGTAGGCTCGAGCGGTGTTTTCTTCTAGCGGTGGGAAAAGCATCAGATAGTACCTAGAACAGATATCTAGTCGGTATCGCATCTCAGGGACCAAACAGAAAATTTTAGTGGAGCTGCGGCTCGCTGTGGGGTAGTACTTTGTTAGTTGCATAATGGGGCGTTGACCGCTAGACATGCATTAGTCTACTTTAGGTACTTAAGGTACTTAAAGCAAGGTACCTGTCTAGGTGTACCTCTCCGGGGTAGTTACACCTATTCACGATTACATGGTCTTATATTTCGTTAATGTGGTGCAATATTTCCCGGGTTTCTATGGTACCTACAGGAAGCTGACAGAAGGGCCGCAAGAAGCCCAAGTAGCGGGCCCCGACCTAACCCTAGCTCGCGTAATCCGTCATGAGAGATACTGGTTGGGTATGTTATCATCATCGGAAATGCAGGGAGACAGTTACAGAAGTGTAAAGGATGTTAGGGGAAGGGTGTTTCAAGCACCTTCGCCTCCGCTCTCCCGGGGATGTCGGCATCTTACTCGCGGGACTAGCTCGGCGTTCCTTCCGAGGCGGGCGTTCAGAAACGTGGGAGAGATATATACATCGGCTTACCCAGCCTTCAGGGGTCAGTCACTGGCTACAGTTTATGGTTCGCCACCCTAGGGGTTTTTGAGTTGTTCCCGCAGGCGTTATAGGAGTGAAAACTTTCAGTCAGAGACTGTTGATTCCGAGTAGACCAAAAATGTGACAGAGAAGCTACCAGAGTGTGTCTCAAAAGTCCCGAAGCCAATCCTTTTGAGTCGCAAAGATCTAAGTCTTCTAAGTCTTCTGAGAGCAGGGCCGTAAGATTCGTAGTCTTTGGGGTTCTCGGTCTCTTCTGGAACAAAACTCCTCGGGGGATCATTGGCTACATCGAATACAATTGTCAACTTATTAGTCATTGTATCTAGGGTCCGCTCAACTTCTAGTGGTGTGCTCATAACCCCGTAGAATATATCCTTAGAAAAGAGCCGATTCTCTTCAATGCCTTTGACACTCTACGGAAGAATTATAACAACACGGGATCCGTTATGTCCCTGGCCCTCTCATGATCTCTTCGGCGGCTAGCTCCATTAAGGCCTAGTAATTATGTCACATGCCTAGTAGTGTTCTCGGCTCTAAATATGATCCGAATCTATAATATCCTTCGTAATATGCTCCCCCTCTGTAGCTGTGGCCGAAAACTGTTCATCAGGTTGAGAAGCTTGATCTAGATACGATGGCCGGTTAAACCGAGGCGCCGAAGACCTACCCGTGCCACACTTGACAGTAGCATTACTTACACACGATGCTAGAATTGTATGAATTATGCCTAAATGGAACCGTGTCTTGGAACTCGGAGTATTTTGTTACGATTCGACTTATTCTTGGAGACTGTCGGGGTATGCAGCAGTAAGGATATGATAGAATTGACTAGGCGGGGGTGAGTAGCTTATGAGTGCGTAAGCAAGCATTCACTCGAGATACTTGAACAATATCGATCATAGTTACAAATCTTGATAGCGCTTATCTAATACTTAGAATTATATCGTTGATGTGGGCAAGCAAGCTCGCTGTCCAGCCGGTGTAGACCTATTATAGAATACTAACGCTGTGGCTAGCGTACCGGCTTGTTCTGCTGGGTCCTTAGGAAAGAAAGCTTCAGGAGCGGGATTCAAATGAATAACGCTCGGGCATAGAGCCTCGGGGGGGGGGGGGGGGGGCGGCAGAAGCTAGTATGCGTAGCATTCAGTGATATAGAGTTTGCGTGCACTAGACAGCATAATAACTCTTGACGGGCACAAGAGGCTTCTAGACCACCGGAATGAGGTTCTACGGAAGCAGAACATCGATCCATATGACTCGCTCTTTCGATTCGCCTTGATATTCGGTTATAGCAGTCGGTATAACACTTTGGATAGACAAAGTGCGCTTCTCATGCTTCGGCTCTAGTTTGACCTCGAAGCTTGATCACCTGGTCGTGGTGCCTTTCGCTGGTGGGGGTTGAGCCGTTAGCCGCCTCTCACTCATCTTGATCCTTGATACAATGTCGCACTAGTTGTGTGTAATCCTCGTTTGATTTTTTTTTGCACGGTGTGGTTGCTTGCAGGTGCTATGAAATCGAAGCGACGTGAAGAAATATGAGCAGCATGGATAGGTATGGGGCCTATTCAGGTCGGTGTTTGTTGTGGTGAGATGCTAGTGTTCGATAGATGCATATCGCTATATCTTGTCTTGCACTGAAAATCTTTGTTGGGGACTTGCGTTTAACCAACCTCGAATTTGATCTTGCTCCCGTCTCAACTCACCTGATCTGCTCAATCCAGAGCCTCAAAATAAAAATCAAAAAAACTAGAGAAAACAAGTTATCTCTATCCCTGTCAGTCAGTATGGCTGAGAGCCAGCCCGCCAAGCCAGCAAGCCTGGCATCGAAAGCCAAGTCGAAGAAGCGAGCCCGCGAAGACGACGGCGGCTCACGGAAGCGGAAAAAGTCGGCCTATGAGCAAGAAGACCTGGATCTCGACCTCGAGGCCGGCCTGAACAAGAAAATCGCCTCGCTCGACAGCATGCTCCTGGCGGACCATATCGCTCAGAAGACGAGGAGATTCGGCACTGATCTGAAGCCGGTGGAGCTCTCTGCCCTGGACATCTCACGTGAGTATCGCCTGGACGCAGTCCTCATAACACACGATGCTAAACGAAACAGCAAACGCCATCAAGGACTCCAGTTCCTTTTCCGAGCCTCGGAGTCTGGATAATCTTCCTGCGTTCTTGGAGGCGCATGCTAAAGACCCGAAGATGCTGGCAGACGCTCCGAAAGAGAACGGCTCCCCGCACACCCTGATTGTGACCGGCGCCGGATTGAGAGCGGCGGAGGTCGTGAGGTACGGCAATCCCGTATTGCAGCCCCGTTTCGTCCTGGAAGATTACTAACGAAGTGTACAGGGCTGTGAGAAAATACCAGTCGAAGAAGATCACTGTAGGAAAGCTAGTACGACATCCTATTTGCGACACCTATTGTGGCTATAGGCTAACATTAGGCAGTTCGCGAAACACATCAAAATCGAAGACACCAAGAAGTTCCTCGAGAGTCACCGGACAGGCGTGGCGGTGGGAACGCCGGTTCGACTGAACGATCTTGTAGAGAGCGGTGAGTATACGTGACACAGCTTGTCTGAAATTAAAGCTAACGAAGGCCACAGGAACGCTGAAGCTGGACAAGCTGGAGAGGCTCGTCGTGGATGCCTCGCATATCGACCAGAAGAAGAGGGGCATCATGGACATGAAGGAGACTATGATTCCGCTCGCACGTTGGCTATCTCGGGCGGAGTTCAAGGAGAGATACGCGGATCCCGAGCGACCGCTGCAGTTATTGTTCTACTGAGCTGGGCCCTGAAGCTGAATACACATGCTTCACTTGGCTCGTGTTCAATCGCATTTCACATGATACCCAGAAAAGTGTTTCGGTCTCAGTCGGCGTTAGAAGTGGTGTACAGTTCATTCAGAACGACTATATAGAAGATAGTGGACGCCATAACATTACAAAAGTATGTTCAAAGCCCTCCCAAACACGACAAGTATCTCCTTGGTACCCTCCGCGGCACCATGGGTAAAAAAGATGCCCGAAAAAAAAAGTGTTCGTGCTGATCATGCCTCGTCGACTAGTAGCCGTTGATCCAGTAATCTTGCAGCAGGACCATAGCGATCCATAAGACGAGCCCGGAAAAGGATGATGCCTGGGAGCGGGACGAGCCGGACTGAGTGATGACCCACGGCCGGTTGATGCTCGTGGACTCGGGACTGCTGGTTAAGAAGGGCGTGGGGGACGGCGAGGACCAGGTCATGGTCAGAGTTACGTGGTCTGTGAAAGTAGTCGTGACCGTGGTCACAGGGACGCTCTCCTGGCGTAGGCCAGGTATTTCGGGTAGCTGGCGGCCAGCGAGGTAGTCGGCCTCGCGCACGCGAAGCAGCTCCTGGTTGATGAAGCCCGGCGCAACCATGTAGATCTCGGCGCCGACGGCCATGCAGGTCGAGATGGTGCGGCTGAGCGCCTGGCCGTAGTCGCTCGAATCGCATTGAGAATAGAGACACTGGAATAGCGACTTATGCGAAACGCGTTAGCATGAATGAACTTGGTTTGTGTGCAGGAGACGGTTTTGGGACTTGCTTTTTGATACTCTTCTTGGTGGCAGAGACAGTTCATGTCTAAGCATTGGGTGACGAACATGCTATTAACCATGCAATGCGAGCCGCAGCCTGGCATCAGACAGGGTTAGCAATGTAGTGCACGGCCGGGCGCACAGCGCAACCGAGGGCTCTTACTCGGTAGCTCGGGGTCGGTCCCAACGTCTAGTTTCAACATCTTGGCGAGAGTGGTGTGTAGCAGGAGAAAAAAGAAGCTAAAGTATCTCATCTTGGCGTAATAGAGGTCCGAATATCAGAGCGAACGAACGGAGGCAAAGGAGAGATTCAATACTCGAGCAAGTGGGTGTCGTTGATGCGTTGGAGTTGTGTGCCCGTCTCGTCTGATGTCGTGTTGTTTTTTATTCTTTTCTTTCTTGATTGCCTTCTGGCGTTACTTAACCTAGCTGGTTGCTGTGTTTCTGCTTCATCTACTGATCCAATAAACCGTTGCAAAAAGCGAATGAATTTTCCGGCCGAGACGGCGCGGTAAGGATAGTCACCAAGAAATCAACCCCGAGGGGGGAGTGAAGTCGATGCTTGACAATCCAAAAAATCGAAGGAAGCGAGGGATTCTCTATAAGAAACGAGCGAACGGATGGTCGGTAACGAAAGACTGGTGATGTTGTAGTCTACTTCAAGCTGATGGCGATGGCGCGAGGGAGTGCGAGGAGAGGGGGGACGCAGCTCCGTGGTCTGGTCGCAGGCCCGGGTGGCAGGCCCATCTCCGTCTGGCCTTCTTCTGGTGCAAACACCCCGCGGAAGTAGCGGTGGTGGAAGGGCGTCGTTCTTGCCTTAGAGGAATTGCCATGTCCGGGCTAGTGAAGACAGTCGACCAAGCAGATGAATACTCCCCGGACCTTCCGGTCTCTTCTCGCTAGAAACCTGCAGCTTCTATCTCAACCCAGCACTTACACCACCGTCCTTTTAGATACTGTTCTCCTTCCCAGTAGCAGTTAGACCAGGAGTAAGCCAAGAATAGCATCACATGCCTCCATCAGTCTTTCTACTGGAGCTGGTGAGTTGCTGGATGCCTCCACAACGTTTGAGTTTCGATAACCACGACAACTGAAGTAATATAATGATGTAAGGATAGTGTGCATTTCCACCTATTTCTTCGAGTTCCATGGCGTTGGGAATTAGGGTTAATATAATCGTGGGCTTTCTCAACACAGTTTCGACTTCTATTTTCACAATGTATAATCCTAGTTGCCGTTCTGTGTAAGATGTGAGCTTCCGGCTTGTTCAATAAACACTTATATAAAATTACCTTACATTTACTGCAGTGTAAGTCGTTACATCGTCGCTGATCGTCCGCTTGTTCCTGGTGCCGAGATCAACCGAGTCGATCCATCATGCATTACTTAATCTCTAAGTGGTCTCAAGTCAACATGAGGGAATTGAGTGAAGGCGTATGGTCAGAGATTGTGTGAGGTAAGTCAAATTCTTTTGCCCTAGTTCTGTTCTAAGGCGTTGTCTAGGAGGTTATTTTCTCTCTTCGTATCGACTTCTTAGACGCCAATTGAATGCCTTCATCTTCCGCATGGCGCCTCGGAAAAGAGAACGACTGCAGCTGATTGCCATTAACACCCTGGAGAATAGCTGGTGCCGGTACGGGTAACGGTTATTACGAGTTTTTCAGGTTACATATATAGGGCATTCGGTGCGGATGCCATTAAATGATATGGAGGACAGAATGTATAATGGTAATGACAGTACAAATCATCTAACACCGTAGCTATCTAATTCGATAGCCTAAAACTAAATTCAGCGAGGCAAAGTGGTGTTTGGGGCCTACAAAAAGTCTCAGACATCCCTTGATTCCGAAGCTCTCAAAGGGGCTCGTATTTTCAAGGAAAGCTGTAGAATTGTTTAGTCCCCGAGAGTCACTTAAAGTGCAACATCAAGTGAGTTGGTGTCCAGGCCATTTAACTGATAACTTCTGATGACCTCGATGCACAGAATGTGTGAGAAAATAGTAGCTTATAGAACTGAGGGCTTGCCTATGCGTGGGCCCATACTAACTCTTGGAAACCCACCTGCAACAGGAAAGGAATACCGTCTTGTTAAGGAATAGATGAAGAAGAACAAGCCATTTCCAGGGAATTGGAGGTCCTGGCATGGTGCGCCAGGTACCCAGGCAGGTGTATATAGGCTGTAATTGGCGTGGTTTCTGTTGCCTAAGGTACCTGTAGTTAGAATTATCGATGTGAACATGGTTACTCTATGTACTTCGTACAATATATATAGGACCGGTACCTCTCCTAGGAGGCAAACATCTATTGCGTTTTTGCCTTGTACCTAGAGTTTCCACTTTACCTAGGTAATGAATGCACAAGCCTTCTTCCGATGCCCACGCTCTCGGCGACCTTGCCTAATGACCACCAGCCCTGATCCCTGATACCAAAACTAACTGCCTCACGTGGCAAACCCTACAACCCAACCCTATTGCACCCACTGGCCTCATCAACCTCAAGAAGCTTGTCTATACTAGGCAGTGCCTACCTTCTCTTAATCTAGTTGTCCCTGCTAACTTTCTCATCATATTCCTTTTTACTATCCCGTCACTACCTGCCATTAGGAATTCACAATGTCCCACAACCATGGCCGAAATCACCGCTGCAGAGTCACGGCTGCGGCTGCCATGTCAGCTGACGAGGATTTGAGCCAGTGTCTCCGGGTTGCCGGCCACCTTATTCCACAATCTAGCCAAGAGAGAATGTCCAATGAGCTTAAAAGGTTTTACGAACAGAATGTTGTCGACCTGACTCAAGACTCCGACGATGACATGGAACTCTCGGCGCCAAATCAGCCCGCACACCCTCCTGCCATGGATGATAATACCGGAGGCCAAGATGTGCAGTTGCCCGATGGCCCTCCTGAATGGATAGAGCCCCCCCTTTTGGATTGTGGATTTTCGTCGACAGACATACCCTCCCGCGCTAACCCTGAGGAGGTCGATAACTGGTCTCCGAGCCGTGTTGCGGCCTCGTCTTCGTCTCCATCCGAGGCCTCAACTCCGTGTCTGTCTAAAGTGCCATCTTGGGGTCACCAGAAAGTGCCCGAGGATAAAGTTGACGATCCATGGGATACACTCAATACTTTCCTAACGATCGACCGAGCCTGCTTCTCATCGGGTAAAGACTTTCTGCGAGAGTGTGAGACACTTCGCTTGAAGATCCTGGCCGAATGGAAATTGCAGTTCACGAAGAAGTTCACGAGTGAGTCTCACCTTGAGTTTGGCTGTAGCTTTGCTAACTCCTTTCTGTCTTAGATTGCCATCTCATCAAAGCCATGCGCTCGTTCGACCCCTCCCTCGCATCGGTCCTTCGCGCTGTTCAACTGGAGGACCAGCTAGGGTTTGGGGAACTGAAGAAAATTATCCTCGAAAGCGATGTGACAGATGAAATGATGGTTGGATCTAAGACTTGGGGACAGTGGAAGGCTGAGAACTCGAGTGGTGCATCTTAGTCGGCCTCTGGAGGGCACGACTAGGTGCAAGACGCTCCATGTCTTGAGTGAACTGTCGGTGCTGTTTCCTTGACTTCTCACTAGATGTTACACGATACCGAATCTTGACGAGATCCATTGGAGCAATGTGTTCCTAAAAGAGGAGAACGTGTGAGACAGACAACGGTCCTATTTTGAGAAAGGATATTTCATTTCATGTGTTAACTGACGACCAAGAAATGGTCCTGGATTGTATTATCAAACCGTGGTGTTTGCGTCTGTTTTTTCTATGTGGACTATGATAAATAGTGACTAGCCGTCATTGGCCGCGGGTCTTGATCGGGTTTATAGGCTACGAATAAATACCAGGATTGAGCCGCACTGCTTTAAATCCTCTTGCCTCCGGCTAATACGTGTGCGAAGTGAGAAAAGTCACAACTTCCTTCGAGTCGGGGTAACTCCTGATTCGTCTCTACGTCTCCTGGCTCTACGGGTTTTCTCTAGACAGCACCTTCTTTAAATAACTTAGATGATATATGTAACGGGCAATTTTGATGTCAAGGTGTGTATATAGTATGAACTGATATAAACTCGCATCCATCGCCTCCGTAGTTATATGATAATTAAGAATGCACTCTTCGATACTTCTAATCAACCACGGCGAGGGAGAGGTTAAATAAGCTCCGCTCAAAATTAAGATAGAGGATTCTGACAAGTAGGCTGTTCTCCGAACAATTAAAATTCGCTCTGCTACTTAAATTTTTTTCCTTTGATCCGCAATTACCTCGATCCTTCCTGCCGTTCCCGAAGATTCTATACGGACGAGTGTATCTTGGCCCTTCAGCGACGCCCTGATCTCCTCGTCTGTGAGCTTCCGACTTTGCTCCAAGAGCAAGTCCGTCTCGTTAGACATCACCTGCGACATTGCCTGCCAAACATTCCCCTGGCTTGTGTATTTGATTTGAGTGATATACAAACCTACAATAAGACCCATCGTCAACGAATACACTCCTACAATAGACAATACCGCTGTGATCCCTTTCCAAGAGACGGGAGCTTGAGCCGTCACGGAGAGCTCGACAGTGATATGCCCAGGCACGTCTAGCCTAGGGAAAATACCGTTGTAGAACCAATTGAGTCCCCAGTCCATGAAAAGTGCTTGGATTGCTTTTGCCGCGCGGCCGCTCGAGTTGATGATGCCCATGAACGTGGCCTGGGTTCCTGGGGCGATTTCACCACCTTTGACGTAACACACAGTGCACAATGCTAGGCTCTGATTAATCTGCCCAGCGAGGTGTACAGCGTCCGCGAGACCCCGCCAGAAGGTACCGGTGCTCCAGTCGGACGCGTTAAACGCGGCTTCAGCATCAACATCAAAAGATGATAATGGAGCTGGCTCTTGAATGCTGTCGATGGAAAACACGCCTCTCTCCTCTATGCTCGCATTCGTGGCGCCGAGTAGCACTTGCGCCGATTGTGTGTCTAGCGCTTGGGTGCTTCTATTCCATTTCAAAGTGGGCTCTAATAAGTCACGGTTGCTGCTTATCTCGACGCTCGAAATTGTCGTGTTTAACCCAACGAAACAAATGCTGGCGTTGAGATATGAATCTTGTGAGATCTGGTAACTATTCCACTCTCCGTGCGGGATGGGGTCACGAAGCTGCCTGAAGTCATTGTCGATATCCCACTTGTTGTTATCCAATATCGTCACGTTGGACGCGAGAACGATGAAGGGGATCAATCTTGGTGTCACAGCCCATTCATCCTCAGATACGGTATCCCAGGAAAATAAGCCGATATATGACTCGTTCTCACGGGGCAAATGGCACATAGATGTGGGCCATCCCAAAGGGGTGTTCGGCCCAACATATGTAGCCGGGAAAGTGCAAGTAAACGTTTTTGGTAGGCATGAGTCCTGTTTCGTCTTCCTTGAATACGATGGCTCGCAGGGTATATACCGAACGCCTAAGCCTTCGAGTGTCTCCTTCATAAAAATATCCCCATCAATTTGTCCGTAATCATTCCCCTGCACATCGGTCCGCATGCTCATTGTTACGTTCATTGACGGCCTTGCGCAAAGGACACGAGTATTTAATAAAAACGATGGGCCACTAAACGATCGCAGCGTTGTTCGCTGGTCTTTCTCGAATGGGATAATCGCTCGACGTAGAAGGCCTGTATCAGACAGGCCGTTTGAGTCAGGTGTCGCATCCACGCTCGAGTACATCTCACCAAACAACTCGTGAGAGCCACCTTCTGACAGAGGATGGAATATATCGCCGAGCCCGCCCAGCGCCTCGTTTCCATTGTTATCAGTGGATAACGTGAGATTAAGCTGCATTTGTCGAGGGAATTGGACTAGAGACGTCGTGTTGAAGTCCGACAAAAGGATTGTAGACGAGAATTGAATGCTCAATGTCGTGGCCATGAGGATTAGAAGCAAGATAACTTCTAAGTTTAAAACTAGCGACACTGAGCGGTACGAAGCAATGTGCTGTACTAGCTTCCAAGGGCCATCGTTGATACTCCTCATAACAGAAAGACGAGCGACGCCTGAGACTGGTGTAGAATGCTTCTCCAAGAAAAGCGCAGCCAGGAGAGACGTGCAGATCGTCGCTTGTGCAGCAGTCACAACACGAAGCGCGAGCGATGATAATGTAACTGTTCGGATTGCCCAATCATCGAGCATGATTTTTCGCCAAATGATTGTGGCGCCCTGCCCATCAGACGTAGGACCTGCTCCTGCCCAGAGGAAGACCAGAAAGCCTAGTATAGCGAGGAGTAGGAGACCTCCCCCGAGCAACACCGTGCAGGCATATAAGCCCAATGAGCGACGTATCGGCAATCTTTGGTGGGTCATGGGATCCTCTGTTCCACCCCCTCCCGAGCCTCCCTCGGTTGTATGCTCGGACGAAGAGTCGGGGTGAATGTCGTAAGTGGTTAAAGGACTAGGAGCTTGTCCATGGGCGTGACTGTGGGGAACCCCATCACGATTAGGATAGGGCAATGAAGGGCTAAGGTCATCTGTCCCTGAATGGGGTGCAGGATCGAGAGATGAAGGCAGAGTATGGCTCGATAATGAACCAAAGGAAGCTTCAGTTTGCGTCAAAGAGTGATTCGAACGTTCAGCATGTGGTGGTACGGCAGCCGAATTCGCCTGTGGCTGGCGTGGGGGAAGTGCGGCGTCTTGCGAGCCGGCCCCGGGTTCAAGCCGAAAGGTTGGCTCTTGTTCCTGGGCGGGGGATGACATTGATGACAACAATAGAACTGTTCCTAATATCAAATAAACATAAAAGAGATGCGATCTAGAACCCGGTAGAGCTTCGAGCGATCATATGACTATATCCGATGCCAGCCTTGGATGTGTGGACAAGAAAGGCCCGTTATACAAGGACTTCACCAGTCTTTCTTAGTTCAAAGAAGGATAAACACATGAACTTTATTTCAGCTCGGGCGGCAATAAATACTGTTGGCGATAGTCGAAGAAAAATGCTCTTTGATTTCACTTGTCTATATATACTTTGCTGTAACATTAGACATCTGCGTTATCTCTTGGCGAGGTTTGTCTAATAGGAGCCTCTTGCACTGGTAGCTCGTTTGGGAAGTACCACCTACCACATGCACCCTGTTGCGCCTCCTGCAGGCCAGCCAGTAGAAGGACATAGGGAATACAGTCCATCGGGCAGGCACCACTGCAGAAAGCTCTAATTTTGGGTATATTATTGTTACATTACAAACGTGTGTGGGGGCCGGGGTCCAAATCAACTTATCGTCCTTCGTGCAGGGGTTTCAGCTCATCCTTTTGTGCGGCCAACGGCTGGTGTTTAAACACTAAACTTAGCACAAGTTTGCAGACATTGACTGCAGCTGACTGCAGTGACTATACAAGTTGGACTGGGTCGGTGGGGGCCAACGGGCTAATCAGGGGCTCAGGACAGGCCTTATAGGCTTACGAGGCCTCCAGTCGCCTACAGACTGAGACAGATGGCATCGTATCAAAAGAGCTGGAATATGAGGAAATGCCTCTATCAATCGTGTGTAAATATGTAACAAGGGCTAGTTATCTAGGGCTTGGCTTCAAAGGCTGTATTAGATAATAATCAATCTAGGCTCTCAAAGGTCCGTTACCTTCAGAATAGACTGAATCTACAGAGGCCGAAGGCCTCCTTTTTTTATACAGAATATGAGGTAATTCCTCGCAATATCTAACCTTCGGTACGAGATTGTCTCGGACCGTAGGCTTCGTGGCCTGATAAATATATTGCAGCTGAAAAGGTGAGAGGCCTACGGCCTCTCTGATTGGTCCGTTGGCCCTCACCGACTCGGTGACCAATAGTGTCATCTGTATTGCCGTGTGACAAAATAGGAGACCTGAGGCTTCGATAGATACA